>JAZHRO010000039.1:110377500-112777500 GCA_037157565.1 Thalassia testudinum | reverse complement strand
ACGCCATTCATGGAATTCATAAAGCAAGGACCTACCATGATCAATTGGACTACACCTAGTCATCCTGATTTGGTTCAGTCCACCATTGATACCCCTCAGGAGTTGGATAGCTCAGTGGATAAGGACAGTAAGGATTCCTTGGAACACAATTTGGGGAGCATTGAGAACAAACATCAGGAGGAAACTGAGAAGGTGAGGGGAGAGACCTTGGAATCTGAATCTAATCGGCTCAAGACAAGTAATCCGGTGGGAGTAGCAGCCAATGTCGGAGATGGAGAATGGAGTTACAATTTCAAAGAAATTGATTATGAATCGGTTAGAATCCCCATCACAAATTTGGAGGAGGGCCGAGAGAAAGAATATGATCTAGAGGATGAAATTGACCCTACCTCTAATGCAACCCCAAACAGTGAATCTGATACAAAGGAGGTTGAAGAAAATATTCTTGAGATCAAGGGCTTCGAGGGAATGAGCAATGAAACCATAGTTGCGGAAGAGATGGATTCGTCTTTGAAGAGAAGACTCATGCTTGGTTGTAGGGCTCAGTATGAAACTCTGGACTTTGTTACTTGCCCTACCAGAATAAAGATCCCGCAACCCGAATGCACTAGAATTGATACACTTTCGATGGATTACAATTTTATGGGGACACAAGCTGAATATAAGACCTACATCTTTAGTGTTTGGCATGTCATATTTGGGGTGCGTTCGTCCACAGCAACTTGTTTGCATGCCCACAAACTAAGAGAGGATCTGACACGGGCATGCATGATATATCTGTTACAGAATTCCCGCCCCTTAGGAACGGGACTTCACCACAACCTTATTCGCATCTGTGGACTTCTGATTTTGGGTCTGATTAATTTTGAACATATCTTCTTGACCCAAGCCATTCCTGTTTGTGCACCGCCCAGCTGGAGGCGTTAAACTCAGCGCTTCCTGGGAGGCAACCCAGCGGATTCAGACTGATCTGGTAGTTTACGTCACTCAGGTACTATCTTTTTGAACCCTTCGGCATCCATGCATCTGCCAATGAGGACATTGTCCAACTTAAGCATGGGGGGGATGGTAAATTGCATAATCCTGAGCTTAATTAATCAGTCCGAATGAATAAATTAATTGATTAAAAAAAAAAAATTGAATTTAGGAAGAAAAACTTAGGCATTAGAAACTTGTCAATAGTGGAAAATAATACAAAAAGAACTTAAACGCTTAGACTTTTCAGGCATTCAGGCTTAATCAGCCCTAGTGTCCATTAAAATATGGATTTAGCGGCGAATCCTTGCAACTTTAAGCTATTCTAATCCACCTAATAAATAAGGTAATAAGTATACGACTTATCAACTCACCCTCTAACTTAGGAAAACTTTGAGTCTAATTCTTGGAGATTTTGATAGAAATTGGGTAGCTAATGAACTCTCTAGGGTGGTATGGCTGGCAAGTTGTCGTGGGTAACAGCCCATTGGCAGGTTGTCCAGAACCCAGCCACAGGCCATTTCTTTTTCGCTGCCTCTAGGTACATTTGAGATTAGGGAAGCCACCTATGAAAAAAAAAAAAAAAAGAGAAGAAAAGAAAATAAACCACACTTCACCGCACAAGTATGGCTGGCAAGTGATCGTGGGTAACAGCCCATTGGTCGGTTGTCCAGAGCCCAGCTCAATAATTGCACAAAAAAGACCAAAACACCTAAGGACGAAGCGGGGAAGTAGTACAAGCCGGGGAGATATACACTGGAAAATCCTTGTGTTGACCCCAAGTAAAATGAACGTAGGGAGAAAGCTACCAGTCGAACAAATACACCTTCAGGCAAAAATTTATTTTCTTTTTCGGACACCTAGAGGCGTAGAAACTAGAAGTCTGTCTCAATTACCGTTAAGTGAGTCTAATCACAACATCCACACCAAGATGCTTAGCACTTAGGGTTTTGACCGAGTTTTGGGTGGGTTTGGTAGCCGTAAAAAGTTACCAACCCACATTGAATTCCGAAAATTCTAAAAAGACATATATAGATATATACGTATACATATGTATAGCTATATATACAAAGCAAGGATTCGGGCGATTCGTATTTTGGAAGACACCCGAGCGCTGCTTAATCTTTGTAGATTAAGATCTTCGTATATTTCCTCTTATTGACGAGTAACGAAGTGCCAAAGCAATTACTTCTAGAATTCTCCAAAGAAATAAAGGTTAGAATAAACCTTGCTAGGGACTATCAAGGAGCAAGCATGGGGGTATGATAACACCACGCAAGGGGGTAGTAATTAGGTTGAATATGGCCCATCTTTAGAATAAAAGGCACAACATAAAGTAGAATAGGAGCGTTGCATGCATCAAGTACCAAGATTGCTTATAAATCGTATTAATGGCCATTTGTGTAAAGTATTTGTCAAAGTAGGCCTCAGATGAGCAATCGGATCACACGGATGGATTCAGGACGACGAACGGAGTCCAACGAACTCAAGATCAGCCAAATCCGACATCCGGAGCTCCCACAATGGGCCCAAGAAATCATGACCGTTGATCTGGAGATCAACGGCCCAGAACCTGCCACGTCGCCCCGCCCCCGCCGCTCTCTCGCCCTCAAGCTAGCCAAGAACGAATCTCGGCCGTTGATCTTCGATCGAACGGCCGAGATCCGCGCGCTCGCCCGCGGTCGCCGCGACAAAGCGCGGGCGTGGCGCAACGGTTAGCGCACATGCCCGCGTCGCAGCGACGTGCGTTCGAATCGCGCGGAGCGGAAATCAAGCGCGAGCAAAGGGCGCGGCGAAATTGAGCCGCCCGATCAGCAGCGGGCGGTCAGGATTGCGCCACACGGCGCGACGACAGCGCCCGAGCGCCCACGCGCGCGCGCACGCCAGGCGGAAACGCACGCGCGCACGCGCGCCCGAAGCGCGATCTCAGCACGGGCGCGGGAGGATCTCAGCCGTCCGATCTTCGATCGGACGGCTCTCGTTCATCATCCACGGATCGCGCTTGGAGAGAGAGAGGGGGTGGGCGGCTGACCGGCGGCAGAAGGCCTTCACCGACGTATCTGGAAGCGGTTTTAGCGACGTTCTGGATGTCGCTAAAGCACATTCTTCTTTTAGGAAGCCCTTAACTCCATTTAAACCCCCTTCTACCACCATTCAAGGCATCCTCTCCCACTTGCAACTACTCCACTCCTCTCCTAGCTAACTCTTGTAATCGCCGGAGACGACGAGCCACCGACGGATCCTCCTCCACCGCCGTGGCTGCCTCGTCGCTCTCCACTCTCTCTCTACCTCTCTCTCTCTCTCTTTTAAGCTTTCATTTACTTTTGTTGAAGCATGTATTTAATGTTATAAACCATGAATTATGAATGCATGTTTAATGAAATTATTTTCCATTTAGTTGCCATTTTAATTTTTGTTTAAAATGCATGATCAAAACCAAGAGCTTTCTAACCCTAAACTCTCTCTCTATCTCTCGCTTTTCAAAACCGTCTCTTTCGCAAGCAAAACTCCACCTTTTTCGTGACAATAAGTGGTAAACAAAACCCGATTTCCATGCCTCCCTGAGATCGACACTCGGACTCACCTCCATTTACTTCTTTTAAAACCGACGTATCAAGTGCAACTATAACGACACCTCTTAACACACACGCACGAAGGCACGTCACTGACCCAAGTCTCAGATGTCTTAACAAGCTCTAACAGTGCGGGTCTTAACATACTGTATGGTTCACTTGCATGTGTGATTAAGATAAAATGATAGTAAATGCCTACATTATAATTACGAGCTGCCTGTTAGTATACGAGTTGCCTGTGTTTAATGAAACTACCTATGAGAACACCAGTTGCATGCTATTAAGAATTGAACTATGAAAGCACGAGTTGCCTGTATACGGATGAGAAACGAATTATGAAAGATGAGATTTAGATCGAGATAAATGAGATGAACATGAGCATGAACCCTACGGGGAATTAGGAGTAGAACTCCTGTGGATAGACAGAAACCTGGAATGTAGATGGGAAGTGTGCAGGCTGTTGAGTACGTGGTACCAAGGAGAGCAACTGTCCCCTTTTGTGTAAAGCGGAGCTAGCCTCCCTTGGGTTGAGACCCAGGGTTAGGATTGGCCACTCTACACCGACTCCTGTTGGCCCACACGTACATGGTACCGAGGCGAGCTATTAGTGTAAAGAGGGAGCTAGCCATCCCACGGGGCCTGGGGTTCAGTTAGCCACCCTACACTGACTTGTTAGACCCTCTAGGCAAACCAGGGTAGTCAGACGAGGGTGTGCGGACTGTGAGGGGCAAGACCCCTGTTTGGTTCTAAGGGGCGAGACCCCTGTTCTGAGAGGGAAAGGCCCTATGCTGTTCCGTGTTGTACTTTGAGCGTACCCGCTAGCAGAAACGACTGACCGTGTGTCAGTGCGGGGTAGCTACCCATGCGCTTATCATGTGTGCCGTAGTCACCGCTACATCTTGACAGTGACCTCGGGTGGTTGACTGGGTGTAGGACTACCACGGGGGACTCCCCTGACCAAGAGAGCACCACGTGTACCTTCTATTCTACGGAAAAGACTGCAATCAAGATCGTTCCCACGAAGAACATGCAAGATCAAGAAATATCTAGATGCTTGAGAGAAATGGGTGAAACAGAAATATATAAAATAGATAAATATAAATGAAAATTCAACCTGTTACTTTTACTGTTTTGTACTTAGATAATGTAGATACCACTCTACTCAGCGTTCGCTGACTCTATCTTTTCATAACACTGTTCAAGACCAGGAGTTGAGCAGCCCGAGTTTCCATCTATGGAGGGAGTTGGGCCTAGTCGAGTCCAGCCGTAGTTTTCTTCAGCACTTCCTTTACTTTTTCTCTACTGTTGTAGTAAGTAATGGACTTTTAGTTATTGTTCTGCTATTACTGTTTACTTTCTGCTTTCCGTTGTTGTTATTGTGGTGGTATGTATTGAGACAGCTGTTCTATTTCCTTTACTGCTATGTGCATTCTTCTGCTTAGTTATATTGCATGTGTGAATATGGTTTACTTTCCTGCTTTTGGTTATTTCTTATTGGACGACTTGGTCTTGGGATTAGTCGAGACGAGCCGATCTCGGGTCATATAGGGATCCAGGAATCGAGTTGTAACAAGATGGTATCATAGTAAGGTCATCCCAAGAAATGAACCAATTGGCTTGAGAATAACCATTCACATGCATATAACTAGGATAGCCACCACAACGTATCGCCTTGATATTCGTTTCGAGTCTTTTCTCGAAGTAATTCAGTATTGTTGACCCTCTTGTTCTATATTTCGCGTCTCCTTGCAGGAGATGCCTCATCGGGGAGTTCTCGAGGCAGGCCGTGGTCGCAGCAGTGGACGAGGTCGAAGGGGCGAACGTGCTGGGCCAAAGGTACTAGTTGACCCACCTCTTCTCCCGGGCATTCAGGCCCAGGATCTCACCTAGCTGATTAGAGATATTGTGTGAGAGGAGCTCCACCAGCCTCCACGGGAGCCACTCCCTGAGGACGTGGAGGGGGAGTCCTCGATGGGACAGAGAGACTGCCGCAGCACCGGATGAGCAGGAGGGGGAGGGGGTGGTCCTCCACCGCCCCCACCGCACTTTGACACTCCCGAGCACGAGCCCTCCTTGCCGGAAGGAGTGCCCGTTCCCCTACTACAGTTGCACCACAATCTTTCCGAACAGTTCCGGAAGCTGAAGCCCCCCTCTTTCAAGGGGGATGAGGACTCGTCTGAAGCAGAGGACTGGTTGGAGCAGATAGAGAAGGTGTTCAACACCCTTTGCCCTCCCGTGGAGCGCCGCGTGGCCTTTGCCACGTACCAGCTAGAGAGCGCGGCACATAGGTGGTGGAGGGTAGTCAGAGGCCAGGAGGGGAGAGAGCTGACGTGGGATCAATTCGTGACTCTCTTCTGCGAGCAGTACTTTCCGCAGACCTGGCAGGATCAGAGGAGGTGAGAGTTCCACACTCTCCGCCAGGGGACGATGACTGTTAGCGTGTATCGCACACGTTTTCTGAAGCTATCACGTTTTGCCTCGACAGCAGTGTCTATGGAGGAGGAGCGCTTGTGGTGGTTTATTGAGGGGCTCTAACCTGCTATTCGAGGGTATGTCAAACCCCTGAAGCTGCCCACCTTCTCACGAGTGGTTGAGGTAGCCATGACCTACGAGGAGACCAACCTGGCCGCACGAGACACTGACAGCGGACGGAAGAGGTCCTACCAGCCAGAGTACTCTCAGAGCCGTTGGGAGAGGAGGCACACAGCACCCGTAGGAGACCCATCTCATTTTGCGGGGCCATCAATGGCCTTTGGGGGCCCCAGACAAGGGCCAGTTACCAGCACCAGACCCCCGCCCAGCCGCCAGCAGGGACCTATTGAGGGAGGAGGTCGTGTCCCCCTCTGCTACTAGTGTGGCCAGTCAGGCCACATCAGGAGGGACTGCCTATCTAGGGCCAGAGTACAGCAAATGCTCCCCGCACCAAGCATTGGAGGCCGAGCTGGTGGTTGTGGTCCCCAAGCACGTGGGGGAGGCCAGCAGTCACGAGGAGGGTACTGGCCAACGGCTGCTCGCCCGACCCAGAGTGTAGCTGCTTCGTTTGCACCGAGAACTGAGGAGCGTATCAATGCCCTGACACTCAGTGACGCCAAGGCCTCAGGTTCAGTGGTGGCAGGTATGGTTACTATTTCTGGTAGATTAGTGTATGCACTTTTTGATTTCAGCGCCACGCACTCTTTTGTTGTTGCGAGTTTTGCCGTCAGTTTGGGGCAGGCCAGTGTACTGTTGGAGGATCCATTTGTGATCAGAGGCCCAGGTGGCCATTTGTTTGTAGTTGAGGAGGTCTACACGAACTATGAGTCAGTATAGGGGGACACAGCCTCCCCGCTGACCTGATTGTGATACAGATGGAGGATTTTGGCGTGATCCTAGGGATGGACTGGCTATCCGCCTATCACGCCCTGGTAGACTATTTCGGGAGGAAGATCGTCTTCTCCATACCAAAGTTGCCTCCCTTTGAGTTTCACGGACAGCCGGTGGATGGAGGTTTCAGATGCATCTCCGCTCTTCGGGCAACGAGGCTTTTGAGCCAGGGATGTGAGGACTTTTTAGCCTGTGTAGTGGCAGAGCCTAGCCCCTTGGCTTACTTTCAGAGTACTCCGGTGGTTTGCGAGTATCCCGACGTTTTTCCAGAGGAGCTGCTAGGACTACCGCTTGAGCGTGAGATCGAGTTTGAGATCTCACTGGCACCAGGGACTAGCCCCATTTCTACTGCACCATATCGGATGGTACCGCTTGAGTTGCGAGAGCTCAAGTCACAGCTGCAGGACCTGTTGGAGAAGGGCTTTATGAGGCCCAGTGCGTCCCCGTGGGGAGCCCCTGAGTTGTTTGTGAAGAAGGACGGCACCCTGCGACTTTATGTCGACTACCGACAGTTGAATAGGGTCACCATCAAGAACAAGTACCTGCTATCGAGGATTGATGACCTTTCAACCAGTTACGAGATGCCACAGTATTCTCCAAGATAGATCTGAGGTCGGGCTACCACCAGTTGGGAATCAGGGAGACCGACGTCTCCAAGACAGCTTTCCGTACCCAGTACGGGCACTACGAGTTCTTGGTCATGCTGTTTGGGTTGACCAATGCCCCGGCTGCTTTTATGGATTTGATGAACCGGGTTTTCAGGCCGTACTTAGACCAGTTTGTGGTGGTGTTCATCGACGTGCTCGTTTACTCGCGGGATCAGGTGCAGCATGGACAGCATTTACAGATGATCCTGGACACTTTGAGGCGACGCAAGATGTATGCCAAGTATAGCAAGTGCGATTTTTGGTTGAGGCAGGTGACTTTCATGGGCTACATGATCTCACGGGATGGTTTGGCTATGGATCCAGCCAAGGTTGAGGCCATACTCAGGTGGGAGAGGCCACGTACAGTGACAGAGATATGCATCTTTTTGGGACTGGTAGGTTACTATCTGCGGTTTATCAGAGGATTCTCTCATATTGCATGTCTTGTGACCCAACTGACTCAGAAGGACGTGCCCTTTGCCTGGACAGATGAGTGAGAGGCATGTTTTCAGGAGTTAAAGGAGAGACTGACTTCAGCTCCTGTGCTTACCATCCCGGATAGCAGTAGCGATTTTGTGGTTTACACAGACACTTCATTGCAGGGCTTAGGGGGTGTGCTCATGCAGTGGGGTCACGTTGTCGCTTATGCTTCGTTGCAACAGAAGCCCCATGAGCATAGCTACCCTACCCATGACTTAGAGCTGGCAGCTGTTGTCTTTGCGCTGAAGACATGGAGGCACTACCTTTATGGTGAGACTTTCGAGATTTTCGCGGATCATAAGAGCCTCAGGTACTTGTTTGACCAGAAGGAGCTCAACATGAGACATAGACATTGGTTAGAGCTCCTGAAGGACTACGACTGCAGCATCTTCTACCATCCAAGGAAGGCCAATGTGGTGGCTGACACCTTGAGCCGGAAGGCACTCGCCCACTTGGCCAGTTTATAGGCATAGAGTTGGAGACTTATGGGGGAGTTGGGCAGTTGTATACCCCAAGAGTCACAGGGGTATTGTAGGACAGTGACAGTGACGCGGTACACACGACTAGAGCTGATAGACCGCATCATCGTAGGGAAGATGACAGATCTGTACTTACAGACGCTGCGAGACAAGGTGTGGACAGGGGACCCAGGAGACTTTTCCTTTACAGACGAGATACTGCGCATGAGGGAACGCTTATGCGTTCCTAGGGACGAAGAGTTGTTGAGAGAGCTCCTGGCTGAGGCGCATGGGTTCAGGTTCACCATACATCTTGAGAACACAAAGATGTATCATGATCTGAGACATGAATTTTGGTAGAGAGGGATGAAGCAGGATGTTGGTGAGTTTGTACAACAGTGTTTGGTGTGTTAGCAGGTGAAGGCAGAGCATCAGAGGCCTGCAGGGCCGTTACAGCCACTTCCTGTGCCAGAGTGGAAGTGGGAGAGCATCACCATGGACTTGGTGATGGGTCTATCGGTTACCCATCGAGGACACAATGCAATCTGGGTGATAATAGACAGGTTGACGAAGATGGTGTGTTTCCTATCGATCCGAGTCACCTTGGGACCAATACACATGGCAGAGAGGTACATTCGAGGTGTGGTACACCTACACAGAGTTCTACGTGAGATTGTATCCGATAGGGATACCCGTTTTACTTCCCAGTTCTGGGTTAAGTTTTAGCAGGCTTTGGGGACACGTTTGAGGTTCAGTACAGCTTATCACGCCCAAATGGACGGACAGTTAGAGCGCACCATACAGACACTTGAGGACCTTTTACGTGCCTGTGTACTAGACTGGAGAGGCTCCTGGGAGGAGCATTTACCCCTGCCAGAGTTTGCATATAATAACAGTTACCACTCGAGCATTAGCATGGCACCTTACGAAGCTCTGTACGAACGGAGGTGTACTGCACCTTTGAGTTGGGTCGAGGTGGCGACCAAGTGGGAGGTTGGCCCGAGGCTAATCCGGCAAAGTCAGCAGGTGATAGAGCAGATTCACAGACGACTCCACACTTTCAGGAGCAGGCAAAAGAGTTACACTAACCGGAAACACAGAGAGGTGCAGTTTGAGGTTGGGGATCACGTCTTTCTCCGTGTTTCGCCCATGAAGGGCCTGCAGCATTTTGGGATGAAGGGAAAGCTTGCGTCGAGGTTTGTGGGACCCTTTGAGGTCCTGGAGCGGGTAGGACCCGTTGCTTACCGACTTGCCCTTCCTCCCCAGCTTTCTGGAGTGCATGATGTGTTCCACGTGTCCAACCTCAGGAAGTACGTCGCCGATCCTAGTCACATTCTGAGCCACGAGAGCGTTGAGGTGGGTGGCAACCTGACCTACCCCAAGAGACTAGTACAGATACTTGACAGAGTTGTCCGGAGTCTGAGACGGAAGCAGGTACCAGTGGTGAAGGTCCTATGGAGAAGCCAGCGGTACGAAGAGGCGACCTGGGAGCCTAAGGCGACGATGCGAGAGTGGTACCCAGAGCTTTTTGAGGGTACGTCTTTTCAGACCTACTTCGATCCTCTTTAAGTTTCTTATGCGCTTTTACATTCCTTTTCCCGCACCTAGCTAGCTCAAGTTTTAGGGACGAAACTTCCTTTAAGTTTGTTATGATATAAGGACCTGTTACTTTTTAGCCTTTTAAGACGTCTGGAGTATCAGTTAGACGTCTGAACACGTTCCCGGATGTCTGAAAGTAAATTTTTCGTACTACGCATTGCGCTCTTCGCGCGGGCGGCTCGCAGAGACCCGCTCTCACCTTCGCCCTCACTCTGTAAACCCTAAACCCTCTTATATATACCCCCTCCTTTCTCCTCTCCACTCCACACACCACAGCCACCACCACCTTTGGTTTCTTGTGCGGGAGCGACGAGAGGGGGTGAGCGAGGGAGAACGAGAGAGAGGAAGGAGGAGAGCGTGGAAGGTCGGAGGACCTTTGGGAGCTCGACGGTGCTGGCATGGCCGACGGCGGGCGCATGTGCGAGGAAAGGGCTTGGGGAGGCGGCCTCCCGGCCCTCTGCAGGGGTGGAGCTACTGCGGCGCGTGGCGAGCGAGCTACGAGGAGTTTCTGATACTGGGATTTTTCCAGTATTAGATTTCCGGAGAGTCAACCGAATGACCGTGGCAGCAGCTGGATGTCCGGGTTTGAGACCAGACGTCTGAAAGCACTTATATCGCAAAGTACATTTTTTTTCGCAGTTACGACCATGCAGGCCTCATCGCAGAAGCTGGTCTGGCCTGATTTGGACCTGCGGTTTTGTACGCAGGTAGAGGTCCTTGGGAAGGCACGCGGAACTCTTTTCCACACGTTTTTGGACGTCTGATCACATCACCAAACGTCCGGAGGTGCGTCCAGATGATCGGAGGCATTGTCCAACGTCTAGAACTACCTTCAGACGATCACAGAGAAGGTCTGGACATTTGAGGATACCGTAGGAATATAAGGTAAGATCTAACGCCTTTTAAGACGTCTAGGATTATTCCCAAACATCTTATTTTGAACAGTAGGCACGTTTTTGACTTGTTTAGAGTCTGATCGGGGTTCGTTTTATGCAAATGAAATACCTGAACTTTCCTCTCAAGTTCCTGTACGTACCAAAGTTTGTTTTACACTGTTTTGAACTCCCCTTTTGTAATGTATTCCATGATATAGGGTTTCAGCCTGCCACGTGTTTAGGACTCGCAGAGACATCTAGTTTGCGGTTCAAGCTCCCATTACTTCCGTGTTTCCTGGTAGAGTGGTTTAATTCCATTAATAATATTTAAATAAGAATGTGCTTGTGGAAATAGTCGAATGGAACCCTAGGATGTGGCATGAACCCTAGGGTAGAGAAATGAATGAGCCTGTTTGTATTGTATGGTTCACTTGCATGTGTGATTAAGATAAAATTCTAGTAAATGCCTGTATTATAATTACGAGCTGCTTGTTAGAATACGAGCTACCTGTGTTTAATGAAATTACCTGTGAGAACACCAGTTGCATGTTATTAAGAATTGAACTATGAAAACATGAGCTGCCTATATACGGATGAGAAACGAATTATGAAAGATGAGATCTAGATCGAGATAAATGAGATGAACATGAGCATGAACCCTACGGGGAATTAGGAGTAGAACTCCTGTGGATAGACAGAAACCTGGAATGTAGATGGGAAGTGTGCTGGCTGTTGAGTACGTGGTACCAAGGAGAGCAACTGTCCCCTTTTGTGTAAAGCGGAGCTAGCCTCCCTTGGGTTGAGACCCAGGGTTAGGATTGGCCACTCTACACCGACTCCTGTTGGCCCACGCGTACGTGGTACCGAGGCGAGCTATTAGTGTAAAGAGGGAGCTAGCCATCCCACGGGGCCTGAGGTTCAGTTAGCCACCTTACACTGACTTGCTAGACCCTCTAGGCAAACCAGGGTAGTCAGACGAGGGTGTGCGGACTGTGGGGGGCAAGACCCCTATTTGGTTCTAAGGGGCGAGACCCCTGTTCTGAGAGGGAAAGGCCCTATGCTGTTCCGTGCTGTACTTTGAGCGTACCTGCTAGCAGAAACGACTGACCGTGTGTCAGTGCGGGGTAAATACCCATGCGCTTATCATGCGTGCCGTAGTCACCGCTACGTCTTGACAGTAACCTCGGGATGGTTGACTGGGTGTAGGACTACCACGAGGGACTCTCCTAGCCAGGAGAGCACCACGTGAACTTTCTACTTTATGAAAAAAACTGCAATCAAGATCATTCCCACGAGGAACATGCAAGATCAAGAAATATCTGGATGCTTGAGAGAAATGGGTGAAACGGAAATATATGAAACAGATAAATATAAATGAGAATTCAACCTGTTACTTTTACTGTTTTGTACTTAGATAATGTAGATATCATTTTACTCAGCATTCGCTGACTCTGTCTTTTCATAATACTATTCAGAACCAGGAGTTGAACAGCCCGAGTTTCTGGCTGCAGAGGGTGCTGGGTCCAGTCGAGTTCAGCTGTAGGTTTCTTCAGCACTTCCTTTTCTTTTTCTCTCCTGTTATAGTAAGTAATGGACTTTTAGTTACCATTCTACTACTACTGTTTACTTTCCGCTTTCCGTTGTTGTTATGGTGGTATGTACTGAGACAGCTGTTCTATTTCCTTTACTACATTATACGTTTCTTTTGCTTAGTTATATTGCATGTGTTAATATGGTTTACTTTCCTACTTTTGATTTTTTCTTGTTGGACAACTAGGTCTTTGGATTAGTATAGGGGAGCCTATCTCAGATCCTATAGGAATCCGAGAACCAGAACGTAACATTTTACCATATTAAAAATGCCTAACTCCCATGTTTAAATTTCTATCTAACAAAATGCAGAAATTCTACAATATTTACCTATTTTCATAATATTAGGTACTCATACATAAGCGAGTAATTAATATCTTCCTCGACCACTTTAAACTAGTAAAGACAATCAATTGAATTCTTGAAATTTATTTATGTAACTATTCATACATTTCTTTGATCTTTTTTACTTTCAATTCTCAATAATTTTCCTTGTAAAAGACTATTTTATCTCAAAGATTTTATTTGTTTAACAACAACTCTTAATTTCTATGTGCCAATGTTTAGGACATATCCTCATGTCCACATTCATATTTAATAAATATCTACTTATTTTAAGCTCTTAAAAAAATTAAGGACCTCTTAGAATTTATGGTATGCACTTATTCATGATAAACCTTTTTAATATTTATTTCAAATATTAAATATATTTGCTTGATCATTTCAAATTCAATAAAAAGTGTTAAATTGTAATTAACTTTTCAACCACTATACGTGATTTCCTTTTGAGAGGTAATAATTTTGCACTTAACTTTTTCTACTATAATACGATCACCACCGCAATAAACATCGTCAGTATCACTACGACCTCTGTCATTACTTTTCACCACTATTCCATCATTTATCCACTTATTTCTTCCTAGATTTTGATGTTTTAACAAAGGAAAGGATTTTGAGGTCAGAAAAGAAAACAAAGTTCTTGCTTCAGATAAAGAGCGTTGTTGTAATTAAGTGAGCTTGGTCCAATGTACACATTGTAATATCGGAAGTCATTTTCTACGAACTGCATGCGGTGCCAATTAGTTATACTACATTAATGAATTGATTGGCCTAAGCAAGTTTATTCTTCAAAGGAAAAAAAACAAATAGCAAAACTAAAAGGGAAAGAAAAGAAAAGATGCAATCATTAGAAAAAAAATTGCAAATTAGTTGCTAGGATGTAGAACCTTTCCTTTTCAAGAACCTTGCTAATACATTAGTGAAGTAAATGTTGTGGTGTGGCCTCAAGAGGTTAACTCAATTAAAGCATCTCACTAGCATCTTAGAGGTCATGCCAACGTATTTACCTTCTCAACAAAAAAATGGTTGTGGTGTGTACTCTAGGAGATTTACTCTTTTTAATGGTTGAGAGAATTTGTGATTATCACAATTTTTTTAGAATAGTAAATTACCATTTGCAATTTTTATTTTTCAATGCAAAATGGAGTTTGCTGTTTTGATTTTTGAATGCACAATAGAGTTGTTACTAACTAAATGATCTCAAATTCTCATAGCTATGGATTTGAATGGATTTAAAGGATAAAGATGTATGCTCTACATAACATGGAGGTAACATTAACTAGGGGCACATGCATATAATTCTTCTAAATCTATGCTAGACAATCTTGCACGATTATAGGTATGTTGGTGCTTTCAAAAATAATTCTAGGAAATCAAGTTTTTGTTTGATCAATTCCTTATGCGTGAAAAATATCACGAAATAAAAATCTATATGTAGAAATCAAGTTTCCGTTCGATTAAAGTTCCACCTTTTTGCATTATTACAAGAAAATGAGAGAATCCTATGAAAAGAAAGGGAAAAGCATAAATTCCTAAGAAATAATGGTCCTCATAACAGGGAAAATGCTTTCCGTTATCTCTTCCTTTTCTTATAAAAAACAAAAAACAAAAGGCCAAGATGGGAGGAATTTTAGAGGCCAGTAAAGGAAAAAGTATATATTTAGCTTAAGATTCAAACAAAATATTCTAATTTGTTTTTGGATGTATTTAGCTTTCTTTTGAATAAATTTTTAATTAGTATAATTTGAAACTTTGCTACTACACAGTGTAAAAGAACTTCCTCAAAGAAAAGAAAAAGTACAAGTGAACAACTTGCCCTCAACTTCAATACATAATTCTATTTGTAGTAAATTATTATGATGATTATTGAGTATTCTATTGATTGTAAAATGACCGGATTGTCATATCATACCATCCAAAGATTAGTTGACAAAATTTACAGGATGACGCAACCCAACTAAGAGATGTAGGCTAAAGAAGTAAGCTACATATAACCAACTAAGAGATGTAGGCTAAAGAAGTAAGCTACATATAACCATAGTTAGCCTTACCTAACCTTAACAAGAAAGAATAAACTATGGGTTTTTGATATATAGTTCCAAGAGATGTCATACCATATATGAAAGTGTATACGCCTTTTTATCTTACGATATATTTTGGATCGCATTATCATGATTACTGTAGGATACATCAAATATTCCAATTGCCTTTAGCATATGTTAGCTAATATTTTATTATTTTAAAGACTTCCTTGACCAAGTGATTAAAGATTTTGCTTTTGGAATCAAGTCTCAAATACTAAAATAAATCAATTCTCAATCTAAGTGGAAATTATTTTCTTCTATTCCTTACTCCGCTAGGTTAGCATCAATTCCACTACCTTTCTATACCCTAACTTGTCTCTCCTTGCACAAAAACAATCGTTGCTCTACCCTTCTCCCATCCTCTTCAGGATTGTTGGGGTAAAGAAAGTCAAGACCACCAAATATTGGCCCATTAAGCAAACAAGCTTAAATGGCCTAGGGAGAAAGTCGACCCAACCAAAAGGCAAGATAAGCCCTCTGTCGGTTGAGTCGAGGGGCCACTATCTTGGGTAGATCACCTGGAGTTGTTCAGTTGTTTTGCTTGCTCGAAACATCCAAGAGCATTTGGCCAGCTTGACCACCCAATCCTCGAGTGGGAGGCAATTGCACGGGAGACTAGGGCTACTTAGTTTGCTGCTACGTCGATTTTAACAACATCAAGCGAGAAAAGCACTAGCGATGCAAGGGCGACGACGACGATGCAAGAATCAAAGAAGCGGTGCAAGAATTGATGAAGCAACGTGAAGAGTGAGGTGGTAAAATGTAAGACAAGAGGACTCTCGAGGTGATTGCACTTCACAAGAGGCAAATGATTGCCAACCTCAGCTAGATTAATAATCCCTTATAAAAAGGAAGCATGCATGTACTCGAAAAAAGGGAGGACTCTTGAAAGTTAAATTTCCTCCCCCATACGTATATCGATTCAGTGGAACTAGATTAACAAGTTCTTGAATTCTCTCTCTCTCTCTCATTAACCTTAATTGCTAACTGCTCAATGCGCAAAAGATAAACGAACTTGCCAATGGAGTGCTTTGATTGGTTGCCCATGTGTGCATTTAATGAATGCTTTGTTTCACTTCCCATCATTGAAAGAGGCACGACGAACACGAGGAGAGGGATGGATAAGCTGGACTTTCTAAGGGTTAGAAAAGCTCTTGACTTAGGGGGGATATTATTGCCCTACTTGGTGCATAAGTCTGAAGTTGGAGAATTGCTTACTTACAACCTGTCTCACTGAAAAAGTAGGGAAAGATGAAGACCTTAGGTACCTAGGATTTATTTTTGGAAGAATATGACCCCCTTACAAATTTGTGTCAAGTGAATTTATCTCTTGGGATCAAGCACAAAAGAACTACCTAGAATCCTATATGGATCTTTGGAAGATAGAATGCGAGACCCTAGAGAGTTAATTTCCGGATACTTAACTCCCTACGGTTTGTGTTTAGTGAACCCAAGTCTTGAGACCAATCTCGGGATATCGGGGGAACCCCACTTTCCCTGGGGAGCAACATTGAAAGACGGAATGTTCAGCAACCCAGGACGAACTCCTAGAAGCCATTATTCTATGCAGGTTCGAGTAGAAGAGACTAAAGAGTCCCATTGAGCCCAGTCCTTGAGTGGGGATCTCTAGACTCCAAAAAAAAAAAACCTCACGAAGACCAGAAGATAGGATATCTGGAAATCAAATTCTAGATAAAATACCTCGTGCAGGAACCCTGAGCCTAAATCTTGTGAAAAGAAATCCAAAAACTGCCAAGGGATCCTAAAGACACCTTGAAGATAGGATGAGGTTGTCCAGGACTGAATGTCCCTCTACAGCCGCCTCCTTTTATGCACTATCTATTGATAAAACAATTTACGGTAATTGCCAATTCAATATGAGTGATCCCGACGACGCCATCAACTTTGTGTTTTCCTCTCGTATCTTCCCCTTTCCCCTTTTGATCTTTCTTGCCCTAGGATACTCGTTGCCGCTGGGAGGGGTCTTGGGTCGGTCATTGCGCCAACTGGGACGCCCCCCTAGCACCCCCTCCTCCACCAATGCTTTTCTTCTCACTTGAGGGTGTTGCTGAGGCGATACTTCTTCGGTGGTGTTCGTAGCGGCTATCGCATGTTTGATAGGGTGGTGCGTCATCCATCGACGGTGCCCACCATGAGATTGCTGTCCCTGGCAGTTCGTGACGTGAGTGTTCCTCGATGTTGTTGGTTTGAGTTCCCTACGCCATGCCACTCTCGCTGCCATCCCACCTTTGACTACGGTTTGGACCGCTTTTGGGTTTGCTTGTTTTAGTTCTTTCTTTGTTGATGTTTATGTTGTGTATGATTCGGGTTACTTCGTCAACTCATTTGCTTCTGGAGATCATGCAAGATTCCGTACTTACACACGAAAGGTTTCCCAACTCGTTCTGGTGCTCGACTGTCGTTGGTCTCTCATTAGTGCTGATCTTGTTGATTGCTAGGAATTACTATTGGTTATGCAGTCATTTTCTAGGAGCACGATGCAATGGCCGGACCCCAACCACCCCCAACTTGAGCGTATCAGGCTTTCTTTTTTCTCTTGTCCATTTGGGTTACCTCACTTTGTTTCGATTTCGTCACGTGATCCCACCAACGAGAAAGGTAGTTTTTCAGCCCATTGACTGTTCTCGTTGGTCGAACCAGAGCTATGCTGGCCCTTTGGTCTTATTTAAAAATTTCAATATATGTATGTAATTTTTATTTGTGAATTTTTAGATATTATATTAAATAGCCATTTGTTTGATATCCTTTACACTAATCCAGACCTACTTGTAGATTGATTGAGTTAAATTGGCATCTTATATATACAGCACTGTTTTTGGAACATAAAGTGTAGATATATGAACATGTCCGCAACATATTTTGTATTGGCAATTTATTCTTAAATCTCACCACCCTGTGTTTTAAAGAAAACTCAAGTCTCTATAATAAATTCTTCGAACGAGATTCTCTTTTAGGTAGTTTTCCAACGATCAATTGCACAGGTAACAACTAGATTTTTCTTTTTGTTTGAAAATGAGATCTACCTCAAGTTACATGCATGGATAGCAGAGAAAAGATGCCATCATATTCTACTACCTCTCTACATAAAAGAGAATTGACTTTATATAGATCACTTGTTACCTTTCCTCCTCACAGGTTGTGTGATATCAAATTAGGTTCACACAACTCATATGTTGTCGGGTGTTTGGAGGGTAGCTATTGCATGCGCCAATATCTGATGACTTAGATCAACGTCTCCTCCTAAAGCATCTCGTCGTGACGTGTCCTCAAGGTGTAATCCTCATTGTTAATGTGTTATCTCTTTTTAAAGAGCACTGGTTTTTTCAAGTCCTTCTCCATGTTATTTTCCACACCCTTCCATCTCTCCCGTTGGCTTCTAATTTTTGAAAATAATTTTACATTCTGAATTTGTATCCTTTTTTTTTTTTATAAGAGAGCCGTTGATTATAGCATAGAGAAGGGCTTGATTAAAATGTTTTTCCTTTCCAGATGATAATCAATTGGGTGAAGAAAGGTTGCATGCTTTCAAACTCACATCATCATCAATGTTTGGTAAGTGGGATGAAAAAGTGAAATAAATTTTGGTAAATAACGAAAATAGCCAAGACAATGGCCACATCTTTTTGCTTGGACCAAATTGGTGGCCAAATCATTTCATAAATTAAGAGGGTAAAGAAGGCCCATTTCAAGACCCAATCCTAGGATAAGTTTATCCGGAAATAATAAACATCAAAACAAGGGTAAGTGGGTCTAATTCCACTGACCAAACAATGCCTTAATTATTGGCATTTATGACATTGTAAACGTTGGTACTTAGCCGATATATCGTCTTGAAATATACAAGTTTACCAACCCATGTGATCCGACTCTTTTTTTGAGCTCATGCGAATATCCTTTCGGCAGTCTCACGATCGGAGTAAAGTGGACTATTTTATCTTATATTAATTCTGTATAATTACACTGAATTAAATTTCCAAGGAGGGCAATTCCTAATTAGGGGAATTATATGAATTTATCGAGAACTAAAACTTACGAGGATATACATGTATATAATCCAATTTTAGTGATTGTGGTCACCAAATTGTTGTTGATCGATCAACCGCTAGTGTCACGTGGGACTCACCAGTTGAGGTGTCTCGATATGGTTCACATCAAGATGTATAAAAATGCAAAAGAAAAAAGGGAAACGTATGTTTCTTTCCACGGTATATTCCACATTCTATTCCTTCCTGAGACGTAATGTGCTTCACGTGTTTTTCACGTGAGTGGAGATATACCACCATGTGTTTTTCACATAATGGGTTCATCCTTCTCCATTTCGTGTGCTGTGATGCCATCGTCATTGCCTTCACCATGCCTATGACTCCATTGATCACTTCGTCTACACCTATGCTTCCCGCATCGAAGCCTACATCATTGAGGTCCCCCTCCTATTCCCCGTCTCCTCCCCTGCAGTGGTCGTCGTCGAGTTCCGCAGGGATGTGCTTCGAATCTTCTCAGCACCAATGCAACACATGTGTTTCGCATCAACTCCTCTCCTACTTTATCCTCTTGTTTCTTCGTTTTTTCGTTTTGAATGTATGTGCGGTGTGTGCCGCATGTGCTACTACGCTTGATCCCGCTCAGCACACGTCCTCCATGAGGTCGTTATTCTTTAGTCTTTTCGTTTTATCGTATGTGCTACGAAACTTCTCAGGTTTAAGTAATGTGCATTCCCCCGTTATTCTTTAGTATTTTCAATTTCAGATGACCTTCAAAGTTTCCAACTTTTCTTCTGTGCTTCGAAGCATATGCAGCACATATGATTAGCATCAACTTCTCTCCTGCTTTATCCTTTTGTTTGTTTGTTTTTAGGTTTGAAGTGTGTGCTTCGAATCTTCACAACACCAATGCAACACATGTGCTTCGCATCAACTCCTCCCCTGCTTTATCCTCCTGTTTCTTCATTTTTTAGTTTTAAATGTATGTGCGGTGTGTGCCGCATGTGCTTCTACGAAGGAAGAGCCATACCTTCTTACCTTGTGCTGTCTCTTCTATCACTCGATCCCGCTCAGCACACATCCTCCACAAGGAGCCAACACATGAAGCACATTTACTCACCTATGTCCCCGTGCATGTAGGACACGTGTGATGGTCACTATTTATAAAGGCCTAGCGAGTTGAAAGAGGGTGCAGATAATATCTTACATTTACTATTACTCAACGTAGAATATGATGCATCTTGCACTAAATAGATGGAATTTTTATTATGTAGCTATTATTTAATATAAAAAATTTTAAAAAGTATCATAAGTTTTATTATATGACATGTCTCATCTTAATTTTAAAAAAATTATTACTTTGTGAGTATTTTTTATTTTAAATCAAAATATATAGGTATAGTGTGGTTGTGAAGTGAAAAATAATTTTGATAGTGATTTTAATAATTTTATATCGATATCAAATAATTTTGAAGATAATTTTAATGATTTACATCAATATATTTTAAATTTACATGAGTATATTTTTTAGTTTACTTCTATATATTTTTTATTTAAAGTGATAAATTTTTTAAGCGATGATTGATCCCTCAGATAATAGTACTTTTGCTTTCATTTGTGTGCATTGCAAAATATACCATCTTACGCATTTTTACACTTGCATCTTAACTTAAACTAACTATCAAAAACATGATTTTCATGGTCCAGATACGATCTTGACATGTGGTTGAAATTAGTTATGCCTTTTTGCATTCGACAAGTTCATCCATCAAGCAGGATGTCGTTGGCAGAAAACCCCAATGATCTCAAATGTGATCAATTTTGATACGTAGATCAAATAATATATACAATGCAAGTAAAAGTTCTTGAATTGCTTATGAAATGAGTGGATTTAGTTGTTATTGAACACTTTCGATTCGGAAATATGCTAAAGAAATTTTGACCTATTTGGCTTTCTCATAATCATAAAAATCAATCCTTTGATCTTATGGTTGGCCTTGCATTTTCCACGTTTGAAAAAATAAACCTAGGATAAATCGTACAAATTATCTACTCAGTCATGGATGTTAGTTTTCCTTCACAACAGAACATGTCTAATATTTATAACCAAACACATCTTCTTCTTTTTTTTCTTTCGGACACACGAAGGAAAGATTTTATTGGGATATTGAGAAATCGGCCATGTCTAGATCCTCAGAATGGATGTTGGTCTTTTATACATCAAAGGATACCATATTTGATATAAGCAAAAGTTTCTTGATTCCTTATTGAATGAGTGCATTTACTTATTATTGGACACTTCGACTCAAAAAATTTTCCAAACAAATTTCAACCTATTTCACTTTGACATAATTATGAAAAGTAATGGTTCTACATTTTTCACATTTGACAAAAACAAAAAAATCCTAGGGCTGATCGTACAAATTATCTACTTATTCACGTCACAAAAGATAACTAATATTTACAAGGATGTGAGTTGGAAACGTAAAAGTTGATGAGTATTAGTGTAAATGTGATTCCAACTCACGTTTATTTTTTTTATGTAAAAAAAAATACACATGGTAGGATTCACCACTGTTGAAATCAACAACAAATCACTTTGGTACGGATACAAGCCACTCAAATCACCTTCAGAATCACTTTGCACGGATACAATCTTATTTTACACATGTGCAAAATCACTTTGTACCTTCAAAATAATTTTGCACGGGTGTAAAATTAAATTCCAAATGTTATTCACTTATGACAAGTGATTTTACAATTAAACGGTGATTTTTCACCTTAGGATTTAAAGTTTAAGATTTAAGGATTTGCTAAATCTTAAATCCTAAATCTTAAATTCATAGGTTAAAATTATTTTACGTAGGTGTAAAATCACTTTGGACAAGTGAAATTACTCTTGATATAACTTATCATGAGTGTAAAATGAGATTATATCAGTATAAAGATACTTTAAAATAATTTATCATCAATGTAAAATATTTTATCACCGATATAAAATTATTTATCACTTATATATTTTAAATTAAAATTATATAATGATTTTTTTTAATACGATGAAATCACTTCACAACAAAATTTATATTTTTTTATTTTTTTATATTAAATATTAATTATTAAGTGAACCTCTATTCTCAACCTTACATGAAAAATATAAATAATATCTTATATCACATTTCACGTCAGAACCTATATGCTCGTACGTCAGATTCCCAAAAAGAACAGACAAATATTCGGTTTGGCCACGAGGAAAGGCACACGATTGGTGCATCGAAGTAGTCGTCTGAAGTTTTTATTTTTTGAAATATTTTTACTAAAAGGAAACAATCCGATGTAAAGTGGATGCGTAGGAACCGACAATAAATCTTCACCTACAGAAAAAAGAAAATATCTCATAGAAATAGAGGAAGGTAAAGTATAAAAATATGATTAAGGAAAAAATGGAAAAAAAAAAATGAAGCATGCCACAAGATGGGGGAATTAGATGACCTTTTAAAGGAAGGTGACTTCATGTTCGAAGATACAGTGAAGTGCAAATGAGAAAGATCTCAACTGTGTTAACGAGAAACCAAATGAATCAACCCAATGACTCATGTCAGGAATCTCAACTATGATAGCATGAGGTCACATGTGGTTCCTAACAAGCAAAACTACACTAAAAAAGAAAAAGAAGACCATACAACTCCTACAAATGAAAACAACCCACAAAGATACGAAAAGCCCACAGCCTCTGCCTTCTGCACCTCAATCACCTCGAGCCTGTGTCCGCCGGTCAACGAGTGTGAGCGACGAACGCGAGCCGACCGACAATGAGCTTTGACCGCAACCACGATCGACCTCGCAACAACGGTCAGCGAGCTAACGGCAAAGGACTAGCGGAGTGACGAACAGCGACATACGATGACTTCGTGAGATGAGCTGCAACCAAGGTGATGTACAACGACCTCGGTCAAGGAGTGACGAGCGACATGCGACCTTGCTTGTCAAGTAGGGCCTTCGATAATCAAAGCAGAAGGCCCAGGGGAGGGATGATAATACCACGCAAGGGGGTAGTAATTAGGTTGAATATGGCCCATCTTTAGAATAAAAGGCACAACATAAAGTAGAATAGGAGCATTGCATGCATCAAGTACCAAGATTGCTTATAAACTGTATTAATGGCCATTTGTGTAAAGCATTTGTCAAAGCAGGCCTCAGATGAGCAATCGGACCATACGGATGGATTCAGGACGACGAACAGAGTCTAACGGACTCAAAATCGGCCAAATCCGACATCCGGAGCTCCCATAATGGGCCCAAGAAATCCTGACCGTTGATCTGGAGATCAACGGCCTAGAACGCGCCACGTCGCCCCGCCCCCGCCGCCCGCACGCCCCCAAGCCAGCCAAGGACGCATCTCGGCCGTTGATCTTCAATCGAACGGCCGAGATCCGCGCGCTCGCCCGCGGTCGCCGCGACAAAGCGCGGGCGTGGCGCAACGGTTAGCGCGCACGCCCGCGTCGCGGCGACGCGCGTTCGAATCGCGCGGAGCGGAAATCACTTGCGGGCGAAGGGCACGGCAAAATTGAGTCGCGCGATCAGAAGCGAGCGGCTAGGATCGCGCCACGCGGCGCGACGACAGCGCCCCACCTCCCACGCGCGCGCGCACGCCGGGCGGAAACGCGCGCGCGCACGCACGCCCGAAGCGCGATCCTAGCGCAGGCGCAGGAGGATCTCAGCCGTCCGATCATCAATCGGACGGCTCTCGTTCGACGTCCACGGATCGCGCCTGAAGAGAGAGAGGGGCGGGCGGCTGACCGGCGGCAGAAGGCCTTCACCGACGTTTATGGAAGCAGTTTTAGCGACGTTCTGGATGTCGCTAAAGCACATTCTTCTTTTAGGAAGCCCTTAACTCTATTTAAACCCCCTTCTACCACCATTCAAGGATCCTCTCCCACTTGCAACTACTCCACTCCTCTCCTAGCTAGTCTTAGGCACTCTTGTAATCGCCGGAGACGACGAGCCGCCGACGGAGCCTCCTCCACCGCCGTGGCTGCCTCGTCGCTCTCCATTCTCTCTCTACCTCTCTCTCTCTCTTTTAAGCTTTCATTTACTTTTGTTGAAGTATGTATTTAATATTGTAAACCATGAACTATGAATGCATGTTTAATGAAATTATTTTTCATTTAGTTGCCTTTTTAATTTCTGTTTAAAGTGCATGATCAAAACCAAGAGCTTTCTAACCCTAAACTCTCTCTATCTCTCGCTTTTCAAAATCGTTTCTTTCGCAAGCAAAACTCCGCCTTTTTCGTGACAACAAGTGCTAAACAAAATCCGATTTCCACGCTTCCCTGAGATCGACACTCGGACTCACCTCCGTTTACTTCTTTTGAAACCGACGTATCAAGTGCAACTATAACGACACCTCTTAACACACACGCACGAAGGCACGTCAGTTTTTGGCGCCGCTGCCGGGGAGGCAACGGATTTGTTTTATCACCTCCATTCCACATTCATCCTCACATCGTCTAATGCCCTATTTTCCTTTTTACTTGACGGTTGCAGGAATTCGGCGCATGGACGGCGAAGCGACGCATTCCACGACGGTAGCAAGGGAGTAGGCACCTCGAGGACCGATAGTGAGTAATCTCTCTCTCATTGTTTGCTTGCGTGAAAAATCTAAAAAAAATCATAAAAACTAAAAAAATTGGCGTGGTGAATGATTGCTTGACCCACATTCTTAACACATCACCCTACAAAAAAATGTACACTCTAATATGCTGGATAAATTCTTGGAGTGCTCTTTTCTCTTTCTCTTGAGTGGTGTTTGCGAAGCCACCGTGAGTTGACCTGGGCCGCACCACTCAACCCTAAAACTGACTCATCTAATAGAAGCTGCATGATTATTAGGATGAGTACACTAGGGTTTTAGAGCCTCTACAAAATAAAAGGAAATCTACTTTCACTAAGTTGTGTGCAGAACTTGACGTGCCCACTGAAACTTGTTTGAAAAAATTAAGACACGTCAACCCTAAAAAGTACTTAAGTAAGGATGAAACACTAAAAAGACACTATATCTTAACAAATCCTTGCTTGAAAATCATGTTTTGCTAGAAGCACACACTTTGAAAGTAGAACATTAAGAGGCACCACCCCAATCAACGCCTCATCACATCACCCTAAGCACAAGCACTATCCTAGCCCTTTAAAACTGAGTAGACGTGCCCTAGGCAGGACTGAGTTAAGTCTCAAAAGGTGAGGTTTTGTCTGCTAGGCACTTGGCTTTCATTCCCTTGGTAGAATCTGGTGACTAGGCTGCGGGGCAGTGTCAAACGACCGTGGTTGTGGGGTCTATGGAACCGGAGGCGTAAGCCAAAGGAAGAACCTTCCCTGCAATCCCCTCGTAATCAACCTGGCCAGATTAGCCTTGAGAAGGGAAGTCCAGTGCTTACGGACTTAATCACCCTTTGTGAGATTTCTAGGTCTCCTAAGGAACACACCATAAGGATTAGGCTTGCGTGCTTGATTGAAACACATTTCTCGCATCTGTCGCCCTCCGCATCCCCTCCAGTTCTTCTCTAGTGTATGCACGGGAGGCGCTCACTGCATCCCGAATTGTGTGTTTTGGGGCAGGAATCTAGGCGACATAATTCTGTTGAAAACATGGCTGAACCTAGGGTAGATGAGGCTGAAGATCAACCCCCACCAGATGCTATGGCTGTCGTCCAGGCTCAAATCAATGCTAACCATCGGCTTCAGCAACGACAAATCCACACCATCATGCAAGCCATACAACGGTTACAGAACCCGCAAGAACAACCACCACCTTTCAATGACATACCAGGACAACCACCACTTGATTTACCACCATTTCAGAACCAGCCAAGACCCCTCCGTGATTTCTATAACCCTTCTGCCATTAGAGTCGAGCCACACCTTAGGATCCCCGAAGGGGGAGACGATTTTGAGCTAAAACCTAATGTATTAAGTCTAATCCAGAGCCACTTTCATGGAAGCTCAAATGAAGACCCCTTTTAGCACCTAGAAGATCTCGACCGCATAGCAAGAACAGTAAAACCTAGGAACATTAGCCTTGATATTGTTCTAATCAAGATGTTCCCTTTCTCATTAAGAGACAAGGCTTCTCATTGGCTTAGAACCCTAGGTAGACCCATCACCACCTGGGAGGAACTGAGGCATGCATTTTTAAAGAAATTCTTCCCCATAGGAAAGACCAATGCCCTCAGAAGAGCTATCACTACCTTCACACTCCAGGGTGGGGAACAATTTCATGAGGCATGGGAAAGATTCAATGAACTTTTGAGGAAATGCCCACACCACGAAGTTCCAAGGTGGCAATTGGCCCAGATCTTCTACCACGGTCTGGATAGCAACCTACGGAACTTCGTCGATGCCTCATGCGGGGGAAACTTCCTAAACAAAGACGAGGAGAGCGCGTTTGAGCTCTTTGAGTCTATGAGCGAGAATTCGCTCAACAATGCCTCCATGAACCAGTTTAACAGATCTAGTCAACCCCGTGGTGGGATTTATGAGGTGCAAGCAAATTCTGGAATGGTTGACATGGACATTATTTCCAAAAAGTTGGATCGAGTGGAATTGGTGGACAAGAAGATTGATGAGCTTCTAAACCAGACCAGGAACCCCTTGCAGACTTTCACCCTAGCAAAAGGAGCACATAATGTTGACCTGGTCCAACCCTTCACCCAACTAAACCTGGAACAACCCCCAACCATGTTCCAAGGAGGGACCTTTGCTCCCTCGACCCTTGATTACTCCCTTCCTTCTTCATCAACATCGGCTATTCTAGAAGATGTGCAAGCCGTCCAAGGATATGCAAAACCTGACCCTTTCTCCAACACTTACAACACCGGCTGGCGTAATCACCCCAACTTTGGTTGGACAAACCATAAACTACCGCAATTCCAAAACCAGCCCAGGCCAAACCAACAGCCACACTTGCCCCCCTATCAGCAAGGACCACCAGTTAGACCCCAATATAACCAAAATAGGGCGGCCCCTCCCCCACAAAACCAAATGGACACCCTAATAAAGATGATGGCTGACATGAACCAAAAACATCAGGAAGAAATGGCCTTGGTAAAGGGACAGTTAAGCCAACTCTTGGACTGTAAATAGCAAGGATCTCTACCTTCCCAACCACAACCAAACCCGCGAAACATAATTAACAGAGGCCCCAATTCGCAAGGGTTCCAAGGCAACCCCGGGCAGGCTCATATGGTCCAACCGGCTCCACAAACACCTGGGTTTGGCGCCTCTTCATCCTCATCCTCTCAAGGATCACCCCATGGCCCCAATGCCTCTGCGAATGCGGTGACCTTGAGAAGCGGCACCAAAACCCAGGATCCCAAATGGCCGACTCTCCCCGAGACTTTACCCGACTTAGAAGAAGCACCAACCAAGGACCCAAACATGGAACCAATCCAGACACCCTATCCTGAGGCCTTGGAAACAATCAAGAGAAAAAAGAATACTGTGGAAACTGAGGAGCTGATGGAAATTTTTAAACAAGTACAGATTAATATTCCACTTCTAGAAGCTGTCAAACACATCCCCGCTTACGCCAAGTTCTTAAAGGATGCCTGTACACCCAAGCGTAAGCCGAGACCTCAAGCACCTAGGAAGGTTGTACTCTCTGAGCAAGCCAGTTCCGTGATATCAAGCAACCTTCCACTCAAACGAACTGACCCAGGAGCACCCCTGATTTCCTGTAACATCGGGGACATGACATTTGATAGAGCGCTCCTGGACCTAGGTGCTTCTATCAACCTAATTCCCACAACCTTGTACCACCAATTTGGTTTTGGGGAGCTGGCACCAACCCCTGTCACCATCCAGCTGGCGGATAGATCAGTGAAAACCCCGAAGGGGGTTGTCGAGGACGTGATTGTACGGGTCAAGGACTTCTATTTCCCAGTCGACTTTTTGGTGCTCGACATGGAAGTCCCTGAAAAATTACAGAACGCACCCATAATCTTAGGCAGACCTTTCTTAGCCACGGCTAAAGCAAACATCGATTGCGACACGGGATGTATGGAAATCGCCTTCGGAGATAGGAAAATGCAATTAGATATCTTCCGGGCAACAAAGTCTTTTGATTGTGACTACATTGAGGAACATGATCCAGTGGAAACTTTAATCGAGGAATGCCTTACCCTCAATTCTGTCTCAGACCACCAAACCCGTAGTTCTGACTCGTCACCATCATTACCTGTGGACCTCTGTAAGGCTGAGTATCATCACATGACACCATTTGAAGAAATCAATGTTGATCAACTACCGCCCTTTCCATTCCCATCGACTGTGGTCCCACCCGCACCTGAACTTAAACCATTGCCCGAGAATCTCAAGTACGTCTTCTTGGGACCTGGCTAGACCTTCCCAGTGATTATTAATTCCCATCTAACCAAGGATCAGGAACTAAGGTTGACTGCAACTCTTTCAGAACATCGGGCCGCCATTGGTTGGACCATCTCAGATCTAAGAGGAATTAGCCCCACCTATTGCACCCACAAGATTTACCTGGAAGACGGGGCCCGACCTTCCCGCCAGATGCAGAGACGGTTAAACCCTAACATGCGGGAGGTCGTTAAAAAAGAAATTATCAAGTGGCTCGACGCCGACATCATCTACCCTATCTCTGATAGCCCCTGGGTGAGCCCCACTCAAGTGGTTCCAAAGAAGGCTGGGCTCACCGTTGTCACTAATGATCATGGCGAATCCATTCCCACCCGCACCACCACCGCATGGCGGGTGTGTATTGATTATAGGAAGCTTAACGAAGCCACTAAGAAGGACCACTTCCCCTTGCCATTCATTGACCAAATCCTTGAAAGATTGGCAGGGCAGAAGTATTTTTGCTTCCTGGATGGATATTCAGGATATAACCAAGTCGCAATTGCTCCAGAAGATCAGGAAAAGACCACATTCACTTGCCCGTATGGCACGTTTGCATTCCGTCGAGTGCCGTTCGGGTTATGCAACGCACCCGCGACCTTCCAGCGTTGCATGCTAGCCATTTTTTCAGAAATGGTGGGTGAATACTTGGAGGTCTTTATGGATGATTTCTCTGTATTCGGGAATTCATTCGACCATTGTTTGAGCAACTTGGAGAAAATCCTGAAACGATGTATCGAGGTTAACTTGGTGTTAAGTTGGGAAAAGAGCCATTTTATGGTTCAAGAAGGAATTGTCCTCGGACACATCGTTTCGCATAAGGGCATCGAGGTAGATCGAGCTAAGGTTGATTTAATTTCCAAACTTCCTCCACCTAGTTCGGTCCGACAGATTCGTTCTTTCCTAGGACATGTTGGCTTCTACCGAAGGTTCATCAAAGACTTTTCCAAACTTTCCAAACCCTTGACCGACCTTCTAGCCAACGACGCAACTTTCCACATGTCTCCTGATTGCACCCAGGCTTATCATACCCTCCGGGACTTAGTCTCCACCGCACCTGTACTTCAACCCCCAGACTGGTCCCAGGATTTTGAGATTATGTGTGACGCATCAGATTTTGCCATAGGCGCTGTCCTGGGACAAAGGCAAGACAAGAAGCCCGTGGTGATCTACTACGCGAGCAAAACGTTGGACGAGGCCCAGCGTAATTATACGGTCACAGAAAAAGAGTTGCTTGCTGTAGTCTTTGGACTGGAAAAATTCCGATCATACTTGCTGGGATCCCACGTGACTATCTACACCGACCATTCAGCCATCCGGCACCTGTTGGCCAAAAAGGACGCAAAACCCAGGCTCATCAGATGGATCCTGCTTTTGCAGGAATTTGACCTGGAAATCCAAGACAAGGCCGGATCGAAAAATGTGGTGGCTGACCACCTGTCAAGACTTCATCCAGACCACATTGGACCCTCCCTACCTCTATCTGATACCTTCCCTGATGAACACATCCTAGCCGTGCAAGACAAGAAAATGCCATGGTATGCTGACTATGTCAACTACCTGGTTATAGGACAAACCCCGCACAGCTGGTCCAGACAGCAACGGGACAGGTTCTTGGCTGAGGCCAAGCACTATTTCTGGGATGATCCCATGCTGTTTCGCCTCTGTGCTGATCAGATCATCAGGAGGTGCCTCCCTGAAGACGAGGTTCAGAGTGTGCTTTCCTTTTGTCATGACCAAGAATGTGGCGGCCATTTCTCTGGCAAGAAAACAGCTGCAAAAGTTTTGCAGTCTGGATTTTATTGGCCGTCCCTATTCAAGGATGCACACATCTTTGCCAAGACTTGCTCACGATGCCAAACACTAGGGACAATGACCAAAAAAGATATGATGCCCCTTCAGCCCATTTTGATTGTCGAAATTTTCGACGTTTGGGGTATCGATTTTATGGGCCCCTTTCCACCATCCAACGGCTTCGAGTATATCTTGGTCTCGGTAGACTATGTTTCCAAATGGATTGAAGCCGTCGCCACCCGACGATGCGATCACAAGACGGTCATGGACTTTGTCAAGAAGAACATCTTTTCCCATTTTGGAATACCCAAGGCCATGATCAGTGATGGTGGAAGCCATTTTATCCATTCCCAGTTCCGTGCCTTACTTAGAAAATACGGGGTAAACCACCGCATTGCCACCCCGTATCATCCACAAACAAATGGGCAGACTGAGGTCTCAAACAGACAAATCAAGAACATTTTACAGAAGACTGTGAGACCTGACAGGAAAGACTGGTCCACACGACTTGATGATGCCCTGTGGGCATACAGGACCGCTTTTAAGACCCCGATAGGCATGTCACCTTACCGCTTGGTCTTTGGCAAAGCTTGCCATCTCCCTGTCGAATTGGAACACCGGGCTTACTGGGCTGTTAAGCAATGTAACATGGATCCCCAGTTAGCTGGTGCGCAAAGGACTCTTCAATTATCTGAGCTTGAAGAAATTCGTCGGGACGCCTTTGACAATAGTCGGCTATATAAGGAGAAAATGAAAGCCGTCCACGACCGACTCATTCATAGGAAAACCTTTGAGCCAAACCAACAAGTCTGGCTATTTGATGCACGCCTGAAACTCTTTCCAGGGAAACTTAGGTCCAAATGGACAGGACCATTTCGGGTGGTCAAGCCCTATTCCAATGGGGCAGTCGAAATCGCCGATCTTAATACCGGGCACACCTTTACAGTCAATGGTCAAAGATTGAAGCATTTCCTGGCCCAGGTACCCCCCAAGGAAAGTGTCACCCTTGTTGAGGGCTGACACCAGGCACCGCCCAGCTGGAGGCGTTAAACTCAGCGCTTCCTGGGAGGCAACCCAGTGGATTCAGACTGATCTGGTAGTTTACGTCACTCAGGTACTATCTTTTTGAACCCTTTTGCATCCATGCATCTGCCAATGAGGACATTGTCCAACTTAAGCATGGGGGGATGGTAAACTGCATAATCCTGAGCTTAATTAATCAGCCTGAATGAATAAATTAATTGAAAAAAAAAAAAAAGAATTTAGGAAGAAAAACTTAGGCATTAGAAACTTGTCAATAGTGGGAAATAATACAAAAAGAACTTAAACACTTAGACTTTTCAGGCCTTCAAGCTTAATTAGCCTTGGTGTCCATTAAAATATGGATTTAGCGGCGAACCCTTGCAACTTTAAGCTATTCTAATCCACCTAATAAATAAGGTAATAAGTATACGACTTATCAACTCACCCTCTAACTCAGGAAAACTTTGGGTCTAAGCATCTACACACATTTTTGCACAGACTCACTTCTCGGAGATTTTGACAGAAATTGGGTAGCTAATGAACTCTCTAGGGTGGTATGGCTGGCAAGTTGTCGTGGGTAACAGCCCATTGGCAGGTTGTCCAGAACCCAGCCACAGGCCATTTCTTTTTCACTGCCTCTAGGTACATTTGAGATTAGGGAAGCCACCTACGTAAAAAAAATAATAATTAAAAAAAAAAAAAAAAAAGGGAAAAGAAGAAAAGAAAATAAACCACACTTCACCGCACAAGTATGGCTGGCAAGTGATCGTGGGTAACAGCCCATTGGTCGGTTGTCCAGAGCCCAGCTCAATAATTGCACAAAAAAAGAAGACCAAAAACACCTAAGGAAGAAGCGGGGAAGTAGTACAAGCCGGGGAGATATACACTGGAAAATCCTTGTGTTGACCCCAAGTAAAATGAACGCAGGGAGAAAGCTACCAATCGAACAAATACACCTTCAGGCAAAAATTTATTTTCCGGTCACCTAGAGGCGTAGAAACTCGAAGTCTGTCTCAATTACCGTTAAGTAAGCCTATCACAACATTCACACCAAGATGCTTAGCACTTAGGGTTTTGACCGAGTTTTGGGTGGGTTGGGTAGCCGTAAAAAGTTACCAACCCACACTGAATTCTAAAAATTCTAAAAAGACATATATAGATATATACGTATACATAAGTATAGTTATATATACAAAGCAAGGATTCGGGCGATTCGTATTTTGGCAGATACCCGGGCGCTGCTTAGTCTTTGTAGATTAAGATCTTCGTATAGTTCCTCTTATTGACAAGTAACGAAGCGCCTAAGCAATTACTTCTTGAATTCGCCAAAGAAATAAAGGCTAGAATAAACCTTGCTAGGGACTAGCAAGGAGTAAGCATGGGGGTATGATAATACCACGCAAGGGGGTAGTAATTAGGTTGAATATGGCCCATCTTTAGAATAAAAGGCACAACATAAAGTAGAATAGGAGCATTGCATGCATCAAGTACCAAGATTGCTTATAAACTGTATTAATGGCCATTTGTGTAAAGCATTTGTCAAAGCAGGCCTCAGATGAGAAATCGGACCGCACGGATGGATTCAGGACGACGAACGGAGTCTAACGGACTCAAAATCGGCCAAATCCGACATCCGGAGCTCCCATAATGGGACCAAGAAATCCTGACCGTTGATCTGGAGATCAACGGCCTAGAACGCGCCACGTCGCCCCGCCCCCCGCCGCCCGCACGCCCCCAAGCCAGCCAAGGACGCATCTCGGCCGTTGATCTTCGATCGAACGGCCGAGATCCGCACGCTCGCCCGCAGTCGCCGCGACAAAGCGCGGGCGTGGCGCAACGGTTAGCGCGCACGCCCGCGTCGCGGCGACGCGCGTTCGAATCGCGCGGAGCGGAAATCACTTGCGGGCGAAGGGCGCGGCAAAATTGAGCCGCGCGATCAGAAGCGAGCGGCTAGGATCGCGCCACGCGGCGCGACGACAGCGCCCCACCTCCCACGCGCGCACGCACGCCGGGCGGAAACGCGCGCGCGCACGCACGCCCGAAGCGCGATCCTAGCGCAGGCGCGGGAGGATCTCAGCCGTCCGATCATCAATCGGACGGCTCTCGTTCGACGTCCACGGATCGCGCCTGAAGAGAGAGAGGGGCGGGCGGCTGACCGGCGGCAGAAGGCCTTCACCGACGTATATGGAAGCGGTTTTAGCGACGTTCTGGATGTCGCTAAAGCACATTCTTCTTTTAGGAAGCCCTCAACTCTATTTAAACCCCCTTCTACCACCATTCAAAGATCCTCTCCCACTTGCAACTACTCCACTCCTCTCCTAGCTAGTCTTAGGCACTCTTGTAATCGCCGGAGACGACGAGCCGCCGACGGAGCCTCCTCCACCGCCGTGGCTGCCTCGTCGCTCTCCATTCTCTCTCTACCTCTCTCTCTCTCTTTTAAGCTTTCATTTACTTTTGTTGAAGCATGTATTTAATATTGTAAACCATGAACTATGAATGCATGTTTAATGAAATTATTTTTCATTTAGTTGCCTTTTTAATTTCTGTTTAAAGTGCATGATCAAAACCAAGAGCTTTCTAACCCTAAACTCTCTCTATCTCTCGCTTTTCAAAACCGTTTCTTTCGCAAGCAAAACTCCGCCTTTTTCGTGACAACAAGTGGTAAACAAAATCCGATTTCCACGCCTCCCTGAGATCGACACTCGGACTCACCTCCGTTTACTTCTTTTGAAACCGACGTATCAAGTGCAACTATAACGACACCTCTTAACACACACGCACGAAGGCACGTCAAGGGACAAGGAGGTTCCAGAGGTGAGGGGCGGGGGGGCTCGATCAACCACAGTTGGTCGATCGAGGCCCCCTATCGGCTAGGGCTTTTGTACGCTCGCAAGGGAAGTAGTCCCCTAAAGTTGATCCCACCTCATCAACATTGCATGAAGTCATCCTTAGATGGGTAAATTAAGCTGGAGAGAATTTGTATGTTGGTTGGAATGCTGACTAGATAACATTAATAAATATACGATAAATGAAATGACCCGTTGCCTTTTTAGTCGGATAAGATATCTGGAGTTTCAGTCAGACGTCTGTCTAGACGTCTAGACACATGCCCGGACGTTTGAAAGTGCAAAATTTCATACGTCCTTTTTCGCTCTGCATGCGGGCGCGTAGAGGCTTCTATCTACTCCGCACCCCCACTCCTAAACCCAAGCACCCACTCTATATAAACCCCCCTTCTCTTCTTCTCACCCCCTCACACCACTCAAGCCACCGCCACCTCCACCTTCTCCTTGCGACAGCCACGCCACCTCCCGTCTCTGCTGCAGCCGCGGCGAGGAAGTAGAGGAGCCGGCGAGGGAAAACGGGGAGGAACGAGAGTGAGAGAGTGCGAGGGAGTAAGAGCGGGGGAGGAGGACAACGACCGCGAAAGCTTGGTGGAGCTCAAGGAGGAGTCATGGGAGAGAGGAGGACGCCAGGAGGGAGCTTCTCAAGCTCCTGTAGTTGTTGGAGCTGCCGCTGCATCGTCTGAGGGCGGAGGTGCGAGCAGAGCGAGCTACGTAGAGGAGTTCTGGTATTGGAAGTTTTCCAGTATCAGATGTTTGGAGGGTCATCTAGACAACTGGTGAGGCACCAGGATGTCCGGAGTTAAAGCCGGACGTCTGAAAGCACAATATCGCGCGAGGTATGTATCTTCCTACGCTACTTTCCGCCATGCAGCTTGTAGCGCAGGAGATGTCGAGCTGATTTTGTGCCTGCATTTTTCGTACGCAGGTGAAGGCTTTGGGAAGGTGCGCAGTGCGCTATTCCAAGTACTTTTGGACGTCTGATCACATCGCCAGACATCCGGAGGTGCGTCCAAACGACCGGACACCTCGTCCGACGTCTGGAGATGCCCCCAGACGGTCGCAGAGAGAGTCTGGATGTCTGAAGCAGACGCAGGAAGTGCAAGGTGAGATCTGACGTCTTTTAAGACATCTGGGACTAGTCCCAGACATCTGATTTTCGTCTGTAACTGCGTTTTTGGCCCGTTTAGGGCCCAAACAAAATCGGAATTCCGCAAATGAAGTACTGCTGTGTTCCACTCGAGTTTCTCTACGTGCTCATGTCGAGCATCTATTATTTTGAGCTCGCCAGATGTAAATTAGTCGCTAGTACATGTTACCAGCCGGTGGCGTGTTCGAGGCCCGCGGAGATGACGAGATCTGCAGTGCAGGCCCCCATTCCTCTCGTGATACCCGATAGAGTGGTTTAATTCAGTTGTTAATATTTAAACAAGAATGTACTTGCTTGAAATAATCAGATCGAACTCTAGGATGTGAAATGAATCCTAGGATAGAAATGTATGAGCCTGTTTTGAGCTGTACTGTTTACTTGAATGCATGTGTAAAATAAATTGCTAGCAAATGGTATTAATGTAATTATGAGATGCATGTTAAAATACGAGTTGCCTGTATGCGAATGAGAAAGCGAATGGTGAAACCACAAGTTGCATGTAAATGATTGAGAATTGAATTGTGAAAATACGAGCTGCCTGCATATGGATTAGGAATGAGTTATTAAACATGAGATCTGAATATGGATAAGTGAGATGAATATGAGCATGAACCCTATAGAGAAATTAGGAGTAGAACTCCTGTGTATGAAAGGAATCTAGAATGTAGACGGGAAGTGTGCTGGCCCTTGTGTACGCGGTACCAAGGAGAGCAACTGTCCCTTTTTAGTGTAGAGCGGAGCTAGCCACCCTTGGGTTGAGACCTGGGGTTAGGATTGGCCACTCTACACTGACTCTTATTGGCCCTCGTGTACATGGTACCGAGGCATGCTACTAGTGTAGGGAGGGAGCTAGCCACCCTACGGGGCCCTGGATTAAGCTAGCCACCTTACACCGAATTTGTTAGTCTCGCTGGGCAAACCAGGATAGTCGGACGAGGGTACACGGACTGTGGAGGGGTGAGACCCCTATTTGGTTCTGAGGGCGAGACCCCTGTTTTGAGAGGGTAAGGCCCTAGACTGTTCCGTGCTGTACTTTGGGCGTACATGCTAGTAGAAATGACTGACCACGTGTGAATGAGGGGTAGCTACCCATGCGCTTATCAAGTGTATCGTAGTCACTGCTACGTCTCGACAGTGACCTCGGGGTGGTTGACTGGGTGTAGGACTACCATGGGGGACTCTCCCAACCAGGAGAGCACCACGTGTACCTTCTACTCCGCGGAAAAGACTGTAATCAAAATCGTTCGCACGAGGAACAAGCAAGATCAAGAAATACTTGAATACTTTGAGAAATAGATGAACCAGAAACACATAAATTAGATAAATAGAAATGAGAATAAAACTTGCTTGTTGTTTTTACTTTACTTGCACTTAAATAATGTAAACACCACTCTACTCAGCGTTCGCTGACTCCATCTTTTCGTAACCCTGTTCAGGACCAAGAGTTGAGTAGCCTGAGTTTCCGACTGTAGAGGGAGCTAAGCCCAGCCATAGTAGCTTTCTTTCCAGCCCTTTTGTTCCTGTTGTAGTTGTGAGTACTGGACCTTGGAGTTACTATTCCTATTACTTTCTGTTTTCTTTCCGTTGTTGTTGTTGTGGTGGCATGTACTATTTTGAGACAGTTGTTCTACTTTTGTTTACTGCTTCATTTTTTCCTTCTACTTAGTTATATTGCATGTGTGAATATGGTTTATTTTCCTACTTTTGTTTATTTCTCGTTGGACGACTAGGTCTTAGGGTTAGTCGAGGCGAGCCGATCTCGGGTCCTATAGGGATTCAGGAACTGGGTCATAACAAGATGGTATCAGAGTAAGGTCGTCCCAAGAAATGAACCAATTGGTCCGAGAATAACCACTCACGTGCATATAACTAGGATAGCCACCATAACGTATCACTTTGATATTCGTTTCTGAGTCTTTTTCTCGCTGTAATTCGGTGTCGTTGACAACTCTTGTTCTATCTCTTGCATGTCCTTGTAGGAGATGCCTCGTTGAGGAGTTCCCGAGGTAGGCTGTGGTCGTGGCTGTGGACGAGGTTGGGGGGGTAGACGTACCGGACCTGAGGTACCAGTTGACCCACCTCTCCTCCCAGGCATTCAGGCCCACGATCTCACCCAGCTGATCAGAGGCATCATGCGAGAGGAGCTCCACCAATCTCTACGGGCACCTCTCCCTGAGGACGTGGAGGGGGAGTCCTTGGTGGGACAGAGAGAGTGTCGCAACACCGGACGAGCAGGAGGGGGAGGGGGTGGTTCTCCATCACCTCCACCACACTTTGACACTTCCGAGCATGAGCCCTCCTTGCTTGGAGGCGTGCTCGTTCCCCCACTGCAGTTACACCATGAGCTTTTCGGACAGTTCCGGAAGCTGAAGCCCCCCTCCTTCATGGGGGAATGAGAGCCCGTCTGAGGCAGAGGACTAGCTGGAGCAGGTAGAGAAGGTGTTTGACACCCTTTGCCTTCCTGCGGAGTGCCGCGTGGCCTTTGCCACGTACCAGCTAGAGGGTACAGTACACAGGTGGTGGAGGGTAGTCAGAGGCCAGGAGGGGAGAGAGCCGACGTGGGACCAGTTTGTGACTCTCTTCTGCGAGCAGTACTTTCTGCAGACCTGGTAGAACCAGAGGAGGTGGGAGTTCCACACTCTCCGCCTGGGGACATTGACGGTTAACGCATATCGCAAGCGTTTCCCAGAGATGTCACGTTTTGCCTCGACAGCTGTGTCTATTGAGGAGGAGCGCCTGTGGAGGTTTACTGAGGGGCTCCAACCTACTATTTGGGAGTATGTCAAACCCCTGAAGCTGCCCACTTTCTCTCATGTGGTTGAGGTAGCCATGACTTACGAAGAGACCAACCCGGCTGCGCAAGACACTGATAGCGGACGGAAGAGGCCCTACTAGCCAGAGTACTCTCAGGGCCATCGGGAAAGGAGGCACACAGCGCCCGCAGGAGAGCCGTCTCATTCTGCAAGGCCACCAGTGGCCTTTGGGGGCCCCAGACAAGGGCCAGTTGCCAACACTGGACCCCCACCCAGCCGCCAGCAAGAACCTACTGAGAGAAGAGGTCGTGTACCCCTCTACTACCAGTCTAGCCAACCAGGCTACATCAGGAGGGACTGCCCATTTAAGGTCGGAGCACAGTAGATGCTCCCCGCACCGAGCGCTGGAGGCCGTGTTGGCGGTCGTGGTCACTTGGCGCATGGGGGAGGACAGCAGTCACGAAGAGGGTACCAACCAACTGCTGCTCGCCCGACCCAGAGTGTAGCTACTACGTCGGCACCGAGAGCTGAGGGGCGTATCAACGCCCTGACACACAAAGACACCAGGGCTTCAGGTTCTATGGTGGCAGGTATGGTTACTGTTTCTGGCAGATTAGTGTACGTACTTTTTATTCCAGCACCACCCACCCCTTCGTCGCTACGAGTTTTGTCGTTAGTTTGAGGTAGAGTAGTGTACTGTTAAAAGATCCATTTGTGATCAGAGGCCCAGGTGGCCAGTTGTCTGTAGCCGAGGAGGTCTACACGTACTACGAGGTCAGTATAAGGGGACACAGCCTCCCCGCTGACCTGCTAGTGATCCAGATGGAGGACTTTGGCGTGATCCTAGGGATGGATTGGCTGTCCGCCTATCACGCCCTGGTAGACTGTTTCGAGAGGAAGATCATCTTCTCCATACCGGAGTTGCCTCACTTTAAGTTTCACAGTCAGTCAGTGGACGAAGGTTTCAGATACATCTCTGTGCTTCGGGCAGCGAAGCTTTTAAGCTAGGGGTGTGAGGGCTTCTTGGCCTGTGTAGTGGCATAACCTAGCCCCGTGGCTGACTTTCAGAGTATCCTGGTGGTTTGTGAGTACCTCAACGTTTTTCCAGAGGAGCTGCCAAGACTACTGCCTGAGCGTGAGATCGAGTTTGAGATCTCACTAGTACCGGGGCCAGCCCCATTTCTACTGCACTGTACTGGATGGCACCGCTTAAGCTGCGAGAGCTCAAGTCACAGCTACATGACCTGTTGGAGAAGGGCTTTGTGAGGCCCAGTGCGTTCCCGTGGGGAGCCCCTGTGCTGTTTGTGAAGAAGAAAGGCGGTATCCTGTGACTTTGTGTCAGCTACCGACAGCTAAATAGGCTCACTATCAAGAACAAGTATCTGCTGCCAAGGATTGATGACCTCTTCGACCAGTTGCGAGACGCCACAGTGTTTTCCAAGATAGATCTGAGGTCAGGTTACCACCAGTTGAGGATCAAGGAAAACGACGTCTCCAAGACAGCTTTCCATACCCAGTACGAGCACTATGAGTTCTTGGTCATGCAGTTTGGGCTGACCAATGCCCCCGTTACCTTTATGGATTTGATGAATCGTGTTTTCAGGCCATACTTAGACTAGTTTGTGGTGGTGTTCATCGACGACGTACTCATTTACTCACTGGATCAGGCACAGCATGGACAGCATTTACGTATGATCCTGGATATCTTGAGGCGACACAGGCTGTATACCAAGTACAGCAAGTGCGAGTTTTGGTTGAGGCAGGTGACTTTCTTGGTGGGAGAGGCCATGCTCAAGTGGGAGAGGCCACGCACAGTGACAGAGATACGCAGCTTTTTGGGACTGGCAGGTTACTACCGACGGTTTATCAAAGGATTCTCTCAGATCGCGCGTCCTATGACCCAATCGACCTGGAAGGACATGCCCTTTGCCTGGACAGATGAGTGTGAGGCATGTTTTCAGGAGTTGAAGGAGAGACTAACTTTAGCTCATGTACTTACCATCCCAGGCAGCAGTAGCGGTTTCGTTGTTTACACCGACGCTTCGTTGTAGGGGTTAGGGGGTGTGCTCATGCAGTAGGGTCACGTTGTCGCTTACACTTCGCGGCAACTGAAGCCCCATGAGCATGGCTACCCTACCCATGACTTAGAGCTGGCAACAGTTGTCTTTGCACTGAAGACATTGAGGCACTACCTTTACAGTGAGACTTTCGAGATCTTTACATATCATAAGAGCCTCAGGTATTTATTTGACCAGAAGGAGCTTAACATGAGACAGAGACGTTGGTTAGATCTCCTGAAGGACTACAACTGCAGCATCTCCTACCACCCAGGGAAGGCCAATGTGGTGATCGATGCCTTGAGCTAGGAGGCGCCTGCCCACTTGGCCAATTTACAGGCACAAAGTTGGAGACTCATGGAAGGGTTGGGCAGCTGGTGACCCCGGAAGTCACGGGGGTATTGTAGGGCAGTGACGGTGACGCGGCAAACATGACTGAAGCTGATAGACCGCATCATTGCAGGACAGATGACCAATCCATACTTACAGACGCTGCGAGACAGGGTGTTGACAGGGGACTGTTCGTATAGCTTTCTCGTATTTTAAATCAACATTGTTGTAGTATAGTCAAAAAAGCGTATGAACAATTTACAATTTTATTTACTCGAAATTCAAAACTTCCGAGGTTGAACTTAGGGAGCAAATTGGTAGTTTAGAAACTTAATCACAATTTCAAATTACTCAAAAGATGATATGAGTGCAGTCTAATGTATATAAAAATTAGAGAAAAAAAAATAAATTTGTCATTCTTCTTCTTTCTCTCCTCTCTTTCTTTTCCTTTTTCTTTCTTCTACTTGGCTGTACCTTCTCCTTCTTTCTTTCTCTATCTTTCCTTTCTTAGACGTCTGATTCTGTGAATCAGACGGCTTATCTGGCGATTGCTACAGTGCCCCCTCTTCCTTCTTCTTCTTCTTTTCTTCGTCACTTGGCTTTCCTCCTTCCTGTCTTCTTCCTTTGTCTTCAGCTGCTCCTCTTGTTCTTCTTCTTCTGCGACTTCCTCCTTGGCTTCTTCTTCTTCTCTTCTTAGTCTTTCTCTGTCTTCTTTTTTTCTGTTGTGCCTCCTCCTTCTTCTTCACTTGGCCTCTGCAGTCTTTTTCTTCTTGAGCTGTGAATCCAAGTCCTTCCTTCTCTTTCAGCTGCTCTTCTTCTTCCCTGCGCACACAGAGAGAAAAACCTATCCCTTACCCTCCCTCGTGTCTCTCTCTCTCTATTTCTCTCCTAGGAATGCTCTCCCAGAGCTGGATAATAACGTCGGGTCAAGCGCACCCGGGTCCAGGCCCATCGACGTGTGTGGTGGGCGAGGAGTGCGTGGGATAGGTAATCGGGTCGGGTGCCAGATCCACGGGGGTAGGTCGCGGACGAGGCATGAAGGGCGAGTGGGACATCACCCCATGGTCAGGAGGCAACGAGCCTAATGCACTTTTTCAATTTATTCAGCTGCGCCCGCTCCTGATCTTTCGAGGTGGGACTAAATGTCCCACCTTCCTCGCAGGCACCCGCACAGCAGATGTTCGTGTCCAATTGCAGAGCTGCGTGGGGCTTTGACTCCAATAGCTAGGCTAAGAGTGTGCGTGAACGAATCCCACACGACCTGGGACTTGAAGCCTGGGGCCTGGAGTCCTAGAGCAAGCTTGCGATCAAGCTTCGTCCTCTATCAATGGCGACGAAGGCCTGAACCCTATCAACATGAAAACGGCCTTGCGGTCTCATCAAAACACGTAGGGAGCTTCGCCTGAACACGGCGAAGGTGGTACGGTGGTTGGCGTGGTGCGAGGTGGCCTGAGCGTGCGTGCCTAGGTCATCCTACGCATGCGAATATGGGTGTGTTCAGGGGGCGTTCTGGGTGTGTGGCGGAGAGATTGGAGTAGGGGGAAATGGTCAGTGAGGTGTTGCGGAGGTCGTAGGGTGGTTGGCGAGGTGGATGGAGGTGTGGAGCAGCGGGAACACCTCACTGGTGGTCTAGTCGAAGGTGGGAACAATGGTGGTGGTCAGTGCCAGTCGAGGGGTCAAAAGTGTGAATTAAGAGAAGGGAAATGAAGAGGGGGAGAGGAGGAACTTATCTGTGGGTCTCTGGACGAAGAGGGGAGCCGGAGGGCAAGCGGGGCGTATTAGCCGTCGCCAGAGAAGACGACCCTGAGTTGGAGATAACGGTGACGAGGAGGAGGTCAGGCAGGTGTGCGCTGGTGCGGCACAACGCGGAAGAAAGAGGCATAGATGACTCTACCACTGGTATGGTGGAAAAGTGATGAAATGAGGGAGAGAAGGATGCTAGAGCTTGCGGGCGTCTGATCAGAGATGAGGATGGAGGAGATTTTTGGGGATTCTCTGGCCAGAACAAGATTGCCTTATGCGGAGGGCCCTGGGCATGCTTATAAAGGCACGAGCAGAAGGAGAGTCTCAAGGAGGTAGCCAAAAGTCTTCACCGGAGGCATGGCTGGAGTGAAACCCATACCTCTCGAGCATTCACACGAGAGGTATGGGGCGACTCAGGGCATGGGGAGCTGCTCATGCGGTAGGGGGCTTCGCAGAGAGCTCCCCTTTCAAATCTGGGAGCAGCTCCCTAGGGAAATGAGAAAATCGCCTTGAAACCTCGCCGGAGGTATGGGTCCCTGCTGCAATGGAAGAGGGACCTTAATGAAGAAAGTGACAAAAAGTTGAGTGGGTTTTTGCAAGGGTTTTCAAAAGTTAAGGACCAGAATGTAATTGGGTAGACCATTTTACAAAGTAGGTCAAGATGACCTTCCCTTAGATCCAAATTTTGGTACAAACCTAATTTGGACCTAAGGAATCCAATGGTGAAGTTGAATTTTAGGTTTGACCACGTTTGACTGGATATTTTGTACAAAAACCCAAATTAGGTCAAATATTGGGCATGGACCCCAATATAGGTTAAAACAGGTTCCAAAGGCCAAATTGAAGGTTCTAAACCCTACGGGATATTTTTTCATGAATTTTAAAGGGTTTAGTTGATTTTTATCCTACCTAAAACCTTATGAATTTAAGTGGATTTGTTTTAGGGTTACAGAATGTCATTTAATTCTTAAATTTCACAATAACCCTTTTCTGACTGAACAATCCCACTTTTTCTCTTATTAAGTCCAATTGACCTATGTATAGACCCTTAGAAATCCCATTGATGCACTGCAATGGTAAAATTACAGTTTTACCCTTTGTTTTATGTATTCTTTTCAGATCAGTAATCCCCTGAATTAGGCCTTCCTTTAGGTTATGCAGGAACTTTTGTTCTTTTTCTTAAGTCAAAATAAGCTAGTTAGGACTCATGATGAGGTTCTCATCAGGGACCCAGGAGACTTTTCCTTCTCAGATGAGATCCTGCGTATGAGGGGACGTCTGTGCGTTCCTAAGGACAAGGAGTTATTGAGAGAGCTTTTAACAAAGATGGCACGGTTTCTATTGATCCGAGTAACTTTTGGGCCAGCGCAGCTAGTAGAGAGATACATCAGAGATGTGGTGCACCTGCACGGAGTCCCACGTGAGATCGTATCTGACAGGGATACTCATTTTACTTCCCAATTCTGGGCTGAGTTTCAGTAGGCATTAGGGACACGTTTGAAGTTCAGTATCGCCTACCACCCCTAGAGGACGGATAGTCAGAGCACACCATACTGACACTTGAGGACCTTCTCGCGCCTGTGTACTACACTGGAGAGGCTCTTGGGAGGAGCATTTCCCCTTGCAGAGTTTGCATACAATAACAGTTACCATTCGAGCATCGGCATGGCACCTTATGAGGCACTGTACGGAAGGAGGTGTACTGCACCCTTGAGTTGGGTTGAGGTGGGGACCAAGTGGGAGGTTGGTCCCAAGCTAATCTGGCAGAGTCAGGTGGTGATAGAGCAGATTCACAGACGACTCCGCACTGTCAGGAGCAGGTAAAAGAGCTACGTTGACCGAAAATGGAGAGAGGTGCAGTTCGAGGTTGGGGATCACGTCTTTCTCCATGTTTCTCCCAGAAGGGCTTGCAGCGTTTCAGGGTGAAGGGGAAGCTTGCGTCGAGGTTTGTGGGGCCCTTTGAGGTCCTACAGCGGGTAGGACTCGTTCCTTATCGGCTTACCCTTCCTCCCTAGCTTTCTGGAGTGCACGACGTGTTCCACGTGTCCAACCTCAGGAAGTACGTCGCCGATCCCAGTCACAATCTGAGCCACGAGAGCATCGAGGTAGGTGACGACCTGACCTACCCAGAGAGGCCAGTACAGATACTAGACAGAGCTGTCCGGAATCTGAGACGGAAGCAGGTACCACTAGTGAAGGTTTTATGGAGAAGCCAGCGGTACGAGTTGGCGACCTGGGAGCCTACGACGGCGATGCGAGAGCGGTACCCAGAGCTTTTTGAGGGTACGTGTTACGAACGTGATTTCAAGACGTCTTTTTAAGACGTCTGGGAGGTGGCCCAGACGTCTGGGATTTAATTTCTGCGGCACGCAGGATTGAGTCTGCGCGCCTGCGCGCACAGACCTGCGAACGCCCTCTTTTTCCCTCTCTCCTCCTGCAGGCGCAGACTGCACTCTCTCTCTCTCTCCCCGCACGGCCTTATAAGGCCCTCTCCCTCTCCCTCACTCTCATCTCCACCGCTTCCTTCTTCTTCTTCCAGCCGGTGCGAGAGCGCGAGCACGAGCGAGCGGCGGCAGCAGCAGCCGCGGCGAGTTGCGGGAGGAGGTGTTGCGCGAGGGAGGAGAAGCTCGACCGTGAGGGCTCGAGCTTGCCGGGGCAGCTAGAGTCGGCCGGCGGGGGAGCAGTGGGCGTGGAGTGACGCGAGAGGGCTGCTGCAGCTCGAGCAGCAGGTAGACGAGGCGCGACGCGGCCGCGTGTCGTGGGCGGAGAGCGAACGGAGCTTTGATTCTGGAAATTTTTTCAGAATCAGACGTCTGGGCTTCCAACCAGACGACGGTGAAGACGTCTGGAGGACTGTCCAGATGTCTGGCAAGTGAGTTATTTTCGTCCTTCTTCCTTTTCTGCGACCGTTCATACTGAGAACGAGGAGTGGGTACGTGCAGGTTCTGAGATTCGCCATCCAACGCGAATCAGACGTCTGGCCGCAGTGCCAGACGACGGGAAGGACTTCCAGACGTCCGGGGTGACCATCGGACGTCTGGAAACTAGGCCAGACGCCCCCGCAGGCTTCTGGATGTCTGAGAGACTACGCAGAACAAAGGTACCATCTGACCCACATTTTAAGACGTCTGAAAGAGGTTCCAGACATCTGATATTGGACTATTTCGTCGTTTTCGACCCATTTAGGGCCCGTTCGGAGTCCGTTTTCCACGTTTCGAGTTGCATTCTTTTCGAAATAAAATCCTCTACTCGTCTACAGTAATTATATACTGTATTGAGAAACTCCTTATGTTTGATCCTTGTGATAGGACCCAGTTCCACTGCAGTCCCGGGGGTTGCGGAGGCGCGCGGGATTTCCGACCATGCCCCCAGTACTCCCGTTGTAGCTGGTAGAGTGGCTTTAGAAATTATTAACATAATTTGTTACAATTATGGAACAATTAATAGAACCTAGGGCATTGCATGAATCCTAGGAATGAGTAACCAGATTGAATGATAGATCCTAGGGTATTGCATGAATCCTAGGGCTGGAAAACTAGATTGAATGATAGTTCCTAGGGTACGGCATGAATCCTAGGACTAGAAAACTAGTGAAATGATTATAGATATTGCAGTCTTGGAAAATGTGGAAAGGAAATAATAACTGCCTGTAAATTGATTTAACAGCTGCCTGTTATGAATAAATGAACATGCTTGAGAATATGGGTTGTATGAACATGAAACTGGAAAGGTGAAACCTGAATCTGCTGAGCTAAAAGAGCTGGAACCCTACAGGGAATTAGGAGTAGAACTCCTGGAAAGAGAATGAAATGGAACTGAGAAAGAAAGACGTGGATGTGTGTTGTCTCTTGGGTACGTAGTACCAGGGGAAGCACCTGTTACCTGCTTAGTGCAGAGCGGAGCCAGCCGCCCCAGGGACCCGAGGTTAGGTCTGGCCACTTTGTATCGACTTTTGGCCCTCGTGTACACAGTACCGAGAAGAGCTACTAGTGTAGAGCGAGTACTAGCTACCCCACGGGCCCTGAGGTGCTACTAGCTCACCTACACCGACTTGTTAGGCCCACTGGGCAAACCAGGGTAGTCAGGCGAGGGTGCGCGGACTGTGGAGGGGCAAGGCCCCTGTTTGGTTACTGTGGAGGGGTTGGACCCCTGTTACTGAGAAGGCTCTGCCCTATACTGGTTCCGTGCTGTGCTTTGGGCGCACCCGTTAACGGAAACGACTGACCGCGTGCCAGTGCGGGGTAGCTACCCGTGCATTTACCACGCATGCCGTAGTCACCGTTACGTCTGTCAGTGACCTTGGGGTGGTTGACTGAGAGTAGGATCACCACGGGGGACTCTCCCGACCAGGAGAGCACCATGTGTTACTTCTACTCTTCGGAAAAGACTACAATCAAGATCGTTCCCACAAGGAACATTCGAGATCAAGTGAAGGATCTGAGAAATAGATAAATTATGAAACAATAGAAAGACGTAAATAAAGGAAGAAAGAAAATAAAACAGCTACCGTACACTTTACTGCTTCTTTAGTTTTAGCTGCCACTCTACTCAGCGTTTCGCTGACGTGTTACACTCGTTACTTTTTAGGACCAGGTGTTGAGCAGCCAGGGTCAGCGGCTGCAGAGGACGCTGGGCCGAGTAGGGTCCAGTAGAGTTACCACAGTTCTTTTGTACCCCTTTTGTTCCACTGTAGTGAGTAGTTCTTGTTACCCCCCATACTTTTCTTTACTTGTAGTTCATGTTATATTATAAATGTTGTTCTACTGTTGTGGTGGTACATGCTGTAGTAGTTCTTTTTCTTACTGCTGTATTTTGTTACTGCTAGTTATATTTCATGTTGAATGTGGTTTATTTTACTGCTCTTTTGGTTACTTTCTCGTTGGACGACTAGGTCTTGGGATTAGTCGAGTCGGTCCGGTTCTCGTGTCTCGTAGGGACTCGGGAATCGGGTCGTTACAGTACGTCTTTTTGGACCTACTTCGGTCCTCTTTAAGTTTGTTATGCGTTTTTACGTTCCTTTTTCCGCAACCTAGCTAGCTCAAGTTTCGAGGACGAAACTTTCTTTAAGTTTGTTATGATGAAATGACATGTTGCCTTTTTAGTTAGATAAGACATCTGGAGTTTCAGTCAAATGTCTGTCCAGACGTCTGGACACATGCCTGAATGTCTGAAAGTGGGAAATTTCATACGTCCCTTTTCGCTCTGCATGCGGGCGATGCGCAGAGGCTTCTCTCTCCTCCGCACCCCACTCCTAAACCCTAACACCCACTGTATATAAAACCCCCCTTCTCTTCTTCTCACCCCCTCACACCACTCAAGCCACTGCCACCTCCACCTTCTCCTTGCGACAGCCACGCCCCCTCCCGTCTTTGCTGCAGCAGCGGTGAGAAAGGCGAGGAGCCGGCGAGGGAAAATGGGGAGGAGCGAGAGCGAGAGAGTGCGAGGGAGTGAAAGCGGGGGAGTAGGACGACGACTGTGGGAGCTCGATGGAGCTCGGGGAGGAGTCGTGGGAGAGAGGACGCTGACGGGGAGCTTCTTAAGCTCCTGTAGCTGCTGGAGCTGCCACTGCATCATTTGAGGGCGGAGGCGCGAGCGGAGCAAGCTATGCAGAGGAGTTCTGCTACTGGAAGTTTTCCAGTATCAGACGTCTGGAGGGTCGTCCAGACGACTGGCGAGGCACCAAGACATCCGGAGCTGAAGCCGGACGTCTGAAAGCACAATATCGCGTAAGGTACGTATCTTCCTACGCTACTTTCCGCCATGCAACTTGTAGTGCAGGAGATGTCGAGCTGATTTTGTGCCTGCATTTTTCGTACGCAGGTGAAGGCTTTGGGAAGGTGCACGGTGCGTTTTTCCAAGTACTTTTGGACATTTGATCACGTTGCCAGACATCCTGAGGTGCGTCCAGACGACAAGAGGCCTTATCCAACGTCTGGAGCTGCCCCCAGACGATCGCAGAGGGAGTCTAGATGTCTGAAGTAGCCGCAGGTAGTGCAAGGTGAGATCTGACGTCTTTTAAGACATCTGGGACTAGTCCTAGACGTCTGATTTTGGTCTATAACTGCGTTTTTGGCCCGTTTAGGGCCCAAACGGAATCGGATTTACGCAAATGAAGTACCGATGTGTTCCACTCGAGTTTCTCTACATGCTCGTTTTGAGTATCTATTGTTTTGAGCTCATCTGATGTAAATTAGTTGTTGGTACAGGTTACCAGTCGGTGGAGTATTCGGGGCTCGCGGAGACGATGAGATCTGCAATGTGGGCCCCCATTCCTCCCATGATACCCGGTAGAGTGGTTTAATTCAGTTGTTAATATTTAAATAAGAATGTACTTGCTTGAAATAATTGGATCGAACTCTAGGATGTGGAATGAACCCTAGGGTAGAAATGTATGAGCCTGTTTTGAGCTGTACTGTTTACTTGAATGGATGTGTAAAATAAATTGCTAGCAAATGATATTAGTGTAATTATGAGATGCATGTAAAAATATGAGTTTCCTATACGTGAATGAGAAAGTGAACGATGAAACCACAAGTTGCACGTAAATGATTGAGAATTGAATTGTGAAAACACGAGCTGCCTGCATATGGATTAGGAATGAGTTATTAAACATGAGATCTGAATATGGATAAGTGAGATGAATATGAGCATGAACCCTATGGAGAAATTAGGAGTAGAACTCCTGTGTATGAAAGGAATCTAGAATGTAGACGGGAAGTGTGCTTGCCCCTGTGTACGCGGTACCAAGGAGAGCAACTGTCCCTTTCTAGTGTAGAGCGGAGCTAGCCACCCTTGGGTTGAGACCTGGGGTTAGGATTGGCCACTCTACACTGACTCTTATTGGCCCTCGTGTACGTGGTACCGAGGCGTGCTACTAGTGTAGGGAGGGAGCTAGCCACCCTACGGGGCCCGGGATTAAGCTAGCCACCTTACACCGAATTTGTTAGTCTCGCTGGGCAAACCAGGATAGTCGGACAAGGGTATGTGGACTGTGGAGTGGCAAGACCCGTATTTGGTTCTGAGAGGTGAGACCCCTATCCTGAGAGGGCAAGGCCTAATACTGTTTCGTGCTGTACTTTGGGCATACTCGCTAGCGGAAATGACTGACCACGTGCCAATGCGTGCCAATGCGGGGTAGCTACCCATACGCTTATCACGCGTGCCATAGTCTCCGCTACGTCTCGATAGTGACCTCAAGGTGGTTGACTAGGTGTAGGATTACCGCGGGGGACTCTCCCAGCCAGGAGAGCACCACGTGTACTTGCAATCAAGATCGTTCCCACGAGGAACAAGCAAGATCAAGAAATACTTAGATACTTTGAGAAATAGATGAACCAGAAACATATAAATTAGATAAATAGAAATGAGAATAAAACCTACTTGTTTTTACTTTACTTGCACTTAAATAATGTAAACACCACTCTACTCAGCGTTCGCTGACTCCGTCTTTTCATAACCCTGTTCAGGACCAGGAGTTGAGCAACCCGAGTTTCTGGCTGCAGAGGGAGCTGGGCCCAACTGTAGTAGTTTTCTTTCCAGCCCTTTTGTTCTTGCTGTAGTTGTGAGTACTGGACCTTAGAGCTACTATTTCTGTTACTTTATGTTTTCTTTCTGCTGTTGTTGTTGTGGTGGTAGCATGTACTATTTTGAGATAGTTGTTCTACTTTTGTTTTCTACTTCGTTCTTTCCTTTTACTTAGTTATATTGCATGTGTGAATGTGATTTATTTTCCTGCTTTTAGTTATTTCTCGATAGACGATTAGGCCTTGGGATTAGTCGAGGCAAACCGATCTCGAATCCTGTAGGGATCCGAGAATCAGGTCGTAATAGTAAATCTATAAGGTCTGTACTAACTATGGACCTCTCACTATAGTAAATTGCAAAAGTTACTTTACACATCAAAAGACTTGCTTATCTTGGCCATATCCTTTCAATTGCATCATGTGTCCTTAAAAAGGGGGTTCAAATGTATCTTTTTGGTGAAAGTTCGCTCAACGATAGTTAGTTATAAATAAATTAGACTCGTAATTTTTAGTTATTAACCAAATTACATGAGGAATATTTTAATTTTGAATTAAATATTATTGATAATATTTAGTTGTAAAATAAATATCACTAGTGATATTTAGAAATTGAACAAGAGTACATAAATAGATTTTACAATACAAAATACAATGTAGAAGTAGAGATCAGATCACATATCCCTCTCACATGATTTCTCTCTCCACCTAAGGAGACATATAATGGAATGCACTGATGCATTCAAAATATCTTCAAAAGATAACACAAATATTGACACATGGTGGGAACCACCACTGCTTAAAAAGTTATCACAACTTGTGAACCATTTTATATTGATGCAAAATTACTTTTCATTGATATAGAACCAAATTACGTTAGAAAAAGTCATAATTTTGAACCATTTTGCATATGTACAAAATTAAATTGCACTAAAAAAATCCACCACTACTTCTAAATGATTGTACATCGACACAAAGTTAGATCGCATTGGTACAAAATTAAAAATCACTTATTTACTTTGATTTGGAATAAAAAATCACATAAGTTTCCATTCAAAATCAAATAACACCGATATATTTTCATTCAAAATAAAAAATAATAGATGAATTTCTTACTCACAAATAATGGTGGTTATTTGACTGATGCTGGATCTCATCACATGATAATTCTTGCATTACTTTTTATGTGTGAAATATCACTCAATAAATTTACATATTAAATGCTAATATTTATGACAAAAAATATCTTTATTGCATTGTACATTAAAAAATATATCATTTTTTGAATTTCCATAAATTTTTACTTGAAAATCAAACTGATGATATTTCATCCTAAAGCAAATATCATCGGCAACATCTATATTTTAGAAAGTGTGTGACATTTCATGTAAATTTTTATATTACTTCGCTGCAATCATAAAAAAGGTAAGGAGCAGGGAGAGAGATGATGGCGCAGAAGTGGCGAGGGTGAGGTAAGAGACAAGTGGCAAATTAATGTGAATTAATCCAAAGGAATTCTCTACTCTAATATTTTTCCGTCATTTTACCATGTTAAAAATGTCTAACTCACATTTTCTTATTTTTATTTATCAAAATGCAGAAATTCTACAATATCTACCTATTTTCAGATGCCATACGTAAGCAATTAAGTAATTAATATTTTCCTCAGCCACTTCCATAAAAGTATAGATTTGACGTGAGAAATTAAGTGTGCAGTGCACTGCAGTAATCCATGTAGAGGTATTTTTTTATTCTTTTCAATTTTATTTGCAGCATGCGTCAGAGGTTTTTTTTTTAATTTATCTCTCTGTTAAATTTTTTTATTTATTTTATTTTTCTTATGCACCGATTAATCTAGATATTTATTTTAAATTTTATCTTCATCATCAACTTTCTTATCTTGTATTCATTCATTAGTGATCAATATTAAATATATTTTTACAAAAATATAAAATAATATATATACAAAATCAATCAGTCTAAACTCAATTTACGACATCAATTGAAAATTAAAATATATCAGTCAATGCATTTAGCATCGCGTGACATGTTTTGATTTTAAATCGATATTTTTAGTTTTACAACGATTAAAAATCAAGATATATCGGACAATGTATTTTCAAACGCATAGTATGTTGATTTTCAACCGATCGAAAACTAAGATGTACTGGTTGAAAATCATAATAAACTTTCATACGATTGACTTTTGTACTCCCATAGCAAAGTACAATGTAAATTCAATTTAAGATACCGATTGAAAATCAAAATACACCAGTCAATATATTTTGCAACATGTGGCAAGTCTCTATTTTCAATTGATATTTTTAATTTTTCATCAATTGAAAATCAAGATACGTCAGATAATACATTTTAAAATATATGATATGTTTATTTTCCACTAATAAAAAACTAAGATGTTCCAATTAAAAATTATATTAAACTTTCATACGATTAATTTTTACACTTCCACGGTAAAATGTGAACTAAAACCTGATTAAACTATTAAAAGCAATCTATCCGATTCTTACAATCTAGTTATGTACCTATTCATATATTTCTTTGATATTTTCTACTTTCAATTCTCAATCATTTTTCTTCTAAAAGAAACTATTTTAGCTCGAGGATTTTGTTTGTCTAACAACTCTTAATTTCTATGATATGTACCAATATTCACGATATATCCGTATGTCCACATTCACATTTAATAAATATGTATCTAATTATTTTAAGCTCTTAAAAAAATTAAAGACCTTCTAGAATTTATGTTATGTAATTATTCACGATAAACCTTCTTAACCCTTATTTCAAATGTTGCATATATTTGCTTGATCATTTCCAATTTAATAAAGAGTGTTAAATTGTAACTAACTTGTCAACCACTATACGTGATTTCCCTTTGAGAGGTAACAATTTTGCATTTAACTTTTTCTGACATGATACGCTTTATTCTGACCACCGTAATAACATTGTTATTATCACTATCATCTCTACTATTACTTTTCACCACTATTGACTTACTATCCCATCATTTATCCATTTATACCTACCTAGGTTTTGATGTTTTAACAAAGGAAGGGATTTTGAGGTCAAAAAAGAAAATAAAGTTCATGTTTCAGATAATCTTCATTGTTGTAATTGAGTAAGTTTGATCCAGCATACAAGTCGTAATATAGGGTGTTATTTTCTAAGAATTGCATGGGGTGTCAATTAGTTATATACGTTAATGAATTGATTGGCCTAAGCAAGTTTGTTCTTCAAAGGAAAAAAAAAAAATAAATAAATAGTAAAACTAAAACCAGAAGAAAAGAAAAGACCCATCATTAGAAAAAAAATTACACATAGTATCTAGGATGTAGATCCTTTCCTTTTCAAAAACCTTGCTATACATAGTAAAGTAAATGTTGTGGTGTGGTTACAAAGAGATTAATTCAATGGTAGAACACCTTACTAACATCTTAGAAATCATACAATCAAATTTCATATCTAACATATTTACCTTATCAAAGAAAAGAAAAAAAAAAGTTACGGTGTGTACCTTTGAAAATTTACCCTTTTGAATGGGGGAGAGAATTTGAGATTATCACAATTTTTTTAGGATAGGTAAATTTCAATTTGAGATTTGCATTTTTTATCACAAAATGAAATTTATAATATTAATTTTCGAATGCAAAATAGAGTTGTTACTGGGTGATCTCAATCCCATAGCCATGGATTTGAATGGATTTAAACGATAAATTTGTATGCTCTACATAACATGGACGTTACATTAAGGAGGAGCACATGGATATAATTCTTCTAAATCTATGCTCGATAATTTTGCATGATTATAGGTTTGTACTTCTGAAAATAATTCTTGAAAATCAAATTTTTGTTTGATCAATTTCTTATGCGTGGAAACTATGGGCAAATAAAAATCTATATGTAGAAATCAAGTTTCCACTCGATTAAAGTTCCATCGCTTCGTGGTATTCGGAGAAAATAAGGAGATCCTTGGAAAAGAAAGGGAAAAGCATAAATTCGTAACAAATGATGGTCGTCTCTTTCCCTTATCTTCCTTCTTTTAGAAAACAGAAACACAATACCATCTATTTGGATCGGAGAGATTTTAGAGGCCAGTAGAGGAAACTTTGAACATTTACACTAGGATTCAAACAAAATATTTTAATTTATTTATGGATGTATTTAGCTTTCCTTTGAATAGATTTTTAATTAATATAATTTGAAACTTCTCACTACTGCACAAGTATAAAAGAACAACTTCTTTAATATATATATATATATATATATATATATAAACCACCTGCCCTCAACTTCAACATATAATTATATTTGTAGTAAATTACTACGATGATTCTGCGCTATTTTATTGATTGTAAAAGGACATCGTAATGTAATTTGTAACATGTGACTTTCACTTATGATCCGGTTTAAAATTGGAAGCAAAATATTTTAATTAATAATTAAAATTAATTTAATAAAAATTAAAATATATAGGTAGAAAGTTAAAATTTAATGATTAAAAATTAAATATATTAATTAAAAATTAAAATATATCGATTGAAAATAAAATATATCGATATATTTTACCTCTTAACTTGTATCAATTTGAAATAATTTTCTACTAGTTAAAATTTAGAATAATCTTGTTGAAAATGAATAACACACCTTTGAATAACAACTTTTCACCTATGAAATAATTTCCACAAGTGAAAAATCAAAATGTATGAGTTGAAATTATGTTTTCTCAGTTTACGTGTTTCAAAATGTGTCGCAACATAAGTTTGTTTATTTTTTGAGATTGTAAAATTACGAAACTATCATATCATTCAAAGACTAATTAACAAAATTTACAAGATAACACAACCCAACGAAGAGATGTAGGCTAAAGAAATAGGCTATAACCACAGTTAGCCTTAACTTACCTCAGCAAAAAGGAATAAACTATGGGCTTTTGATGTATAATTTGAAGAGACGTCATACCATATGAAAGTGTATACGCCTTGATATCTTAGGGTATGTCGTGGATTGCATCAACACAATTAGGATGCATCAAATACTCTAATTGCCTTTAGCATATGTTAGTTAATATTTTATTATTTTCAAGACTTCTTTCATCATGTGATTAAAGATTTCACTCTATTTATCCATTAAGGTTTCGTTTGAAAGGTGGAGTAAGGGCCCAATTTTGAGTTTAGCCCACTGAATGTGAACATTTTGTAATTTTAATATTAGATCTCAATTCCTGAGATAAAATAATTCCTAATTCAAGTGAAAATTATTTTCTTCCACTCCGTATTCAGCCAACTTAGCATCAATTCCACTCCCCTTCCGTGCTCTAACCAAGTCTCCCCTTGCACGAAAAAATCATTGCATTACTCCTCTCCCACCCTCTCCAAGATTGATGAGAAAAAAAAAGTGAAGTCCACTACAAGTTGCCTCGTGAAGCAAAGCCCAAATGAAGCTTAGTGAGAATGTCAGTCTAGGCCAAACGTAAGATAAGGCCTTTGCCAACTGAGTCAAGGGGCCTTCATCTTGTGCGGATCACCTAGAGAAATAAAATTTTATCTATTAATATCACATCATTATATCAATTATTTTATCCCCTCACTTAACCCTTCCTTTATATCACCACCTAAATAAACATTCATTTCCACTTACTTCATTTTAACTTATTTCTATAGTGTTTTATCTTGTGAAATAACCTGCCACCTTTTGGTAGTTTAAGACGTCTTTAATGTTCACTAGACGTTTGTTCAGATGTCTGGAGAGATCGTCGAATGTCTGAAAATACTTTTTCTCTTCCGCACGTACCGTACGCACGCCACACCTTTCTCCCTCACCCCGTGCCTCACTCCTCCTTCCCCTACGACGGCCATCTCCCGCACTCCTCCCCACTTCGCACCACTCCCTCGTCCACGCCGTTCCCCTCACCCCCTCTCCCTTTATAAACCCCCCTCCTCCTCTTCATCTCACGCCGTTGCAGCTGAGCTAGAGAGGGAGATAGCGAGCGGAGAGCAGGGAACCGGAGAGAGAGTGGAGAAGTGGAGGGCACCATGTTGCTCTGCTGCAGCTTCTGCAGCGAGGAGAGCTCAGAACGGTTCTGCGGAAGTCATTTTCCACGGAATCAGACGTCCAAAGTGACCTCCAGAGGTCAGGGAGGATGTTCGAAGGTAATGTGAGACGTCTGGTAGAGATTTGTTTTCCCGTATTTTCTCTGCCAAGTCCTGACAATGCACGTGCATGTGTCAGAGGTTGGGAGGCACATCGGAGCGAGGGCTGAGGCAGTTTCAGACGTCCAGGAGCATCTCCAGATGTCTAACGGAACCCTTGGACGTCGGCACTGCGTTCCAGACATCCGATAGAGGCGCCTTGAGAGAGGTATGCCTGCGAGTTAGTTTAAGACGTCTGGGACCTTTCCTAGACGTCTGATTTCTGTCAGACCTCATGTTTTTAGGCCCTTACAAGGCCCAAATGATGTCGGCTTTTCGTAAATGAAACGTCTTTGTTTCCCGTACATTTTTCTCCATGTAATGGTGCATTGTCTGTAGCATTTTGAACCCTTTTGACCTGTCAATCCATGTCTTAGGTCTCCAATTCGTCAAGTGTACAGGACCTACAGAGACGTCGGGAGCTGTTGTACGAGCCCCCATTCCACTCGGTTATCCTGGTAGAGTGGTTCTGACTATAAATCTCCAGATTAATAAAATGCATGCAATTAGTTAAACCCAGGATATGAGATGAACCCTTGGAAGAAATAAACATATGCTCTAGAATACATCTATTCAATTGAACTCTAAGTTGTGACATGAACACTAGGGCTAGAGAAAAATGCATGTGAATGATTGAGTAAATCATGAGCTGTCTGTATTATCTGGAATGGACCACATTATGAACAAACCTGTACTGTGATTGAGCTGCCTGTTCTGTATATATCAAATCGGATGTAGAGAAATTCATGTACAAACCCCTCGGGGGTTGTAGAATGAGACAAGAATATTGTAGCACGAAAAATCGGATGGTTCTGGAATTGCCGCCCACAGGCGGCCATTAAGAAAAGTGAGCTGACCTTCGTGTACGTAATATCGAAGAGAGCAACTATCCCTTATAGTGTAGAGGAGAGCTTTCCGCCCTTGGGTTGAGACCTGGGGTGAGTTTGGCCACTCTACGTCAATTCCTGTTGGCTCTCGCGTACATGGTATTGAGGTGAGCTACTTAATGTAGGGGGGAGCTAGCCTCCCCAGGGGGCCTAGGGTTAGGCATGGCCACCCTACACCGACTCTTCTTAGCCCGTTGGGCAAACCGAGATAGTTGGACGAGGGTACGCGAACTGTGAAGGGGCGAGACCCCTGTTCTGTTCTTAGAGGGCAAGGCCCTGTGCTGTTCCGTACTGTACGTTTGGGCATACCCGCTGGCAGAAATGACTGACCGCGTGCCAGTGCGTGGTAGCTACCTGCACGTTTATCATGTGTGCCGTAATCACCGCTACATCGCGACCATGACCTCGAGGTGGTATACCGAGTGTAGGACTACCATGGAGGGACTCTCTTGGCCATGAGAGTGCCACGTGTGCATCCTACATCACAGGAAAACTTCAAGCAAGATCATTCCTTTAGGAAACAAGAAGATTAAGCAATGTAATGGATCCTGATTAGAGATCTCTACATAGCAAATCGTTTTAAGATAATTGGAATCGGAAAGTAATATGCTACTTGTTAAATTATTTTATCTTTTAGCCACCACTCTACTCAGCATTAGCTGTCTCCAGATGTATAATCTTGTACAGGTCAAGGATTTGAGCAACCCAAGTCACCGGCTGCTAAGGACGCTGGGCCTAGTCGAGCCCAGCTGTAGTTTCTACTGCTAGTGAGTTTCTGTAGTTATACTTTCCAGAACTTTTCTGTTGTATTCTCTATCATCTATGCACTAGTTTTTTGTTGTGATGGCTGTATTTCTATTCTTGAAGGCATGTAATATTTTAGTATTACTGTTCTATTCCTCCTTTTGTTGCCAATTTCTCTCTGCTTAATTACGTTACTTGTGTGGTTGTGGATTAATGCATGTTATTTGGTATTTCTCGTTGGATGACTGGATCTTGGGATTAGTCGAGGCGAGCCGATCTCGGATCCTGTAGGGATCTGGGAGCGGGTCATGACATCCTACCTCTAAATGGGCCTCCATGTCTAACATAAGGCACACCATGTAAAAAGCTGTGGAGATAGGTGTGGGCTTGATCAAGGATAAACCATTTTTCTTCTCTCTTTTTTTTGGGAAAAGAAATGACAACATCATCAATCAAAAAGATGCTACAATGATCTAGATGAAGGTTTATCCAAAAAAATGGGTGCACCCTCCATCCCCAACCACATCAGCAATTATGTATCTTGAGCCAGAAGGGCATAGGTTCTTGTTCTATGGTGTTCTTCTTCTTTATATTATCTTGAGAAAACCTTGCATCTCCTTTAACCTAGCCTCTAGTTTAAGAAAGAAACCTCTAGGCCCCAAGCCTTTTTTTGCTAAAGAAATAACAATGTATATGTAGTTAATTTAATTCTTCATTTCAAACATTCACACTTGATTAAATTGTTAAGAAAGTACTGACAACAAATGATTTTATGGAACTATGGTCAACATTCAAGTAATAAGATCTAAATATGTTTTAAACAAAGAGTGGAACAAAAATGACTGGTTGTTGCCAAATTGCACCAAGAAAAGACCATTAAATAACTATGCTCACTACTAGAAAAAGGTGATCTTACGTTGATTCTTTATCGTCGGTTGGGGAAGCGACGACAAAAATATTTTTGCCATCGTTTCTTAATATAAGCGATGACAAATACAACACTAAAATTGAGCCCCTCCACCTCTAGCAAAAAACAATATGTAATTAATATTTACCATGCCGTCATTTATTATAAAAACCAACGACAAATGTCGGGTTAAAATTTCACACCAAAATTTAGGCACGAGAATTGGGATTAAATTAGACATTTCCTGTCACTTATTAATTAAACTAACGGAGAATATTAGACCATCTATGCCATCGTAGAGCCCTCTCCTCCCACACCTTGCACAACTCCTTCCCCAGCAGAACTCTTTAGTGGCAGCAGAACTCCTTGTCGCCGCCCCTCCTCTTCCTCCTCGTCAAGTAAGTCCTCCTCGTTGCCCTCCTACTCTTCGTCTTCCTCCTCCTCGGCCCTCTCCTCCTCTTACTCCTCTTTTTCCTCGCCGCCCCACACCCTCCTCCTCCTCCTCGTCTCCTTCTACCTTCCTCCCTCCCCCTCCTCCTCTCCTCCTGCCCTCCTCCTCGTCATCTCCTCCCCACCCCCTCCGCCTCTCCTCCTGACCCCCTCCTCCTCCTCCTGCCCTCCTCCTTGTCATCTCCTCCTTGTCCCTCCTTCTTGTCTCCTCCTACCCTCCTCCTCCTCTCCTGTCACGACCCGCTCCCGGCTCCCTTCAGGACCCGAGAACTGCTCGCCTCGACGAACCCCAAGACCCAGTCATCTGAGAAACAACCAAATACCATATTCATTCCACAACCACACGTGTAATGTAACTAAGAAGAAAATGTATGACTGATAATAAAAGAAAGAGAATAGCAGACCACTGGTATCTCACATTATACAGCAGAAAGTATGGTTACAAATATAGCCATCATAACAGAGAACTGGTAGAAATATAACAGAAATACGCTACAGGTACTCACTACAACAAAAACTCTCTACAGTGGAACAAAAGAAAGGAACTATGGTTGGGCTCGAGTGGGCCCAACGCCCTCAGCAGCCGGTGGCTTTGACTGCTCGAATCCCTGACCTGAACATGGTTACAAAATCTGAAGTCAGCTAACGTTGAGTAGAGTGGTGGTTAAGTTATTTACATGCAACATAATCAAAACAACAATCAACTAAACATTCAATTATCAGTTATTTATTTTCATCCATTCCTGGTTCATGTGCTAATTAGGTTTCATGATCCTGCTCAATCTTCTTGTTCCGTAAGGGAACGATCTTTCTTGTAGTTTTCCCACAATGCAGGATATACACGTGGCACTCTCCTGGTCGGGAGAGTCCCCCATGGTAGTCCTACACCCAGTCTACTACCCTGAGGACACGGTCACAATGTAGCGGTGACTACGGCACGCGTGATAAGTTCATGAGTAGCTACCCCGCACTGGCACATGGTCAATCATTTCTGCTAGTGGGTACGCCCAAACGTACAGTAAGGAATAGTACAGGACCTTGCCCTCTTAGAGCAGGGGTCTCGCCCCTCAAAACAGAATAAGGGTCTCGCCCCTCCACAGTCCACGTACCCTCGTCCAACTATCCTGGTTTGCCCAACGGGCTAGCAAGAGTCGGTGTAGGGTGGTCATGCCTAACCCCAGGCCCCATGGGGCAGCTAGCTCCCCTCTATACTAAGTAGCTCACTTCGGTACCACATACGCGAGAGCCAAATAGGAGTCGATGTAGAGTGTCCAAACCTACCCCGAGTCTCAACCCAAGGGGCGGCAAGCTCCCATCTATTCTAAAGGGATAGTTTCTCTCCTTGGTACCATGTACACGAGAGCTAGCTCACTTCCCTTAACTAAGTACGAACAGTTGCCCGTAGGCAACATGTTCCAAAACCATCAGGTTTTTCGTATTACAGTATTCTTGGTTTCTTCCTAAATTCCCTGTAGGGTTCATACATAAACTTTGTCATTTCCATATCTGATGCATAACAGGAAGTTCAAGGTTCCACAATCGATTACTCAGTACAGGCATGTATTACAGGTAGTACAGGAAGCTCATGATTTATCACAGTAATTCATTCATTCATTAGCTATACATACATTTCTTCCAGCCCTAGTATTTATTTCACAACCTAGGGTTCAATCGAATATATCTAAAGTAGCATGCATTCATCTCTTTCAGCCCTAGGATTCATCTCACAACCTAGAGTTCAATCGAATAATTATAAAGCATGCAATTCAATTATTAATTCTGGAGTTAAAGAAAACCACTCTACCAGTTAACCGGGTGGAATGGAGGCTTGCATGGTAGCTCCCAACGTCTCCGTAGGTCCCGTACATTCTACGGATTGGAGACCTACAATATGGACTAATTGGTCAAAAAGGCTCAAAACTGCATATACACTATATCATTATGTAGGGAAACTCGAACAGAAACTAATGGTGTTTCGTTTGCGGAAATCCAACTCCGTTTGGGTCCTCAACGGGCCCAAAAACACTACTCTGACCAAAAGCAGACATCTAGAAAGAGTCCCAAACATCTTAAACGCACTCAGGTGCTCACCTTGCTTGGGGCACCTTCTTTTGGACGTCTGGAACTTCGTGCAGACATTTGAGGTGTCTTCAGACGTCTGGAAATGCTCCCAGAAATCTGAAACTGCCTTGGACCTCGCACCAATGTGATTTCCAACCTCTGACATACGTGCGCGCACAGTCAGAACTTTGGCAGGAAAATAATCAAGAAAATGCGCTATTAGACGTCTGAGATTACCTTTGGACATCCAACCAGACGTCTGGAGGTCACTCAAGACGTCTGATTCTGCAAAAAAATTATTCCACGGAACCGATTGCGAGCCTTTTCTCGCCGCAGAAGCTGCAGCAACAGCAACACCTCCTCGTCTCCCTCACGAATCCTTCGATCTCAGCCTCCAATCTCCTCTTCTCTCTGCTCTCCCTCTCTTTCTCCTCTCGCTCGACTGCTGGGTGGTGAGCGAATGGAGGATGAGGGGGGGTTTTATGGAGCTGGGAGGTATGGAGGAGGGGATGGAACATGGGGGAGTATGGTGGAGGTGTAGGGGAGTGAGGGAGCCACAGGGGGGGATGGTGCGTGCATGAGGGGTGAGGGGGGAGGAGATGGTGTGCGTGGTAGGGAGATGGTGGTGGGGAAATTACGGGGATGCCCCTGCAATTTTACTCCCCCCTCACAAACCCCAAAACAAAAACCTAAGAGGTTTAAAACTGCATAAAAACCCCTACGAATTTTGAAAATGCCAAACGACCCTAGGAAATGGTCATTTCATCTCCTCCTGCCCTCCTGTCAGGAGGGAACTCCTAACAGTAGTACTAAGCAGGAGGAGGTGCCACGTGTTCCCGTGATTCATTCCATGAAGTGGGGGCTCATCCCTAACTTCGCCAAGAAGAACAAGAAGCCCAATCACTTTTGGGTAGTTCTTACAATCAAATCAATACATCTCATCTCTCTACTAGCATTCATCATTTTTTCTTCCTATTCGCACACATTCATGATTCATCACTTGTTGATTACGATTATTATAGCCTGCATTCATCATGTTTCTCCCCTCACCAAGAGTAGTAAGTACCGTATTGTAGTAGACATCACATGGTTATCAGAGTAGAGTAACTTATTTGAAACTTGTCTGTGAGTGGAGAGGACATCCCTTCAACCTGATCCACATTCAACAAGTCTACGATATATGTTGGGTTAGTTGGAAGATCGATACTTAAGTCTCTATTAATATGAGTGGTGATTGATTGGTAAGGGGAGGGTCAATCGGGTGGAAGTGATGGCGACAACTAGATTGGACATTTGAAGGGAGAAGGATATTTTGACGAATTCAGATTGATAACAGAAGTTGGATATGGATTTTATCCTTTTACATGTTGTGGTTGTTTTTGGTCCATTGGAACCAATGGTAGTAGTCATCGAGGTCAATTTCTTCATTTGGATATTAGAGATGACTCCCTTCCTCCTATCCTCCACTCATAATCCTCGTATTGCCCTTCCTCCTCGACCTCATTAATATATATCTTATGTTAATATATGTGTTATTAATTATTTCAAAAAAAAATGTGTGTTATTAAGATTTAAGATAATAATATGTTATTTAATTAATTTTGCTTTTGAAATTGAAGGTTATTGATGTCGGGCATACTCGAAAGCTGTAGTAGTTGGAGGCATACATTCAATGTTTTTAATTTAATTGAATGATATTTCAGTATTTTGTTAGATGTGGGGTGTGCCCACATACTTAGTTTATTTCATTGTATGGATGTGGGGTGTGCCCACTTGTGTGTATTTTTTTGAATGTGGGGTGTGTCCACTTTAATTATATGTGATTCAATTTTTATGTGGGATGTGCCCACTTGTATTTATTGTATTATTTTGTTATATATGTAGGTTTATAGAAAAATTCAAATTTTAAAGATAACCGCTGTTGAATTTTTTAGATTTTTTTGAATGTTCAAATTGGTTAGTGTTTAGATACACACTTGCTAAAGAAAATAAATGCATGCGAGGTAAAATATTAGGTATTCTAACCCTTAGGATAAAAGTCCTACGTGTCAAATTATGTCAAATTATTCGCCCGTCGAGATTTATGATCATGTTATATGGACAATGAGTGTATGCATACCTCACTTTCATGCAAGATGCGTTGTCTTTACAGTATGCTATAAGACTCGATCAACTTTAGTTCAGTGAACTACCAAACTAAAGAAGGTCCTTAAAGATTTGATCACAACTTAGGTTTACTTTTTATATATAACCTTGTGTGGGGAAATTTCGGTTGCTTCTTCTTCTTCTTCGGTATACCAACTAATCTTATCTAGTTTCTTGCGGTATCCTTAACTGGGTGCTAAAGGAAATCTAGTTAAGGCTAGTTTTGGGGGATATACTGGAAAAGTGTGGGGAGATGCTGTCGAAATTTCACCGTACAAAGGTTACATGTAACAAGTAAACTAAAGTTATGATCAAATCTTCGAGAATGGGCTATAAAGTAAAAATCTTAATCAAGATACACATCATTCAATCCTTTCCCTTCCTAGCTAATTAGTGATTTATTTACATTAAATTTTAGATTATCATGGACAAATCTTGGATTGGATTGAGGGATTCAGATTACACTAGATATAAGAATGGAGCAATTTCATTCCTAGATTAGGCCTTTCATGATAATATGAAGATATTTAAGCGAGGAGAATAACTCGATAACATCTTCTACCCATGCAGAAGATATTTGAATGGTTCCTTGCATGACCTTAACACTGTGCTCGAGCACTTGATTTGTAATGGGTGGTGGCTGCATTACACTACTTGGGTAACTCATGGAGAGGAGTTTACTGAAGAAGTCACAAATAATGAAAACACTATTGACGACGAGATTGCTGATAATAAAAGTGAAGACATACAAGAAATGTTGAACGAGATGAGAGAAGGAGAGGATATAAATACAGATGAGGAAGACATGTTCAGTTGTGATCCGTTTTATGATGTTGTTAACGCAGCTCAGGATCCTATTGCTCCCGGTGTTACGAGAATGTCTAAGTTGTCATTTCTGCTGAGGATGTTTCAGCTTAAAGTTATGAACAGATAAAGTGCTAAATTCATGTCAGAAATACTTCAATTTATTGCTAAGCTGTTGACTAGCCCTAATGGTTTTTCGACTTCATGGTAAGAGGTAAGGAAATAGATTCACAAGCTGGGTTTGGACTATCATAAGATTGATGCATGCCCGAATGACTGCATTCTTTTTTGAAATTAATTCGCAAACTTGAGTAACTGTCCTGAATGTGGACACGAGAGATATAATGGAGGTAAAAATGAAAGTAACAGGAGAAAACCTCAAAAGATTCTTCCTTACTTCTCATTGACACCTAGGCTTTAATGCCTTTTTATATCAACTAAAACTGCATGGTAGATGACATGACACCAGGATTTTAAATCTCAAGATGGAAGAATACATCATCCTCTTGATTCAGAGGAGTGAAAGAGATTTGATGAAAGAAATAATTCATTCACTTTAGAAGAAAGAAACATACGGTTGGGTCTTGCAAGCGACAGATTCAATCCATTTAAGAGTATGTATCCGTCGTACTCTATATAGCCAGTGGTAATGCTCACTTATAACTTACCTCCTGGGTTGTGTATGAGATCATCATTCATCATGCTGACCCTCTTAATCCCTGGTCCAAAATAACTAGGAAATGCAATAGATGTTTATCTTCAACCATTGATTGATGAACTGAAACAGTTGTAGCATACCAGCGTGAAGACGTATGATGTAGAAAAGAGAGAATTCTACAATATGCATGCAACATGTTGTGGACCATAAATAACTTCCTAGCATACATAAATCTGTCAGGTTGGAGTACTAAAGGAAAGCATGCTTGGCCAGTTTGTATGGAAGATACTCATTACCTGCGATTGTAGGAAAATAAGAAGTTTTGTTACTTAGGGCATCGCAAATTTCTATCCATTGAACATAAATGGCGAACATCACAGTTAAGGGGTAAATTTGATAGCAAGATGTGTTAGTATTCAAAGAAAAATCCAAAGAATAAACTTAGTACAGATTCTATCAGGTTGCCAGGTCAGGTTATAATGGAGAGATTAAAGAAATGGATGAGATATGGTTTGGTCAACCATTCAAACATGACCAGACGGCCTTGAAAAATTTTAGGTTTCGAAAGAAAAACATTTTCTTTATGGAGCTGCCATACTTGAAAGATTTTACAATACATCATAATTTAGATGTTATGCACATCAAAAAGAATGTAATAGATAGCATCTTAAATATATTAAATTTGACCAATGATCCAAAGGACACAGTGAAAACAGAAAAAAAGATGGGGAGTTTGGGGATAAGTCTTGAGCTGCATATTCGTGAGAAGGATGACTACTTTACACCTGCTATTTACAGCTTGATTAAAGATCAGAAGTAGACTGTTCTCCTTCTTAAAGGACATTCGGGTGCCAGATGATTTTTCATCACAGCTTTTGCGTTGTGCAAATGAAGCGCAGAAGAAGATATCTGGCTTGAAAAGTCATGACTCCCACATTTATATGCAAGTATTGTTTCCACTAGCAATACGTGTGTTACTGCCTAAACCAGTTGTTAATTTATTCACAGAAATGAGTAGATTTCTCAAAGCTATTTGTTCAAAGATCCTACAAAATGATATGTGTTTAATGGAGGATGACTACGCTATCGGAATTGGTTTTAAAAACCTGTCGTTGTAGTTCGAGTAGCGAAGAAATTCGTTCAACAAATAAAATTTATACCGAAAAATCTGTAAAGAAATCCCAGGTCGAATACAGGGAGGCTACGTCGATCAAAATTCGCAATTATATTTTTGTGTTTTTGTTTAAAGGCCGGAATAACCACAATGTAATCAATATAGACAATAGGAGGGAGAGAAAGAACATTCACTTGATATTGCAACATGTTTTTACAACTAAAAAAGTGAGTAATGATTACACTAGAAAGTGAGAGCTTATTACAACTAGAAAGCAGGAAAATTCTACTCTAGAAAGCAGTAAAAAGAATAGGAGAGAGAAGTTATCCTTCTCGACGATTGCTTGGAGGACAAGCTCGACGGGACAATGTCTGGAAGACGAGGAACGGAGCAGGAAGAAGGAGGACGAAGCAGGAGGAACAGGGAAGAGGCAGCATGTCGTTGTCGTCGCGGGATCCGCTTCCGGAATGGGGGCGAAAACTTGGTTTTAGCTCTTGAGGAGCATCTCAGGTGTGGGACAAGCTTCTCTTAAGCTTTGGAGAGGGAGAGAGGAGAAGGGATGAGAAATCCGTATGATAGGGGTCTCCTTTTATATTTGCAAGGAGTAGGGGCATTTTGGACATTATTAACATTAAAAACATTAATTCAAGACCTTTAGTGATGGATAAATCCATCACTAAAGGCCTGAACGTGGCCGACGTGCGTGCGTCGCTTGCGTCCGCTCACCTTTAGTGCCCTTCAACACCCACGCACGTTCGCGCACGCTCAGCTGTCCGATGGAGAGATCGAACGGCTTAAACTGCCTTCACCCACGCCGCATGCCCACATGCGATCAGGCGTTTGCGCCACACGTCTAATATCACGTGGGCGCTATCGGTCGATCTGCGTCGTTCGATGCATATCGCGCGGCTCCAATCGCGTGCCCACTCGCGAGGAGAAGCGCTACGCCTGCGACTCGAACCTGCACCATCCACCTCCGCAGTGCCTTAATCATTGCGCTACGCGTGCGATTGAGGTGCGTTGAGGAATTTGCGCACGACCCATCTCGACCGTTGGATCTTCATCCGACGGTCAAGATCAAGTGTTGCGTGTGCCTTTAGTTGAGGAGAGCGCTGGATGCGCAATGGCATGATGCGTTCTCGGCCGTTGGATGGGCATCCAACAGCTAAGATTTGTCGAGCAGGTGAAGAAGAAGAGCTGCGGCCAGTGTTGGGCAACTATGATGGCGCCATGTGGCGCCATCTAGGTCGTCCATCTTCTGAGTGTTGTAGATGGTGCCACGGGTGTCGGATTGGATTGATTTTCACGCCGTTAGGCTACGATTGTCGATCGGAACCCATCCGTGCGATCAGATTTGTCGTCTGAGGTGCAGATTAACACCATCTTGGCCCTTTCTCTTTAGGGTTCATCGGTCTCTATCTGGTGCTACGGATGTCCGATCAGGGTGATCTTGGAGTCATTGAACTCTAATCATCGCCCTGATCAACTCCGTACGGTTGGATCTTCGATCCGAGGCCTTGATAAAAAGTCGCCTTATCCCTGACCATAAAAAGGAGACAATTACTATACAATTTATACAACTTGATCTAAATGCATGATTATGCATGTTATGCAATATTTACACTGTATAATGCTAACGTGACACTAAAAACATGCATTAATAGACATTTTAGGTTAATCAGATGTATGCACATCACACCCCCATGCCTATCTTTTGCTAGTCCCTAGCAAAAACTACATGCTATTTATAAAAGAATTATGTTGGATTACTTAGACAAAAATCATTTTCAACATTAAGAAATTTTTACTTAAGACCTGAACTTTCCAAGACACAACAACACCTAGGTATCTGTCAAAATGCAGACCGCCTCAAGCCCTCACCTTATTCAAAGAAAAATCTCTTTTTCTCTTTTTCTTCTTTTCTAATTTTTTTGGATTTTTGAGTTTAGGGTTAAAGAGTGGCTTTCTACGGCCACTCAACCCACCCAAGATTTGATGAGAACCCTAAGTTGTAAGCATCTTATTGTGAATGTGATAGACTCGTTGATCAGCAATTAGAACGGACTTCGGATTTCTACGCCTCTAGGTGACCTTAAAAGAGAGTTCTGCCTAAAGGTGTATCCTTACGACCGGTAGCTTTCTCCCTACTTTTATTTTTATAGGGTCAACACAAGGGTGAGTCCAGTGTATATCCCCCGGCTTATTCTACTTCTCCGCTTCTTCTTAAGTGTTTTGGAGATTTTTAGTGCATTTCTTGAGCTAGGTTTGATTGCACGGCAATCATAGGCCTTAATTGACCTAAATTAGGCTAGGACTTAGCATAAGTTAGGATAATTTATGCATGCATAAGTATTATTTGCATCTTTGCTGCTTTCTTTTAGCTATGCATAAAATAATGCTATAATGTGTTGATTAGGTGCATTATGTCAATTACAGGTAATAAGCTGATCAGAAGCTAGATCTGAAGCTGGATCTGAAGAATAAGGAATAACTGGTGTTGCAGCAGAGCTGAAGCGGAAAACCTAGAATAAGATGTAGCAGACAATAATGTAAGGGGATGAGGTATGCTATTCTATCTAAGTAGGAATAAAGCAGTAAATTATGAAGAACATAGGTCTATCCTAGCCTTAGGACAGCTTAAAAGCCTCCCCAAGCCTTAACTCACCCTTAGATTAGGTCACCACACCCTAGGAAACCTCAAAACCCTAATTCCAACGCTATCTGGATGTCCAGAACCCTTAGCCACCTTCCGCACACCTTAAACTCACTTCTGCAGTGTTATTAGACATCCAGACACTTGGTCAGAGGTCCAATTTCTGCAGAATACCCAAGACAGAACCTAGAATCCTTCCTGACTCTGACTAGACATCTAGAATTGAAGTCTGGGCTTTTGATTTTTGAGTATAAGTCGTCTGATATTATTATTAGACATTTGGAATTGCTCTCCAGTTCCTATTTTGAGATTTAAGCCTTGATCTTGGATCTCTAGCTCCCTAAACCCAATTCGAACCCCCTAGGAACCTAAATTAAGGTACCCTAACCCTAGTACATCACCTCTAGACCTCCTTAAGGACCTAATTAGGTCATCACTAAACTTAATTGACTTAAATCAAAGTGAATTACCATTGCCTAGTCAATTGGACTCATAGAGTCCAATTGAGCTCAGTTCTCAACCCATACAAGTCCAATTGGACTCAATGAAAGTCCAATTGACCTAAGCCCAACCTAATTGAGTTATTTTACTCTCAATTAGGTTCATACTCATTCAATTAAACTTGTATTAAGTTTAATTGCATTTCCCCCTTAGCAATTAGGGTTTGCAACCCTAATTTCAAACCTACACCAACCCAAACCCCTTAGGACCTAACCTAGACCACTTAGCCACATAGGACATGGCCACACACACACACACACACCCATTCACGCACTCCCACACCACCTAGAGTGTTCTAGGTTCTTCCAAAGGTGGTGCCACTCTTGGTTGCCAAAATTAGCAACCAAGAGCCACTCAAATTAGAGATCCACAAATGGTGGATCTAAAAACCACCTCTCTCTCTCTTTGGCTGGCCACTCTTGGAGCTCTCTCTAGAGAGTTCCACACTTCTCTAGAGAGTCTCCCTTAGGTCTTTTTATAGACCTAAGGGGTGGCCATTTGCACCCATCCCATTCTTGGCATTCATCCACTCTTGGTTCCATTTAGGTTAGCTACATCCACCTCCACGAGCTGCTTCATCATGGCCACTACCATCTCCATGCCAAGATGCTGGATCACCTCTCCAACCTCTCTCCAAGGGCCGGCCTAAGCACCATTGGCCACCCCTCCTCCTCTCAACCAGCTCAAAGGCCATCGGAGACCACCTCCGAATGCCCTTATTTCTGCTAGATTAGTAGCTTAGTTCTTCATAGTTTACATGCTTTTATTACTGCTTAGTAGTATAGCTCTTTATTATCCCCCAATGATGCATGCAAAATCCCCCCATAGATTCATGTATGCGATCATTTTCTGTTAACTAGATTTGTATTTTCAAGCTTTCCTCTATAAGCTTTCCACGAGTTCCATGTTGCAAACACCATGATGAATGAATGAAAGATTTATATATATATATATATATATATGTATATCTTTTTTGAGAATCACCATGAGCTTATTGCAATATATTTTGTGTGATTAAAGTTTCCTGCTTCTAATTATTATCTATTGCACCCAGCATGTCGGTATCCAAAAATATTGAGGATCTAACTATTAACGCATTTTCCATAAACAACCACCACATGACTAGAATCGTGCGTACTGAAACTCACACTTTCACATTTGTCATCTGTCTAACTCATGCGCATGTAATTAGAGTTCATAATGAAAGTGGACAAACATTGATCCAATGATTAGAAACCTACGTGTGATTTTAAACAAGTAGAGTGAAAAGGATCGATTTTAGATTTGCATAAACGCCTCCCAGAGATGAACGACTGGGACTCAAGTCTCATTATCTTTACAAAATCATTCATTGATGAGAGTTTTAGTGCGACTGTACTACGATTTCCGACAATTTCAAAATGCGCAAGACGCAGGGTTCTGGACAATCGGTCGATGAGCTATTACCACCGACAACTTGCCAGCTATACTCGTGCGGCGAAGTGTGGCTTATTTCTTTTGTTTCTTTTTCTCTCTTTTCACCTTTTTCTTTTTCTTTTTTTTTTACTTTATTTTTTCTTTTTAAGTAGGTGGCTTCCCTGGTCTAATATTTACCTAAAGGCAGCAAGAAGAGAGTGGTCCAGTGACTGGGCTCTGGACAACCTACCTATGGGCTGTTACCCATGATAACTTACCAGCCATATCACATTAGAAGGTTCATTAGCTACCCAATTTCCATTAAAATCGTTGAACAACGAGTCAGTGACAAATAGTGTGTAGATGCTTAGACTTAAAGTTCCCTCAAATCAGAGGGTGGGTTGATAAGTCATATACTTATCACCCAAACTTATTTAATCAAATTAAAAAAGAATTCAGGATGGTGATGACTCGATAACAAATCCACATTTTAGTGGATACCTAGGCTGATTAAGCCCAAAGACCTGAAGGGTCTTAGCGTTCAGATCCAACTGTAATACTTCCTAAGATTGAAAGGTCCTAATATCCAAGTATTCCTTCCTAATTCAAAATTTTTTTTTGTATATATATAAAAAAAATAGATAGAATTTACAAAAATTCCATAGAGCTGACAAAATGATTCAGAAATGAATCCATCCCCCCATGCCTAGCTGATGCAATGTCTGCATTAAGAATAAAAGACATGAAAGGAAGGGTAAAATGCAGAAGATATCACCTGAATATGATGCTCGGGTCAGCTCTAAGTCAAACTATACAACTGCAGAGTTAAATGCCGTCAGCTAGGCGAAGTCCAGCCAAAGAAGTCATAACATGGATAGAGCAACCATGTCTGAGACGGGTTCTGGAATAGTACAGTCAATAACAAGTTTCAGACGTTGACCGTTGACTTTGAATGAATTACCCATCTTCGGGTCAGCGATTTGAACAACTCCATTTGGAAATATTTGGTCCATAACGAACGGGCCGTTCCATTTCAACCTAAGTTTGCCGGGAAAGAGCTTAAGTTGAGTGTCGAATAGCCAGACCTTCTGGTTCGTCTCAAAGCTCTTGTGGGAAATCAATTGGTCATGAAGGGCTTTGGTCCGAGCCTTGTAGATCTTGGCATTCTCATACGCATCATTTCTAAGCTCCTCCAACTCAGATAGTTGGAGTTTCTTGGTTTTCCCAGCTAAACTCCAATCTAGATTGCACTGCTTGATTGCCCAAAATGCGCTATGTGCAATTTCTATAGGTAAATGGCATGCCTTTCCATACACCAGATGAAACAGAGACATGTTGATGGGCGTTTTGTACGCTGTACGGTAGGCCCAAAGAGCGTCCTCAAGCTTTTGAGTCCACTCTTTACGATCAGGCCTAACCGTTTTTTGCAGAATATTCTTGATCTCCTGATTGGAGATCTCGGCTTGTCCATTCGTGTGGGGATGGTAAGGTGTGGAGATTCTGTGATTAGCCCTGTATTTTGCCAGCAAATTACGAAACTGGGCATTAGTGAAATGAGTGCCACCATCATTGATGATGGCAATCGGAATCCCGAACCTACTGAAGATGTTCTTCTTGACAAAATCGTTGACCACCTTGTGATCATTGGTTCGGGTGGGAATCGCCTCAATCCATTTGGACACGTAATCAACAGCGACGAGAATGTACTGATGTCCAAATGAAGGGAGGAAGGGTCCCATGAAGTCGATGCCCCAAATGTCGAAGATTTTGACAGGAAGAATCGGGTTTAGGGGCATCATATCTCTCTTAGTTATGCTCCCAAGTGCCTGGCATCGGGAACACGACCTCGAGAATTCCTGGGCATCCTTGAATAAAGACGGCCAATAGAATCCAGATTGCAAAATTTTTGCAGCCATCTTTTTGCCGGAAAGTGTCCACCACACGCAGATGCATGGCAGAATTCGAGTATACTCTTGAATTCGTTCTCCGGAACTCTTCGGCGAATAATCTGATCAGAGCCAATGCGGTACAGTTTAGGGTCCTCCCAGAAGTAATATTTGGCCTTAGATTTGAGTCTATCCCATTGTTGCTTGGTCCAACCCTGGGGGATTTGACCAATGGCCAAATAATTAACTGTCGGCAAACCACGGGGATTGGACACTTAAAACTGTAAGGATGGTTTCGTCCAGAAAAGTATCAACAATCGGAATGTCCATATGAGAAGAATCACACAAAAGTCTCGACAGATGATCCGCCACCACATTTTGTACCCCAGATTTATCCTTGATTTCAAGATCAAATTCTTAAAGCAGAAGAATCCAACGAATAAGCCAGGGTTTGTCATCCTTTTTGGCCAAGAGATGTCTCAAGGATAAGTGGTCGGTATATATGATAACGTGTGACCCTAAGAGATAAGCCCCGAGTTTCTCCTAAGCAAATACTACGGCTAGTAATTCCTTCTCAGTAACAGTGTAATTCCTCTAAGCCTTGTCCAGAGTTTTTCTAGAGTAGTAGATAATAGAGGGCTTCCTATCAACTTTCTGACCCAAACCAGCCTCGACCGCGTAATCAGAAGTGTTGGTCATGGTCTCAAAAGGAGCTGTCCAAATCGGTGGTTGCGACACCGGAGCACAAGTGACTGCCGTTTTAAGAAAATCAAAAGCCTTACGGCATGCTTTATCGAAATCAAACGGCGTTTCTTTTCCGAGAGGATTGCTCAGAGGATGAGCAACCTTCGAAAAGTCCTTGATGAATCTCCTGTAGAATCCCACATGACCAAGAAATGATCGAATTTGTTTGACAGATATGGGAGGAGAAAGTTTAGCGATAGCATCAGCCTTAGCTTTATCCACTTCGATTCCCCAGTCAGAGATTATATGACCCAAGACGATGCCTTCTTGTGTCATGAAATGACTCTTTTCCCAACTAAGGACCAGTCTTGTTTTGATGCATCGTTTAAGAATCATTTCAAGATTAGCTAGACAAGAGTCAAACGATTCTCCAAAAATAGAGAAATTGTCCATGAAGACTTCCATAAACTCTCCCACCATATCAGAGAATATGGCTAGCATGCACCTTTGAAAAGTCGCAGGTGCATTGCGTAAGCTGAATGGCATCCTACGGAAAGCAAAGGTTCCGTAGAGACAGGTGAAAGTCATTTTTTCCTAATCCTCGGGATGGATAGGAACTTTATTGTATCCCAAGTCACCATCAAGGAAACAAAAGTACTTCTACCAGGCTAATCTTTCCAAGATTTGATCAATGAAAGGCAGAGGGAAATGATCCTTTTTCGTGGCCGTGTTCAGCTTCCTGTAATCGATAAAAACCCTCCAAGAGGAAGCTGAACGAGTTGTGATATATTCTCCTTTCTCATTAGTCACAATGGTAATCTTGGCTTTCTTAGGAACAATCTGCACGTGACTTACCCAAGGGCTATCGGAGATTGAATAAATGATTCCTGCATCAAGCCACTTAATAATCTCCTTCTTGACGACTTCTCGCATATTTGGATTTAATCTCCTCTACATCTGGCGAGAAGGGCGGGATCCATCTTCCAAAAATATTCTGTAATTGCAATAAGATGGCTCGATCCCCCTAAGGTCATGAATGGTCCAACCAATTGCCCCCTTGTGTTCCTTTAGGACCTTAATCAGTTTAATCTCCTGCTCCATTATTAATTTAGCACTGATAATCACAAGGAGCATCTTATGTGGTTCTAAAAATTGATATTTCAGATTCTCAGGCAATGGTTTCAGTTCAAGCTGGGGCGGTTTGATAATTGAAGGTAAGGAAGATGCTGATGAAGACTCATCAAGAGGAAGAGGTTGAGAGTGAACAAAATCAATAACCTCTTCAGAAGATGGCGGGTCTACCATAGAGGGTTGCGGGTCCAATTCATCATCAGAGGAGAAACTTTCAAATGCAGAAACCATCATACAAGTTTCAATATTCACATTATCATCCTCAAGTTTCTCAATAAATCCACAATCCTCGAATTTATTAATCGCCTTAAAAATATCAAATTTCATTCTTTAATCCCCAAAGGCGATTTCCATGCTACCGCTTTCACAGTTAATGTTGGCCTTGGTAGTAGCTAGGAACGGATGCCCTAGAATAATAGGCATGTTCCTCAGGTTTTCAGGTACATCAATGTCAAGGATAAGGAAATCTACAGGAAAATAGAAATCCTTAACTTTAACAATAACATCTTCAATAACGCCTCGCGGATTTGTGACCGAACGGTCCGCTAACTGCAGCGTTACTAAAGTCGGCAGAAGTTCACTTAATCCAAACTTCTCGTAAAGAGAAGTCAGAATTAGGTTGATGGATGCACCCAAATCCAGCAGTGCTCTATTAAAAGTGTAATCTCCGATAACACAAGAAATCAAAGGAGCACCTGGATCTTTCTTTTTCTGAGGGAGGTGGTGCAAGATAATAGAACTAGCCTGCTCGGAGAGTACCACCTTCCTCGGAACAGATTCCCTCGACTTATGCTTCTATATACATAAATCCTTTAAAAATTTTGCATAAGTCGGTATATGCTTGATAGCGTCAAGGAGCAGGATATTGATATCAAAATTCTTGAAAATATTCAGAAGCTCCTCATTACTATCAACAGGCTTTTTCTTCCTTAATCTAATCAAGGCCTCAGGTAAAGGAACATGAGTCGGATCTTCGGAATCAGGTTCCTGAGCCTTGATTTCTTCTCCTGAGTTCTCCTTTCTATCCTCAGGTTCTTCAAGATTCGGTAAATCAGAACAGTGTGGTTGTGGATCCTGAGTTTGTTTACCACTCCTCAAGGTAATAGAATTTGTGGATGCATATGAGTTTGGGTCTTGAGGAGGGTTAGGAAAGATTGGAGGGGCTTCATTAGCCAAGAACCGTTGATTTGCAGAAGAAGAAGAAGAGGCAGGACCCTGCTCAACCACCTGAGCATGTGCGTGTGGGTCCCTTTGATTCCTGTACCCATGGGCTAGATTACCCGGATTCAGGATATTATGTGCATTGGGTACGGGTTGAGATGGTAGAGATCCGGGTTGACGAGAATTAGCTATGAGCCCGGTTTGCAAGTTGTCCAGTGAGGTTTTCATTTACTGCATGAGCTGGAGCATAGATCCTTGCATCTCTTCCATTTGTCGGTTCAAATCAGCTTGCCCTACGGGTTGACGGGCGTTCCAAGCTGGCTGATTGACCTGATTCGGGGACAACAGAGTATAAACATGACCCTGACCCATTGGTCGTTACGGAGCATAGTTGCTGGGTCGAAATTGGGTCTGCTACCCCAGGCTTTTCCAAGAGAAGTTAGGGTGATTTCTCTAACCCAGATTATAAGCATTGGAGTAGGGGTTGGATCTAACATTCTCCTCTACAGCATAAACATCCTCGTAGGGTGAGGATGGAGAGAAAGAAAGAGAAGGATCAGAGAAACTGGGATCAAAGGCCCCAGTTTGCAACCTGTGGGGTTCCGAATAATGCTGGCTCGCAGGTTGAGCCGCATCAAGTTGATTCACGAACTCCCGTCCAGAAGGAGCTCGTGATGAATGGAATCCCGAATTCTGGGATTTAGTGGATCGAGAGTTGTTCATTGAGTTTCCAGCCATCCACTCCTCCATTCTCTTAGCAACCAAGTCCACCTTATCAAGTTTATTACAAATAAATTTCATATTGAATGAATGAGAGTCGTGGACTTCATTAACATTCGAACTAGGCTGCTGGGACCGATTAAAAGTATCCATGGAGGCATGATTGATCGAATTCTCGCTCATCTCCTCAAACAAATCATGCGTGCTATCTACGCCTTTGTTGAGGAATTGCCTCCGCAAGAAGCGTCCACGTGATTTCTGAGTTGCTCGGTCAACTCGTGGTAGAAAATCTGCACGAGTTGCCATTTCAGCAACTAGTGGTGTGGACACCTCCGCAATAGGTCCTGGAATCGCTCCTAGGCAACATGAAACTACTCCCCCGGCCACTGGGTAAAGTAATTGCCTGTCTCAAAGCATTGGTACATCCGACAGGAAAGAATTTCTTCAGAAAGGCCGATTTCAACTCATTCCAAGTTGCAATTGGTCTTCTTATAGTCCTGTACCAATGAGCGACTTTATCCCTAAGAGAGTGAGGGAAGAGCCTCATGATCATTTGCTCCTCATTCACGTTTCGTGCCTTGGTAGTCTGGACCAAAGTGGTCAAGTCCTCCAAGTACTGAAACGGGTCTTCAGAGCCAAGCCCATGGAAATGTTTGATCAAGCTTAACACCTGGGGCTGTATTTCTACGTCTCTGGTAGGAATCTAGACATCGGGGCGTTCCCCGTAATTTGAAGGATCATAAAAATCCTTCAAGGGTTGAGCGCCCTGCATTCTCTGGAACCATTCTTGCATTCTCTGCATTTGTTCCAACTGCCTTCAAAATACCTCCTGTGGATCCTGAGGCAGAGGAGGCTGTTGATCGGTCATGGGATCAATTTAGCCAAAATCTAATCTACGCCTCCTAGAATACACTAGTGGTCCTTCCAATCGGGGATTCAATGACCTCCTTCCCAGCATAAACTAGGAAAAGCTCGAAAGGACTGGGGATAAGAACCCTGCAACACAACAAAACAAGCATGTCCTTAAGTGGGGTAGCCTAAGGACCTACAGACTCTCAGAACCCACCTTAAGATTATAAACGATTTACTCTACTTATGTCTGCTCAATCCAACTAGTTAGAAGGAAGGACAGGGGAGAAGGTTCTTCCTTCGACTTGCGCCTCCGGTTCCTAGTGTACCCCCCAGCTGCGGTCATTTGACGCTACTCCCCTAGCTAGACATCAGATTGATCAGTACAAGTAGGTTAATCGTAAACAATCTCATATTAGGCCCAAAAGAGCGAATCAGTCCTTAAGGCCAACGTCTACTCGATTTTATTGAGGCCTGGGATTGTAGTTCTTATGGAATGTGGTGGAACCTTAAAATGGGTTGTGCCCTTAATGATCAATTAAGAATGTGTAAGTGCATGCACAACTAGGGTTTTCAAGTAAGATTATTTGTTATGAGTAGATTTTAATGTTCAAATCTTGCTTAAGTAGCTTTTAGGGTTTAGAATTAGGTTGAATTCAATCAAGTTTGAGGCAAACCAGGTTTGCAAACACGAGTGAAGATTGCTTTCCTTTTGAAATTAGAAATAAAGTGGAGTGTCTGGTATGAACCTAGATTGAAAACCCTAAGAGGAAACTATTTGGTGAGTTGATTTTATGTTGAGTGGTGCGGCCCAAACAACTCAAATAATTGGTCATAATTGCACCACTAAGTTAGGCACACAAAAATGATTAACCTAAAATGATTTCTACTCTTTTATGTGTTGATTTGAGTGTACCGGTTCCACATATCCAAATCCGGTTGAGTAGAAGAAAATCAATTAGGTTAAGTGCCTTGAATTTGAGTGTATGTTGTGTGTATGTTGAATTACCCCACAAAAATATCTTTTTATTTTTTTATATGCGAGGGTGAAATGAATGTGGGTGGAAATCCAAACAACCAAACTAGTCCTAGGATTTATGCAAACACCTAGGTTAATTGGAATTTGAATTTAATGTGATGAAATGAAATCTATGGAGGGGGAAGAATGAGAAGCACTTATAGTTGTCTTCAACTGCACTTTATTCCGGTCTACCACTTGATGATTCCCTAATAGAGGTATTTGCAAAATAACAGACACGAGAGAAAGCAACTTAGAAGACAGTAAAGTACGTGAAATGCGAAAAGAAAATCGGAAAATTGTTGCCTCCCCGGCAACGGTGCCAAAATGTTGAATGGCGGATGACTACGCTATCGGAATTGGTTTTGAAAACCTGTCGCTGTGGTTTGAGTAGCGAAGAAATCCGTTCAACAAATAAAATTTATACAGAAAATTTTGTAAAGAAATCCCAGGTCGAACACAGGGAGGCTACGTCGATCAAAATTCGCAGTTATATTTTTGTGTTTTTATTTAAAGGTCGGAATAATCACAATGGAATCAATATAGACAATAAGAGAGAGAGAGAACACTCACTTGATATTGCAAAATGTTTTTACAACTAAAAAAGTGAGAAATGATTACACTAGAAAGCGAGAACTTATTACAACTAGAAAGCAGGAAAATTATACTCTAGAAAGTAGTAAAAAGAATGGGAGAGAGAAGTTATCATCCTCGATGATTGCTTGGAGGACGAGCCGAATGGGACAACGCCTGGAAGGCAAGGAATGGAGCGGGAAGGAGGACGAAGCAAGAGGAATGGGAACGAGGCAGCACGTCATCGTCGTCGTAGGATCTGCTTCCGGAACGGGGGCAAAAACTTGGTTTTAGCTCTTGAGGAGCATCTCAGGTGTGGGACAAGCTTCTCTTAAGCTTTAGAGAGGGAGAGAGGAGAAGGAAGGGATGAGAAATCCGTATGGTAGGGGTCTCCTTTTATAATTGCAAGGAGTGGGGGCATTTTGGACCTTACAACATTAAAAACATTAATTCAGGACCTTTACTGACGGATAAATTCGTCACTAAAGGCCTGAACGTGGCCGACGTGCGTGCGCCGCGTGCACTTGCTCACCTCCAACACCCTTCAATGCCCACGCACGTTCGCGCGCGCTCAGTCGTCCAATCAAGAGATCAGATGGCTTAAACTACCTTCGCACGCGTCGTGCGCCCGCATGTGATCGGCCATTTGCGTCGCTCGTCTAATTGCGTGTGGGAGCTATTGGTCGATCTGCACCATTCGATGCGCATCGCACAGCTCCAATCGCGTGCCCAGTCGCGAGGAGAAGCGCTACGCTTGCGACTCGAACCCGCGCCATCCACCTTCGTAGCGCCTTAACCACTGCGCTACGCGTGCGGTTGAGACGTGTTGAGGAATTTACGCACGGCCGATCTTGGCCGTTGGATCTTTATCTGACGGTCGAGATCAAGCGTTGCTTGTACCTTCAGATGAGGAGAGTGCTGGATGAGAGGTGGCATGGAAGCACGTTCTCAGCCATTGGATGGGCATCCAACAGCTGAGATTTGTCGAGCGGGTGAAGAAGAAGAGCTGCAGCCGGTGCTGGGTGGCTATGATGGTGCCACGTGGTGCCATCTAGGCCGTCCATCTTCTGAGTGTTGTAGATGGTGCCACAAGTGTCAAATTGGACTGATTTTCGTGCTGTTAAGCAGCGATCGTCGATCCAAACCCATCTGTGCGGTCGGATTTGTCATCTGAGATGCAGATTAAAACCATCTTGGTCCTTGCTCTTTAGGGTTCATCGGTCTCTATCTGGTGCTACGAATGTCCGATCAAGGCGATCTTGAAGTCGTTGAACTCTAATCATCGCCCTGATCAACTCCGTATGGTTGGATCTTCGATCTAAGGCCATGATAAAAAGTCGCCTTATCCCTGACCATAAAAAGGAGACAATTACTATACAATTTGTACAACTTGATCTAAATGCATGATTATGCATGTTATGCAATATTTACACTGTATAATGCTAATGTGACAGCAAGAACATGCATTAATAGACATTTTAGGTTAATCGGATGTATGCACATCAATATGCTAGATCACTGGGATAACAAATTGTCATTACTCTCTGTAATGGAACAAATTCCTTCAATGTAATGCTTCATCTCACGTTGCATCTTGCAAATGGAGAAAGAATCAATAGACCTATACAATTCAGATGGATGTATATATCTCGTGGAGCATTTTTTGAAAAAGATAAAAGATTGTCTTGTACAAGGCAAAGTCGGAAGATTCAATTATAGAAGGTTATCTCGTGGAGGAGTGTATAAATTTTACCTCCATGTACATTAATGAAATAGATAGCTGCTTTAGTAAACTTCAAAAGAACTATGAAGGGGAATACAATGACAATGGCAAAGAATGTTTGTCAATTTTTAATATTAGAGGAATGCTGATTCTTCATACAGAGTACGAGGCAATTTTGGAAATTGATAGACATTGAGCATATCTATATATTTTAAAATAAGCTCCTGAAATTGATCCATTGTATAAGGAATTTGAACGATTAACTCATTCAAGGACATCTGAATTTGACTTCTTGGATTGATTTAAAAATTGAGTTAATCAATTGAAAGATGATAAGGACCCACGATGGATACCAGATTTTGATGTAATTGACGATACACTATTACATTTTACACATTACCACTCTGGGTATATAATAAATGGGTTCAGATTTAGAATAAAAGAAATTGATTATAGAAAGGTTACACAACAGATAAGAGTTGTTGATTCAGATCTTTTTATCGGTCCAGATGGATACTATGGTGAAATAAATGAAATTGTGGAGATCAGCTTCAAATATGATCGCAGAGTTGTCCTATTTAGATGTCATTGGTTTAATGTTTTGAAAGAGGGCACTAGTTTCAAAATTGACAAGAAACATAATTTCTTGAGTTTAAATCAAAACCATCAAATTTTTCAGTCTGATGAACCATTCACATTAGCATGTTAAGAAGCACAAGTTTTCTACGTTCTCGATAATTTCCAAAGGGGTTGGGTTATACCAATAAGAACAGTATCGCACAATCATTTTGATGGACAATCTGAAGCATACCAAGAATTAACAGAAGGTCATATAGATTCAAATTCAAAAGATGTATATATCTATGGTTAGTAACAATTTCGTTACTTTATTTCGTTTTGTTTTATTTATGCAAAAATGTTGGTTAGATTTTACTCCTTTCATATTGGTGGAAATTTTTGCTTCTAAATCCTCCTAACCAACAAGTTAGATTAACAAGGGACTTTTAACTTCCAAATTCATTATGTCACAATTAGCTTAGTTTGTCCATGAGCACCCCTTTAACCACTAATTAGCAATCAAATTAGCATTGAATTGCCCTAATAAAGCTTATGAAAATCAAATTGCATAATTCAGCTCAATTTGTTTTCTAATTACTAATAAAGGGCTTTGTTTTTCTTGCATGTTGTTGAACACGATTTCCACGTTAAGAGATTTGAGTTTGAAAACCCGTCACTGTAGTCGCATAAAAATCCGCCAAATGGATAATTTAACCAAAAATCAAAGAGAGTCAAACGAACACAGGAAGGTAAACGTTTGATTAAAAATCACGTTGGAATTATTGCCATGAAGCAGATTAGCTGGTTGAAATTAATCTACTAGCTATTCTACTTAAAGAATAATTAATAGAAGAGAGAGAAAGAATAATACAAATAAAGAGAAAATATGGAGAGAATCAACAAATACTTTATAATGATAGAGACATGTTCATTATATCTATGTGTTACACTAGAAAGCAAGAAATCTACAGTAGAAAGCAATAAAAGAGAAAGGGATGAGAAATTGTCCTTCTTGACGACTGCTTAAAGGATGAGCCGCGTTGACGAGTGCTCTGATGAGGGTGGTGAGATGGTAGGCAAAAGAGGATGAGGACAGAGGATGGAATAGGGTGACGTCACAGCAGAATCAGATTCCTGAATGGCGGTGAAAGGATGACCACGGGATGCTCCACGAAGGAGGTAAGAAGATGGAAAAATTATCTTTCTAACTCTAATGGAGCATCCCAGGTATGGGACTAGCTTGTAGAGCTTTGGAGGGAGTGAGAGAAGAGAGAAAGGGATCAAAAATGAGTGGAGGGCATAGGGGCTTTATATAGGTGGGTTTTGAGGGCAAAAATGCCACTTAACATCTTTAAATCTTTAATATAGGTCTTTAGTGACGGATACGTGCGTCGTTGTAGCCGCATGTCACTAAAGGCACGCACTTCATCTCCACCATGCATCGTTGATTGGACAAACCTTAGCATGCCACGTCACACGGCCACTGCTCCTCAACCGTTGCTCCTCATCATGCCTAATCGATCTCAGCCATCCGATCGTTCAATTGAACAGCTTAGATCGCACAAGCGCTCCAACTTCAAATGTTACGCGCGCCTGCGAGTGATGGCACGTCATCTCACGTGTGTGCACTGCACTTCCATCTAGCGCATCTAGCCGCGCCACATGGCCGCACCACGCCCTCTCATCGTCGATCGAACGACAATTTCACTACGCCCGCTTGCTCGCTCGATTTGAGGCGCTGTGAGATTCGATCGCTCGACCTCCGTGCTGTGATAGGGCTCTCGACCACCACGCTGCGGGCATAGATGGTCGAGATCTTGATTACGTGCAAACGCTCTCCACCATTGGGTGATGATTCAACAATGGAGATTGAGCTTATGTTGATGAAGGAGTTGCGGTGACCGTGGGCGGCTTGGATGGCGCCACGTGGCACCATCTGGACCGTCCATTTTCTTTTGCTCATAGGATGTGACACAGATGTCAGATTGGGTCAATTTTCATGCCATTGGGTTGCGATCGTCGATCCGAACCCATCCGTGCCGTTGAATTTGTCATCTGAGATACGGATTTTACACCACCTTGACCCTTGGCCTCTGATCTTTCTCGGATTGCAACTGATTCTATGGAGGTCCAATCGGGGTAATCCCGGAGATGTTGGACTCCGATCGTCACCCTAATCAGATACATACGATTATATCTTCAATCCAAGGCCCTGAAATGATATCACCGTGTTCCCTAGCCACAAAAAGGGAAAATTACTATATAATTTATACAAACTAACCTAAATGCATGAAGGTGCATGTTATGCAATATTTATAATGCATGATGGTTCTATGACTCTAGGAACATGCATAAATAGACATTTTCGACTAATTAGATGTATGCACATCGCATGCGAACCAAGCTAAATTGAGAAACACATTGGTCCACCAAACCCCCCACCTCCACCCACATCACACACACACCACTACATCCACTTAGCCACCACCATATTCTAAAAAGGCTCGCGATAATTTTATATAAGTTGTAAAGTTTCTAAAATGGCTCATAATGATAATTTTAAAAAGACTCATATTACCCAATTGTGTGCTTTATTTGTTTTATTTGAATAGATGTGAGGTGTACCCACTTGTGTGCCATGCTGGTTTATAGAAAAACTTCAAATTTTAAGGTGAAACTCTACCGAATTTTTTAAAATTTTTTTAATGTTACAATTAGAATTTTTTCTTTAATGTTCAAAAATGGCCATTAGGTGGAAGTTAGGGAAGAGGTGAATGAGGTGGTGAGGTTGGCTATGTGGCAGGGAAGGTGATGAAGTTGCTGGCCGTGGAGCTTATCTTTTCTTCCTTTTAAACACCACCAAAACCACCACATGTTGCCCTTCCCTACCTCTCCTGTCTCTTTTCTTCCTTCACCCACCGCAACCACAATTATCATCATGAACACTACCACCACTTCGTCCTTCACCTCTCCATTGTAATGCATACGTTATCCTTTGCTTATGACAGCCTCAACACCCTACCTCCTACCTCATTACCTACCCCTTCCTTCTCCTACATCACCACCACTTCCTCCATTTTCACCCAATGCCCAATCTCACCTGTGACAAACCACCAAAACAACCTCCCCTACTCCATATATCCTTCTACCTCCTTCCTCAATCCCTACACCGCCGCCACCATCACTACTTCCTCCTTCTTCCTTTACAACCCATGCATACACCTCTGCTTTCTAATAGACCACCATCCCACCCACTAGCTGGTTAATTCCTCAACACAGTTAATTAAGTTATTTAGGCTTAATTAATCGCATGAGAAAATAACTTAGGTTAACTTGATTTTATGTCGATTGTATAGTATAGGGTCAAGTTAACCTAACATTTTGGATTTTAAATTCTTTTTAACTAGTCGAGTCCAGGTCGTTCACTGGAAGACATAACTTAATCTTAATTCACCATTAATTCCTAAACATAAATTACTAATTACTTAATTAATCAGATTATAATTAAATTACTTTAAGTACATGAATCTTGCATAAGAGATATTCAAATAAAAGAATGCAACATTCCATTAAGAAAGAACATATTTACACATGTGATTTTTCATTAAGAATCAAGTAAACATGTTTATTACACCCATTACAACTAATTACAAAAGACCAAGGCAAGAAAAAGTTATACAAATGAATATAAATGCCTTATTACATCAATTAAGCTCAAGATATTAAAAGGAAGACATGTTATTGTAATAAAAGTACAAATCAGACATCTTAAAAGTAAAGGATTAAAAGACTACTTACAACAACAAACGTCTAATTCTTTTGTTTATTTCCTCTCTTTTCTTCTTAATCTTCACCCTTCTCTTTTCTTTTCTTTACTTCTCTATCGTTACTCTCTCTCTCTCTTTTCCTTTATTCATCTTTTTCCTTCCTTGTTAAGACCCGCACATTTAGAGTTCTTTAAGACATCTGGAACTTAGGTCAGATGTCTGATCAGACGTCTGGACAACTTCCCAGACGTCTGGAAATCAAATATTTCATGTACGTCCTCGCGTCTGCACGTGTGCTGCACACAGACAGTACGCAGCCTCTTTCTTCCCTCCTTCTCTCTCCAGCTCGCCAACGCAAACCCTAACCCACACACATTATTTAAACCCCCTCCTCTCCCTCACACCACCCCACCTTCAGCCACCCTTCTTCTTCCTCCAGCGAGAGCGGTGAGCGGTGGATTGTGGGGAGCGAGCGTGAGCGGCGTGGGAGGAGAGGAGAAGCAGCGAGGGGAAGGGAAGAGAGCACACTCGCAAGCTCGTGTGGGAGCTCGCCGAAGAGCTCATGGCCGGTTGACGCTTGCGCAAGGAGGAGAGGTGCGTTGGGGAGGCCCTCCCTGACACTACTGCAGCTAGAGCAGCAGGTGAGCAGGCGCGGCGCGGCCGCGTGCGGCGTGAGAAGGCGAAGACTGGGTTCTGGCTCTGGAACTTTCCCAGAATCAAATGTCTGGATCGACATCCAGACGATGTAAACAATGTCTGGAGGAGGTTCCAGACGACTGAAAGGTGAGTTTCGCGACGTACACCTTCTTTGCGGATACGGCCATGCAGGCCGTTCCGCCGAGGCACTTTTTCGTGCCATATTGAGGAGATTGTGTTGATACGTGCAAGATTCATTTTGGGAAGGCGTGGGACACGCCATCCCACGCAGATCAGACATCTGGGCAAGACACCAAACGGCAGGGAGTGTCTCCAGACTTCCAGAGAGGTGGTCAAACATCTGGAACTGGGTCCAAACGGTCCAGCGGAGTTCCTGGACATCTGAAGAGTGGCGCAGGAGTGAAGTATGGTTCTGGACTCTTTTAAGACATCTGGAAGGTATAGTTCGGGAAGCGTCTCCAGACATCCGGAGAGGTGGTCGGACATCTGGAACTAGGTCCAAACAATCCAGCAGAGTTCCTGGACGTCTAAGGAGTGGCGCAGGAGTGAGGTATGGTAAATGTGAATCAGATTTACTATTTTTGACCCGTTTAGGGTCCGTTTGAGGTCCAATTTCCACAATTAAGATACGGTTGTTTTCCATATAAATTCCTCTACTTGTTAGAATACTTTTTATCCTATTCTGAGTAGTCTCTTGTGAATGATCATTGTGATAAGACCCCATTCCGTTGCAGGTTTAGGGTTCGCTGAGGCACGTGGACCTGCCGATCAAACCCCCATTACTCCTGGGTTTACTGGTAGAGTGGCTTCCCCCCCAGTTTAATTACAACCTGAATGCATATGTGGAATGAATGTTAGATCCTAGGGTATGGCATGAATCCTAGGACTAGAAACACTGAAATATTTATAATGAATGTATGGATTGCAGTCTTCGATGAGTAGATAGAATGATAACAATTTCCTGAAAACGAATAACAGTTGCCTGTGAAATGTAAAGTACTTGTGCTAGCAATTTGTTGCATGTAAATTCCTGTTGTTTACGTTAATTGTCATAATATGAGCTGCACGTATATATATAAACTAGAAATGAAAGGGTGAATGTTGGAAACACGAGCTACTTGCAAATAAACCTGGAATGTGAACAATAAAGTTACATGTTACATGTGTAGAACCTGAGAAATGGAAATAGAAATGATGGAACCTGGTATGGCTTGGCCTGGGAAACATGAGCATGAACCCTACGGGGAATTAGGAGTTGAACTCCTGGAAATACATGAAATAGATCTAGAAAATGCTTTAGGAAGTGTGCTTGCCCTCGAGTACATGGTACCAAGGGAAGTGCATGTTACCTCTTAGTGTAGAGGGGTGCTTGCCGCCTTTTGGGTTGAAGCCCGGGGTGGGTTTGGCCACTTTGCACCGACTCGGTGGCCCTCGTGTACACTGTACCGGGGAGAGCTACTAGTGTAGAGAGAGAGCTAGCCACCCCACGGGGCCCGGGGTTCAGCTAGCCGCCTTACACCGACTTGTTAGGCCTACTGGGAAAACTAGGGTTGTCAGGCGAGGGTGCGTAGACTGTAGAGGAGCGAGACCCTTGTTTGGTTACTGTTAAGGGGCTAGGACTCTGTTACTGAGAGGGCTATGCCCTATACTGGTTCTGTGCTGTGCTTTGGGCGCATCCGTTAACGAAAACGACTGATCGCGTGCCAGTGCGGGGTAGCTACCCGTGCATCTATCGCGAATGCCGTAGTTACCGTTACGTCTGTCCGTGACCTTAAGGTGGTTGACTAAGTGTAAGACGACCACAGGGGACTCTCCCGGCCAAGAGAACACCACGTGCTACTTCTACTCTTCGGGAAATACTGCAATCAAGATCGTTCCCACGAGGAACACTTGAGATCAAGAAAGAGACCTGGTGAAATAAACCAAGTCATGAAAGAAAGAATAATTAGTTAAAGAAAGAAGGAAATTGAAAAACAACAACTACCTGTCCACCGTTGCTGTTTTAGTTAGTTGGTTGCCACTCTACTCAACGTTCACTGATTTCGTGTACTCATAACTCTTTTCAGGTCCAGGTGTTGAGCAACCAGAGCACACGACTGCAGAGGGTGTGGGCCTAATAGAGCCCAGTAGTCGTAGTTTTTGTACTCTCTTGTAGTAGTGAGTAGTTCTTGTACCTTTATATTCTGTACTCTTTCATTATGAACCTTATATTCTTGTACTCATTTACTTTTCTACTGTTGTGGTGGTTTGTACTGTAGTAGTTTATTTCTTTATTGCTGTACTTTTGTTACTGTTAGTTGCTTGCATGGTGAATTTGGTTTATTTTACTGCTTTTTGGTTGCTTTCTCGTTGGACAATTGGGTCTTGGGATCAGTCGAGTCGGTTCGGTCTTGTGTCCTCTAGGGATTCGGGAACCAGGTCGTAACATTCCTTCTTCTTCCTCTTCCAAACCCTCTCTATTCTTCTTACTTAACTTTCTCCTTAGGTTTTCTCTCTTCTAAATTTCCCTTAGTATTGTGCATATATGTTCACACTTAACCAAACAAAAATTTGGTTTTTATAATTGGCGACTCAGACCGGTCAGAGATACACAGCACCCCCTATAGGGTGGGACCAGACCCTATTGGGTCCGAGCCTAGTTTTACTTAGGTGTTTTACTTTTGATTCAAGCCCATGCACAATCTCCAGCCTCCTAGGCCCACACACGCCTACTCAGGCCCATGCTCACCCCCACAGGCACACGCACACACCCATGCGTAGGCATGTGCAACGCACTCACCCGCACTCAAGCTCATGCGACCAATAAGGCTATTACAATTTTTCATATTATACCAGTGCGGCGCTTGAATAGTTCCCGAGGTGTGACTATCTAAGTCCACTCCAGGCCAAACTTTGGCCGACGATTCTAGGAGACTCACTGAGTGATTTCGATCGAGCAAAGGCTCGATCAAAAGCCCTTTGGTTTCTCTACATGTATGTAACACCAATTTGGTGTTCAAGTCAAATCTGGCCCTTAGATTTGAAGGGCGAAGGTGGAAGGTTTGCATGACCATTATATCCTACAGAGGGTAATTTTAGGTATTTTGACTTGCAGGAGAGGGTCAGACCTACAGATAAGATCTGAATCATCTTCAGCTGATGATTTCACATCTAATGGTGAAGAAAGGGAGCTTTGTATGGATCCAGGAAGAGGAAGAAGCTCATGAGCTTCTGACAGGAGCTTGAAAGCTCCATTTTGAGCTCTGAACAGCTTGACAAAGAGCTAAAGATCCCTGAAAAAGATTTAAACAATCTTTACAATGTGTTATGATTCTATCTAGGCAAATTTGGCATCCAAATCTCACTAAAAACACACTGAAAGCAGTTTGGGCTCAAAAATGACCTAAACTGGATAGTGACATGATTCACACCAAATCTTCAATAAAACACCTTCCAGTCAACTCTCATGGACTCTATATCATCCCAGCGAATATATCAATTCATTAAACAAAAGAATTGACCAAGAAAACCTCAAATCATCTCTGTAGTTGACCAAGATTACCTTGGAGTTGACTTTCAGAATTAGAGCTTCTCTAACCTAATTAAGACCCTAGTTCAGTTCTATTTAACCTTAGGAATTGATTCAAAGTTCAAAAGTTAATTTTAATCAAGAATTCTAGGTTTTCAGGCCTCGTTGCTTGAGATCCTGAAGGGTTTTGTTCAACAGAACAAGTCACAACTCTACTAAGCAAATAACCAATAGGAATGACATCATCATGATTCACTTATGCTTCTAGACCTCTTAGATTGAATTTAATCCTAACGAACATGTCTCTCCAACTCTGCCAGAGTTGGAGAAGACAAAAGCCTAGGTCGAGCTCCAAGCACCAAAACATCAAATTGACAATCGATACATAATCCTTAGGTCCTAAGTAATCAGTCTTTAGCTCTGCATAGAGTTTTATGGGCTGAAGATCAATTTTGACTCGTCAGAGCTCGCCAGAGCTTCAGTGAGTCCAATTTTGATACACAGAGATGAATAACACAGTAATTGAGGCCATTATTGACCCTTGGAGCTTCCTAGAACCTAGAAAGATCCTAAGCTCTCCCCAATTGGCTCAGAGAATAATCAGAACACAAGATTATTCGTGGAATTCAAGGATTGAGCATTCTGAGTTCAACAGAACTCAAAATGCTTCCTCTCACTCAATTGATTGAGCAGAAGAGTTCTGTATGGCGAGGTGATATTAATGGACTAATTAATTACGTGATTAACTCATCTCTGAGCCGCCATTAACAGTGAGCTCAAAGAGGAGGAGGAATTTAGGCATTTCTAATAGGAGGCTCTATAGGAGCAATTAATGGAATTGCTAAGGTCCTTAGGTGTTAGGGAAGTGATGTAGGACCTTAATTGAGTGTGAGAAAGCTTCTGGACACTTCACCATGGACAGTGAAGTGTTCAGGTGAGTGTGACTAAAATTAGGCGAATGGATAAGTAATTACGATGGATCTGAGGTTAATTAGGGTCCTAAGGCAATGGTCTGATGATGATAGACCCTGATTGAGTGTGAAACGGCCTCGGAGACCTCCACCATGGACAATGGAAGTCACCGATGACGGTGAAGTGGTTTAGGCAGTTTAGGTGATAATAGTGAGTGGAAGGAAGTGGAAATGGATTGTGGAGAGGTAAGAAGAGTGAAACAATTTTGGAAATGCGAACGAATGCCCAGTGAGGCCGGACTTGGCCTTGCCAGAGCTGAGGAAGGAAGTCTTGAAGTCTAACTAAACTAATCTAACTAAGCTAATTACACTAATCTAAGCTACACTAAGTAATCTACGGTTACCTGGATGAAAAGAGGGGGAAGAATCTCTGTCAAAAGGTGCGTATCGGAGGACGAAATAAGAGGGTAGGGGATAGAGCTCCGGCGAGAAGTTGAAAGTGGTGATAGAGAGGAAGTGGTGCTCCTTGGCCCTGTCACAGCCATCCGGAGAGGAAGAGGAGGTGAGAGAGGCGAGCCCCTCGCGTGGAGGAGCTCCAATAGGGGGATGAGAAGTCACCGGAGAGAGCGGAGGAATAGCCTATCGTCAGTCGCAGTTGGGGAAGAAGGATAGGGGACCGACCTTTTAGATCGAAGGGGTTGGGGCCTATTTATAGGTTTTGGTAGCTGTGAAGGAGGGTGTACCTGGACACCAATAGGTCTAGGTTCAAGGTAACCACCGGCGTCATCTCCGATGCCGGTGAAGTTAACCTTGAGCCTTAATTAGGAATTCAGGGGCATCCAGACTGTGAGATGAAGTGAAGAAGGTGAGCACAAGCTTCAGGAGCTTGGCAAGGGTGGAATGGCATCAGATGGAAGGTGATCATGAGGTGTCTTCATCGCCGTTCGTCAGCCGTTGAAGCGGCTGAAGAAGAAACGAAGAAGATGTACATAGGGACCTGAATGCAAGGAAAGCTAAGGACCTTAGGAAACGACTCAAATGCAATGAATTCCAAGGACCGAAATGCAAACAGAGGCTTTTAAGGTTAATTTTAATTTAATTCTTTTCCAACTTTTTATATATAGTTATAAATTAGTTAAATATTATATTAAAGCCTTGTATTCACATTTTTGACCCATTTATTTATATTTATTTACTTATTAACTTAAGTTATTTAAGACTTAGATCTTAAGTTATACTTAAGTTGAATAAGATATTAATTAAGTAATTAATAATGGTATTTTGAGTACATTTATTAATTAAGTTATTAATAATATTAATTGGCTTATAATTTATCATTTTTAACTTATTTTAAGGTCCTTTATTGATTTGTCCCTTATTCTATAATTAACCCTTTTATAAACATATTCCTAGCTAATTAACTAGGGAAACTAGTTAATTAGGGGTAATTAGAAGCCATGATGAGCCTTTCATCACGCATCCCTCCTCTTCCTCCCATTGACCACCACCACTTTACTGCCTTACCCAACACCACCAGCATTGTAGCCAACCCTCCACCCTTACCACCTCCTAAAAGGGCCCTCAACTACCCTATCCACCATGCAAACAAGCCTCTATGACTAGGGAGGTCAATAAGATGGGTTTAGATTAAGTTTTGGACATTTATCAAATGCAATAGAGAGTTTCCTTGCAATTATTTTTAATGTGGGGTGTGCCCACTTTTATTTCAATATGAAGGTTTACTGAAAATCCTCAAAGATTAAGGGGAAACTCTGTTGAAATTTTTAAAATTTTTTTTAATGTTCGCCAAATTTTTTTCATTAATGATTTAGATATTATTTTCAAATGTATTAATTATTGCATTTATTTCTTGTTACAAATGAAGGGGTTTAAAAAAACCCAATAAAAAGGGTCCCCCTTAGACACAGCCATCCACCCAACCTGAGTCGTCTCCCCAGGCTTAGCCACCCCTCCGACAGTACGCTCAGCTACCCCCCCAGCACCAGGCTCCCTCCCAGTCATGTTTTGTATGACCCGGGGACCTAGCATGATCTCGTGATGCCATATAAGCAGGGGGAAGGGAAAGAGGAAGGAGATTGCTCCTATTGAGCTAGAGCGAGTAGAAGCTGTTCTAGATTATGGAGCATCAGAGGAGGAGGATGAGGATGAGAGCGATGATGTGGAGGCAGAGGAGGAGGGGGAGGAGGCAGAGGATGAGCAAGTGGAGAGTACATCCCCAGTACATGTGGACCCAAGAGTGGCAGGTACAAGGGCTAGTAAGAACTCCTGTACTTTTAAGAAATAAATTACTTCTATATTTTAAAACTTATTATAAATTCATATATATCCACGATGAATATGATTAATGTCGACGCAAGTAGAGTAAGAAGAGGACGGGGGAAGGCAAAGAATCTAGATCTCCAACGTATCCCCAAGGGCCTGAGAATACCGATCAGGCTTAGAACTACAGGGGAGGCAGAGAATTACTTGGGCTTCATTAGTCGAGTAGGCACAATGGTAAAGTCCTCCATGCCCATTTGCTACTTTGACTGGAGGAAGGTGCCCTCAAACTGAAGAGACAGTTCCTCCAATAGTTGGAGGTAATTCTATGTATCTTAAATATTGCTTCTAAAACTTTATCTTAAAGTTATTTTCTAAAAAATTTGATATATTTTTCTAAAATAAATGTGGGTGAGTTATGATTAGGGTGACGACCCCAATGCCTCCCGATATATCCTTAAACACATCGCTAAGCTCCACAGAGATTGGAGGACGGAGACCAAGAGAAAAGTAAAACCTTTTAAAGATTTACATGTTTATTATGGACATAATGTCATATATTATTTCTAATATTTTATATTTTGTATTTAGTTTTTCTTTAATTGCGATTCACCCGAGGAGGCAATGGAGAATTGTCCTCCTGATGTCATGCCTAAACATTGGAATCAAGCATGCAAGCATTGGCTAGATCCCAAAGCGGAGGTTAGTAATTGATTTTAAATGTTTATATCAATTTTATATATCTAATTAAATTCATACCAAAGGATCAATTTGTTTAATAATATATATATATACACACACGCTTTTATTACAAGAGCAAGCAAGGAAGAATAAGGCTAATAGGGTCATAGCTCCTGCACTGACCCACTGTTTGGGTCGAAGAAGCATTGAGACGGTCAAGAGCCGTTACGTAAGTTTATTATAATTTCGCACTTTAGTATTAACTTTATATAGGTTATCTTAATAAAATTGTATTATTTTTATATTTTCAGTCCGCTTTGCATGAGGGGATGGATATGAGTAGAATGGATATCTACGAGCTCACCCATAACAAGGCTATAGTAGAGGGTGCTCATAAATGGATTCATGAGTCATACCAGCAGAGACATGTAAGTTTCCTAATTTCAAAAACTTCATAACTTTGTATGTATATATATATATGTTATAACACTAATTTTTAATACATTTAGGAGAGAATGGTTCACTTAGTGCATCCCCCCGACGATGAGACCTCTGATAGCGTCCATTAACCTTTGGATCCAGAGGAGGCATTTAGGAGAGTGATGCTACCAGACCACGGTGGTTTCATTCGTAGCATGGGGAGGGTGCACACTTTGTCTAGCTGGCATGGGAGGAAAGGGGTCATCTCATCTAGTGTCGTCGATTAGCTGAACCAAAAGATTGACATACTATAGAGACAAGATGAGGAGTGGGAGAAGAGAGAGGCAGAGTGCGAGAAGAGAGAGGCAGCGATGACATAGAATATCAATGACATAGAATATGGATGACATGCATGCCCAGATGAGTGCTATAGATGTTACGATTCAGAAGCTACTATTCGTTCTTCTAAAGAACGAACAGTCAAAGCATCTGTCATTATCACATCTGAGCACCCACAAACGAGACGACGGCATAGGTGGGGCTGGTTGCATTAGCGCAGCAGTATCTTGATATTTTCTTCTTTTCTTGTGTTTCCATGTTTCCTTTTTTATGTAAATATTTCATTTTCAAACTTTCTCTGTATCAGACTCTATATTTGTGGAATATAAAGTAGTTTTCATTTTCATTATCTATGTTTATATAAAAGCAGCTGTTTCAAGTAGGTTTAATAGATATTTCCCATAATTTTAACAATTTAAAAAAAACCTTACATTTGCCATCGGTTTACCTAAAAACCAACAGCGTTAAAAGGTTTAGTCTAATAAAGAATAAAAGGTATTTTCTATCGCTTTTCCTAAAAATCGACGGCGTTAAAAGGTAAGTCTAATAAAGAATAAAAGGTATTTGCCATCGCTTATATAAGTGACGATGTTTTCTTTCAAACGATGGCATAGCGCAAAAAGTAGCATGTTAAGGTGGGAAAATGTGACATACAAACCCCGTCGCTTATTTTATAAATGATGGGAAATAAAATTGTCTTTGGTTATAAAACGATGGTAAAAGGTCCAATCCATCCACGGGGTGAATGATAATTCGACGTCAAATTTTCTTTATAACCAATGGAAAAGCGAAACAATGACACTATTTATGCCATTGCTTTTTAGCATTGATTGTAAGGCTTTTTCCCTGATTTTCAACCGACAACAAAGATCGACATTGTTGTAGCGGGTGATATCAAACATTATCTACTAGGATGGTTTAAATCATCGTATTTTACATTACGGTTCTAGAAAGTCTCTCTTTTACAAATGAAACTTATATTACAAACTGTCATTAAGTACCATTCAACGGCGGTTTTGATAACCATCATGTATGATTGATGGGGTGTAGCTCATCATAGCTAAAATGCCCAAGTTAAGCTAGAAACTAGGTTAAACACTATACAATTAACACATGAAATGGGTTAAGTGTGGGAATTAACAGAAATGGCCTAAAACATCCAATTTATGATAAAAATGAGAAATTAGGTCATGAAATGAGATATTCTATTCAATAATGAAAGATGATTATCCAATTGCAAATTGAACACACATTTAGGTTTAAAACTTCAAATCAAAAGTGAAATTAACTTCCTAAATATTCAATTAAGCTTCAATAAAAATTTGGTAGCATTTGGACATCATTAGGACCTTGCATTAATAGTTTTTCACTTAGGTCCTTAGGTCATACACATTCTATTCATTTAAAACTTCTCAAGGACCTGTTTGATAGATGCTGGGGACCTATTTGCAAATCCTAGGGACAGGTCTGCATAAGTTCTTCGCCACTTATGGGCTAAGCTGCAAATCTTTTATCCCTTCGAATTATTAGGCCTCTCTGCAAAACCACCAATACACCTAAAGCTATGGTGCACCTTTGGGTGCACTGTTCATCAAAAGAACACAGCCAATCGTGGTCGTTGATTGCTCACTCTCTTGATCCTAAGGCTGAACCCCAATCGAAGATTCACGTGCTTCGGCGCGTGTGATCACCTCCCCTCTAGATCTCATCCAACGATGGTATTTTGATTTGAAACTTCATGCGCCTCTCTCCCTTCATCATAGCCACCCAAGCCCTAAATGCTTAATCTCACCTCGTGGTGATTCCAATCATTAACCTGGCAACTTAAGTAGTTCCCCTGAGTCACGCGCACACTTAATCACTCCCTCCTCCTCGAGTCGTTCCCTTCGTCTATTCCCTCAGCTTCCCTACCCTCTTTCATCACCCACAGTGACAGAGTGTGTTTCTCTCCCTCTGCCGATTGCCTCCTGTCGTCGACCGTTGGCTCTTGGACATCTTTGTCAATTGAAGGGTCTTCTCCCCTTTCGTCGTCATCAGCTGCTGATTGGTGACCTTGGACAACTTCTTGTTTTAGCTTTCCCGCTTTGTTAGATAGATCTCCCTACTTTCTAGAGTGGCTTAGATTAGTAATTAGTGTAATTTAGATTATCTTAGGAGTAGATTAGATGATGGAATTCACTGGTTTAGTGTAGCTTAGGAGCAGATTAGCTTAGATCCACTTTACCCTCTCTGATCAATTCAAATTAGAGAGGTGTTTTTCCACCTCCATATCGACCCATACAGCTTTCCCTACGCATCACGATTCGTTTCTGATTTTTCCCTGCATTTTATTCATTGTTCACCCCTTCATTTAGGTCAAATTCAGATCTGAAGCTTTGGCTTCTGGATCTGAATTTGCACCAAAAATTCACTGTAGGGGGTCTCCCATTCACTTCATAAATTCACAAAAACCCCCCAATCTTGTTTCAATTGAACCGATTTACTCGATTCTTTCATATTTGGTTTTGACACCCAATCTCGCGAATTGGTAGTTAATTTGGTGAGAAATGATTTTTATCGAGTGAATTGGATTTTTATGAGTTTCATTGGTTAGATTGTGATGGGCTTGAACTGTTTTAATGTGATTCTTATGATTAAATTTGTTCTTGTCCGATTTGCATCTTAATCTCTGATTTTTGCCACTATGGTAGCTCAAGTCCATGAAAATCAGATGTACTGATTAGAGGCTTGAGCAATGATCCAATGACATTTGAATGATTGCCCAGAGTTCCTGCACACCAATTGATGGTGTGCAGGATCTTTAGATGAGCAACTCATCTTGGCAAGCTCACATCAAAACATCCAGATGGGTGACATTGATTCCTAATCCATAAGAGTTTTAATCTGATATTCAGAGTTTGATTGAGGTATAGGAAGTCAGAATGAAGGTTTTGATGTCATGTGCAAATGTTTTCAATAGATTTCTAAATTACTGAGAGTGAATTTCATTGGATTGGATGATTTGATCTAGACCAATTCAATAGCAACATTTGCTATTCTGATTGGTCTGATCTTGATTTTTTTTTTTATTGAACCTCTAATTCTAAGGGTTTTGCGGATTAGCTGGTTTTTCTGAGATGAAGCTGTAGTCTGAGCTGATTTTCCAGATCCTAAATGGCACCATGGATCCTCTGATCAAGCTTTAATTTCCTGATGTGGTTGCTGGATATCACAACAGAAGTAGCTGTTGGTTGCTGCAATAGCTGCTTCTGGTTTTAAGACGTCTAGCAGGTGAGGCATCTTATTTTGGATGAAATGGCAGCAGCAATTGCTACCACTTGATAGCAGCAATTGCAGCTGTAATCTTGCAGCAACCTCTGATTGACTGATTTGAGCTGGAGGTTTGAATGATTTCAGAGATTGAACTTGGCTGACCTTATGTACAACTATAGACTAGAAATGTGCAAGCATTCATGTACTGAAGTTGCATTTCAATTTAACTAGAATTGCTTGTAATCTCATTTTATATCCTTTGTTAGCTACTTTGTAATGTGCATAAATATCTAGACTTTAATTTCAGTGAAATTTGAGATGAAAATTTGGTTTAATTGTTCATTCATGTTTCATGATATGTGTTGAATGCCTTTGAATGTTTAAACACCTGTTTCAGCACATAGAGTCCATTTTTAAGCCTTAGGTTCCAATTCCAACACTCTTTCAAGCCTAGAATTAGTTTAACTTGTATATAAATAAAAATATTCAAAAAAATCACAAAAAAATAAATAAAAGTGTCTTGAGTAGGATTAAGTATTTTTATAAGTGTATGCAAAGTTTCAAGGTAATCTAAACCTCTAACTTGGTAGAACATATCAGTCGATAGTTCAGTATACATTAGAACTTAATAAAAGAACCAAACATGAAAAATCACAAAAACAATTCTATCTTTCTCATCTCACTCTTTCTCTCTCTTCCCCTATCTCTACTATATATATAAAACCAATAAGAATTAGAAAAACCCCAAAAACATCCAAAAATATCATGTATACTATGTATATAGTTGTATATATAATTTAAATCTAAGTTATATGTCAATATTATATAATATGTATATAATGTATGTAAATAACTTATATATGTATTCTATATATTAAATTAAGTATTTGGAATAGCTTAGTGTATATATAACTTTATTGTATAATTATCTATTAATTTATATAACTTAAATGTATAATATTCTAAGTAATTCTATAAACCTATCTATATGTACATAATTATATCTAATATTGTACATACATATTTATCTATGTATTATATACTATACAGTACCTGTAATTTAATTTAATTATATATTTACAGTAAATACTTAAGTTATTAAGTTAACTAAGTAAATTATTAACTTAAATAAAATAAATTAGCAATTTAATGCAATACTGAAGTAAGTTATACTGTATACTTGTATAATGATACATTAAATATTTTCAATTTATTTATACTATATTTATATTGTATTATAGTATTTATAGATTATTTATATATAAAACTAACTTAAATCAATATTTAAATCTATATAAATTAAAATAAAGTTTCTAAAATATAATAAAAATATGTAATAAATAATTTATTATGTATATCAACACTGTATAATGTCAATTGTATAATTAATTAACTAATTTATACTTTAATTAACAAATTAACGTATAATTTGACATGTACAAATAGCAAATTTTAGCTAATTTTATTATATAGGTAAATAACTTATTTATGTAAGCTAATTACAAAATTATGTAGCCCTATATAAAGGCTTTACAATGGTATAGTTTAATTTTAAATTAGATTAAATTATGGCTTTCAAATCGAGGGCCAAAATCCACGCAATCAAACATTCCAACGCATAGAAGCGTCAATTTGGCACTCACGATAAGTGCCACATCCTGCGCTGAAGAGTGCACGATGCGGTATTTAAGGATTTTGTGCTGGCAACCCTCTCAGTCGTTAGTGCAGGGCGCAAATGAAACTCACATAAACATTGTTATTGGTTCTCAAGATGCGTGATGAGTGCACCTGCGGGAGTGCATGGGTGCATGCATGTGCGCGTGAGTGCACATGTGTGGGCCTAGTGATGAGCTGTAAACCAGATTTATGCACCTAATTAACAATTAGGGTGGCCCTAGTAGTGGTCTGGTCCTACTCTAACCAGGGTGTTGTGTATCCCCCGAAAAGGCTACCTACCCATCTTAAAACCTAATTTTTGTCTAAGTGAACAGTGCTCGTGAGTTAAGTGAGGAGAGAAATTTGCTGAAGTGTTAGAGAGTAAGAAGAAAGTAAGAGAAGAAGAGAGTGGAGTCGCTCTGCGGCTAAGTGTTGATGCTTATGGCTGTGCGTGAGCTTTATGTGTGAGTATGTTGTATATATATTTATAACATATGTATACTATAATATATATGTATATAAATAATGTAATATAATATAAATAAATAAGTATACTCTAATAGTATAGTATATATGTGTAATATAAGTATAATGTAGTATTGTTTGAGCTCTTATATATATATAAACAACACTAAGAGCTTTAGTGACAGATTCATTTATCACTATACATTCATATATATGTTAGTATAGATAGTAGTTTTTACCTTAGGTTGTGTATATAGTTTACTAAGGTTTTAGCAACACTTATATATGTTACTGAATGTGTAATATATGTTGCTATAGATATTAGTATGTTAATATAATTTAGTGTAATATATATTATTAGCTATTTTTATGCCTATACTTAGGTATTACTTATAGTAGTTGTATATAACAAACATAGAGTAATTATATATAGTTTTTAATGCTTATTTGTGTACATATGTTTTCAGGCATTGTAACACTGATTAATTGATTCTTTTGCAAATAATTAACTCAATTCTTTTTTTCATTGATTCATTCATTCATTTTGTAAATAAAATCAACATTTTTGGAATAAAATAATTATTTCAGACTTAGAGAGTGATATATATTAATAACTACCTCCCAATGAACAACCTAGAAACAAACTAGTAAAAATTATAAATAAATAAAATTGACGTAGTATCGATTTGCATTTTATGACATATACTACAACAACGATACTTTTAAACATTATTTTTAGTGTAAATCGATAGTTAACAATCAATGATACACGTGAACCATTGATGAGCGACTCATCATAGCTCCTAAATACCCCAAATTAACTAATTTCCCTAGTTAATTAGCTAAGAATATGTTATTAAGGGTTAATTATAATAAAGGGGATTAAATACTAAGGACCATTAAAATAAGATTAAAACACTAAATTAAATATCTATTATTCATAATTATAATTTAATTACTAATTTGGACTCAAATACTAAATATTTAGTTAGTTAATTAATATCTAAATTAACTTAATCAATATCTAACCCTATGTAATTAACTTAAATAACTTAATCATTTAATTAAATAAAATTAAAAAGGGTAAAAATGTAAATTCAAGGCATAAATAGATTATTTATAATAACATGTAAAATTTTAAAAAAGAAATAAATTAAAATAACCTTTAAATGCCTCTGTTTACATTTAGGTCCTCAGGTTTTTATTCAATTGAGTCCTTTTATTCATTATAGGTCCTTATATATTCTTGCACTAAGGTCCCTGTGAGCATTGCCGACATCACCTTCTTCTTCTTCGCACTAAACGGCTAACGATGACCGGTGACAATACCAACTGATCTCTCTCCATCTTGCGTCTAAACTCCTCCGTCGTTGCCACCTGCCTTCCGCTCACCACCACCATTCCATCCTACGGTCTCGATCCTCCTAAACCTAACAAACTCCGCCATGGTGACTTCACCGTCACAGGAGGCGAAGGACCTTACATCTTTGCACCTGGACACAAATGCGTCCAGATGCAAGCCCCCTACCTCCATCGCCATCTATAAATACCCTCCAACTCCTCCGATGCTAAGTATCAACCCCCTTTTCCTCTACTCCACACTGAGGTCAGTCAGTAGGCTTCTACAACTCCGACATCTTCATTCTCCGTTCTCGAGTGCTGCCGCTGAGGAAGCATTACCTCTCTCACCTCCTCTTCCTCTCCTCCACCCTGCCATCGGCGTTGGAGCGCCCCGCTTCTCTAATCTCCTCCGTTTCAATTGGTCGGAGCTTATTCCCATACCCGTTCTTGATTTTGATCCTGTTCTCACCCTGCCAATGGCAAGATCCCTCACCTCCTTCATCTAGGTAACTATAGATTAGCTAGGATTTAGTTTAGCTTAGTTAGGTAGTTAGCTATTGTAATGTAGTCAAGTTTTCATATCATCTTCCCTGACTCCAGCGAGGCCAAGTCTAGCCTCAATGGACCTTATTTCACTATTTCTCCATCTGATAATCTTCTTTATCTTTCCACGATTTCATTCCGCTTCTTTTCTTGCAATTTTACCAGCTTATTCACCTAGAACCACTTCACTTCCACTTTCGACCTCCGTTGTCCATGGCGGTGGTCCATAGCTTAGATCACATCCATTAGTGGCCCTCCACCACTTCTACATCACTTCAGGGCCCCGTTCTACCTTCTAATTCATCTAATTAAACATCTAAACGCTTAAATCATCTTCACCTTCACTTGACATCTCACTGTCTATGGTGAGGTGTTCAAAGTTGTTTCCACACCCATACAGGTCCTCCATCAACTTCACAACACCCTAAGGACCTTTCCTACCTAATCAATTGCACCTATAATCAACTAGACACAAAATGCCCAAATCACTCAATTTCCTGAGCTCGCTGTCAATGGCAGCTCAATAGGAGTTAGTTCGTATAATTAAATATCCACACATCATTTCCTGACTCTAGATATCAGTTCCCCTCATTCAATTTAGAGGGAGATCATCTCTTGAGTTCTGTCAAACTCAAAGCTTTGATTTCACTAAATTCTTGGTGAATTCAATGTCAAGTCCCTTGATTGAAAAAATTAATATCCTCTTGAGGTTCCTTGCAACCTTAGGAACATGTCCAAATCATTCATGGCCTGTTTTGTTGAGAAATCAACTTCTGTGACCTATTTCTGAGTTCACTGTTGAAGCAGATAATCTGCACACAAAGGTTTTGAGTTTGGAAAATCCGTCGTTGTAGCACAATTTGCAAGAAAAAAATTGTTAACAGATAAATTTAAACAAAACTTGAAAGGAATTCCGGGTCAAATACAGGGAGGCGAACATTTGATTAAAAATCGTATTTGTTTTATTTGTCACGAAGCAGATTAGTTGGTCAAATTTATTCAAAACTAGCTATCTACTTAAAGAATAATGAATTGAAGAAAGAGAGAGAGAATATTACAAATAAAGACAAAATAGAGATAGAATACACATGGATTTCATCATCAAGTGATGTTTATTACAACTAATCATTACACTAGAAATCTGGAAAGATTACAACTAGAAAGCAATAAATCTACTCTAGAAAGTGGTAAAGAGAAGTTGGAGAAAAGTTATCCTCCTCGACGACTACTTGGAGGACGAGCCGCGTTGACGAAGAGCCCAGACAAAGATGGTGAGATGCGGGACGAAGGAGAACGGCGACGGACAACGGAGAATGGGGCAGGGAGACGTCACAATGGGATCTACTTCCCGAACGACTGTGAGAAGACAACCACAGAATGCTCCACGAATAGGATGAGAAGGTGGAAAAGTTATATTTTTAACTCTAGAGGAACATCCCAGGTTTGGGACAAGCTCTTAGAGCTTTCGAGGGGGTGAGAGAAGAGAGGAAGGGATGAGAAATTCGAGTGGTAGGAGTCTCCTTTTATAGTTGTAGGGATTGAGGGCAATTTGGTTATTTCATGCTTAAAAACATTAATTCAGGGTCTTTAGTGACATATTTAAGCGTCACTAAAGACCCCAAATGAGGGCTTAGTGCACATGCACCTGCTGCCTCCTCACCTTCACGTGCACTCAATGCATAGCCACGATATCGCGATCTCAACCATCCGATCACGAGATCGGATGGCTTAAATGCATTGCGCTTCATCGCACCTCACCGTGCACCTACGTGCGATCGTGCGTTCAAACACGCATCCGATCGCGTGTGCATGATCCACATGCTCTGGTGATGTCATGTCACCGCTCCTTGCCCGCACGATCACCAACCGACGGTCGAATCGAGCCACTCCCACACTCGCTCCTCGATTTAAGGCACGCGAGGGCTCGAACCCGCGCCCTCTTCTTCGTGAGCAGCGTCAAGACCAACGTGCCACACCTCTACTTTGTCGCACAGTGGATTCTCGCCCAACTGATGAGAACCTCATCATGAGCCATAACTAGCTCATTTTGACCCAATACAAAGGATAAAAGCTCCTACATATCTCAAGGAAAGGCTTAACTCAGAGAATTCTGAGTTTGAGAAGAAAACCAGTCATAAGGGGTAAAAGTGCAATTTTACCAGTATAATCTGCATACAGGGTAATTCTGGGCCCAAACACAGGTCAAAACAGCTTAATAAGAATAAAAGTGGGATGAGATGATCTAGCAAGGGCTACAGCACTTCCAAGGAACCAAATGATAATCTGTAACCCTAAAACAACCCACTTCAATTCACAAGGTTCGAGGCAAAGTAAAAATAGAATAAACCCTCTAAAATTCATAGAAAAATAATCTCTAGGGTTTAGAACCTTCAATTTGGCCTTTAGAACCCATTTTGACCTACATTGAGAACCATGCCCAATTAATAACTTAATTTGGGTTTTTGCGCAAATTGACCGGTCAAACAAGGTTTAATATGAAAATGAAATTCACCATCAGATTCCTTAGGTCCTAATTAGTCATGTATAAAAACTTGAGCCTAAGAAGAAACCCCCTTGACCGACTTCACACTTTGGTCCTCATATATTTACTCTTTGGCCCTCAACTTTTGAACCCTCGCATTTTGGCCCCTAACTCTCCTTCGTTCTTTGCAATCAGGTCCCTCCTGCAAAACCCTGCCAGCACCATGCTCCGGCGACCTTGCGCGGAGCATGGCGCCGCGCAGGGTGAGGTGGGGGACCTGGCAAGTAAACCGGGGGTGCCCTGCGTCGTCAGCCGTCGCAGGGGCACCCCCCTGGTCATTGTAGCCCACCATACCGGCCGTGCGAACGCACGGACGGTATGGGTTCGTGTTCCGACCATTCTCCGGCGAGGGAGACACGTCGTCTCCCTCCGCCTTCCTCCCTGTTTCATCCCTATAAATACCCCCCGCTGCTCCACCGACCAGGGTAGCCTGGATCTGACGGAGAAAACCCCCAGCTTTCTTCTCTTCTTCCTCCGGCAGACGCTCACCAGCTCCGGCGGCTTCCTCCCCCTCCACCTCTTCGCTCTGCCGCAATACCAGCAGCAGAGACTTCCTCCCCTGCTCTTCCCGCGCCACGCCGCACCCAGCTGGCGCCTCTCCGGCTCTCTGCTCGCCGCCGCCCCTCTCCCTGAGCATCGTCTTCTCCGGCGACAGTCGATACGACTGTCGCCCTGTTCCTCCCCCTTCGTCCCTGCAACAACCCACACGGCTCGCCGACCCTCACCGCACCTCCGCCTCATCACACTGAGCACCCCCCACCCCTCCACTGCCACTCCACACCTCCGTAACACTCCCCCGAACAAACCCATTCCTCCGGTTGCAGTCCGACCCAGGGCTGCCACCAGACACCTCCTTGCGGCCTGCCGCGCAGCTCCTCACCTTCGCCGTGCCACGGCGAAGGTTCCCCAGTGGTTTGATTAGGCCGCGAAGCCATATTCGTGTCCGACAGGTTTTGAGGTCCGACCGCCATTGACGCACATTAAAGCAGCTTCTCCCGCGCTCCAGGCTTGAGGACGCCAGGTCTCCAGCTGCTGCGGGGTACGGGGCGTCGTGCGAAGGCAGCCAGCCAGCAACTTATGCAGATAGAAGCCGCAGCTGCAGAAGCCAAGCCGCGGTCTCCCAGCAGGCGCACGCGAGGAACGGTCTGCGTTTAGTCCCACATCGGTAAGCCTCACACACGTTCCACTGTTTAAATTGATTTCGTGCACTAGCCTCATTGCCTCAGTACACGGGGTGAGGTCCCCTTACACCCGCCCGGTTACCCGGTCTCGTCCGCGCTCACGCCTCGCGGACCTGACCCGACCCGACTTAGACTGACTGCACTCCTCGCCCACCACGCACGCCGGTGGGCCTGGACCCAGGCCTGACCCGAACCCGATTACCCGGTAGCTCTGGGAGAGCTTTCCCAAGAGCGGTTTCAGAGAGAAAGAGAGACGCGGGGGGGGGGGGTAGAGTAGGTTTTGCCTCTTGACGAAAAACTCTGAAGTGTGCAGGCCAAAGAAGAAGAAGAAGACCCGCGGAAGAAGAAGTGCAGGAGAAGAAGAAGGAGCTGCACTGTAGCAAATGCATAGTTAAGTCGTCGAAGCACCGGGTCAGACGACGGAAAGTCAGCAGCCAGAGCAGGAAAGAAGGCAGGCTGAAGAAGAAGGAAGAGCAACGGCCAAAGCAGAAGAAGAAGAAAGGAAGACTTAGTAGCTGAAGGCAGAAGCTCTACAGCCATAAAAAAAAAAAAGGGGAAAAGAGAAAGGGTCACCACGATTGCAGAAGAAGAAGAAGAGAGGTCAAGGCAGAAAACCAAAGAAGAAGAAGAACAAGGAGCTCTGAAGAAAGAAGAACATCACCAACGCAGGAACAACAGGAAGAAGAAGAAGAGCATCACCATTGCAGAAGAAGAATATCACCTCTGCAGAACAGAGAGAAAGAAGGAGATCTAAAGAAAGAGAGAAAGAAGAGCATCCCCCTCTGCAGAACAAAGAGAAAACAACAAATTCTTTCCCTCTCTCTTTCTTTTTGTAAAAGAAACATGTATATCTCTAGAATACGACTTGCTCCCTGAGTTTGACCTCGGGAACTCTTTCATTTTCCGAGTAAAAAATTTATATTTGAAATGTTGGTAATAACCGGCTTTACTACAACGTTATAACAAAACCCTCAAACCCGGTTGCCGCGACGTTTCATTTTGGCGCCGCTGCCGGGGAGCAACGGCTATTCTAGAGGTAAACATTCCTGTTTCTTTTAAGTTCTGATAATCTCCTCTCTTTTGTGCAGCTACAGGAACTCAAGAAGACAAGCAACCACACAACCACTCCGAAGACAGGTAAATCTTTTCTCTCACTATTAACCCCTACACTCTAAAGAGGAAGAAAAGAAAAGAACAAGCAATATAGGGCTAACCTGTCTTCCATACTTAGTAACCATAAAAAGTTGCATGTTTTCAACTCATCACTCCTGCACACTATTAAGGGTATTTAAGGGCTAACACATTCTTGCTTGAGCCCTAATTGCCCAACAAAGAGTTAAATGGACCAAGTAGAGCCAACATAAGGTCAAACATTAGGATTTCAGTAGAGACACACCCCTTAATCAAGAATTGAGGAAATCCAAAAGAGGTGTGCCCAAGCCATTGATTGAAAATAATTAACAAGAAAAATCCTAAACAATTGGCTCTCTCTAAACACTTGAACCCTAAAAGAAAGGACCCAAAAAGCTCTCAAAGAAAACAAGAGGTAAAGTTGACCCCTTTGGGTTAACCAACCTTAAATTAGGTCACTCTTTGCACTTAAAAAGACTAAAGTTCAAGTGAAACCTTAAGCACCCTGATCTTAAAATTGGTAGACTTAAGAGGTCAAGATCCCCATTCTGGTCTACCTGGAACCGCAGTGACAAGAGAGGTCGGGTGGGGGAAACCCTGTAACCCGTGGGGACGCTCTACCGTGTAGGGGTCTTCGCGGGACTCTCCCTCTCTGGCTGCCCAGGTAATTCTCAGGTGGACGATCTTTCTGATCAAGGGGTCCATCTGCCCCGCACCTCTATAGTCACCCAACACATTTTTGGGTGTCTTGATTGGGTCCAGCACCTTCTAAACTTACCTCTCCCAACTGTGCATGTACGGAAGGAGGTCTCTAAGACCACCCTTAAGACCTCCATTAGAAATTCGCTCTCGTCAAGGCCAAGCCTCGACGCCCGTATTTGTGCAGCAACACCCTCACATTATTCTCTCTTCTGATTCAGAACCAAGTTCTTCTTCTTCCCTCATCATGGCTCAGCCAGTTGAGGAAGAAAATAATCTGGAACACCAGCTCCAGCGACTCAATGACCTCTTCCAAAACTTCGTACACCCACCACAGCGTCCTATGATGCGGGACCACTACAATCCTGCTGCGGTGGCCATTGAGCCTCGAGTTAGAATCCCGATTGGAGGACCTGATTCCGAACTAAAGCCCAACATGATTCATGCTATACCTAAATTCCATGGGCTTAATTCTGAAGATCCCTTCCAGCACATCAAACAGATAAAGCATCTGGCCCACACTTTTGGATCAGATGCGCAAAATCGGGATATTCTTCTCATGAAGATGTTCTCCTTTTCTCTTATGGACAAGGCCGCCCATTGGTATCAAACTCAGACCCGGCCGATCAACACTTGGGAAGAACTTCAATCCGAGTTTTTGAAAAAGTTCTTTCCCGTCGATCGGACCAACGCCTTGCGCCATCAGATTACACACTTCACTCAACAATCAGGAGAACCTCTCCATGAGGCATGGGATCGTTTTCAGGATCTCATGAGGAAGTACCCCCATCACGGAGTTCCTAAATGGGAACAAGTCCAATCTTTTTACCAGGGACTCCGTGAGGACATCCGCCTTTTCGTCAATGCAACCTGCGGAGGAAACATCATGGGTCAACATGAAGACACCGTATGGGAGATTCTCGAAAACATGTGCGAGAACTCCATCAACAATGACTCCATGGGATTATTCGACAGGACGAATACCCGCGCAGCGACGAATCTTAAGGGAGCACATGAGACGCAGGACCTGTCCGCATCAGTCGACCTGGAATTAATGGCCAGTCGATTGGACAAGGTCTCAATCATTGAAAAAAAGGTGGATGAGCTGACTCAGCACTTGCAGCGAGCCACCTCTGCGCGTAACTCCTTTGCACAACCTCCTTCCACACAGGAGACTGTGCAAAACATCCTCCACCGATCCTCCCTTAGGATGGATCCATATCCATCCCCATCTGATTCTTGGACTGGAAGATCATCCGATCCTTTCTTCACCAGCCGGGGGAACTCCATTCCTCCTTTCCCTGATTCTCAGGAGGTTCCTCAGACCTGCGAGGACCTCAACGCCATCCAGAACGACCCATTCTCCAACACTTACAACCCTGGATGGCGAAACCATCCCAATTTTCAGTGGGCGGGAAATCCCCAAACCCAAAAACCACCTTTTCAGTCCCGCCCACAGCCCTCTCATCACTACCAGCCGCCTCAGCCTCGGCCCAACCCTACTTATCCTTCAGGGCCAAATCAAGATCAAATGTCCTTAATCCTCCAGACTCTGGCTGACATTCAAAAATCGAATGCGGCTATTCAAAAACAGCACAAGGATGAGCTTACTGAAGTTAAAACTCAGCTGGCCCAGTTGGCAAATTCTCGCCAGCCAGGCACACTCCCTTCCCAACCTCTTCCTAACCCAAATAACGTGCCAACCCAGAAGCGCGTTATGAATCCAAATTTAGGCCACGCTCAATGGATTTATCAGGCCCCTACTGCCCCATCTCCAGACGAGATGGAAGCCTCAACTTCGCGTGCGGGATTTCAGCAGCAGCCACCCCTCCTACCAAACCCAAACCAAAATCAGGCCGGATTAAATTCTGTAACAACACGTAGTGGTAAGACAACTCAGGACCCGCATTATCCAAACCACTCCCAGCCTGATAACCATGACCCTAGGATAGTTATCCAAGGTACCGCTGTTCCAGACCCACAACCTGGACCTATCCTAGAGGAACCAACCAAGATCCCGTTTCCCGAGGCCCTGACCAAGGGAAAGAAGACCACCAAACCCGTGGCCCCTGAGGAGGACCTGGTCAAGCTCTTTGAGCAGGTCCACATAAACATCCCCTTGATGGATGCAATCCGCCACGTACCAGCTTACGCACGATTTCTAAAGAATATATGTACACCCCAGCGTAAGCCGCGAACCAAGGGAGGGAGCCCAATTGTTCTGTCAGAGCAAGCCAGCTCTGTAATCCTTAGTAGACTCCCACCCAAGGCAAAAGATCCTGGAACTCCCCTAATCTCCTGTAAGATAGGTGGTTCCCAATTTGATAGAGCATTGTTAGACTTAGGTGCATCTATAAATCTGATACCCACATCCTTACTTGACCATCTGGAAGAATCTGAGCTGAAACCAACCGAGGTGACATTACAATTAGCAGATCGATCTATAAAGTCACCAAAAGGGATTCTCGAGGATGTTATCGTGAGAGTGCGGGATTTCTATTTTCCAGTGGACTTTATAGTCTTAGACATGGATGCACCTGAGAACCCTAGGGATACACCAATCATTCTAGGGAGACCTTTCTTGGCTACTGCTAGAGCCAACATCAGCTGTGAGGAGGGCCAAATAGAGCTTAAGTTTGGAGATCAAACACTGAAAATTGATATATTTAAGGCCCAACAAGGAATTAATTGCGGCGTCATCGAGCAAATTTGTGACATCAAGACTTTGGTTGATGAATCACACCTCCAGAATGACTTGAGTATGCCTCATCAACCACAGAAGGATCTTGACCCGCAAACAGAGGAGTCAAATCCAGATGTGAACAACCCAGTAACTCCCACCCTTGAACCTCACATCTATACTGAACCACCCGCTGCTGCTGAAAACCCCATCCTCGAACTGAAACCCCTTCCTGCTCATTTGAAATACATCTTTTTGGGTTCTAATCAGACCCTTCCTGTGATCATCAATTCCAACCTCAGTCCTGAACAGGAAACCAGTCTGATTGTTGTCCTCCAGCAACATCGAAGAGCCATCGGATGGACTCTCGATGATTTGACTGGAATAAGTCCCTCTTATTGTACTCATCATATCTATTCAGAAGAGGGCACACGACCTTCTCGTGAAATGCAGAGACGCTTAAACCCCAATCTGCAGGAGGTCGTGAAAAAGGAGATCATCAAGTGGTTAGATGCCGGGATCATCTACCCGATCTCCGATAGTCGTTGGGTGAGCCCAATTCAGGTCGTGCCTAAGAAGGCAGGACTCACCACTATAACGACTGAGACCGGAGAAATCATTCCTACCCGATTAGCCAACTCGTGGAGAGTCTGTATAGATTACCGTCGACTCAATTCCTCCACGAAGAAGGATCATTTCCCACTACCCTTCATTGATCAAATTCTCGAAAAACTAGCGGGAAATAGGTTCTTCTGCTTTCTTGACGGGTACTCCGGTTATAACCAGGTGGCAATCCATCCTGAGGACCAAGAAAAGACCACGTTCACCTGCCCCTTCGGAACATACGCTTTCCGAAGGATGCCTTTCGGTCTTTGCAATGCACCCGCTACTTTTCAGCGATGCATGCTTGCCATATTCTCAGATATGGTAGGTGATTATCTGGAAGTCTTCATGGATGACTTTTCAGTTTTCGGAGCATCATTCGACGATTGCCTCCAACACTTGGTCCAGATACTCAGGCGGTGCATCGACGTGAATTTGGTTCTTTCCTGGGAAAAGAGCCATTTCATGGTGCCTGAGGGAATTGTCCTGGGACACTCAATTTCGGAGAAAGGTATCCAAGTGGATCGAGCTAAGGTTAATCTGATTTCTCACCTTCCTATGCCTAGCTCGATCAGGGACATCCGATCCTTTTTAGGGCATGTCGGTTTTTATCGACGATTTATCCCTGATTTTTCAAAAATCGCACGCCCCCTGACCACTCTTCTCTCCAAGGATGTTCCCTTCGAAATCTCCAAGGAATGCACTCAAGCATTTGAAATCCTGCGTGACCGAGTCACCCAAGCCCCGATCCTACAGTCCCCTGATTGGTCTCAACCTTTTGAGATCATGTGTGATGCATCCGACTTCGCTGTAGGAGCGGTTTTGGGGCAGAAAAATGACAAGAAACCTGTGGTCATTTACTACGCCAGCAAAACACTCGATGAGGCTCAGCGTAACTATACAGCTACTGAGAAAGAGCTGCTAGCTGTAGTATTTGCCCTAGAGAAGTTCAGATCGTACCTTCTGGGTTCCCATGTCATCATATACTCGGATCACACGGCTGTGAGGCATCTCCTTGCGAAGAAGGACGCGAAACCTCGATTGATCCGATGGATCTTGCTGTTGCAAGAATTTGACCTCGAGATTCGCGATAAAGCGGGAAAACAAAACGTGGTAGCTGATCACTTGCCCCGTCTTCCTTCTGAAATGATAGACTCTTCCGGACCCATCACTGAGCATTTTCCCGATGAGCACCTGCTGACTATTGGTACTAACCTTCCATGGTTTGCTAATATTGTAAATTACTTGGCATCTCATCAGACCCCGTCCGATTGGCCGAAGGCCAAGAAAGACAAATTACGCTCCGATGCCAAGTATTACATTTGGGAAGACCCGTACCTCTTCCGCATAGGTGCCGATCAGATCATCCGGAGATGTGTCCCGGAAGGGGAAGTCAACAATATCCTCTCTTTCTGCCATGACCAGGCATGCGGTGGCCATTTTGCCGGGCATAAAACCGCATCAAAAGTCCTCCAGTGCGGCTTTTACTGGCCCACACTGTTCAAAGACGCATACAGTCATTGCAAGGCATGCAGTCGTTGCCAGACTTTGGGCAACATGAGCCATCGCGACATGATGCCTATGCAACCGATTCTAGTATGCGAAATCTTTGATGTTTGGGGGATTGATTTTATGGGCCCCTTTCCTGTTTCGGATGGTTTCGAATACATTCTGTTGGCTGTGGACTACGTGTCCAAATGGATCGAAGCCATACCGACCCGAACCTGTGATCACAAAATCGTTCTCAAATTTATTCATCAACACATTTTCTCAAGGTTCGGGATTCCTCGTGCAATAATCTCTGATGGGGGGACCCATTTCACAAATGCTCAGTTTAGGTCACTGATGACCAAATACGGGGTGTCTCACCGAATCTCTACTCCTTACCACCCCCAAACTAATGGTCTAGCTGAGCTGTCTAATCGGGAGATCAAGAAAATCCTGCAAGTCACTGTTCGACCTGACAGGAAGGACTGGTCGTCCCGACTTCCGGAAGCATTGTGGGCCTATAGGACCGCCCACAAGACCCAATTGGGCATGTCTCCCTTTAGATTGGTGTACGGAAAGGCATGCCACCTTCCCGTCGAACTGGAGCATAAAGCCTATTGGGCAGTACGGAACTGTAATCTGGATCTTTCTAAGGCTGGGACCCACAGAAAACTCCAAATCAGCGAGATCGATGAATTACGCATAGACGCGTACGAGAACTCGCAAATCTACAAGGAGCGGGTTAAAGCCTTCCACGACAAACACATCTCGAGAAAGATCTTTCATCCTGGTCAAAAGGTCCTACTCTTTGATGCCCGACTCAAACTCTTCCCAGGAAAACTGAGATCTAAGTGGGTCGGACCGTATTTGGTCCGACAGGTTTTTGGAAATGGAGCAATCGAAATCAGTCCACTCAGCCACGATTCTGAACCTTTCATCGTGAATGGTCAGAGACTCAAGCCGTTCATTGATGTAACTTCTACTGATTTGGCTGAAGCATCTTATATCCTCCTTTCCCCTTGAGCCTATTGCGCCCAGCCGATGGCGTAAAACTCAGCGCTTAACGGGAGGCAGCCCGTCATTCTCTTTGAAAACCTGAAACTTGTTCTGACACCTTTCAGCACTTGAAGTTCACCCTTGTAGACAGCCGACCCCAACTCAGATGTTCGCATCTGAGATTTGAAATCGTCCGCAAAAATTCAACCCGACCCATCCACTCACCCAAATTTCTGTCTTAAGGAATGAACTAAGACCCCCTAGGTTACAATGAGGACATTGCAAATCTTAGGCATGGGGGGGTAGGAAAGTGCAAAAACTTGTAAGAAAAGGTTTCAAACAAAAAATTCACATATGCCAAAAATACCATAAAAATTAAAAAATTTTTCGAAAAAGAATAAGAGGAAAAGAGGAGAAGGAAAATTTTGTGAAGGAGAAAAGAAACAAAATGAAAAAGGAGCACAAAATTATGAGAAAAAGTGATAGTCATTAGTAAGGAACTAAGGAATTAACCTAAGTTCTAGACCTCATTCAAGAAAATAACTGAAAAGTGCACAATGAGATTAGTAAGAATGCAAACCTTAGGCATTCTTGAATAGACTCTTAGTACCCATTAAGATCTGGACACTCCTCAAGAGGTTGAGGAAAATGAAAAGCTGAAGTATTAGGTCTAAGGCTTAGGAAGTATTCGGCCTCGTTAACTAATTTTTGGTTTACGGGACTCAGTAACCTAAGCACCCTAATCTCACACACAGCCTGGTTCAGTAAGCGTAAAAATCAGAATCACGCAGAAGCGTTGCAAAAATCTGAAAAGAACACCTAGAATAGGAGCGGCCGATCAACACAAGTTGATTTGGACGAGTTCCCAGCGCGGAGAGGCGGGAAATCCCCTCGAAGATGCGTAACAAAATATCATCTCCTCGGTGCTTGTCTCTTAGGATATTTACATATCCTACGGGGGGCATGTAAGCACTCTGCTGGTTCAGATTCCATGGATGGCATTATCTCGAAGTGTCAATTGCCAGGGTCTGGATTCGGCCACGGAATACCATGGATGGGATTATCTCGAAATCTCAATAGCCAGGGTTCCGGGGGTTGCCATGGGCGGTGCTATCTCGAAGCATCGATCGCCAGGAACCCTTGAGGATTGATGATGGGAGCAAGGAATCTGATACAGACCGTGTTGAAAAGCCAATCCTAGGCTAGAACTAAAAAGAAAAAGAGAGAGAAAACTCTCCAAACAGAAAAACTTTCTATCTCTCTCTTACAAAACGCACTGCGAACTGAGCCAGGGCTAAAATCATTTCAAGCACGGGTGCTTTAACCACGAAGTCCAATAAACCTTAGGTTAGTTCTTGCGGGCCTTAAAAACCTTTGCTAAAAGACTGAGGCTAAGGCTAGACAAATTTGGATCTTGATTGGTACTAGAGTACCTTTTAGGCCTATGATCAGCATTCTAACCTAATCTATGCTCAAATAAAAAAGGCACTTATCTAAAACTATTGAAAACTTCATGGTCTAGAACAAGGGTTGAAACCTTAAGTTTTTGCTAAGGGACTAGCAAAAGCTTGGCATGGGGGTATGATGAGAACCTCATCATGAGCCATAACTAGCTCATTTTGACCCAATACAAAGGATAAGAGCTCCTATATATCTTAAGGAAAGGCTTAACTCAGAGAATTCTGAGTTTGAGAAGAAAACCAGTCATAAGGGGTAAAAGTGCAATTTTACCAGTATAATCTGCATACAGGGTAATTCTGGGCCCAAACACAGGTCAAAACAGCTTAATAAGAATAAAAGTGGGATGAGATGATCTAGCAAGGGCTACAGCACTTCCAAGGAACCAAATGATAATCTGTAACCCTAAAACAATCCACTTCAATTCACAAGGTTCGAGGCAAAGTAAAAATAGAATAAACCCTCTAAAATTCATAGAAAAATAATCTCTAGGGTTTAGAACCTTCAATTTGGCCTTTAGAACCCATTTTGACCTACATTGAGAACCATGCCCAATTAATAACTTAATTTGGGTTTTTGCGCAAATTGACCGGTCAAACAAGGTTTAATATGAAAATGAAATTCACCATCAGATTCCTTAGGTCCTAATTAGTCATGTATAAAAACTTGAGCCTAAGAAGAAACCCCCTTGACCGACTTCACACTTTGGTCCTCATATATTTACTCTTTGGCCCTCAACTTTTGAACCCTCGCATTTTGGCCCCTAACTCTCCTTCGTTCTTTGCAATCAGGTCCCTCCTGCAAAACCCTGCCAGCACCATGCTCCGGCGACCTTGCGCGGAGCATGGCGCCGCGCAGGGTGAGGTGGGGGACCTGGCAAGTAAACCGGGGGTGCCCTGCGTCGTCAGCCGTCGCAGGGGCACCCCCCTGGTCATTGTAGCCCACCATACCGGCCGTGCGAACGCACGGACGGTATGGGTTCGTGTTCCGACCATTCTCCGGCGAGGGAGACACGTCGTCTCCCTCCGCCTTCCTCCCTGTTTCATCCCTATAAATACCCCCCGCTGCTCCACCGACCAGGGTAGCCTGGATCTGACGGAGAAAACCCCCAGCTTTCTTCTCTTCTTCCTCCGGCAGACGCTCACCAGCTCCGGCGGCTTCCTCCCCCTCCACCTCTTCGCTCTGCCGCAATACCAGCAGCAGAGACTTCCTCCCCTGCTCTTCCCGCGCCACGCCGCACCCAGCTGGCGCCTCTCCGGCTCTCTGCTCGCCGCCGCCCCTCTCCCTGAGCATCGTCTTCTCCGGCGACAGTCGATACGACTGTCGCCCTGTTCCTCCCCCTTCGTCCCTGCAACAACCCACACGGCTCGCCGACCCTCACCGCACCTCCGCCTCATCACACTGAGCACCCCCCACCCCTCCACTGCCACTCCACACCTCCGTAACACTCCCCCGAACAAACCCATTCCTCCGGTTGCAGTCCGACCCAGGGCTGCCACCAGACACCTCCTTGCGGCCTGCCGCGCAGCTCCTCACCTTCGCCGTGCCACGGCGAAGGTTCCCCAGTGGTTTGATTAGGCCGCGAAGCCATATTCGTGTCCGACAGGTTTTGAGGTCCGACCGCCATTGACGCACATTAAAGCAGCTTCTCCCGCGCTCCAGGCTTGAGGACGCCAGGTCTCCAGCTGCTGCGGGGTACGGGGCGTCGTGCGAAGGCAGCCAGCCAGCAACTTATGCAGATAGAAGCCGCAGCTGCAGAAGCCAAGCCGCGGTCTCCCAGCAGGCGCACGCGAGGAACGGTCTGCGTTTAGTCCCACATCGGTAAGCCTCACACACGTTCCACTGTTTAAATTGATTTCGTGCACTAGCCTCATTGCCTCAGTACACGGGGTGAGGTCCCCTTACACCCGCCCGGTTACCCGGTCTCGTCCGCGCTCACGCCTCGCGGACCTGACCCGACCCGACTTAGACTGACTGCACTCCTCGCCCACCACGCACGCCGGTGGGCCTGGACCCAGGCCTGACCCGAACCCGATTACCCGGTAGCTCTGGGAGAGCTTTCCCAAGAGCGGTTTCAGAGAGAAAGAGAGACGCGGGGGGGGGGGTAGAGTAGGTTTTGCCTCTTGACGAAAAACTCTGAAGTGTGCAGGCCAAAGAAGAAGAAGAAGACCCGCGGAAGAAGAAGTGCAGGAGAAGAAGAAGGAGCTGCACTGTAGCAAATGCATAGTTAAGTCGTCGAAGCACCGGGTCAGACGACGGAAAGTCAGCAGCCAGAGCAGGAAAGAAGGCAGGCTGAAGAAGAAGGAAGAGCAACGGCCAAAGCAGAAGAAGAAGAAAGGAAGACTTAGTAGCTGAAGGCAGAAGCTCTACAGCCATAAAAAAAAAAAAGGGGAAAAGAGAAAGGGTCACCACGATTGCAGAAGAAGAAGAAGAGAGGTCAAGGCAGAAAACCAAAGAAGAAGAAGAACAAGGAGCTCTGAAGAAAGAAGAACATCACCAACGCAGGAACAATAGGAAGAAGAAGAAGAGCATCACCATTGCAGAAGAAGAATATCACCTCTGCAGAATAGAGAGAAAGAAGGAGATCTAAAGAAAGAGAGAAAGAAGAGCATCCCCCTCTGCAGAACAAAGAGAAAACAACAAATTCTTTCCCTCTCTCTTTCTTTTTGTAAAAGAAACATGTATATCTCTAGAATACGACTTGCTCCCTGAGTTTGACCTCGGGAACTCTTTCATTTTCCGAGTAAAAAATTTATATTTGAAATGTTGGTAATAACCGGCTTTACTACAACGTTATAACAAAACCCTCAAACCCGGTTGCCGCGACGTTTCACCAACCAACCATGGTCGTTGGATCTTCATCCAACAGCCGAGATCTCTCAATGCAGAAGCCCTTCAGGAGTTGAGAAGAGATGCTGCGGCTGGTTTGGGCAGCTGTGATGGACCACGTGGCGCCATCATGGCCGTCCAACTTTTGTGTCTTATAGATGGTGCCACGGATGTAATATTGTATCAATTTTGTGTCGTTGGGCAGCGATCGTCGATCCGAATTCATCCGTGCGGTCGAATTTTTCATCTGAGGTACTAATTTACACTATCTTGGCCCTTTGATCTTAGATCTTTCTCAGACTGTATCTAATGCTACGGAAGTCCGATCAGGGCGATCTTGGAGTCGTTGAGCTCCGATCGTCACCCTGATCAGATCTGTACGGTTGGATCTTCAATATGAGGCTCCGATAAGATATTGCCCTATTTCCTTATCATAAAAAGAGACAATTAACCTAAATTTTATATAATCTAACATAAATGCAAGATGATGCATGTTATGCAATATTTATAATGTATGATGCAGCTTTATATTTAAGAATACGCAAAAATAGATGATTTATTTGATATAAACATGTTTACATCATTCATCAGAGCTCATTGGAACTCCGGTGACCCAATCTTAAGCTTTAGCCATCAAAACTTCTTGAGAAGCCCCAGAACACTTAAAGAAAGCCTAAAGACCAAGAATTTGTGCTTAGACTTGTGTTTAATTGATTCTACCTGTCTATTAGAATTCATCTTCTCTATCTTCGGTGGAGTTGGAGAGGCTTAACCTTTGAGATTCTAAGCTATTAAATACTTTTAGAAGCTTCCCGAGAACCTATAGAAACCACTCTCGATCTTTAATTTGACTGAAAACCTTTAGATTGCTTTGCCGAACACACCTCCTTCTCAACGCAGGCGGCATTGCCTATAGGCACTGTCTGAACTCTCAAAACCCTACTTTGATGCATTGAATGAATTCCTGAGGATGAACTGAGGTTGACTAGGGCTTTAATTTGATCTATGAAGACCTAAACTAGAAAGTCAAATCTTAGCTGCAATAGGACAACCCTAGGTTCAATTTGTAGATTAAATGGATGAAACTCTGACTTAATAGGTTGCTTAGGTTCATGGGATGATTTTAAAGTGTTTAAGATTGATTTGATTAAGTTTGATTGAGGAATAATGGGGATTTGAATTTACTGTGTGTTTTGGGTTCCAAAGGGAACCCAATATTGTTCCTATGTATTATGATGAGATTTGAACTCAAATCCCACCCAGATTTATTATTTTTGACCTCCTGAAACTATTCAGATCACTTCCCAATCGTTTTATCTCTCTATTGAGCATTTCAGACTTGAAAACAAAGCTCTGAAGCTCTCAGCGGAGCTTCTAAGTTCCTGCTCCTTCCTGAAGCCTTCCACAACCTCCAAAACTCCTTCAGATTGTGCATAATGGACCACTGAAGCATTCTAGACTTTTAATTGAGAAGTAATTCCCCTATGCAGGTCATTAGACCTGAGAATTTCTCTCTAAAGTACCTTCCAAGTACATAGAACAACATCATGTTCTCTATTCAAATCCGTAGATCAAATCTGATGCAAAGTTCAAATTGACTACAAAATTGAAAACTAGATCCTTAAGGCTTTCAATCGAGCCTTTATGCTCTCGATTTGGAGAAGTGAGTTGATCAGAATCGATCCTTGAAGATCTGGGCAGCTAACGCAACTTTGCGCGAAGGAGATAGCGGCAGCTAGTCCCACCTCATGAGTCTTCAAGCAAACGCTTTAGTATATTACAATTTTGTGCCCCCGGCACTTCAGTCGACAGCGCTGGGCACACAAAACCATACATAACCTCTTGAGCCGAATGGGCACGTGCGTGTGCACGTGCATGTATGTGTGCGTAGGTGTGTGCCTGTGTGTGTGCCTGGGTGGGAGAGCGAGCTTATGGGCTGTGATGGGCCTGGAAGTGTTCTTTGAGGTGAACTGAATCAAAATCCACATAAAATAAACTAGACCCAGCTTAGTAGGGTCTCGTCCCGCCCCTCTAGGGTACTATGTATCCCCGAAAGGCTAGGCCGCCCACTAAATACCTAATTTTTGTGCCTTAAGTAACAAGATTAAAGTGGATTAAGTGAGTGAGGAGAATGTGAGTACATAGTATGGGAGAGAATTAAGTGAAGAAAAGACTAAAAGAGCTCGTGAGATTAAGAAGAGCTAAAGTGAAGAGAAGAGACAAAGAAGGCCATAGAGCTTAAGGGTTGACAGAAAGAAGAGAATTAAAAGAAGAATGAGTTAAGCTCAAGAGAGAGAGAGAAGTAAAGAAAGAGATAAGGAGGCAGAGAAATTAAGTGTTGAAGAAGAAAAGATAAAATGAATGAAAGAAATTAAAGAAATCATACGTCCAATGTAACTTTCAGAAGTCCAATTTATATTTTTAAGTCGTCTAACTTCTTTTTCAGACATCTGATCAATGGCTGAAGCTACCGTATTGCATATTTTGAGCTTTAATTGTTGTAAAAGACATGTTAGACTCTTGTAAACATTTTTTTTTATGCCTTATATTTTGAGAGATCACTTATAATAAACATTCTACTTGATTTTTAATGACAAATCTTTCTTGTATAATTGTCTCTATTAAATGGAATATTGCATGTTTTAGTTAAATTTTTTGTTCAATTATTCATATGCTTAAAGTATTATGATAATTAATCTGATTGATTAAATAGTTAGTAATTATGCTTTAGAAATTAATGGTAAATTAAGTTTACTATTATGTCTCCCAGTGAATGACCTGGACTCAACCAGTTAAATGAAATTACAAATCTAAAATGTTAGGTTAACTTGACACTATATTACACTCACGACACTAATTCAAGTTAACCTAAGTTTCTTCTAATGCAATAAGACTAATAACCTTAATTAACTGTGTTGAGAAATAGCACATCAACCATACATGATTGTTGTTAAACCGTCGTGTACTGTACTACACAACGGTTTGGAACATAACCGTCGTGTATATATAAACAACGGTTCTAATATAACAGTCGTGTATATATGTGTATTTTTATTTTCACTGTATAGTGTTGCTAAACATATGCAACAGACAAAACATACAACATACACAATTAAAAATTTTCATCAACATACAACATGTAACATAAAACATTTAACATGCAACAAATATATATATAAACCTAATGAAAAGAGTATGCCATAATATCAAAATATACATAAGCAAAATACAAAACCTAACTAACGAAAAGATAAATAATCTAAACATATGATTCAGCTCCTACCCCCTATCGTGCTCCACCACCTCCGAGGTCATCATCGTCTCTGCAAGGCGGGTAGTGATAGGAAGTGTGATCGTGACCGCTGCCGCATAATAATGCCATCATCCCTCTCATCTCCGCTCTCTACTGCTCCATCTTCTTCCTCTGCTCCTCCCTGAATTTCTTGGCATCTTTCCAAGCTTGAGTTTGCTAGTGGAACTATGAAGTGACATCATGGAGCTGTGTGGTGACAACATGGAGCTGTATCTACATATGTTGGACGACAGCTGTTATCGCTAACTATTTCCACCTATACCAGTTGGAGATCGTTTGACTCCCCCCATTACGAATGAAGCCTCCGTGCTCCGGAAGAATGACGCTCCTAAAAGTCTCCTCAAGTGTCATAGGAGAGTGTTGCTGAGTGTTGAAAGTAGCATCTGTAGGAGGGTTGATTAAGTTTATCATTTCTCCCTACAAATTACAATAATTTAACGTCATATTAAAGTAAGTATAAAAATTAAAGTAGTTGATAAATAAATGTTACTTACATGCTTTTTCTGGTATGTCTCATGTATCCATGTTTGCCCGTCGTCAGTGGTGGCCTTACTATGAGTAACCTCATACACACCAACCCGATCGAGTGTGGCACCATCGTGTGAATGTGCCTATAAATATATTTCAAAGATTTGTAGGCAATAGTTATAATTAAAACTTTAATTAAAAATATAAAAGTGACATAATTATAAGGAATTACTTATATATTTAGCCTTAACTCTATCAATACTAGTTTGACCCAAATAGTGAGTTTGTGGTGGAGCTTTAACCCTATTGGCCTTGTTCTTCTTTGCTTGATCCTGTATATATAACATAATGTAATGGGAAACAATTAAATCATTTATCTCCAAATGCTCTTAAAAGTGTTTGTAATTACCTCCGTCTCAGGCTTATTCCAATTCTCACAACATTCTTTCCACACATCTGCTGCTATTGTAGGAGGCACATGCCTTAATGCCTCCTCATTAGACGACACTGTATTATAATACTAAATTATACAAATAAATTGTCAAAAGAAATTAATTAAGTAAATAATAAAAAATAAGAAATATTACAAATTTCACCTTTCTCTTTGTTGTCATCCTCCAATCACGATGTCATCTCGCAGCATGATTGAGGATGTACTTGGTGACATTCGAATCGTTACCCCAATCAAAGATCACCTATAATATTATAAATCGTATAAACAAATTAAATATTCTTAAAGTAAACTTATATATATACATTAATAAATAACTATTTACCTTCATATTACGAATAAACAGCCTCCTAATCTCCCTAGAGACCCTCCTCCAGTTAAAACAACAAAGGGGGATGAGCTCCTTTACCATCCTAGACAATCTTCTGGTGAAAGGAGGATAGTCTAGATCTTCTCCAGCTTCGTTGATATGCACTTTGATTCTCGTCTCCTCTGGAAGTGCATCTAGATCTGCATTTCTTGTCGGACCCCTTCCTTTTTTTTATTACATGATAAGAAAAATATAATTAAAAATTAAAACATTAGAAGTAAAGTTTAATAAGATATTACCAACAATTCTTTCCAGCAAAACTGGTTCCTGTCTCAGCCTGAGGGTCCTGCTGAGGTAGCCTCTGTACCTCAGCATCGTCCTCACCCTCCTCGTCCTCATCCTCGCCGCCGCTGTCACCCTCGCCTCATCCTCATCGTCATCAAGGTAGTGGGTGGCAACCTTTGGCTCTGGCTCTCGCACTATATTGGTAACCACCCTCTTGCCCTTGTTTTGGTATTGTCGGGCAAGATCACTAGGCCGGACATATTCACGTTGCCTCGTAAATGCGGGATTAGGTACCATGACAACTGGGTGTGCGTGGGGAGTATGTAGAGGGATGTACTCAAGAACGGATAGGGGAGTCTGGGTGTGGGGTGACGAGGTGTGGGGGGGCTAGGTGGCCTGCGTGCAGGGTGGCTAGGTGTAGGGGACTAGGTGGAAGGAGGCTGCATCTCATCCTTACCCGCTGAGATGCCCTGGTCATCCTTACCCCTATTAGCAAATTTCTTGAATTTCATCTACATATACATTAAAAAAAATTAGTATTTGTATAAATATTAAGAAATAAATAAATAAAATTAAAAAAATCTGAAAAAAATTCGACAGAGTTTCCCCTATATTACGGATATTTTCCAAAATCCTATAAAAAGGAAATGATATATTGTACATGGTAGAAAATCATATATTCTACAGTAAAACATAAGCATAAACATAATGGAACCATGAAAACATAAACAAATACATAAGGAATGTGGGATAACTTCACAAGAACAAAAAAGAAAAGTCTCCATTTTAAAGACATTTACAAAAACAATGGCCTAAGCTATTTGAAAGGAGAAAATAAACTAAGGAGTAGTCAAATTTCTGGCTTTTATGAATTAAAAAAGTCATGGAGCAATCAAAAATTTTTTCCTTTACTCGTTATCTTTCCCTAATCCAACCATGTGAGAGTTTACACAAACTAAAAAACATAATGAACAACTTGACTAAGTTTTTCACATGATACTCCTTGAACTGTGTGTGTTTACATTTATGTCTCTCAAACTAAAAAAAATAGACTACTTCAAGGCTTCAACTTTGCTACTATGAGATATATGAGATAATTCATTGCAAACTAAAATAATAAAGCAAGGTAGACAAGAAAAATTATATAAAAGATAATTATACCTTACATATCAATATCCATTGCACATGCACCAACTTCTTGCAAGTGTTCTTGATAAACATCTGCTTCTACTTCATGTTCAACATCTTTTTACGCGTCAAAATATTCACGTGGAATTGTCCATATGGGTATAATCCATCCATTTCTACTGTTGTCAGGGACGTAAAAGACTTGAGATACTTGACATGATAATGTAAACGATTCCGAAGAATAAAGAACTCAACGATTCTTATTCAAACTTAAAAAATCGTGCTTCTTGCCAAGTTTGAAGCCAATGCCTTCTTTAAACACGTCGAATCAATTGCACTTGAAAAGGACAACTCTATGATCGTATCTGAAGGTCATCTCAACGATTTCTTCAATATGTCCATAGTAGCCATCACAACCAGTGTTTAAATCGCAACAGACAGCAACACCAGCATGCTGCATGGCCTTCGTATCATCTATGGATTTTGTCTTGAATCTAAATCCATTTATAATGTAACCTGAATGGTAATGTCCATAACTGAACGGTTGATCCAATATTATGTCAAAGTCCTCCAACCATCGTGGGTCGTTCTCTTCTTTCATTTGAATAACACGTTGTTTAAATCACTCGAGAAAGTCGACCTCGCGTGTTTCTAGATGTGAACACTCTCAAATTCATTATAAAATGCATCAACTTCTAGAATCTGCTTAAGAATGTACAAGTAAGCTAGACACCAATCAATTTCAAAGATTGATTTGTAATCTGTGTGGAGGATAGACCTTCCTGGAATATCAAATATGGAAAGATAATCTTCATCGTTCTCATTGTACCCTCCATCATAATTTCTCCGTAATCAACTAAATTATTTGTTTGTCTCATCCATATACATGGTACAGAAGTTAATGGACTTTTCTACAAGATATCCCTCCACAATAAATCATTCAGGTTTAGCCTTATCTAACATATAATCTTTAAGTTTCTTCAGAAACCGTTCAATTGGATACATCCATCTGTATTGCACAGACCCAGCAACTTTCGCTTCATTTGCAAGATGTAGAGTTAAATGAACCATGACATCAAAAAACATCGGAGGAAATATCTACTTCATTTTACATAATGTGACGACTATTTGCTTATCCCAATACTCTAATAAATTAGAATCTACAATTTTTGAATAAATAGCTTTAAAATATCTACTCATCTCTGTAAATGAATCAACAACTGGATCAGGTAACGCTCCACAAATAGCTAGTGGGAACAAGACTTGCATGTAAACGTGACTGTCGTGACTCTCTAACCCACTAATTTTCTTTTGAGCCTCGTTTACACATCGAGAAAGTTGTGAAGAATAGCCATCTGACACCCATACTTCTTTTAAGAAAGTGAACTTTCCCTCGTTGATCATTATTTAGGCTGTAAATGGCTTTCGAAAAGTCACAACTGCCGTCTTCTTTTTCAATAACATGTACTCTGGACTAATGCCTAAAGTTATCATGTCTTTTCTCGTTGTTACTGTATCCTTTGGACTATTAGTTAAGTTGAATACATCCAAAATTTTGTTCATAACATTCTTCTCAATATGCATCACATCAAGATTATGTTGAATAGTTAGATCTTTCCAATATGGGAGTTCCATGAAGAAAATGATCTTCTTTTTAAAACACGTATGTTTCAAAGCTATTTGATCATTCTTGAACAAATGACCTAATCGTATATTACCAAGTTGTAATTTCTCCATTATTTGAAAATCTGACAACCTTATTGAATTTGTAATTATCTTATTCATCGGATTCTTGGAAGAATTTACCGTCGAATTTGTCCTTAAACACTGTTGTTCACCATCTATGCTCAACTGGCAAGAATCTAAGATATCCTAAATAACAGAACTTGTTGCTTTCAGGTAGTCGAAAATGATGAGTGTTATCCATACATACTAGACAAGCAGACTTTTCCTTTGTACTCCTTCCCGACAAATTTGCATATGCGGGGAAGTTATTAATGGTCCACAATAATGTAGCATGCATATTAAAGAATTCATTTCTGTGTGCATCATATGTATGAATGTCATTACACTACAACAGTTTCAATTTATCTATCAATGGTTAAAGATAAACGTCAATTGCAGTTCCTGACTACTTCAGATCGGGGATGAGGGTCAACATCAAAATCTATGGTCGCATACAAAGCCACGTAGGTAAGTTGTAAGTTACCATCACGACTGGCCAAATTGAATAGGATGGGTACAGGTCCTTGAAAGGATTAAACACATCTCTTGCAAGACCCAATCTAACATTTCTTGCATCCTCTACAAATGCTAAACGAGTGCTATCAAACATTTTCCACTCTTCTAAATCTACGGGATGACTAATGCGACAATCTCATGACATGTTATCCTTATGCTATATCATCAAATTTGCAGTTCTACTTGAAATAAAAAGGCGTTGAAGCCTAGGAATCAATAGAAAGCAACGTAGAACCTTCTCTGGTTGTTTTTTGGCCCTTATATTTAGTGAATTTTCCACTTTAAATCTCTCAACACCACACTATGAACAATTAATCAACTCTGCATATTCATTTCTGTATAACACACAATCATTTGGACAAGCGTCAATTTTTTCGCAATTTAAACCAAGTCCACAAATCTATTTCTTTGCTTTATACCATGTCTTTGGATAACCTTTCGAATCATTTAAAAGCTTTCTAATGAATTCAAGCACCTTGGACATCAATTTAGAGGCTGCTCTATTCATAATCTTCATCCAAAATACCTTTAAAAGAAATGACAACTTAGAAATGGACATGATACCGAGAATAATAGGTTCATTCGTTTCCCTAATGGCATCATAAAACTGATTACAAGCTTCCCCACTAGCTGGATCTTCAACTCCTGCTCTCATCTCATCAAGCATTTCATCGATGTCATCAGCTTCAATATCAACAACTGTCTCATCGAAATCTATCAGAGATCGTCTGACTTCCTCTGTAAGATCCTCTCCATGAGCAATCCAATTAATATAATGTTGCCATCAACCGTTGCAAATCGTGTGCTCATATACAGTGTTCCTATCATGTGAATATCCATTCAAGCACCTCCTACATGGGCAAAATATCCCGTCGAACTTGTCTCCTCATCTGAATTACTTCCTATCATCATGAAATGCCCAATCAAGGAACTCTCTCCATTCTTGTATCAAGAGTAATCCAAGTTCCTCAAACTAATCCAAGACTTATCCATGATAATCTACAAAAATGAAATAAAATCCCCAATAATTATAATCTAATTTTACAACAGTGTTTGTATTTTGATTAGGGTTTTCACTTAATAGCCCATCATTGAAGATTTGATCACAACATTACTTGTTATATGTAACCGGTGTCTGGAGAAATTTCAGTAGCACCTCCTTGCACTTCTCTAGTATACCCCCCAAGACTAACGTTAACTACATTCCTAAAAACTCACATTTAAGAGTGCATTAGGAACGTTGATAAGATCAATTGGTATACCGAAGAAGAGCGAAAAGATACTATCGAAATTCCTCCAGACATCGGTTCCATGTAACAAGTAACTCTAAGTTGTGATCAAATCTTCAAGGACCCCCATTTGTTCAAAACTTCTCTGAAGAAAGGACGACGACTCTTATGGCATGCTATAAAGACAAAGCTTCGTGAATGTAAGGTATATAAACACTTTGCATTATCCGTATAACATGATCATAAGTGCCGGTGGGTAAGTATTTTGACATAATTATCCCCTCCCAAAACCTGTGAAATGACCCTTCCCAAGGGTCGTACGAGTTTTTCCGGGAAAAATGGGGGCGTGAGTGCAATTTTAAACCCCCAAGGTTTAGGTGTGTGGGCCTTGCGGAAAGAAAAAGGTTCTGTGGGGGAGATTCCGCAATTTTCACACACACTCTCTCTCTCTTCGCACACAACACACCCCCACCACCCTCACCATCTCCCCCACCACTCCACACCACCACCACCTCCACCTTCGTTCCTCCACCACCTATAGGTGACCTCTACCTCCTTCCCCATCCCCCTTGTAGCCACAAGTAGGGAGGAAGGAGGGGAGCTCGATATGGAGGAGCTTGGGAGAGAGGGAGAGCGAGAGCGTGAAAGAAAGGGACAGTGGGGGCGAGGGAGAAGGAGAAGGAGGAGCTCGGAGGAGCTCGGAAGAGGAGATGCGGCCAGAGGTGCGGCCAAGGGAGCTCGTGGAGGAGAGCTCTGCGACCTCCTGCAGCCGCTGACGGAGCTGCTGTGGTCCTGAGAGCGGAGGATTGCGCGAGAAGGTTCGCAGGGCGAACTACGGAAACATTTTTTCGCATTATCAGACGTCTAGGACGATATCCAAACGTTTGGAGGAGCCTCAGGACGTCCGGAGCTGGCGCCAGACCTCTGACAACACGCAAGGTGTTGAGGTACATGCTCTGTACGAGCTGCATGCACGTACATCTTCTTTTTACGTGTCATTTTTTTAAACCTGCATGTATGCGCAGGTACAGGACGTGGGAAAGGAGCGTGGCACACCCTTCAAGGTGCTTTAGGACGTCTGGAGATAGTTCCAAATGTATGACTACACTCCCAAACGATTGGAGGGAGTATCAAATGTCCGGGATCTCCCTCAAACAGTTGCAGAGGGGTACGGACATCTGAGGAAGCCGCAGGAAAGTAAGGTGAGATTCTGAGGTCGTTTAAGACGTCTAACTGTAGTCAGTATGCACTTTTTTGCCTGTTTAGGGCCCAAATGGAGTTGGTTTTACGCAAACAAAGTATCGTTGGTTTCCATTCGAGTTTCTCTACATGTTAGTGTCACTCGTATACTATTTTAAACTCATTTGATGTGTTTAATCAATTGTATAGGTCCCTAGCCAGTAGAGTATACGGGGCCTACGGAGACGACGGGATCTATGATTCGAGCCACATTCCACCCGTGTATCTCGATAGAGCAATTCTCTCTTTAATCCCAGAATTAATAATTAAATTTAATGCTTTAGAAATATTCGATTGAACCCTAGGGCTGAAAGAGATGAATGCATGCTACTTTAGAAATATTCGATTGAACCCTAGGTTGTGAAATAAACACTCGGGATGAAGGAGATGAATGCACATGTATTGAATGATTAAATTACTGTGATGCTTACTGAAAGTAGTAAACCATGAGCTGCATGTACCACATTTAATGAACCATGACATGAATGAAAATATCTGCAGTGTACTGAATAATCGATTGTGAAATCTTGAGCTTCCTGTTATGCATTTAATGAATTGGATGTGGAAGTGAGAAAGTCTATGTACGAACCCTATGGGGAACTAGAAAGGAACTTGCGTGTATGGAACGAATATTGTATGTAAGAGGGAAGTGAGCTGGCCCTCGAGTACATGGTACCGAGGAGAGCAACTGTCCTTTTTGTATGGAAAGTGAGCTAGCCCTCGTGTACGAGGTACAGAGGAGAGTTACCGTCACTTCAGTGTAGGGGGAGCTAGCCGCCCTTAGGTCGAGACCCGGGGTTAGGAATGGCCCCCTACACCAACTCTGGTTACTTTAGTGTAGGGGGGAGCCAGCCTCCCCATGGAGCACGGGGTTAAGACTGGCCACCCTACACCGACTTCTGTTAGGCCCGCTAGGCAAACTGAGATAGTTGGGCAAGGGTACGGAGACTTCTGAGGGGCGAGACCCCTATTCTGAGAGGGTAAGGCCTTGTTCTGTTCTGTGCTGTACTTTTGGACGTACATGCTAGCGAAAATGACTAACCGTGTGTCACTGCGGGGTAGCTACCCGTGCGCTTATCGCTCGTGCTGTAGTCATTGCTATGTCACGACCGTGACCTCGGGGTGGTAGGCCAAGGGTAGGACTACCATGGAGGCTCTCTCAGCTAGGAGAGTACCATGTGCACATCCTACATCGCGGAATAAACTACAATCAAGATCGTTCCCTTAGGGACAAGAGGATTAACAAATGTTGTGGATCCTTATTAGAATAACGAAAACAGAAATCCCTAGTTGAGATAAATGGAAATGAATAATTAGTTATTTGCTTGTTTTCTTTTGTTAAATGGCATGTAAATGGCTCAACTACCACTCTATTCAGTGTTAGTTGACTACGGATTATATAACCATGTTCAAGTCAGGGAGTTGAACAACCAGCACCATCGGCTGCAGAGGGTGCTAGTGTTGGTGCTAGAGCACCGCGATCGTTTATTTTGATAATAACAAAACACGTGTCATTTAATATTTGCACTTGAAGTCTTAGATTTCAGGTCAATTGCAAATGGAGATGTGGTTAGATGGAATTCGAGCTCACATCCAAGACAGATTGGAGGAGCTTGACGGAGAACAGAGGAGCTTCGCGAGGAGCGATGGCTTGATGAAGGAAATGAAGAATAGGATAGAATTCCTTTCCTTGTAATCTTTGTATTTTTCGTTTCTTTTGGTGCTCTTTATTTTCTTACTTAGATTCATGTTAAAGAGCCTCAAAGTACCCTAACAGTAGTCCTAGGAACACCTGCACAACCCTAAGATACTTAGGTTTTCTGTAGAGAACTTAGAAAATCAAAATAGGGTTCAAACAGCCTTTTCAGACATCTAATCTGAAAATTAGACGTCTGATAAATACTTTTAGGATGTCTGACTGTTGACTCAGACGTCCGATTATGTTTAGGCTGGACTTAGCTAGTTCTGTCTGATGAAATCAGACATCCAGACCTTAGTCCAGACGTCTTAGAAGACGTCTGATGACTTCGCCAGACATCCAATTAGTGGACTGTTGGCTGCCTTAGCAAACATTGAAGGATACGACCGTTAGAGGCTTATCAGACATCCGTAAGTGTTCCCAGACGTCGGATACATGACCATTTTGCCTCAGATGACCCAAAATCTCTTCTCAGAGATTTTCTAGCCGTTACACTCTCTTGGAAATCCATTCCCGCAGAAAAGTAGGTTTCCAGACGTCCAGACTTAGTTCCAAACGTCCTGTATGTCGTCTGATGATAATGCACTAGAACCCTGTTTAGATCTGATTCAAATCAGGAAGGAAACCTGCCTAAAATCAGACGTCTGACTTTGTTCCCAGACATCTTAAACTAGTTTTCCAGCTCCCTGGGAATTGGTTATTGTTGGCACGCGCAATTCGTCTGCGCGCCTGAGCGCGCAGACCTGCGAAAATTCCCTCTCTCTTTTTCCCTCTCCCTCCTGCGCCCTCTGTCGCACTCTCTCTCTCCTACTCGCGCGGCCTTAAAAGGCCACGCCCTCCCCCTCACTCCCGTCACCTCCGCCCCCTTCCTCTTCTCTTTCCAGTCGGTGCGCGAGAGCGAGCGCGAGTGAGCGACGGCGGCGACAACCGCGGCGGGTGCGAGAGGAGGTGCTGCACGGGGGAGGAGGCGTCGGCCGTGAGGGCTCGAGCCTGCCGGGGCAGCGGGAACCGGCCGGCGGGGGCGCAGCGGGCGCGGAGCGACACGGGAGGACTGCTGCAGCTCGAGCAGCAGGCGGACGACACTCGACGCGGCCGGGCGTCGCGAGCGGAGGGCGAGTTGCGCCCTGGTTCTGGAAACTTTTCCAGAATCAGACGTCTGGGCTGATAGCCAGACGACGGGCACGACGTCTGGAAGACTGTCCCGACGTCTGAAAGGTGAGTTATTTCCGTCTTCTTCCTTTTCTTCAACTGACCGTACTAAGAGAGAGAGATGGGTACGCGCAGGTTCTGAGATTCGCATCCAACGCGAATCAAACGTCTGGCTGCAGTGCCAGACGACTGGAGAGACTTACAGACTTCCGGGGTGACCATCGGACGTCTGGGAACTAGGCCAGACACCCCCACAGGCTTCTGGACGTCTGAGAGACCACGCAGAGCAAGGTAACCCCTGATCCACTTTTTAAGACGTCTGGAATAAGTTCCAGACATCTGATTTTGCACTGTTTCGTCGTTTTCGACCCATTTAGGGCCCGTTCGGGTTCCGTTTTCTGCGTTTCGAGTTGCGTTCTTTTCAGAATTACATCCTCTACCCGTCTACAGTAGCTGTATACTATTTTGAGAAATTCCTTGTGTTTGATCCTTGTGATAGGACCCCGTTCCGTTGCAGTCTCGGGGGTTGCGGAGGCACGCGGGATTCCCGACCACGCCCCCAGTTCACCTGTTGTAACCGGTAGAGTGGTTTTAAGTATAATCTGTTAAATTATGAAACCATAAATAGAACCTAGGACTTTGCATGAATCCTAGGAATTAGAAATAAATTGAATGGTAGATCCTAGGGTGTTGCATGAATCCTAGGGCTTGAAAACTAGATTGTATGATAGATCCTAGGATATGGCATGAATCCTAGGACGGGAAAACTAGTGGAATGTATGAATACTGCAGTCTTGAAAAATGTGGAAAGGAAACAATAGCTGCCTGTGAATTGAATTAATAGCTGCCTGTTATGAATAAATGAATATGATTAAGAATATGGGATGTATGAACGTGAAACTGGAAAGGTGAAATTGGAATGCGCTGAGTTAAAGAGCTGGAACCCTACGGGGGATTAGGAGTAGAACTCTTGGAAAGTGAATGAAATAGAATTGGGGAAGTGAGCTGGCCCTTGAGTACGAAGTACCAAGGAGAGTGACTGTCCCCCTGTTTAGTGCAGAGCGGAGCCAGCCGCCCTAGGGACCCGGGGTTAGGACTGGCCACTCTGTACTGACTTGCTAACCCTCGTGTACGTAGTACCGAGGAAAGCTACTAGTGTAGGGAGGTACTAGCTACCCCACAGGCCCCGGGGTTCTGCTAGCCTCCTACACCGACTTGTTAGGCCCACTGGGGCAAACCAGGGTAGTCAGGCGAGGGTGCGCGGACTGTGGAGGGGCAAGGCCCCTGTTTGGTTACTGTGGAGGGGTTGGACCCCTATTACTAAGAGGGCTCTGCCCTGTACTGGTTCCGTGCTGTGCTTTGGGCGCACCCGTTAACGGAAACGACTGACCGCGTGCCAGTGCGGGTTAGCTACCCGTGCGTTTACCGCACGTGCCGTAGTCACCGTTACGTCTGTCAGTGACCTTGGGGTGGTTGACTGAGAGTAGGATCACCACGGGGGACTCTCCCGACCAGGAGAGCACCACGTGCTACTTCTACTGTTCGGAAAAGACTGCAATCAAGATCGTTCCCACGAGGAACATTCGAGATCAAGTGAAGGATCTGAGAAATAGATAAATTGTGAAACAATAGAAAGACGTAAATAAAGGAATAAAGAAAATTAAAACAGTTGCTGTACACTTTACTGTTTCTTTAGTTTAGCTGCCACTCTACTCAGCGTTTTGCTAACGTGTTACACTCGTTACCTTTCAGGACCAGGTGTTGAGCAGCCAGGGTCAGCAGCTGCAGAGGACGTTGGGCCGAGTAGGGTCCAGTAGAGTTACCACTGTTCTCTTGTACCTCTTTTTGATTCCACTGTAGTGAGTAGTTATTGTTTCCACTGTACTTTTCTTTACCTGCAGTTCATATTATGTTATGAATGTTGTTCTACTATTGTGGTGGTACATACTGTAGTGGTTTCTTTCCTTACTGCTGTATTTTCTTACTGTTAGTTGTATTCATGTTGAATGTGGTTTATTTTACTGCACTTTTGGTTACTTCCTCGTTGGACGACCAGGTCTTGGGGCTTAGTCGAGTCAGTCTGGTTCTCGTGTCTCGTAGGGACTCCGGAATCGGGTCGTTACATAGTATATATGAGACTTTTCATTCTGATTTTCATTACTGTCTCTTATTTATTTCTACTTAGTTACATTGCATGTGTGGTTGTAGTATATTTTCTATTTTTGGTTATTTCTCGTTGGACGACTGAGTCTTGGGATTAGTCGAGAAGAGCCGATCTTAAGTGCTGTAGAGAGCTGGGATCGGGTTGTAACAACCTGTAACTTAAGGATTAGAATACCTATTGTTTGGCCTTAAGTGCACTTAGATTTGTGCAAGTGTGTGTATCTATAATTAATACATTAAAATAGTAACATCAAACAAACATAAAGTGGGTACATAATAGAATCAAATTCAATTTGTTAAATCAATCAAACATACATAATAAAATCAAATAAACAGTTAGAAGAAAGTGGGTACACCCCACAATCAATCAAATACATTCAATTTACTACATTAAGTGGGTACACCCCACAATCATAAAAAAATTTCACATCTAAACCTAAGTGGGTACACCCCACTTTCTAAACATAATTAAGTAGCCACACCCCACATTCATTCACAAATGAATTAGGACAACTTAATTTTATACCTCAACAAAGTGCGTGAATCACAGAGAAGGTGTCCAACGACGTGAGGTACCCAAATCAAATTACAAATATTTATAAGTAAATAACTAAAATAAATTTAAAAAATTAACCAAGTTTGACATTTAACTAATGCAAAAAATTTTGGGACTAGGGGTTTAGCAATGGGAGGAGGAGGAGGAGGGGGTGGTTAATGGGGGCATGGGGGGTTGCGAATGGGAGGAGGAGGGGGGGGATGTGGATGGGAGGAGGAGGAGGAGGGGCTGGGGATGGGGATGAGGAGGAGGAGGGCCAGCGGCGGATGGGAGGAGGAGGAGGGGTAGCGGCAAATGGGAGGAGGAGGAGGGGCTGCGGATGGGGATGAGGAAGAGCAGGGGCTGCAGATGGGAGGAGGAGGGGCTACGGACGAGGATGTGGAGGAGGAGGGACGGTGGCAGATGGGAGGAGGAAGAAGGGGAGTGACGCATGGGAGGAGGAAGGGGGCTAGGGTGCGGATGGGAGGAGGAGGTGGAGGAGGGGTGGCGACACATGGGAGGAGGAGGAAGGGGGGTGACACTGCATCATGAAAGGAGGAGGGGCGCGCATGGGGATGAGGAGCGGCGGCAAGGAGGGGGCTATGCGCGGCGAGGAGGTGGCGCAGCTAGGAGTTCAAGGAGGAGGAGAGCCTTACAAGGAGGAGAGGCTGACGGAGGAGGAGGAGGAGATCGATGTTGATGGAGAGGATGAGTGAATAGGGCATAGGGGGTCGAGCGCTGGTCGTAGGGCACAGGTACTTTACATGATAGTTTTTGTCAAAACCGTCGTTTAAAGTTGGGTAGGTGATGAGGTATGGCTCATCATAGCTAAAATACCCAAGTTAAGGTAGAAACTAAGTTAAACACTATACAATTAACACAAGAAATGGGTTAAAGTGTGAGAAATAATATAAATGACCTAAAACAATGAATTTGTGCTAAAAATGCAAAATTAAGTCTTAAAATGAGATATTCTATTCATTAATACAAATTGATGATCCAATTGTAAATTGAACACACATTTGGATTCAAAAGATCAAGTTGAAAGTGAACTCAACTTCTTAAATGTTCAATTGGGCTTCAATAAAAATCTCATAGCATGTAGACATCATCAGGACCTCGCATTATGGACATTACATACAGGTCCTTATCCTTCACATTTTCTTCACATTTAAAACCTCCAAGGACTCATTTGAAAGTTTCCAGGGACCTCTTTGTAAGACCAAAGGGGCTACACCGTATTCTTCTTTGCCACTTATGGGTTGGTTCACAATTTCCCTACCGTTTCACTCCAACGGCTTTCATGCAATTTGCCAACACACCTGAGAGCGACGCAGGAGCACTGTAGCCACAAGAACACCTCTGATCTCAACCGTTGATTCTCTACTCCTCGATCTTAGGGTTGATCTCGAATCGAAGTTTCACGTGAACTTGCGTGTGGAATCACCACTTGTACCAAATCCAATCCAATGGCCATGATTTGTGTTGAACCTTTCGCGCCTCTCTTCCTCTCCATCTCACCATTGAAACCCTACCCGCTTAATCCTACCCTCATGGTGACCACAATCACTCCCTGAGCTACTTAAGTAGCTCCCTACACGTGCCATCGACTCTGTCCCCCACTAAGCCAATCATTTCGTCTACCCTCCAATTCTTCTTCCTCCTTCATCAGAGCCACCGGTGTGATGAGGGCGGTTCTCCCTCCTCAACTTCATCGTTGTAGTGACCAGCTGCAGCCCAGGGACCTCATTCCTCGCATCCCCCTTCGTCACCATAGCAACCCATTGTGGATCCAGGCATCTCATTCATCCACTTAGCTAGGATTTTTAATGCTTTCATAGATTAGATTTACTACTTTCTAGGAGTAGAATTAGTTAGAGAATTCACTGTGGAATTGTTAGGTTAACTAGGAGTAGAATTAGTCTAGATCGACCTCGCCTTCCCTAATCAATTCAAATCAGAGAGGTGATTTTTCACCGTCATACTGATCCACTGATTTTCCTCATCATTTTACAACTCGTTTCTAAATGTTTTCCTCGCATGTTTTTCGCCAATCACCCATGCATCAAAGCATCAAATTAGATATGATGCTCTTGAGCATTCAGATCTGATTTGAGCGCCCAATTTAATTTGAGGGTCATCTCATTCATCTCACTTGTTCATAATGATCCTCACATGGTTTTGAATGAAGTAGCTCCTATTTTTGTTGAAAGACCTGAGGATTTGGGAGTTAATCTTATTGAATTTCATCGACTGATCTAAATTCTCTCTTCGTGCTGTCTATGGCACAAGAGAGAGAGTATACGAAAATTTTGCTTGGATTTTTGAGCTTTACTCGAGTGAATGAGTCCCAAATCTATCAAAAAAGATTCGAGGTACTTCTGAACTCAGATTCATTGCAATTGAAATCCTGATTAGCATCCTTATCTTACATTGTCTATAATGTAAGATGGAGTATATTAGGATTTCAAGGTATTTTTGGGGGAGATTTATCTGAATTTCTCTAGGTTTTCTCGCTAATTAGAGTAGTTTTCATATGGGTCTTGTGGGATTTATGGGATGTTTGATGAAGATTTCAACACTTGAATTTGTTTTTTAAATGGATTTTCATATTGAGTAAGTTTTGAACAATGGCTTGTTCATGAGATTTTTTATTGTAAACTCCCCTATATCAGTACATGAAAGAGCTGCATAGTAGCTACATTATTTGGAGTAATTCTTGATTTCAAGCATTTGAAAGTTGGAGAATGTTTTCAGTGGATTTCAAATTCTGATTTGAAACCTTCTCTTTATGTCGTCTATAACATAAGAGAAAGTTTAAGTCAGTCTTTCCTTTGTGCTTTGTAAATCTAATTTGGATTGAGATTTGAATTAGATTTGGATTTTCATGGCTATAATTTGATTGAATTTATATAGCAAAAGATTACCATTTGAATTTAAGATCATATCAATCTTAATTGATCTAATCAGAGTAAGGTCAGTAACAAAAGTAGCCATTGACTGCTGAATTGGCTGCAACAGTAGCTGCAACATGGTTTTAAGTCATCTGAGTGGTTGAGGCAACATCTGATATGAACTTGCAGCAGCAGTAGCAATTGCTGCCATAGTTGTCATCAACCACTGATTTGAGAGTCTGGGCTAGAGATTTGAGTTGAATTTAGAATATGATGTAGCTGACTTGTTGTTAGTTTTAGAACTTCATGAGAACAAGCATTCATGTATAAAGATAGATTTGAATTTGATGTATATGCTTGTATTCTTTATTTTAAATTTCATTATCAGCTTATTGAATTGAACTAATTGTCCAACCTGTGAATTTAATGCAAATCAAGATGGAAATCAAGTTTAAATGTCTTAACATCTTTCTTAGTATGTACTGAATATGTTTGATCTGTTTGTCTGATTTTCCCACCTGTAGAGCACATTTAGAGGCCTTAGAATCCTTAGTTTAACATTCTTCCAAGGCCTAAAAATGAGTTGCTTTGTATATAAATAAAAATTATAAAAAAATTTTAAAAAATGTATTAAGTAGGATTGAGTATTTTTCTAGATGTGTGTCAAGTTTCAAGGTAATATGAAACCCCTACTTGGTAGAATATATCAGTTGACAATTCAGTATATCTTAAAATTTAATAAAAGACCAAAACTGAAAAACACCAAAAAGAGCTCTCTCTTTCTCATCTCATTCTTTCTCTCTCATCCCTTATCTCCCCTAAACATATAAAAATAAGGAAAACCCCAAAAAAACCTAAAAATACCTTATATATTATGTATATACTTATATATATATTAAACCTAAGCTAAGTGTATATATTGTATAATATGCACATAATAAGTATATATTAACTCATATCTATATTCTATGTATTAAATAAAATATTTAGAATGATTTAATATATATATAACTTAATTGTATTATTAGATATTAATTTATATGAACTAAATGTATATAAACCTAAGTAATTATATAAACCTATCTATATGTATATAATTGCACCTAATACTATACATACGTATTTATATATATAATATAAATATTACAATACCTATAAACTAATTTAATTATGTATTAATAGTAAATAATTAAGTTATTCGGTTAATTAAGTAACTTACTAATTTAAAATAAAATAAATTAGTAATTTAATCTAATACTGAAGTAAGTTATAATATACACTTGTATTATATTATATTAAATATTTTCAACTTATTTATATTGTATTTATAAATTATTTATATGAAAAACTAACTTAAACATGTATTCAATTGTACATAAATTAAAATGAAGTTTATAATTATAAGAAAAATGTGTAATAAATAATTTATTAGGTATAGAAACATTGTCTAAGGTCAATTGTGCAATTAATTAACTAATTTATACTTTAATTGAGTAATTAACCTCTAAATTAACATGTATAAACTATAAACTTTGACTAATTTAATTATATATCTAAATTAATTATACAATTAAGTAGCCTTATATAAGGGTTTTTTAACCCTATGATTTATTTTTAATTTGAAATAAATTATGGCCCTCAAATTGAGGGCCAAATTCATCAAATCAACATGCTGCGCGACGCACAGCAATGCCAATAGGGTGCTTCATAAAGTCCCACATCATGGCATGTAGGCTCGACGCAGCGATATAAGTGGAATTTCGTGCCTTGCCCTCTCGATTGTCAGGCGTCGGGCACCAAAACAAGCATTACTCTCCTCTCCATTACCGAGCATATCTGAGCTTATTTACATAGTGGTGGATTAGCGGCCACTCACTATTTTGGGCTTATTTGGGTCCAATATTGGGCCTGAAACTGGATAAAATGCACCATAAATAAACTAGAATCGGGTTTAGTAGTTGTCTGATCCCACCCATATGGGTGTTGTGTATCCTATGAAAAGTCGATTCTCTAACTAAGAAAAAAAACCCAAATTTTTGTTTAAGTGAATAGTGAACTAAACCATGCATGTGTGTTGAGAAAGAAGGCCCTACAATCGACTAAGTGTTGACATAGAGAAGAGTGAGCCGCTGAGCGGCTAAGTGTTGTGAGTACCTATGTGTGTGCATGTGTTGTACGTGCGATGTATAATATGTATAGTGTACAGTATATTAATATTTGTATATATAATGTAAATAAGTAATTATAAGTATGTATATGTATACTGTAATATGTATATGTATATAGTAGTATAAATAGAAAAGATACTTGTTTAAGCACTTATGTATATAAATAACTAGAGCTTTAGTGACAGATATATATGTCACTGTATATATGTATATACATTAGTGTAAGTAACAATTTTTATCTTAGGTTATGTAAATATATTACTAAGGCTTTAGTAATGTATATATATGTCACTGTACATAGCTACATATGTTAGTATAGATAACTATTCTACCTAATGACACAGAAATATTTTACTATGGCTATAGCAATGTTTATTTATGTTACTGTATATATAATATATGTTACTACAGATATTAGTATGTTATTTTGATTTAGTATAGTAGATATTACTAAATATTTTTGTACCTATACTTAGGTATTCCTTGTAGTAATTGTATATAACTAATATATTGTAGTAATAGATAGTTTTTTATGCCTATTATTATATATATGTTTCCAGCATTGTAGTGTATATTAACTAATTCTTTTGTAAATAATTAACTCATTCATTCATTATTTGATTCATCCATTCATTTTATAAATAAAATTAACATTTTTGGAATAAAAGAACATTTTTAGACTTAGAGAGTTATGTATATCAATAACTGTTTTCTAGTGAACCTAGAAACAAACCAGTAAAAATAATTATAAATAAATAAAATTAATGCGACATCGGTTTGCATTTGTAACACGTATACTACAACAATGACACATTAAAAAATAGCTTTATTGCAAATCGAAAGTCATTGATCATATTTTTGCGAATCGAAAGTCGACAAACATATTTTTGGCATCGTTGCCAGAGCCAAAAACCTGACAACAGTGTTTTCATTGTGATTGTTTGACAATGGTCTCAAGTCATTGTTTAGTAGGGCGTAAAGAAATGCCGCTCGACCAAAATTCGGAATCAATATATACGATGGTTTTTGTTAAACTGTCGTATATATTAAAGTACGTATTTTAAACGACGATTACAAGATAGAACTTTTTATAAAAATCATCGTATACCGTGGTACTCATTTTACACGACAATTTGAATATAAACCGTTATATTAAAAGTGTCGCGAATACCCTATTTTCTAGTAGTGATATAACTTGTTCACAATCCAAATGACAAAATGTAGAGAAACGTAAAAGTTGATGCAAAAAACCGATGCAAGGTGGTGTGAACGCAATGTTTGTACATGGTGGGCCCCACCTCATTGAAACAAACCACAACACCACTTTGAACTAAAACGCACAGGTAATAAATACTTTACACCGATGATCAATTATTCTGAATGATTTTACACCGGTGCAAAATAAATTATTTTAAGGTGTCTTCGCACTGGTGCAATTTCATTTTGCACCAGTGCAAAATTTTTCCAAAGGTGATTTGATGATTTTGTACTGGTGCAAAGTAGTTTTGCACCCGTGTAAAATGATTCTAATATGTGGGTTTAGGATTTATGATTTAGGATTTAGGGCTTAGGATTTAAGTTTATAGAAAGTAATTTCACGTATGATAAGTGATTTTTCACCTTAGGGTTTAGGATTTAAGATTTAGGGTAACCCTAAACACAGGTTAAAAATCACTTTTCAAGTGTAAAATCACTTGTCATAGGTGAAGAAACACTTAGAATTTAATTGTGCACCGATGCAATCTTATTCTGCACTGGTGCAAAATTATTTCTAAAGTGCAAAGTGATTTTGTACTGGTGTAAAGTGATTCTAAAAGCGATTTAAATTATTTGCATCCGTACAGAAGTGATTTATTATTGATTTCAACATTGATGAACCCCACCACGTGACTACTTTTTTTACATAAAAATAAAATACATCAAGTGGAAATCATATTCACAATCCTCTACATCACTTTTTACATCAACTTTTATATTTCTCAACCCACATCTCCAAATATCTTGTTGCATGTCATCATCAAGAGAGCCAAAGAGATTGAAATTGCTCCCTCAATCCCACATCATTATCAAGAACTTGAGCAGAATATATATGACCTTAGCAACAAATGCGAAATTCCTGTGGAATCGGCTCTTAATTATCTAGAAAAATGACACGATGAATAATTCAATACATCACTTTCTAAACGGCACGTTATTACTTGTTCCCAAACTCACAAAATATGCTAAATCTCGACATTGTCACGGAATTTTATATGTTGACGCAAACGAGCAATATCCAGGAGACCCCTCTTTTATTTAAATTATTATTCAACTTCTTAGATGGCATTTAAAGCTAAAATCGACAATTAAACCATCTTCAATGAGATAGTGATTGAGCAATCAAACCTTCATTGAAACGTTCATAAACAAAATGCTACTCTAAGCTACCACTATTGCTTCGTGTTGGTTGGGATCACCTAGAAGAAAATTTCTTATACTTAGGAAAAATGGGAAATGGAGTTAAGATGTATTTTTTTTGTCCAAATTCTAGAAATTGTGTTTTACCGATAAGCAATGACATCTCAACCAAAATGCACTTTGGGAATAGTTATGCCTTACCTTAGCAACTTGGTCAAACCAAAAAGAGCAATGCTAGTTACTTGTTTACGGAGAAGCGATCCTGTGAGCGGAAACCATGGCCAGAAAATGGTGAAAAGTCTGTGTAATGATTGTTTTCGGCAAATTCAATCATACAACGAAGCTAAAATGCAGTAAAATGAATGAGGTGATATATTTTGTGATATAAGATGATATAAATATGGTTTTTATTTGATATTTAATGTAAATAAATAAAAGAATGAAAGATTTACTATATGGTAGTCTCACCACGTTGAAAAAAAATCAAATCACTTTGAATTAAAATCTACAAATGATAAATAATTTTGTATCAATAATAAATTGTTCCGATGATTTTACATCGATGATAAATTATTCTAAAGTGACTTTGCAATGGTGCAATATCATTTTGTATCAGTGTAAAATTATTCTAAATATGATCTGGTAGTTTTATACCAATACAAAGTAATTTTACATCCATGTAAAATGATTTTGACCTATAGATTTTAAATTTAGGATTTAAGATTTAGATTTATAGAAAGTGATTTCACTTATAAGAAATGAATTTTTACCTTAAGATTTAGGATTTAATCTTTGGTGTTTATAATTTGGGAAAGTACAAAGTAAGATTACATTGATATAAAATTATTTCAAATGTGATCTGTTGATTTTGCATTGGTACAAAGTGATTCCGAAGGTAATTTGAGTGATTTACACCTGTATAAAAGAGATTTATTATTGATTTCAACAGTGATGAACCTCATCACATGTAGGTACTTTTTTTACATAAAAAAAAGATACATCAAATGATGATCACGTTCGCAACTTTTTGCATCAATCTTTACATCAATTTTTATATTTCCAAACCCACGTCCTATATTGACATAGCATCATTCAGATAGGTTGAATATAAAAGATCATCCAAATCATATTTGTGTAAGGTAATATCTTTAGTGAATTTTATACGATACGTCTATAAGTTTTATAATTTAAGTTACTCGCAAGGATGACTTACATTTCTCTCATTTGCATGATTTTTTATACGCGTACCATCTGAAAACTACTCTTTTGACACGTACAGTTGGATTTTGCAAAGACATTTCATAGGAAGGCCTCTCAACTCCCTCACCATAATTGCCTTTTACAGGATCATTCCTCATTGATGCATTTGTTAACCTAAATTATCATGTGCTACTTTGTTCTAAATCCAGATTGTCGCTTGCTTGAAGATCCACTTTAAAAGTGTTAATAAAATTGACATTTAGGCCCATTTAGCTTGGCTATACAGACTGCAGTCCCATGTGTAGTTTAATTTGTGAATCATCGATGAAGTACATTGTAAAATTATATTTGCTTATACTGATGAATTAAGTGAGATGGCATCAAGATAAGAATTATAATTCTAATACATAAATCATAAGTCCATCAACAACTCCCTTCTCATGTGCCTTTACAACTTTCTACACGCCTTTCAATTTGTTGAAACTTAAAACCACCGGGCAATCGCTCAAATTTGGTTCGCTTATTTTCCAACAGGAAGTAAACACTTTCTCAATTAGCTCAAGGATTATGACTAACAATTACGTCTCGTAGGATATACATTAAAGAGGAGTTAAATGACATTTGTCCCCAAGTAAATGTTGATACGGCTGTGTCCCACTGGATAGACGAAGTCATCGTTGTCTCCCAAGTCATCATTTAAGACAAATCAAGATTGACATCAGAATTACCCATCCCACAAGTCATTCCTTAAAATCATTTATGAGACATTTGATTGACTTGTTAAGTAAATGTATGTTAAATTAAATATTTAATTTCTCACTTAACCTATCCTTTATTTACATCAAATTAAATAAATTTAACCTAAATTAATAATTATTTATAAAATAACTTAAATGCGTTAAATCATCCAAATAGATTAACTCATTTATTTCATTATTTATTCAACTCCTTCCTTATTTTTCAACTTATTCCACAAATTCATTTTCCTTACCAAATAAAATCTTAACCTACAAATTTATCTCTCATCCACCTGCAAATATATCCTAAGTCTAAATTCCTCATCATGATACCTATCAGACTCGTTTAGAAGAATATTTGGAGTAAATACAGTGTAAGATTTAATCGTTAGATATTAGGTAGAATGTAATAGTAAGTAGTGAGCTAATAGAGGTATATTTGATACGTTACTTGATATGTTACTAATAAGTAACATTATTTTATTTAATTTGGGAGTAAAGAGCAGATTTCATAGGTAAATTATAATATTATTTTATTTAATTTGAGAGTATAAGTAAATGCAACAAATAAGTGAAAGATAGATGAGATGAACGATTAATATAGGTGTGTCAGCAATGTGACATGGACGGAAGGCATTGGGATAATACTTGATACTGAAGTGGTTGCTACTGCCATGCAGGATAATCTGGAGTGAAATTCTCATCCAAATGGGGCTTTATTTTGCAAAGTAAATATATGATCAGAAGATGCAAAAATAAGCACATTCAACAGAGCAGAGACACCACCCCCAGGCAAAAACATCAAAAGCATGCTCTGAACTTTCATTTCTAATCAATTTGATAATAAATTTCTAGCATCCCAAACAAAACTACCCAACATGGATCGCAATATAATAGACTACGGTACAACCGGAGGGCCAAAACATATGATGCCAATCTACACCCTCTAAAGTATAAAGCATGCCAAAAACAACGAAGTTGGTTACCCTCAATATCTAACTTTAATCAACAATTTTCAATTGATGAAAGCACTCAACACCTACTCTTCTTTTTCTTTATCTTCTATCATGTTTACCTCTTTACCTATACCCACCATATTGTTGAGAACCATGCCCACCCATAGGGGCCCCCATACCCATTTGGGTGTAGCCAGGAAACATACCTGTTTGAGGCCACATCGCCATGCCTTGGTTCATTCCCATGTTCATATCCATACCCATCATGCCCATGGTTTGATTCATACCACCACCATAAGCATTCGAGCCCATGCCCATCCCCATGCCTCCACCCATCCCAATCCCCATGCCAGATCCCATCACGGGATTCGAAGAGGGAGGCAAACCGATAGCACCTGCCCTTCCAATGCCCGAACCCAAACCCATCGCTTTGCCCATGCTAACGGTAGAGACAAAATTCGTAGAGTTGGAAGAGCTAGAGGAGCTCTTCTCCTTTTCCCGTTTCTCCTTTCGGTTGAGAGCATCAAAGTCGATGCCAATATCAGCCAAGGGATTGGTTTTCGCTGCCAAAACAAGGCCATTTGCAAACCTTGATTCCATAGAAGCATACAAGCAAATGAAAAAAAAAAAAAAAAAATTGGTGGCACTTACGTCCTGAAATGTTGAGATTGACCAGACCACGGTTGATTGTATCCGCCCACACTGTGGACTTTGTCTCGAACTTCTCTTCGGGTTGCGGAGATTTTGCAGGTCCTGGTGTTGTGGTCACACTTGATTGCAAAGTTGATGGTGTGCCGAGGAGGTTGAGAGGAGCAGCCTGAGATACTCGTCCAGGCCGTGGAAACTGGTTTGGAGAAGCAACAGCATCTCGCATTAAGCTTGAAAGTTGGTTTGTCGATGCTGCACGTGCTTGCAATCCCAGTTGTCCATGGAAGTTCTGTGAAGCTGCAGTAGAAACTCGAAGGGCTGCTGCTAGAGCGGATTGAGCAATGAAGTCTGGAGGTGCTGACTGTGCCCTTGCCGGACCCATGGATGGAATAGGCTGTGAGGGAACTACAGGTGTGGTTTCTGGAAAGAGGCCTCCAACAACATCATTGCTTGGTGTGGCTGGTGGCTGAGGTGGTGGAAACCCAGGTGTCAATGCAGGTTGTCCATTTGGAGTGTAAGTGAGACCATGGAATGATTCCCCAAAATCTGAGCCAGAGCTTATTTGTGCTTTTTCAGTGATAGGCCGTGGCTGCGATTCAAAACCATTGGTTGTTTGAAAAGGAGCAGGCGCTACATTTTGTGGCTGTGCAGTGAAGTTCTCTTGAGGGACAGCTTTGAAGGGAGGATCGCCAAATGGGTTTTGACTAACCTGTAGCGAATATTGATGGGGAAACAATTTCATGAATCCACTGAGAAATTGTTAAATTGGATGGGGAAAAAGATGCAAAAACAACTCTCTAATAAATTAACAGTGAAATAGAAGTTGTATCTTCTGTTATCACAAAGCATTAGCTAATGTCTCTAAATGGCATTATTTTTGCGAGAATGCTTATTGGATTTTCACTATGCAGAATTCTCAATAGATTGTGGGAAGACTTGAGTTCATACTCAAAACAAAATAGGAAGCTCCCATGAATCTACATGTTATAAAGAATATGGAGTAAACCTACATAGAAGTCTCTGTCAATACATAACGACCAAAAAAATTCACTTCCAATAAATTACACAGAAAAAGAAAAGAAAATTGATTATTTTATTATGAAATCATATGAACAATGCCACCGAAAGAAGCATAATAGCAGAAACAAAGACGGAATATTCAAGTTTTGCTGCCTCATAACTGATATTAGTAGATAAAAATCAAATATGGATCTATAACAAGAGAAGACAATGAACATACCTGGTTTGGAATCGACAACACTGAAGACCTTGGCTCAAAGTTGTCTTGCCAACCCGAACTCAGAGGAACGTCTGATTCTGAATTAGTGGAAATGGAAGTAACAGGCACAAGAGCCAATGAATTTACAGAATCTTCAGCTGAGAGGCCCCCAAACAAGTCCACTTCCTCACTTGTAGAAGCTGGGGCGGCTGATTAAGAACAACTAAATTGTCACATTCCAATCCACATAATTCACAAAACAAGAGTTTCATTTAAAAAAAAGGCAGTAAATAATATCAGACTTCTGATCATTTAAATAATTAAAAGGCAGGCAAGAATTTGATAATTTTTGTACATTTGAAATAATTTAAATAATTAACAATGAATTACAATGATGTATAGTTGTGTACATTTGAAATAACTAACCATGAATTAAAACAGCTTATACTCCAAAAACAGCCAACAAGGATAACTGAGATGAATAACTGAAGAAAGACGTCTCCAAGGAGTTAAACATATGATTAACTTAAACAAGAAACACAAGAGGCCCCCTCAATGCATTGTAAATATGTTAAAGGAAAGATGACTTACATTTAATGCAGAAGATTTGCTTTAGAATGGCTTTAAATAAGAAAGGACACTCCTACTCAAGGTTTTAAAAATCGGATCGAACTGGCCGGTCGAACGAGTCGAACTGGGAACCAATGGATAAATGGTCGAACCAATCGAACAAGGAACTAACTAGTGGAAAAATGGTTGGACTGGTCAATTTTTAAAATGGAGTTTAGGATCAATGCTAAAATCTGACTCAACCGGCTAAACAAGGCCACTAGGGTGAACTGTTTGAAAAAAGTCAAGACCCTAACTGCGTTTGGTTGGAGGATGGTGCTATTTTGAGATAGAATTGGAGTGGAATAAGTATAAGGAGTTTAGTTGGTGGGATTATAATGATTAGGAGATTTGTTAATGATTGGTATGGTGGTTGTGTGAGAAAAGAGAGAGTTAGTGGGTTTTGATGTGATGGATTGTAATTATTAGGTAGTGTTTTTTGAGTTATATGTGGGAAGAGAGAGTGTCAATGGGCTTCGAAATCCGTGTGGACACAGCTTTTGATGGTGCCCCGTATCCTGTGCAACCCACATGCAAGCCCATCCTTATCCCACCTGCTAACCCTTATTCCAGCTGTTAACCTGCAAGCAAATGCATAGGCTCAGTTTGGCATAAGGATAAGTGTTGTAAGGGTAAGTGGAGAAGGGTGTTTGGTTGAAATACAAGAATAAGAGATGGGATAAAATGATCGGTGTTGTGATGTGACGTTAGTGGATATTTGTTTAATATTAAGATATGGGTATGAGTGGATTGATGTGACTTAGTAAATATATTTTAATAGGTATATTATGTTGGAGTAGGTATATTTTAGTATATATTGGTATTAATGCAATGCAATGGGATGGTTTGATTGGGATTTTAATTGAAATAACTTATTCCTCCCTAAACCCATGGACAGTGATGTTATCCCTCTGTGAACACTGTTTATCCCAATGAAGTTAACACCTATGCCAAATGCAGACTTAGTGTCCCCTGCACCTCTCTTGCCTCTTGCACTCAACAAATCCCCCCCCCCACACAACCTCTCTCTTAGCAACCAACAAACCCTTAACCCTCTGTTGGCGCCATCTCTCTCTAGAGTGCCAACAATGGCTGCCAATCACCATCCCTCTCCATGTTGAACCACCTTCTATGGGGAAATGGAGGATAAAAGTTGTGGAGAAGGGGAGCCTTTGAAACCAACACCAGGATCACTCGCAACAGGGGAAGGTCCTATTGCTTCATCTAGGAGATACCGTACGTACGATTTGCTATCTTGCCTTTATTCGCATAAATTCCACTGCAGGAAACTTCTTAAGAGGATAATAAGATATATCATGTGAATCTAAGCTTTAAGGTAACTTGTTGATGCACATACAGACTGTGGGTAGTGGCTTTCTGATGGAAGCTTTTGGTTTCTCATGTGTTATATCATAAGAAGTTTGCTCAATGAAGGGGGGATGGCAAATAATCTTAAATAATAATTAAAGAAGGAAAGGGAAAAGAAAGAAATGAAAAGCTTGTTGGTGCTTGTGAAGAAGAGTGCACCTGAAAGCTCTGACTGCCATTAGACATTCATGTTGTTTGTGTACAATTAACATTGGTAGTTTAAGGGAAGGGGAGAAACAACCCGTGCTACATTTCTTGATGATATCCACTTTAGAGAAATGGTTAGAAACTTTTGGATGATCGCTTTCACATCACATAGAAGGCGAAGAACAAATATAGATTTTCCCCTCTCCATGGAGATCAACAAGAGAAACATATTGAGGACATCATCAAGGGAGATGGCAACTCCCTCCCTGACCACCATTGTTTGCCGATCATCGACCCCCTCCTTGACCACCATCCAAGCTAGCCACTTCCTCCCTCCTTCTCCCCTCCACCCCAGCACCACAACCACCACACCAACTTCCACCATCCAAGGGGGAAAACATTGAGGATGGATGCCCAATGCTCATGCTAAATCCACTCACCATCCTTTGTTGCAGGTCTGCTCGTTTTCCCACCCCAAGACTGGCCTGTGTCAAGGTATGGCTACATCTTCTCCATCCTTGAATGGTTTCTCATACAATCTTGATAGGGTGGAAATATGTTGCTTTGAAATGACATTTTCAAAAATTTTGGTTATTAGGAGTGTTTGATTGATGTCAGCAATGGTTAGATGTTACCCACACTTCTGATTGTACATCCATAAAGCATAAGGTCACCAAAATGATTGACTTTCTTGATATGAGCTGGCTGTCACAAACAAAATTCTCTCTTCTTTTGGATTGCAATATCTATTGATTCTTTCTTTGCACCACCACCCCTCCCCGACCTCCTTCCCTTGGATTGGTTAATTTGATTGCCCAATAAATTTAATCGAAATTTTCTTTCAGTGACGGTATGGAGGAAATTCATAAGTTTCTAGAGGGTGTTATGGCCATTGCAAACTAAATTTGGACCTCCGGTAGTGCTAACTTCTAAAGAGTTGGTTATAACAGCTCCAGTATGTGATCGAAATTCTAAAAGAAATATTCTTTAATAGATCAATTTTATTTTCTTATCAACTAAACACTAATCCAACCTGGCTGGACCAATATTAACCAGACCAGAGCATGACCAGTTTGGCTTTTTGTCGTTCAGTTCATCATTGGTTTGACCACTTCGAATCACTGATGGAACCACTAAAAACCAAAATCAGAACTTGGCCAGTTCAATGGCCAAATCACTTTTTAAATCATTGTCCTACACAAACAAAACAGAAACCCAGACAGAAAGGATTCCAGATAGGATTCCAGATGTCTGAACATATAATGCTTCTCAATATGTAAAAGCTCAACAGCACTCATGTCCTTGGTAATTGGAATATCATCTCCATGATTCTCAATATGTAAAAGCTCAACAGTACTCATGTCCTTTGGTAATTGGAATATCATCTCCAAGTTATCGGTTCAATTTGCATCATCTTAAATATGAAAAACAGAGATTGATGCAAAAATATAAAAGCATGGGCAGATTCCATGAAGAAGGATTCTCATAAGTCTCAGATCATTTGCATATATTATTGAAAATCAAGAAACCAAAGGAACCCTAGTTTACATAGAATAGATGAGATAAACAAAAATCGTGGCAATTTTACAAATACTAAATTGGGACGAAAAAAGTATGCTTGGTTTGAAATCAAAGAGTACTTGTTTCATTCATTAGAAAAAAGGGCACAGAATTTTACAAAAGTTATACCTGAAACAGCACTGCGAGGATCAAACTCATCAAAATCAAAAGTCTCACTGTTGTTAGCCAGTGCAGCAGCTGAAGTGGGAGGAATAACATTTGTGGTTTCAGAAGACAATGGCTTGGGAGGTGAAGGTGATGTTGGTGGGGGTGCTGCAGCTGTTTTTTCAACCCTTACATGGTAGAAATGAAAGGTCAGTTTTCTGACATCGAAGATTTAAGGACCTTTCAAGGGAAAAGAAGGGTAAAAACATGAAGGTAACAAACTGCCATACTTTTCATCAGGAACACTGTTGGAAGCACCTTTAGTTGCTTCTTCATAGCTAGGTGGTGCATTCATATGTGGCTCTGAAATAGGTCTGATACATGCAACCAGAACTCACTCTTAATGGGATCTAAATAGGCCAGATTACAATGTCCATATAGCCTAAAAAGATACAAAAATGCAATAATCTGAGTCAACAAGGAAGCTTACCTTGCAACATGAGATCCATTGGCTCCACCATTTCTGCAAGAGTGAATGGGAAAAAAAGAAAATGGTTAATGATGATCATCCTGATGAAGATCAAGAATGATGCCAAAATGCTTCATGGAGACAAGACCTTGTACAGGTATGCTAGAGTAACATGATTAATCCATCATTAAGGTCTGAAAACAAGACCCTGTGCAGATAATGTGAATATTAAGATAAACAAAGCCTTAGAAGCTTTATGGAGACACTTTTATTCGAGAGAGAAAAAGATGACTAGATGAAGTTAGTAGCCATTGTGCTACATTCATTCCAGCAAAAAAGTATGGAAAAAAGTATGACTGGTCAACTCTAATTTTCAATGCAGTAAAAACATGGCATAATAGAGTTGGTGAGTTTTCTTCATAAAATCAACTTTCATAAAGCATAATGAAGGAATAATTTCATGCAGCATCCCAAGAGATACTTTACGTTAGGATATCAATTGCAAGGATTAAATATAGGGATTTTTACATATATATATAGATGTTTGATATTGTTGGGATTTGTTGAAAGTACCACATAGCACGTCACGTGGCAACCATTAGGCCACGTGGAAGCCATCTGGATGCCTAGTAGGACCGGCAGTTTGGGTTCCCAAGAACCAAACTTGGGTGCACCAAAATTGGTGATATCCCATTTTTAGTAAAGAGGGTTTAGGAATAAAAGTTGTGGAATTAGTTCTTTTGTTAAGAGAAAATCTTTTCAAATGAGAAAAGATTTTATCTCTTTAGGAAACAAGTTTTAGTATCTGAGTCTTTACTATTTTTAATGGGTATGTTCTCTCTATAAGTAGAGAGCCTCCCCAACTATTATTTCTTTGAGCAATAACATTAATTCTTCCATAATCAAGAGCTCCTCTCCTCTCCCAACTTCCCAACAACACAACCGGTCCACAGGAACGATCCCGGCAACCTGCACACACACCCAGTAGGTCGGTTCAAGTCTGAACCAACCCTCTTTCAACCTCTACAGGTGGCCTACACCACCAAATCGACCTCTCCTCTCTCCTGCAAATCGGCCTGCACCTTGCAGACTAGTCCACAACACCTAGACCAGTCCATATCAGGACTAGCTAGTCTCTACAGAAACCACAAGGTGCTTCTCTCCCTCTCCAAGCGTTGACAGCCACCCTAACGGGCTGTTTTTCCCACGTACAGGAGTCTCCACGCTCCGCTTCCGTGCCAATTCTTGACATGGTATCAGAGCAGTCATTCTAGATTTCCCGTTTGTGTGATCTGAGATCGTACATTTGTGATTCTCGCATCCAAGAAGTCATCAACAAATCCGGCACCTTACGCGGAGAAGCAAGACTAAAGAAGATAGCGAAGTCAACCACAATGGTCAGAGACGCCACATTATCAAAAGGAGAAAGCAAGGAGAAAAAGAAGAAAGAGGAGATTTATCAAGTTCTAGCACTTGTGATCTTCATGTTCGTGACACTTTATATCTGATTTTTTACTGTCATTCAAAAGAGAAGATTTTTCCGGAGAAAATACGTCAAAGACAGGACACCACAGTCCACGCAACAACTTTCCAAGTTGCCAAAAGAGACAATGACTTCCCAAGTTTTGAAAGGATTAATGGTTGATCTAAGCTCATTTCCTAAAGATCCAAGCAATTTCGTGAGACCACCAAGTGGGGCTACTAGTACCTCACACGTGGACTCTCTAACTCATGAAGATCTTGAGAAATTGCATGCTCTTCTAAGAGAAGACAAGTTCACGGCGGCCGTCGAGACGACTAGTCAGGCTGCCACAGAAGCAACAACTTTAAAGGTGGCAAGAGGATTCTCCATCGACTTGTCTAAAGAGAAGATCCAGGCCATGTTCCTTAAAGAGAAGGAAGAGAAGACAACAGCCATTGCAACAACTATTGAGGTCACTAAAGAAAAAGCGACAACTTCCAAGGTTGCAAAAAAGGCCTTACAGTCATTCCTCCCAAGAAGAACGCGAAGCCTAAAGAAGAAAATGAACGGTGGGGCGTCTAGCTTCACCGATGGAAGGCTAAGTCGTCGGCCTCGCAGCCTTCAACTTGAGGGAGGGTGTTGAGATTTGGTTAAAGTACCACGTAGCACATGCCACACGGCAGCCATCTGGATGCTCAGCAAAACCGGCAGTTTGGGTTCCCAACAACCAAACTTGGGTGCACCAAAATTGGTGATATCCGATTTTTAGTAAAGTGGGTTTAGGAATAAAAGTTGTAGGATTAGTTCTTTTGTTAAGAGAAAATCTTTTCAAATGAGAAAATATTTTATCTCCTTAGGAAATAAGTTTTAGGATTTGTTTTAGGATTTGAGGCTTTATTATTTTTAGTGGGTATGTTCTCTCTATAAATAGAGCCTTCCAAACTATTAATTCTTTGAGCAATAACATTAATTCTTCCATAATCAAGACCTCCTCTCCTCTCCCAACTTCCCAACAACACAACCGTCCCACAGGGACGATCCCGGCAACCTGCACAAGCACCCAGCTGGCCGGTTCAAGTTTGAACCGGCCCTCTTTCAGCCTCTGCAGGTGGTCTACACAACCAGACCGACCTCTCCTCTCTCTTGCAGACCAGTCCACAACACCCAGATCGGTCCATATCAGGACTGGCTGGTCTCTGCAGCAACCACAAGGTGCTTCTCTCCCTCTCTGAGCATTGACAACCACCCTAATGGGCTGTTTTTCCCGCGTACGAGTCTCCACATTCCGCTTCCGCACCAATTCTTGATAGATATAACACACATGCCTCTATGTTAAATATTTATATAGCTGCCCGTATGAAATGACCCACATAACAAACCCATTGCATTTAAACCCGAGCCTAGGGTGGTATCCCTAATTTCCCCACACCACCTCAGCCCTAGAACTCCCACCTGAACGACACACCAACACCCCCTCTTCCCCAGCATCTTGTTCGATGCTCCCACCGCCATCAACAGAGGAGGAGAGGGAGCCGATCGCAACACCCCCCCCTTCCTCACTTCTTCCCGCGCGTGTGGTCCTGCATCAACGCAACAATCGACGCAAGCAGCAAGGCACCGTAGGTGGGCGTCACTCGCGAGGTGGGGAGGGAGAGCGCATGCTCTCCTTTTCCCGCCCATCGTGAGGGAGCGAGGAGCCACGCTCGCATGAGGCTGCTCGAGCTCATGCACCTACATGGAGAGGAGGGTCCCGACGCCTTTGAACACTGCGTAAAGAGGGAAAACAGCGAGGGCTTCATTTTTCAACTTCCTCTCTCATGCCTTCCATCCTTTTCTCATCGTGCTCCGCGAGGCGAGCTGTTGGGCGCAGCACCAAGCGCTAGCAGCGAGGTGCTTCGCGAGGGAGTACGAGCGCAGCAGAAGCGTGGTGGTTGTAGGTGGAGTCAGTGGTTGTTGGGTGTTGGTGGTGTTGTGTCGTGTGGACGAGGAGGAAAAGAACAGGGGAGGGAGGAGGTTGAAGGAGAGAAGGAAATAGAGCGTGGGAGAGGGGAAGGTCGTGAGTTGCACCCTCCTCTCCTTTCCCGTACATGCGTGGCTATCAAGAGGCACGGGCAAACCATCCACATTCCCTAATCCTTCTCGAAATGGAGGTGGAGTGGTGTATTCTCTCCCTAGTCTCTAGCACTTGTTTGTGCCAAATGCCTTAGAAGTACGAACCATCTTGCGATTAGGTTAGATCTTCGAATAAACCTCCAATTTGGATCACCTACCTCATAAATGAAACTAAGTGGATATGTGAGGTTACACATATGCATGTGCATGTACGTGATTATGTATGTGCGTTGGAGTTTTTACATATGCATGTGCATGTATGCACCTACTCTTGACAGTTTTATTTTACCGCTGCTTTCTATCAATTCTAGCAAGTGATTATTATTCTTGGTTAGAATGACGACCATATGAAATGAATTCAATGGTAGGGACTTCTTTTACGACATAGGAAATATGCAACACTAACTACTTCATGGGGACCCACTTAAACACTTTCTACCCAGTTCTTCCTCATGATTGATGATAGTTCTTCAAGTAATTTTTATAGCCAAAGCATCAAGTGATTGTTTTTTTTTTATGAACTCCTTCAATGGAGTATAATATCTGCTCCTATCATAAATCATGTATTTTCAGCTGGAGTATGACTCACAAATTATTAAGTACTTTATTTTATGAGTACCTAAACTGCATTCATAAACAGACAATTAGCTGATGTTTAATAGGAAGTTCTAAGGGGATCCTACAATACGAAGATGAGTTTTACAGGTGTCAATAGAAGTTCTTAACCCATGTTAAATAACCTCAATATTTTGCCAAGAGTGGTCTTTCTTATTCCGGTGTGTTTAGTTCCGTTCTGAATGCATATTACAAGTAGCTAGTTAATCAATTATTAAGATTCTTTAAATGTGACTTGTGAATGAAATAAATGAATGCATTGTCTTATAGACGCACACACATGCATGCATGCCTTAGCTCTAACTCAATGAACTTTATACTTGATCTACATGTGAAAAATGATTAATGCTTATCGTGGGAAAATGACAACCCTAATGGTTGAGAAAAAGGCTTTTACTGAAATGCATCTATTTGTCTATTCCATGTTTGAAATCTAAATTATGAATGTAGATGCATGTTATTTGATGATATTTGAAACAGAATTAAAGGAATTATAAACATACCTTAGTGAGAACTAGAAAAATATATTATCCGTTGTGGTATGAAACTTTGATAATAATGGGATAATTCACCTACTGTAAGGCATGGTTGTTAGTTGGGTTCTGGTATGGGGGTGAGCTAGCCCTCAGATACGCACATACCGAGGAGAGCTAATCACTCATTGTGTAAGGACAAAGTTAGCCTTCCCTCGGGTTGGAACCCAAGGTAGGAATGGCCTTCCTACACCGACTCATGTTAGGTCCACGGGGCCAACCGAGATAGCCAAGCGAGGGTACGCAGACTGGTGAGGGACATAGCCCCTATTCTGTTCTATGTTGTACGACTTAAAGCATACCTGTTAGCAGAAACGACTAACCGTTTGCCAGTGCGAGGTAGCCTCCCGTACGTTTATTACGCGTGCCGTAGTCACCGCTACGTCACAACTATAACCCCGGGGTGGTAGACCAGGTATAGGACAAACGCAGGATGTTCTCTCGCCCAAGAGAGCACCACATGCACATCATGCATCGTGGGAAAACTGCAACAAGATCGTTCCCCTAGGGAACATGTGAACCAAGAGATAATGAGACCCTTTGCTAGAATAACCGAAATCACAAAACTAGTACCAAAAAATAGCAATAAAACATGAAAATCTCTGAAATGTTTACTGTTGCCTGAAATATTTACTGCTTTTCTCTTCAATTAAGTTGTGTTAGTTGAATGTACACTTGCCACTCTACTCAACTTTTGCTGCCATCTACCACTTGTGTCCAGGATAGGGAGGTGAGCAGCCAGTTCCACCGACTGCGGAGAGAGTTGGGCCTAGTCGAGCCCAGCCTTAGTTTTTCCTTTTGCGTTATGCTGTAGTTTAACTCTCCTTTTGTTGTTGAGAGTATCTATTTGGATCTAGTAGTTCAGTTTCCGTATTTAGATTGTGTCATGACGGCTATGATGTAAACGTGTTATTCTCCTATAGCACTGTTTCCACTTACTGTCTATTTTACAGCTTTCTATCTTTATTATGCCTCTAGCTAGGGTGTATGTGTGGAAATTATTACATTTTAGTTTATTACTCGTTGGGTGACCGGACCTTGGGATAGTTGAGGTGATCCGACCCGGTTCCACATGGAGTGGGTTCAGGTTGTAACACTATATAAAGCTACCCATTATCACACACATGCCCTACATCAGTGTGAGCTTTTTGAGTTAACAATATATAGGTTAATTTATGCCAAGGACAAGATCAACTAAAATCTTAGCATCCATTTAAAGATTGAGATCCAATCAAAAAAATTGACAAAGGAGAATACCACAAACAATATGTCCTTTCACCCGTGTCTAATGAAGAAGGCAACAAATATCCACAATGGAGGAGGGGCAATAGCATCGTTTGTGCACGGTTTTTTAATAGCATGGTCCCTGGAATTATAGATGATATAAGCTATTACAAAACAGCAAAGGGTATTTGGGATAGTTTGAGGGACACATATTCACATGATCAAAATGTTGGTAGAATTTTACACCTATATCAAGAAATTCTCATTGTCTCAAGGAGATCAGACTTTTCCTAGTACTATTTTGCTTTGAGTGTTTTTTTTTGAGAAGCTGAATGTGTGCCAGCCAATGTGTTGTGACAAGCAAAAGGAACAGAGAGAAAAGATGAGGGTGGCTAAATTCCCGAGTGGCTTTGGTCCTAACTATACCTCAGTGAGAGATCAAATACTGAAAGAGAAGGTGATTCCTACTTTAGAAGACGCCTATAATCAATTAAGTCGATTATCTCTCACATCATATGTTGAGTTTTCAGCTTCGGCTATGATTGTATCACAGGGACGTGGATGTCCGCTTGTGGGAAGCACCAGAGGTCTTTGTCATGGGGGTGCTTGTGGCTCATTCGAGTGTGGTAGACTGCAATCCACCTATCATGGAAAACAAAGGCATCTTGAGGACCACTATTGGGATAAGCATAGGAGACCTATTGCAGCAACTGTTCAGCCTTAAGGAGCTAGCTCTACTGCAGGGACAGTGTCTATTCCCAAAGCGAAGTATGAAGAATTTTTACTGCATCAGTCTACCACAGCCTCACTTGGTATTGCATCATCACCTTCCATGACAGTGTCTGCTCCAGCTACTGCTGCTATGCAATCTAAAGGTATTGATACTACATGTTCTAGCATTACACGAAATTCTATTCCATCAGACTGGCTACTTGATTGTGCCTCACGCCATCTATGTGGAGATGCATCCCGATTCACAAGGTTTCATGCTTTATTAGGAGAGCAGTTTGTGAATCTTGCTGATGGTAGTTAATCTCCCCTTACTGGTCAAGGGGTTGTGCCTCTTACCTCCTCCATAAGACTTACTAATGTTCTTCATGCCCCTAACTTTCCTTTCGGTCTTCTTTCTATTAGTGAAATAACATAATCAAATTGTCAGGTTATTTTTTATGTTGTACATTTTGTGATAAAAGATCTCCGGAGAAGATTGGTGTTGGCCGTGAAGAAGGGGGCAACTACTACCTACATCAATCTCCTATTTTGACTCATGTTGTGCGTTCATCTATTGAGGCATCGAGCCCATATCAGTGGCATTTTCGTCTTGGTCATTTACGTCTCTAGAAGTTGCACCATATATTTCCCCAAATTTTTGTGTTAAGCCCCTATTTACATAGCCACCGGAGATCTTTGGTTGTGTTTCCTTTGTTCATTTACAAGGGATTCAAAGGGGCAAGTTCTCTCCAAGGGTTGTTAAGTGTGTTTTCTTAGGATACTAAGAACTCAAAAGGGAGGATACTGAGAACTCAAAAGGGATATAGATGTTATAATCCTTTTCATCGTCGGGAGTATATTAGTGCAGATGTTACCTTTTTTAAGTAAATACCCTATTTCTCTACAACAGCATCCCACACCTCTCATGCTAATCATGGCAACCTACCTCTTCCTGTCCCACTTATACCTCTTGAGGATGTCTCTTTAACCGCTATTCCATGCTTGTTTGCAAATCATCCTGCTATTTACAATCGTCACATCTCCTCGCATACAACACCAGTCGAACCCCCAGATGGAGATCCATCAACTAATGCTACTACCTCAGTGACAGGTGAAAGTGTTGATCCTCATGATATCGTTGATGTTGATGATGACAATGTTTCAAGTGATAGCCCTATGGAGTTCAACATTCCTAGTGCCCTCGGGAAAGGGAAGAGACAATGTACTACAGATTCGATCTCCAACCATGTCTTGTTTTTTTTTTTTTGAAAAAGGAAAGGGTAGTTATCCAGAGTGATAACTACCCAAAAATATATATAATAGAATCAACAATAAACAACATTACAACAGGTAGACGCCAAGGTCCCCCACTCACAAGGATTCAACCCAAAGAGAAAACAAGGAGTTAATAGACTCAACAAAATTCTCTACGTAAGGTCTCTGGCCCCTGAAAACTATCGCATTTCTGCCCAACCAGATACCCCAAAGAACTGCCAACGGCCTGGCCTTCTCTTTCTTCGTACAGAAAATGAAATGTCCACCACTACCACCTCCACTTCTGAAACTATGCCAGAATTCCTCAAACAGCCGACACTCCCACCACCTCCCGCCCATCCTGCCCTAAATTTGCATCACAAAAGGACAAGTGAAAAAAAGGTGATCAACGTCCTCCTCACCATCCCCACACAAAGAGCACACCTTACAATCTCCAGGAGCCCACCTCACCCTCCACACCTTAGTCACCAGCCTTCTCCTCCTAAGTAGCCAGGCAAAAATATTGACCTTCAGCGGACACGCGGCTTTCCAAATCTGTCTGCAGTCCCTTACCAGATCCAGCTCCACCCCAGGACCAACAGCGGACAATCTCTTGTATGCAGCCACTACCGAAAAGTCACCTTCGTCCCAACCAAACATGTCCGTACCATCCGCCGGATGCAGTCCCTCCAACTCATCAAGACCTGAAAATCGTGCGCTCTCGCATCTGATAGACTGCCAACGAAGCACGGGCACCACCCATCTTCCCATACCTCAGCCACAGACACCATTTTGTTCTGGGACAAGGCAAACAGTCTCTGAAATCTTCTGCAAAGCGCTCCATCACCCGTCCAGTCATCCTGCCAAAATCTGAAAATCTCCCCTGTTCCCAACACAGGAACAAAGCAGTTCCTCACCTTCGGAGCCACCGTCGACAAGCCTTTCAAGAAGTGAGAGGCATCCTTAGGCGGTGACACCAGGAGATCCCACCGCACCGGACCACCATACGTCGTCTCGAACACCTTGCCCATCATATCCCCCCTTCCTTCCAACAGGCACCCCACCCATTTCGCCAACAGACTGTCATTAGATCTCTCCAAATCCCTCACGTCGAGCCCCCCGTCTTTCAACGGTCTGCAGACCTCCTCTCAAGCAACCAACCTGGCACCCTGTCCACTCGTCCCCTGATTGGACCAAAAGAAACTCCTCATAGCTCACTCAATCTTTGTAATCACCTATCGAGGCATCTTCAGCACGGAAGTGAAGTACGACGGCATTGCTGACAGAACCGCCTTGAGCAGGATCAACCTCCCACCTTGACAGAACCAACCAACCATGTCTTGTTTAAAAGGCTTGGTCCCTCATTTAGGGAATTTTTTGAGCACATTGGCAACATCCCTTCCCAGAAACTATCAAGAAGCCATGATGAATGATGTTTGGAGACGAGCATTATTAGAAGAGATGAATGCTTTGCTTAGTCGTGGCACTTAGGAGTTTTATCACCACTTCTTGGTGCTTCTATTGTGAGCAACAAGTGGGTGTTTACTATCAAGTACAAGGCTAATGGAAGTATTGAATGCCAGACATATGGTATTGATTTCTTTGATACTTTTTTTCCTGTTGCAAAGTTAACGGTTGTTCATATTATCATTTCTATTACTGTTAACCTAGATTGGTAGTTATGCCAACTTGATGTAAAGAATGCATTTTTATATGGTGACTTATTTGAGGAGGTTTACATGCAACAGCCACCTAGTTTTGATATTCAGGGGGAGTGTGAGAAGGTTTACTGATTGAAGAAGGCAATCTATGGCTTAAAGCAGAGCTCTAGAGCCTAGTTTCACAAAATTTCCAAAGTGGTTGAGAAGGATGGGTTCCTTAGATCTGCATCTAACAAATCACTCTTCGTAAAGAAAACAGAGGGAGGTGATGTTGTGTTGTTGGTCTATGTAGATAACATAATCTTACCGGTGATGATATTGAAGGATTTAAACATAAAAAAGTGTATTTGCAATAGCATGTTGTAAAAAAGTGTTTGTAATAGTATTTTGTGACCAAGGATCTTGGACAACTCCAATACCTCTTGGGCATTGTGGTAGCTAGAAGCTCATCAGGCATTGTGTTAACACAAAGAAAGTATGTTACTGATTTCTTATAGGAGATAGAAATGCTTAAAGCAAAATTGAAAGGAATTTCAATGGATCCTAATGCACATCTTTATGAAGAATGCTCTAAGAAGGCAGATCCTAAGAGTTTTAAATGCCTAATTGGCAAACTCCTTTATGTAATAATTACCCAACCAAGTATTGCTCGTGCAGTGAGCAAAATTAGCATGAGCAAACCTACTAAATATCATTAGAAGGTGGCCATTATGATTCTCAGATATTGTTGAACGCTATGAGTTGCTACGCTAACGTATTTGATTTTGAAAACCTGCCGTTGTAGTTTGAAAGCGAAGAACTCTTGTTCAACAAATAAAATTTATACCAGAATAGAAATCCCGGGTCGAACTCAGGGAGGCAAACGTTTGATTTAAAAATACGCATTTGTTTTATTTGTCACGAAGTAATTTAATTGACTAGAAACTATCTATTTACACTAAATAGAAGAGAGAGAGAATATTACAAATAAAAACTAAAACGAGATGTAGAATGAACATGGAATTCATTATCAAAGGGATTGTTTGTTACACTAAACATTACGACTAGAAAGCGGGAAAATGATTACATTAGAAAGCAGTAAATATATTCTAGAAAGCAGTAAATCTACTCCAGAAAACAGTAAAAAGAATGGGGAGAGAGATCCTCCTCGACAGTCGTTTGGAGGACGAGCCGGATGGGACGAAGACGGGGAACGGAGCAGGACGAAGGAGGAGGAAGCAAGAAGAACGGGAACGGGGCAACACGTCGTCGTCGTGGGATCCGCTTCCAAAAGGAGGACGAAAATTTGACTTTATCTCACGAGAAGCATCGCAAGTGTGGGACAAGCTTCTCTTGAGCTTTGGAGAAGGAGAGAAGAGAAGGGATGAGAATTTCGTGTGGAGGGCGTCTCCTTTTATAGTTGCAAGGAGTGAGAGCAATTTTGTCATTTTAATTTGAAAAACATTAAATCAGGGATCTTTAGTGACGGATAAAACCGTCGCTAAAGCCCCATCGTGGGCGTAGTGGGGCACCCGCTCATCTTCCGCACCGCCCACGTCCTTCAATTCTCAGCCGTTCAATCGTGAGATCGAACGGCTGAGACGTGCCTTCACCCACCTCCTCTGCGCACAACGCGCGCGTGTGATCTCGTGCGAGGCGCGAACGTGCATCAGCGCGTGGGCGCTATCGGGCACCCGCAGCCGACCGATGATGATCCAACGTTCCTCGCGTCCGCTCGCCCACGCCTGAGGAATCGAACGCGCGCCTCTGCGTCACATGAGCGTGCTCGACCACCGCGCTATCAATGCATTTGTGCCGCACTTAAGGTTTTGTGCGCGTGCGATCAAGACCGTTGGATTGAGATCCAACGGTCGAGATAGCTCCTTCCAACGATTCTTCAGAGCCTTCAAGCGCCGGTTGAGCTCCTCTCTCAGCCATTAGATCTTGATCCAACGGCTGAGATGCGTAGGCACTAGAGGCTTCAGCGGTTGAGGGCGACCGATTGGGCGGCCAAGATGGTGCCACGTGGCACCATTTTGGCCGTGCATCTTATGGATGATGTAGATGGTGCCACGGTTGTCGGATTGAGTCGATTTTCGCACCGTTAGGCTGCGATCATCGATCCGAATCCATCCATGCAGTCGAATTTCTCATTTGAAGTGCGGATTCACATCATCTTAGCCCTTGATCTTCTAGGATTCCCTAGTCTCTATCTGATGCTACAGATGTCTGATTAAGGCGATCTTGGAGTCGTCGAACTCCAATCGTCACCCTAATCAAATCTGTACGGTTGGATCTTTGATCCGAGGCCCCAATAAAAATTTTGCCCTGTCCCTGAACATAAAAGGAGACAATTAACCTCCATTTTATTCAAACTAATCTAAATGCAATATGATGCATGTTATGCAATATTTATAGTATGCAATGCAATTCTATGCTTAAGAACATGCATAAATAGGCATCTTATGCAATGTAAACATGTTTACATCAGATATCTAAAAGCTTCACCCGCCAAGGGTTTTCTCTTCACCAAGACAAGGACTCTTGATTTGGTTGGCTATTCTGATATTAATTATGCTAGCTCCTTAGATGATAGGAAGTCAACCACAAGATACCATACCTTTATGGGAGGTAGCCTTGTAACTTAAAGGAGCAAGAACCACAACATCTCATTAATCAAGACAAGGTCTCTTGATTTGGTTGGCTATTCTGATATTAATTATGCTAGCTCCTTGATGATAGGAAGTCAACCACAAGATACCATACCTTTGTGGGAGGTAGCCTTGTAACTTAAAGGAGCAAGAACCAGAGCATCTCATTCTAGCGCAAAATCAGAATATCAAGCCATGGCATAGACAACAACAAAGATGATGTGGATTAAGTCTATCTTTGATTGTCTACATATTTTAGTAACGACACCCATGAGCATGATGTGCAACAATTGTGTAGCAACTTTTATTGCCAACAATCCTGTATTCCACGAACACACTAAGCATGTAGAAGTTGATTCTCATTACATAAGAGACATGGTCCAAAAAGGAAATATATCTACACAGCATATATTTATTGGTGATCCAGTTGTAAACATTTTTATTAAGCCTCTCCAACGAGTTATCTTCTCTGAGTGTTTGTCCAAGCTCAACATGATTGATATCTATGCTCCATCTTGCGGAGGAGTGTTGTACTTTGTATTTTTTTTCCTATACTATTGTAATTTCTATATTGTGTATAGACCTTTTTGTATTTTCTCCGCTAACCTCTAAAAGGAGGACTAGGGTTTCTAGTGGAAAAGAACTATACCTTTTCCAAAGACAACAAGTACCTTACCACAAGCTCTTATCCTCCAAGCTTCTACTGTCATCACCATTTTAAGCTCAATGTCCTTGCTAAATCAGCGGTCACATTTTGGGCCTTTTTACACTTTTTTTTTTGGGAACCATCCATTTGACAAATCTTATGGGCTAAGTGCATATTTCTTCATTAATATATTCATACCTATTGTATTATGTTATTATATATAACTAAATATTTATAATTATGTACATATATAACTAGGTAAAGTAATTATATTTGGTTATATATATATATATATAATCTTAGTTTTGTATCCTCATCCATCGATCCTCTATTCTTAGAGAGCACAAGAAACCAGACATCCTGAGAGAAAGTAAGTTCTGTGAGAAAAGGAGGAACACAGGATGCATTTATGAAATTCAGCCATATGGATTTAGAGAGAATCATTCGAAAAAGGTACATACAAAGAATCAAGCAAATGAGATGCATGTAACACAATTGTTTAAACAATTCAAACAAAAATGTATATGGAAGGCTAAATCAAAAACTATTTATAAAGACGTGCTTCGTATATCTAACTTGTGTGATTTTTCATTGATGCAATTCTTTTTCTTATTAGTTTTCCATATGTTTTTGTTATTTCTTATTTCTAGTTGAACTATTTATGTAATTTTTCTATCCCCTTCTCTCTATACAAGACCGACTAAGGTTTCAGTATTCAATAAGACATTTCTTTTCCTCTGATATCAAAACATCAGTCCTAAGCTACTAATCGATATACCCTTGATCCCCATCTCTTTCCTTTTTTCCATCTTAAAATAAAAAAAGGGAGAAAAATGAACCCAAACCCTACTATCACCAATCAAGCGAGGCTCCCTACCACCACAATCAACCTTTAACCAACCAGAAACTAGTCTAACGAAGCTTCACAACCGTTGCCGACCATTAGGGCCCCTCTCCGGTGGTTGTCGCATCGCCCACCATGCTTACCAATCAGCCGACAATCCTTCCTTGCTATTGAGAAAAGCATTAGGGGCTCACCTTGACATCCATCACCATTACAGCAATATCTGATGATGCCACCAAGATGACCTACCACCTTGATCTGCCACCAAGGCAACCACCACCCTAATCCGCCACCACCAACACTGCTAGAGGCCACTAAGGCTTCCTTAATTCGATTCCAACTTCCCTCCTTTCTGCCTCTACCTCCCCAATTCGAGTTGACTCCTCACTGACCAGGCTGATCCAATTTGATCTCACTAGGTTTTACTGATTGGATTTGATCATCTTGGTTGATTCTTCTCCAATGACCGGATCTTATCTTCTTTCACGACCAGGATTTTCCATTCGTTGACCAATCCTCCCTTCCTACTACATGAACTAAGTATCACATGCATCTTTGCATGCATATTGCATGCTCACTATGAGGTTGGTTTCACACCTTGTTGATGATATTTCAACTCACTTAACTGCCTCTGCACTACTATCCCCATGGCTAACGAGGAATCCTTAACTGTTATCTCAAAGCCAAGATCTCTACCTCTGTTATGGTTCGAAGATCTACAATCAAACTAGTTGGGTCCCAAAATTGTCTTGTGGTCAAAGGCTTTCCACATCATCATTGGACGATAAGACTATTTACATGTTCTAACTAATGGGACTTCCAGTCCCAAAGATGCAGCGAAATACAAGAAATGGGAGTACAACAATCTAGTAATGAATTAACTGATGAATAGCATTGGTTAGAAGATTGCTGTAAAGATGCTATATAAGAAGGTAACTAAGGAGATCTAAGAGACTCTGGAGACAAGATACACTATAAATGAGTAGTTCTCATCATGCAGATATTTGCATGCATGTAGGGAATACCAATCAAGGTAATATGTATTCGGTTAAGTATTTTACTACTTAAGAGGACTTGTTTAAAGAGCTTGCTGTCTTCCAACCTGCTTGCTGTAAGAAGCAGGTTATTGAGAGAGCCAAGTGGCAAATGTATATGTTAAGCCTAGGGACAATTATTTATGTTATTTTTTGGGTGTCTTCGTAATTCTCCTAAACCTCTCTAGTATAAAAGAGAGGCTAGGGTTTTCTTTTGAAGATAATACTTTCCCTTTCCTCAACATGGTATCAGAGCAATGGTCCTAGGCCGGTGCTCCAATATCCCACCAAATACCCACCCAAAAAAAAGATGATCAAATCACCAATAAAAAGGTAATTTGATCATCAAAACTTCGATGGATCGCGATAGCAGGGGTAGTGACACTAGAAAGGAGTCCCTCAGCATCGCCGCAGATGCCTCACGATGCGTCACCACCGGCTGGGGGTCGGGCAACCCCAACGCTACCAACCAGACCGCTTGTTGGCAACAGACCACCGCCAGCTAGGGGTCTGGGGGCCCTAACGCCACTGGCCAGATCGCCGGTTAGCAGCAGATCACCGTTGGCAAACCTACAGTGGGTTTGTTGGTGGCCCAGCAAACCAACGCCTCCTCCTGGTTTGCGATTCCTTGTGGTGTTTGGCGCATGATGAAGACTTACACGTGCCTATGTGGTGATGAGTGTTCTCTCACAATTGAAAGTCAAGTTTTTCCCCTCAAACATGATAAGTCTTTTCTCATGCAAGGAAGACGTGATAGATCCACAAAGAGGATCAATTTCAGATCAAAAGGGACCGGCATGTGTAGTCCAAGAAGATCCAAGGAAGAAAAGGACTAGAGGAGCGTGGATAATCGACTCCGGTGCCTATATTCATCTCACAGGAGATAAAGAGAGACTTATAGATCCCATGGGTCCACACGGGATCAAGGATGTCAAAGTGGCCAATAGAGCCACATCATCGATCACAACAGTTGAGCGTGTACATGCCTCTCCAGAGATGTTAGCCAAAGGGGTTCATTGTGCTCCAGAGTTTCCAATGAACCTGTTGTTAGTGAGTTGCATCTGTAAAAATCTTTGATGTGTTATATTTGATGAAGGTTACTATTATTTTCAGGATCGACGGATAGGAAGCATTATTGGTGGAGGCATAGAGCAAAATGGTCTTTACTATCTCGACACACCTACGTGTTTGCTGAAGCAGTTTCCATAACTACTGATCCCTGGCTATGGCACAGGAGGCTTGGGCATCCAACACTCAAGAAGATGCGACAGACATATCTTAGTCTACCAAATTCCTTGACCTTACAATGTGAGGATTGTCAGCTTGGGAAGCGCCACAAGAGCACTTACCCGCAGAGGGATACTGGAGTGAGTTATATTCCCTTGATTTAGTACATTGTGATGTGTGGGGACCATCCAGGGTACCTACCTCAGGAGGACATAGATACTATACTGTTATTGTCGATGATCATAACCGCCTTGGATTTTCTTGATGAAAACCCACTCAGAGATCCACCAAGTTATTCAGCAATTCTTGGCAGAGGTTCAGACTTAGTATGACGACACAGTTCAAGTCTTTCGCAGTGATAATGCCTTAGAGTTTGTGCAGCGAGATGTTCAAAGCTTCTCTTCTCGAGGCATTATTCACCAGATGTCTTGCGCTTAGACATCTCAGCAGAACGGTGTGGCTGAGTGCAAGCTTCGACATCTCATGGATATTGCTATGGCCCTGATGATCCATATAAACGTTCCTAAGCAATTCTGAGGAGATGCCATACTTACTGCGGCTTACCTAATTAGTCAGGTACCTTCGTCAGTCCTTCATGGGCAAATTTCCTTTTAGGTGATTCATCCAAATTGTGAGAAGTCATTTGCTCTACCTCTAAGGATTTCTTACTACACTTGCTTTGTCAAAACATATGGTAATCAGGATACGTTTGCTCCTAAGGCAATCAAATGCATCTTTCTTGGGTATTCCAGGACACAAAAGGGCTATAGGTGTTATGACCCGAACCGTAGGAGATATATTGTCACTGCTATTGTTACTTTCTTTGAGAAGGTCTCATACTTTGAGAGGAACATCTATATAGGCTGCCTTGAAGGAGACTCAGGTGTACCATCGGAGGTCACATGCTTCACCCGACATTGGGCCTTATTCCAACTTGACAAATGAGTAGTTCAAACGCAGAGGAACAGTTAGTTCCGAGGAGACCCACTAGAGCATGCACACTCCATCCTCTTTCTCAGTATATAGGATTTACTCACCTGGAGGATGGGGTCCGTTAATTTGCTTCTGGCATTACTGCCACCGTGATTCCGAGGGATTTTGCCCAGGTTTCCGAGGACCCTACATGGTATGCTACAATGGATGAAGAGATGCAAGCCTTATAGTCACAACAAACATGGGACTTAATGTCGTGCCCTACTGGTGCTATAGTTGTTGATTGCAAGTAGGTCTATACTATCAAGTATAAATTTGACGGGACAGTGGACAAATATAAAGCCAAGCTTGTTGCTAAAGGCTTTACTCAGACTTTTGGGGTATATTATTTTGAGACCTTTGCTCCCATCACTCGTATTACCTCTGTCAGGATTATTATCTCAGTTGCTACGATCAAGAGATGGTCGTTGATCAGCTTGATATTAAAAATACCTTTTTATATGATGACTTACCTAAGGAGATGTACATGAGACAACCTCTAGGTTATAGCTGTCAGGGGGAGCATGTTTGTCGCCTAAGGAAGGCAATATATGGGTTGAAGCAGAGTCCTCGTGCCTGATTTGAGAGGCTTAGCATAGAGATTGCGACGGTTGGATTTCAACGTTCCACTTCTGATCACTCTGTCTTCATCAGGAAGACGGAGTATGGAGGTCATACCCGAGTAGTTATTCTTGCAGTATATGTGGATGATATGATTCTTACTGGTGATTATGAGGATGGGATTGCCCAAACCAAGTCCTTGTAGTCAACATTTGTCACTAAGGACTTGGGAAAGTTGAGATACTTTTTGCAAATTGAGGCAGTGCAACAGGAATCAGGTTTGTCTTTGTCACAGAGACAGTATACACTCCAAATTCTTCAAGAGACAAATCTACTTGGGACCAAGCCCTCTGGTATACCCATGGAGTCTTCACCAACACATTTCGTAGATGAGAAAGATCCATTTTATGAGGATGTAACTCGTTACCATAGTACAATGGGTCACTTACTCTATCTTACATCACAAGGTCCGATATCAGCTTTACAGTGAGCAGGGCTAGCCAGCACATGTAGACTCCACGTTACAATACATGATGTTTGCCTTATTTTGAGGTACCTTAAGGGGACACCAGGTAGAGGGTTGTATTACAAAGATAGTGGCAGCTTAGATATTATTGCTTATTCTAATGCAAACTACGTTAGGTCTTTAGATGATCTACGCTCTACTTCGGACTTTACAGTTTATCTTGGGAGGAATCTAGTCTCCTGGAGAAGTAAGAAGCAAAGTGTTATTACACGATCAAGTGCAGAGGTAGAGTATAAAGCGATGGCACAGCCTGCTTCTGAGATTATGTGGGTTGTTTCTTTCTTACAGTATCTGGGCATCTAGACTACTACACCTATCCTACTTCTCTGTGACAAGTCAACCACTTACATTGCCTCGAATCCAATCTTACATGAGAGGACTAAGCATATTGAGGTCGACTGCCACTTTGTGATGCTATTCTCACCAGCAAGATTAGTACCCCATATGTCTCCTCGGAGCTTCAGCTGGCTGATAAATTTACTAAGGCTCTAAAGAAGAAGAATCTGGATTTCTTGTGCAACAAGTTGGGGTCATGTAGATATCTACGCCCCAACTTGAGGGGAAGTGTTAAAGCCTAGGGACATTTATTATTTATATTATTTTTTGGGTGTCTTTGTAATTCTCCCAAACCTCTCTAGTATAAAAGAGAGGCTAGGGTTTTCTTTTGAAAAATAAGACTTCTTTTCCTCGATAGTATAGATTCCTAGATGGTCTAGCACCCAGATATCAATCCACCAAACATTAGATATTATCATCAAATTCAATACCTAATCTAAAGATCGTTGACGACCAGCAACAAAAGATCAATGGTGATGTACCATTTGCTTCTCTTATTGCTACACCTGAAACCTCCACTCTTACTACCACTAGAGGACAAGGTGGTCGTACTAGTGGGTGTAGATGTGGTCGTGGCCGCCGTGTCTATCCTCCTTACACGTACTGTAAGAGGACAAATCACCCATTTGAGAAGTGTTGGACGAAGTTCAACAAGCCAGCATGGGCAAACCAAATATCTACCGCTATCAAGTCTTCAATGACAAATGACTGATGTAGAGCCGTATGCTCTACCTTTCACTACTAAAGAGTTGGATCACCTAAAGAGTCTATTGAGGAGTAAGCCCTCCTCTCCTACTACCTTTACTACAAGTACTGTAGCAAATTCTACTTCCACTGGTACATCTGACTACTAGATAAGACAATCATGTAATCGCTCGAGGCAAGAGGCAACAAAAAGGTGACATCCTGATTGAATTGAGGCAACCCATTTTTTATTTTTTTTAAAAAATATATATGCCTTAGTAACTCATAATAATAGCATCAATTTTCAAAAAACATGTCTAATAATAATATTTAAGTGAAAGAAAAAGATAAAAATTGCATTCCAAAGAATCATTTTGCATGATCTCAAATGATAAAGAAAATCCTCTAGTGAAGGTAGAAAAAAAATATTATTATAAAAGTAACTCGTTTCAAAAAAAATACTGTAAAAGTAACTTGTATAAATAAATAGCACTAACATATATGCTTAAATCTTTTCAATAAATAACATCTATATAATAAGATATAAAACAATATACTATTCAGACTTCGAGATAGTAACTATATTTAAATAATACAATGTTAACCAATACATATAAACTTAATAATACTAAAATAAGAAACATATATAACGAGTAGGAATCGAGAATCGAACATGGGGAAGGAGTAAGGCAATCAATTTTGGATGGGTTGAGGACTCCATCAGAATCCTAATTAAGCATAAGAAAGGAATCAAAGTGATGATTCCCAATGGGTCAAACCATATTTAGGCATGAAATCAAGGTTGTGAACCAGGAGAATGGGCGATTGGGCGATGGATGCGCACCTAATGCGACAAGAGGCGCACTGGCTGAGGAAAGGGCATCGCTTGTGACCCATCCAAGGTGATGAGCTCCAATCACGCCTCGCCTGGGGCACTTGCCTCAACAACAATGGCAAGGTGGGCTATATTTTCTGTCTTTGCTAACACTATAGTCTCTTTTTATACCCTATTTTGTGGCACTTCAGGCTTAGTCATTCTTTAGTGTCCAAACTAAAACAAATGTTCCTTAATTTTCCTTCAACTGTTGAAGCATCAACTAAGTTCCTTTGCTCCTTTTCTTGAAGGGAAGAGTCAAGTTGTCCTTGATCTTGTCCATTATGACATCCGGAATCCATGTCCAGATTAGATTGGATCTGCTCATAAATATTTGACGTCTAGGGTCTATGTCCTGTTTATACTAGGTCTGGTCATAGATATTTTGTTGTTTTTTTTGATAAGTATGGTCATGTCTATTGGGTCCGATAAAAGACAGGTCTGCATTATTTTCAATAATAAAGAAGTTTCTTTTGAAAATGCAGAATGTTTATTCTACCAAAATAAAAATTTTCAAATCCAATAATGCCCTTAAGTTTGTACAGCATAATCTTTGATCCTTTCTTGAGGATAATGGGACCATCCACCAGACCTCCTACCCTTACACCTCTTAGCAGAACAGCATTAACAAATGGAAGCCAAGTCACACCCCTGGCATTCCTCAGGCTCTTCTTATCCCCAATAGCCTCCAAACACTTTTGAGGGATGTCATTCTCACCAACATATATCTTATTGAGAGAATCGAGTGGTTGTTTAGAGCCACGTTGGAAAGTGTGAGCTTTGTGTGTGAGTGGTAGCCTATAAAGAGGCATGTACTCCTCCCTTTTTACTTTGAGAAGAAATACAGAGAAAACACACCCATAGGACGCTTCTCCCGTGATTTTCTCCCCACTCCTCGTGAGTGAGGTTTCCACGTAAACCCAAGCGTTCTTCATATCTTTTATGCTTTGATATTTATGCTTCCGCGTTATTTTGAATATTTCAACTTGGTATCAAAGCACTTCGTTCCTTGGATTATTTTTTGTTTATGTGATTATCACGTTTTATCATTATCAATCTATGCTTGGAGTTCCAAATTCTTTTCATTCGAAGGAGCTGTGGAGGCCTTGTGCCGTTGACGACTACATTGGCCAGGGTCAACCCATCGCCGCTGGAGATCACTAGGGTTAGCTTGCCATTGCCCCCCCCCAGCCCTAGGTTGCTCCTCTCGTCAGATGATGAGGCCGAAGACGGTGCCAAACCTCCTTGCCGATAGGAGGACCAAGGAAAGCGATGGCAGCGGCACCGATCCCGCCTATGAAAAAGGCAACGAAGAACGTTGCCAACGCTAAGGGCAGCGAAGGCCCTACATGGTGACGGATCAACAAGCAGAGGGCTTCGTGCATGGTCGTTAGGTGGTCGAAGGTGCAAATGGCGTGATGCACAGGGGAAGCGACGAGGGGAGCCACGAGCACGAGGCGCTTCTCCTTCAAAGAGGCTCCACAGAAGAAGGCAAGCGATGGCGTCGGCGGTCTTAGCAGCGAGGTAGCCCTCACCCTTGGCGATCGATTGCAGCGAGGTGTCGATCTAGGCAAAAAAGGACGCCGATGATGAGGTCGCTGCGGACACGAGGATGGCGGAGAAGCAAGGCGACGGGGATATGCGAAGGAGGCGGCCAGAGCGGACAAGGCTGAAGGCACGAATGGCGTCGAGGTAGCTGACGCAAGAGCCGGAGGCAAGGATGAAGGAGTCGCCATCGTGCTCTGTGCCTGAACCCTAAGGTAAGATTGAGGGTGCTTTAAAGCAAAAAAAAAAAGAACAAAAGAAAAAAAGGAGAGAGAAAGAAACGAAAAAAAGAAGACAAGAAAGAGAAAGAAAAAGAGAGAAAAAAAGAGAAAATAAATAAAAAAGGAAGAAAAAAATAAAAAAAAGGAAAAAGAAGAATGAGGTTTATGTGTAAGAAGAGATGGAGAAGCCTTTTCTAGGTTTTATTGGTTTTATTTTTTTCTCACTGGTATTGTCTTCTCCCATACGAGTATGGGAGAAAGGGGGAATGTGGGAGTTTGTTGTAGTCACCCTCGCTTGAGAGTCCATTTTGTTCATGGACTCCACATGAGAAACCCAACTCTGGCAGGTCCAGAGTTTCGAGGTGCTCAGAGGAATGACCCATTTCAGGTTTCTATGTGGGAGATCCAATTTCGTGGACTCCAGAAAAGGAGATCCACCTTCGAGGTCTTCAAAAGAAAACCTAATTTCAGGGATATTGAATGGGAAGCCATCGGCACCAGATCTTCAGAGACAACCACAATTCCTTCAGCAACTCTAGCCTATGTTCCCGCCTATGTAATGTGGGTTCCTTTGTGTTACAAGCTGAGCATTCCATGCTCTAGCTTGAGGAGGAGTATTGAGAGAATTGAGTGGTTGTTTAGTGCCACATTAGAAAGTGTGGGCTTTGTGTGTGAGTGGTGGCCTATAAATAGGCGTGTACTCTTCCCTTTTTACTTTGAGAAGAAATACAGAGAAAACACGCCCATAAGGCGCTTCTCCCGTGGTTTTCTCCCCGCTTCTCGTGAGTGGAGTTTCCACGTAAATCCAAGCGTTCTTTATATCTTTTATACTTTGATATTTATGCTTTTGCGTTATTTTAAATATTTCAACTTATCTCAATTGGATGCCCCCTTTTGTCCCCGACAGGGAGATGTTCTCTCTTCCTCTTCATACCTTTAAATGTGCCTGCCTTGTCCACAGCTTCACTAATCCTAAAAAACTCTTCTAGGGTTACTAAGTGTGTCTTCCTGAGTCACTCTCGCACTTGAAAGGAGTATAGATGCTATGACAAGGTTTCTTGTCATTATATTATCGTTGATATCAACTTCTTTGAGAAGGTTCCTTGCTTTTCTAATGAAGGGCATACTACTAAGTTTCAATCTCAGGTCTACCAACGAAGGAGGGCACCACCAAATATGTCTATACCTATTCCTGTTCCGATTCTTCAAGATCTTCCTGCAGGTGATAGCCCACTAAATGACATGTCTCCTACCCAATCAACACCAAATGCTCCATGTTCCCCACTAGCAAAGAGCCAAAGTGGGGTGGATGATAGGCCTATTGCCCTTAGGAAACTGGTTAGATCTTGTACTTTACATTCCATCTCTTATTATACCTATGGATCCCTCTTGACAGCGATTCTCTCATGCCTTGTTCAATACAGTGGTGCTATGTAGCTGCAATGAGACTTCTTAGGGTCCAAGGTGGATGGCAACCATGTATGTAGAGATGGATGCACTTACTATTCGTGACATGTGGGAGCTTGTGCCATGTCCTCCAAAGGCCAAGATTGTTGACTGCAAATGAATGTATACGGTAAAATACTGTGCAGATGGCAGCATTGACCAGTCTAAGGCTAGATTAGTGGCAAAAAGGCTTCATATAGGCATACGCGGTGGACTACTTTAAGACCTCCCTTGTGGCCAAGGTCAGTTCTATATAAGTTCTTTCTATCGATGTTGACAATTGAACTCTATTTTGACTTGGTATCAAAACTGCATTCCTCTATGGCAACTTGAATAAGGAAATCTATATGCAGCAACCTCCTATTTATGAGGTTATAGGGGAACACATATGTAGGCTGAAGAAGGCAATATATGGTCTTAAACAAAGTCCTCATGCCTAGATTGCCAAATTAAGTACAAAAGTGATAAAGAATGGCTTTTGGTGATAAACTTCTGAGAACTCTATTTTTGTTTTGAAAAAATTGAGTTTATTATGTTTGTGGGGCTATTTCTTATTTTCCTTATTGCATGGGGTGTCCTATATAATTGTCATTAGGGTGTCTCTATATAAAGACCCCTGGGATTTTGTGATGCAATTCAATTAGATTTTTTCCATCAACAAAACTACTACTGGCACAATTGTATTAGCAATGTATGTTGATGACATGGTCTTGAAAGGTGATGATACTGCAAGAATCCAAGCAACGAAGACTTTTCTGCACGTCTTTGTTACAAAAGCCTAAGTTAAATGCAATACTTTCTGGACATAAAGGCAACCAAAGATGAGAATGGCATAGCTTTTTCTCAAAGAAAATATATTTTGAAGATACGAACTACTTGGCATCAAGCCATCCACAATTCCTATTGAGTAGAAAGGAAAATATGGAGACATTGAAGACCCTCTCTTTGAGGATGTCCATAGATCCAAGAGCACGATGGACAAGTTGTTATACTTGACTATAGCTCATCCACATATTAATTTTGCAGTTAGTAGGGTAATGTAATATATGCACAAACCATGCTATAGTCATTAGCATGATGTTCGTCATATTTTGAACAATCTAAAGGGATCTCCTAGTAGAGGACTATTATAAAAGAAATGGCCACAGTTATGTTCCTATTCTAGCGCAAACTATGTTGGGTCTATTGAAGATAGGAATTAAAAAAAAAAAAAGAAGAGGATGACTACTGCTCGAAGATAGGAAATCCACTACTGGATATGTTGTATTCCTTAAAGGCAATCTCATATCATAGTGCAACAAAAAACAAACAATTGTTGCTCATTCTAGTGCAAAAGTAGAATACAGAGCAATGGCTCATACTGTTTATGAAGTGATGTGGTTCACATCCTTCTTGATTAACCTTTGGATCCTAGTGAAGAATCATGTCCCTATCTTCTGCAACAAGCCCACCACCTACATTGCTTCTAATCCTGTTTTCCATGAATGAACAAAACACATAAAAGTTGACTAGCACTTTATATACAATGTGGTGATGGAAGGCAAGATTGCTACTCCACACATTTCTAAGTCCAACTTGTGGATATTTTTACAAAGGCTCTACCTAGAAACTGGCATTCCTTTCTATGTGACAAGTTGAGCTTGAAGAATATCTACGCTTCAACTTAAGGAGAGTTGTTAGAGTTATTTTTCTTAATAGTTTTCTATATGTTTTTGTTATTTCTTATTTCTAGTTAAACTCTTTATGTAATTTTTCTATTGCCTTCTCTATATCTAAGAGAGACCAGGATTTAAATATTCAATAACATGCTTCTTTTCCAATGAGAGAATCATTAGCAAGAAATTCTTTAATAGTTGATCCTTCGTTGAAAATTAAAATCTCCCAAGAATTTAATAGTCCAAGGGTTGGATCTTTGATAGAATGGATAGTCTTGAAACATAATAATGGTAATGACAATATCTTTATGTGGTTTACTTATATCATCTACTTCGTAAATTTTGACAACTCAAATGGGTCGGATTCTCTATTGTTGCCTTCTATTTATTTTCTACCGCCGTTGGAAGAGGTGGAATGATTGGGAATATCTTCTTGTAAACTTTAAAGATTTTCGCAACATTACTTCTTCCCTTTAAGCTTTAAATACTTCTTGTACAAACTTCAAAGCCTCTCGCCCTTGGAAAAAGCTCTCGCAATTTAATGACCTTTGTATTAAATCTTTTCTCACCTATTTTCTCCTTAAGGTGATCTCGCCCCCTTCTATCATCTCTTCTTTATAGTCACACCAATTGTCCCTTCTACACTCCTTATGTTTTTGGAGTGGCATGTTGTATCATAAGAACATTGCCCACCTTCATGACAATAATAACTTGTTGAATAATAAAGGTGGACCATTTTCTTTTTATAATGACGGACCATCAAATTGTAGGAATGATTCAAGCCCATGCTTTGATACCAAATTGAGGTTGTTGGAAATTGCATGATCCGGAGCGTGGATAAGTCTTGCAGGGGCTGGAAACCAATCTTGTAGGACCTAGAAGGCAACCGGCCTAGTCTGCAGGCCAAGTAACAAGCCGATCTATCTGCAGTGTTTAAGGGTTTGGTCTAGGTGTGGCTAGACCTACTGCAGGTGTTGGAGAATGGTCCTGATGTGGACCGGTCCTACAGGTTGCATGCAAGTGAGAGAGGATTTCCCTGCTAACAAGTTGCTGCTATGTGGAGAGAAATTGAGAGAGTTGGAGGGAGCGTTCTTTTATTAATGAGAACTTAGCAAGCAATAGAGAGGATCCATCTCTTTTATAAAGAGCATGGAATCCTAAAAATAGAAAAAGAGCTAAAAATAGTAAATTAAAATAATCCTGACCAATTGCCTAAAATAGAAAATCTAACAAATCTATTAACTAAAAATAGGTCAGCATTGCCACGTGGCATCGACTTCTCAATACTCCCCCGCAAGTCGAAACCGGGGAGGTTGATGACTTGGATGAGGCTAATTGCCCCACCACTCTTCTTCTCCCTGATTAACAGATGTTGAAGCCGCGGAGAGTCCTGTGACATTAGAGGATGACACTCTCATAGGCACCTCGCTAGTTGTCACAATCGCTGCCTCCGACTTCCTTTCTCCTAGAATCATAGTCCTTAGTTTCTCCAGCTCCTCTGGAGAAAGATTGAGAAGGCTGGAAGAACCTGTAGGCGATTGCTCTTGAGGAGGCTTCCCGAACTTCTTCCAGCACTTTTCTAGGACATGATTGTCCTTGCCACAATGAATGCAGGGAGTACGGCCTGACCCACGGCCTCAACTCCCTCCTGAATTTGTGGAAGGTAAAGCAGAGCTTTCCACCAGTGTAGGCACCTCAGTAACAAGGACGTCCATCTTGACTAAGCGTTGGTAAATACCTTCCATATTCATCTCACCCCCAGAAGCGAGAATCTAATCTCGTGCAGATTAATAACTCGGATGTAGCCCTGCAAGAAGCGTGGCCGCCTGGCATTGGTTCCGACTCTTCGATTGCTTCGCACAACAAATAGGGTCCACACTCTCCAACTCCTCAAAAAGTGACTCCATCTTCGTGTAATACTGCACCAAAGAGAGATTGCTTTGCGTCGTCGTCCAGATCTGAGTGTAGAGGTTGGTAGCATAGGCGTTCGATTGGAAAGAGTATCTCTCATCCAACGCCTTCCAAATCTTGTGCATGATTTTCTTATAGAGAAGGTTTGATGCAATGGGTGGATCAACAGAGTTGATCCCATTCATCACCATGTAATTGTCCTTTTCTAACTTCGTGAACTCCTTGATTTCCGGGAGTTCCTTAAGGAGTAGACTCTAACTTGTCATGACCTCCCACGAAAATTCAGAACACCTAAGCCCAAAGCACATAATTGGATTTGCTGGCCAATTTGATTGTGGTCCCTTGGGCCATCAATCTTGTGTCCGCCGAAACCACATTCTGATCGGATTCCGCCATCTCTTCCTAATCCGATCACACAAGGACAAGATCAGGGGAGGAAGAGAAGGCCCTACCGCACCAAGATGCGCAAGAGAAGATCTCGTAGAAGGACTAAATCCCACAAACCGTAGGCTCTGATACCATGTTGGAAATTGCACGATCCGAAGCGTGGAGAAGTCTTGTAGGGGCTGGAAACCAATCCTGTAGGACCTAGAAGGCAACCGGCCTGGTCTGCAGGCCAAGTAGCAGGCCGGTCTGCTATGTGCAGACCGGTCTGCAGTGTTTAAGGGTCCGGTCTGGGTGTGGCTGAACCTGCTACAGGTGTTGGAGAAGACCGATCCTGATATGGACCGGTGCTGCAGGTTGTGTGCAGGTGAAAGGATCTCCCTGCTGACAGGCAGCTACTATGTGGAGAGAAATTGAGAGAGTTGGAGGAAGTATTCTTTTATTAATGAGAACTTAGCAAACAATAGAGAGGATCCATCTCTTTTATAAAGAGCATGGAATCCTAAAAATAGAAAAAGAGCTTAAAATAGTAAATTAATCAAATCCTGACCAATTACCTAAAATAGAAAATTCAACAAATCTATTAACTAAAAATAGGCCAAAGACCTCTTTCCTAACTGCAGCAGCTGATGCCTCCTTCCTCCTTGAGCCACCGGTTCCTCTCCACGTAGCTGCCCACATGGTCAGCACTTCCACGTGGCATGCCACGCGACATCAACTTCTCAACAGAGGTAAATAGAAGAATGGGGTTTAAGAAAGTGATAGAGGATGAGAAGAAGAAAACACACCAAGCTGTGTGGGAATGAGAGAGATTGGGGAATGAAAGAGATAGACTAGAAGTCAAGTTTTATTCATTCCAACTCCAATTTTTACGATAGAATTCTTCCCTTTATATAGAGGTGGAATGACAGAATAAAGAAAAAACTAATCCTACCACAAGACCCCAAATACCAATATGACTCAAACTTCTGGTCCTAAAACAAATAGGAAACAAATAAAAAGGAAAAAGGAAACAATCAAAACATTGGAAATCTTTCTAATGTAAGGAAAAACGTTGCAAAGCCCTTGGTAAAATTATGAATTGCTCAAAATTGGTTTCAACCCATTGAACTTTTTAAAAATCATGCTACGTTGCATTAGCCATGTAATAGAGCTCCATGAGTGGGGCAAAGCTCCATCCATAAGAGGCACTAGCAAATCATTAAAGTACAAGGACTCCATGTGACAAATAAGCATTGAGTAGAGAATGACAATCTCTTGTCAACTTTACCATGTTTCTCCCATAATATCTTGTAAGCTCTACCATATTGCTCCTTTTCTAACATACCTGCCAAATTGTAGAGGTTTCCAATCGACATGGAAGAAGAAAAAGAAGCAATGATTTACAGTGTCTTCTCTCCATCTTTTTCTTCTCATTATCACTCCTTTTATTCTATTTTTTGAAATGCAAGCAAGCCGATGATCTGATTAACCTCCCTTAAACTCAGTACAAGCGAGAGAAGGGGCTCCAACCCTAGGCATAACATGAATAAACCTAGAGCAAAACTTCTTCGGAAGTTTTCAATCAAACTAAAAAACTAAGATTGTAAATTGCGATGCAGCTTCTGAGATTCCTAGGTTGATTACTAGGTTGATTAGACAGTAACCACAACCTTGGACCAGTTTGCATGATTTAGTAGTTCTACAACTTTTGAACTTCTAAACTTCTGTGCTTCTTGTTGGATGCAAAAGATGATACAAGAAAACCCTAGCCTCTCTTATAGAGGAAAGGGCTATGGGTAAATTACATGAAGAATCCACTAAGAAATAAGAAATTACAACTAAGGCAACATAAGCGACATGAATAAACTAAATAACTCAACACCTAATACTCCCACTTAAGTTAGAGTTTAGATGTCCTTGAGGTCCAACTTGTCGCATATGAAGCAATGTCATTTTTTGGGAAGAGCCTTGGAACTCAAACGAGACGTAGGGTGTAACCATCTTGCCGTCCATCACAACATTGAGTATGAAATGATAATCTACCTCAATGTACTTTGTCCTCCCATGGAAAATAGGATTCGAGGTAATATAAGTGGCTAATTTGTTATCACAAGACATAGGAGTAGGACTCTTCCCTGAAATGCCCAAGTCACTGAGAAAAGTAGTAATCCACATCACCTCACAAGCCATAAGAGCCACTGCTCTGTACTCAGCCTCTACACCGGAGCAGGCTACAACAGTTTGTTTCTTGCTACGCCAAAAAATAATATTCCCTCCGAGAAAGATAGCAAAATCAGTGGTGCATTTCGTATCATCATAAGAGCCAACATGATCTGCATTAGAATAGGAAGATAACTCAAGATAGACATTTTTCTAGTAATAAAGACCTTTGCAAGGGGACCACTTTAGATATTTCAAAATGAGGCAAATATCATTTTAATGGCTATATTAGGGCTTATTCATGTACTGACTAGTCCAGCTCACAGCAAAACTAATATATGGTCGAGTGATGGTCAAATATAAGAGCTACCCCACAATACCTATGTACCTATGCACATCCTCAAACGTAGTACCTCCAGAGTTTCTGTACTTGCCTTTCTACTCTATAGGAATAACAGAAGACTTAGTACCAAGCAAGCCAACATCCTCCAAAATCTCAAAAGTATACTTCCTCTAAGATAATGTCATACCAGATCTATCTTTGACCACCTCAATCCCAAAAAAATAATACAACTCACCTAATTCTTTAGTCACAAAAGAATTAGCTACTTGCTGCAGCTAGTCCTTGACCTCCTGAATTCCAGTAGTGCCATCTCCTATAAGGATCATGTAATCTACATAAACAGCAAGTATCACAGTGCCAAACGCCATCTTCCTGATAAATATAGAATGATCAAATGTAGATCTGTGAAAGCCAATCTTCATAACCTCTGTGTTGAGTCTGTCAAACCATGCTTATAGGCTCTGTTTAAGGCTATAGTTAGTCTTCTTCAATCTGTAGGCAAACTCCCCCTCAACCTTGTAACCCAAAGGTTGACACATATAGACCTCTTCATGAAGGTCACCATAGAGAAAGGCATTTTTAATGTCAAACCGATAGAGAGGCCAATCCAAATTCACTACAACAGACAAAATAGTCTTGATAGAACTAACTCTTGCCACTCTAGAAAAAGTCTTAAAGAAGTCCACCTAAAAAGTTTGAGTGAATCCTTTTGCAATCAACCTAGCCTTGAACCTGTCAACTATCCCATCTACAAGGCACTTGACTGTATAGACCCATTTGCAATCCACCACCTTTGCCCCCCGAGGAGCATAAATGCGCCCCTTACATTAAGAGCCTCCATCTCTATATCCATAACAACCACCCACTTCAAATCATGAGCTACCTCAAGATATGATCTTAATGGAATGGTACTGCTGAGTGCCTGTAAGAATTATTGCACAGAAGAATCCAAGTAGGCAGTAGAAGTATAATGAGACATAAGATGTAATATACATGAGCGAACCGATTTCCTTGAAGCAATAGGCCAATCATTATCACCCCATTGTGGCCCTCTGCCTAGGGAGGAGGACCATCCGAAATAGCGTTGTTAGGGGTAAAGCACCTAATGGACAAGTACCCACATTAATATCATGGGTAACATATACAGGAAAGGACCCAAATATATTTGGTGATGGATCCCTTCGGTGGTACACATGGGGCTGAAACTGAGCATCACAACCCTCAAGAGAGAAATAGGAAACTCTCTCAAAGTAACATCAGCTTAAATATGATATCGTCTGCTTAGTCAAAACATCTATAACCTTTCTAGGTACAGGAATAATTAAGTAAGACATATTTAGTAACTCTGGGTGACAACTCATCTGGATTATTAAAATTATGAACAAAGCAAACACACTCAAAAGTGCGTAGAGGTAAAGAAAATAGCTCCATGTTTGGATAAAGAAGTTTAAAGGGAATATCACCTCCAAACACAGATAAGGAAAGTCTATTTATAAGGTATGCAGTAGTGAGGACGTCACCCCAAAAGGATTTAGGAACACTCATAGAGAAGAGAAGTGTTCTAGCAATATCAAGCAAATGTCTCAATTTCCTTTCAGCAACCACATTCCGTTGTAATGCATAGGAGCAAAAAGTTTAATGGATAGTGCCATTGTTCTCAAGGAAGAGCAAGAGATGACGCTGAACAAATTGAAGGATATTCTCAGGCATGAAACATTTAAACTTGGTGGAAAAGGAATTTTGCACCTCAAAAAAGAATTTCTTTATTACTGAAAACAACTCAAATCTATCTTTCAATAAAAATAACCAAGAAACAACTAAAGTCATCAACAAAAATAGCAAAATACTTATGCCCAAACATGCAACTAATAGGACATGGACTCCACACATCACAATGAACCAAATCAAGAACAATACGACTCTGTCTCTCAATACAAGAATGAAAAGAACTACGGTAATGTTTTCCTAGCTGGCAAGCGTCACACTCGAAGGTCATGGAAAGAGAAATATTACGAAATATTTGGCAAAGCTTGGACAATGAAGGACAACCAAGTTCAGTATGCCATAACATAGGATTGCATGAAATAGGTGTGGCTCCAACAAAAAAAGACAACAGGTCCAAGTGGTAAAGTCCATGACGAGATAGCCCCCACCAATTGTTTGCTTCATCCAAATGTCCTGAAAATAACAATGTTCATTAAATATAATACGCCATTTCCACTGCCTGCAAATTTAACTAACATATAGTAAACTAAGTAGGAAATCAAGTGTACAATAAACATCTGACAATTGGAAATGGGGAAAGAACTACACAATGCCCATAGATGTAACAAGAGACATACTCCCATTTGCCAATCAAACTGATGTAACAGTATCAAAATCTCCACAGGAAAACAGACTGGCAACTTTACTCATTAGGTAGGTAGAAGCCTAGAATCAATAATCCAGTCAGTTGTACCTGAGCATAGGGTCGTTGTATCTGTAACAAGTGCAGCAGTAAAGGAAGTCTGATCAAACCTTAGAAACTGTCATAAGCAATCTAGTTCCTCAGCAATGAATGGAAATCCAGTTTGGACCATGGCAACCTCAGTCTCAGGGGCAGGAGTAGTATCAATAGAAATCTAATTGGCCTAGGCAAGCCTTCCAAACTTCTCCCAACACCGATCAAAGGGATGGTTGGTCATTTGGCAATGGGTACAAGGGGGTTAAGTGCATCTGCCACGACTCTCATTATAGCTACAACCACATCCACTAAACCAACCACCTTTCCCCTTCCAAGGCTGCAAGAGCAGCAGGCTCAAGCATAGTAATTGCAATAGCTGGGATGGAATCAGCATCTAGTTTCTGGAGGCAACCATAGACCTCCAGATTGGGAATAGAATCAGCTACCAAGATCTGACCCCATATAGAGAGCTAATAAGTAACCCATCAAGGAACCTGTATGTCTGTCATTCTACCCTCTAATTTACCTATTTATCACAGCAAGCAGGCTAAAACACCAAAATCTCTTCAAAAGTTCCTCAAGTGTAGTAAAGTAATCTGCCAGAGTCATATCAACCTGGTTAGTGCTCCAGATCCTCCTATAAATATCTGCTTACCGTGAGCTGTTGGTTTGCATAGAATATCTGCACTCCAGGGCCTCCCAGATATCTTTGGTCGTCTTTTTGGATAGCATATTCATTGCAATCTTTGGATGAACACTTATCATTATCCAGTTCATGACTAGATAATTATCCTCCCACTTCCAGAACTTCTCATCCTGAGTATCTAGGGCACCATCTGTAAGCGCATGTAGGCACTCTTGTCCTCCAACAAAGATGCAGAAGGCTCTCAACCAAAGTACAAAGTTCTGAGATCCTGTAAGCTTTATCGTGGTCCGTTGAACAAAAGCAAAGGCAGAGATCTTGCCCTCTAAGGTAAGGATCAAGGCTTTCACGTTGGCTATGAGAAGGATCAAAACTCACATGCAGAACTATTGGTCATGCAAAAATGTACACAAAAGTGCAGTGTATGGAGGTACACATAAGATAGTCACAAAGGTGGCTAGATCATATGTGCACCAGTAGAAAAGGTCATGTATGGTTGTGTGGACCAAATCAAAGCTACACATGCACAAGCACAACAGAGGCAAAAAGACCCTGCTAGCAGCAAGAAACCCAGCAGGCGATGGGGAAGAAGCCCCTCCTATGCGGCAATGAGGGGCTGTTTGGGCAGCTCTAATGCAGCCACAAAGATCAGCAGGGACTGCACAAGGGTAAGGAGCAGCAACAAGGCCTCCTAAGAGGCAGGTGGTGGCGATAGGGTGCCCCCTAAGGTCAGTAGCAGTGTGGAACCCTCCCCTAAGGTGTCAGCAGCAGTGAAGAGACCATCAAGGTGGTGGCGATGGTAGGAAGACCCCTCAAAAGGGGATTAAGCCATTAAGGAACCCTCTAGATCGAGGATTCAGAGAACGTGGAGAATTTTGGGTGATGTTTGGTGGGATATCAGAGCACTAGCCTAGGACCACTGCTCTAATATCATATTGGATGCAAAAGATGATACTTCTTCAAAAAAAAAACCCTAACCTCTCTTATATAGAGAAGGGATACGGGCAAATTACATGAAGAATCTAATAAGAAGTAAAAAATTACAACTAAGGCAACATAAACAACATAAAATAGACTAAATAACTCAACATCTAACCCTTCTTTCTTATTTTAATAAAATAAATAAATAGTCCAATAGCAAAACTTCCTTTTGTTATGGATGTCAACTCATTTTAGTAGCCCTTCTCGTAAAGGAAATAATATAACATAATAATTCCCACTTGCTACTATTACAAAAAATATATCAAGTATTTAAATAGCCCATCTATTTCAATTCTAAATATATTAATCAAGATAGAGATTAGAGAAAAACTTATGTATTTCATCTACAATTTTACAAGAAAACAAATTTATCGATCATAGCAAGGACACGTGTTGTAACATTTCCAAAAATAATGCCATATCAACTCAAAAGACTAAGTGGTGAAATATAAAGGATTGAGTATTGCCACTTGCCGACATAAGCTTAAGCATTTTGGGTTGTTGCCATAGGTCTATGGAGCCTATACCGGAAAGGACATTTTTCGATTAAACCTAAATTTAGGCCTAAATTGTTACAAATGGTATCCATTTCAGAGCCAATCTCCCTCTTGTAGGATAAGGGGCGGACATCAACTAGTTGAGCTCTAGATTGGCTCGACAAGGTCTTATGAGCTCAACTCGTAGTTCTTAAGCTTGGCTCGAGGCTAGTTCTTGGTTCGTTTTCCTTATCAAGCAAAGCTTAAGCTCCACTTGACTCAACTTATTAGCTTGAGTTTTGGGTTCCTTTTAGTGTGTGTACACAATATGGAGTTACTAGTAAACCCCATAAAAAGTTAATAGTTTAAATGCAAAACACCCCCACCTCCCACCAACTCCTATTCCCAACTCCAATTGGAGAGTACAATGGATCTCTTCTTCCCCATCCTCAAAACAAATCCCTAAGTATCACCCCCTCATTGCTCCTCTCCTCCAACCTTCCTCACTGGTCCATCGTTGACTCCTTTATCATCGGTGTCTTCCTTCTCTCCTCTTGTCAAACCAAGGATCACAGGCATACCACATCTCTACATGGCCATATGCATAGCAAAGGCTCGCAATAGCCACAACTATATATGCATGTCACGTCCTCATCACCTCCACTTAGCCTTACCTCCATAAGTGATGATAACCAAGTCATAATGTTCTTCTTCCTAACCCAATCGTAACACACCCTCCCACCAACAACATCTATGGCGCACCTTAATAGTCTCCTCCCAACCTCAAGCACCACCACATCAACATTGTTCATATACTAGCTACAACAACTATAAAACCCATTTCCTACTTGGCATTGCTCTTCTTGTGCTTCTACTAGTCTGTTCTCCACCTTGATGAAGCTCTTTTCTACCTTCTCTCAGTGCAACACACCAACCTCTTTGTGCTCCTACTTCCTCCTTGCCACCTAGGACTTGGTTGGGCACTTCGCAAAACTCTCTAGGAACTATTGTGCTTATTGGAATCTAGATGATGGTGATGGAAGATGGCAACCAGATGTGAGCTCGAGCCGACTCACAAGCCAACTTGAGCTTGAATAAGCCAAGCTTGAGCTACCTTATTTGAAGTCAATCAAGCTCAAGCTTGAACATAGGTGGGTTTGTTGAGCTCAAGCTCAAACTAGGCCTAGATTAACTCATTAGGGTAGATATTTAGGCCTAAGAAGGAAGAAAGGACTACCCTTGGAGTAGCCTAAAGAATATGCCATGAGATGGAGTCGCAATACTACTAGGAGTATATTAACAACATCACAAAGAGGATGTTATGAATTAAGGTAAGGAAGATTGTAAGATCCCAAAAAATAGTATCACATTGTAAACTCCGAATAATTAATAGAATATAAAGGATTGAGAGGTGGTTTCCATGAGTCCATTGGGCCTATATCCAACAAGTTATAAAGGCCAGATTTTCCAATTAGAGTTACATTTAGGCTTAGGTCGTTACACTTATTCTAGAACTTTCTAAAAACTTTCAACCCTGATTAAATCCATAATGCATTCCACAAAGGTATTAATCAAAACTCCCCAGGTCGAGAGTAGGATGAGGTAAATCTTTAGCATAAAAAAAAAAAAGAATTGCTTTGGTTTCATGCATGATATATCTAGAGAGGTATCTTTAAGTTGTATTCAATGCAATTGGATGAAAAGAGTTAATCTCATTAGAAACCCTATGTCCTCTTTATATAAAGAGAGATCGTAGAATCAAAAATACATAAATATCCCCAAGGGATAAAGACTATCATAGCCCTTATAATAAGAGGAAAAATAAAAAGCTAATATGTACTAACACTCCCCCTCAAGCTGGAGCGTAGATATATATCATGCTCAGCTTGGACATACAGGAATCAAATGAAGATCTGGCCAAGGGCTTGATGAAAATATCTGCAGTCTGCTCCTCAGATGCAACCGAAGTGATATATAACAACCCCTTCTGAATAATGTCCCTTGTATAATAACAATTAACCTCAACATGCTTCGTCCTCTCGTGAAATGCTGGGTTGTTAGTAATAAAGGTGGCTACTCCATTATCACATCTCATCTCCATGAGGCTAGAAAACTGTACCTATAGATCAATAAGCAAGGATCTGATCTACATCATCTCAGCAGTCGCCTGAGCTATAGCTCTGTACTCAAACTCCGCACTGGATCTCGCAACTGTATCCTATTTCTTGCTCCTCCATGTGATCAAATTCCCTGCTAAGAAGGTGCAGAACACAGTAGTGGATTTGCGATCCACATGACATCCAACATAATTTGCATCAGATGAGCCAACGTCATAGAAGACCCCTTGGAGAAGAAAAGACCCTTCCCAGAAACCTTCTTGACATATCTAAGTACCATCAATGCCGCATTCCAATGCTGATGTATTGGCTTGGCCATGAACTAACTCTGTCTCCCAACTGTAAAGGAGATATCTAGCCTCGTGATAGTGAGATACAATAGCTTGCCCACAAGTTATCTGTACTGTCTACTATCCACCAACTATGCATCTTCATCATAAAGTAGCATCTTAGGATCATAGGAATATTAGCCTCCTTAACCCCAAGCATACCAACCTCCTGCAAGATATATAAAGCATACTTCCTCTGAGACAAGGCCACACCCATCTTGCTGCGAGCAACCTCAATACCAAGGAAATACCGTAAAGCCCCCAAGTCCTTCATGACAAACTATTATGCAAGGATGCACTTAACCTCAGCAATGCCCTGCTCATCGACCCCTGTGATAATCAAATCATCAACATAAACAAGAAGTACCACAGTACCTCATGTAGTCCTTCTGCCAAAAAGTGAAAAATCAGCTGTCGATCTCCTGAATCCAGCTGCCTCAACAACTTGTGACAACCTATGAAATCAGGCTCTGGGACTCTATTTGAGGCCATATATAGCCTTCCGTAATCGGTATACACACTTCCCCAGACTCTCAAAGCTAGGTGGTTGCTACATATAGACTTCCTCTTGGAGATCACCATAAAGTAAAGCATTCTTGACATCTAGTTGATGCAAGAGCCAATTTAACTAAACTGCCACTGCAACCAATACCCAGACTGTGGGAAGCCTAGCAACTGGTGAAAAGGTGTCAAGGAAATCCACCCCATAAGTCTAGGTAAGCCACTTTGCGACAAGGCATGCTTTATACCTAGCAACACCACCATAAGAATTGAACTTCACAGTAAATACCCACCAGTAACCAACGAGTGCAACACCATCAGGAAGAAGAGTTAGCTCCCAAGTCCGACGGCCTCGAAGAGCGACCATCTCGTCCTCCATGGCTACCCGCCATTTTGGATCAAGCATGGTCTCACGGTGAGTAGCTGGAATCTGCATAGCAGCTAACACCTGAGTGAATCCAGCAAATCCAGGAGCTAGACTGTCAGTAGCAAGTGCCCCTACTGTGGGATAAGTTATGCAAGTCCGTGATCGCTTCCGAATGGTTATCAGTAGATCAAGATCATCGCCTGACACATCACATGTCCTGTCCCTGTGACCATCACATGGCAAACATACGTCAGTGTTTGCCATGGTGAAAGTGATGGCGAAGCCAATGGTGAAGGTGAGAATGGGGGTCCCTGATAGGTAGTATAAGGGCGAACATATGTCTGGAGTAGCCCTATCAGGCATGGAAAAGGGTGCATAGCAGGAGGTAGTGGTGGTGCAATAGGGACAGGAATCTCAAGAAAGCTCCCAAAGCGAATGGGAGTATATGACACAGGTGCCATATCACCCTCAGGAGGCATTTCAGCAGCTGTCACAGAAAAGAAAGGTACAACCTCATGAAAGGTAACATCCGCAAAAGCATAGTGCCAAGTAAGAGGATCAAAACAGCGATATCCTTTTTGTGTCCGAGTATACCCTAGAAAGACACACTTAACTACTCTTAGTGCAAGTTTATCCCGACCCGGTCGCAAGAAATGGACAAAGGCAACACAACCAAAAGTCTGAAGGGTGACGTGAAACAGGGGACGATCAGGATACATGACCTGAAGAGGAATCTGTTCATGTATCGCAACATTGGGCATCTGATTAATCAAAAAACATGCAGTCAAAACAACATCACCCCAGTAAAGAGATGGGACCGAATGATGAATCAATAAAGTGCGGGCAACATCAAGAATATGATGATATTTCCTCTCAGCAACGCCATTTTGCTGAGAGGTACAAGGGCATGTTGTCTCATGGATAATTCCACAACTAGAAAAGAAACTACGCAAACGTATATTACAAAACTCCAAGGCATTATCAGAACGAAAGCACTTCACCAAACACGAATGCTAGGTTTTTATTTCCTTGACAAAGTTCTCAATAATTTGTCCCACATCATACTTATTTTTCACGAGAAACATCCAAGAAAAACGAGAAAAGTCATCAACTAAAACAATATAATATTTGTTCCCAAATTGATCAAGAGTACGACTAGGACCCCACACGTTCATATGAATCAGATCAAATGTAGCAACAGATGAAACAGAAGAACTGGAGAAACTAGCCCTGTGATGCTTGCCAAGCTGACAAGCATCACAGGTGAGAACAGTAGTGGAGGAGATGTGCGGTAGAACACGTCTGAGGCGATAAATGGGTAGATGGCCAAGGCGGTGGTGCCACTGGAAAGGAGATCCAGCAGAAGCAAGGCCCTGAGTAGCTAAGGCAACAAAAGTAATACGGCTTAGACGGCACACCTCATGTTCCTCACGCCCTCCACCAATCATCTTCCCAATGAATTTATCCTGCAAGACATAAGAGGACGCATCAAAAATAGCTCGGCAGTTCAGATCTCTAATGATATTGCTAACAGACAATAAACTCAAAGGAAAATCAGACACATAATAAACATCTACTAGCCTCAAGATAGAAGATAAAGACACATCTCCCTTGCCAACAAATGGCAAGTGTCTCCCATCAACCACCTGTACTGTCCTGGCAGGTGTAACATGTGCTAACTAAGAAAAAGAGCCTCTGTCGTCACATAGGTGCTTGGATGCACCAAAATCAATCAACCACCCACCAAAAGACAAAAGGGATGACAGACCAGTTGTAGGTGTCTCTAAAGAGATAGCTATAACTGCAATGTCAGGAGTCTGAGAGGAAGAAGACTGAGTCAACTGAGCAATCTACTACCGCAAAGTTTCAATCTCAGTACTCAATGAGCTAATATCAAAGGTAGGAAGAGTTGAATCTGAGATCTCAGCTGCCTGATTGACCAAAGGTGGTCTACCATGCTTCTGCCGATATGTAGCCTCAGAGTGACCAAGTCTGCCGCAATAAGTACACGGGGTCCTAAAGCGTGTACCAGAAGAACATCCACGTCCACGACCACGTGCAAGATAAGTGGTACCCCTGCCATGTCCAGGAATCGCAGCCAACGCAGACGACTGAGCAGTAAAGTCAGGAGCAGGAGTGTGCACTGCAACTTTGCTGAGTCTACTATACGCTTCCTCCAAGGTAGAAAGCTCAAGAGCAGTGAGAATATGATCTCTGGCTACAGCATATTCAAGTCCAAGGCCAACCAGGAAAAGGGAGACAGCCAATTATCTCATGAAACTCCTCCAGGATTCACAGGCACACCCTAGCAGGTAGGAATAGTGCATCTCCAGCATTCCCTTCATAAGGAAGTAATATTGTGACAGCGTGCGTCCCTCCTGACGCAGATAGAAAAGGTCATAAAAGACCTGGAAAACTCGTGCAGAGTTCTTGGCGTGTGAATAGTTATCACGCAAAGACTCCATCTCCTTTGTTGTAGTATAATACATGATCTCATCTCCTTATTCGAGGAATAACTGTCTACATCAGCCATGCACAAAACATTGTATTATCACTATCCCAGTTAACATTTGTGCCAATCTTGTTCTCAGACTCCGGATCTATAAGTATATGGCTCTTTTTTGACCCCTGACGGTCATAAGAAAGGTCTGGGACCACCGCGAATAGTTAGTCTCATCCAACTTAACAGGACCAAAGAACGAGTTCTTAAGTACCTTGGTGTTCAAAATAGAGTCTGAAGACACCTCGAACTGATCATCTGAAGCCAATCTTCACAATCCGGAAGCCTCGATCAAGCGTCTAAGACCAAGAAACCATCAAATAATCTGAAAACCAACAGATTCATATCTAAATAGCTGATAAGAGGCTTCCTTGGACAGATGTTGGCCTCACCTGGTGTAAAGACCCGTTCTGTTCTGAGCCCTTTAAGACGTCTGTACGTTCGGTCAGACGTCTGGTCGGATGTCTGGACACACTCCCAGACGTCTGGAAATTGAAAAAGTTGTACGTAGCTTCACGTCTGCGCGCTGGCTGCGCGCAGACCGCCCTTTTCCGTCTTCTCTCTCTCCTTTTCTTCTCCCTCGCAGAACCCTAACGCACCCTTATATAAGACCCTCTCCCCCTTCCTTTCTTCCCCACTTCACCACAGCCACCTTCCCTCTTTCCTCTCCATTGCAGCGAGAGGGGCGAGCGCGAGAGTAAGCGATGAGGAGAGGCGGTGTGAGGAGAAGAGGAAGAGCTTAAGCTCGCGAGCTCGTGGGAGCTTGCCGGAGGGCGCACGGTCGGAGCAGCGCGTGCGGGAGGAGCACGTCGGGGGAGACGTCCCCGACACTTGCTACAGTCGGAGCTGCAAGCGAGGAGGCGAGGCTGTGGCTGCACGCGGCGAGGAGCAGGAAGTGGTTCTGGTTCTGGGATTTTCCCAGAATCAGACGTCTTGCATGCCGTCCAGACGACATATTGGACGTCTGGTGACGATACCGGATGTCTGAAACCTGTGTTGTGCGAAGGTATGTTCCTTTTGCGGTTACGGCCATGCAGGCCGCACTGCAGCCTCAATCTGCATGGCTAAAAGTGATTGATTTGCCTGTCGTGTGTAGAGATAACTTCGGGAAGGCACGAGGCACGCCCTACCACACGTTTCGGACGTCTTGACAGCTTACCAGACGACCGAAAGCACTCCCAGACGTCCGGAGGAGAAGTCGGACGTCTGGAGCTGGGTCCAGACGGACAGGAAGAGGTTCTGGACGTCTGAGGTCGACGCAGAACCTAAGGTAAGACTCCGGTACTTTTAAGATGTCTGAACCTTATGCCAAACGTCTGATTTAGGTCTGCATCCATATTTTTGACCCGTTTAGGGTCCGTTTGAGGTCCATTTTACACAAACAAGATATCGGTGTTTTTCTTGTGAGTTCATCTACTTGTTAGAAGGCATTTTATACTGTTATGAATGTTCCATTGTGGTATGTTCCTTGGTATGGGACTTCGATCAGTTGCGGGTTCGGGACTTGCTGAGGCACGTGAGCCTGCCATTCGAGCCCCCAATACTCCCAGGTTGTCTGGTAGAGTGATTTTCCTTGTTTTAAATTATAAACATGAATGCGTATGTGAAATTGGATAACTAGAAACTTAGGACGTGGCATGAATCCTAGGACGAGAAGTACTTGTACTGTTTATATGCATGTTTGGGATTGCAGTCTTAAATAAATGAATAGAAATATGAATAACTGCCTGTTAATAAGCAAGAGCTGCCTGTGAAACATGAAATGCATGTGCTAGTTAGACAGATACCTGTGACATTTCTTATTGTATATGCAAATTGTGAAAATACAAGCTGCATGTGTAAAATCTAATAATTGAAATGTAAAATCTGAGAATGAAAATGTGAATGAGGAAACCTGATATGGAATGACATGGGGAAGACGAGCATGAACCCTACGAGGAATTAGGAGTAGAGCTCCTGTGGATAAATGTAATGGATCTGGAAATGTGAGTGGGAAGTGTGCTAGCCTTTGAGTACGTGGTATCAAGGAGAGCGATTGTCCCCTGTTTAGTGTAGAGCAGAGCTAGTCGCCCTTAGGTTGGGACCTGGGGTTAGGATTGGCCACTCTACACTGACTTCTTTGGCCCTCGCGTACACTATACTAAGGAGAGCTACTACCGTAGGGGGAGAGATAGCCACCCCACGGGACCCGGGGTTCAGCTAACTACCCTACACCGACTTGTTAGGCTCACTGGGCAAACCGGGGTAGTCAGACGAGGGTGCGCGGACTATGGAGGGGCGAGACCCCTGTTTGGTTCTGAGGGGCTAGACCCCTGTTACTGAGAGGGCTAGGCCCTATACTATTCTGTGATGTACTTTGGGCGTACCCGCTAGCGGAAACGACTGACCGCGTGCCAATGCGGGGTAGCTACCCATGCACTTATCATGCATACCGTAGTCACCGCTACGTCTGTCCGTGACCTCAGGGTGGTCGACTGGGTGTAGGATCACCACGGGGGACTTCCGACCAGGAGAGCACCACGTGTGCCTTCTACTCTTTAGAAAAGACTGCAATCAAGATCGTTCCTACGAGGAACATAGAGATCAAGAAAGATATATGAAAAGTAAACCAATGGGTGAAAAGGAATAACTTGTAAAATAAAATAATTGGAAAAGATAAATCACCTGTAGCTTTTACTGCTTTAGTTAGTTGGTTACCACTCTACTCAGCGTTCGCTGACTCCATTTTTACCGTAACCCTTTTCAGGTCCAGGTGTTAAGCAGCCCGAGTCACCGGCTGCAAAGGGTACCGGGCCCAGTCGAGCCCAGCAGTAGTCTTCCTATTGTTGTACTTTCTTTTGTTAGTAAGTTCAAACTCTTGTTACTGTTTACGGTTCTGTACCTTATTTATGCTTTATTGTTGTGGTGGTGATATGTACTGTTAACAGCTTTTACTTCATTTACTGCTGTATTCTTTTACTGTTAATTACTTAGCATAATGAATGTGATTTACTTTCCTACTTTTTTGTTATTTCTTGTTGGGTGACTGGGTCTTGGGATTAGTCGAGTCGAGCCGGTCTCGAATCCTGTAGGGATTCGGGAACCGGGTCGTAACACCTGGGTGCAAGGAGAACACCCAAGGAGGCCCCAAAGAGATCTAACCTCCTCGCAACAAGAACAGGGACTGCAATCCCTAGATCAAGGCAAGGTGCCCCTCACGATCGCTGCACAGAGATCAGAAGCCCCGTATGCCACCTCAGTAGGTGGTTGCGCCACCGATCGCCGCCGGTCGTAGCCGCAGATGGCCACCACAGCATTAAAGAGGTCACCGCTACCAGTCTGAAGCTTGTCGCCAACGCTAGCACCTGCTGCAAAGCGGCGTCGAGGATCCTTGGATCGACAACGACTTTGCCAACTGCTATAGCAAGTCACAACGCAGCCGCAGCACTGCTGCTAGGTCGATCGACCCTCGCCGAAGCAACGTTGCGGTGGTTCAGCAACCCCCGTGCCGCCGCAGCCCCGTTGTAAGGGCTGAAGCGTGCCTCCGGAGTGCCGCCAGGGACCACCGGGGCTACTGTGTGCGGTCGAAGGGCCATCAGAGGCCGAGCCGCCACCGAGGAAGAAAGAGAGGAGATCAGGATTCGGTGGTAGGGTTTAGGATGCCTTGAGGGGCGAGATACCTAGAGCCACGATCTAGGATTAGTACTCCGATATCAAATTGGATGAAAAGAGTTAATCTCATTAGAAACCCTAGACCCTCTTTATATAGAGAGAGATCGTAGAGTCAAAAATACATAAATATCCCTGAGGGACAAACTATCATAGCCCTTACAATAAGAGGAAAAATAAAAAGTTAATATGTAATAACAAATGCCAAAATGAACAACTATGAATTATTTTTAGTAACTACAAAAGCCTTGCAACACTACTCCAAAAGATTGATTCTGGAAAATAGAGATACATAAGTTTTGTATATCAATCTTATAAAAGTATGTGCATTGGAGCCAAAGCTAGTGTGAAGACTCAATCTAGGTGAAAATTGTTCCTTGACATTACCAGTTGCCCTCACAAAGGTCAATTTCGAGCCATCTTCACTTTGATTATGGATAACTTGGTGAATTACATCCATTAAAACAGCAAGGTGTATGGGTTCTTTACATGTGACTATACTAGTACATGAGAAATCACTGCATTGGAGCAAGCTTGTGCACGTTAACGTTAAAGGATCTCAATTGAACTGGACAGAGACTAAAGTTATCAAATGAAAGGACAACATGGGAGCAGGCCAGAATATAGCAAAGGTGAGAAACGAAGCAATCGCATTATAAGGAAAAATGTGCTTTTGATACTTTAGGATAGTTTTTTTACAACATGGAGGAATTGGGGTGAGTGAAGGCTGGCTAAAATGTAAGGAGTTTCACATGCATGTTTTACAACAAGGCATGCATGCTATACGAATCCAGGTGTTGGATATTAATCATAGACATTTGCAGAAATGGAAATGTTGAGTTAGTTGTGTGGCTATGTGAAAGATCAACTCTATGGAAAGATTACTAGAGAACAGGTAAACACAGCACAAATAAAAGATTTTTTATTTTTGTAAAGAAGAACCCACAGAAAATAATATAAGAATACGTCATTTGAAAGGGTTTAGGCATATACAAGAAAACCAAATAATATTTCCATCCAAAGGTGTAAGAAATCAGATGTTGAGCGTTACAAAAGGATCATGGAAGACCAAGACAATATTGGAAGGAAGCTATTAAGCATGACCTTGCTTATTCAGATATGTCAATGTATCAGCTAACATAGATTTAACGGAAGGCAAAGAAAAACAAAGTCCATGCAACCAACCCAACTTAACGTGGGAGAAGGCTTACTTTTGGCATTGGTCTTTATTATTATTTTTCCCAGGATTAAGGATTTGATATTAACATCTAGGAGAGACTCTCAAACTCTTGTCAATCTTGAAGTTTTCATTAATGATTGAAATTTTTTTGTTTCCCAAGTTTTTTTTTTACTGGGATTTTCTGGTCACCATCTGAAAGGGACAAAAAAACATCTTAATTTTGCTTGATGTGCTGCATCACATCTAAGGAAGTGGAATCAATGCAATCTCATTCTGCATGCTGAAATTGTTGATAGATAAATTAGCGTAAAAGATATTTTAATAACCAAAAAACCCAGTCTATGAAGGTTACATAATATCGATGTCATACACTATATAGTGGACTTGCTATGCAATTCAGAAAGAATTCAGATTTCCATGGAATAATCAAAATGTTAATGCTAAAAGTCGATTCACATTCACGTAACAGTAGAGAGATGAAACAAAAGGAAGAAAAAATAGAGAGCGTAAAGTTTGTAAACATAATTAAGCTGCTAGTGAAATAAGGATGCTTCAGACAAAAAGATTGTTTTAGAATTCTTCTCTAGCAATGTTGACATTACACTAAACAATGTTCATATTATGTTGGCTAGTGGCACAAAGGAGCAAACCCAGAAAAAAGCAAAGTTTTTTTTCTTCAAAAAGTAAAAAGGAAGGATAAAAAGAAAGGCTAGATGGATAGCTCTCCTGATAAAGAAATGGATTACATCAATGTTAACAAGCGTTAAGAAGCAAAGAACAAGTGTTAGGCAAGACCGGAGGGAGTCATGTTCACTTTTGGTCGACCAATGGCATACTAAAGGAGCATACTCTATCAAATAAAATGTTAAATTATTCAACATCTTATGCAAGCTCAAAATGCATTATCCGGCATAGAAAGCAAAATAAATATTTTCATTCCTAAATGTACGAATATAGCTCAAGTTAAACAGAATGCTTACTGAGAAGAATAGTTCTCATCATCATCAGGTGAATGCTCTCTAGCCCTATCAGCACTCATGCTTCGAGGACAAAATTTATAGTCGTCTTCTCTAGAGCGACCACGGTAGTCATCACCTCTATAACTCTCTGTACCATATCGGTCAACTGAATATCTACCATAATGGTCTCCTTCCCTGTTGTAGCAATCATTGTCCCCATACCCTCTCTCTCTCCCATAACCATTTCGATCTTCATCCCTACCTCCATAACGACCTCGATAGTGGTCATCATCATATCGATAACCATAATTTGAGCAGTGAGCCCCATTTCTTGAAAAAGTGCTGCAGAACCTGCAAGACAAAGAACATAGAATTATGCCAAAATATGACATACTTTCATAGTACATATTTTATTTTTAGAACTTATACTCACTTATCCCTGTTGGCAATAGCTTTCTCTCTGACTTCATGTATCCTTTCTTTGTCATTGACTAGTGCAACCAAATTTTGAGATTTTATCCTAATATTATTACCTTGGTCCCTTCCCTTAGAGTCAATGTACCGAAAGCCTGACAATGACTGGCAAATGAATGCAAGGCAATTAGAAAATCAGCAAATCCAATACTTTTGCTTTTGCAGAAGACTATAAACAGTTGTGCCATTACATAGAGGGGCTAAATATCACTTACTGATATCTGATAAATGCGTTCCTTGATATCATCAATGACACGCTCAGATCCATGTGCAACGAGATACTCAAGAACAGTCAATCCCTGGCAATCACAAACAAGTCAGGGAAAAGGCCTAAGTATTCTGCTCGAGATTGTTATATTTTTTTTGAAGAAGTGATTAGGATAATATAAGACCCGCCCTACATTAATTGTACCCGGTTTTCGTAAATCATATACATGTAACTGAACTGAAACCTTAAAATAAAAAGAAAAGAAATAAAAAAAAAAAAGAACACCTTATAGACATGTCGCCAATTTTTGCCAGTATCATTTATCCTTTTCCATATAACCGACATGATCAACCAGTATTCATGGCTGCCGCAAATATTTGACAAATAAGTTATCTACAATGAGCTAAAGAAACATTCGCAGGGATAAATACAAGCATGCAGCAACATACTGGTTGCGTGTCGCGTCAGAAATATCTGCCAAGAGGGAACCATGAGGCCCCCAAGGTTCATTACTGGTTGCATCGAGAATCTGAAAAAATTGCATTGTCAGCATATAAGTATCAATACTGCTTTGCAATTATAGAATAGCTAGAGCACACTAGTTATGAATATAAAAGATGCAAATGAAGGAAAGAGAACAATAACTTTTTACCTTCTGTTCTATTCTAGGAACCTTCAGTACTTTCTTGTTCACTTCTCTCTTTCTGCAAATAAATTTAGCCCCCCAAAAAAGATGGTTAAGTATGCTTCTTAGACCTAGAAAGTAGCCAGATTGTGAAAAAAATTTCATTGATGTTTCACAACGTAAAACCTAACACAAACAAATTCTTAGGTCATTAGAAGACTCCTAAATTTGGATGGTCATTACCATTTCAATGTCACCATAACAACAAAAAGAAATGTCAATTTGTCACTACCACATCACCATGTTCAATCTCACAACTTACTGGGAGCAAACTGAAACTGGCATCACCTATGTGTCAAGCATGGGTCCCATCTAATTCTTACTAAAACAGTTAATCAATAGCAATAAATGTAGACTGCCCATTTCACATAATTTAAATTCAAACAGGACTGATTAAGAAAATCATGTCCACCGTCCACCAAGACCAATGTAATTTGCTTGGACATATGTCCCAAATTAGCCCAAGAGGAAACTATACCACACTAAATGACTAAAAAGGAACAAGTCAAGCTGGTGTATGCCAAGGTCTTCCAGACTCCACTTCTAAAAGGCAGACACAAAACAGCAAGTAGAACCCTTGCTTCCATAGGCACCAAAACATAAGCTTCTGCGGACAAAGCCCAATAGCTTTTCACATCATCATACTATAGCAAAAAAACACTTTCCCTTTCGCATCGTTCCTCATAGTGAACCATATTGTGTGCTTAACCTTTGAGGTTAGCATCCATTATTTGAAAAGCAACAGTACAGAAGAAAATACTTTGGTACAGGTATACATGTTTGTGTCACCTGAGGATATATACTTGTACATTCAAATGTATCTTTCTCTCATTAAGCCACTTAATTTCAAGAGTGGGATCATCAGCAAGTTACTTTCTGAGGCCATCCCGTTGGAAGTTACTGATGGTGTTGGCAATACTTATAAGATACCAACTTTACAGGGATTCTTGGAAGAACAGTATTTCTTCAACCCAATTGGCTGGGATCTTGATCCTACTTTAATGCTACTGGAATCTAAGGCACATTTCTATTGAGTCCAAAGCAATCTAGAAAGGGAATGGGAGCTTCTGAACATGGTTCCTTTATGAGCATGACCTCTTTGTTAGAAGGGACAATGTGAGCAAAGGAGGAATACTTTCTTGGACATAAAAGGGAACTATCAAGAATTGAAGGGCTGTTCTATTTGTTGGATTGTATACTTAAATATGGAAAAAATAACTTGATCAATCTCCACCTATCCTATACTCAATCTATCCTTATCATAACACCAATGTATCAATTTCTGCAACCTTGATAGTAACTAGACCAGTTTGTGGCCTCTCTTGATGTAGAGGTTGGGGTTGAGCTTACATCATATTCTAGTTATTGTCAATTCAATTACTTAAGAAAATAGTATGTCTAATGATTCTAATAGTCACCAAATCTTTCATTAAAAAAATGACCATAGTATTTTGACATAAAAGGGACTTATTGTTCTGATACAAGGTTCCCAATCGTGGAGGCTACGACAATTGTACATGATCATGGAATCGTGGACATTGGAAGATGTTGGTCCTTTGGCAGCTTCAAAAGTTTTGAGGTCGTGCTTCCAAACACTAGGCACCACAAATGATCCAATCAACGTGTTGGAACATCAGAATAAAGCCATGTGAACAAAGCCATGTGAACAGGCCACGTGGCAAACAATAGGAGGCCCATAGGGGCCGACGGTCATGGGCCTTTGGACCCAAGTTTGGAATTTTTTACTTAGGGATTAAGTTTTCTATTTTTAGTAAATATGCTTTAGGAAAAGAGTTTAAGATTTGATTTATTTATAGAGATAAGATATTTTCTTATGAGATAAGATCTTTAGTTTCTAAGAATAGGGATATATACTCTCTATAAAAGAGAGCATTCCCTCTTTGTAATTTTTGAGTCAAGGAATAATATTTCCAATTTTACAAACTCCTCTCACTCTCTCTCTCTTCTCCACAAGGCAGCTAGCCACCTGCACCAGCCACCTCTTGCAGCCAAGGGGCTACTCTCCATGATCCACGCGTGAATAGCCCCCCACGTGGGACTATTGTTCCCACGCACAAGGAGCCTAGAGCCACTGTTCTAGGCTTGTTGTGCATGTGGTTTCTTTAGACCACATGTTGGTGATTCCCGTCTCCAGAGAAAGTCTTCTTCAAAAGATCTGACGTCATACGCGAAGAAGAACTAATAAAGATGATAGAAGCATCGGCAACTGTCAACGAAAGCACACTTGGACTAGAAGAGAGCAAGGTAGTTGTCTCCGAGACAACCATCAAGCTCTATGGGGCATCCAACTAGATTTTGTGGGCTCGCACCTTCAAAATATTCGTTGGAGGCCAAGAGAAACTTAGCGTTCTCTTGGAAGAACCGCAGGAAATAAAGGACGACAAGAAGAAAAAGAAATACAAGGAGAATTATATGTCATGAATTGGCTCGTGAACTCAACGGACCCATCCATCACCTCAAACATGCTCTACAAAAAGAGCGTATATGAGATTTGGACAACCCTTGAGAAAAGGTATGCCCAAACCTCAAGCAATGTGTGTATTACTGACCTTTATACTCGTATTTAGACAGCTAGTCAAGGCGATCTCTCCTTGACAAAGTATTATGAGAAGATGGAGGCATTATTTAAGGAATTGGAGATCTATGAGCCACTTTGTTGCGATAAGTAGGGGGAGACTCAAGCGGTTTGGCAATCCGCCAAGTTTTTATCGGGGTTGCTTCCCCGTTATCGAGCTGCCTAAGATCAGATCCTAGCTTCTAACGAGAGGATGGATCTTGAGCCCATTTTCTGCCATCTTATCAAAATGGAGATCGTCGAGGACGAAGACTCGGCGAAAAGCAAGAACTCCGCACTTGCTATCTCCGAAGCAAGTGTGGGGCGTGGAGGACAAAGACGTGGATCTTACCGCATCCATCCGAAGTACAAGCATTGCAAACACAAGAACCATCCGTAAGACAAGAGCTGGGAGAAGTTTGAGAGACCACCATGTGGAGCTACTAGCACCTTGCGTGTGAACTCCCTAACTCAAGAATACCTCGAGAAGCTACGGGCTTTACTTCGAGAAGACAAGGCGGCGACTGCTATAGCAACGACTACTCAGGTTGCCACAGAGGCAACGACTTCGGAGGTCGCAAGAGGCTTCACCGTCATCGAGATCATGGCTCTCGAAGAAAAAGAAGAATGGTGTGGTGTCTAGCCTCACAAGTTGAAGATCAAGTCATTGGCCTCCCAGCCTTCGACTTGAGGGGAAGTGTTGGAACTGTAGAATAAAGCCACATGGCAGTCAACAGGCTACGTGGCAGACAACAGGAGGCCCATAGGGGCCGGCAATCATGGGTCTTTGGATCCAAGTTTGGAGTTTTTTGCTTAGTGATTAACTTTTCTATTTTTAGTAAATATGTTTTAGGAAAAGAGTTTGAGATTTGATTTATTTAGAGAGATAAGATCCTTCCTTGTGAGATAAGATCTTTAGTTTCCAAGAATAGAAATATGTATTCTCTATAAAAGAAAGCCTTTCCTCTTTGTAATTTTTGAGTCAAGGAATAATATTTCCAATTTTACAAACTCCTCTCCCTCTCTCTTCTCTACAAGGCAGCCGGCCATCATCAAAGGGCAACCGGTCACCTGTGCCAGCCACCAAGGGCTGCTGGCCACCTCTTGCAACCAAGGGGCTACTCTCCCTGATCCACATGTGAATAGCCCCCCATGTGGGACTACTTTTCTCACGCACAAGGAGCCTCTACACTCCGGTTTGCACCAAATCTCTACACAATGCATTATCTTCTTTATGTTAAACTACATGATCTTTCAATATTTTCATTTTTCAATATTTTCTCATGTAGAAAGGAAATCATACATGAATAAGCATTCACAAACCCAGAACCCAACAAACGAAGCTATAGACTTGATAGTGCTTGGCATGTCATTTCTATAACACATACAAGAAGTGTCCTTCTGATGGAAACAAATTAAGACAGTTCCTGATGGAAAGTCATAAACAACCAACAATAGAAACCTAAACAGCACAAATGTTGTATTTGTTTTGTAGTAGAGAGAGACAAGCAAAAAGAGATGGTAGTTCTTACAGATCCCTAACAGTTTGGTCAAAGGCCTTCTTCATGGCACCTGTAAATCAATATATGCTGTTTTGATGTTGCTACCTTTCAACAACCTAGCATGTGGCCAGCAATAAAGTGCATTCAGATTGTAACCTCCAACAACCAGAAATGTGCTAACATTGTGAGAATGAAGCTTCTAAAGGAATATTGATGCAAAAATCAGAAACAATCTTTATATCTTTGAAACGCTAGCTTTATCCTTCTAACACCAACTGGTTGTTTCTGATGTTTAAACTTTAATAACAAGGTCCTAACACCGACCGATGGAAAATTAATCCATCACAAACAAAATCCTCCTACGAAAATCAAGATGATCATTATTGAAACAACACGGATGCAATTAAGCAGCAGCCCTCACTAACACACTGATGACTCAAAATCTAAAGAGGAAACATTAAGAACCCAGAAAGAAGAGCCCGAAATACAACTAGGAAAAAAAAATCGACTCAATACCATTAACCAGAGCTGGAAAAAAGGAGTGAAATCAATGCTTCAGTCACAAGTGCTTCGAACTTAACGAACTGGCTAAAAACGATTAGTATTGATTTTCACAAAATGCCATGAATTGCAAATTTGCAACTTAGCAGCTAACTTTTCTGCAAAAAAAAAAAAAAAGGGCGATTATCATCCCATTTTTCCCTCTGCGTTAATACACTATATAGCATGGAAAAAATCAATGCACGCCAAGAAGCAGATCCAGCTCAAATATCACAACAAAGGCAGTGAAATTAATGCCCATGCAATCGGAAACTTCTGTAATCATCCCAACTCATTAAAGCAATAAGAATTAAAACCAAAAAAGCCTCAAATCCCAACTCCTCATCTTAGCATCATATGTCTCAACTATAACATTCCCAAGAATTCCCCCTCTTCATTCTCCACATCAAATATCAGGAACCAGAAGTACCAACGATCTCAGAAAAGCAACCACCATCAAAACCAGCTAGAATGGTCATCAGCCCAAAACCAATAAACCCACAGCCCATATCATATCAAAAACAAAGGACCCAAAACACCACGAGGCCATCAACTTTCCATCACTAACATCATCATCCTCCTCCACAACACAACACCAACAACAAAATCACCGCAATCGTCAGGAAAAAAAAAAACACCAACTTTCCAGCTACCAACAACAATAAATCTAAAAAAAAAAAACCAAATTTCCACTCAGATCTCACAACTAGATCCCGATATGAAAGAAGAGAAGCTCAAAGACAAAAGATTGGAGGAGGCAAAACACCGGTTTTTTTTTTTTAATTGCAAGAGGCGGCGGCAACCTCGGAGGGGACTCCGCTGGATCTGAGAACGACGAGAGAGACAGAAAGAGATTTGGGAGGAGGAGGAGGAGGAAAGCGCGAGAGTCGCGAAGACCCCCTCCAGCTCCGATCAATGCTCTTTCCTCCTCGCTGTTCTCGTGGAATTTTAATTTGCAATCATTGTATTCTTGGTTAATGGGTAAGTTGCACAAAAACCCAAGTTATATCTATTGCTCTTGCCTTGAAGGGGTCAGAAATTCACTTTTGGTGGAGAAATTATTAGATTATTACAGGTTATTAATCCACTGTCATTGTTGACAGCTGGGTCCACCTTGTAGTTGGAGTCGTCCATTTTTCATGTAGGCATCTCTTTTAAGGATTGAAACCTCTACGTCATTTAAATTTATTAATATTGTTAAATAGATTCATCCATGTAAACTCTCATGGTAAGTAGAATTTTAGATATATATGATAAGTAAAATAGTTAATTTTATGTCACACACTTGATGTTCAATACTTTGTTACGATAATGCTAATCAAATAATATTTAAAATTATTTGACCAAATTTAAGGTTAACTGTTTAATTGTGATTTCAAATGATGTATTAAAAAGTCAATCTTCGTTAAGTTAAGTTTTGATTATAGTATACATTGCATGTTAGTTATAAATTATTTAAGGAATTGGATAATGTAATTTATTTTTGTATACCTACCTCAAATTTTGGTTGCAATAAATAGATAGCCATTCTCTTTTAAGAATAACAACAATGTTGCAATAGCACTAAGCATTTTTTATAGTGGCAGCTACTTGTTGGAGGGTTATCCTGTTATGATTACCATCCCAAATTATGATGCTCAAAGAGAAAAAGTGAAGGAGAGCGATGGCACATGAGTTTTGCTACCCAATTCTATTTATTTGGATGCTAATATGGGATTTTAAGTTTTCTAGTGTTCATATTTTCAATTGGATTGAAGGTTCTTATGGGATCTATTGAAGAGGTTTTCTTTCATAGATCTCTGTTTTGCTCTGAAATATTCAGAATTAGTTCTTGTTTTTTTTGTTGTTACCTACTAGTTGCTATGGGCCTTTATAATCAAGTACCAATTGAAAGGGGACAACAGTGCTAATCTATGTTGAGCCTCTATCTTAATCTAGAGTTATCAAATGTTTTATTGCATGAGGAATTTCACATATTAAAGTTTATTGGCTATTTGATTTATCTTTTGTTGGTTGTTAGTTAATTTGGAAATTGATTGAAGAAGATAGGAGCTTTAGTGTGTCATTTTTGCTATGCCAATTTTATATCCGAATCAATATTTTATGGCTTTTGCTGATCAAACATTTGCTTAAGTTGTGAAGGAAAGTATTGTCCAATTGAATTTGGGCTAGATATTAAAATCAAATATCCAAATTTGAAGGAGGGTTTGCCTTTTATTGAATTTTTAGTAGATAGGCTGATTTGATGAAGACCTTTTATTAACTGTTTAATTGCCTAATATGCTATTGATTTGGATAGAATGTAATGAAATTAAAACAAGTTGGGGCTTAAAAGCTACTTTCTCTTTAGATTCAATAGATTCAAGGAGTGTTCTAATTAGAGTGGTGAAGGTGAATGATTTTTTGTTTTGATTTTTTCAGGAGATGGCAATATGATAAGTGAAAGATGAGTATCTATTTCTAGATAGACTCCTTCATCCAAACTTAATAAATAATTGACTTTATGCCTAATTTGGATTGATTTTCCTTATTTAAATTCCATCTTTGTAATAAAAGGAACCATGATGTCTATTGCCAATGTAATTGGAGCCTGTATAGGCCTTAATACTAATATCTTTAATCTTGTAAGGCCTAGTTATCCTAGAATGTTGGTGGATATGGATTTGTCTAAATCTCTTCTAGATGCTAGATGGATCAAGAATGGTGATGAATAGATTTTTAAACAAAAAGTACTAGTCTATGAGAGGCAACCTAAATTTTGTTATCATTGCATTATGATTGGTCACACCATAGACAATTATAGAAAGAAGAGTAAGAATAAGGGGCTGAAATCTGATGCACATTTAGAGTAATAGCAGATTGGGAATGCCTAGATTGCGGTTGGGCATAAATTCAATGAGATGGATATTGGCCAAAGTTAGTAGGTTGTATATGAAGCAATGAATTGGTAGCCAAAAACTAAATTGCAACAACATCAAAAAGGGCATGGAGTTGGTAATATGCATTGTCAAGAAAAAAAAGCAATACTATTGATTGTTCACATGAAAATGGATAACATGTATGTTCAAAAAAGAATGAACAGCAATAGCACAAAAGAGTAGTGGATGGGTAGCAACAAAAGCATGGTGGTGAGGCATTGAAGCCAAAGAATCTAATGTAAGAGTAGCTTGGTATTGTTCAGTAGCATGATAAAGAGCAACAATGATAGTTTGAGACTAGTTGTACTTACAGACAAAAGCAGATTTCTACTAGGCAACAAAAAAAGCAAAGTTAACAACAAATTGTTTTAAGCTTAAATAGGTAAATTGAAGTTAAACATACGTAGCAAAAGCTTGAAGCAGAGAGTAGAAATAAGCAACAACAATCTTAAAGAAGTGAATCAAGTGATTCACAGTGGGTGCAAGTTAAAAAGGACAAGAAGCATATCCGTTTAGATTTGCACAGTCCAATCTCTATGCAAAATTCTTTTGAGATTCCTTAAAATGACAAGCAACAAGGCTATGATCTAAATCTTGAGTTGCAAATGCAGATACATGAAGAGGAACTTATTATTCAACAACAACAGCAAATGAAAAGAAAGATGGTTAAGAACTTGCCACAACAAGAGAGAGATGAAGATAGAGAAAAATGGAATGATGCTATGGACAAAGATCATCAACACATGTGACATAATATATTGGAGGGTGGCCAACAGTTGAATTATTTTGATGATTGTATTATAATGTTTGATGATTTTATACTTGAGAAAAGGGTGAAGACTATTTGATCTAATGGAAAGAGGATGCAGTTACAATAAACAAATTAAGAGGACAACAAAGAAGCTCCATAGAAGAAATAAGAGGTTCATGATTAAACATCAAGATATGGATTTTACATTGGCCTCAGCAACTCAAAGGAGAAGATCTAAACAATTGAAAGGGAAAATGCAACTAGATTATAAAGAGCCTTGGAGCCTTGGGCATTTATACATAAATAATTTTAGTCAATCAAAGATAGAATAGCTCAAGCCCATATAATGTTTCGGGCAAAGAAAGAAAAAGCAAGTAAACTATTAAATATTTCACATATAGATCCCTAAATGCTAGCTTTGAAGTTGATGATTTACCACTCTCTTGCATAAAATAGTATTTAATCATATTATTTGCACTTCTCTAGACAAAATATTATTCTTAAATTAGAATTTTCATTTGTCCAATCTCTCATTGCTTTAAGAGTCATCATGAGAATGAAATGTAAGAGCAAGAAAAAGATGTAAGATGCTAAACCTTTGTGAAAAAGACCAATATGTTGATGTTATGGAAGTTTTGCCCCTATGTCACTTTCAAAGGTAGATGCAGAGAAGATTTTGATGTTTTCAAAAAGTTAAAAAAACTGCATTAATGTGTAAAGATTTGTTGGATTACATAAAATTTTGATGTTTAAGCAAGGAGATATTATGTAAATTACGTAAAAGTTCAGTTTCCAAATATGTTTAATTGTCATGTTATCACCAGCAAGATACAATCCATATCAATTATCTTAGCCTCCACCATAAAGTTGATCATGATTTTTTTAACTTTGTGGTTCGTTGAATACTTGGACTTTTGGGCCTAGTTATAGGTGTTAATTCTCATTTACTTCATGGATTAACATCACCTATTAAAACCTATATTTAAAAGAGAGAATACAAATTTTGTAAAACTTGAGTTCCTATTGGTGCTAAGTTAAAATTAATGCCAACTCTCTTTTTATTACCTTTTCTCCTCCCTAACACTCTACCTTAATACATGTTTCAAAAAAGATAGACACAGGTGTTAACTCCTCTAGTAAAGTAAATAAACCAAAAAAAACTTAACATCAATTCTACATCTAAAAACCCACATTTCAAAATGCCCTCCAATGCGAGTATAATCATAATGAAAGCAAGAGAATCAATTCTAAATCCTCACCAGGTTGCGCTGAGGTCGGCATCGTTGTAGTCAAATAGTAGCATAAAGTTTTGAAAGAGTCATCTAAATTCGAAAGAAGTTGACATTTTATGATGATATTGTTGGTTGGAAAGGTTGACGGTTCACCTCCTACCTAAATCCCATTGATTTTGAATAAGAGACACCACCACCCACCCGAAAATGCCACTCCTGCTCCATTTGTCGCTGCGGCAGAAAGGAAGGAAGTCTCGTGCGACGGCGGGGGCAATAAGGTAAAAAACCTGTTGGTGTTTCTGGCCTGCGTTGGCATTTTGAAGTTGACGGGTCCAATGATTTAAATAAAAATGCTTTATATTGTATTGATTATGATTCACTTTACATCACCAACGTACTCCCCAAGGGACAAGTTTGCTCTAATATCTGTCCTGTCATTATTTTTTTATTTGGATATACTTAATTTGAGGATGCTTCCGTAGTAATGCAACGTGATATACACTAATTTTTATTTTAGAATAGGCTATTCCATGTTTTGTTGGCAAGAGTATCCCCATGTCTTATTCTTCCTTGTTTCTGGCATGGTGGGCTCTTCATTTTAGACCAGCATTGCCTTTTTCATATCTATCTAAGGTTAAATTTCAGACTTGTAATATCTGCCAAAAACATGAATGCTCTGAGAGACGGTTTACCTTTGGTTACCACATTTATGACGGAGGATATTTAAACCGGTGTTTGATGGAATTTGAGATAATTTATTCCCTTTCTTTTACCCTATTTTAACTTGTCAAATCAAGGATTAACCGTCAACTTTTCCCCTTCTATAAATATACTGAAACTTGCGTGGGATTCAATCAGTGGATTATTTCTTGGAAATGTGAATTATTATTTAATTAATTATTGAAGTAAAGTATACATGTGAATTTGCGGCATAGCTGGTTGCTAACGTTGCGTGAAGGCGGCGGTACCAAGTGGTCATGGTGGGTGCGCTTCCGGCTCTGCTATTACCCGCTCTCCCTCTCTCCTTCTATCATCTCTCTCTCTCTCCCACCACTCATTACCAGAAAATAAGTTAGGCATAGGATGGTGTTGACATTAATTAGTACCACACATGTGCAGATTAGTATGTCGATCGACTTTCACATAAGATATCCGTCGTATTAATATTGATAGGCGGGTTAATTTATTATATTTTATTATAACACGCACGACGAGTATGATATTTACGTTAGATTTACGATGAGTATGATATTTATATTAAATTTATATATGGTGATAGATAAAAAAAATTTCGTTTCTATATTTAGATTTGAGAATTTTTTTCCTCTGATTGTAATAATTTTTTTAATAGTAGAATTTTGATTTGATTTTATCTTTTATATTCCCGTAGTATAGATTAAAAGTTAATTTTATCTCTATTTAGTCAACACTGATTATCCGTAAGCATCAATAAGGGTTATACCTCCCTTTATGCTTGTCTATAATTTAAATTGTCAAACTTCCAATAAAATTTAGCTCTAAAAATAACATAGAAGCATAAAATATTTTCAAAATTTGTCATAAAAGAGTATGAATATTTAAATAAGCTATTCTAGATAAACTTCTAAGTCATTTGTAAATATTTAACTTTTAGAACAAATGAAAGATAACATAGAAACATACAAAGAGGAACCCTTGAATGAGAAGATAGTTTAATGTAAATATAAAAAAAATTCATTAATGTTAAGCTTCATCTTTTATATTTTATTCTTTTTCTTTTTATGTTTGAGTTTAGTGGTAACATACAATAGGGGGATGTAGCTCGCAAGAATTAAGTATCTGCATTGAGTTTATTTTGATCATAAAATTAAACATTTAAATTTAAATAGATTGATCAGTCTATCATACTAAATCAAGTATCTTCCTTGAAAACTTTGATTTTGTTTCTATAATATGAGTTGCCAAATTAGAGAGTTGAGTTTTTCCGACGAAAATTACATATCAAATTCCTTCGAAACAAATTCATCAAAATTAAACAAAGGATAGTGGTTTAGAAATGTATTGTTTCATGCAAAAGTTTACACAACTTTTAAAAACTGGGCATCATTGATGATATTTGTCATATTACACTGATAATATTTAAAATCATCCATGATACGATGATATTTGGTTAAAAACTAAAATATTTAAATATCACAAGTGGCATTTCAAATATCATCGATGATATATGAGGGTGTCTGTGGATCGAAACAGTATACTAGAGGGGTGGAGTGAATAATGTCGCTCAAATAATTCGAGTAAAAAATAAATCCACAAAAGAATCAAGCATAGATTACACTTGAATTTTTAATGGAAACCTAAATCAGGTAAAAATCACTACCTAAGCCTCTCATCTTAGGATTTTTTCGACTAGGTAAAGCTAGTCGATCTACCAACGTACCACTTGAACAAGGGTGGCACAACCTCTTTACAATGAACCCTTCTTTTACTAACCTAAAGAGAAGTAAATAGCAACGGATTTCTTCTAACAACTTGGGATTTGTTAATCAAAAGCAACAATATATAAAAGAACAATGAAGATCCTATGAAACATCAATAAAAATTAAACCAAAATTTCAACGGAGGTTTTAATCGTCGTGCTTGAAAGGCGTGAAAACAGAAGTGAAGAAGCACTTGGAGAAGCATGAAAAACTCTGCTTTTGAGAGGATTTTTCTACTTGAGAATGTATTAAAAGGGATGCGTACGGCCTCTATTTATATTAACAAATCGACTTGAAAAGGAAATCAAATTGGTCGATCAATTAAGGTAGATTAATTGATCAAAAAGAGGTTTGGTCGATTAATTAACCTAAATGGTCGATTAAAAGTGTATTTATCAACTTCCTAAAATGGGCTGATTTGATTGATTAATTAAGTTGGTTGGTCGATCAATTAATCTATTTAGTCGATCAATAACCCTAAAAACTTGTTTTTAATATGAAGCGCGAAATTCCGTTTAAGACTTATTTTGAGGTTTTTTACAAAATATTCTAGACTCAATAAAGATAAATGTTAAGACCCGTGCTGTTTGAGCCTTTTAAGACGTCTGGATTGTGGGTCAGACGTCTGGTAAGACGTTTGGACACCTTCCCAGATGTCTGGAAATCAAAAAATTTTTGAGTATGAGCGCGCATCTGCGAGCAGGCTGCGACAAACAGTACTCTCGTTTTCCTTCCCTTCTCTCTTTCCACGCCTCCAACAAACCCTAAACCCCCAACTTTATAAACCCCTTCCCCCTCTCTTATTCTCCCTACACCAGCCATCTTCCTCTCTTCTCCACTCCAGCGAGAGAGCCAGCGTGAGCGAGAGTGGCGTCGAGGAGGAGCGGCGTGAGGAGAGGAGGAGAGTGAGTTCGCGAGCTCGTGTGGGAGCTCGTCGGGAGCGCACGGCCGGAGCAGCGCGCGCACGAAGAGGAGTGCATCGGGGGAGTCCTCCCCGACACTACTACAGTCGGAGCTGCAGGCAAGGAGGCGAGTCGTGGCCGCACGCGGTGGGAGTGAGTGGGAGCAGGTTCTGCTTCTGGATGTTTCCCAGAATCAGACATCTGGAGCGACGTCCAGATGATGGTGCGGACGTCTGGAGGCGGTTCCAGATGTCTGAGGAGAGGGCTTCGCGAAGGTACATTCTCTTTGCGGATATGGCCATGCAGGCCGCTCCGCTGCTACCCTTCGCATGGATTATTTTGAGAAGATTTGCTGGTGGTGTCCAGGATTTGCTTTGGGAAGGCGCGGGACAGGCCCTCTCACACATTTCAAACATCTGGGGAGCTTACTAAACGACTTGAAGCACTTCCAGACGTCCGGAAAGGTGGTCGGACATTTGGGGTTGGGTCCAAACGATCCAGAAGAGTTCCTGGATATCTGAGGTTGACACAGAGCTTGAGGTATGTTACTGGACACTTTTAAGACGTCTAAAAGTTGTTCCAAACGTCTGATTTGAGTCAGAAATCCTATTTGTGACCCGTTTAGGGTCCATTTGAGGTTAGTTTTATGCAAATAAGATACTGATGTGTTCCTTGTGAGTTCCTCTACTTGTTAGAAGGCTTTCTATACTATTCTGAATGTTCCATTGTAATTGTTCCTTGCTATAGGACTTCATTTCGTTGCGGATTCGGGTTTTGCTGAGGCATGTGAGCCTGTCGTTCATGCCCCCAATACTCCTGGGTTTACTGGTAGAGTGGATTCCCCTAATTTAATTACAAACCTGAATGCATGTGTGGAATGAATGATTAGAATCTAGGATATGGCATGAATCCTAAGACAAGAAATACTGGAAATGTCTGTATTGGATGATTGAATTGCAGTCTAGAATGAGTAGATAGAAATGATAACAACTTCCTGTAAATGAATAACAGCTGCCTGTGAAATATGAAGTACTTGTGCTAGTTAATTATTGCATGTAACTTTCCTGTTGTATACGTTAAATGACATAATACGAGCTGCATATATATAGTTTGAGAATAGTAATGTGAATGATGGAAATACGAGCTACCTGTGTATAACCTGGGTATGTAAATGTGAACGATAGCAATACAAGCTGCATGTGTATAACCTAAGAATGGAAATAGAATTGATGAAACCTGATATGGCATGGCATGAGGAATATGAGCATGAACCCTACGGGGAATTAGGAGTAGAGCTCCTGGAAATAAATGGAATGGATCTGGAAATGTGAGTGGGGAAGTGAGCTGGTCCTTGAGTACGGAGTGCCAAGGAAAGCGACTGTCCCCCCCCGTTTAGTGCGGAGAGGAGCTAGCCGCCCTTGGGTTGGGACCCGGGGTTAGGATTGGCCACTCTGTACCAACTTCTTGGCCCTCACGTACATGGTATCGGGGAGAGCTACTAGTGTAGGGGGAGATCTAGCCACCCCACGAGGTCCGGGGTTCAACTAGCCACCCTATGCCGACTTGTTAGGCCCACTGGGTAAACCAGGGTAGTCAGACGAGGGTGCGCGACTATGGAGGGGCGAGACCCCTATTTGGTTCTTAGGGGCTAGACCCTATACTGTTCCATGCTGTACTTTGGGCACACCCGTTAGCAGAAACGACTGATCGCGTGCCAGTGTTGGGTAGCTACCCGTGCGCTTATCACGCGTGCCATAGTCACCGTTACGTCTGTCTGTGACCTTGGGGTGGTTGACTGGGTGTAGGATCACCACGGGAGACTCTCCTGGCCAGGAGAGCACCACGTGTGCCTTCTACTCTTCGGAAAAGACTGCAATCAAGATCGTTCCCACGAGGAACATTCGAGATTAAGAAAGAGATCTGATAAATAAACCAATGGGTGAAAAGGAATAATTTGTGAAATAATGTAATTAGAAAACAACAGCTACCTGTCCACTTTTACTGCTTTAGTTAGTTGCCACTCTACTTACCGTTCGCTGACTTTTTGTACTCATAACCCCTTTTCAGGTCTAGGTGTTGAGCAGACCGAGTCTACGGCTGCAAAGGGTGCTGGGCCCAGTAGAGCCCAGTAGCTGTAGCTTCTTTTTGTTGTACTTCTTTTGTAGTAGTGAGTTAGACTCTTGTACCTTTATGTTCTATACGTTTACGTTATGTACTTTATGTTCTTGTACCTTCTTACTTTTCTACTGTTGTGGTGGTGATATGTACTGTAGCAGTTTTTACTTCTTTACTTCTGTACCTTTTTACTGTTAGTTGCTTAGCATAGTGAATGTGGTTTACTTTCCTGCTTTTTGGTTACTTTCTTGTTGGACGACTGGGTCTTGGGATTAGTCGAGTCGAGCCGATCTTGGGTCCTATAGGGATTTGGGAACCAAGTTGTAACAATAAAAGACACTGAGATACAGATCAACATTCTTTTAACTTGATCCATGATTTAAGCTTTAATCCATGAGAAAAATTTCCGAAATATTAGTCTTACAAATAGTATAATTTTGGTGCATCAAAATAGAGGTACTTACATTCTTCCCCTTTTTGATGACAACAAAATTATAATTATGTATATAAATATGAATTCAAATAGTTATGCATAATATCTCCCCCTTTTTGTTTCAGCAAAAAGTACCACATGCTGCTACCAATTTCAATTATCTCTCTCTTAAGCATGTAAATGAAGCAGTAATAATTCCAACATGCAATTTAAAGAGAGAAATATTTAGCTGAGAGAAATAACAACTATGCATATAACAACAATATAAATGAGTCTAGCATAGCAAGATAGAAATAGTCCACAAGAAATATAAAGTTTTACAAACCATAAAGCTAATCAAAATAGAAACTAAGCTAAAGATACTCATCTAATGACACCATGAATGCATCCACCGTACTCTGAAGGTCGGTGTCTAATTCGAGATCCATCGAGTCTGATTGCTCTAAAGAAGTAGGCTGGCCAAGTGTTGGAACTACGAGTTGCTACGCTAACGTGTTTAGTTTTGAAAACCTATCATTGTAGTTTGAAAGCGAGGAACTCGTGTTCAACAAATAAAATTCATACCGGAATAGAAATCCCAAGTTGAACTCAGGGAGGCGAATGTTTGATTTAAAAATACGTGTTTATTTTATTTGTCACGAAATAGAATAATTGATTAGAAACTATCTATCTATTTACAATAAATAGAAGAGAGAGAGAATATTACAAACAAAAACCAAAAAGAGATGTAGAATGAACATGGAATTCATTATCAAAGAGATTATTCATTACACTAAACATTACGACTAGAAAGCAGAAAACGATTACACTAGAAAGCAGTAAATCTACTCTAGGAAGCATTAAAAAGAATGGAGAGAGAATTATCCTCCTCGATGGTTGCTTGGAGGACGAGCCGGACGAGACGATGCCTGGAAGACGGGGAACGGAGCAGGATGAAGGAGGACGAAGCGGGAAGAACGGGAATAGGGCAGCACGTCGTCGTCGTCGCGGGATCCACTTCCGAAAGGGGGATGAAAATTAGACTTTATCTCTTAAGAAGCATCCCAGGTGTGGGACAAGCTTCTCTTGAGCTTTGGAGAGGGAGAGAAGAGAAAGAAGAGATGAAAATTTCATATGGAGGGGGTCTCCTTTTATAGTTTCAAGAAGTGAGGGCAATTTGATCTTTTTAATATCGAAATATTAAATAAGGGGTCTTTAGTGACGGATAAAACCGTTGCTAAAGCCCCATCATGGGCGACGTGCACCGCCTGCTCACCTCTCGCACATGCAACACCTTTCCACGTTCATCAAATCTCGACCGTTCGATTGTGAGATCGAACGGCTAAGAGCGCTCCTCGTCGCACCTCCTCAGCATGCGCATATGCGTGCAATCCCACGTTACACGCGGGCGTGCGTGGGCGCGTCATCTGGATTGAGCGCTCACGGTAGCTAGATCGCGATTGTGCGGTTGATCAGACGTGCGCCTCCGCTCCAATTGCCGCACGGCGAGGCTAGAACGCGCGCCCGTGCTTCGCATTTGAGCACTCAACCAACTGTGCTACGCGCGTGGATGGGCAAGTGGGATAACTCATGCGCGTGTGATCTGGACCGTTGGATTGAGATCCAATGGTCATGGTTGCTCCTTCCAGCGATCCTTCAGAGTCTTCATGCGCCAGTTGAGATCCTCTCTCAGCTGTTGGATCTTGATCCAACGGCGGAGATGCGTGGGCGCTAGAAGCTTCAGCATTTGAGGGCGGTTGGTTGGGCGGCCGAGATGGCGCCATCTTGGCCGTCCATCTTCTGGATGATGTAGATGGTGCCACGGGTGTCGGATTGAGTCGATTTTCACATCATTATGCTGCGATCGTCGATCTGAATCCATCCGTGCGATTGGATTTATCGTTTGAAGTGTGGATTCACACCATCTTGTCCCTTGATCTTCTAGGGTTCCCCGATCTCTATCTGATGCTACAGATGTCTGATTAGGACGATCTTGGAGTCGTTGGACTCCAATCGTCACCCTGATCAAATCTGTACGGTTGGATCTTTGATCCAAGGCCCTGATAAAAATTTTGCCCTGTCCCTGAACATAAAAGGAGACAATTAACCTCCATTTTATTCAAACTTATCTAAATGCAAGATGATGCATGTTATGCAATATTTATAGTATGCAATGCAATTCTATGCTTAAGAACATGCATAAATAGACATCTTATGTAGTATAAACATTCTTACATCACCAAGACATAGGCGTCTCTGAGCTGATGATCTAGGGGTCGGCTGCTTAGATGTTCGGCGAGGAGGTGTCACCTGCTGGTCTGCTGGTGCAACTATGTAGGAGGAGGAGGTGCTGCTAATGATGGAGGCATAGTAGTAAATCGGCAAGGACGAGGAGGCCTGGAAGCTGCTGTTGAATCCCGTGAATAGACTCTCCAAGTCTATCCAAAAACTAACCTTGAACATTCAGGTATTCGGATACCTGATGCCCATGTCTCATCATCATCATATCTGTCTCTCTCTGTCGAAGCATGTTACGACCCGGTTCCCAATTCCCTACAGGACACGAGACCGGACCGACTTGACTAATCCCAAGACCCAGTCGTCCAACGAGAAAGTAACCAAAAAGCAGGAAAGTAAACCACATTCCCTATGCTAAGAAACTAACAGTAACAAAAGTACACCAATAAAGAAGTAAAACTACTACGGTACACAGCACCACAACAGTAGAAAAGTAACCAGGTACAAGAATATAAGGTACAACATGTAAGAGTACAAAGGTGTAAGAGACTATTCACTACAACAGGAAAGAGTACAACAAGAAGCTACAACTACTGGGCTCTACTGGGCCTAGCACCCTCTGCAGCCATAGGCTCTGACTGCTCAACACTTGGACCTGAAAAGGGTTATGAGTACACAAAGTCAGCGAACGCTTAGTAAAGTGGCAACCAACTAACTAAAGCAGTAAAAGTGGACAGGTAGCTGTTGTTTTCCAATTTCATTATTTCACAAGTTATTCCCTTTTTACCCATTGGTTTATTTATTAGATCTCTTTCTTGATCTCGAATGTTCCTCGTGGGAATGATCTTGATTGCAGTCTTTTCCGAAGAGTAGAAGGCACACGTGGTGCTTTCTGGTCGGGAGAGTCCCCCGTGGTGATCCTACACCTAGTCAACCACCCCAAGGTCACGGACAAACGTAACGGTGACTACGACATGCGCGATAAGCTCACGGGTAGCTACCTCGCACTGGCATGCGGTCAGTCATTTCCGTTAGCGGGTGCGCCTAAAGTACAACACAGAACCAGTATAGGGCCTAGCCCTCTCAGTAACAGGGGTCTAGCCCCTAAGAACCAAACAGGGGTCTCGCCCCTCCATAGTCCGCGCACCCTCGCTTGACTACCCTGGTTTGCCTAGTGGGCCTAACAAGTCGGTGTAGGGTGGCTAGCTGAACCCCGGGCCCCGTGGGGTGGCTAGCTCTCTCCCTACACTAGTAGCTCTTCCTAGTATTGTGTGCGCGAGGGCCAAGAAGTCGGTACAGAGTGGCCAATCCTCACCCCGGGTCCCAACCTAAGGGCGGCTAGCTCCGCTCTGCACTAAACAGGGGGACAGTCGCTCTCCTTGGTACTCCGTACTCAAGGGCCAGCTCACTTCCCCACTCACATTCCCAGATCCATTCCATTTATTTCTAGGAGCTCTACTCCTAATTCCCCGTAGGGTTCATGCTCATATTCCTCAGGCCAAGCCATACCATGTGTCATCATTTCTATTTCCATTCTCATGTTATACATATGCAACTTGTATTTCTATCGTTCACATTTCCGTACACAGGTTATACACAGGTAGCTCGTATTTTCATCATTCACGTTACCATTCTCAATTTATATACATGCAGCTCGAATTATGTCATTTAACGTATACGACAAGAATTTACGTGCAATAATTTACTAGCACAAGTACTTTACATTTCATAGGCAGCTGTTATTTATTTATAGGCAATTGTTATCATTCTATCTACTCATTCAAGACTGCAATTTAATCATCCAGTACAAACATTTCAAGTGTTTCTCATCCTAAGATTCACGCCATATCCTAGGTTCTAATCATTCATTCCACACATGCATTTAGGTTTTAATTAAATTAAGGGGAAGCCACTCTACCAGTAAACCCAGGAGTAGTGGGGGCTTGAATGGCAGCCTCACGTGCCTCAGCAAGCCCCAAACCCGCAACGGAACGAAGTCCTATCACAATGATCAATCACAAGAGAATATTCAGAACAGTATAGAAAGTCTTCTAACAAGTAGAGGAAATCATACAGGAAACATCGATATCTTATGTAAGGACCCGGTTCCCGAGTCCCTACGAGACACGAGAACCGGACCGACTCGACTAATCCCAAGACCTAGTCGTCCAACGAGGAAGTAACCAAAAGACAGTAAAATAAACCACATTCAGCATGAATATAACTAACAGTAAGACAGTACAGCAGTAAGGAAAGAAACTACTACAGTAGGTACCACCACAACAGTAAAACAGCATTTATCATATAACAAGAACTGCAGGTAAAGAAGGTACAGCGGAAACAAAAACTACTCACTAGAACAGAAACAAAAGGGGTACAAAAAGGCTGTGGTAACTCTACTGGACCCTACTCGGCCCAGCGTCCTCTGCAGCCGCCGACCCTGGCTGCTCAACACCTGGTCCTGAAAAAGGTAACGAGTGTAACACGTCAGCAAAACGCTGAGTAGAGTGGCAAACTAACTAAAGGCAACAGTAGAGTGTACAGTAGCTATTATGTTCTATTACTTCCTTTATTCACATCTTTCAATTTTTCTCACTACTTCATTTATTTCTCAGATCCTTTACTTGATCTCGAATGTCCTCGTGGGAACGATCTTGATTGCAGTCTTTTCCAAAAGTAGAAGTAGCACGTGGCGCTCTCCTGGCCGGGAGAGTCCCCCGTGGTGATCCTACCCTCAGTCAACCACCCCAAGGTCACTGACAGACGTAACGGTGACTACGGCACGCGCGATAAACGCACAGGTAGCTAGCCCGCACTGGCACGCGGTCAGTCGTTTCCGTTAACGGGTGCGCCCAAAGCACAGCACGGAACCAGGGCAGAGCCCTCTCAGTAACAGGGGTCCAACCCCTCCACAGTAACCAAACCGGGGCCTTGCCCCTCCACAGTCCGCGCACCCTCTCCTGACTACCCTGGTTTGCCCTAATGGGCCTAACAAGTCGGTGAAGGAGGCTAGCAGAACCCCGGGGCCCGTGGGGTAGCTAGTACTCTCCTAACACTAGTAGCTCTCCTCGGTACTACGTACACGAGGGCCAACAAGTCGGTACAGAGCGGCCAATCCTAACCCCGGGTCCCTGGGGCGGCTGGCCCCACTCTGCCCTAAACAGGTACAGGTACTTCCCTTGGTACTGCGTACCCAAGAGACAGTACAAACTACATCTCAGTCCCATTCCTTTTTCTTTCCAGGAGTTCCACTCCTAATTCCCCGTAGGGTTCCAGCTCTTTATCTCAGAACATCATATGTTTCACTTTCCAGATTCACGTTCTCAAAATCCATGATCTCAAACATGTTTCTTTATTCATAACAGGCAGCTGTTAATTAAATTTACAAGCAGCTTTATATATTCCTTTCCATTTTCCCAAGACTGCAGTAATATACATTCCACTAGTTTTTCCACCCTAGGATTCATGCCATATCCTAGGATCTATCATACAATCTAGTTTTCCGGCCCTAGGATTCATGCAACACCTAGGAGCTATCATTCCATATATTTCTCATTCCTAGGATTCATGCAATGCCCTAGGTTCTAGTTATGGTTCCATACTTTAACAGATTTTATTAATACTTAAAGCCACTCTACCAGGTACAACGGGAGTAGTGGGGGCGTGATCGGGAATCCCGCGTGCCTCCGCGACTCTCAAGACTGCAACCGAACGAGGTCCTATCACAAGGATCAAACACAAGGAGTGTCTCAGAACAGTGTATAGCTACTGTAGACGAGTAGAGGAATTAATTCTGAAAAGAACGCAACTCGAATCGCGGAAAACGGAGCCCAAACGGGCCCTAAACGGGTCGAAAAAGACGATACTGTGCAAAATCAGACGTCTGGAACTCCTTCCAGACGTCTTAAACAGTGGATCAGAGAATTACCTGTTCAGCTTGGTTCCCCAGACGTCCAGAAGTCTGCAGGGACGTCTGTCCTATACCCCAGACGTCCGATGGTCCACACGGACGTCTGTAGATCACTCCCGCCGTCTGGTACAACTTCCAGACGTCTGATTCGCAAAGGATGGCGAATCAGCGAACCTGCGCACAGCCAACCCCCCTCCCTCAGTACGGTTAGTCGAGAAGAAGGAAGAAGAAAGCGGAAACTTACCTTTCAGACGTCTGTATGATCTTACAGACGTCGACCTTGCCGTCTGGCTATCAACCCAGACGTCTGATTCTGGAAATTTTTCCAGAATCAGAACCCTGCTCGGCCTCCGCTCGCGACGCCGCCCGCGTCGCACCTCGCGCGTCTGCTGCTCAGCCCGCAGCAGGTCCCACTCCGCGTCGCTCCGCGCCCCCTGCTCCCTCCGCCGGCCGGCCAAGCCGCTCCGGCGAGCTCGCCCTCACGGCAGAGCCCCGCCCTCGCACGCCGCACCTCCTCCGCGCTCATTGCGGCTGCCGCTGCCGCCCTCGCGCTCGCTCGCTCTCGCGCTCAGGAAGGAGAAGAAGGAGGAGACGGTGGAGACGGGAGGGGAGGCGTGGCCCTTTTAAGGCCGTGCGAGGAGGAGAGAGAAGGTGGTCGCAGCGCGCCTGCAGCCGCAGAGAGAGAGAGAGGAATCACAGGTCTGCGCGCACAGGCGCGCAGACGAATCTCCCGTGCGAACATAACTGTTCTCCAGACGTCTGTAAACGATCACGGACGTCTGGTCAGACGTCTGGATGTGATCCAAGACGTCTGGTCCGACGTCTGGGCCACCTCCCAGATGTCTTAAAAGGCGTCTGGGGCACGCGTTCGTTACATCTTATTTGCGGAAAGAGACCTTAAATGGACCCTAAACGGGTCAAAAGTAGCATTTCTGACTCAAATCAGACGTCTGGAACAACTTCCAGATGTCTTAAAAGTGTCCAGTGTCATACCTTAAGTCCTGCACCAATCCTCAGACGTCCAAAAACTCTTCTGGATCATCTGGACCCAGCTCCAGACATCCGACCACCTCTCCGGACGTCTGGAAGTACCTATAGTCGTTTGGTAAGCTCCTCAGACATCTGAAAAGCATGGGAGGGCGTGTCCTGCGCCTTCCCAAAGTGAGTCCTGCACGCAGACATCCGATCTTCTCAAAATGGCATGGAAAAGGGGTATCGGCGGAGTGGCCTGCTTGGCCGTATCCGCAAAGAGACGTACCTCTACGAGGCCTTCTCCTCAGACATCTGGCACCACCTCCAGACGTTCGCACCGTCGTCTGGAGGTCACTCCAGATGTTTGATTCTAGGAAAAACCCAAAACCAGAACCTGTCTCCGCCCTCTCGCGCTGCGCGTGGCCGCGCCGCGCCCTCTCACCTGTAGCTCCGGCTGCAACAGTGTAGGGGAGGACCTCCCTGATGCACTCCTCTGCCTCGTGCACACGCCACTCCGGCCGTGCACTCACCGGTGAGCTCCCACGTGAGCTCGCAAGCTCAACTTCTCTCCTTCTCACGCTTCTCCTCCTCTCCTTCTCATGCCGCTCCCGCGCTCTCGCTCGCGCTGCCTTTCTCGCTAGAGGGAAGAAGGAAGGTGGCTGGGAAGTAGGGGAAACGAAGGTGGAGGAGGGGTTTTATAAGGTGAGGTTTAGGGTTCGCTTGGAGGCAAGGGAAGAGAGAGAAGAAGGAGGAAAAATGAGGGGTACTGTATGTGCGCAGCACGCGTGCAGACGTGAGTTCGTACCCAAGATTTTCTATTTTCAGACGTCTGGGAATGTGTCCAGACATCTGACCCACAGTCCAGACGTCTTACCAGTCGTCTGACCGAAAGTCTAGACATCTTAAAAGGCTCAAACAACACGAGTCTTAACAAAGCATCATCAAGGAAGTACCTTCAGTCACATCCTGAATGCTGACAAATTCCTTGCCAGTAAGCGGTTTGTCGAGAAGACCCCACTTTTGCTGGTAGAAGGACGGAGAGGGTCACACTAGAGGAGGACAGGTTGCAGTGAAGTGCTTGTATGGCGGGAAAGGAGGTAGTGCTAAGGACTCTTGAGGCTGCTGCTCCTAGGCTGCATCCTCACCACAGGTTCCTTGAGCTTGCTCCATCTTTGTATAAGTGAGCTTATCAAATATGAAAACTCTCGTAATAAACTATTTATGATTGATATCCATTGGAACACTAAAATGTAGGAAGATATGAGAAAGAAGTGTTTCAAACTGAAAGGAGCTAGTGGGCTGCTTGCTCATCAAATAGAGAATCAAGTGGTTCCAGTAGAACCGCTTGTTCTTAAGAAAAGCATAAAGGGTAATGAGCATAATGCCAGGGTAGTTCTCAAATGAAGTGGATTTAGACATAAAATTCCAAAGAAAGATACGATTAAGAAATCATGGAAGATGACGGAAATAAGGGGACTTGGCAAGACGACCCAAGTAATAGTGAGAGGGAGTGAGTAGGATTTCCCTAATGGCATTCGTCTGTGTTTGCTGTTGAAGCTCCAGAAAAGTACGACCAACATACGGACAACCAAGAATCTTAGAAATCACATCTGCATTGACCAGAACCTCTATGCCATAGACATTCGAGGTCAACTCAATGTTGAAACCCTCACCTAAGTTCTTGAGATTGGCATAAAATAGGTGACAGGCCATTGAATCAACCCTGGGTATGCAACTATTCTTGGAACCTGCATAAAAGTTCCGTTCAAAAAGATTTAAAATCTGGTGATATGCAATTTTTCATGGATTCCGGGAAATATAAACTCGAAATAAGCAAAATCAACCAGTCTACCAACATGCAGGGAAAGTTTGGCTAGGAGTGAAAAACGATCGTGAGAGGCCTCTGTGATGAAAAAGCGATCAAAAGTATCATCATGATGAGTAGAAGAGGAGGCATGTGCGTGTTTTGGAGCCAGTTCACAGTTGAAATCCGATGTTGGTCAATCAAACAAGTAGATTGGTTGATCAAAAAAGGATCGGGTAGACTTATTTAAAATCCACCTTTTGGTCGATCAACCAAGAATTTTGGTCGACCAAAAGAGATTAGACGCGAAAAAAAATGAGATGTACACAAATGATTTGCTCACATATACTACAAGATTTCATAAGCAAACACAAGATTCATATGATCAATACATGGAAACATCCAAACTTCATAGAAATCCACTTAAGAACATATTCAAAATAAAGTTCCAAACATTACCATGATCGGTCAACAAATCAATCAACGAGAGCCAAGGTGGTCAGTGGCGGCGAGCACGGCTGATGAGTGAGGAGTTCGTACGACGATGGTGACGCGGAGGATGCACGGTTGCAGCGTTGCTACCTCTCATGAGGAGCAGTGGTGGTCGGTGGTGCGGGGGAGATTGGTCGATCAAGGTGGCTGGAGGAAGAGAGGTAGGGTTGAGTTTGTCAGTGGAATGTTTGAATGTGGGACCAAAGTTGTGGGGTAGATGTAGTTAAAAAAGGTTTTGAGGTAAAAATGTGGGTATTTTATACAATCTTGAGTTAGCAAAATAGGTAAATGTATTTAGGGTAGGTAATCAAGTAGATTAGGTTCGGTTGAGTAAATTAGGGGCAAGATTAATTAGAGGTGATTTGGATCACAATCTCGAAAAGAGAATCCGCCTAGTTTTGGTCAATCAAAATAGAAAATGATCGATCAATAAAGCTAATTGGTTGATCAAGGTTCAAACAATTGGAGGGAACATTCTCGCTTAACCGGATTGGTTGATTAAACAACTAAGCTGATCGATCAAAATTCAAATTTTTGGAGGGAAATTTCCTACCAAAGAATTTGATTGATCAATCAAGGATTTTGATTGATCAAAGAATTTGGTCGATCAATTTGAAAAATTGATCAATAAAAGGTTGAAAACATAATAATCAAAATTATCAATTAAGCTCTTTTAACCTAGATAAACCTAGTGAATGGAAGATTAGGTTAAATCTTTCCTTTGGCAAAGGTTTTGTAAAGATATCAACTAATTTATTTTCTATTTTAACAAATTCTAAGTTGATTTCACCTTTTAAGTCATAATCTCTTAGAAAATGATGCCTAACATTAATATGTTGTCTTAGAGTGTTGAATTTGATTTTTAGATAGATTATGGCACTAGTGTTGTCACAAAGTATTTTGTTATTCTTGTAGAATAGGCCAAAATTTTCTAGAGTTTGTTTCATCCATAATAGTTATGAACAAGCTAAAGATGCAGCTACATATTCAGCTTCTATTGTTGAAAGTGAAACAGTGTGTTGTTTTCTAGAGAACTAAGAGACTAGAAAATTTTCGAGAAATTGACACGTTCCACTAGTACTTTTTCGGTCTGTAAAGCTACCGGCATAATCAACATCACAAAAGGAATAAAGTTCTAATGTGTCTGACTTCGGATAGAAAAGTCCTAGATCTGGTGTGTGGTTTAAGTATTTAAGTATTCTTTTAATAGCATTTAAGTGTACTTCTTTAGGGTTTACTTGAAAGCGAGCACACAAGCAATTGCTAAAGAGAATATCGGGTCTACTAGCAGTTAAGTATAATAAAGAACCTATCATGCTTCTATACAATTTCTAATCTACAGACTTACATGTGTCATCAGATTTCAGCTGTGTGGAAGCTGCCATAGGTGTTTCTTTTCCTTTTATCTTCTCCATGGAGAATTTCTTCAAGATCTACGTGGTGTATTTGGTTTGAGATATGAAAATTTTGAAGGATAGCTGGTCAATTTGAAGTTTGAGAAAGAACCGAGGTTCTCCCATCATGCTCATCTCAAAATGATTCTGCATTACCTTTGCAAATTCTTGGCATAAAAGATCATTAGTAGCACCGAAAATGATATCGTCTACATAAATTTGTATTATTAAGAGATCATTTTCTTTTCTTTGTATGAATAAGGTTGGATCTATTTTGCCAATTTTAAATTTATTTTCAATTAGATAAGTTTTTAATCTGTCATACCAAGCTCGTGGAGCATATTTTAGATCATATAATGCTTTGTTTAATTTGTATACGTATTTTGAGTGATCAGCGTCTTCAAAATTTAGAGGTTGTTTAACATGGACTTCCTCCTTGATAAATCAATTTAGAAATGCACTTTTGACGTCCATCTGAAAGAGTTTAAACTCCATGTGGGTGGCAAAGGCTAACAACATTCTAATGGATTCTAGGCGAGCTACAGGCGCATAGGTTTCATCAAAATCTATTCCTTCTTCTTGATTATACCCAAGGGCCACAAGTCTAACTTTATTCCTAACTACTTCTCTTGATTTATTAAGTTTATTCCTAAAAACCCATTTGGTTCTTATAATGATCTGAGAGTCAGGTGTTGGAACAAGTTCTCATACTTGATTTCTTTTGAATTGATTCAACTCATCTTCCGTTGCAATAATCCAGCAATTATAAAAAAAAGCTTCCTTAACATTTTTAGGCTCTAAGTAAGAAACAAAGGCTATGAAAGCTAAAGTGTTGATGGAAGATCTAGTCTGAACTCCTTTGGATAGTTCTCCTATCACCAATTCTTTTGGATGATCCTTCATATAGGATATATCTTTAAGTAGTTCATCTAAAATTTTTTCTACTGGTATGTTTGAAGGATCACCTATTAGGTTTTCATCATCATTTACAGAAGATTGAGGGTGAACTAGTGTTTCATCAAAAGGTACATGCATAGTCTCCCCAACAACAAAATTCTTCTTGTTGAAAACTCTATAGGCTTTACTTCTGGTCGAATAACCTAAGACGATTCCTTCTGAGCTCTTAGCATCAAATTTATCAAGATTATCTTTGGTGTAAGTATAAAACATCTACAACTAAATATCTTGAAATAGGAAATTCCAAGTGTTCTTGCATGATAGAGTTTAAAAGGTGTTTTGTTTAGGATTGGTCTAATCAGGGATCTATTTTGAATATAGCAATCAATGTTTACAACCTCTGCCCAAAAATATAGAGGCAGCTTTGACTCGCACAGCATTGTGCGGGCACACTTTTACAAGATCCTATTTTTCCTTTCAACTACACCATTTTGAGGTGTGGCTCTAGGGAAAGCAAATTCATGTTTTATCCTATATTGATCACAGAAATTAGAAAAATATTCATTCTCAAATTCTCCACCGTGATCACTTCTAATCCTAATCACTTCAGATCCTTTCTCATTCTATAGTCTTCTTACAAACTTACTAAAAACATCAATAGTTAGATCCTTACTTTTTAAGAAGGATACCCAGGTAAATCTAGAAAAATTATGATTAAACAATACCTGCACCTGCTTAAGCTTTTGGATTTGGTTGGTCCAAACAAGTCTAAGTGAAGTAGCTCCAGGGGTCAGGAGGTGCTAACCATCCTTTTTGGTTTAAAAGGATTTTTGGTTTGTTTACCAACTTGACAAGAATCATAGACTTTGCTTTTCTTGAAGTTGATCTTTGGTAGATCTTTGACAAGCTCATGTTTCACAAATCTACTAATGTTTCTCATGTGAACATGACCTAGTCATCTGTTCCAAAGTATTACCTCTTCGTTAGATGCGACAAGACATTCAAGATTGTTGCATTTATCGAAGTTGACAGTATAGATATCTTTATGTCTGTTTCCTTTAAGAAGACTTTGGTTTGTTTCTTTATCCCGTATTTTAAAACCATTTGATGTGAAAGTGATTTTATATCCTTTATCACATATTTGACTTACACTAAGAAGATTGTGTTTTAATCCACTAATTAGATGCACATTTTCAAAAGATGTGGAAGAGTTGCCAATTTGGCCAATACCAATAATATGGCCCTTGTGGTTGTTCTCAAATGTGACCGTACCACCTTCTTGGCGGTGGAGTTGTAGGAATAGGTCTTCCTCTCTGGTCACATGCTTGGAACATCCGCTGTCCATGATCCACCTTCTTTCTTCTTGATCCTATCATTTGTTTGCATTTGTGAGGTCTTGGATTGATGGATCTATAAAGTGGCTTTAGGTTTCCATTTGCTTCTTGAAATATCCACCTTTTATAGTCTACTTGACCTACAAAATAGGATTGCCAAACTGCTTTTGGTACCCATTTTTGTTTGGGTCCACGGTGGTTAGCTGGTGCCACCTGTTTAGGCAAGCTAACTTCTCCTTCCTTTGACGAGAACTAGATGGTTTATGATCATTTTTAGGTATATAACCTAGCCCAAATTTTGTGGTGCTTTGGGTTTGTGTTCCTAAAAGTTCATGCAAATTTTTACTATCTTTAGTGAATTTAGCTAGATCATTTAAGAGAATAGTAGAATTTTCCTTTAGCTTATCTATATCTACTTTGAGATTATCTATTTGTGATTTTATTGAAGTAATTTCAGTAGATAACTCTTTATTTTGTAAAGCAAGCATATCTTTTTGTGCTTTCTCTTCTCCTTAGACTTTTGCTAAGTTTTTATTTTCTACCTTTAGTGGTTTAGCTATGTCATGCATCTCAAAAAATGTTTCTAATAATTCATCTTATGAAAAGGAGGTTTCCTCATCTTCTAAAGCCATAAGTCCTAGAAGAGCTTCTTCTCCGGAGGTTTCTTCTTCCTCTGAACTTAAATCTGACTCATCCCACGTTGCTGAGAAAGCCTTTTTCTTCCCATCCTTTCTAGGAATCTCTTCTTCTCTGAGTCCTTTTCGAGAAGTGGATAATCCTTCTTGATGTGTCCCTTCCATTTGTAGTTGTAGCAGATAATGGTGTTTGCTTTAGATTCTTCTTTCTTCTTTCTCCAGCTCCTCTTGTTTTTGAGGAACTTTCTAAACTTTTTGGAGAGGAGGGCTATATCTTCCTCGTCATCTTCGCTTGAGGAATCTTCTGATTGACGGTTTGCTTCAAGATTGTGAGCTGAGATATCACTAGTACAGTTTAGTTCAAGTGGGAGGCACATGAATTTTATGTGAAGTTTTGTGTTAAACATACATTTGTGCTTACATAAATGGTTAATTAAATGACACTTTGGAAGGAGATGTCAAAATTTGTAACAAGGAAAAGAAAGAAAGAAAGGGTGAGAATGCATACCTGCAAAGGGTTCTAGGTACTGATCTCGCATCTCTGCCTCAAGCTCTCACGTTGCCTCCTTGTATCTTTAGCTCCTCCAGAGAATCTTCGCCAGAGGCACTTGTTTCCATCTTTTCTTCTTGACAACCTGGTCCAGGATCTGTACTGTGCTCAGGGTATGTCAGGTTGTCTCCAATCTCAAACTGCACCTCTCTACGCTTTTGATCAGCATAGCTCTTCTGCCTGCTCTTGACTGTATGTAGTCACTAGTGAATCTACTCTATCACCTCTTAGCTCTGGCAAATCAACTTAGGACCAACCTCCCACTTGGTCCCTACCTCAACCCAACTTAGGGGAGCATACACTTCTACCTGTAGAGTGCCTCGTATGGCGCCATGCCAATACTCTAATGGTAGTTGTTGTATGCAAACTCCAGCAGGGGTAGATGTTCCTCCAAGGAGCCCCACCAATCCAACACACATGAGCTTAGCAAGTCCTTTAAGGTTTGTATAGTGCACTCTGATTGCCTGTCGATCTATGGGTAATATGCTGTGTTGAATCTCAGATGAGTCCCCAGAGCCTGCTGGAACTCTCCCTAGAACTGGGAGGTGAAGTGGGTGTCTCTGGCAGATATGATCTCCTAGGGAGCTTTGTGAAGGCATACCACGTCCCGTATGTACCTCTCTACTAACTATGCAGGCCTAAAGGTAACTCAGATTGATAGAAACCGTGCTATCTTTGTCATCCTATCCATAATAACCCAGATGGCATCGTGTCCTCACTGCGTAACAGGCAACCTAAGCACTAGGTCCATAGTGACACTCTCCCACTTCCACTCTGGCACTGGAAGTGGCTATAGAGGGCTCACGGGTCTCTGATGTTCGACCTTCACCTGCTAGCACACCAAACATTATTTGACAAACTCTTCAACATCCTTCTTCATCCCTCTCCACCAAAAATCTCGGCACAAGTCGTGATACATCTTGATGTTGCCAGAGTGTATGATAAAACGGAAATCGTGTGACTTTACCAAAAGGTCTCTCAACAGCTCACCATCCCTAAGGACGCACAACCTCCCTCTCATTTGTAGGATCCCATCAGTACAAGTAAAGTCACCCAAATCTCCTACCTGTACACTATCCCACACAATTGTAGGCTTGAATCTGTCATCTGTCCAGTAATGATACGATTCAGGAGCTTAGGTTGTGTTTGCCTCATCACTGTCACTGTCACAAGGTGTCCATGTGGCTCACAAGGTCAGCAGCTATCAACCTCCTACATCAACCGCTAGCTTTGTGCCTGTAAACTAGCCAAAAGGGCAGGTGCCTTTCGGCTCAAGGCGTCGGCCACCACATTGGCCTTTTTCGGGTGATAGGAGATGCTATAGTCATAGTCCTTTAGGAGCACCAACCAATATCTCTACCTCAGGTTTAGTCCCTTCTGGTTAAAAGATGTTTGAGGCTCTTGTAATCTGTAAAACTCTCAAAGGTCTCCCCATACAAGTAGTGCCTCCACATCTTCAAAGTGAAGACCACGGTGGCCAACTCTAAGTGGTGCGTAGGGTAGTTGTACTCATGGGGCTTCAGCTGTCATGAGGCATAAGCAACAACGTGAGCTCGTTGCATGAGCACACTACCCAACCCCCACAAGGAAGCATCCATGCACACAAAAAAAATTGCCACTACTGTTCGAAATGGTGAGTATCGGAGCTGAAGTCAGCTTTTCCTTCAACTCATGAAAATCAAACTCACACTTGTTGGTCCATGTGAAAGGCGCGTCCTTCCTACTCAACTATGTCATAAGGGTGAGCAATCTGAGAGAAACTCCTGATAAACCGCCTGTAGTAACTTGCCAGCCCAAAGAAATTACATATCTTTATCATTGTACGTGGCCTCTCCTACCCGAGCACGGCCTCAACTTTGGCTGGGTCTACTGCTATTCCATCGCCAGAGATCACATGCCCTAAGAAGGTAACATGCCCTCGCCAAAACTCACACTTGCTATACTTGGCATAAAGCCTATGTCGTCTCAATGTGCCTAGCATCAAGCTGAGTTGCTGCTTGTGCTAGGATCGGTCATGTGCATAGACCAACACATCAATGAACATGACCACGAACTAGTCCAAGCACGTCTCAAACACACGGTTCATCAAATCTATGAAAGCAGCATGGACATTGGTTAACCTAAATGGCATGACCAAGAATTTGTAGTGTCCATACCGTGTCCTAACGGCCATCTTAGAGACGTCGGTCTCCCTGATCCTCAACTGCTGGTAACTAGATCTCAAATCAATCTTGGAGAACACCGTGGCATCCCTCAACTGATCAAACAAGTCATCGATACAAGGTAGTAGGTACTTGTTCTTGATACTAACTTGATTCAGCTGTCGATAGTTGACACAAAGTCAGAGAGTGTCATCTTATATGGTGTAGTAGACATGGGGTTGGTTCCTGGAATCAATGAGATCTCAAACTCAACCTTGCACTTGGGCGACAATCCAGGCAACTAATATGGAAAGACATCCAGGTACTCATAGATAACTACATGCTGTGTAGATTTGACCTCGGGCTAGGCTCTGTTGTGACATAAACTAGGTATTCTACACATCCCTGACTCACCAATTTCGCTGCTCGAAGCATGGAGATGTACCTAAATCTCCCGTCCACTAGTTGGCCATGGAACTCAAACTGAGGTGAGTCGGAATTGAGAGGACGATCTTCTTCTCAAAGCAATCTACCAGTGCATGGTAGGAGGACAACCAGTCCATCCCTAAGATAACGTCAAAGTCCTCCATGTGGATCACTATCAGGTTGGCTAGAAAACTGTACCCACCTTCCACAACCTCACGAGCAGTGTTGACCTCCTCAGCCACAAACAATAATCTCCCAGGGCCCTTAATTAGGATGGGCTAGCCTAATAAAGTACTGTACTGTCCTATATTAGTGGCAAAACTCGCAAAGACAAAAGAATGTGGTAAAACTTGCGGAGGAGACATGAAAGGAAAAGATTAGTGGTAGCCTATAATGGGAACGAGACTTGAATTTAAGGTCATACAAGAGACAGTGGTGCCTGTGTTTACTATGATTGCATATGTGGCCTTTCTGGGTTTACCTTAGTTTATTACTTGGGATGACCTTGCTATGATACCAACTGTTAGGACTTGACCCGAACTCGGATGGAAACCAAGTTGGATCACATCTCACTACCCAAGATCTAGTTGTCCAACAAGCAATAAATTAAGACTTATCAACATCCCACACATACATCATAAATGAAAGAACATAACTGAAAGAAAAGCATGAAATAAAACTGCTAATAGTGCATAGAAAAAAAGTTCACAAAGTACAACATAGGAAGGAAAACTAGCTCAGTTCTAAGATATACATATTACAACAAAAGACAGTAACCAGTACAAAGGTTGGGCGTGGCTAAGCCCAACATTGTTACCCTTGACAACTTGTGGAGCTGGCTACTCTCTCCCCAACTTGAGTATACAACCAAAGTAGATGTCAACAAAGTTGATTAGAGTGATAACAGAAAAGAATGTGTATCGACAACAAAAGTGCAAGTGGTGGCTTGTTCAAGCCTTAGTCATTTTAGAAAGCATCTTGTTAGTTCCACATTCCCTTATTAGATTTATTCAGTGGCTCATTTATTTCAAACTTAGCCCTTTCACAAATCCCAGTAAGTATGGTTGCCCGCCCTTTAGTTCACATGTTTCCTATTAAGATGATTTCGTTGCAGTATTCCCGGGTTGCAGGGTGACCACATGACACTCTCTTGGCTGGGAGAATGCCCCACACCCACCCTACCACCTAGTTTACTACCCCGGGGTCATGGTCGCAATGCAGTGGTGACTATAACACACATGATAAACACACAAGGCACTACCCCCGTGCTGGTATGTGGTCAGTCATTTCCACTAATGGGTAAGCACAGAACACAGTACAAGAACCACACCACTTCCACAGCAGTGTGTACCCTCACTCGACTATCCCGGTTGGCCCCTCGTAGGCCTAACAGAAGTCTACGCAGAAAGACCGTTCCTCCTCCATGTTCCTACTTGGGGAGGTTAGATCTCTCTTTACGCAACAGGATGGTTAGCTCTCCTCCGTATGCGTATACCCGAGGGCCAGCTCATCCCCATAAGTCATACCTCAACAAGGGTCGGTCATCCCTACCACTCAAAATTCATGTACCCACCTCACTAGTGCTCCCATATAGATGGCATTCTTGGTGCAACTTCAAGTTCAACTTAGGGTTCAAGTATGTCCCTATTGTTTATTTCTACCAAGCTCATTCAATGGTGGTTCCATGCATTAAAGATAAGCAGGCATCAATCACATATTTAGGGTTTATTCTATATCATCCAAGCTCATTCAATGGTAGTTCCATGCATTGAAGATAAATAGGCATCAAGCACGTATTTAGGGTTTATTCTGTATCAATCAGGCTCCATGATATCTTATGCTCATTCAATAGTAGTCCCATGCATTAAAGGTAATCATGCATCAATCACGTATTTAGGGTTTATTCTGTATCAACAAGGCTCCATGATATCATACACTTATTTAACAAGCACCCTTAGATACATTAGTTTAATTGTAACCACTACCATACTGGCTAAGGAATGGATAGCAAAACCACTTATATATCAAACTCATAAGGCTAGGGCATGCACTCAACAAAGCAAGACACTCGGCTTAGTAATGGCATGACACGATAATTATTACGAGTATGATCAACGATGATCAGGACACTTAATTCACAAGAATGGGTAGACAAAGGACCACTAATGACTCAAGCTAGGCATGGAAGTAGTACGCCATTCATTAACATCACAAAAGGATGGTGTATGCACTCAACAATTCAAGTAGATAGATGGGAAAAATTAGATTTCAAACTCATGACACCTAACTTAGGTTGCAAAAACTGGATTCCATAACCTAGAGCACTCACTTAATCAAACCAAGGAGGAAATACTAGGAGAAACCACTTTACCTTGATTTAACCAGAAGGAATGGGGGTGTGGGCAGTCTGTCTGCGCCTCTGGTAGTCATTGTGCGACCTCCCTCGGGAAGCGTGCCCCTCCCAGGTCTCAAACCTAGGGCACCAATGGGATCAAGGAGCGTCATTAGAGCTTTAATTGATTTTTCAGTATAACTAAAGTACCCAAAACATAGTGGGAATGGTACCAAAATGTGGGAAATTTAATAAGCTTTCCAATAGTACCTTACTTACGAAAATATGAGGTCATTTGTACCTCGAACTGACCTAAAAACCATATGGGGGTCACCTAAACCAACCTTGGACCAGTTCAAACTAACTGACCCATGTGAACCGGCTGCTCGTGCGTCGCCCCTGTGCCTCCCCACGCACTGTGTGCCACTCCTCTCTCCCTCTCCCCTCTCTTCTTGTAGCTAAGAATGGGGCTCATCTTTTGAGGCGAGCAATGGGGAGGGTGCGGGCACGAGAGACAAGGTGGGGAGGTTTATAGTGTTAGGCTCAGGATTTTAGTTGGGTGAGGTCGAGAAAAATTATGAAATTAGTTTCGATGTTGTTATTTTTTCGTGTGGGTCCCTAAAACGAAAACTTAAGGGCGTAAAAATCGCAACCTACCCCTCAACAAAAAGGAAAACGTTCGTTGGGTCCCTGGTCTCACTCTACTTGTGCAAAAATTGCAAGGATACCCTCAAACTTTAGGGAAAATAGCATATGGTCCCTACGTGGATTAATTAGTGTGTAGAAATTTTGAAAAGGACCCTAAAGTTTAGGAAAACTTTCCTGGAACATTTTGACACACTAATGGGTGTGTAAAAATTATAGAAAACACCCCAAGATTTAAAGAATTCGTAAATGGTCCTTAAGTGCAATTTTGAGTATGCAGAATTTACAAAAAACACCTTAGGGTTTGAAAAATTGCCCAATAGCCCTCGGGTGCAAAAATTGGTGCACAAATTGTAGAAAACACTATAAGGTCCTGAAAATTGGACAATGGCCCCTGGGTGCACTTTTAAGTGTTCAAAAATGGCAGAAACCACCTTAGGGTCCTGAAAATTACCTAGTGACTCCTAGGGTTAAAAAAATGAAGGTACGCAAGGGTCATTTCATCATCCAAGAGTGTGTCTTACTTGGTGATAGTAACACCATCTTCTGTGATAACTAGCCTATTTTAACCTAACTCCAAGAATAAATGCTCCTTAGTAAGCATTAGAGGGTCATAATTCTGTTCTAAGTTGAATATGAGAAGAAAATGGGAAATTCCATTAATTCTGTTGTTTTAACGAGAAATCACGAATGCAAATTAACTGAGGGGTTAATTGGTGATTAATCTAAGGTCAAATGAACTTGAATTTTCAAGAAGTGAGCTTGAACTGACTGAATCAAGGTTTTATGAGATTAAGGATTATTTTATTAATAAAAATCCTAATTACTGCCTCACTTTAATTAAATGGGTTATGATAGAAATAAATGTAATCTAAACCTCTTAAAAATCATTGAAGAATATTCTAAGGTTTGAAACCTTCACTTTGACTAAAGGAACCTATTTTGACTAAAAACAGACGCTTAGGCAGGAATTTGCTTCATTCTTGGGCTATGGTGTAAATTAACTAGTCAAGATACATCAAAACCCAAATATGAGATCACCATTAGATTCCTTGATTTAAAACTAGGTTAACCCTAAATTTTGAGCCTAATCAGAGTCCATCTTAACCTGGTTTACATTTTATCCAATGTGCCTTTGTTTATTACATAAATGCCCCTAAGTTTTGATTTTTTATTGCAAGTAGGCCCTCCCATCGCCTTCTTCATCCAACCATGGCAAGGCGTAGCAGTAAACTCGACCCAATGGCTAAATCTTTGATTGAGAGATCGAACCCTCAATTCTCCTCCAAATCCCTCCAAATTTGGAGGGATTACTCATTAGATCGTGCCCTTTTGATTGAATAAGATCTCAAGATCCAATTCGAAGCATTTAGTCTCCAGCGAACTCGAAATTTCTGTGACCTAAGTTGCCAAAATTTGCAAGCAATCTCGCAAATTCAAGGCAATTCAAGGTCAAAACCTCTTCATATAAGCTCTTGTATGTTTCTAAGTCGAATTTAGTCAAGATTTGACCGTGTAGCACCCTCCTCTTCCATGCATAGCCACTGCATCTTCAACTCTGACAACCTCCTCTGTCTACCCTCTTCCAGGTGTGCTACGACCAAATTAGCATTGCCATCCTCTTCTCCTACTCGAGACCTTAGCCAACCAAAGCAAGGTTGTTTTGACCCCGTCTTCATCACCATTCACATCACCAGACCTCATCGTCTTCTTCGCATCTAGCTAGCCAACGCCAAACGCAATCCTCGTTCGTCCAATCTAGGTAGCTCTTCTCCTTGCCCTTCTCCCATAGACTATTTTAGGATCTTTAGATTTAGGATTAAACCCTTAAGTTCTCATCATCCTTCACCTTCTTCTCCGTAGCCTGTGAGAGCTCTGGTGAGCTCGAACAGTGCCTCCACGCCATCTACACCAAAAGCACTGTAGAGACTTGAAGATCAAAAGCTCTCAAGAAATTGAGGGTTTGAGCTACAAATCTCTTGGCCAGACTCCACCTCCGTTAGCCAACCTCCTCACGATTGTTTGGCCACATTATGCCTCCAAACACCAAATCACCACCACCATCACCTTCGTCGTGATATGGCGAACTTCTTGCGTGTCTAATTGGGGCCAAATGCCCATATTTCTTGTTTTAGGTGATCACCGGTGAACCCACTTTCTCCGACGATGGCCATGTCCATCCGACGAATGAAACACCAAAGAAGCTCCTCCTCTCCGTGCAAAATCCTTTGAGGAAGCTTCCTAAGCTGTTGGATTCAAGATCCAATGTCTACCATTCACCAATCAAGCGAGCAACATCCAAACAGTTGTAGCATGCGAAGGCAAAGGAGGAAGGGACTCCTTCAGTCCCACATCGAGGAAAGACAAATTGGATTTAGGCATAAAAGGAATCTCATTCCTTAAGGTGTGCTCAGTATCAGGGGTCGGGTCCCCATCTTTACACACACGCACACACCCGCCCACTCATGTGAGGCTGTGGACCTGGTTCTGAGCGGTTCTTGGGTCCGATCTGGGCCAGATTTGGATTTGCTTATCTGAGGCTATTGGGCTAAATTGGGCCGAGTTTTAAATCGGTCTGTGTTAGGCTTTAGGCCAAAATTTATGCACGGCTTGAGAGGCTCTTTGGGCTTGACATTTGGCTAAGTGTCGAAGGCCTTCTTTAGTTGAAAAAACATATATTTTTTGCCTTAACCTTATCTTTTATTTTTGAGCTTGATGACATAATTATTTGAGTAATATATTCCTTTTTGCATCAAGTTTTTTAGCTTCAAATTATACTCATTTGATTAGTGGTTGATTACAATTTTTTTGCTCCCTGTGACGACCTCGGACTCACAATTCAAGCTTATAAAGTTAAGTATTGATTTCCTTTATTTTCTATACTACGACGCATATTTTAAAACCCAACTTTAGCTCGCTAACACTTGGATTCCATCCTTTTGACCTTTGTGCACAAAAATATTTCTTACTATGTGCAAAGCTAGGATTATTTTCATTACCTTTAGTCTTGCCCTTAGCAATCTTAGCAAGATCATCAACAAACTTATTTGAGTTTTCTTTAAGACTAGTTGCTTCTTTTTCAACAAAATTTATTTTTCTTTTTAATAAAGAAATCTCTACTTTCAAAGAACTATTTTCTTTGAGAACTTTTGTCTTATCCATAAAAAGAGTTGCATTTTCTCTAACAAGTCTTTGTTTTCTTCTACAAGATCATGCTTTGCATTCTTAAAAGAACTAAAAGAATTTTTCAATTTCTTATTTTCTAGCTTTAGCAACTTATAAGTTTCATAGAGCTCATTAAAGGCATCTTTAAGTTCATCTAAAGTAAATGGTGATACCTTATCCTTGTCATTTTCATCTTCACTTTCATTGTTGTCTTTGACTGTGATGACCCTAGATGGCCACCAAAAGATTTGTAGAGACTAGGTTCGCTACATAGCCATGAGCATCCATCTCTAGGAGGGGGTAGTCGAGTCTCCATTGCGATAGGAGGACTTGACCTGATGAACATCAAGCCATCACAAGAGAGACAAGGGAATTTGGTGACCCAGTTCTACCACAAGGGGTGTACGTCTGTGTTTATCACTCTAAATAGGATTTTAAAATCGATGCGTTGTAGTATAGATAGAATCAGTGCGAAAAACAAATAGAATTTATACTCGAATGGAAGTCTGAGGTCGAACACATGGAGCAATTAGCAAAATAATTCTCAAGATTGCAATTCAAGCACAGTATAAGTAATTTATAATAGAACTCCAAACAATAATGATATATAATTAAAAGCAAATGTCAATAGTGCAAAAAGAATGGGGTAAAATGGTGATTTGAATCACTAATTACTCCTCACAATAACAACAAATATCTCAACAGTATCAACCAAATAAAGCCTCGCAATCAAATATCAGATGGCTTAACCGTCTCGAGCTACAGTGTATAGCCTTTTCTCCCTCCTCCGCCTCTTCTCTTCTTCTTCTTTCTCTTTTCTGGCTTCTCTTCTTTTTCCTTCTCTTCACGCACAAGGGGAAAGGTTTCTTCTTCAAATGGCTAAGTGTTAGCCATTGATCTTCAGAGTAAAATCCCCCCAAACCCCCACACACTCTCTCTTTCTCTCTCTGAGATTCGCTCTCCCAGAGCCTCAGGCAATTGGATTTGGATCTAAGCATACTTGAAACCAGGGCTGCGGGCGTGGGTTGCAGCCGAGGTGTGTGCGAGTTAGGTGGTTCTGGTCAGCGCTAGGCCCATGTTAGTAGTGTCATGGGCAAGGTGCGTGTGAGGGTGCGAGGACCTCACCCCCTGTGTGTTAGTTGAGGTGATAAGCCCGTATCACTTTTTCCTTTTATGCGCCTTTAACTATTCTGTCTCTTCCAATGTGAGACTAAAGGTCCCTTGCTTCTTCCATGCACTGGCCACAGCAGCTGATTCGTCTAATTCCGGTCAAAGGCTCGGTCAAAGGGCCAAATTGGTCCCTGGGTTGTGTTCCTAGTGGGATTCTGCTGTGCCTGGAGCAGGATGATTGGTGTTATCAAGCGTGAAGCAAGCTTCAAGCTTGCTCGAAGCTTGTCGTTAATGGCGGGCAAGACCTGTAACCTGAAAACCAAGAATAAGGCCTCTCAGCTCTGTCAAAAACACTCAGGAGGATCGCCAGACATTGACGAATGTAATGGTGGAGGTGGCATCGAGTGTGAGTGGATGTGGAGGCCTATCGACCTTGCGGAATGTGTGTGAAAGTGTGTAAGTCGGGGGAGGCGATAGAGAGGCCAATCCCTTCAATTACTTGAGGGGTTTTGGTCGGTGGGTCGAGGCGACAGTGAGGAGCGTGGAAGTGGCGGGGTTGGGAGAGTGTGGAAGCTGTTAGGGCTCACCAGAGGTACGTCGGCGAGGTAGAAGACAGAGGGTGTTAGGGCGAGTCAGCAGTTGAATTGGAGTTGCGAATGCACATAAATGACAAGTGGAAGATGAGGCGTCGATAGGGATAGATAGCGGATGAAGTAAGGTAGAGGCGATGTCGGTTGTGGTGTGGTTGGCGCCGGGGACGATGGTGATTCTAGTGGGAAGGAAATGGCGAGGACGAAGGAGATAGAGGCACCGACCGATATTGCGTGATGCGGAGGAAGCTGAGGGAGACAAATCTGCCGTCGTTATTGCGAACGGACGAGGAATGATGACGGAGGAGGTCACTGCACGTCGAGGAGCACTTCGACCAGAGGAAGAGAGAAGAATTTGGGCTTATTACGGTCGAATTCGAGCATGAGAAACTCGGTCTGATCTGGGGATTCTTTTATAGGCCTCTGGAGGATGCTTTGAGCTTAGGAAGCAAGCTTCCCAAGCTTGGAAGGTTCGCCGTTGATGGAAGCTCGAAATATATCCGAATCTCTTATGCGTTCACATGAGAGATTGGGAAGGTTGTAGGGCTCAGGATTTGGCTCAAAAGGAAGGGAATTCCTTGGCAAACTTTCCTTTCAAATCTGAGAGGATTTGTCAAGGGATCAAGGAGAACATGCCAAATCAAGTTCGTCGGAGTTGTAGGATTAGGATTTCATGGCAGTAGGGACCTATTTGTGAAGAAGACGACAAAGTTGGGGGGCTATTTCCAAAGTGCAAACTAGGTTGAAACAATCTTAGATTGGGCCCAAATTTTGGTGCAAACCTAATTTAGACCTATGGAATCCAATGGTGAAGTTGGATTTTGGTTTTGACCTATTTTGCCTAGGTAATTTGCATAATTACCTAAATTAGGGTAAATGTCTGTCTGGGACTCTATTTTAGGTCAAGATGGGTTCCAATGGTCAAATTGAAAGGTACTAAACCTTAGTGAATATTTTTCTATGATGTTTAGAGGGTTTAGGTGAATTTTATCCTGACTAGAACTTCAATTGATTAAGAGGGTCTGTTTTTAAGATTTTAGATGTCCACTAATTCCTATAACGCATGAAAATCCTTTTCTGTTTGTTCTAACCCACTTTTAGACTCTTAAGACCATTTGACCTTTGTTCAACCCCTGAGAGAACCCGTGGTTATTCTGTTTTTGTGATAGAATGGTAAATTTGTAGAAATAGCCCTGTATTCTTGTCTTCTCAAATCAATATTTTGTGCCTTTAAGACCTTTTGATGGATATGTAGGAGCTTTTATTGGCTTAATCAGATCAAACTGAGCTAGTTATGGCTCATGATGGTGTTCCCATCATACCCCCATGCCTAGCTTTTGCTAGTCCCTTAGCAAAACCATCTGAATCGAATCAGTTATCTTGGTCGGATTTAACCGTCAAGATGCCCTACTAGGCCACATCTCTAGGAATCAGATCTTAATACTAACAATAGGTCTAGAGGTACTCAAGTACTAGCCCAGATCCAGACCTGACTAGCTTTCGCCTCAATCTGCCACGAAGGTTTCTAAGGCTCACCGGAACTATCCTAAGGTTAGTTGGACCCAGCGGTTAAAGCACCCGTGCTTTAAACATGGTTAGTCTGGTTTAGTTTGCTAGTGCATTTTGAGAGAGACATAGAAGGAGAATTTGATTTGTGGAGAGCTTTCTCTCTCTTTTTTTTTATTATATTTTTCCTTAGATCCATCCTTGGATTGGCCCTAAACATGATCTGTATCGGATTCCTTGCTCCCACCATCAATCCTCGCAGGGTCCCTGGCAATCGATGCTTCGAGATAGCACCGCCCATGGCAACCCTAGGAACCCTGGATTTTGAGATTTCGGGATAATCCTACCCATGGCATTCCGTAGCTAAATCCAGACCGTGGCAATAGACATTTCGTGATAATGCCGCCCATGGCATCTAAACCAGCACAAGGTGCTTTCATGCCCCCAACTTTTGAATTTCTTACGAATAGCCCCCAGCTTTGTCATCTTCTTCACAAATAGGTCCTTGCCGCCATGAAATCCTATTCCTACAACTCCGATGACTTTTGATTGAAGAGAACACTTTCTCTGATCAATCAATCCCTTCCAAAATTAGAAGGGAGATTCCTTAAGGAGTCCTCTTTGCAATGAATCCGGTCTTGAACCCAAAAACCTTCCCAATCTCTCATGCAAACGCATGAGAGATTCAAGTATCTTTAGGTTTCGAACTCTGGCGAGCTTTCCTATCTTGGGAAGCTTACTTCCCAAGCTCAAATTGACCTTTAGAGCCCTATAAAAGAACCCCTGATGAATGACCATTTTCCTCAGCTAGGTTTTGGGCTAAAAATCTTTTCAAATCCCTATCTCCGGCCTCCTCCGACCTACACTTCAGCGGCCTTCTTGACCTCCTTCCTCCATGCCTCCAACGGCCAAATTGGAAGCACAACGACCTTCCCCATCTTCCTCCATGCCTCGCCGGTCACAGCAGGTGATGGGTCGACTTTTCGCTTAGCGTTATAGTATTTAAGTGGTGGAAAAATCGACTAATAAAAAATAATGAAAATAACCACTCGCAGAAGAGCGGGTCGCGTCCACAGGGAGGCAATGATGCAAGCAATACTTAATTATTTAATGTTATTTCGGGTAGTGCGAAATCCCTGTTCAAATCTGACTTAAAATGTGAAGGAAAGTAGATTTGCAATAACTTGAAAAGATAAGGGTATAAGTGCAGTTTTCCCTCACAGAAATCCTCAAAAATTTAGGATGAATTCATGCAGTTTTCACGTGACGTGTGCTAAAGACAATTAGTACTTAAGTTAAGCCCAAAATCAATCTTTAAACTAGTTAATATCAATACCATGCAATTATAAAGAACTATGAGTGTTTGGACGCAATTCTGCCATAATATAATAATAATAAAAAAATCAAACTGGTGGCAATGGCATTGAATGTAAATTTTAATTGAGAGGAAAATAGGGCTTTCTTCCTCTCTCCTCCTCGCGAGAGAGAGAGAGAGAACCGCGGGGGTTGAGGCGAGGCTCAAGAGGACGGCGATGGAGGTGGCTGGAGCGACAGGCGGAGGTGGCCGGAGCTTCGGCCTGTTGGTGTAGCTGCTGCAGTGCCTATGGCTGGTGGCGTGGGAGGAGGCGTGCGCGCGCGCTGGTGCGCGGGCAGGCGCTTGCTGGTGCGCCTGCAGATGGGCGGCGGAGCGCGATTGCAGATGGGCGGCGGTCAGTAGGAAGGTGGAGTAGTGCGCCTGCAGATGGCGCTGAAGGGAGAGGCGCACGGGTGGAGAGGGCGTGAGCGCCTACAGTGGCTGGAGGGGGTGAGCGGTAGGGCGCGTTGATTTGCAGGGGGCGCTGGTGCGCAGGCAGGTTGATGGCGTGCGGGCATGGTTGAGGTGCTGGCTGGGATGCCTGCAGGGTGGAGGGGGGGCGCGCTGGAGATGGTGTGCGGGCCTACAGCAGGGCGCGCGGTTGAGATTTAGGCGCGGGAGAGGCGTGAAGGTGCTGGAAAGGCAGGAAGGCGCACGGTTGCGCGCTGCGTGTGTCTTGCAGGGGCGCGTGTGCGCACGTGGGCTGAAGAACTGCTTGCAGTTGGGGGGCGCTGGAGGGCTTGGTGTTGCACCTGCGGGCTCTTAGGAGGGTGATGACGCGGTGGCTGCAGGGGTGGTACGCCTTCTCCACAGTGCGTACTCTCTCCACAGTGGAGAGGAAGGATATCCCCCTAGGGGGAGGAAGGACCCGTCGATAAAGATCTTTTCTTTGCTTCCCTCCTCTTCCTTTTTAACTTCTCCGTTGCGCCTCCGAGAGTTAAGGGATTTTCAAATCCCTTAACTATCTCTAGCCGGCGGCTGTTGAGGGTTCCTCAGAGAATGGGGAAAAGAACAGCCACCGGTGATTTAAAAAAAGGGTAATTTATTCTTTTCCCCTCATTCTTTTGCCAATTATTTTTCCTGCACATAAAATGAACATATTAAGTTATAGAATAAATGTAAACCTAAATCATGATGCATGCAAACCTTCTATAACTTAATATAGTTATTAACAAACCTAAAAGACATAATTAAAGTTACTTAGGCGAAATATTAGTCCATTAAAATGGACTCATCAGCAGGCACCATCTTCCCTCTCTTCGCCGCCATCCCCCTCACGGAGGGTTTGTCTTCCCCACGTCTGGAAATCACACCGGCGTGGGAATTTCCCTTATTTCGTCCCTAATTTAGGTCCACACACACTCTCTCTTTCTCTTTAGATTCTATCTATCCTTTTTTCCCTTCATTTCGATCTCCATTCATGCCATTTGCCCTCCGTCTTCCCCACGACCGACTGAGCTCCGACGAGGCCTCCACAGCTCCACAAGCCACTGTTTGCCTCCCCACTACTCCCATAAGCACCACCGTGCTCCACAGACCAAAACCCCTCAAGAAATTGAGGGGATTGTTCCCTCACTCTCCTTATGTTGAGCGAGAATCTACGCTAACGTGTTTCGTTTTGGAAAACCCGTCGTTGTAGTTCGAAAGCGAAGGATTCGTGTTCAACAAATAAAATTTATACCGAAATCAAAATTCCGGGTCGAACACAGGGAGGCGAACGTTTGATTTAAAAACTTCACGTTTCTTTTTATTTTGTCACAAAGAAATTCAATTTAAACTATCTAAGTATCTACAACAAATAAAAGAGAGAGAGGGAGTAAGAGAGAGCGAAGGAATACTATACATGGAAATCAAAATGAGATGTAGAATAGACAAGGAATTTATCATAAAAGAGTTCTTTCATTACAACTAGAAAACATAAAACAATTACTCTAGAAAGCATTAAAAGAATGGAGGGAGAAATGTCCTCCTCGACGATCGCTCGGAGGACGAATAGACTACTCTAGAAAGCAGTAAATCTATACTAGAAAGCAGTAAAAAGAATAGGGAGAGAGAAATCCTCCTCGACGGTCGCTTGGAGGACGAGCCGGACGGGACGACGCCTGGACGAAGGAGAACGAAGCGGGACGAAGGAGGACGAAGCAGAAGAACGGGAACGAAGCAGCACGCCGTCGTCGTCGCGGGATCCACTTCCGAAGGGGGACGAAAATTTGGACTTTATCTCGCGAGAAGCATCCCGGGTGTGGGACAAGCTTCTCTTGAGCTTTGGAGAGGTAGAGAGGAGAAGGAAGGGATGAAAATTTCGTATGGAGGGGGTCTCCTTTTATAGTTGCAAGGAGTGGGGGCAAAATGGACATTACATCTTCAAAATAATAAATAAGGGGACTTTAGTGACGGATAAAACCGTCGCTAAAGCCCCGCCGTCGCCGTCACCGCCGCACCCACGCGCGCCCGCTCGGCTGGCCTGCGCGCGTAACGCAGACGCACGTCCGCGTCGTCTCAGCCGTCCGATCGCGAGATCGGACGGCTTAGATCGCGCCCGCGCCCGCTGCGTAGCGTGCCGCCCGCGTGCGATCGCGCGCCCACCAGGGCGTCCAATTGCGCGTCGGCGCTATCGGGCGCGCGCGGCCGTTGGATCTTCATCCGACGCTCGTGCGCGCCCGCTCGCCCGCGCCTTCGACCCCCTCTCCGCGGCTCGAACCCGCGACCTCCGCTTCGCCCACAGCTGCGTCGCCGCTGCGCTACGCGGGCGAAATGGTCGCGCGGACGTTTTTAAACGCGTGCGACCGCAGCCGTTGGATCGAGATCCAATGGCGGAGAGGAGACGGTGCGCAGTCTTCACAGGACCCCCACGGCCGATTGGGCGGCTGGGATGGCGCCACGTGGCGCTATCTTGGCCGTCCATCTTCTGGAAGTTGTAGATGGTGCCACGGATGTCGGATTGACTCGATTTTTGTGTCGTTCGGCTGCGATCGTCGATCCGAATTCATCCGTGTGGTCGGATTTTCCATCTGAAGTGCGGATTTACACCATCCTGGCCCTTGATCTTCTAGGGTTCCCCGGTCTCTATCTGATGCTACGGATGCCTGATTAGGGCGATCTTGGAGTCGTTGAACTCCAATCGTCGCCCTGATCATATCCATACGGTTGGATCTTTGATCCGAGGCCCCGATAAAATATTTGCCCTGTCCAAGCACATAAAAGGAGACAATTAACCTCCATTTTATTCAAACTACTCTAAATGCAAGATGATGCATGTAATGCAATATTTATATCATGAAATGCAATCTTATGCTTAGAACATGCATAAATAGACATTTTAAGTAGTGTAAATGTGTTTACATCATACCCCCATGCCTATCTTTTGCTAGTCCCTAGCAAAAACTATATGCTATTTATAAAAGAATTAGGTTAGATTATTTGGACCTGAGTTATTTTCAATCATTAAGAAATTGTCTACTTAAGAACTGAACTTTCAAAGACACAACAGTGCCCGGGTATCAGCCAAAATGCAGACCGCCTCAAGCCTCGCCTTATTCAAAGAAAAATTTCTTTTTCTGTTTTTACTCTTTTTTTTTTTAGATTTTCAAATTTTAGGGTTTAAGAGTGGCTTTCTACGACCATTCAACTCACCCAAGATTTGATGAGAACCCTAAGTTTTAAGCATCTTATTGTGATTGTGATAGACTCGTTGACCGGCAATTAAAACGGACTTCGGATTTCTACGCCTCTAGGTGACCTCAAAAAGAATTCTGCCTAAAGGTGTATCTTTACAACCGGTAGCTTTCTCCCTACTTTTATTTTTTAACGGGGTCAACACAAGGGTGAATCCAGTGTATATCTCCCCGGTTTATTCTACTTCTCCGCTTCTTCCTAAGTGTTTTGGGAATTTTTAGTGCATTTTCTGAGCTGGGTTCTGGACAACCGGTCGATGAGCTGTTACCACCGACAACTTGCCAGCCATACTCGTGCGGCGAAGTGTGGCTTATTTCTTTTTGTTCTTTTCTCCTTTTTGATTTTTTTTTTTTTTTTTTTTAAGTAGGTGGCTTCCCTGGTCTAAGATTTACCTAAAGGCAGCAAAAAGAGAAAGGTCCAGTGACTGGGCTCTGGACAACCTACCTATGGGCTGTTACCCACGATAACTTGCCAGCCATATCACCCTAGAAGGTTCATTAGCTACCCAATTTCCGTTAAAATCGCCAAACAACGAGTCAGTGCAAAGAAAGTGTGTAGATGCTTAAGACTCAAAATTCCCTCACATCAGAGGGCGGGTTGATAAGTCGTGTACTTATCACCCAAACTTATTTATTCCAATTATAATAAAATTCAGGTTGGCGAGAACTCGAAAAACAAATCCACATTTTAGTGGATACATAGGCTGATTAAGTCCAAAGACCTGAAGGGTCTTTGTGTTCAGAACATAATATAGTATTTCTTAAGATCGAAAATTTTCTTAAACCCAAATTCTCTTTCCTAATTTTGATTTTTTTTTTTTTTATATATAAAATAAAACAAATCTACGGAGCTGACGAATGAATTCAAAGATAAATATCCATCCCCCCATGCCTATCTAATGCAATGTCCTCATTGTATTAAAAAGACATAAAATAGAGAGGGAAAGCGTAGAAAGCACCTGAATTGCGTGGATATCGGGTCCGCTCCGAGATGAAAATGAAAAAGAACTGTATATGTGCTGAGTTTAGTGCCTTCAGCTAGGCACACTATACAAAGAAAAGAAATGAAGAATTCACATGTGCAGGTCAGAATTAGAATGAACAGAAGAATCCTCTGACCTGTCAGCAGAGGTCCACAGATGTGGACCAGATTGTGGTGCAGACCCACACCCCATAATCGAGAATATCTTAGGTTCTGGATAAAAATTACCCAAAACCTAAAATCAGAATGCAAGCGGGGTCGGGCCTGCGATTTGTGAGGATGCAACCCAAGGTCAAAATGTCGGGTTACAGAGAATTGAAGCTCAAAAGGATAATCGTTAAATGTGTGCTTGAGTTTGACATCCTCGAAACAAATGTCGTAAGGGTTCTGATTTGATGGTTTCAGTTTAAAAGGAACCCTTCGACTCAATCTTCCATTTCCTCCAAAATTGACTTCCCAAATCAGAATTTCCCAGCTCCTATCCTCCTCATTCGGCATATCAAATTCCATGACCTCTTGAATATTCATCACCCCGTCTGAAATCTCCAAGTCTAGATGATGTGGGAAAATCAAAATTGACTTGGGTCTAATTATCTCAGAATTAGAATCATCAATAAGCTCAACAGGGTGTAACTGATAATCAGGGCATTGAATTAATTCCTCCAGAAAATGCGATTCTGGATCCGTATCGTGTGCCCTAATAAGATCAGTTTCCTCAGTTATTGGGCTATCAAATGATCTATCAGATTCCTCAGGCCCAATCGTCTCACAAAAATCGTGATCTGAAAACTCGTGTGAGACTTCGCAACTTGAATCTTCACCATCAGGATCCGTATCAATGTATGTCCCAAAATCATTTGTCACTTTGCGTTCCAAGGAGACATACGTTTTCTCGTAACCCGGCTCAGGGATCTCAGGTGAAGAAATCAGATCATCCTTAATTGGTTGCTTTAATTCAATCTGGTCAGCTTCGTAACACGTGTCCCCCCCAACAGGTGCCTGAGCGGGTTCTGTCATTGGCTTTCCTGAAGAGAGTTCATCCTGGGAATTATTCCAAGATTGAATCAAAGCAACCACGAATCTCATCCTCAATTTCGCTAATTTCCCAAGTAGAAACTCACCCGGGTTCTTATCCTTAACATCCTGGAGCCAATCCAACAAAGACTTGTTTAAATCATCAATCATTTCAATCAGGGGCTCCAATCTCTCAATGCAAGGTATTGGCTGAACTTCTAAAGATTGAATGATATTCCTCAAGTTAGCCATAACCTTATCTTGAACCTGATTAACCTGAACCAAATGAGTTGGTTCATGGTTGGGCGAGTTTGACATCAATGTAGAAGAATTAACGAATTGAGATTCGTTATACCCATCCTGATAATAGGTCATTTCAGATTGTTCAAAAGATGGAGATGACCTAAAGGCAGTGAAATCAGAGGATGGGTAAGGATCAGTGTATCCTTCTTGATTGTAGATCGCATTAGGTTGTTCATGAAAGGAGGACGATCTATAATCGATGCAACTCTGAGAAGGATAGAATTGAGAATCAAAGTGTTCAGGGTTAGACCCTAAACACGGGGGTCCGAAATTGTATCCCCAATCCGAATTATCCCAACTAACTGATAGTCTATTACAATACGAATTGGGATAATCGTCATGTTGAGGATAATTTACAACAGGTGGGAAAGAGCGGGAATGCGTGAAATATGTGGAAGGATTCATGAGATACGGGAGGAAGAAAGGTGCCCTGCAATACAAACAATCAAACCTGTCCTTAAATGGGTTAGCCTACAGACCTACAGACTCTCAAAACCCGTCTTGAGATAAAGGAACGATTTGATCTACTTCTGTCTGTTCAATCCAACCAGTTAGAAGGAGGGACTGGGGAGAAGGTTCTTCCTTCGGCTTGCGCCTCCGGTTCCTAGTGTACCCCCCAGCCGCGATCGTTTGACTCTGCTCCCTTAGCTAGACATCAGATTGAACAGTAGAAACAGACTAATCGAAAATAATCTCGTTCTGAGTTCTGAAGAGCGAGTCCAATCCTTAAGGCCAACGTCTACTCTGTTTTATTTAGGGCTAGGTTTGAATGTGCTTTGGAATGTGATGGGCCCTTTAAATGGGTTGTGCCCTTAATGATTGATTGCTTTGTGTGTGCGTGCACAACCAGTGGTTTTCAAGCAAGATTATTTTTGATGTGGTGAATTTTAAGGTTCAAATCTTGCTTAGTAGCTTTTAGGATTCAACTTTAGGTGTTTTCAATCAAGTTTCATTGGCACACCAGGTTTTGCAAGCACAGGTGAAGATATTTTCCTTTAAAGTTTAAAAAGAATGTGGAGTGCCTGGTAGATCCCTAAGAGTTGAACCTAATTGGCAGCTACTAGATGAGTTGATTTTATTTGAAGTGGTGCGGCCCAAACAACTCAAACAACTGGCCTGATGCACCACCTAATTAGGCACACAAATGATTACCCAATCTGATTTCTACTCGATTATGTGTTTGGATGTGTGTACCGGCTCCTAAGATTGGTTTACCGGTTGAGTTAGAAAATCAGATGAGGTTGTGTACCTCTGTGAGATTTTTTTTATTTTTTTCTTTTTTTAATGTGGGAGTTGGAGTGAGTATGGATGTCAAACAACAAACAATCTAACTTTAGAGTTTATAAGAACACCTAGGTTGATTGATGTTTGAATTATTATGTGATGAAATGAAATCTAATGGGTGGGAGGTGGGGGATAACTTACAAAACTTTCCACAACCCTTTACTCCGATCTACCGCTTTTGCCTGTCTCGAAAGAGTACCTGCAATTACAATAAGAAAGGAGAAAAGTGAGGTAAATGATTTGTAAGTTACAAAACACGAAGAGAAATCAAAGAGCGTTGCCTCCCCGGCAACGGCGCCAAAATGTTGAGCGCGAGAATCTACGCTAACGTGTTTCGTTTTGGAAAACCCGTCGTTGTAGTTCGAAAGCGAAGGATTCGTGTTCAACAAATAAAATTTATACCGAAATCAAAATTCCGGGTCGAACACAGGGAGGCGAACGTTTGATTTAAAAACTTCACGTTTCTTTTTATTTTGTCACAAAGAAATTCAATTTAAACTATCTAAGTATCTACAACAAATAAAAGAGAGAGAGGGAGTAAGAGAGAGCGAAGGAATACTATACATGGAAATCAAAATGAGATGTAGAATAGACAAGGAATTTATCATAAAAGAGTTCTTTCATTACAACTAGAAAACATAAAACAATTACTCTAGAAAGCATTAAAAGAATGGAGGGAGAAATGTCCTCCTCGACGATCGCTCGGAGGACGAATAGACTACTCTAGAAAGCAGTAAATCTATACTAGAAAGCAGTAAAAAGAATAGGGAGAGAGAAATCCTCCTCGACGGTCGCTTGGAGGACGAGCCGGACGGGACGACGCCTGGACGAAGGAGAACGAAGCGGGACGAAGGAGGACGAAGCAGAAGAACGGGAACGAAGCAGCACGCCGTCGTCGTCGCGGGATCCACTTCCGAAGGGGGACGAAAATTTGGACTTTATCTCGCGAGAAGCATCCCGGGTGTGGGACAAGCTTCTCTTGAGCTTTGGAGAGGTAGAGAGGAGAAGGAAGGGATGAAAATTTCGTATGGAGGGGGTCTCCTTTTATAGTTGCAAGGAGTGGGGGCAAAATGGACATTACATCTTCAAAATAATAAATAAGGGGTCTTTAGTGACGGATAAAACCGTCGCTAAAGCCCCGCCGTCGCCGTCGCCGCCGCACCCACGCGCGCCCGCTCGGCTGGCCTGCGCGCGTAACGCAGACGCACGTCCGCGTCGTCTCAGCCGTTCGATCGCGAGATCGGACGGCTTAGATCGCGCCCGCGCCCGCTGCGTAGCGCGCCGCCCGCGTGCGATCGCGCGCCCACCAGGGCGTCCAATTGCGCGTCGGCGCTATCGGGCGCGCGCGGCCGTTGGATCTTCATCCGACGCTCGTGCGCACCCGCTCGCCCGCGCCTTCGACCCCCTCTCCGCGGCTCGAACCCGCGACCTCCGCTTCACCCGCAGCTGCGTCGCCGCTGCGCTACGCGGGCGAAATGGTCGCGCGGACGTTTTTAAACGCGCGCGACCGCAGCCGTTGGATCGAGATCCAACGGCGGAGAGGAGACGGTGCGCAGTCTTCACAGGACCCCCACGGCCGATTGGGCGGCTGGGATGGCGCCACGTGGCGCTATCTTGGCCGTCCATCTTCTGGAAGTTGTAGATGGTGCCACGGATGTCGGATTGACTCGATTTTTGTGTCGTTCGGCTGCGATCGTCGATCCGAATTCATCCGTGTGGTCGGATTTTCCATCTGAAGTGCGGATTTACACCATCCTGGCCCTTGATCTTCTAAGGTTCCCCGGTCTCTATCTGATGCTACGGATGCCTGATTAGGGCGATCTTGGAGTCGTTGAACTCCAATCGTCGCCTTGATCATATCCATACGGTTGGATCTTTGATCCGAGGCCCCGATAAAATATTTGCCCTGTCCAAGCACATAAAAGGAGACAATTAACCTCCATTTTATTCAAACTACTCTAAATGCAAGATGATGCATGTAATGCAATATTTATATCATGAAATGCAATCTTATGCTTAAGAACATGCATAAATAGACATTTTAAGTAGTGTAAATGTGTTTACATCACCTTACCAGACATGATCACCTCCTCACCGCCTTCTCACCTCTGTCCGACCACCACACACCCCAATTCGCCATGAAATCACCACGACCACCCTCGTCATCCTTAGGCGATCATCTTGTACTATTTTAACGCTGCTGCGAGGCCCTATTTCATGTTTCAGGTCATCGCCGTCCACCGTCATCGCCGCCTCCATCTCCGACGTCATTCAAGCTCCTTCGGCCTTGTTCTTCGTTGCTATTACTCCTAGGCCCCGCAGACCACCTTCAGGATCTTTCGCAGGTCCTCAATCGAAGACCATAGGAGCAATAGCTGCTTCAATTGAAGGTGCCATTAGTACTGTGCACGTGAAGGAAGGAAGGGGGACAATAGTCCCACCTCGTGAAGGAAAGAAGAGGCAACAGTGGATAAAAGAGATTTGTGCTCTAGGTTGCTTGCCCAAGAACACAGGGGGGTCGGGTCCCCCACTTCACGCGCTCCGCACCTCACACCTCGCCTGTGCACACATGCACGCGAGTCTGGCCAAACCCGGTTAGCCATATCCATATACCCGATTGTCCTGGATTGAAAGAGAAAAGAGGAGAAATAGAGGAGGATTTGTAAAGAGAAAAAGAGAGAAGGGTTAGGGGGGTTTTGCTGTTCAGGGCAACCTCTCGACGCTTAGCTGTGAGCTTGAAAGAGGAGCTGAGAAGAACAAAGGTAGAAGAGGTTGAGGAAGGAGGCCTGAAAAAGAAGGAAGAAGAAGAATAGTAGAAGAAGAAAGGAGAAGCACTGTAGCAACATACTTTAAGTCGTCTGATTGTAAAATCAGACGTCTGATTATCTGTTCCTTCATTTGATTATATTCAGTAAATACTATATATAGGCTAATAATTGGTGATCCAAATTACCATTATTTTGTCTAGAATTCTTTTTATCTCCTCATATACTCATGTTATATATTGCATATTAATTTTTGAGTAATTAATTGTGCTCATTTACATCATATATTGAGATTAGTGCGTGAATTCTATTTGCTCCCAACGAACGACATCGGAATTTCTTTCGAGTTATAAATTTTATCTGTTGTTCGAACTATTTTTGAGGATTTATTACTACAACAAACACATCTTTCTAAATCCTCGATCTAGTCCTATCAACATTTTGGCGCAGTTGCCAAGGATTGAAGACAAAGGAGGTCAGCGGACGTCGAGGAGCACTTCGGTCGAAGGTGGAGAGAAGAATTTGGGGTTATTTTGGTGGAATTCGAGCGTAAGGAACTCGGTCTGATCTGGGGATTCTTTTATAGGCCTCTGGAGGATGCTTTGAGCTTGGGAAGCAAGCTTCTGAAGCTTGGAAGGTTTGTCACTGATGGAAGCTTGAAATATACCCGAATCTCACATGCGTTCGCATGAGAGATTGGGAAGGTTGTAGGGCTCAAGATCTACCTCAAAAGGAAGAGAATTCCTTGACGAACTTCACTTTCAAATCTGAGAGGGATTCATCAAGGGATTAAAGAGAACATGCCAAATCAAGCTCACCGAAATTGTAGGATTAGGATTTTATGGTGGCAGGAACCTATTTGTGAAGAAGACGACAAAGTTGGAGGGTTATTTGTAAGAAATTCGAAAGTTAGGGGCATGTGTATGAGAGAAAAGAGTTAGATAGGGCCAAATTGCAAACTAGGTCAAGATGATCTTAGATTGGGCCTAAATTTTGATACAAACCTAATTTAGACCCAAGGAATCTAATGATGAAGTTTGATTTAGGTTTTTACCAACTTTGACTGGATTGCATAATTACCCAAATTAGGGCAAAAGTCTATTTGTGTCTCTATTTTAGGTCAAGATGGGTTCTGATGGTCAAATTGAAGGTACCAAACCCTAGAGATTATTTTTATATGAATTTAAGAGGGTTTAGGTGAATTTTATCTTAACCAGAACCTCAGTGAATTAAACGGATCTGTTTTAGGATTTCAGAAGTCATTTAATTCCTAAAATACGTGAAAACCTATTTCTGTCTGCACTAACCCACTTGTTAGACTTTTAAGATCATTTGACCCTTAATTAACCCTTGAGAAAACTCGTGATTGTACTTTCATTGAGATATACTGTTAAAACTGTAGTTTTACCCCTGTTTTACTGTATTTCCCGTAGAATGGATTCGCAGTGAATTATGTCTCTCTGGCGGTTATGTAGGAGCATTTAATGATGGAATATGACTAATTAAAGCTAGATATGACTGATGATGATGTTATCATCATACCCCCATGCCTAACTTTTGCCTGTCCCTTAGAAAAATCTCATGGAATTAACTCAAATTCTAGACCATGTGTTCAGATCTCTGATGTGTACTTTTCTTGTAGATTAAGTCAGAATGCCAATAATAGGCCTAGAGGTACTCAAGTACCAATCAAGATCTGGACCTGACCAGCTTTAGTCTCAGTCTGCTGCGAAGGTTTCTAAGGCCCACAGGAATTAACCTAAGGTTCGTTGGACTCCACAGTTAAAGCACCGTGCTTAAAACATTTTTAGTCCTGATTCAGTTTGCAGTGTGTTTTTTATAAGAGAGAGATAGAAGATTTTTTTGTACTTTTGGAGAGTTTTCTCTCTCTTTTCTTTGTTCTTTTATTTCTAACTTCGGATTTGCTTTACAACACGATCTGTGTTAGATTCCTCTCTCCCACCATCAATCCTTGCAAGGTCCCTGGATTTCGACACTTTGAGATAGTGTCGCCCATGGCATTTTGTAGCTAAATTCAGGCCCTGGCAATCGACATTTCGAGATAATCCCGCCTATGGCACTTGAATCAGCACAAGGTGCTTACATGCCCCTAATAGGATATTTAGATATCCTAGGAGACAAGCACTGAGGAGACAGTATGTTATTGCGCATCTTCGAGGGGAATTTCGTGCCTCTCTGCACTGGGAACTCATCCAAATCAACTTGTGTTGATAAGCCGCTTGTAACCTAGGTAGCTTTTTCAGAACAGAATTGAACGCTTTTGCGTGATTTTGATAATTAAGCGCACTGAACCAGACTATGTGTGGATTAGGATGCTTAGGTTACCGAGTCCCGAAAACCAGAGGTCAGCTAATGAGGTCGAATAATCTCTAAGCCTTAGACCTAATACTTAAGCTTCGCATTTTCCTCAACCTCTTGAGGATTATCCAGATCTTAACAAATACTTGAATTTTTAAGCCTAAACACAAGCCCAAGAGGCCTAAGATCAGCGTTCATACTAATCTCTTTTGTCTCTTAACACTTTTGTCTTTTATTTTTTTCTTTTAATTTGGTCTAGAACTAAGTAGATTCCTTAATCTTTTACTAATGACTATCTCTTTTTGTTTCAAATTGTTGCTCCTTTTTGACATTTAAATCACCTCCTCTCTTTTCTTTCTCAAGAATGATTTGCATTTAATTCTTTCAAAATTTCCTCCCCTTTCTCCATTTTGTTGTTCTTTTTCAATTTTCTATTTTTTTGGTTTTTTGGAATATGTATTTTTTTTTTATGAAACCCTTTCTGAAGTGATTCTCACAGTGTTTTGCACTTTAATATCCCCCTATGCTTACGATTTGCAATGTCCTCATTGTAAGGGTATGAAATAGTTAGGGTTCAAGAATTAAAATAGGATTATCGGGTGGATGAACGGGTCAGGATGATTGTTGCAGACGATTTCAAGCCATGGTATGAGTATTAGAGGTGGAATCGACTGTTCTAAAAACTAAACTTGAAATCCAATTGACGTGAAGTACAGAAAGGATAATCAGAAAGATCTCGGGGTTTTTTTGGATTGATGGGTTGCCTCCCGTTAAGTGCTAAATTCAATGCTTTCAACCGAGTAGAAATGGTCATGGAGAAGGAGTGGTCAAATCAGATGAATTTTGTAGAACAAGCACCTTTATCAATAGCCTGGTTGGTCCAACCAGGTGCTTGTTCAGGTCAACAGGCTGATGATGTAGTCCAAACCCAATCAGTATGGTGGGTTGATAGATGTGGTTCAAAAGATGTGCTGCCCACCAGATACTGTGAAGTTCGAGAAGATATGGAAGTGTGAATCTAGGGTTTGGCTGAGTCGAATCAGCTGATCAGAGTAGGGATCCTCAAATGAAAAAAGAATCAGTGGAGGATGTGAGATCCCACTGAGGGTGATCAGAGAAGGATGGGGCATGATTTGTAGTCTGATCGACGTCTGAAATCTGATTAGAATGTGGAGGAGAATCATGTGCAACCGGCTCATTGAGAGGAGAATTGGAGTAGAAATTGAGTCCGATAGCGGGTCGGGGTTGAAAACGGGTTTGTTCTGTATGTCCTGTAGAAGAGGTGTTTTCTTTTAAATCATTGACCTCAGTGTCAGAATCAAACGATGGGTTGTAGTTGCTGAGGTCGTAGATTGGCTCGTAGTCATCAGGAAACAACAGTTCTCCGATATCAGAGTAGGATTCAAAATCGTCAGAGAACTTGCAAGAATCATGTCCTGAATCTGATTTCGGATTAGAGGTTTCACCACAGAATAAATCAAGATGTGGACAATCAGCAACCTAACTTGGGTCTAACCTAGTTTCAGATTCTGAGCTAAAAAAGGTGTCCCTATTAGGTTTGGGCTTGGGTTCTTGGCTTGTAGGGAAGACCCAATCAAAACCCAACTCTTCCAACTCCTCGGTTCTGTATCGTAGATTGGCATGTCTTCTAAAAAATCAATCTGTATTTCTGAGGATGTTGGAGAGGTGCATTCATCAAATGAAGGCCCAGAATCATAATTCAAATTTGAAATCTGATTTGTTTCGCACGGGAGCTCATAATAATCCCAATAAGGTTCAGATCCAGATTCTAGGTTAAGGGTGTGAGTTGGATCACTAGAATCTAAGTTGTGCTCTTCAGGGATGTTAGAATTTCTCTCGAGAGTCACCTTATCAGAATAAGGAGAGGAATTTACACCCTCGAGAGGTTCTGATTCAATCTCATTATCATAGGAGTCTACGAAATCTAAGCTTGGCGAACCAGGGTTTTGTATCTCTAGGGCTGGCTCGAAATCATGATCTCCTGCAATTGGATCCTCCCAACCCTCATCAAGATTAGGAATGTCAATTGCTATGAAATTTGAATATGAAGTCATTTGAGCTGGGGATCTGCACTTATCATCATTGAACCTGGGATTTGGGAAACTATGTTGATCACTAGTCTCACTCCAAGATGTTTTGTTAGTTTCTAATGGGTATTTTTTATCAATTGTTCTATATAACTTATTCAGCAATTCTCCCCGTTCTTCTAAACATTCCTGGAATTTTTTTGGAAGTGAAGGGCTTGACCAACATTGCAGGCAATCATTGTTGTGTAATTTCAACAATTCATTGTGTTTTGCTAATAGTTGATCCCAGGTTGAATCGTGTTTCATTTGTGTCCATATTATCCCTACACAGTTCGTGATGAGTTCTGTTATTTTTGCAAATCTTTCCTGAATGTCCCTTGTATAATATTCTTCATGGTTTTTATAGACATTCTCAAGTATCTTTTCTTTCATGCTCATTTGGGACTTAGGTTTCCTAAATAGTTTTCCTAACATGTCAGGCTGTATTTTTGAATCAAATGGTGGAATCAAGATGTAGAATCGAAACTCAAGTTAGATTGAAATTGATTAGATTTGAAAGAGATTCCCAAGAAGATCTAGTGAGGCTTCTTAGGTTAAAAATCTAATAGCCTTCTTGTGCATGTGCTTTAATAGAAGGGATGAGGGACTAGATGTGAGATTTGACCCAATCAAGGCACCCAAAGATTTTTGGATGGCTAAGGCAGCTTCGAGGCAGATGATGCCTCAGAATCAGAAATTCGCACACCTGAGAATTACCTGGGCAGTCAGGAAGGGAGAGCCCCGCAAAGACCCCTACACGGTAGAGCGTCCCCACGGGTTACAGGGTTTCCCCTACATGACCTTCCTTGTCACTGTGGGTCCAGGTAGACCGAAATGTACAAACTTAAGACCTTAAGTCTACCAATTTATGTCCTAATTTGTGCCTTTGATTTCACTTGATTAGAAGTTAATTCAACTTGTGACCTAATTTGAAGGTTGGTTGGCCTACAATGTAGACCAATTTCACCTGACCTGCCCTAAGATGGCAGAATGAGATCTAGGTCAGGACCTAGAAATCACCTTGATTGACTCTCAGGTTATTAGGTCCAAGGATTTTTGGCTTCAAGTGAATTTAGAGCCTGATTTTAGGGTTTTTGTTGATTAGATCTTTTCAACCAATGGCTTGGGTAGTACACACATGCGGGTGGGTTTGTTTCCTTTTATATGGGCAAGAGTGAACTAGCACTCCAAAACCCTAGAATTGAAACCCTAATTGGCTCTATTCTGCATCTAATTTGATCTCAACATGTACACCTTGGACTCAAACAAGAAGGTGAGTAGTCTAAGATGATCAGAAATTAAGTGTGATCCTTAATAGGCGCAGGAAATTTTGGGGTAAGGAATTCTAAACAAAATCATCCCACTCTTCAATCATATATTAAAAAAAAAACTTTCATAAATCAGGAAACTTGCCTTTTTAAATGATATTTACTATAAAAATAAGGTAGGTGATTCCTAATTGATTGTTTCCTGTTTGGTCTTCCTAAGATTAGGAGGTTGATTAGGGAAGAATAGAGAAGTTACCTGCTCTAGAGTGGTTGATTTGCCCGGAAGATCTCCTTGTGAAGTACCTCACAAAATCACAAGAAAGCAAATAGGGCAAGTCAGTGCTCAAATATAATCAAATAATGCAGAGAATAGTGGTGAATTGCGCGTTGCTCCTTGGCAACGACGCCAAAATGTTTATCACTCTGAATTAGAGCTTAAAATCGATGCGATGTAGTATAGATTGAATCAGCACAAAAAACAAATAGAATTTATACTCGATTGAAAGTCCGAGGTCGAACACAGAGAGTAATTAGCAAAATAATTCTCAAGATTGCAATTCAAGCACAATATAAGCAATTTATAATAGAACTCCAAATAATAATGATATACAAATGAAAGCAAATGTCAATAGTGCAAAAAGAATGGGGTAAAATGGTGATTTGAATCACTAATTACCTCTTACAATAACAACAAATATCTCAACAGTATCAACCAAATAAAGCCTCGCAATCAAGTATTAGACGGCTTAACCGTCTCGAGCTACATTGTATAGCCTTTTCTCCCTCCTTCTCCTCTTCTCTTCTTTTTCTTTCTCTTTTCTATCTTCTCTTCTTCCTTCTCTTCACGCACAAGGGGAAAGGTTTCTTCTTTAAATGGCTAAGTGTCAGCTGTTGATCTTCAGAGCAAAACCCCCCCAAACCCCCACGTGTTCTCTCTCTTTCTCCCTCTGGGATCCGCTCTCCTAAAGCCTCGGGCAATCGGATTCGGATATAAACATACTCAAGACTAGGGATGCAAGCGTGGGTCGCAGTCGAGGTGTGCGTGGGTTAGGCGGGTTGGGTCAGTGCCAGGTCTGTGTAAGTAGTGTCTCGGGCGAGGTGCATGTGAGGGTGCGGGGACCTCACCCCCTGTGTGTTAGTTGAGGAGATAAGCCCGTATCACTTTTTCCTTTTATGTGCCTTCAACTATTCTATCGCTTCCGATGTGGGACTAAAGGTCCCTTGCTTCTTCCATGCATTGGCTGCAGTAGCTGATTCGTTTAATTTCGGTCAAAGGCTCGGTCAAAGGGCCAAATTGGTCCTTGGGTTGTGTTCCTAGTGGGATTCCGCTGCGCTTGGAGCAGGATGCCTGGTGCTATTGAGCGTAAAGCAAGCTTCAAGCTTGCTCGAAGCTTGCCTTTAATGGCGGGCAAGACCTGTAACCTGAAAACCAAGAATAAGGCCTCTCAACTCTATCAGAAACACTTAGGAGGATCGCCAGACGTTGACGAATGTAACGGTCGAGGTGGCATCACGTGTGAGTGGATGTGGAGGCCTGTCGACCTTGCGGAATGTGTGTGAAAGTGTGTGAGTCGGGGGAGGCGATAGAGAGGCCAATCCCCCCAATTACTTAAGGGGTTTTGGTAGGTGGGTCGACGCGACGATGAGGAGTGTGGAAGCGGCGCGGTTGGGTGAGTATGGAAGCCGCTAGGGCTTGCCAGAGGTATGCTGACAAGGTGGAAGATGGAGGGCGTTAGGGCGAGTCGGCGGTTGAATCAGAGTTGTGAATGCACGGAAATGACAAGTGGAAGATGAGGCGTCGATAGGGCTAGATAGCAGATGAAGTAAGGTAAAGGCGGCACCGGATGTGGTGTGGTCGGCACCGGGGACGAAGGTGACTCTGATGGGAAGGAAACGGTGAGGACGAAGGAGATAGAGGCGCCCACTGGTATTGCGCGATGTGGAGGAAGTTGATGGAGACAAATTTGTCATTGGTACTGTGAACGGACGAGGAATGAAGTCAGAGGAGGTCACCGGACATCGAGGAGCACTTCGGCCGGAGGAGGAGAGAAGAATTTGGGGTTATTCCGGTGGAATTCGAGCATGAGGAACTCGATCTGATCTGGGGATTCTTTTATAGGCCTCTGGAGGATGCTTTGAGCTTGGGAAGCAAGCTTTCCAAGCTTGGAAGGTTCGCCATTGATGGAAGGTTGAAATATACCCGAATCTCACATGCATTCGCATGAGAGATTGGGAAGGTTGTAGGGCTCAAGATCTGGCTCAAAAGGAAGGGAATTCCTTGATGAACTTCGCTTTCAAATCTGAGAGGGATTCGTTAAGGGATCAATGAGAACATGCAAAATAAAGCTCAATGGAGTTGTAGGATTAGGATTTCTTGGTGGCAGGGATCTATTTGTGAAGAATACGACAAATTTGGAGGGCTATTTGTAAGAAATTCAAAAGTTAGGGGCATGTGTGTGAGAGAAAAGAGTCAGACAGGACCAAATGCAAACTAGGTCAAGATGATCTCAGATTGGGCCCAAATTTTGGTACAAACCTAATTTGGACCTAAGGAATAAAATGGTGAAGTTTGATTTAGGTTTTTCCCAAGTTTGACAGGAGAAATTGCATAATTACCCAAATTAGGGCAAAAGTCTATTTGTGGCTCTATTTTAGGTCAAGACGAGTTCTGATGGTCAAATTGAAGGTACAAAATCCTAGAAAATATTTTTATATGAATTTTAGAGGGTTTAGATAAATTTTATCCTAACCATAACCTCAGTGAATTAAGTAGGTCTATTTTTAAGGTTTCAAAAGTCATTTAATTCCTGAAATGCGCGAAAATCCATTTCTGTCTATACTAACCCACTTGTTAGACTTTTAAGATCATTTGATCCTTAATTAACCCCTTAGAAAACCCATGATTGTACTGCAATTGAGATATACTATTAAAACTGCAATTTTACCCTTGTTTTACTGTATTTCCCTTAGAATGGATTCGTAGTGAATTATGTCTCTCTTGCGGTTATGTAGGAGTATTTAATGATCGAATATGACTAATTAAAGCTAGGTATGGTTAATGATGATGTTATCATTAGTCTGGGGGGAGGATGATACTCCCAACTATGCACTAGAATTCGAGAGGATACAAGATTTCTCTCCCTCACGGTCCTCCCCTCTTGGGAGCCTCCCTCTCTATTTATAACATGGAAAGAACTTTAGCCTAGGGGCCTCTAATGCCCTTTCTGTCAAACGACGTGCTTGCTGTCAGGACATAGGTGGTGACTTCCATCTTGTCATATCTTTGGTCTTGACTGCACTAAAACTTTTGGCAGATTGGGTGGATCCCGATTTGGGTCCGGCTTGTTGTAGGCAAGGTGGGTGATCCTGATCTCGCCTGCTTACCCTGTAATCGGGTAGTTGGATCCTTTGCTAGATTGTATGCGGAGTTTTGTGTCCGAGGGCAGTTTTTTCCCCTCATCATATGCCCCCACTCTGTAACAAGTGTGAGCTATTAAGAGAGTAGTGAGAATGCCCAAACTCCACGGTGGATGATGCCCCCAGATGTTCTGTTGGCTGAGATGAAGCGGGGAGAACATTTGTTACGGAGGAGTTGGGTGGTCTTCCCTTGTTTCCTGCCGCTTTCCAAAGGTCCACAGTATGGGAGTATGAGTGCGCATTCATGCTGGCCTTAAGAGGCAACACTTCACTGGATCTGAACATTGGGTATGTGAGACCAAGATTGTGCCAACCTTAAGAGGCGGCACTTCACCGGATTTGAACATTGGGCATGTGAGCCCAAGTTTGTGCCGACCTTAAGAGGCAACACTCGTTGAGCCTGGGTTGAATGAGCCCTAGCCCACATCGGCCTTAAGATGCGACGTTCGTTTGGCCTGGGGCAAATGAGCCCTAGCACTTGCCAACCTTAAGAGGTGGCGTTAGTTGGGCCTAGGGCAGAAAGGTCGTAGCTCACGCTGGCCTTAGGAGGCAGCGTTGTTGAGGCGGGCATCAATTCTCGTTGCCGTGGGAGGTCATGGCCTTGAACGTCGTGCCTACTCAAAAAGACAACTGGTGCTTTACAGCGTTGGTTCGAATGCCCAGCGTGTGGTGTTCTTGATTGCTGGTTTTGTTAGTGCAGTCAAGGTGCTGCGTAATCTGCACCGTATCTTGGGGGATTTTGTTCCTCGGGAACCCGCAACTCGCTGGGTCGGGGAGGTGGAACGCATCATCACCCTTAGAAAGTCATGGGGAGGTGGCAATAAATAGAGGCTTGGAGTGGATCTTATTTCACGGCCTTTGACCCCCTTTCGCTGTGCTTGAGGGACTTATCAGTTGTGTGGAGGAACGTCAATGTTTCGTTTCCTCCTTCGATAAAGTTTCATTGTTGAACTTCTGTGCGTTCTGCGGATCGGCTGAAGGGCTATCATGTGCAATTCTTTAGATGGGGGTGGGTGAAAGAGCGATTCTCGTTTCTGATAAAATTCGCAACATAAAATGTCACGTTGTTATAGTTCGTTGCGTGGTAGAAAATCACTTTTCAAAATATTTAATAATTCAAAATCTAACCACAAAAATAGTTAGGTCGTCTTCACAGGAGGGAATTAGCCTGTTAAACTAGCGAATAGTGCTTTGTTTGTTTGGGAATATCAACGAATGTGCATACTAATTAGTGCTATCCATTTCCCACATATATTCTCGATCGAAATAATTAACCAAGAATATAAGTGCACACATGCAAAATCACCACCTTGGAAATACGTCAATCGTAATTTTAGTACGGACACATACCGTGAATATTAATCAAAACAGAACATGTTCCCTATAATTAATATCCTATACTCTATCATTCATGAGAGAAATGCAACTGTTCGTAATTCGAGTAAACAGAGGATATTCATGCAAATCTATCTGAATATATAATGAGATAAATAAATCTATAGCGATTTTTGTAATGGCAAAATTCGTAATTACTATGGAGAGAAGAAAGAGAGGATTTCTCCTCTCTCTTCTGTGCACATGCAAAGGAGGATTGTCGGAGGAGCGGTTGTGGGTGAAGATGCATCTCGACGAGGGCTTCGTGTTGATGTAGGAAGCGCGGTCAGAGGTGGCCGGTGACGACGACCGGCGACAGAGGACGCCAGTGGCGTGGAGGTCCCTGCAGGTGACGGTGACTACATGCGTAGGCTGTCATCGACGACTTTGGTGGTGTGGCGGTGATCCTGGTGTCAAAGCAAGTGTGAGGCAGTTGATGGTGTGAAGGATGGTCGCCAGAGCGGATGGCTGCGTGGAGGTGGTCATGGTTGGCTTTGGGTTCTTCTCTGTGGAGAAGATGAACAGTGCGCCGGTCTTTGTTTGTGGGTGCACGCATATGGGCACGAAGGGTTGGTGCATGGCCATGCAGACATGTGCAAGGGATTACACGCACGTGCAAGGTGGTCCTGCAGTTGGCATGTTCGCTGGGGGCGAGGCGGCGATGGTGTTGATGAAGGTGATGGGTCACATAGAGAAGAAGAGGAAAAAGAAGGCTAATGAGGAAGGGAAAGGAAGATAGGGGGGTGTATGGGGGCTTTGGGTTATGGTGTTGGTGATGGTGGAGGTGGAGTTGGCTAGGAAGGGGGCGATGTCAAGAGGTTGAAGAAGAAGATGGAGAAGATGTAGGAGGTGTTGATGGTGGTGATGAAGGTGGTGACGGTGGAGGGGCTGTGTGTTGTCACCGCACGACCAGTTGCGATGGGTTTGCGGTAGCGGAGGGAGGATCACAGTGCACGCATAATCCACAGTGAACATTGGTTCCACAGTGGAGATGGAGATGATCCTTGCAAGGGGAAAGAAGAGAAGATGATGCCCTGCGAATGGCTGACCCTCCCTTTAAAAACTCCTATTTTCCTTCAGCCGCAAGGGTCTCCAACCACTTGGTGAAGATCGCGAGTGGTTGGAACGACAAAATAATCCTGGCAATAATGTCATCAGACGTCCAGACCAAGTTATGGACGTCTTAAAAAGTGTAGACATCAGGGAGTCTACAAGGGTAGGTTCTAGATGTCTAATCTGAGCTCCAGATGTCTTATAGAAGCTGATGGGAACACCATCATGAGCCATAACTAGCTCATTTTGATCCAATTAAGTCAGTAAATGCTCCTACATAACTGCCAGAGAGCTATAGGTCACTGCAAATCCATTCTGAAAGAAAGATAAGAAAATAGGGTTAAAACTGCATTTTTACCATCATATCATGAATGTAGTATAATCACGGGTTTTCTCAGGGGTTGAATGAGGGTCAAATGGTCTTAAAAGGATAACAAGTGGGTTAGAACAGACAGAAAAGGGTTTGCACGTGTTTTGAGAATTAAATGACTTGTGAAACCCTAAAAAGAGACCCGCTTAATTAACTGAGGCTATGGTCAAGATAAAATTCACATAAACCCTCTAAAATTCATAGAAAAATATTATCTAGGGTTTGGAACCTTCAATTTGACCATCAGAACCCGTTTTAGCCCAAAACAAAGTCTTAGAAAGACATTTACCCTAATTTGGGTTTTTACGTAAATTACCCAGAAAATGTGGTCAAAATCAAAATCCAACTTCACCATTGGATTCCTTAGGTCTAAGTTAGGTTTGTACCAAAATTTGGACCCAAGCTGAAATTGTCTTGATCTAGTTTGCAAATTGGTCCTATCTAATTACATTTATGCCCTTAACTTTCAAAATCTTTACAAATAGGCCCATAAATTCATCATCATCTTCACAATTAGGTCCCTACCGCCATTACTCCTATTCCTACAAGCACTGATGACCTAAAAATGGCAAGAACTACCTGATTCCTTGACGAATCCCTTTCAAATTTGAAAGGGAAGTTCGTCAAGGAATTCCCTTCCTTGTGAGCCAAATCTCATGCCCCATAACCTACCCAATGTTACGAATGCGGCTTCAAGATGTTTTTCTTAAGATGTCTGGGAGGTGGCCCAGACGTTTGGGATTTAATTTCTGCGGTGTACGGGGTTGCGTCTGCGCGCAGGCGCGCGCAGATCTGCAACCGCCGCTCTTTTCCCTCTTTTTCCCTCTCTCCTGCAGGGCGCAGTGCTGCGCTCTCTCTCTCTCTCTCTCTCTCTCTCCCCGCGCAGCCTTATAAGGCCCTCGCCCTCTCCCTTACTCTCATCTCCTTCGCTTCCTTCTTCTTCCAGTCGGTGCGAGAGTGAGCGGCGGCAGCAGCGGCCGCGGCAAGTGTGCGGGAGGAGGTGTTGCGCGAGGGAGGAGACGCTCGGCCGTGAGGGATCGAGCTTGCCAGGGCAGCTAGAGCCGGCCGGCGGGGGAGCAGCGGGCGTGGAGTGTCGCGTGAGTGCTGCTGCAGCTCGAGCAGCAGGCGGACGGGGCGCGGCGCGGCCGTGCGTCGCGGGCGGAGAGCGAGTCGAGCTCTGATTCTGGAAGTTTTTCTAGAATTAGACGTCTGGGCTTCTAACCAGACGACGATGAAGATGTCTGGAGGACTGTCCAGACGTCTGGCAAGTAAGTTATTTCGTCTTTCTTCCTTTTTCGCGCGTACGGCCATGCAGCCGTCCGCCGCGCCTTCATCTGCAACCCGTCGTACTGAGAGCGAGGAGTGGATACGTGCAGGTTCTGCTTGGGAGGGCGCAAGACTCGCCATCCAATGCGAATCGGACGTTTGGCCGCAGTGCCAGACGACGGAGAGGACTTCCAGATGTCTGGGTTGACCATCGGATGTCTGGGAATTAAGCCAGACTCCCCCACAGGCTTCTGGACGTCTGAGGGACTACACAGAGTGAAGGTACCATCTGACCCACATTTTAAGACGTCTGGAAGAGGTTCCAGACGTCTGATTTTGGACTGTTTCGTTGTTTTCGCCCCGTTTAGGGCCCGTTCGGAGTCCGTTTTCCGCGTTTCGAGTTGCGTTCTTCCCAGAATAAAATCCTCTACCCGTTTACAGTAATTATATACTGTTCTGAGAAACTCCTTGTGTTAGGACCCCGTTCCATTGCAGTCTCGGGGGTTGCGGAGGCGCGCGGGATTTCCGACCACGCCCCCAGTACTCCCGTTGTAGTTGGTAGAGTGGCTTTTAAAATTATTAGCATAATTTGTTACAATTATGGAACAATTAATAGAACCTAGGGCATTGCACGAATCCTAGGAATGAGAAACCAGATTGAATGATAGATCCTAGGGTATTGCATGAATCCTAGGAATGAGAAACTAGATTGAATGATAGATCCTAGGGTATTGCATGAATCCTAGGGCTGGAAAACTAGTGATATGAATATAGATATTGCAGTCTTGGAAAAGTGGAAAGGAAATAATAGCTGCTTGTAAATTGATTTAACAGTTGCCTGTTATGAAGAAATAAACATGATTGAGAACATGGGTTGTATGAACGTGAAACTGGAACGGTGAAACCTTAATGTGCTGAGTTAAAAGAGCTGGAACCCTACAGGGAATTAGGAGTAGAACTCCTAGAAAGAGAATGAAGTGGAACTGAGAAAGAAAGATGTGGAAGTGTGTTGTCTCTTGGGTACGTAGTGCTAGGGGAAGCACCTGTTACCTGTTTAGTGCAGAGCGGAGCCAGCCGCCCCAGGGACCCGAGGTTAGGTTTGGCCATTTTGTACTGACTTTTGGCCCTCGTGTACACAGTACCGAGGAGAGCTATTAGTGTAGAGCGAGTACTAGCTACCCCACGGGCCCCGGGGTGCTGCTAGCTCACCTACACCGACTTGTTAGGCCCACTGGGCAAACCAGGGTAGTTAGGCGAGGGTGCGCGGACTGTGGAGGGGCAAGGCCCCTGTTTAGTTACTGTGGAGGGGTTGGACCCCTGTTACTGAGAGGGCTCTTCCTTATACTGGTTCCGTGCTGTGCTTTGGGCGCACCCGTTAATGGAAACGACTGACCGGGTGCCAGTGCGGGATAGCTACCCGTGTGTTTATCGCGCGTGCTGTAGTCACCGTTACGTCTGTCAGCGGCCTTGGGGTGGTTGACTGAGAGTAGGATCAACACGGGGGACTCTCCCGGCTAGGAGAGCACCACGTGTTACTTCTACTTTTCGGAAAAGACTGCAATCAAGATCGTTCCGACGAGGAACATTCGAGATCAAGTGAAGGATCTGAGAAATAGATAAATTGTGAAACAATAGAAAGACGTAAATAAAGAAAGAAAGAAAATAAAACAGCTACTGTACACTTTACTGCTTCTTTAGTTTTAGTTGCCACTCTACTCAGCGTTTCGCTGACATGTTACACTCGTTACTTTTCAGGACCAGGTGTTGAGCAGCCAGGGTCAGTGGCTGCAGAGGATGCTGGGCCGAGTAGGGTCCAGTAGAGTTACCGCAGTTCTTTTGTACCCCTTTTTGTTCCACTGTAGTGAGTAGTTCTTGTTACTCTCTGTACTTTTCTTTACTTGTAGTTCATGTTATGTTATAAATGTTGTTCTACTGTTTTGGTGGAACATGCTGTAGTAGTTCCTTTTCTTACTGCTGTATTTTTGTTACTGCTAGTTATATTCATGCTGAATGTGGTTTATTTTACTGCTCTTTTGGTTACTTCCTCGTTGGACGACTAGGTCTTGGGATTAGTCGAGTCGGTCCGGTTCTCGTGTCTCGTAGGGACTCGGGAATCGGGTTGTTACACCCAATCTCTTATGCGAACGCATGAGAGATTTGGGTTTCCTACTCAGGTGACAATTCCAAGCTTAGAAGCTTGGCTTCCAAGCTTAGGATTCCCTCTTGAACCCTGTAAAAGAAAGCCCAGGTCAAGCCGAACCCCCCAAGCTCAATTTCGACCGGGATCTCCCCTGAATTCCTCTCTCTCGACCCGGCCAAAAAGTTCCTTGAGCTCTGGTGACCCTCCTTGTCTCTCTTTGTCATCTGATCGCAATACCAGTGGCAGATCCCCCTTCCTCGCCTTCTTCCACGTCGTGCTATACTAGCGGACGCTTCTATCCCCTTCATCGTCGCTGACCTTCCCTCACTGGAGCACCTTCGTCTCTGGCGCCGACCACACCATAAACGACGTCTCCTCTACCCTACTTCATCCGCTAGCGACCTCTATTGATGCCTCATTTTCTGCTCATCATTCCTAGACAGTCGCAACTCTGTTTCAACTGCCGACTCACTCTAACGCCCTCCGTCTTCCACCTTGCCGGTGTACCTCCGGCGAGTTTGCACGACCACTACGCTCCACCAACTTGGCCGCCGTTCATCCCTACACCTTTACCATGTCCCAGAGAGCAAAAGCCCTTTGGTAATTGAGGCTATTAGCCTCTCCTCAGTGCCACCAAACACACCCACTCTCACGCACACAGTTTGACTCTGCCACGCACGCACGGACCTCGCCACGCCTCACAACCACCACTGTCTCACTCGCCACTCCACGACAGTCCTTTCTGAGCCTTCTGATAGGGCCAAGAGGCTGTTTTGCTTGATTTCAGGTTTCATCCTTTGTCGCCATTAACGAAGGAGCTCCAAGCAAGCAAGCTTGGAGCCTTGTTCTTGCAGTGAGAGCTCCAGGCTCTATCCCCAGGTTGCGTAGAAACAACTCGCGAACATGTCCAGGTGGGCAATTGGACGCATTGACCACGCTAGCTGAGGCAGTTGAAGGAAGACTTGCTGCTGCAGACACGCGAAGGAGAGGGATGCAGATAGTCCCACATCGTCAGTTGAAGAGCGCCCCATAGAGCTTAAATTATTGTTGTGTTTTTGCCTGTTTGCCTCGGACACTAGGGGTGAGGTCCCTGCTCACCTGCTCATGTGCCTTGAACGTGACACATTGCCCGTGAACCTGGTGCGCTCGAACCGCCTAAGCCTTCACTCCTCGACTGCAACCATGCCCATAACCCTGGACTCGAGTGCACGCCTACCCGATTACCTAACTATACCCGATTACCTAACCAGCCTTCAAATTATGTCACTTTTTCACAAAAACATCTTAAAAGTTCAAGTGAAATCATAAGCACCCTTGCTCTTAATTAAAACTAGTAGACGTAAGAGGTCAAGTCCCCATTCTGGTCTACCTGGAACATCAGTGACAAGAGAGGTCGGGTGGGGGAAACCTTGTAACCCGTGGGGGTGCTCTACCGTGTAGGGGTCTTTGCGGGACTCTCCCTTTTTGGCTACCTAGGTAATTCTCAAGTGGATGATTTTCTGACTAAGGGGTATCATCTGCCCTAAACCTCTATAGTCATCCAAAATATTTGGGTGTCTTGATTGGGTCCATCACATTCTACCTCTCATCTACTCCATTGGTGCATGTTCGGGAGGAGGTCTCTAAGACCATCCTTGAGGCCTCCTTTTGCTACTCATTCACGTCAAGGTCAAGCCTCGACCTCCTTGTTTGTGCAACAACCTAATCCTATCGATACTTCTTCTGATTCATCTGAACCTGATTCTCCTTCATCCATCATCATGGCATAACTAGCAGAAGAAAATAATCTTGAAAATCAACTTCAGCGCCTCAATGATCTATTCCAAGCCTTTGTGAACCCACCGCAACGTCCAATGATGCGAGATCACGACAATCCTGCTACGGTGGCAATCGAACCTCGAGTACAAATCCTTGCTGGAGGTCCTGACAATGAACTCAAGCCCAACATGATTCATGCCATTCCCAAATTCCATGGGAGTAATTCCGAAGATCCTTTCCAGCATATTAAGCAACTCAAGCATTTGGCTTAGACCTTCGGGTCAGAAGCTCAAAATCGGGATATTCTACTCATGAAAATGTTCTCCTTCTCTCTCATGGATAAAGCTGCTCACCAGTACCAAACCCAAACGTGTCTAATCAATGCCTAGGGGGAACTTCAATCCGAGTTTTTGAGAAAGTTCTTCCCTGTTGGTTGGACAAATGCTTTATGGCTCTAGATCACATATTTCACACAACAAGCAGGAGAACCACTTCACGAGGCATGGGATCATTTTCTGGATCTCATGCGAAAGTTCCCCCATCATGGAGTTCCTAAATGGGAACAAGTCCAGTCTTTTTACCAGGGACTCCATGAAGATATTTGATTATTCGTCAATGCGACTTGCGGAAGAAATGTCATGGGTCAACACGAAGACACTGTGTGGGAGATTCTTGAGAATATGTGCGAGAACTCCATCAATAATGAATCCATGGTCATGTTTGATTAGACGAATGCCCATGCATTGACGAATCCAAAGTAGGAAGGGTTTTAAAAGATGTATGCATAATTATTTCAAACCCTTGAATGGCGAGAGTAAAAGTACAAGCATCAATCCACACTCACCATTCCACTTGGAGATGTATTGGCCTAATATTCTCTCCAAAAAGAATGTATGTGAGTAGAGACCTGAGCCAAGGATTAGTTAAGGAGTCTATAGTTTTCTTGAGTGATTGCATAGTGATGATAACATCATTATCAACCATAACTAGCTTTAATTAGTCAGAATCAGAAGACAAATGCTTCTACATAACTACCAGAGAGTCATAATTCATTGCACATCCTTTCTGAAAGATAAACATTAAATCAGGGGTAAATATGCAGTTTTAACATCATATCCTAAATGTAGAATAGCCACGGGTTTTCCCAGGGTTTAATTAAAGATCAAATGGTCATAAATGTCTAATAAGAGGGTCCGTGTAGATAGAAATGAGTTTTCACGCATTTCAAGAATTAATGGACATTCGAAACCCTAATTTTAGACCTGCTTAATTAACCGAGGTTCTAGTCACGATAAAATTCACTTAAACCTTCTAAAAATTATGAAAAAATATTCTATAAGGTTTGGTATCCTTGATTTGACCATTGGAACCCATTTTGACCTAAAACAGAGTCTTAGACAGAAAGTTACCCTAATTTGAATTTCTGCATAAATTACCCAGTTAAACTTGGTCAAAACCAAAATCCAACTTTACCATCAGATTCCTTGGGTTCAAATTTGGTTTGTACCAAAATTTAGGTCCAATCAGAGATCATCTTGACCTAGTTTGCAAGTCAGTCCAGTCTGATTCTGTTTCTTACACATGCACCCCTAGCTTTTTGAAATCCTTGCAGATAGGTCCATAATTTTATCATCATCTTCACAAATAAGTCCCTCTTCCATTATCACAGAGGAACCACCTGCTCTGACGAACTTCAATTAGGGATTTCTCCCTGATTTCACGCTTGATCCCTTCCAAAATTGGAAGGGAGACACCTGAGAGATTTCCCTACAATTTGAGCTGCATCTTGAGCTTTAATTCTTACCCAAATCCTCATGCAAACCCTTTGAAATCAAGGATTTCCTCTTTCGTGAAAGCTCCAAGCTTCCAAGCTTGGAATGACCCCTGAGCCCTATAAAAGGACCCACATTGCAAGGCCGTGCTCTTTAGCTTGGTTTGGATCGGAATACCCCCTTCTTCTCCTTTCTCCGGCAATTCCTCCTCATGCTCCGACGAGCCCCATGTCCTACCCTCTTCGCCAGCCATCACAGACCATAGTTGGCTGGATCTTCCTTCCCACATTCCTCTACCGCTCGCAATACTAGCGAGGGTCTTCTTCCTTGTCTTCCTAGCTACTTCTCCCTCATCGGAGGCACTTCCTTCCATGACGCCGGCCATACCATCCCCAACACCCTTTCTCCCCTTTCATCCAATTAGGTTAGCGTAGTTAGTTCCCCTTTCCCTCTACTCTCCTTCCCTTTCTTTTAAACCTTGATTCGACCCACACCGCTACCATACGCCACCTTTGTCTCCATCTTCGGTCACACCTCTGATGAGTCCACCATACCTCCACAAGCCACCAAACACCTTGCCATCAAGTCCAAAAGCTCCACCGTATGCCTCCGACCAAAAGCCCTCTCCTATTTCGCCCTTTCATCCACCCAAACCCCCCGTCGACCAACCCACCTTCGTACCACCGACTTCAATCTCCGCACACCACCATACATCGCCATCCTCCACGAGACCACCACCATCACATTCGCCAACACCTAGCGAAGCTCTTGAGGTTATTTAATGTGGCCGTGAGGCCATTCTTTTTCTTTCAGGTGTTTGTTAGTGCTCTGCCACCGCCACCATCATCTCCGCCTTGTTCTTCAAGCTTCAGCCATAAGAGCTCCAGGCTACATCTTCTAGGTTGAGCGGATACATCCCAAGTACATGCCCAAGTCCTCAATTGAAAGCCACGACCTCAGCTACTGCACTAATTGGATGAGGCTTCATCTGGTAGCTACACGCGAGGAGAAGCTCAGTGATTTAGTCCCACATTAGGTGCGAAAAGGCTCTTGAGCACGCTTATTACGATTTTGTGCATAGGCTTTATTGCCTAAGTACACAGGGGTTGGGTCTCCATTACCTGCACACCCGCTACCCACCTAAGCCCTCACTCCTCACTTGTGACACCACACACGCAGGCTTGGACCCGATATTGCTTAATTTGAATCCCTGAATACCTGATTATGTGCCCAGTTACTTAAAAAGAGAAGAGAAAGAGGAGGGGGGTTTGCACTTCAGAAAGAAGGCTCGACACTTAGTCGTTGAAGGGAGTTGGGTCTCCTGTGTTGACTTGAGAAGAAAAAGAAGGTTCGTGCAGAAGGTCTGAAGAAGAAGAGAAGAAGGAGAAGAGAGGCCGTTGCCTTGTGAAGAAGAAAGCAGAAGGAGAAGAGAGAAGAAATAAGGAAGAAGGCTTTAAGAAGCCTGATCATTTAAGTCGTCTGATACACATGCCCGACTTCTGATCACTGTAACATTCAAGTTACTGTTGGGTGAGATATTTGTGATGCATACTTAGAGGACATATTTGGTGATCTAAATCACCATTTTTGGGCTTCTCTTTACTTTTTGTCTCAAGATACATTAAGCATCATTGAATATTTAATTTGATAGATTAGCATTCATTGAATATCATTAGTGTGCTTAATTTTTTGTGCTCTTTTATATGCAATTAAAGATTAGCACGTGAATTCCATATTTACTCTCTGTGTTCGACCTTAGACTTCAATTTAGATTTTGAGTTATAAATTTTATCTGTTGATTGAGCTATTTAGGAGACTTTGCTACAACGAAATGACTTTAAACTCCTCCTATCTGTCTCGTATCAACAGGTGGTAATTATTAACTCCAAAAAGGGCTTAGTCTGTTTAGATTCCATTCCCAATAAGCATTCTTCTTTTTCATCCACATCCTCAAATAACTGCATTATTTCATCAAACTCTAACTGCTCCTCTACAATAGATGAGTCATACACATAATTCATTATCTTATAATCATAAGTAGACTCATAATTAACATGCTTTGTCGATAGTTGGGTCTCCTGGGAAGTAGTGAAATCATAATTATCATTAAGTCCATCCCCAGGTTCTTTCTCGTCAATTACATCCTTTCCAGGGGTTGTATGTGATTTGTCCCTAAACACAGTTGATACTTTATTATCTTTTATAGCTTTAGGAGGATGATCATTCTTAATGTTATATGAATGGAGAAAGCCTATATTACTCAATTCTTTGTTTCTTTTGAGGCATAAATCTTCAATTAATACATATTGTCCTCGAGAGTCTCTCTTAGGCTCCTCAATGTTATGTTCATCCTCCTCCAACTTAGACTTCGTATCTTCCTAATTTTGGGGAGGATGATTTTCAAGATCACAAGTAGGAAGGAATCTAGATTTTACCAGATCATTCATATCTCAGGGGCTAAGTCCTCGAATAGCACATAATCCCCCCAAGATTCACTCCAAACTCTAAGTCCAGGTTCCTCCATTGGGTCATCATCCTCCTCCTGTAAAATATACTCTTTGCATCCTCGAGACCAGAATTGATCCAATTCATCCTCTATTCCCTTAGGGTGACCTACATTAGGCATATGTAAATTCTCAGAATATTGTATGGTAGGTGTTGGTTCCCTACGTGGAGGATCAGGATTAGGCCCACTAAGGGTAGAATGGGGTTCCACCACATGATCAATCGAGGAAGTTGTATGACTAGCATGACCTTGACCTAGGTCATCCGGGCTGAGAAAAATACTATCAACAGGGTCAAGGTCTTCAAGTGGTACCATCTTGCATTTCTTTTGACTCCAATATAGCTCGGGTGGATAATCACTAGGATCGTTCTCCTCTAGTCGCCGTGTCTCATGGGGATTATCTAATGAATAGCTACTCATCAAAACGGGATCCCCATTGTCATTGGTTTCCTCAGAATTATTTTTATGGTCATGGTTGTACGAGTAGGGATCAGAATCAATAGTAAGAGAGTAGCTAAGCTGATTAATTTCCTCATTTAGTCGTTGACTATTCCTCAACATCTCTCCCATAGACTCTATCATTTCTTTTTGCTGCTTTTTGCATTTCTATCATAAAAGAGGAGAGGCTACTGTTAGATTGGGGAGGATAGTCCATCTCAGGCTCAGGTTGCCTAGGAGTATCAATCCAACCTCGATATAAAAAAATCATGATGGGTGGAAGGATTGGGTGTTTGCATACTAGTGGGGATTCCAGGGGTGGAAAATCCCGCTCCTAGGCTCTGCTCAAAAGTAGGAGATATCGAACTACTACTCCCAAGATAGGAGTATGATTGATCCCATGAATTGTCATTATAACCCTCTAAGGAGGGATATGCTCGGGGCATGGGATCTTGGTTAAAAGATGGGAAGTATTGGTTCTGATAATCTAAATGATAGGAGAAAGAGTGATCCATTTCTTTTAAGCCAAATAGGTTTAACTCTCCTAGGACTTAGAAGAAATCAGATTAAAACCAGAAACTTCCCAGAGAGCTCTACCACTGCCAAAACAAATGCAAATACAGTGGGATATGCTTTTAGTAGATTCTAGGTCTTAGAATTAATTATTCAGTTGGTCGCCAAATAAGTTTTGCAAGAGTTACGCTTCTTAGGCCGACCTTCGTTGGTGCTTACAACCTACTCTCAAGGGATGGAAGTCTCGAATTGAGCCTATGCACGAGGAACCGAAGTAACTTGGTGGATAGGTTTGTTGATTTCCAACTAACTTCCCTTGTGGTGCAAAGAGGAGAGGTAGAAAATTCCTAGTGACCTTATGTGTGATATGCACAATGTTTGAGGTGTGCAACACACGTATGCATTTTGTATTTTGAAATTCCGCAAATATGTCCTTTTGCACGCAAATTCAAGTTACTGATTTTAAGGTTCAATCTCTTAGCAGTTCCAATTTCTTAAAGTGATCACTGAATTAATTAGATTTATGCAATTATGTGGTCTTGGATTTAAGTCCAATGCAGATGCATGGCAGAGATGTGATGCTAAAGAGAGGATGTACCTTACTCCAGCTTTCTTCAATGCAGGGATGTATGTGATGCAGTAAAGATAAACTAGATGCTGCTCATTCAATCCTAAATTGTCGCCCTATAGATATGTAGCTTCTAGCAGGCAGCTTGATTTTTTTTTTAATGATAATAAGCAAACAAACCTAATCTAATTTAGCTAGCTAACAAACTAACATGCAGTTCAAATAGTTCAAATAAACCTATAATCTAAATAAAATGGGAACATGCTCTCAGAGAGATACTCCCGCATACAAGAGCGATAAACAATAAAAGCACTGGGAACACATTCCCAAAAATGCCCAACACGGGTCCACAAGACTAAAATTAAATTCTAATGTCTATCTTGCCTAATCTAAATCTCAAAGAAGCAACAGGTCTCTGGTCACCAATTCTCCCTCTTTCATGTGTGTTGGATCAAGGCCCACATGCACCTATTGTTGACCTCCAAGTGGCGTCAAGATCCACGAAAAATATCGCTTCCGTTGTACGCGTCCACCACATTCGTTTGTTTGTTTTTGCACACAATCAGAAGCAATGTCAGTATTTCAAAAAAGCTTCAAAGATAGCATAAAAATAATATAAATTCCCAGAAAAAAAATAGCCATGTTTCCTTCTCGGTAACGGCGTTGTTTGAAAGAGCGATTCTCGTTTCAGATAAAATTCGTAACATAAAATGTCATGTTGTTATAGTTCATTATGTGGTAAAAAATCTCTTTTCAAAATATTTAATAATTCAAAATCTAACCACGAAAATAGTTAGGTCGTCTCCACAAAGAGGAATTAGCCTATTAAACTAGTGAATAGTGTCTCATTTTTTCGGCAATATCAACGGATGTGCATACTAATTAGTGCAATTCATTTCCCACATAAATTCTGGATCTAAATAATTAATCAAGAATATAGGTGCACACATGCAAAATCATCAGGTGAATCGTGATTTTAGTATGGACACATACCGTCAATATTAATTAAAACAGAACCCATTCCCTATAACCAAATCCTATACTCTATCGTTCATAAGACAAATGCAACTATCTGTAATTCGAGTAAAGCAGAGGGATATTCATGCAAATCTATCTGAATATATAATGAGATAAATAAATCAATAGTGATTTTCACAATGGAAGAATTCGTAATTACTATTGATAGGAGAATCAGAGGATTTCTCCTCTCTCTTCTATGCGCACACAAATGAGGATTGTCGGAGGAGCAGCTGCGGGTGAAGATGCATCTCGACGAGGGCTTTGTGTTGACGTAGGAGGCATGGCCAGTGACGGCGATCGTAGGCGGACACCGGCGGCGTGGAGGTCCTTGCCGGCAACGGTGGCTGCATGCGTGGGCTGTCGTCGACGACTCTGGTGGCGTGGCAGTGATCATGACATCAAGGCAAGCGTGAGGGAGTCAATGGTGTGAGGGATGGTTGCCAGAGTGAATGGCTATGTGGAGGTGGCCATAGTTGGCTTTGGTTCTTCTCTGTGGAGAAGATGAATAGTGCATGGGTCTCTATTTGTGGGTGCACGCACAAGGGCACAAGGGGCTGGTGCGTGGCCGTGTGGGTATGCGCAAGGGCTTACACATGCGTGCGAGGTGGTGTTGCAGTTGGCGCATTCGCTGGGGGCGAGGCGACGGTGGTGTTGATGAAGGTGATGGGTCACATAGAGAAAGAACAAGAAGAAGAAGGCTAACCAGGAAGGGAAAGGAAGAGAGGGGGTGCGTGGGGGCTTTGGGTTATGGCATTGGTGATGGTGGAGTTGGCTAGGAGAGGGGCGATGGTAGGTGGTTGAAGAAGGTGGAGAAGATGTAGGAGGTGTTGATGGTGGTGATGATGGTGACGGTGGAGGGGCCGTGCGCTGTCACTGCATGGCTAGTTGCGATGGGTTTGCGGTGGCAGAGGGAGGATCACAGTGCATGCATAATCCACAGTGTACACTGGTTCCATGGTGGAGATGGAGATGATCCTTGCAAGGGGAAAGAAGAGAAGATGATGCCGTGCGAATGGCTAAACCTCCCTTTAAAAACTCCTATTTTCCTTCGGCTGCAAGGTTCTCCAACCACTCGGCGAAGATTGCAAGTGGTTGGAACGACAAAATAATCCTGGCGATAACGTCATCAGACGTCCAGACCAAGTTATGGATGTCTTAAAAAGTGTAGACATCAAGGAGTCTACGAGGGTAGTTTCTAGACGTCTGATCTGAGCTCCAGATGTCTTATAGAAGTAGAATGGACATCTGACTCTTGCACCTAGCCAGCATCCAACCATACAGATTATCATAATCATATGCTGTAAAATTAACACATAAAATTATACGCAGACTAAGGTGAATTACCATTTAACTCCTAATTAATTAGAAACTAGGAATAGATAATTAAAGAGTATTTAAGCCAAATAATGGTCCACTAAGGTGGACTTATCAGTAGGTCCCTCTTGGTGCCCCCACTAGATGCATGGGTGGAGGTGAGGACTCCCGACCCCTTTTTGCGGTTTGATATGCCTGTTGTGGCGTTGGTGGGTTTGAGACCTTGGCCAATTTTTGCGGAAAAAGGGGTGTGCCTGGAGGCACTATCCTTGCATGCTTACTTTGTTTTGTTTCTTAGCATAGGCTCTTGGGGGTTTTCTCTGCCAGACGATGTTGGGCGTCGTGACAACTCCTCTTGATATGAGACCCATCTCATGTGGGGGAGAGGCCTGGGTCAACATAAGAAGGAGGTCTCCTTTTGCGTTTGGAGACTTCAAGGGCAGGGAGGCCAACAGCGAAGAGGAGGCAGAGTAGGATCCCTCAGATTATTCGCAAGGGGAGCTTGGTGGGATGTTCGCTGGGAAGGAGCCAGCCGTGTTCGCCTCTTAATAGTGGCGGATTCGCACACAGAAAGGGTTCGAGTTTGGAGCCCCGTCATCACAGTTCGATTCATGAGAAAATCCGTTGATCAGACAAAATTTATAATCGAAACTCGAAAAGTGAGTCCCGGGTCGAACATGGGGAGGCGAATGTTTTGTTTTGAAAATATGCATTTCGCTTTATTTCTTTTTTTGTCATTTTTTTATCTTTTATAATTTTTTTTGTATTTTTAATAGGGCAAGAGATCAGGTCAATGAAATTTTATCTAGCTAATCTACTTGCAAAATATAAAAGAAAGAGAGAGAGAAATAGTCATATATTTCAAAGCAAATGTTTGTTACAACTAGGAAAGTAGGAAAACTACACTAGAAAGCGGTAGAAATAGATAGAGATGAGAAGAATCTCCCTCGATGGTCACTTGGAGGACGACTTGCTCTGACGGTGCTAGGATGAAGTTGGTGAGGAGCGAGACGAATGAGGATGGAGTCGGAGGATGGAGGATGAGGTGGGACGTCGTCGTGGTGAGGATCTACTTCCCGAAGTAGGTGAGAAGACGGCCACGGGATGCTCCACGAAGGGGGATGAGAGGTGGAAACATATTTGATTTCTACTCTAGAAGAGTATCTCAGGCTTGGGACAAGTTCTCTCTAGAGCCTTGGAGGTGGTGAGGGGAAGAAAGGAAGAGATGAAGAAAATGGGAGGGGTAGGGGTCCTTTTATAATGGAGGAAAGAATCAAATTCGTATACAGGACATTTAGTGATGGTCATAAACGTTGTTGAAGATCCATCACAAACGTCGATGAAGATCCCATGCCAACCCTCGCTCCCACTGGTGCACGCATCACTCACCCCTGCTGTCGCTCCGCTGGTGCACGCTCTACGTGCCCTTGTCACACGTGCATGCGCACTACGCACCTATGTGCCTCGCGCCTGCGTGCATTGCTGCTGCTGCTTCCGCTACCTTGCGCGCTGTGCTGTTGCGTGCGTGCGGGGGCTTGCACTTTTGTACGCGTGCGGTGGCACGTGCGAGCACATGGGAGGCCTGGGTTGCACTATGTGGTACGACCTGGGCCGTCCATCTTCTTTTCTTTGTAGGGGCTGCTACTGAGGTCGGATTAAGTCAATTTTTACGTTGTTGGGCTACGATCATTGACTCGAATCCATCTGTGCGGTCAGATTTATCATTTGAAGCTCCAGATTGCGTCACCTAGTCCCTTGGCCGTTGATCTTCCTTGAATTGCATATGGTGCTATGGGGCTTTTATCAAGGAGATTTCGGAGGTGTTGGACTCTGATCGTTGTCCTAATTAGATTCGTATGGTCGGATCGTCAATCCGAGACTCCAAAATAAATCTCCTTCTCTCTTGACCACAGAAAGGATGCAATTAACTCAAAATATACACTACTCTAAATGCAGAATGATGCATGCTATGCAATATTTATAATATGGAATGCAAATCTAAGCCTATGAACATGCATAAATATGCATTTTAACCTAAATGGATGTGTTTACATCATACCCCCATGCCTATCTTTCGCTAGTCCCTAGTAAAATTAAACTACATGCTATGTATAAAAGTAGAATTATGATTCGATTGCGTAGGTGTATGTTGTTTATTAATAATAGAAAATTCCAACTAAGGTTCTAAACTGCGAAAACTCAACCGTTCCCGGGTGTCTGTCAGAATGCAGACCGCCCAAGTCCTCGCCTTATTTGAAAAGGGAAGATACTTATTTTTTGTTTTTCTTCTTTTCTAATTTTTTTTTGAACTTTTGGAGTTTGAGAGTTTCGAGATAACTTTTTACGGTTACCCAACCCGCCTAAGGCTTGAAAATGATTCTAAGTGCTAAGAATCTTGTGAAAGGGTGATAGACTTACTAAGTAGCCGTTAAGACAGACTTTAGGTTTCTACGACCCTAGGTGACTTTAGGAGTTTCTGCTTAAAGGTTTATCTTTCCGATTGGTAGCTTTCTCCTTACTTTTGTTTTAATTTTTTTATGGGGTCACGCAAGGGCAAACCCAGTGTATATCTCTTATGTTTATTCTACTTCCACGCTTCTTCCCTAAGTGTTTTGGAAATTATTTGTGCATTTTTGTGAGTTGGGCTCTGGACAACCGGCCAATGGGCTGTTACCCATGACAACTTGCCAGCCATACTCGTGTGGTGAAGTGTGGTTTATTTTTCTATTTTTATTTTACCCCTTTTTTATTTTTATTTTTTTCTTTTTATTTTTTAGCATCATTTTTTTCTTTTTCTAAGTAGGTGGCTTCCCTGATCTAAGATTTACCTAAAAGCGGTAGAATGAATATGGTCATGTAGCTGGGCTCTGGACAACCGACCAATGGGCTATTACCTACGACAACTTGCCAGCCATACTGCCCTAGAAAGTTCATTAGCTACCTAATTTCCGTAAAAACCATCGAAAAGTTAGTCAATACAAATAGTGTGTAGATGCTTAAGCTTAAAGTCCCCTCAAATCAGAGGGTGGGTCGATAAGTCGTGTACTTATCACCCCAAATTATTTACCAAATTAGAATAAAATTACTTGGCGAGGACTCGAGACTAAGTCCACATTTGAGTGGACACTCGAGCTAATTAAGCCCAAAGACCTGAAGAGTCTAAGTATTTAAGTCCTATCGTATCATTTCCTAAAGTTAATAGCTTCCAAGTGACTAAGTTCTCTTCTCCTAATTTCTTTTTTCTTTTTTTTTAAGGAAATAAAAATAAAGGAATTTCCATGGAGTTAACAAAATGATTTCAAGAATTAATTATCCACCCCCCCATGCCTAAATGATGCAATGTCTTCATTATAAAAATAAAGACATGAAAAGGGCGGAGTAAACAGAATATCACCTGAATTTCGTGAAAATCAGGCCAGCTCCATAGAGAGAAGAGAGTATGCACACGTGTTAAGTTTAATGCCTTTAGTTTGGCATAAAATACATACAAAGAAGAAATTGAGAATTCACAAGTACGAGTTAGAATCAAAATCAAAAGATTAATCCTCAGACTGGCTAGCAGAAGACGTCCACAGATGTGGACCAAGTTGTGGTGTAGACCTATGCCTCAGGGTCGAGTGGTTTTAAGGTTCTAGATGAAAATCACCCAGAACCTAAGATTGTTATATTTGCGGGGTTGGGTTTGCGGTTTGGAGGTGTGCAACCCAAGACTAAAGTGTCGGACAATGGGTAAGTGTAAATCACTATGCCTATTTGTCCATGTGGAATTTGGCTCAAAAATATAATCAATTATGCTATGCTTGGGTTGCACATCAAAGACATCATAAGGGTCCTTATAGAAACTAGGTGGTTTCGAGTCAATATGAGCCCTTAGATCTAAAATCGTAGTTCCCTCAGAATTAACCACCCAAATTTTCATTTTCACATTTCTATCCTCCAACATCAAGTGTTTGGGTTCCGGGGTCTCTAGCATATCATTCACCCCATATGATTTACCCAAGTCCAGAAATCATGGATGAATCAGAATTGACTTGGGTACAACGATCTCAAAAGTATGATCATTCAGCTCTTCAGGGTGTGGTTGAAGGTTAGGGCTACTGATAAACGCCAATTATCATCATTCTTATGCATTAAAACAAACCTAGCTCTTAGGATTTTACTCCGCAAATGGATTTTTGGGTTGCATTTAGGCATTAACTAGGTTAGGCATGCATTGCATTTTCTTTTGTTGTTTTAATGTGTTTTTGTGAGTGTTAGGGATGAACAGATATACAGATCCTTAAAACCTTAGCACTCAAGAAGGCAAATGGTGAAGGAGGAGCTCAGACTAGCTGGAACTCAGCTTGATCCAACTCACCAGAGCTGGAACCTAGCTCACTTGAACTAGGGTTAGCTCATCGTAGCTCCATTCAGCTAATCTCAGCTGAATGGCAGCTCAAGAGAGTTCATCTTAGCTCACCCTAGCTCAAGTTAGCTTAGATCCAGCTCAACCTAGTTGAGTCTAGCTCATTTTAGCTCCCACTAGTCCACAGGGAGCTCTAGCTAGCTCAACTGAGTTGACTGGAGTTCACCCCAGCTCAGATCCAGCTACATCTAGCTCCACTCAACTCCAACCAGCTGAAGAAGAACTCATCCCATCTTAGGAAGCTCAAGTCTAGCATCCAGGGACCCAGCTTAGCTTAAGCTAATTGAGCTAAGCTACATTAGCTGTCTCAACCAGCTCAATCCTCCCTGGGAGCACCAGACCCAGCTCACCTCAGCTCCATTCAACAGAAGCCAGCTCACTTTAGCTTGGCTTAGTAGCTAGCAAAGAACTAGCAAGCTAATCCAACTGGAGTAGCCCCATGTTGACCTCTTCAGCAGCTGCCAACTCCACTTCAGCTCCGGACTCTTCAAAACCAGCTCCTCCCTCCAAACCCTAGCTCCAACACCTCCTCCTCTACTCCACCATTAGCTAAGCTAGCTTAGCTTAGCTTAGCTCAGCTATGCTCCAGCTTCCTTGGCTTGTACCACCCAAAAACCCTACCTAACAACTCCACCAACTAGCTCCACCTAAGCTCCACATAAGCAAAACCTACTTGGCGCCAACCTAGCCTGCCCACCACCTCCAAAAGACACCTAAAAGTGGCGCCAAAACCACCCTAACTACCCCCTTGTTGGCGCCACTTTTCCCTCCAAAAACCCCCTTCATCTCCACCACACATCTCCCCTTAAACCCATCTCCACCATCCACATAATCCCACCTTCTAGAAGCCTCAAAGTTGGCACCAACCCATGGAACCTCTCCATGGTTGGCGCCACTTTTAGGTGCCTCTTGACCAACCCTAACTACCCCCTTACACCCCTTAGGTGGTGCCAACCATCCTTAACCCTAGGATCATCTAACCACCTCCATCCTCCCATCTTAGCCCTCCATTTCAAGAGGCACCTTAACCCCTCATCCTACCCTATAACAAGGCCACTACCCACCACCATTCAAACCATCGTTGGCTAGAAAATTCACTCTCATATTCTACCTAGAGCCCACGCCCAAGAGAGAAGAAGAAGATTAAGGGGATATTCTGTCCCTTTGGTGCCTTCCCCTCTTCCCTTCTCTCTTGAGCCACGCCAGCCAAAGGAGAAGGAGAAGCCAGGCAAGGAAGATATTTGGAGGAGATCTTGAAGGTGGTCCACGCCGTCTAGGAGGAGCTTTTGAGGGTGGTGCACGCCCACCCCTTGGAGGAGAGCATTGAAGGTGGTAGCATCCACCTTGGAGGAACTCTCAAGGAAGGAGAAGGAGGCCCTCTTTTCAAGCCAAGGAGCAGCTAGGCTTGGAGCAAGAAGGCTCCCTTATTCATCAATTTTTGGAAGAGGATTTGTGTTTCTTTTATTGCTTTTAGATTTTTCATTTCTAGTAGAAGCATTCCTCTACTTGTCTTGGAAAAGAACACAAATTCTAGTTAATCAAATTGCCTTCTTTTTACTTTCTATTGCAATTGTTGTTTTTGTTCTACCACTTGTTTCACCTCTTCTTCCTAATTACTCTATGCCTCCACTTGCCTAGAGTGAGCTTAGGAAGAGGATATATCTATCTCTTAAGTTTTAGTTAAGTAATTTAGGTATTAGTACTTTCCGCCACAATTCGCATTTTGTCCTTGTCTTTTCAAAACAAAAAAATTACATATTTCAAATACCAAAAAGAAAGTTGAGATCTATTTTGTAAGAAAGAGAAATAATTTTGCAAATATTTGGCCTCCTTGGACAACCCTAGATACCCCCCTATCTAGAATATAAATTTATAAGCGTATGCGAATTCGCGTGTTACAGCAACATTAAAAACCCGCTTTTATAAATCACGTGACTTTTCGCACCACTTTTTGGCGCCGTTACCAGGGAGGCACGGCTTTGCATTAGTCATTTTTCTCTTACTTGAAGTGGATCTCATCCCCTTCTCTTTCTTTTCTTTTGTGTGTGCAGGAACTATTGTAGGAAGAAAGTGGAAATTTGGAAGCAAGAGCTCAAAGTTTCTTTTCTTCCCTCGAAATTTAGGTTGGTTCCCCTTTCTTGTACATTTAAGCTAAAAGACTACCAAAAAAATATTAAACTTGGCTTTCAGGACCCTAAAAACTTTAAGTAAGTGGAGTGGTGCCCATAAAAATTCATTGTTTGCTTGAATGTTTCATTAACACCACTCCATTGCAAGTATTAGTGTTCTATTTTTCGGATCCAGATTTCTATCTGGACTTGAAAAATCAATTCCTAACACCACAGGCATCCTAAAATCATAAAATTTCATACAGTGATTCTAAATTGAGTTAGGAACATTTTTTTCAAATTTCAGATCAATTGGCTTTGTATTTAGTTTTTAAAAATTCGTGGACTACAGAGGGGTCACACCCTCTAATCTTCCTATTTTACTACAGTTCGTGAATTTTTAGAATTTTTATACTCATCTAATTTTTGTGAAATTTAGATTTCAGGAATCCTTGTGAAATTTTACATATCATATAAAATCATCAAAATTTTCGGAGGTCAGTGGTAATATTGAAAAGTCCAAAATACCCACGGGTATCATTTCTGGACTTTGACACCAGTACACATAAAAATTTAAAACAATTATCAAACAAATTCCTAAAATCTTACAAAAATCTTTTCTGGAATCCTTGTTTGATTTTACATAAGATGGTGGTGTTTGTTGCATTGGTTGGACCACTACCTATTCGGACAGCCTAAAAAGAATTCATCGGTAGTAATTTTCTGTATTAAGGTTCAAATCCAATTAGGGTTTCCTTTTTGCTTTTTAGTCCCATAATATAAAGGAAATATACCATCACCCATACAACTTGTTTTCCCTTTTATTGTGGAGTTTCAAACTTGTTTGAACATTTAAAAAAGAATAACCCTAAAACACATTCAATTAAATTGAATCCTAAAAAAACAAAAATACAAAAAATTATGTGACAACTTACTTGTCATTGGAACCACCTTCTAATTCTTGCACACACACAAATTTTTTTTTTTGAAATAACAGGGCAACAACCCAATTAACACCCTCTACATTCCGTGTGCACTATAGTATCCTAGACCTAACTAAAATTCGTAGCAATTTGTCCCCTAAGGCTTCATCAGCTTAGGCTTGCTATATAGGTCTTAAGTTTTCTTTCGTTAATACCAATTCTGTTATCTATATCTGGTGTTCAGGCTGAGGAACCGTGTCAAACGACCAGGTGCGGGTTTGTACAAGCACCTAGGGTTTTTCCTGTGAAATGTTTGGGCCCAAACCTCCCCTTAAGAAACTTGGCTAGATTTGTTGACAGAACGGGTATTCACTATTGAATACTTATTTCCTACGTAGACCAAGTCTTAGGTTCATTATTAGAGAGTCACACTTAAGTTAGGTCTAGCTTTGTTTGTTTGAATTGCACACTTTCTCTCATCACTTTCTCTTCTCCTCCCCTCCAATTCTTCCCAAACAGTGCATGCACGGGCGACGGTCCCAAAAACCACACCTTGAGGGATCATCTGATTTCACCCCCCGCAGCAGAAAATCATTGTTTTCTTCCCCCTCCTCTTCTAAAATGGGAAACCCAGGAAGCCGACAAAAAAATTCTGCTTCCACTTCTAACCCGTCAGCTGACCCACAAGCTGACTTCACCCTCCCTCACCTCCCTAACTTGGAGCAACTAGAAATACCAGCAGGGCCAGGTGGCCCTCTAATTATAACTCAAAATCCAAATCCCTTTGCATTAATGGTCGACCATTTGGTTTGACTACAACAAAATCAAGAAGATTTAGGTGGGACTATCACGAACCTAGCTAACCAAGGACAAAATCCACCACCCCACCAATAGCCTGTCGTTCCTCTTAAGGATTTCTATGATCCTTCCAATTATGAGGAAGGACTAGGGGTGGTCATACCACAAGGGGATTTCGAGATCAAACCAGCCATTCTAAACCTTATTAAACATTTTCATGGTCTTCCAAGAGAGGATCCTTTTTGTCATCTCGAGGAATTAACTGTTCTCGTTCAAACCACTCGTTCCTGCAATGTGCAGGAAGACGTGGTTAATGAGACTTTTTCCTCTCTCTCTTAAAGACAAAGCATCTCATTGGTTTGGAACGGTCAGACGCCCTATTATCACCTGGCCCCAATTAAAAAGTGCTTTTCTAAAAGAATTTTTTCCGATTGGTTGAATGAATGCATTAAGAAGATCCATAACGACCTTTCGACAGAAAATTGGTGAACCCCTCCACGAAGCCTGGGAGAGATTTCAGGAACTTCTAAGAAGTTGTCCCCACCATGAAATTCCACAATGGCAGTTAGTGTAGATCTTCTATCATGGATTAGAAGATCAATTGAAACGATTTGTGGATGCCTCATGTGGGGGCAATTTTCTTAACAGAGACGCCGAAAGTGCCTATCTCCTTTTTGAAGAAATGAGTGAAAACTCATTTAACATGACTTCAATGGACACTTTTGGCAGATTACAAAACCCCAGACACGGAGTCCATGAAATTGACTCCAAATCCACCTCTGTTCCAGTCACTTAAGATGATCTATATATGTTAGCTCAACGACTGAACCAGATGCAAATTCACCAAAAGAAAATGGAAGAAAAGCTCATAAATAAACAAGCTCCACATGCTCACTCTCCACACACTGACCCCCCACACATTCTCCGAAGAGAAAATCTACACAACATTGATGCCACATCTGCTGGCCAACAATTTTCGGCTGATTTCCTGCAAGATTTGACCGGAAATTTTGATCAAAATATTTTTGATCCCACCTCGAAAAATATTTATGCTCTCCAGGAGCAATTTAGAAACCCCTCCAACACTTCCTATCAAAACTAGAGGACTAACCCGAATCACTCCTAGAAAAACCCGAACCCGATTCCTTTGTCCAAACAAAACTATTTTGGGAATTATGGGCAACCTATGTATCAACCTAGACCATCCCAGGATGACATTAATAATTAGGTCATGAAAACTCTGCAAGGAATGTAGACTCAAATGACAGAAGTAACCGGCATGATTACCAACTTGCAACACCAAGTTAAGGTTACTCCTGATCATCGACCTATTGGGAATTTACCTTCCCAACTCATGCCCAACCCAAATAATCAAAGGAATCAGTTCCAAGGTGGATATCCCAGTCAAGCCATTCAACCAGCACCTCAGCATCCACCGGGTTTCAATAACAGTCAGGCTTCCCGTCCTCATCCTAGAAACAACCAGACTGCAAATGCAGTTACTTTGAGGAATGGGAAAACCACTCACAATCCCCTTCCTGTTAAAGAAACCCGCTTTAACGAAACACATATTAACTCTTCCCCATCTCCCCCTCCTATTGTTCAGGAACCAATTAATGCAAAACAGGGAAACCCTGCTCCATTTCCACAAGCCCTCCACCATTCAAATAAGAAAAAGAAGAAATTCGAGCCCACTGAGAAGGAATTAATGGATTTATTTGGGCAAGTAGAAATTAATATCCCTCTCCTAGATGCCATTAAATACATCCCTGCCTATGAAAAATTCCTAAAAGATTTATGTACTCCGAAAAGGCAGCCCAGAAATTTAGGAAAGGTGATCCTTCCAGAGACAGTCAGCTTAGTTGTGCAGAGCTGACTGCCCCTTAAGAGAAAAGATCCCGGCGACCCCTAATTCAAGTTATCATTAATGATGCCTCATTTGATCGTGCTTTGTTGGATCTTGGTGCCTCAAATCTTATCCCCATAGTTGTTTTTGAGGAATTTAAGATTGGTGAATTAAAGCTTTGTGAGGCTACTCTCCAATTAGCCGACCAATCTACAATTAAACCAAGGGGAATTGTTGAGGATGTTCTTGTCCGGGTCAAAAATTGTCTATTCATAGTAGACTTTTTAGTCCTGGACATAGAGGTACCAGAAGTACTAAAGTTTGCCCCCATTATTCTTGGAAGACCATTCTTAGCCACCGCCTGTGCAAATATTGATTGTGATTCTGGAAAGATGAAGATCATGTGTGGCGGTGAATCTGTAACCCTAGACATTTTTCAAGCTTCTAGGAAATTCCAAGAACCAGATTTCTTTGATGATTCGGATTCAGAAATAGAAAACATTGTGGAGGAAACTTTGCAGATTTCTCATTTAGGTTCCTGTTTTGCCATCAATACGATTCCTGAACAATCCACTTCTTCTCACCCTTCCAACCTAACCACACATCCAGCTAACCTTCTAGCTGACCCTTTCACTCTCACCTCACCACTAACCCACAAAGCAGAAACTCTTTCGGAGTCGGGCCCACAATTGGAATTAAAACCTTTGCCCGACTCCCTTAAATATGTCTTCTTGGGTCCTAATCAGACCATGCCCCTGATTATAAATTCTGGACTTACTGGGGCACAAGAGCATAAACTTCCCCAGGTTTTAAGTAAATATCGAAAAGCTATTGGCTGGACCCTTTCTGATCTTAAGGGTATTCATCTGTCCTATTGTACGCATCGTATATATTTAGAGGACGATTCTCGCCTCTCCTGCCAACCACAAAGGCACTTGAACCCTATTATGTAGGAGGTGGTAAAAAAGGAGATTATTAAGTGGCTGGATGCTGATATCATCTATCTCATTTCTGACAGCTCTTGGGTTAGTCCAACACAAGTTGTACCCAAAAAGGCTGGACTAACAGTTGTCACTAATGATAATGGGGAGAATGTAGCCACTCAAACCACTTCTTCTTGGCGCGTGTGTATTGATTACCGAAAATTAAACACCACCACCAAGAAGGACCATTTCCCGCTCCCCTTTATTGATCAAATCTTGGAGTGGTTAGCCTGATGGGATTTTTATTATTTTCTGGACGGTTATTCCGGCTATAACCAGGTAATGGTTCATCCTGAGGACCAGGACAAAACAACTTTCACCTGCCCCTTTGGAATCTTTGCTTTTCGAAGGATGCCCTTCGGTCTTTGCAATGCACCTGCAACTTTTCAAAGGTACATGCTTGTAATTTTTTCAGACCTGGTAGGTGAATGTTTAGAAGTCTTTATGGATGACTTCTCTATTTTTGGAGATTCTTTTGACCATTGTCTCAAAAACCTTGAAGGAACTCTTCAAAACTGCATAGAACTTAATCTGGTCCTCAGTTGGGAAAAAAGTCATTTCATGGTCCAAGAAGGTATTGTCTTGGGCCATGTTATTTCAAAATAAGGAATCGCGGTAGATAAAGCAAAAATAGGTGCTATATCTAAGCTCCCACCGCCCACTACTGTCAAACAGATCAGATCCTTTTTGGGTCATGTAGGTTTCTACTGTCGATTTATACAAAATTTTTCCCAAATCTCCAAGCCCTTAAGTCAGCTTCTCACTAAAGACCAGCCATTTGATTTTAATGATAAGTGCCTGGAGAGTTTTTTGAGGTTGAAGAAGGAGGTTACTGAGGCACCAATATTGCAGGGACCTGATTGGAATAGTCCCTTTGAATTAATGACAGATGCCTCAGATTTTGCTGTAGGGGCCGTTCTAGGGCAAAGAATTGGCAAGAAGCCCGTTGTGATCTATTATGCTAGCAAAACTCTTGATGATGCACAACGGAGTTGCATGGTTACCGAAAAGGAACTTCTTGCCATTGTATTTGCCTTAGAAAAATTTAGATCTTATCTGTTGGGGTCACATGTCACTGTATATACCAACCACTCAGCAATTAAATATTTGCTGACAAAGAAAGATGCGAAACCCCGCCTTATCCATTGGATTCTACTGCTCCAGGAATTTGACCTGGAAATCAAGGATAAGGCGGGATCGCACAATGTAGTGGCCGACCATCTCTCTCGTCTTATGATGAATGATATAATGACCCTGCCAGATCAGTTCCCCGATGAAAGCATTTTAGCTGCTATAACCCTCCCTTGGTTTGTGCCCACCGCAAACTACTTAGCAACAGAATGAATCCCCGCTGATTGGCCAAAAACAAAATGGGATAAGTTCTTTGCTGATATTAAATATTATTTTTGGGAGGAGCCCGACCTTTTCTGCATTTGTGCCGATCAGGTCATTCGACGATGTGTACCCGATTCTAAAATCCATGATATTTTGACACATTGTCACTCAATGGCCTGTGGCGGACACTTTTCGGGTAAGAAAACTGCAGCTAAAATCCTTAATGCGAGATTTTATTGGCCCAACTTACACAAAGATGCTCATGACTTTGTTCGGTCTTGTGTGCGTTGCCAAAGCATCGGCAACATGACTTGGAAGGATATGATGCCCCTTAATCCTATTTTAGAGGTTGAAATTTTTGATGTTTGGGGCATCGAATTTATGGGACCGTTCATCAACTCTGGTGGGTATTTATATATATTAGTCACAGTCGATTATGTTTCCAAATGGATAGAAGCAATACCCACCTGCACTAGTGATCACCGTGTGGTTGTCAAATTTCTTAAGAAAAATATTTTCTCAAGATTTGGCATACCAAAATCCATTATCAGTGACGGAGGCTCACATTTCACCCACTCACAATTCCGTCACCTTCTTTCTAAATATGGGGTTAATCATAAAATTTCCACAACTTATCACCCCCAAACAAATGGCCAGGCTAAAGTTTCTAATCGGGAAATTAAAAATATTTTACAAAAGGCGGTCAGGCCCGACCGTAAAGATTGGTCCGCCAAATTGGACAACACTTTATGGGCCTACCGTACCACTTTTAAAACCCCGCTCGGCATGTCTCCCTTCCGTCTGATTTTTGGGAAGGCATGCCATCTCCCGGTAGAGCTAGAACATAGGGATTTTTGGACGATAAAACAACTCAACATGGATTTATCTGACGCTGGTATGCATAGAAAATTATAATTAACTGAATTGGAAGAATTACGTAATTTTCCCTATGAAAATGCAAGTATTTATAAAGATCGAACAAAGAAATTTCATGATAAATATATTGTTCGGAAACACTTTGACGTTAATCAACGCATTTACTTTTCGATGCGAGATTACGTCTTTTTCCTAGCAAATTAAAATCTAAATGGGCTGGCCCCTTTATTGTCCATAGAATATATCCATACGGCGCTGTTGATCTTTTTGATCTAAAAACTAATTCGACCTTTCAAGTCAACGGCCAAGGTTTATAGCCCTATTTTGATCATATGCCTAAAATTCCATCTGAATCTTTTAATTTTACTGAGCCAGCCACCCTTGATCACTAATACACACTACGCCCAGCTGAATGGCGTAAAAGATAGTACTGGATTGGAGGTAACCCATCATTTCTTTTCTTGTTTTCCCTTTTTCTTCTTTTTCCAGGTTTTGATCATCCTAAACCCGACCGTTCTTCACTAAGGTGATCCCTTTTCCCTCTTAATGCATGAGGACATGGCATATCTTAAGCATGGGGGGGTGTTTTTAAAATTTGACGATCGATTTAGGATTTTCAAAACCTAAAAACATGAATTTTTCTTTAGTTATTTTATTTTCCTACTTGCATACCCAAAAAAATAAAAATGTTGAAAACTTTTTGAGGAAAAATTTTTGAAATCGGGAGTAAGGTTGAAAAAATTCACTTTTGGGTACAATGAGATTTAATATTTAACAAACTAGAGATGAGGATGCGAATCTGATCATTAGAATTTCAGGGTCTATTTTTAGACTAGATCAGATATCCTTCTCTAAAAATTCCACCTGAACTCATGATAGTTCAGGTGACTTGATCCTATTTTGTAATATGGAAAGTATTTGGCTTAATCTCTGATTCAAAAACTTGCATTTCTTGAGGGACTTCTTGTGTCAATTTTCACACACAAGCCAACACTTAAAAAACAACTAAAAATTAGAAAAACTCCCTTGTTTGGACATGTAAAAGTCTGAAGCAGATCATTGGTTTGAGTTCCCACCACCGAGAAGGAGAAAAATGCCTCCTTTGAGGATACGATGTCAACATGTTACCGCCTCAGCACTGCTCCATATCTATATTTCATATCTTTAGATGGAGCATTAAAGTGCATTTTAGTAGCTCAAGTGTCTTGGACGGTACTCTACCTATAGTGTCGGAGCAAGAGCTTGAGTTTGCTTGGAGCGCCCCCTTACACCACATTGTGTTTTGGGGTTGTGAGCTCCTGGGTGGTGTCATGGACAGTGCTATCCCGAAGTATTGGCGCCAGAGCCCCCTCGAGGAATAGTAACGGAAATGATGATCCTGACACATCTGTTGTAAGACTAAGCTAAAAATAAGCATGGGAAAAAAAAAGTAATAATAAATAAATTAACACGCCCTTATAAATGTTGGCTTTTCACAGGCACAGATATAAGGTTTCAAAGGATTTTGCAAGTTGCGAATCAGATTCATGAGTTAGAAAAATCCTAAAAACAAAAATTTCAAGTTACCTGAATTAACAAGGGGTTAATTTATGAATTTTCTAGAGGATACATTAATCCCATTTTGTCTAATGGTTGGATCTGAAACAAATCTCGATGTTTATCTTTAACAAATCCTGTACCTCCTGTGTTTAGTTCAACCAAGGTCCCTTAATCTCTTTGTCCTCAAAAGTAGAAAAAAATTAGATTTCCCAAAAATTTCGTTTTCCCAAAAATTTAAAGTTTTGCTAGGAGACTAGCAAAAGATAAGCATGGGGGTGTGATAAACGCCAGTTTATCATCATTCTTATGCATTAAAACAAACCTAGCTCTTAGGATTTTACTCCACAAATGGATTTTTGGGCTGCATTTAGGCATTAACTAGGTTAGGCATGCATTGCATTTTCTTTTATTGTTTTAATGTGTTTTTGTGAGTGTTAGGGATGAACAGATATACAGATCCCTAAAACCCTAGTACTCAAGAAGGCAAATGGTGAAGGAGGAGCTCAGACTAGCTGGAACTCAGCTTGATCCAACTCACCACAGCTGGAACCTAGCTCACTTGAACTAGGGTTAGCTCATCGTAGCTCCATTCAGCTAATCTCTGCTGAATGGAAGCTCAAGAGAGTTCATCTTAGCTCACCCTAGCTCAAGTCAGCTTAGATCCAGCTCAACCTAGTTGAGTCTAGCTCATTTTAGCTCCCACTAGTCCACAGGGAGCTCTAGCTAGCTCAGCTGAGTTGATTAGAGTTCACCCTAGCTCATATCCAGCTACATCCAGCTCCACTCAACTCCAGCCAGCTGAAGAAGAACTCATCCCATCTTAGGAAGCTCAAGACCAGCACCCAGGGACCCAGCTTAGCTTAAGCTAATTGAGCTAAGCTACCTTAGCTGTCTCAACCAGCTCAATCCTCCCTGGGAGCACCAGACCCAGCTCATCTCAGCTCCATTGAACAGAAGTCAGCTCACTTTAGCTTGGCTTAGTAGCTAGCAAAGAACTAGCAAGCTAAGCTAGCTGAAGTAGCCCCATGTTGACCTCTTCAGCAGTTACCAGCTCCACTTTAGCTCCGGACCAGCTCCACTTCAGCTCTGGACTCTTCAAAACTAGCTCCTCCCTCCAAACCCTAGCTCCAACACCTCCTCCTCTACTCCACCATTAGCTAAGCTAGCTTAGCTTAGCTCAGCTATGCTCCAGCTTCCTTGGCTTGTACCACCCAAAAACCCTACCTAACAACTCCACCAATTAGCTCCACCTAAGCTCCACATAAGCTAACCCTACTTGGCGCCAACCTAGCCTGCCCACCACCTCCAAAAGACACCTAAAAGTGGTGCCAAAACCACCCTAACTATCCCCTTGTTGGCGCCACTTTTCCCTCCAAAAACCCCCTTCATCTCCACCACACATCTCCCCTTAAACCCATCTTCACCATCCACATAATCCCACCTTCTAGAAGCCTCAAAGTTGGCGCCAACCCATGGCATGTCTCCATGGTTGGCGCCACTTTTAGGTGCCTCTTGACCAACCCTAACTACCCCCCTTACACCCTTTAGGTGGCGCCAACCATCCTTAACCCTAGGATCATCTAACCACCTCCATCCTCCCATCTTGGCCCTCCATTTCAAGAGGCACCTTAACCCCTCATCCTACCCTATAAAAAGATCACTACCCACCACCATTCAAACCATCCTTGGCTAGCAAATTCACTCTCATATTCTACCTAGAGCCTATGCCCAAGAGAGAAGAAGAAGAAGAAGATTAAGGGGATATTCTGTCCCTTTGGTGCCTTCCCCTCTTCCCTTCTCTCTTGAGCCACGCCAGCCAAAGGAGAAGGAGAAGCCAGGTGATGAGAACCTCGTCATAAACCCTAAACTAACACCATCTAACCCAGATTTGCAAGAAAAAGCTCCTACATAACTCTAGAAAGGCTTGGCTCAGAGAAATTCTGAGTTTGTGAAGAAAATAGAAACTAAGGGGCAAAAATGTAATTTCATCAATTCAATCTGAAAATAGGGTAACTCAGGGTCCAAACATAGGTCAAACTAACCTAATAAGAAGAAAAGTGGCATGAGTTGATCCAATAAGGGCTACAGCAACTCCAAGGAATTAAATGACATCCTGTAACCCTAAAAATAAACCTACTTCAATTCAAGAGGTTCGAGGCAAATAAAAAATCAACTAAATCCTCTAAAATTCATATAAAAATAATCTCTAGGGTTTAGAACCTTCAATTTGGCCTTAGCAACCCATTTTGACCTACATTGAGAACCATGCCCAATTAATGACTTAATTTGGGTTTTTACGTAAATTGATCGGTCAAACAAGGTCTGATCTAGAAATAAAATTCACCATCAGAATTCTTAGGTCCTAATTAGTCATGTATAAAAACTTGAGCCTAAGAAGAGACCTTCTTGACCAACTTTACATTTTGATCCTCATCTATTACTTTTTGGCCCTCAACTTTTGAAACCCTCGCATTTTGGCCCCTAAATCTTCTTCGTTCTTTGCATTTGGGTCCTCCCTGCAAAACCCTGACCAGCGCCATGCTCCGGCGACTTTGCGTGGAGCATGGCACCGCGCAGGGTAAGGGAGACCCTCTGCCAAGACAACCGGGGGTTCCCTGCGACGTCTTTTGTCGCAGGGACACCACCTTGGTCTTTGCGGCTACCCATACCTCCCGTGCGAACGCACGGCAGGTATGGGTCTCCATCTCTGGCGTCCTTCGACGAGGGAGGCACGTCGCCTCCCTCCGCCCTCCTCTCTGATTCCACCTCTATAAAAGTCGCCCCTGTCTACCGAACTCAGCAGCTCGGTTCTGATGGAGAAACCCCCCCTTCTTCCCTCTCTTCCCACTCTGGCAGAAGCCCCCCTGCTCCGGCGGTTCTTCCTCCTCCTCCTCTTCGCTCTGCTGCATTACCAGCAGCAGAGCCACCTTCGCCCGCTCTTCCCGCGTCGCGCCGTACCCAGCACGCGCTCTCCCGCTCTCTCCTCGCCGCCGCCCTCTCTCTCTGGGCACCTTCTTCTCCGGCGACAGTCGATACGACTGTCGCCTTGCTCCGGTCCCCCTCGTCCCTCGAAGTAGGTACAGTTCTTTCCCTTCCTCCCCTCTTTCTTTTCCCTACTTCAGTTTGTTCAACCACCCTTCGACCACGCTTGATCGCCCTCACCTTCTCCATCTCCAGCCAACCTCCGGCGACTCGCTCCCATCATTCCACCACCCCACACGGCTCGTCGACAGACCCAAAACCTCCGCCTCTTCACGCTGAACTACTTCCACCCCTTCACTCCCTGTCGTTTGCTGCCTAAAGACCCCTCGAACAAACCCATTCCCCCAGCCACAGTCCGACCTAGGGCAGCCCTTGCATGCCGCCCCTTGCCTCGCCACCACCTGCACGAGCTTTGCCGCACTCTGGCAAAGCTCCCTGCACCTTCTGACTAGGTCGAGAGGCCGTATTGCTGTGAACAGGTCACCCGCCCTCCGCCGCCATTGCTGAGCAGGTGGAGCTTCTTCTGCCTGCAGCTGCAGCCTCGCTTCGCCTAGGTCTAACTCACCAGGACGCGCGGTTCGCCCTCACGCACCTGCCCAGGCCTGCAGCTGGGGTGAGAGCCCCGTGCACAGCAGCGATTGCCTGCAGCTTTCTCGGCTGCAGGCACCCAATTGGGGTGGGACATTTAGTCCCACCTCGGAAGACTCTGAAGCAGCGCACCCGCATAAATGCGAAAAGTGCTATAGGCTTATCGCCTCATCACACGGGGTGAGGTCCCTCTCACCCGCTCACCCGGCCTCGTCTGCGACCACCCCCCGCGGACCTGGCCCGACCCATTTACCCGACCTGCACTCCTCGCCCACCACCGCACGCCGGTGGACCTGGACCCGGGCGTGACTCGTATCCGAATACCTGGCGGCTCTGGGAGAGCTATCCTACGAGTGAATTCTGAGAGAGAGAGACGCGGGGGAGGGTAGAGTAGGTTTTTGCCCTGACCAAACTGTGAGCGTGCAGGCACAAAAGAAGAAGAAGAGAAGGCAGACCGCAGAGGAAGAAGGAGAAGAGAAAGAAGGAAGCAGGACGCACTGTAGCAGAAGCTACTTAAGTCGTCTGATTGAAAAATCAGACGACGCCCTGAAGAAAAAGAAAAAGAAGAAGAAAAGAAGAACATGCACTGCAAGGAAGAAAGAAAGAAGAAGAGCAGAAGGAAGAAGACAAAGAAGAGAGAAGAAGAACACGAGGAGAAAGAGAAGAAGCCCTGAAGAAAAATAAGAAGAAGAAGGAAGAAGACTGAAGAACCAAAGAAAAGAGAAAAGAAGAAGACAAAGACAAGAGAAAGAAGAGAAGAAGAAAAAGCCAACAGGACAAATCTCTCTCTCTCTCTTTCATTTTTGTAATAGAAACTTTGTACTTCTAGAATACAATTTGCTCCCTGAGTTCGACCTCGGGAAAACTTTTATTTCCGAGTAACAAATTGTATTAAACTGGTAACCGCTTCTCTATACTATACTACGACGAAATATTAGAACTACAGAGGATTGGCGTCTCACCAGTTTTTGGCGACGTTGCCGGGGAGCAATGGCTATTCTAGAAGTAATAAAATTTCTATTTGTAAGTTTCTAATAATCTCTCCTCTCTTTTATGCAGATACAGAAAAAAAAGACGCAGCCGCACCACAGCCACTCCAAGGACAGGTAACTTTCTATTAAACCCTAAAATTTTAAAGAAAAACAAAGAAGAGAAATAGGTGTAACCTGTCTTTTATACATAGTAATAGCTGCATATTCTCAGAAACTATTATTCCTGCACACAGTTTTAAAGGTAATTAAGGGCTAAGACATCCTTGCCTGAGCCCTAATTACCCAAACAAAGAGTTAAATGGACCAAGTAGAGCCAACATAAGGTCAAACATTAGGATTTCAGAGACACACCCCTTAATCAAGAATTGAGGAAATCCAAAAGAGGTGTGCCCAAGCCATTGATTGAAAATAATTAATAAGGAAAATCCTAAACAATTGGCTCTCTCTAAACACTTGAACCCTAAAAAAAATAGGGCCTAAATTCTCAAGGGAACCACTGGGTGAAGTTGACCCCTAGGGTCAACCAACCTTCAAATTAGGCCACTTTGTTCACAAAAACACCTAAGAGTTCAAGTGAAACCTTAAGCACCTTGATCTTAAAGTAAAAAAAAGGTAGACTTAAGAGGTCAAGATCTCCATTCTGGTCTACCTGGAATCGCAGTGACAAGAGAGGTCGGGTGGGGGAAACCCTGTAACCCGTGGGGACGCTCTACCGTGTAGGGGTCTTCGCGGGACTCACCCTCTCTGGCTGCCCAGGTAATTCTCAGGTGGACGATCTTTCTGATCAAGGGGTCCATCTGCCCCGCACCTCTATAGTCACCCAACACATTTTTGGGTGTCTTGGTTGGGTCCAGCACCTTCTAAACTCTTCTACTCCAACAGTGCATGAACGGTAGGAGATCCTTAAGACCACCCTTAAGATCTCCTTTAGGAATTCACTCTCGTCAAGGCCAAGCCTCGACGCCCGTGTTTGAACAGCAACCCTACCCCATCATTCTCTCATCTGATTATGAATCAAGCTCTTCTTCTTCCCCCATCATGGCTCAGCTAGTTGAGGAAGAAAACAATCTGGAGCACCAGCTCCAGCGACTCAATGACCTCTTCCAAAACTTTGTGCACCCACTGCAGCGTCCTATGTGCAGGACCATTATAATCCTGCTGCGGTGGCCATCGAGCCTCGAGTCAGAATCCCGACTGGAGGACCTGATTCCGAATTAAAGCCCAACATGATTCATGCTATACCTAAATTCCATGGGCTTAATTCCGAAGATCCCTTCCAGCACATCAAACAACTAAAGCATCTGGCCCAAACTTTTGGGTCAGATGCGCAAAATCGGGATGTTCTTCTCATGAAGATGTTCTCCTTTTCTCTTATGGACAAGGCTGCTCATTGGTATCAAATTCAGACCCGGCCGATCAACACTTGGGAAGAACTTCAGTCCGAGTTCTTGAAAAAGTTCTTCCTCGTTGGTCGGGCCAACGCCTTGCGCCATCAGATTACGCACTTCACTCAACAAACAGGGGAACCTCTCCATGAGGCATGGGATTGTTTTCAAGATCTCATGAGGAAGTGCCCCCATCACGGAGTTCCTAAATGGGAACAGGTCCAATCTTTTTACCAGGGACTCCGTGAGGACATCCGTCTTTTCGTCAATGCAACCTGCGGAGGAAATATCATGGGTCAACATGAGGACACCATGTGGGAGATTCTTGAAAACATGTGCGAGAACTCTATCAACAATGACTTCATGGGATTATTCGATAGGATGAATGCCCGTGCATCGACGAATCTTAGGGAAGCACATGAGATGCAGGGCCTGTCCGCATCAGTCGACCTGGAATTAATGGCCAGTCGATTGGACAAGGTCTCGATTATTGAAAAGAAGGTGGATGAGCTGACTCAGCACCTGCAGCGAGCCACCTCTGCGCATAACCCCTTCGCACAGCCCCCTTCCACAAGGGAAACTGTGCAAAACATTCTCCATCTATCTTCTCCTAGGATGGATCCATATCCACCATCTGATTCTTTAACCAGAGGTCCATCCGATCCTTTCTATACCAGCCCGGGGAATTCCATTCCCTATTTCTCTGACTCTCTGGAGGTTCCTCAGACCTGCGAGGACCACAATGCCATCCAAAATGACCCGTTCTCCAACACCTATAACCCTGGATGGCGAAACCATCCCAATTTTCAGTGGACGGGAAATTCCCAAACCCAAAGACCACCCTTTCAGCCCCGCCCACAACAACCCCCTCGTCCTTACCAGCCGCCTCAGCCTCGACCCAACCCTACTTATCCATCAGGGCCAAATCAGGATCAAATGTCCCTTATCCTTCAGACTTTGGTTGACATTCAAAGAACGAATGCGACTATTCAAAAGCAACACAAGGACGAACTTACAGAGGTCCGAAACCAATTGGCCCAGTTGGCAAACTCTCGCCAGCCAGGCACTCTTCCTTCCCAACCTCTTCCTAATCCAAATAACGTGCCAACCCAGCGGCGCGTTATGAACCCAAACCCAGGCCATGCCCATATGATTTATCAGGCCCGCTCTGTTCCTTCACCCGACGGGATAGAGGCCTCCACTTCTTTTGCAGGTTACCAGCAGCAACCTATCTTACCCAATCCCAACCAAAACCAGGCAGGACTTGATTCTGTAACAACCCTGAGTGGTAAGGAAACCCAAGACCCACCTCATCCAAACCACTCCAAGCCGGGTAGTGATCCCAAGCCTAGGACACTAATCCAGGACATTCCTACCCCTATCCCAGATCCAAGACCTGGACCTATCCTAGAAGAACCAACCAAGATCCTGTTTCCCGAGGCCTTGACCAAGGGAAAGAAGACCACCAAGCCCGTGGCACCTGAGGAGGACCTGGTCAAGCTCTTTGAGCAGGTCCACATAAACATCCCCTTGATGGATGCAATCTGCCATGTACCAGCTTACGCACGATTTTTAAAGAATGTGTGTACACCCCAGCGTAAGCCGCGAACCAAGGGTGGGAGTCCAATTGTTCTGTCAGAGCAAGCCAGCTTTGTAATCCTCAGTAGACTCCCACCTAAGGCAAAAGATCCTGGTACTCCCCTGATTTCCTGCAAGATAGGTGATACCCAATTTGATAGAGCTTTAGTAGACTTGGGTGCATCCATAAATCTGATACCCACATCCTTACTTGACCATCTAGAAGAATCTGAGCTAAAACCAACCTAGGTGACATTACAATTAGCAGATCGATCTATAAAGTCACTAAAAGGGATTCTCGAGGATGTTATCGTAAGAGTGCGGGATTTCTATTTCCCCGTGGACTTCATAGTCTTAGATATGGACGATCCTGAGAACCCTAGGGATACACCAATCATTTTAGGGAGACCTTTCTTGGCTGCTGCTCGAGCCAACATTAGCTGTGAGGAGGGCCAAATAAAGCTCAAATTTGGGGATCAAACCTTGAAAATTGATATATTCAAGGCCCATCAAGGACTTAATTGCGGTGTCATCGAACAGATTTGTGACATTAGGGCTTTGGTTGATGAAACACACTTCCAGAATGACCTGATTATGCCTCATCAACCACAGAAGGATCTTGACCCGCAAACAAAGGAGTTGAATCCAGATATAAACAACCCAGTAACTCCTACCCTTGAACCTCACGTCTATACTGAACCACCCGCTACTGCTGATAACCCTATCCTCGAACTGAAGCCTCTTCCTGCTCACTTGAAATACATCTTTTTGGGTTCTAATCAGACCCTCCCTGTGATTATCAATTCCAACCTCAATCCCGAACAGGAATCCCGTCTGATTACTGTTCTCCAGCAACATCGCAGAGCCATCGAATGGACTCTCGATGATTTGACTGGAATAAGTCCCTCTTATTGTACTCATCATATCTATTCAGAAGAGGGCGCACGACCTTCTCGTGAAATGCAGAGACGTTTGAACCCTAATCTGCAGGAGGTCGTGAAGAAGGAGATCATCAAGTGGTTAGATGCCGGAATCATCTACCCGATCTCCGATAGTCGTTGGGTGAGCCCAATTCAGGTTGTGCCTAAGAAGGCAGGACTCACCACCATAACGACTGAGACCGGAGAAATCATTCCTACTCGATTGGCCAACGCGTGGAGAGTCTGTATAGATTATCGCCGACTCAATTCCTCCACGAAGAAGGATCGTTTCCCACTACCTTTCATTGATCAAATTCTCGAGAAACTAGCGGGAAATAGGTTCTTCTGCTTTCTTGATGGATACTCCGGTTATAACCAGGTGGCAATCCATCTTGAGGACCAAGAAAAGACCACGTTCACCTGCCCCTTCGGAACATACGCTTTCCAATGGATGCCTTTCGGTCTTTGCAATGCACCCGCTACCTTTCAGCGGTGCATGCTTGCCATATTCTCAGATATGGTAGGTGATTTTCTGGAAGTCTTTATGGATGATTTTTCAATTTTTGGAGAATCATTTGACGATTGCCTCCAACACTTGGTCCAAATACTCAGGCGGTGCATCGAGGTGAATTTGGTTCTTTCCTGGGAAAAGATCCATTTCATGGTGCCTGTGGGAATTGTCTTAGGACACTTAATTTCTGAAAAAGGCATCCAAGTGGATCGAGCTAAGGTTGATCTGATCTCTCGCCTTCCTATGCCTAGCTCGATCAGGGACATCCGTTATTTTCTGGGGAATTCGGTTTTTACCGTCGTTTCATTCCGGATTTCTCGAAAATCGCGCACCTCTTGACTTCTCTTCTCTCCAAGGATGTACCCTTTGAAATCTCCAAGGACTGCACACTAGCCTTTGAAAACCTGCGTGACCGAGTCACCCAGGCACCTATCCTACAATCCCCTGACTGGTCTCAACCCTTTGAGATCATGTGCGATGCATCTGATTTCGTTGTAGGAGCGGTCCTGGGGCAAAAAGCTGACGGGAAACCCGTGGTCATCTACTACGCTAGCAAGACACTTGACGAGGTTCAGCGTAACTATACGGTTACGGAGAAAGAGCTGCTAGTTGTAGTATTTTCCCTTGAAAAGTTTCGATCGTATCTTCTGGGTTCCCATGTCATCATTTACTCGGATCACACGGCTGTAAGGCATCTCCTTGCCAAGAAGGACGCGAAGCCCCGACTAATCCGTTGGATCTTGCTGTTGCAAGAATTCGATCTTGAGATTCGCGACAAGGCGGGAAGACAGAATGTGGTATCCGACCATCTGTCCCGTCTTCCTTCTGAGATTATCAACCCTTCCGGACCCATCACGGAACACTTTCCTGATGAGCACCTGCTTACTATTGGTACTAGACTTCCATGGTTTGCTGATATAGTAAACTACTTGGCATCTCATCAGACCCCGTCTGATTGGTCGGAGGCCAAGAAAGACAAATTGCGTTCTGATACCAAGTATTACATCTGGGAAGATCCATACCTTTTCCGCATAGGTGCTGATCAAATCATTCGGAGATGTGTCCCGGAAGAGGAATTCAACAATATCCTCTCTTTCTGCCATGACCAGGCATGCGGTGGCCATTTCTCTGGGCATAAAATCGCATCAAAAGTCCTCCAGTGTGGTTTTTACTAGCCCACGTTGTTCAAAGACGCATACAGTCACTGCAAGGAATGCAGTCGTTGCCAGACTTTGGGCAACATGAACCGTCGCGATATGATGCCTTTGCAGCCTATTCTCGTATGCAAAATCTTTGATGTTTGGGGGATTGATTTTATGGGCCCCTTTCCTGTCTCGGATGGTTTCGAATACATTCTGCTTGCTGTGGACTACGTGTCTAAATGGATCGAAGCCATGCCGACCCAAACCTGTGATCACAAGATTGTTCTCAAATTCATTCATCAAAACATTTTCTCAAGGTTCGGGATTCCCCGTGCTATGATCTCTGATGGGGGGACCCATTTTACAAATGCTCAGTTTAGGTCACTGATGACCAAATACAGGGTGTCTCACCAAATCTCTACTCCTTACCACCCCCAAACTAATGGTCTAGCTGAGCTGTCAAATCGGGAGATCAAGAAGATCCTGCAAGTCACTATTCGGCCTGACAGGAAGGACTGGTCGTCCCGACTTCCGGAAGCATTGTGGGCGTATAGGACGGCCCACAAAACCCAATTAGGTATGTCTCCCTTTAGACTGGTGTACGGAAAGACGTGTCACCTTCCCGTAGAACTGGAGCATAAAGCCTATTGGGCAGTACGGAACTGTAATCTAGATCTTTCAAAGGCTGGAACCCACAGAAAACTCCAAATCAGCGAGATTGATGAATTACGCCTAGACGCATATGAGAACTCGCGAATCTACAAGGAGCGGGTTAAAGCCTTCCATGACAAGCACATCTCGAGAAAGATCTTTCATCCTGGTCAGAAGGTCCTACTCTTTGATGCCCGACTCAAACTTTTCCCGGGAAAGCTGCGATCCAAGTGGGTCGGACCATATTTAGTCTGACAGGTTTTTGGAAATGGAGCTATCGAAATCAGTCCGCTCAGCCACGATTCCGAACCTTTCATCGTGAACGGTCAGAGACTCAAGCCGTTTATTGATGTGACTTCTACTGATTTGGCTGAATCTTCTTATATCCTCCATTCCCTTTGAGCTTATTGCGCCTAGCCGATGGCATAAAACTCAGCGCTTAACGGGAGGCAGCCCGTCATTTTCTGAAAGTCTAAACCCTTTTCACACTTTTGTGCACTTAAAGTTCACCCTTATAGACAGCCGACTCCACCTCAGATACGTGCATCTGAGATTAGAAATCGTCCGTAGAATTCATCGCAACCCATTCACTCATTAAAACATCTGTCTTAAGGAATGAACTAAGTAAATAAAAACCCCTAAGTCACAATGAGGACATTGCAAACCTTAGGCATGGGGGGGTATAAAAGTGCAAAACTTGTAAAAAGGGTTTTAAAATAAAAAAAATTCACATATGACAAAAACACCATAAAAATTAAAAAAAAAATTTCAAAAAAAAAAAAGAATAAAAAGAATAAGAGGAGAAAGGAATTTTTGTGGGAGAAGAAAAGAAACAAAAAGGAGCATAAATTGAAGAGAAAGAGTGATAGTCATTAGTAAGAAGCTAAGGAATTGACCTAAGTTCTAGACCTTATTCAAGAAAAGAAATGAAAAGTGCATGGTGAGATTAGTAAGAATGCAAACTTTAGGCATTCTTGGATAGACTCTTAGTACCCATTAAGATCTAGACAGTCCTCAAGAGGTTGAGGAAAATGAAAAGCTTAAGTATTAGGTCCAAGGCTTAGGGAGTATTTGACCTCATTAACTAACTTCTGGTTTACGGGACTCAGTAACCTAAGCACCCCAACCCCACACAGCCTGGTTCAGTAAGCGTAAAAATTCAAAATCACACAGAAGCGTCGCAAAATTCTGAAAAATACACCTAGAATAGGAGCGGCCGATCAACACAAGTTGATTTGGACGAGTTCCCAGTGCGGAGAGGCGGGAAATCCCCTCAAAGATGCGTAACAAAATATCATCTCCTCGGTGCTTGTCTCTTAGGATATTTACATATCCTACTGGGGGCATGTAAGCACTCTGCTGGTTCAGATTCCATGGATGGCATTATCACGAAGTGTCAATTGCCAGGGTTTGGATTTAGCCACGGAACACCATGGATGAGATTATCTCGAAATCTCAATAGCCAGGGTTCCGGGGGTTGCCATGGGCGATACTATCTCGAAGCATCGATTGCCAGGAACCCTTGAGGATTGATGATGGGAGCAAGGAATCTGATACAGACCGTGTTGAAAAGCCAATCCTAGGCTAGAACTAAAAAGAAAAAGAGAGAGAAAACTCTCCAAACAGAAAAACTTTCTACCTCTCTCTCTTACAAAACGCACTGCGAACTGAACCAGGGCTAAAATCATTTCAAGCATGGGGTGCTTTAATCACGAAGTCCAATAAACCTTAGGTTAGTTCTTGTGGGCCTTAAAAACCTTTGCCAAAGACTGAGACTGAGGCTAGACAGATCTGGATCTTGGTTGGTACTAGAGTACCTTTTAAGCCTATGGTCAGTATTCTAACCTAATCTAGGTTCAAATGAAAAAGCACTTATCTGAAGATTGTTAAAAACATCATGGTCTAGAGCAAAGGTTAAAACCTTAGGTTTTTGCTAAGGGACTAGCAAAAGCTAGGCATGGGGGTATGATGAGAACCTTGTCATAAACCCTAAACTAGCACCATCTAACCCAGATTTGAAAGAAAAAGCTCCTGCATAACTCTAGAAAGGCTTGGCACAGAGAAATTCTGAGTTTGTGAAGAAAATAGAAACTAAGGGGTAAAAATGCAATTTCACCAATTCAATCTGAAAATAGGGTAACTCAGGGTCCAAACATAGGTCAAACTAACCTAATAAGAAGAAAAGTAGGATGAGTTGATCCAATAAGGGCTACAGCAACTCCAAGGAATTAAATGACATTCTGTAACCCTAAAAATAAACCCACTTCAATTCACGAGGTTCGAGGCAAATAAAAAATCAACTAAAACCTCTAAAATTCATAGAAAAATAATCTCTAGGGTTTAGAACCTTCAATTTGGCCTTAGGAACCCATTTTGACCTACATTGAGAACCATGCCCAATTAATGACTTAATTTGGGTTTTTACGTAAATTGATCGGTAAAACAAGGTCTGATCTAGAAATAAAATTCACCATCATAATTCTTAGGTCCTAATTAGTCATGTATAAAAACTTGAGCCTAAGAAGAGACCTTCTTGACCAACTTTACATTTTGGTCCTCATCTATTACTTTTTGGCCCTCAACTTTTGAAACCCTCGCATTTTGGGCCCTAACTATTCTTCATTCTTTGCGTTTGGGTCCTCCCTGCAAAACCCTGAGCAGCGCCATGCTCCGGCGACTTTACGCGGAGCATGGCGTCGCGCAGGGTAAGGAAGACCCTCTGCCAAGACAACCGGAGGTTCCCTGCGACGTTTGCTGTCGCAGGGACACCTCCATGGTCTCTGCGGCTACCCATACCTCCCGTGCGAACGCACGGAAGGTATGGGTCTCCATCTCCGGCGTTCGCCGGCGAGGGAGGCACGTCGCCTCCCTCCGCCCTCCTCTCTGATACCACCTCTATAAAAGCCGCCCCCGTCTACCGAACTCAGCAGCTCGGTTCTGACGGAGAAACCCCCCCTTCTTCCCTCTCTTCCCACTCTGACAGAAGCCCCCCTGCTCTGGCGGTTCTTCCTCCTCCTCCTCGTCGCTCTGCCGCATTACCAGCAGCAGAGCCGCCTTCGCCCGCTCTTCCCGCGTCGCGCGTACCCAGCGCGTGCTCTCCCGCTCTCTCCTCGCCGCCGCCCTCTCTCTCTGGGCACCTTCTTCTCCGGCGACAGTCGATACGACTGTCGCCCTGCTCCAGTCCCCCTCGTCCCTCCAAGTAGGTACAGTTCTTTCCCTTCCTCCCCTCTTTCTTTTCCCTACTTCAGTTTGTTCAACCACCCTTCGACCGCGCTTGATCGCCCTCACCTTCTCCATCTCCAGCCAACCTCCGGCGACTTGCTCCCATCATTCCACCACCCCACACGACTCGCCGACCGACCCAAAACCTTCGCCTCTTCACGCTGAACCACTTCCACCCCTTCACTCCCTGCCGTTCGCTGCCTAAAGACCCCCCGAACAAACCCATTCCCCCAGCCACAGTCCGACCTAGGGCAGGCCTTGCATGCCGCCCCTTGCCTCGCCACCACCTGCACGAGCTTCGCCGCACTCTGGCAAAGCTCCCTGCACCTTCTGACTAGGCCGAGAGGCCGTATTGCTGTGAACAGGTCACCCGCCCTCCGCCGCCATTGCTGAGCAAGTGGAGCTTCTTCCGCTTGCAGCTGCAGCCTCGCTTCGCCCAGGTCTAACTCGCCAGGATGCGCAGTTCGCCCTCACGCAGCTGCCTAGGCTTGCAGCTGGGGTGAGAGCCCCGTGCACAGCAGCGATTGCCTGCAGCTTTCTCAGCTGTAGGCACCCAATTAGGGTGGGACATTTAGTCCCACCTCGGAAGACTCTGAAGCAGCGCACTCGCATAAATGCGAAAAGTGCTATAGGCTTATCGCCTCAGCACATGGGGTGAGGTCCCTCTCACCCCCTCACCCGGCCTCGTCCGCGACCACCCCCCGCGGACCTGGCCTGACCCGTTTACCCGACCTGCACTCCTCTCCCACCACCGCATGCCGGTGGGCCTGGACCCGGGCGTGACCCGTATCCGAATACCCGGCGGCTCTGGGAGAGCTATCCTACGAGTGAATTCTGTGAGAGAGAGACGCGGGGGAGGGTAGAGTAGGTTTTTGCCCTGACCAAACTGTGAGCGTGCAGGCACAGAAGAAGAAGAAGAGAAGGCAGACCACAGAGGAAGAAGGAGAAGAGAAAGAAGGAAGCAGGACACACTGTAGCAGAAGCTACTTAAGTCGTCTGATTGAAAAATCAGACGACGCCCTGAAGAAAAAGAAAAAGAAGAAGAAAAGAAGAACAGGCACCGCAAGGAAGAAAGAAAGAAGAAGAGCAGAAGGAAGAAGACAAAGAAGAGAGAAGAAGAACACGAGGAGAAAGAGAAGAAGCCCTGAAGAAAAATAAGAAGAAGGAAGAAGACTGAAGAACCAAAGAAAAGAGAAAAGAAGAAGACAAAGACAAGAGAAAGAAGAGAAGAAGAAAAAGCCAACAGGACAAATCTCTCTCTCTCTCTCTTTCATTTTTGTAATAGAAACTTTGTACTTCTAGAATACAATTTGCTCCCTGAGTTCGACCTCGGGAAAACTTTTATTTCCGAGTAACAAATTGTATTAAACTGGTAACCGCTTCTCTATACTATACTACGACGAAATATTAGAACTACAGAGGATTGGCGTCTCACCACCGGGCAAGGAAGATATTTGGAGGATATCTTGAAGGTGGTCCACGCCACCTTGGAGGAGCTTTTGAGGGTGGTGCACGCCCACCAGGTGGTAGCATCCACCTTGAAGGAACTCTCAAGGAAGGAGAAGAAGGATGCCCTCTTTTCAAGCCAAGGAGCAACTAGGCTTGAAGCAAGAAGACTCCCTTCTTTACTAATTTTTGCAAGAGGATTTGTGTTTCTTTTATTGCTTTTAGATTTTTTCATTTCTAGTAGAAGCATTCCTTTACTTGTCTTGGAAAAGAACGCAAATTCTAGTTAATCAAATTGCCTTCTTTTTACTTTCTATTGCAATTGTTGTTTTTGTTCTAGTACTTGTTTCACCTCTTCTTCCTAATTACTCTAGGCCTCCACTTGCCTACAGTGAGATTAGGAAGAGGATATATCTCTCTTAAGTTTTAGTTAAGTAATTATAGGTGTTAGTACTTTCTGCCGCAATTTTCATTTTGCCCTCGTCTTTTCAAAACAAAAAAATTACATATTTAAAATACCAAAAAGAAAGTTGAGATCTATTTTGTAAGTAAGAGAATTAATTTTGCAAACATTTGGCCTCCTTGGACAACCCTAGATACTCCCCTATCTAGGATATAAATTTAAAAGCATATGCGAATTTGTGTGTTACAACGACATTAAAAACCTGCTTTTATAAATCACACGACTTTTCGCAACCTGATTGGATCATCTATTATATTAGGATCAGTATCCTCCCTGTCAGCCCCAATCGAATCACAATCTTCAATAATCGAGCTATCAAATGGTTCATCTTGCTCCTCGAGCCCATTAATCTCACTAAAATTATTCTCCTTAAGCTCAAGTGAGACTTCACTAAGAGATTCCTCACCCTCAGAATCAAAGAATTCATGATCCTCATTTATATATGTCTCAAAATCATATGTCATTTCATAGTCCATGGAGACATATTTTTCGTCATTCCCTAGCTCTGGGATCTCGGGTAAGAAACTCGATTCATCCTCAATGGGTTGCTCTAGCCCAACATAGTCATTCTCGGTCTCAGAACATGTATCCCCCCGACAGGCGCCTGAGCAGGTTTAGACATTGGTTCTCCTGAAGGGGGTTCATCTTAAGAATCATCCCAAGATTAGACTAGGGCAACCACAAATTTCATCCTCAACCTCGATAATTTCCCAAGTAGAAACTCACCCAGGCCCCTATCTCTAACATTTTGGAGAAAATCCAATAGAGAACTATTAAGTTCATCAATCATTTTGATCATAGGCTCTAATGCTTCAATGCATAGTATTGGTTGAGCTTCTAAAGATTGGATGGTGTTCCTCAAGTTAGCCAACACCCTGTCTTCGACTTGGTTCACTTGAGCCGAATGGTTCGGTTTAGGGTTGGGTGGGTTTGGGTTTATTCTAGGGGAGTCAAGATGTTGAGGTTCTCGGGTCCCGCCCTGATAGTATGTCGTCTCGGGTTATTCAAAGAATGGAGGTGACCTATGTTCAATGGAATACTGGGGAGGGTAGATGTTATAATCATCATATCCTTCCTGATTGTAGATCAGGTTGGTTTGATCATCAAATGATGGAGATTAATAATCATTGTAGCTTTGGTAAGGATAGTAATCATAGTCTTATTATCTAGGGTTAGGCTCTAGACACAGAGGTCTGGATTCATATCCCTAATCAGCAGAGAGAAAGGAGCCCCACAATACAAGCATTCAACCCTGTCCTTATGTGGGTTAGCTTAAAGACCTACAAACTCTTAGGACCCGTCTTGAGGTTATAAATGATTTGGTCTACTTCTATCCATCCAATCCAACCAGTTAGAGGGAGGGGCTAGGGAGAAGGCTCTTCCTTTGGCTTGCGCCTCCAATTCCTAGTGTACCCCTAGCCGCGGTCGTTTGACACTACTCCCCTAGCTAGACATTAGATGGACCAGTAGAAGGAGATTAATTGGAAAAAAATCTCAATTTGAGCCCTGAAGAGCGAATCAATCCTTAAGGCCAACGTCTACTCAGTTTTAATTAGGCTTGGGATGATTGTGCTCTTGGAATGTGATGGGCCCTTTAGGTGGGTTGTGCCCTTAATGATTGATTCAAATGTGTGTGCGTGCACAACCAGGGTTTGCAAACAAGGTTATTTGATGATGTGTCTTTTAGGGTTTAACCTTGTTTAGTAGCTTTTAGGGTTTAATCTTAGGTGTATTCAATCAAGTTCAGGAGAACACTCCAAGTTTTGAAAACACGGGTGTGGATATATTCCTTTAAAAATCAGAAATAAAATGTGGAGTGCCTGGTTCAGTCCTAAAAATCAACCCTAAGTGACAAGCTACTTGATGAATCAATTTTAATTTGAGTTGTGTGGCCCAAATAGCTCAATTAATTGGCCTGTTACACCACTTAGTCAAGGCACACAAAAAGTCTTAACCTAGTCAAATTTCCTACTCACTTATTGGTGTGTTGAGTTAAGGTGTATCAGATTCATAGGTCAGATTCTGATTAAGTGGTAGAATCGATGTGAAGTGGTGCGCCTTAAGTCGAGAGTTGTGAGTGTTAATGTGTGTCACTTTCAGAAAATCCCACAATCAGATAACTTTTTTTCATTTTTTATTTATGTGGATGGCAAGGTGATTGGAGTGACAAATAAGATAAATAATTTCTATCCTAGGGTTTGTGAAAACACCTAAGTAGATTAGGTCTTGATTATTTAGGTGGCTAAATATCTAGTGGGTGGGGAAGTGGGGGAATACTTACAAATGTCTCTACCCACACTTTACTCCAATCTACCGCCTTCGGCTCCTCGATTGGGTTGCTGCAAGACAAAAAATCGAAGAAGACAGATAGGTTAGAAAAATATGTAAGTAATGCAGGAAAATGTGAGAAAAACCAAAGAGCGTTGCCTCCCTGGCAATGGTGCCAAAATGATAACAGCGGATTCGCACGTGGAAAGGGTTCGAGTTTGGAAACCCGTCGTCGTAGTTTGATTCGCGAGAAAATTTGTTGATTAGATAGAATTTATAACCAAAACTCGAAAAGTGAGTCCCACATCGAACACGGGGAGGTGAACGTTTGGTTTTGAAAAATACGCATTTCGCTTTGTTTCTTTTTTTGTCATTTTTTTATCTTTTATAATTTTTTTGTATTTTTAATAGGGCAAGAGATCAAGTTGATGAAATTTTATCTAGGTAATCTACATGCAAAATATAAAAGGAAGAGAGAGAAAGAGAGAAACAATCATATATTTCAAAGCAAATCTTTGTTACAACTAGGAAAGCAAGAAAACTACACTAGAAAGCGGTAAAGATAGATGGAAATGAGAAGAATCCTCTTCGACAGTCGCTTGGAGGACGACTCGCTCTGACAGCACCCAGATGAAGGTGGTGAGGAGCAGGACGAACGAGGATGGAGCCGGAGGATGGAGGATGGGGTGGGATGTCATCGTGGCGAGGATCTACTTCCCAAAGTAGGTGAGAAGACGACCACGGGATGCTCCACAAAGAGGGATGAGAGGTGAAAAAATATTTGACTTATACTCTAGAGGAGCATCCCAGGCCTGGGACAAGCTCTCTGTAGAGTCTTGGAGGTGGTGAGAAGAAATAAAGAGATGAATAAAAATGGGAGGACTAGGGATCCTTTTATAGTGGAGGAAAGAATCAAATTCGTATACAAGACATTTAGTGACGGTCATAAATGTCGTTGAAGATTCGTTGCAAATGTCACTGAAGATCCCACACCAACCCTCGCCCTCGCTGGCGCACGCATTATGTGCCCCTGTTGCCACCTCGTTGGCACAGGCACGCGTGCTACGCGTCTACACGCCTCACGCCCGTGTGCGTTGTTGCTGCTGCCGCTTCGCCTGCATGCGTGCATACCTCCATGTGCTCGTGTGCCTGTGCTTCTGTACGCGTGTAGTGGCGCGTGCGTGTACATGGGCAACCTGGGTTGCATCACATTGCATGACCTGGGCCGTCCATCTTCTTTTCTTTGTAGGGGCTGCTATTAAGGTCGAATTGAGTCGATTTTTGCATCGTTGGGCTGCGATCGTCAACTCGAATCCATTTGTGCGGTCGGATTTATCGTTTGAAGCTTCGGATTGCATCACCTAGTCCCTTCTCCGTTGATCTTCCTCGAATTGCATATGGTGCTACGGGACTCCGAATGAGGAGATTTCAGAGGCGTTGGACTCCGATCATTGTCCTGATTAGATCTGTACAGTCGGATAGTTAATCCGAGGATCCGAAATAAATCTCCTTCTCTCCAACCAGAAAAAGGACACAATTAACATAAATATACACAACTACTCAAAATGCAGAATGATGCATGTTATGCAATACTTATAATATGGAATGCAAATCTAAGCCTAGGAACATGCATAAATAGGCATTTTAACCTAAATGGATGTGTCTACATCATCTCTTTGGGCCCAAGCGGGGATGAGGCGGTGGATGTTTCGCTGGGGGTGCCATCCCCCTTGGTTCTGCATGAACTCGTCAGACACTAGGCTGCAGAGGCCCCATTCGGGGCTTGGGTGAAGGTCACTCATTTGTGGAGGATCGACACTTCTACCGCTCTGCTCGGCTCCATTGGTAACTCTACAAGGGTGGAGCAAGGGGGCTGCTACCAGTAGCTCCTGTGGTGGGAGTGTATTTGCCCAGCCAGATGTGCGGTAGAGCCTAATGGGGGCGCAGGCAGGAGTGGGTTCTTTTGGTCAGAGAAGACTGCAGCGCTCGCCTAGGTAGTTGAGCTCAACCGGTTATCCCCTGTGGAATGGCCTGGTGAAGGCCTTATGGTATCGACTAGGTGGGTTACCTCATTAATAGATTGGAGGGTACTCCACACTTCCGACTAGCTCTACTTGCCTTGGGCAACCATTGTGGCTCGTTAAGACTTACCGGTTCGCTAGCGGGCTCCTCAGCCATTCTTCTACTACAGAGGGGGCTGCGGGGGCATCTCGCTGATACTCGGGGTTTCGTTGGGAATGTGGGCAAGAGGCGCTTAGATGGGAAGAGACTAGTCTTCGCCGAGGAGATGTCTAAGGCATGTCCGTCAGGGGCTGTAGTGTTTGCCAGTCTTGGCGCTGTACTGTCACCCGTGTTGCTTAGGGTAGGTAAGTTGGAAGACTTGGGTCGGAACCACTTAGTCCTAATGAAGGGTGTCGCCAATATCTTTGTAGTGACTTGTCTCTTTTCAGCTGTAATTTAGTTGGAGACAATGACCCTAGGGAATGTAATAGTTGATATTTCTTATAAAAGGAAGAGGCTTTCTGTTCCCTCTTTTCTTTTCTTTCCTTTTCGTGCTGTTGTGAATTCTTGCTTGTATGCCAAGTATGAGGATTAGTTTTCCGCTTAGTATTTTTCACTCAGAAGGGTTATATAGATCGCTTACACGAGTTGCTGCTTGATACCTATTGTGAGGCATGTTTGTTATTCACTCAAATGAATTGGCATAGAGGCTTGTCCTGTTATTCCATCCCGGCTAATTTTTTCGGGGTCGAATGAGGTGCTCGTGGAGAGGGCTATAGGAGGTGGTGGCCGGGTGCTGATAAACACCAGTTTATCATCATTGTTATGCCATAAAACAAATTTAGCTCTTAGGGTTTTAACTTTGCAAATGGGTTTTCGGGTTGCATTTAGTTATTTACTTAGGATAGGCATGCATTGCATTTTATTGTATTTTTGGTGCATTTACCTAAGTGTCAGGGATAGGCAGATAGTCAGATCCCACAAGCCTTAGTTCTTTGGAAGGCAGAAGATGAAGGGGAAGCCCATATCAGCTGGATGACAGCTAGATCTATCTCATTCTAATTGAATCCCAGCTTATTCTAGCTAGATCAACTCATCCTTAGCTCCGTTTAGCTTATCTCAGCTGAATGGTAGCTCAAGCTAGTTTACCTCAGCTCCATTCAGCTCACCTTAGCTGGATGGCAGCTCAAACTAGCTAAAGACAGTTGATCCCAGCTCTATTCTAGCTCCTCCAGCTCAGAATAGTTCATTGGAAGCTCAACCTGACTAGGACTAGCTACTGCCATCAACTAGTTAGACCTAGTCAGCTAAAGAAGTCATCAACCAGCTTGGGCCAGCTCAAGTCCAGCTCCCGGAGGCTCAACTCAGCTCAACTTAGTTGAGCTGAGTTACTTGACTTAGGCTAGCTACTCCAGCTAGCTAGGTAATCTCCGGGAAGACCAGATCCAACTCACCTTAGCTCAGATTAGAAGAAAACCAGTTCACATTAGCTTGGCTTAGTTGCTAGCAAAGAACTAGCTAGTTACTGATCTCCACTTCAGCTCCCTTTAGCAGACATCAGCTCCAGTGTAGTTCTTTCCAGCTACCTCCAGCTCCTCTCCTCTAAACCCTAGCTCCCTCTGCCTCCTTTTCCACTTATCTATTAGCTAAGCTAGCTTAGCTTGTCCACCTCCATGGCACCAAAACCTACTACCCTACTACCTAAGTTCCACCAAAAAGGCCACCTACTCCTACTTCATTTTGGAGACAACTATCCCTTCCATCACCACCCTGCATCCACCATCAAAACCCATCTCCACCCTCCATTTTTTCCCTCCAAAATCGACACCGTCTAGAAGGTATTTTTGGAGGGAAAACCAAGGCACTTCATTTTTCTCCCATTTTTCCCTCCAAAAATATCCAAGCACCCCCTTTATTTTCCTCCAAAAAGCACCATAACCACCCCCCTTCCCATCCTATATATGCCCCACCTAACTGCCACATTAACATCATCTTCTCCCTTAGTTTAATTTCTACCTACACCACCTACACCTAAGACCAAGGAAGAAGAAGAGAAGAAGATCAAGGGGGCAACCTACCCACCCCCTTGGTGCCTTCTTCCTCTCTCTTCTTCTCCCTTGTGCCACGCCAAGGTGGAGGAGCTCTTCATCCAAGGAGGATGTTTAGGCATTGAGGAGGAATCTAGGGTGGACGTCCACCCTTGGAGGAGCACCTAGGAGGAGAACCAATTGAAAGGAGTGAGGGAACATCTTCTTCAAGCCCGGGAGCTACCGAGCTTGGGGCGAAGATTATTTCGAGTTTCAATCGGAGGATTATCTTCTCTTTTATCTTTATTTTGTCTTTGTATTAGCTAGTGGTTTACTATTTTCTTGTTAAGAAGCATTCCTCTACCTGTACTCTACTTGCTAGTAATACAAAGTTTTCAATTGCCTTCCAATTTCTTGTTTTCTAGCTTAGTGTGTTTTTCTTGCTTCTAATAGTTGTAGAGCACATTCTTCTCTTCTAATTACCCTAGGTGCACTTGTTGGTGCAAGGGTACCATGATTGTTAATTTTGATGATAACAAGACATTTATGATTTAACATTTGCATTTGAGTTTATGAGTTTCAGGAAAATGCAAATGAATACAAGTGTGGAGACGAAGATCAAGCTCGCATCCATAGCGGATTAGAGGAGCTTGATGGAGGAGAAGGAGCTTTGCGCGGAGCGAGAGCTAGAAGACAAGAAGAATAGGATATATATCTTTTTGTCTTGTACCTTGTATTTATTGTTCTCTGCTTTATTTGCTTAGATTAATTGTTAAAGAGCCCAAAGTAACAAACCTTAGTCCTAGGAACATTTACACTACCTTAGGATACTTAGACAATCTTAGAAATAACTTAGAAAACCAAAATAGATTTCAGACAGCCTGATCAAACGTCTAATCTGGACATCAGACATATGATCTTATACTTTAAGGCGTCTGACTGTTTGATCAGACGTACAAAACACTAAAGTTGGAAACCACTCTGTGTCTGCCACATTCAAGTGTCCAACCGTTAGTCCAGACATCTTAGAAGACGTTTGAGGACCTTATTAGACGTCCAACTAGAGGACCGTTGGCTTATTTTAGAGGATTAACCCTTAATATATTTTACATCTACTTTTAGACGTCTGTAGAACATCCTAGATGTCTGATAAATAGATGTTAGGTTCAATCTAACCCAAATCACTTTTGTCAGATGATTATAGTCGTTTGAGCCTCGGGAAATCCATTCCTGTAATGATTTTTGTTTCTAGACGTCCAGACATATTGCCAAACGTTCAACCTGTCGTCTAGGTAACTAAATCCTAGAATCGTATTTAGGTCTGAACAAGGAAGGAAACCCATCTAGAATTAGACGTCTGATTAGGTGCTTAGACATCTTACAACACCTCATTAGACATCTGTCTTGATCCAACTGAGTTGAGATCTTTTGCCCTTCTAGATCAGATGACTGATCTTTAGATCAGACGATGACCCAGACATCTGATAATAGATATGATGAGAACCTCATCATGAGCCATAACTAGCTCATTTTTGACCTAATACAAAGGATAAAAGCTCCTACATATCTCAAGGAAAGGCTTAACTCAGAGAATTCTGAGTTTAAGAAGAAAACAAGTCATAAGGGGTAAAAATGCAATTTTACCAGTATAATCTGCATACAGGGTAATTCAGGGCCCAAACATAGGTCAAAGCAGCTTAATAAGAATAAAAGTGGGATGAAATGATCTAGCGAGGGCTACAGCAATTCCAAGAAACTAAATGATAATCTGTAACCCTAAAACAACCCACTTCAATTCACAAGGTTCGAGGCAAAGTAAAAATAGAATAAACCCTCTAAAATTCATAGAAAAATAATCTCTAGGGTTTATAACCTTCAATTTGGCCTTTAGAACCCATTTTGACCTACATTGAGAACCATGCCCAATTAATAACTTAATTTGGGTTTTTACGTAAATTGACCGGTCGAACAAGGTTTAATATAGAAATGAAATTCACCATCAGATTCCTTAGGTCCTAATTAGTCATGTATAAAAACTTGAGCCTAAGAAGAAACCTCCTTGACCGATTTTACACTTTGGTCCTCATATATTTACACTTTGGCCCTCAACTTTTGAACCCTCGCATTTTGGCCCCTAACTCTCCTTCGTTCTTTGCGATCAGGTCCCCCCTGCAAAACCTGCCAGCACCATGCTCCGGCGACCTTGCGCGGAGCATGGCGCCGCGCAGGGTGAGGTGGGGGACCTGGCAAGTAAACCGGGGGTGCCCTGCGTCGTCAGCCGTCGCAGGGACACCCCCCTGGTCGTTGTAACCCACCATACCGGCCGTGCGAACGCACGGACGGTATGGGTTCTTGTTTCCGGCCATCCTCCGGCGAGGGAGACACGTCGTCTCCCTCCGCCTTCCTCCCTGTTTGATCCCTATAAATACCCCCCGTTGCTCCACCGACCGGAGCAGCCTGGATCTGACGGAGAAAATCCCCAACTTTCCTCTCTTCTTCCTCCGGCAGACGCTCACCAGCTCCGGCGGTTTCCTCCCCCTCCACCTCTTCGCTCTGCCGCAATACCAGCAGCAGAGACTTCCTCCCCTGCTCTTCCCGCGCCACGCCGCACCCAGCTGGCGCCTCTCCGGCTCTCTGCTCGCCGCCGCCCCTTTCCCTGAGCATCGTCTTCTCCGGCGACAGTCGATACGACTGTCGCCCTGTTCCTCCCCCTTCGTCCCTGCAAGTAAGCTAGAGCTACTCCCCTTCTTCTCCTCTTTCTTTCCCCGCTTTCAATTTATTCAATTAAGCCCTCGACCGACCCTGACCATCGTCACCTCCTTCGTCTCCGACCACCCTCCGGCGAGCCGCTCCCATCACCTCAGCGACCCACACGGCTCGCCGACCACCGCAGGACCTCCGCCTCCTCACCCTGATCAACCTCCGCCCTGCCACTTCCCCCACATCACCCTCTGAAACCCCACCGAACAGACCCATCCTCCGATCCACAGTCCGACCTAGGGCAGCCCTCGCACGCTGCCCCGCGCCTCGCCACCACCCACACGAGCTTCGCCGCACCCTGGCGAAGCTCCTGGCACTTTCTGATTAGGCCGAGAGGCCGTTTTCTTGTGAACAGACCACCCGACCTCCGCCGCCATTGCCGCGCGGGAGGAACTGCTTCCACCTGCAGCTACAGGCGCGCCACGCTCAGCGCCACGCCCAGATTCAACTCCCAGGCCTTGCGAGGCGTTTTGGCAAAACACCAGGCTCGCAGCTAAGGAAGAAAGCTTCGCGTGACGCCGCAATCTCCCGCTGATTTCCCCGCTGCGGGCGCGCAATTGAGGTAGGACATTTAGTCCCACCTCGGAAAAGCCTGAAGACTCGCAGCGACATAAGATGCAAAAGTGCTGGAGGCTTACTGCCTCAGCACACGGGGTGAGGTCCCCTTCACCCGCCCGGTTACCCGGTCTCGTCCGCGCTCACGCCTCGCGGACCTGACCCGACCCGACCCGACTTAAGACTGACCTGCACTCCTCGCCCACCACGCACGCCGGTGGGCCTGGACCCGGGCCTGACCCGAACCCGGTTACCCGGCAGCTCTGGGAGAGCTTTCCCAAGAGTGGTTTCAGAGAGAGAGAGAGACGCGGGGGGGGGAGGGTAGAGTAGGTTTTGCCTCTGACGAAAAACTCTGAAGTGTGCAGGCACAGGCGAAGAAGAAGACCCGCGGAAGAAGAAGGAAGCTGACTGTAGCAACAGGTAGTTAAGTCGTCTGATTTGGAAATCAGACGACGGCCTGAAGGGAAAAGAAGAAAGGAGGGGTGACGTCCCTGGCTGAAAAAGAAAAGAAGAAGCTGACACTTAGCCGCAGGGAGGAGAAACAAGAAGAAGCCTTCACAGAAGAGACTGCAGAAAAAGAAGAAGAGAGACCAAGACAGAAACCAAGGAAGAAGAAGAAGGAGATCTGAAGAAAGAAAGAGGAGCATCACCTCTGCAGAACAAAGAAGAAGTAGGAGATCTGAAGAAAGAAAGAAGAACATCACGAGGAGAAAACAAAGAGAACAACAAATTCTTTCCCTCTCTCTTTCTTTATTTTGTAAAAGAAACATGTATATCTCTAGAATACAACTTGCTCCCTGAGTTCGACCTCGGGAACTCTTTTATTTTCCGAGTAAAAAATTTTATATATTTGAAATGTTGGTAATAACTGGCTATACTACAACGTTATAACAACAAAACCCGGTTGTCCCGAAACAACCATTTCATTTTGGCGCCGTTGCCGGGGAGCAACGGCTATTCTAGAGGTAAACATTCCTGTTTCTTTTAATTTCTGATAATCTCCTCTCTTTTGTGCAGCTACAGGAACTCAAGAAGATAAGCAACCACACGACAACCACTCCGAAGACAGGTAAATTTTTCCTCTCACTATTAACCCCTAAACTCTAAAGAGGAAGAAAAGAAAAGAACAAGCAATATAGGGCTAACCTGTCTTCCATACTTAGTAACCATAAAGAGTTGCATGTTTTCAACTCATCACTCCTGCACACTATTAAGGGTATTTAAGGGCTAACACATTCTTACTTGAGCCCTAATTGCCCAACAAAGAGTTAAATGGACCAAGTAGAGCCAACATAAGGTCAAACATTAGGATTTCAGTAGAGACACACCCCTTGATCAAGAATTGAGGAAATCCAAAAGAGGTGTGCCCAAGCCATTGATTGAAAATAATTAACAAGAAAAATCCTAAACAATTGGCTCTCTCTTTAAACACTTGAACCCTAAAAGACAAGACCTGAAAGCTCTCAAAGAAAACAAGAGGTAAAGTTGACCCCTTTGGGTCAACCAACCTTAAATTAGGTCACTCTTTGCACTTAAAAATTCTAAAGTTCAAGTGAAACCTTAAGCACCCTGACCTTAAAATTGGTAGACTTAAGAGGTCAAGATCCCCATTCTGGTCTACCTGGAACCGCAGTGACAAGAGAGGTCGGGTGGGGGAAACCCTGTAACCCGTGGGGACGCTCTACCGTGTAGGGGTCTTCGCGGGACTCTCCCTCTCTGGCTGCCCAGGTAATTCTCAGGTGGACGATCTTTCTGATCAAGGGGTCCATCTGCCCCGTACCTCTATAGTCACCCAACACATTTTTGGGTGCCTTGATTGGGTCCAGCACCTTCTAAACTTACCTCTTCCAACTGTGCATGTACGGAAGGAGGTCTCTAAGACCACCCTTAAGACCTCCTTTAGAAATTCGCTCTCGTCAAAGCCAAGCCTCGACGCCCGTGTTTGTGCAGCAACACCCTCACATTATTCTCTCTTCTGATCCAGAACCAAGTTCTTCTTCTTCCCCCATCATGGCTCAGCCAGTTGAGGAAGAAAATAATCTGGAACACCAGCTCCAGCGACTCAATGACCTCTTCCAAAACTTCGTGCACCCACCACAGCGTCCTATGATGCGGGACCACTACAATCCTGCTGCGGTGGCCATTGAGCCTCGAGTCAGAATCCCGACTGGAGGACCTGATTCCGAACTAAAGCCCAACATGATTCATGCTATACCTAAATTCCATGGGCTTAATTCTGAAGATCCCTTCCAGCACATCAAACAGCTAAAGCATCTGGCCCACACTTTTGGATCAGATGCGTAAAATCGGGATATTCTTCTCATGAAGATGTTCTCCTTTTCTCTTATGGACAAGGCTACCCATTGGTATCAAACTCAGACCCGGCCGATCAACACTTGGGAAGAACTTCAATCCGAGTTTTTGAAAAAGTTCTTTCCCGTTGGTCGGACCAACGCCTTGCGCCATCAGATTACACACTTCACTCAACAATCAGGAGAACCTCTTCATGAGGCATGGGATCGTTTTCAGGATCTCATGAGGAAGTGCCCCCATCACGGAGTTCCTAAATGGGAACAAGTCCAATCTTTTTACCAGGGACTCCGTGAGGACATCCGCCTTTTCGTCAATGCAACTTGCGGAGGAAACATCATGGGTCAACATGAAGACACCGTATGGGAGATTCTCGAAAACATGTGCGAGAACTCCATCAACAATGACTCCATGGGATTATTCGACAGGACGAATACCCGCGCAGCGACGAATCTTAAGGGAGCACATGAGACGCAGGGCCTGTCCGCATCAGTCGACCTGGAATTAGTGGCCAGTCGATTGGACAAGGTCTCAATCATTGAAAAGAAGGTGGATGAGCTGACTAAGCACTTGCAGCGAGCCACCTCTGCGCGTAACTCCTTTGCACAACCTCCTTCCACACAGGAGACTGTGCAAAACATCCTCCACCGATCTTCCCCTGGGATGGATCCATATCCATCCCCATCTGATTCTTGGACTGGAAGATCATCCGATCCTTTCTACACCAGCCGGGGGAACTCCATTCCTCCTTTCCCTGATTCTCAGGAGGTTCCTCAGACCTGCGAGGACCTCAACGCCATCCAGAACGACCCATTCTCCAACACTTACAACCCTGGATGGCGAAACCATCCCAATTTTCAGTGGGCGGGAAATTCCCAAACCCAAAGACCACCTTTCCAGTCCCGCCCACAGCCCTCTCGTCACTACCAGCCGCCTCAGCCTCGGCCCAACCCTACTTATCCATCAGGGCCAAATCAAGATCAAATGTCCTTAATCCTTCAGACTCTGGCTGACATTCAAAAAATGAATGCGGCTATTCAAAAACAGCACAAGGACGAGCTTACAGAAGTTAAAACTCAACTGGCCCAGTTGGCAAATTCTCGCCAACCAGGCACACTCCCTTCCCAACCTCTTCCTAACCCAAATAACGTGCCAACCCAAAAGCGCGTTATGAATCCAAATTTAGGCCACGCCCAATGGATTTATCAGGCTCCTACTGCTCCATCTCCAGACGAGATGGAAGCCTCAACTTCTTATGCGGGATTTCAGCAGCAGCCACCCCTCCTACCAAACCCAAACCAAAATCAGGCCGGATTAAATTCTGTAACAACACGTAGTGGTAAGACAACTCAAGACCCACATTATCCAAACCACTCCAAGCCTGATAACCATGACCCTAGGATAGTTATCCAAGGTACCGCTGTTCCAGATCCACAACCTGGACCTATCCTAGAAGAACCAACCAAGATCCCGTTTCCCGAGGCCCTGACCAAGGGAAAGAAGACCACAAAACCCGTGGCCCCTGAGGAGGACCTGGTCAAGCTCTTTGAGCAGGTCCACATAAACATCCCCTTGATGGATGCAATCCGCCACGTACCAGCTTACGCACGATTTCTAAAAAATATATGTACACCCCAGCGTAAGCCGCGAACCAAGGGAGGGAGCCCAATTGTTCTGTCAGAGCAAGCCAGCTCTGTAATCCTTAGTAGACTCCCACCCAAGGCAAAAGATCCTGGAACTCCCCTGATTTCCTGTAAGATAGGTGATACCCAATTTGATAGAGCATTGTTAGACTTGGGCGCATCCATAAACCTGATACCCACATCCTTACTTGACCATCTAGAAGAATCTGAGCTGAAACCAACCGAGGTGACATTACAATTAGCAGATCGATCTATAAAGTCACCAAAAGGGATTCTCGAGGATGTTATCGTGAGAGTGCGGGATTTCTATTTTCCAGTGGACTTTATAGTCTTAGATATGGATGCACCTGAGAACCCTAGGGATACACCAATCATTCTAGGGAGACCTTTCTTGGCTACTGCTAGAGCCAACATCAGCTGTGAGGAGGGCCAAATAGAGCTTAAGTTTGGAGATCAAACACTGAAAATTGATATATTTAAGGCCCAACAAGGAATTAATTGCGGCGTCATCGAGCAAATTTGTGACATCAAGACTTTGGTTGATGAATCACACCTCCAGAATGACTCGATTGTGCCTCATCAACCACAGAAGGATCTTGACCCGCAAACAGAGGAGTTGAATCCAGATATGAACAACCCAGTAACTCCCACCCTTGAACCTCACATCTATACTGAACCACCCGCTGCTGCTGAAAACCCCATCCTCGAACTGAAACCCCTTCCCGCTCACTTGAAATACGTATTTTTGGGTTCTAATCAGACCTTTCCTGTGATTATCAATTCCAACCTCAGTCCTGAACAGGAATCCCGTCTGATTATTGTCCTCCAGCAACATCGCAGAGCCATCGGATGGACTCTCGATGATTTGACTGGAATAAGTCCCTCTTATTGTACTCATCATATCTATTCAGAAGAGGGCACACGACCTTCTCGTGAAATGCAGAGACGCTTAAACCCCAATCTGCAGGAGGTCGTGAAAAAGGAGATCATCAAGTGGTTAGATGCCGGGATCATCTACCCGATCTCCGATAGTCGTTGGGTGAGCCCAATTCAGGTCGTGCCCAAGAAGGCAGGACTCACCACTATAACGACTGAGACCGGAGAAATCATTCCTACCCGATTAGCCAACTCGTGGAGAGTCTGTATAGATTACCGTCGACTCAATTCCTCCACGAAGAAGGATCATTTCCCACTACCCTTCATTGATCAAATTCTCGAAAAACTAGCGGGAAATAGGTTCTTCTGCTTTCTTGACGGGTACTCCGGTTATAACCAGGTGGCAATCCATCCTGAGGACCAAGAAAAGACCACGTTCACCTGCCCCTTCGGAACATACGCTTTCCGAAGGATGCCTTTCGGTCTTTGCAATGCACCCGCTACTTTTCAGCGATGCATGCTTGCCATATTCTCAGATATGGTAGGTGATTATCTGGAAGTCTTCATGGATGACTTTTCAGTTTTCGGAGCATCATTCGACGATTGCCTCCAACACTTGGTCCAGATACTCAGGCGGTGCATCGATGTGAATTTGGTTCTTTCCTGGGAAAAGAGCCATTTCATGGTGCCTGAGGGAATTGTCCTGGGACACTCAATTTCGGAGAAAGGTATCCAAGTGGATCGAGCTAAGGTTAATCTGATTTCTCACCTTCCTATGCCTAGCTCGATCAGGGACATCCGATCCTTTTTAGGGCATGTCGGTTTTTATCGACGATTTATCCCTGATTTTTCAAAAATCGCACGCCCCCTAACCACTCTTCTCTCCAAGGATGTTCCCTTCGAAATCTCCAAGGAATGCACTCAAGCATTTGAAATCCTGCGTGACCGAGTCACCCAAGCCCCGATCCTACAGTCCCCTGATTGGTCTCAACCCTTTGAGATCATGTGTGATGCATCCGACTTCGCTGTAGGAGCGGTTTTGGGGCAGAAAAATGACAAGAAACCTGTGGTCATTTACTACGCCAGCAAAACACTCGATGAGGCTTAGCGTAACTATACAGTTACTGAGAAAGAGCTGCTAGCTGTAGTATTTGCCCTAGAGAAGTTCAGATCGTACCTTCTGGGTTCCCATGTCATCATATACTCGGATCACACAGCTGTGAGGCATCTCCTTGCGAAGAAGGACGCGAAACCTCGATTAATCCGATGGATCTTACTGTTGCAAGAATTTGACCTTGAGATTCGCGACAAAGCGGGAAAACAAAACGTGGTAGCTGATCACTTGTCCCGTCTTCCTTCTGAAATAATTGACCCTTCCGGACCCATCACTGAGCATTTTCCCGATGAGCACCTGCTGACTATTGGTACTAGCCTTCCATGGTTTGCTAATATTGTAAATTACTTGGCATCTCAACAGACCCCGTCCGATTGGCCGAAGGCCAAGAAATACAAATTACGCTCCGATGCCAAGTATTACATTTGGGAAGACCCGTACCTCTTCCGCATAGGTGCCGATCAGATCATCCGGAGATGTGTCCCGGAAGGGGAAGTCAACAATATCCTCTCTTTCTGCCATGACCAGGCATGCGGTGGCCATTTTGCCGGGCATAAAACCGCATCAAAAGTCCTCCAGTGCGGCTTTTACTGGCCCACACTGTTCAAAGACGCATACAGTCATTGCAAGGCATGCAGTCGTTGCCAGACTTTGGGCAACATGAGCCATCGCGACATGATGCCTATGCAACCGATTCTAGTATGCGAAATCTTTGATGTTTGGGGGATTGATTTTATGGGCCCCTTTCCTGTTTCGGATGGTTTCGAATACATTCTGTTGGCTGTGGACTACGTGTCCAAATGGATCGAAGCCATACCGACCCGAACCTGTGATCACAAAATCGTTCTCAAATTCATTCATCAACACATTTTCTCAAGGTTCGGGATTCCTTGTGCAATAATCTCTGATGGGGGGACCCATTTCACGAATGCTCAGTTTAGGTCACTGATGACCAAATACGGGGTGTCTCACCGAATCTCTACTCCTTACCACCCCCAAACTAATGGTCTAGCTGAGCTGTCTAATCGGGAGATCAAGAAAATCCTGCAAGTCACTGTTCGACCTGACAGGAAGGACTGGTCGTCCTGACTTCCGGAAGCATTGTGGGCCTATAGGACCGCCCACAAGACCCAATTGGGCATGTCTCCCTTTAGATTGGTGTACGGAAAGGCATGCCACCTTCCCGTCGAACTGGAGCATAAAGCCTATTGGGCAGTACGGAACTGTAATCTGGATCTTTCCAAGGCTGGGACCCACAGAAAACTCCAAATCAGCGAGATCGATGAATTACGCATAGACGCGTACGAGAACTCGCAAATCTACAAGGAGCGGGTTAAAGCCTTCCACGACAAACACATCTCGAGAAAGATCTTTCATCCTGGTCAAAAGGTCCTACTCTTTGATGCCCGACTCAAACTCTTCCCAGGAAAACTGAGATCTAAGTGGGTCGGACCATATTTGGTCCGACAGGTTTTTGGAAATGGAGCAATCAAAATCAGTCCACTCAGCCACGATTCTGAACCTTTCATCGTGAACGGTCAGAGACTCAAGCCGTTCATTGATGTAACTTCTACTGATTTGGCTGAGGCATCTTATATCCTCCTTTCCCCTTGAGCTTATTGCGCCCAGCCGATGGCGTAAAACTCAGCGCTTAACGGGAGGCAGCCCGTCATTCTCTTTGTAAACCTGAAACTTGTTCTGACACCTTTCAGCACTCGAAGTTCACCCTTGTAGACAGCCGACCCCAACTCAGATGTTTGCATCTGGGATTTGAAATCGTCCGCAAAAATTCAACCCGACCCATCCACTCATCCAAATTTCTGCCTTAAGGAATGAACTAAGACCCCCAAGGTTACAATGAGGACATTGCAAATCTTAGGCATGGGGGGGTATGAAAGTGCAAAACTTGTAAGAAAAGGTTTCAAACAAAAAAATTCACATATGCCAAAAACACCATAAAAATTAAAAAAAAAAAAAAGAATAAGAAGAAAAGAGAAGAAAATTTTGCGAAGGAGAAAAGAAACAAAATGAAAAAGGAGCACAAAATTATGAGAAAAAGTGATAGTCATTAGTAAGGAACTAAGGAATTAACCTAAGTTCTAGACCTCATTCAAGAAAAGTGCACAATAAGATTAGTAAAGAATGCAAACTTTAGGCATTCTTGAATAGACTCTGAGTACCCATTAAGATCTGGACACTCCTCAAGAGGTTGAGGAAATGAAAAGCTGAAGTATTAGGTCTAAGGCTTAGGGAGTATTCGGCCTCGTTAACTAATTTTTGGTTTACGGGAATCAGTAACCTAAGCACCCTAATCTCACACACAGCCTGGTTCAGTAAGCGTAAAAATCAGAATCACGCAGAAGCGTCGCAAAAATCTGAAAAGAACACCTAGAATAGGAGCGGCCGATCAACACAAGTTGATTTGGACGAGTTCCCAGCGCGGAGAGGCGGGAAATCCCCTCGAAGATGCGTAACAAAATATCATCTCCTCGGTGCTTGTCTCTTAGGATATTTACATATCCTACTGGGGGCATGTAAGCACTCTGCTGGTTCAGATTCCATGGATGGCATTATCTCGAAGTGTCAATTGCCAGGGTCTGGATTCGGCCACGGAATACCATGGATGGGATTATCTCGAAATCTCAATAGCCAGGGTTCCGGGGGTTGCCATGGGCGGTGCTATCTCGAAGCATCGATCGCCAGGAACCCTTGAGGATTGATGATGGGAGCAAGGAATCTGATACAGACCGTGTTGAAAAGCCAATCCTAGGCTAGAACTAAAAAGAAAAAGAGAGAGAAAACTCTCCAAACAGAAAAACTTTCTATCTCTCTCTTACAAAACGCACTACGAACTGAGCCAGGGCTAAAATCATTTCAAGCACGGGTGCTTTAACCACGAAGTCCAATAAACCTTAGGTTAGTTCTTGTGGGCCTTAAAAACCTTTGCTAAAAGACTGAGGCTAAGGCTAGACAGATTTGGATCTTGATTGGTACTAGAGTACCTTTTAGGCCTATGGTCAGCATTCTAACCTAATCTATGCTCAAATAAAAAAGGCACTTATATAAAACTATTAAAAATTTCATGGTCTAGAACAAGGGTTGAAACCTTAAGTTTTTGCTAAGGGACTAGCAAAAGCTAGGCATGGGGGTATGATGAGAACCTCATCATGAGCCATAACTAGCTCATTTTTGACCTAATACAAAGGATAAAAGCTCCTACATATCTCAAGGAAAGGCTTAACTCAGAGAATTCTGAGTTTAAGGAGAAAACAAGTCATAAGGGGTAAAAATATAATTTTACCAGTATAATCTGCATACAGGGTAATTCAGGGCCCAAACATAGGTCAAAGCAGCTTAATAAGAATAAAAGTGGGATGAAATGATCTAGCGAGGGCTACAGCAATTCCAAGAAACTAAATGATAATCTGTAACCCTAAAACAACCCACTTCAATTCACAAGGTTCGAGGCAAAGTAAAAATAGAATAAACCCTCTAAAATTCATAGAAAAATAATCTCTAGGGTTTAGAACCTTCAATTTGGCCTTTAGAACCCATTTTGACCTACATTGAGAACCATGCCCAATTAATAACTTAATTTGGGTTTTTACGTAAATTGACCGGTCGAACAAGGTTTAATATAGAAATGAAATTCACCATCAGATTCCTTAGGTCCTAATTAGTCATGTATAAAAACTTGAGCCTAAGAAGAAACCTCCTTGACCGACTTTACACTTTGGTCCTCATATATTTACACTTTGGCCCTCAACTTTTGAACCCTCGCATTTTGGCCCCTAACTCTCCTTCGTTCTTTGCGATCAGGTCCCCCCTGCAAAACCTGCCAGCACCATGCTCCGGCGACCTTGCGCGGAGCATGGCGCCGCGCAGGGTGAGGTGGGGGACCTGGCAAGTAAACCGGGGGTGCCCTGCGTCGTCAGCCGTCGCAGGGACACCCCCCTGGTCGTTGTAACCCACCATACCGGCCGTGCGAACGCACGGACGGTATGGGTTCTTGTTTCCGGCCATCCTCCGGCGAGGGAGACACGTCGTCTCCCTCCGCCTTCCTCCCTGTTTGATCCCTATAAATACCCCCCGTTGCTCCACCGACCGGAGCAGCCTGGATCTGACGGAGAAAATCCCCAACTTTCCTCTCTTCTTCCTCCGGCAGACGCTCACCAGCTCCGGCGGTTTCCTCCCCCTCCACCTCTTCGCTCTGCCGCAATACCAGCAGCAGAGACTTCCTCCCCTGCTCTTCCCGCGCCACGCCGCACCCAGCTGGCGCCTCTCCGGCTCTCTGCTCGCCGCCGCCCCTTTCCCTGAGCATCGTCTTCTCCGGCGACAGTCGATACGACTGTCGCCCTGTTCCTCCCCCTTCGTCCCTGCAAGTAAGCTAGAGCTACTCCCCTTCTTCTCCTCTTTCTTTCCCCGCTTTCAATTTATTCAATTAAGCCCTCGACCGACCCTGACCATCGTCACCTCCTTCGTCTCCGACCACCCTCCGGCGAGCCGCTCCCATCACCTCAGCGACCCACACGGCTCGCCGACCACCGCAGGACCTCCGCCTCCTCACCCTGATCAACCTCCGCCCTGCCACTTCCCCCACATCACCCTCTGAAACCCCACCGAACAGACCCATCCTCCGACCCACAGTCCGACCTAGGGCAGCCCTCGCACGTTGCCCCGCGCCTCGCCACCACCCACACGAGCTTCGCCGCACCCTGGCGAAGCTCCTGGCACTTTCTGATTAGGCCGAGAGGCCGTTTTCTTGTGAACAGACCACCCGACCTCCGCCGCCATTGCCGCGCGGGAGGAACTGCTTCCACCTGCAGCTACAGGCGCGCCACGCTCAGCGCCACGCCCAGATTCAACTCCCAGGCCTTGCGAGGCGTTTTGGCAAAACACCAGGCTCGCAGCTAAGGAAGAAAGCTTCGCGTGACGCCGCAATCTCCCGCTGATTTCCCCGCTGCGGGCGCGCAATTGAGGTAGGACATTTAGTCCCACCTCGGAAAAGCCTGAAGACTCGCAGCGACATAAGATGCAAAAGTGCTGGAGGCTTACTGCCTCAGCACACGGGGTGAGGTCCCCTTCACCCGCCCGGTTACCCGGTCTCGTCCGCGCTCACGCCCCGCGGACCTGACCCGACCCGACCCGACTTAAGACTGACCTGCACTCCTCGCCCACCACGCACGCCGGTGGGCCTGGACCCGGGCCTGACCCGAACCCGGTTACCCGGCAGCTCTGGGAGAGCTTTCCCAAGAGTGGTTTCAGAGAGAGAGAGAGACGCGGGGGGGGGGAGGGTAGAGTAGGTTTTGCCTCTGACGAAAAACTCTGAAGTGTGCAGGCACAGGCGAAGAAGAAGACCCGCGGAAGAAGAAGGAAGCTGACTGTAGCAACAGGTAGTTAAGTCGTCTGATTTGGAAATCAGACGACGGCCTGAAGGGAAAAGAAGAAAGGAGGGGTGACGCCCCTGGCTAAAAAAGAAAAGAAGAAGCTGACACTTAGCCGCAGGGAGGAGAAACAAGAAGAAGCCTTCACAGAAGAGACTGCAGAAAAAGAAGAAGAGAGACCAAGACAGAAACCAAGGAAGAAGAAGAAGGAGATCTGAAGAAAGAAAGAGGAGCATCACCTCTGCAGAACAAAGAAGAAGTAGGAGATCTGAAGAAAGAAAGAACATCACGAGGAGAAAACAAAGAGAACAACAAATTCTTTCCCTCTCTCTTTCTTTATTTTGTAAAAGAAACATGTATATCTCTAGAATACAACTTGCTCCCTGAGTTCGACCTCGGGAACTCTTTTATTTTCCGAGTAAAAAATTTTATATATTTGAAATGTTGGTAATAACTGGCTATACTACAACGTTATAACAACAAAACCCGGTTGTCCCGAAACAACCATTTCAAGATACAAACGTTTGATAACCCTATCAGAATCATAAATGATCCCGATTTCAGTCTGATTTGTCTTGGATTTATTCCCAACGGCTACTTAGACATTCCAAGACCTTCCTAAGGGTTCTTAAGCCATCTATAAATAGAGGAGGACCCTTCCTTTGTTAGATACACCAAAGCAATGCTTCTTCCACTCATATTGTGTCAAAGAGAAGAGAGAATCAAGAAGGAAAGTCACCCTTCTCTCCAAGCTTCTAAGCATACATCCGAAAGCACCCTTTTAGCTGCACAACTGCTCTCTTGTCTCCGCACATTCGAGAGCGTCTTCGTGCCTTGCGTGGCTCATGCACTCTGACTTCCATCTAAGGGAAGTTTCTTTTTCCTATAGTAGCTAGATTAACATTAGTACTTTGTGGCTCTTAGGACTGTTGTAATTTTCTTTTGTGGTTGAGTATTCGCCTTGCGAATTCTTGTCTCCTCGTACGATGAAATATCCCTTTTGAAGATGAGGGATTTTGAGGAATGCTACCTTCGTATATAGTACCGTGGTTGTATTGTGGTTGATTCACCCTCGTTTAAGTAACTCGGTTAGTGGATTTGATTGACTAAGTCGAGATGCTTAAGTGGTGGTTTTTACTCGGGTTTGAGTTTTCACCTAAAAATCCCTTGTGTACTTATGTGATTGCATTTTGTAAGATTGTTTATATATATTTCCGCATTTTATTTTGTCTCATGCATATCTCACCCCATTCCGTTAGAACCTACATCACTTGCTTAGGGTGAATTTAGAAGAGAGGATTTATTCTTGTCACTTAGGAGTAGTTGATAGGTGTAGCTTTAGTTAATCTTTACTTTCAAGTACCTGATTCTTTTGAAAAACCACAAAAATAACAAAAATACATGTGTTGATTTGAGAGGTGAGAGAGAGAACCATTTTTGTGACTAACAGTTTGGCTTTCTTGGACGACCTTAGATATTCCACTATCTAGGAGTTATAAATTTAAGAGTTGATCGATTTTACGCGTACAAAGACACTATTTCGCATTATTAACAAACTGCATGAAATCCGTATCAGGTGCCTATGTTCCATGCCTGGGTAGTTGTCGGCACGTGACCCATAGGGACCCTCTGGCATATTTCGTAGACCGACCATTCGCCTGGTGCCTTGTCTGCTGTTAAGAGTGCTTGATCGAGTTTTAGAAAAGTCACGTTGTAGTACAGTCGAAAAAGCATTCAAAACAAATACAATTTATTACTTGAATTTAAAGTCCGAGGTTGAACACAAGGAGCAAATTAGGGTTTAGAAATCAAGATCACAACTTGATAATTTGAAAGAATATAATATGCAATAAAATCAATGTTATAGTACAAAAAGATAAGAATAAATGTAAGGCACTAAAGGAACCAATGTATGTGAATAAACACAAAATTGGACATCTGATTTGTGAATCAGACGCCTTAAAATGTGGATGCTACAGTGCTTGACTTTTCTTCTCCTTTTCTCTGTCTCTGGCAGCTGCTTTCAATCTTCTTCTTCTTTCTCTCTTCTTCTGATTCCTTGCCTTAGCCTTTCTCTTCTTCTGCCTTCTTCTCTGTCTCAGCTGCCTTTGGCTTCTTCTTCCTTCAGTTCCTTCCTTCTCTTTCTTTCTCTACCTTCTCTTCAGCTCCTTCTTCTTCTGCTGTCAGCCTTTTCCTTCCTCTCTCTGCTGCATCTCTTCTCTTTCCTTATCTTCTGACTTCAGCTTCCTCCTTCTTCCTTGGCTTCAGCCCTTAGCTTCCACTTTGGCCTTGTCTTCTCCTTCCCCTGCAGAGCAAAACCTACGCTTACCCGCGCAAGCTCTCTTCTCTTCTTCCTCTCTTAGGTTCGCTCTCCCAGAGCCACTTTCTCGGGTAATCGGGTCGGGTACATGCCCGGGACTAGGCCCACTGGCGTGCAGTGGTGGGCGAGGTGTGTTGGGTCGGGTCGGATCACCAAGTCCATGGGGGGGTGGTCGCGGACGAGGCGTCGGGTCAGGTGAGAGGGGACCTCACCCTGTGAGTAGGAGGCGAAGAGCTTAATGCAGAAATTCAACTTATGCGACTGCAGTGAGCCTAAAGTTTCTGAGGTGGGACTAACTTCCCACCCTCTTTCATGCGCGCCTACAGCCGAATGTCTTCGTTCAATTGCAGCTGCGGTGATGGCACTTGGCTTCAATTGGTCACCTGGAGATGTTTGCGAAGGCTCTCCGCGTGACCTGGGACTGGAGTTTGGAGTGGGCACGGCCTGGAGAAGCTTGCAAGCAAGCTTGCTGCTGTGCATCAATGGTGGCGAACCCTTGGACCTGAAATCACACAAGCGGCCTTATGGCAGGGTTCAAAAGCTCAGGGAGCTTCGCCAAGGTGTAGCAAACGTGTAGAGGTGGTCAGCGTGGCATGGGACCGCCTGAGGGAGCGTGCCTAGGGCACATTGCGGTCGTGTGTGTGGGTGTGTTCGGGGGTGTTTTTGGGTGAGTGGAGGAGTGTTGTGAGTGGGGGGTTATCTTCAGTGAGTCGGGGCAGAGCTTATGGACCGGTCGGCAAGGAGGGAGATGGTCTGTGGAGATGGAGCGAACTCGCTAGAGTGGTGGTCGAAGGTGAAGGGGATGATGTTGGTGGAGTCCAGTAGTGGTCGTTTGAGGGAAATAAAGAGGGAAAAATAGAGTAGAGGGTGAGAGGACTTGTCTGAGAGTGAAGAGACGAAGGGGGAGGCGAGGATGGCGGCTGTCTTGTATCGCCGACGCCGGAGACGAAAGTGCTTAGTGAGGGAGGTCGGCAAGGATGAAGGGGATGCAGTAGCGTCGGAGGGTGCGCCGTGACGGGGACGAGCGGGAGGAAGAGGATCCTGCCACTGGTATTATGGCTAGGCGATGAGGGAGAGCAGGAGAAGTAACTGGAGCTTGATGAGCAGTTCGGCCAGAGGAGGAGAAATGAAATTGAGGGGTTTCTTCGGCTGAATTCAAGCTTAGGAGATGCAAGGCGATTTGGGGTCTCTTAAATAGGCTTCTGAGGATGGAGGTATGTTCGCCGGAGATGGTACTCGAAAGAGACCCGAATCTCTCATGCGTTCACATGAGAGATTGGGTACCAAGTAGGGTCTCAAATTAGGTTCACATTGGAGGAGATTTATCAGAGAATCTCCTTTTCAATTTTAAAGGGGATTCTCTGAAAAATCAGGGAGTAATCGCCCTTTCAATCTCGCTAGAGTAGGATTCCCTCTGCTATAATGGCGGAGGGACCTAATTGCAAAGAACGAAGAAGAAGATAGGGAATCAATTGTAAGGGTTTTTGAAATCTAAGGGTAGAAATGTAATTGGGCTGGACCTATTTGCAAAGTGGGTTAAGATGAATTTCTATTAGGTCCAAATTTTGGTAAAAGCCTAATTTGGACCTAAGGAATCCAATGGTGAAGTTGGATTTTGGGTTCGATCACGTTTGATTGGAAAATTTACGTAAAAACTCAATTTAGGGCAAATATTTATCTGAGACCCCATTTTAGGTCAAAATAGGTTCCAATGGATAAATTGAAGGTTCTAAACCCTAGAGAATATTTTGCTATGATTTTTAGAGGATTTAGGTGAATTTTATCCTGACCGGAACCTTGTTAAATCAAGTGGGTCTGTTTTAGGATTACAAGAAGTCATTTAATTCCTAGCATTCACACGAACCCTTTTTTGTCTGATTCAACCCACTTATTATCCTGTTAAGACCATTTGACCTGTGTTTAGCTCATGAGAAAACCCATTTTTGCATTGCAATGGTAAAATTACAGTTTTACCCCTTGTTTCTTACTTTTATCTCAAAAAGGTTATTCCGTGAATTATGACCTCCAGTTAGTTATATAGGAGCTTTTGTTCTCTTTTATGGGTCAAAAATGAGCTAGTTAGGGCTCATGATGGTGTTCCCATCATCCTCCTGCTTTCGTCTAACACACAGTATGACTGTGTTGGTCGGAGGGGTTGTTTATCGCGCTGGATCGTTATTTAAGAATATTGTGTTGTAATATAGTCGAAAAAGCGTTCAAAATAATTACAATTTTATTACTCAAATTTTAAAGTTCGAGGTCGAACACAGGAAGAAAATTGGGGTTTAGAAATCAAGATCACAACTTAGAATTTAAAAGAATTTGCAATAATATCAATGTCACAGTGAAAAAAGGTAGGAATAAATCTAGGGCACAAAATACTAAAGAAACCAATGTATATGAATGAAACTCAAAATTGGACGTCTGATTTACAAATCAGACGTCTTAAAATGATGATGCTACAGTGCTGGCTTTTTCTTTCTTCTACTCTTTCTCTGCCAGTTGCCTTTGACTTCAGTCTTCTTCTTCTTTCTTTCTCTTCTTCTTTATCTTCCTTCTTCTCTGTTCTTTGGCTTCCCTTCCTTTCTTTCTCTGATTTTGGCTTCTCTCTTCTTTAGCTTTCCTGCCTTGGGTTCTGCAACTTCTTCTTTGACTTTCTTCTTTCTCTCTCTCTCTGCCAGTTGCTTCCTTCTTTGGCTTGCTACCTTTTCTTCCTTTAGCTTCTTCCTTCTCTTCCTTAGCTCTCTGCGACTCTTTTCCTTCAATTCCTTCCTCTTCTGCTTCAACCCTTAGCCTTTTCCTTCCTCTTCTTTAGCTTCGCTTCTCCTCTTCTTAGCCTGCAGAGCAAAACCTACCACCTACCCGCGTGAACTCTCCTCTCCTTTCTCTCTTGGGTTCTGCTCTCCCAGAGCCACGCTTCTCAGGTAATCGGGTCGGGTACGTGCCCTAGACCAGGCCCACCGGCGTGCGGTGGTGGGCGAGGTGTGCTAGTTGGGTTGGGTCTACCAAGTTCATGGGGCGTGGTCGCGGATGAGGCGGTCGGGTCAGGTGAGCGGGACCTCACCCCATGAGTTGGAGGCGATGAGCTTATGGAAAGAAAATAATTTATGCGAGCGCTGCGCTTCTTCTAGTTCTGAGGTGGGACTATCTTCCCACCTTCCTCGCACGTGCCTATGACAGAGAAGCTCTCTTCGATTGCGGCAGCTGCGATGGCCCTCGACACCAATTGGCAGCCTGGAGTTGTGTGCGAATGTTTTCCGCGCAGCCTGGGACAACGACCTGGGGCTGGCACTGCCTGGAGCTCCTGCAAGCAAGCTCCGAGCTTCGCTTCAATGGCGGATGACCGTCTGCACCTGAAAGCACCAATACAGCCTCGTGGCCACATTAGAATGTTCAGGAGGCTTCGCCGAGGCACAGCGTATATGCAGCGGTGGTCGGCGTGGCGTGGGAATGCCTGAGTGAGCGTGCCTAGGGTTCTCTGTGGCCGTGTAAGTGGGTGTGTTCAGGGGTGTGTTCGAGTGAGTGTTTGGGTGATATGAGTGAGGGGTTGTGATCAGGGGGTCGAGGCTGAGCTTATGGACTGGTCAGCGAGGAGGGAGGTGCCTTGTGGTGGTGGAGCGATCTCGCCGGAGTTGGTGGCCAGAGGTGAAGGAGATGATGGTGGTGGAGTGCGGCAGTAGTCCATTTAGGAAATAAAGAGGGGAAAGATTGTAGAGGGTGAGAGGAGCTTATCTAGGCGGTGAAGAGACGAAAGGGAGATGGAGATGGCGTATGGCACGTATTGCTGACATCGGAGACGAAGGTGCTCAGAGAAGACGGTCGGTGAGGATGAAGGGGAGGCAGGGGTGTCGACGGGTGCTGCGCGACGCGGACGAATGTGAGGAAGAACCTGCCACCGGTATTGTGGGTAGGCGACAAGGGAGAGCAGGATAGGTCGTCGGAGCTTGATGAGCGAGTCGGCTGGAGGAGGAGAGACAAATTTGAGGGGGTTCTCCGGCTGATTTCAAGCTTCGGAGATGCGATTGAACGTAGGGCATCTTAAATAGGGCCTTGGAGGTTGATTTTGTGCTTGGAAGCCAAGCTTCCAAGCAAGGTAAGGTAACCGACGATGGCAAATCAAGAGAGACCTGAATCTCTCATGCATTCGCATGAGAGATTGGGTATCAAGTAGGGCCCCAAATTGGGTTCAGATTGGAGGGAATTTCTCAGAAAATCTCCCTTCCAATTTTGAAGGGGATTCTCTGAGAAATTAGGGAGAAGTCGCCTTATAAAGCTCGCTGGAGTAGGATTCCTCCGCTATAATGGTGGAGGGACCTAATTGCAAAGAATGATGAAGAAGCTAGGGGGCTTTTTTAAGGGTTTTTGAAAGATAGGGGTACAAATGTAATCGAGCTGGACCTATTTGCAAAGTGGGTCAAGATGAGTTCCCCTTGGTTCCAAATTTTGGTACAAACCTAATTTTGACCTAAGGAGTCTAATGGTGACGTTATATTTTGGGTTTGACCATGTTTGACTGGGAAATTTGCGTAAAAATCCAATTTAGTGCAAATATTTGTCTGAGACCCCATTCTAGGTCAAAATGGGTTTCAATAACCAAATTGAAAGTTCTAAACCATAGAGAATATTTTTATATTATTTTTAGAGGGTTTAGGTAAATTTTATCCTAACCAGAACCTTGTTTAATCAAGTGGGTCTGTTTTAGGGTTACAAGAAGTCATTTAATTCACAGTGCACACACAAACCCTTTTCTGTCAAATCTAACCCACTTTTTATATTATTAAGACCTTTTGACCTTTGTTTAGCCCTTGAGAAAATTCGTTGTTGTACTGCAATGATAAAATTACAATTTTACCCCTTGTTTCTTGCCTTTCTCTTAGAAAGGTTATTCAGTGAATTATAACCTCCAGTTGGTTATATAGGAGCTTTTATTCTCTTCATTGGGTCAAAATGAGCTAGTTAGGGCTCATGATGATGTTCCCATCAGGGGTTGACAGGAGAATTCCAGGATTGGTGCTACTCCTTTAAGGGGATGGTGGTGTTGGGGCAACTCAGTATTTAGTGCCTTTGTGTGTGCTTATAGTTTATCCCTCGTGGAGTGGTTGGGCTGGGAGCGGTTACTTCGCTTACCTTGATTTGAGAAGCTCTCCTGGTGAGGAACCAAAAGGATGGGTCGGGAAATCCCTACTTGTCTTGTTGGCTTTTAAGCGGGTTGCCTCGATCCGTTGGGGTTTGCTAGGGTGGAGGTGAAGATGGGTACTCAGATTCTGCCTATGCCACCCAGGCCCTTTTTTCGGGTGCCTAAGGGCCAAGGAGCTATGGCTGCCTTGACTATGTAGTTGCCCTCCTGTATCTCTGTTGAAGATAAAGGGGCTTTGGAATTTCTCGTATTTGGGCTTGCCCTTTTGTCTGAGAGCTACTTGCTTGAATTTTGTGGGAAATTCATTAGTTAGGATAGGTCGATTTTGGTAGTACTCTCTGTGTGTCTGATATAAGGATTGGGCAAAGGTGCCCATCACAGGAGTCCTTCAGTGCCTATTGCTGCTAAGGGAGTCTTGGGGTAGGCTCTATTGGTGGAGCCTATGGTCATTCCTTGTTTAAGGCCGCCGCCTTCCTCGATAATCGTGCCCGATACTGGGGATTAATAGAATCGAATTGGAGAATCTCCCTGATGTAGGCACATCTATGTCACATAAAGTGTCTATTTATGTGTGTTCTTAGGTGTATAATTGCATCATGTATTATAAATATTACATAACATGCATCATTTTGCATTTAGATTAGTTTATATAAATTTTAGGTTAATTTACCCTTTTTATGGTCAGGAGACAGGGTGATATTTATAGAGACCTCGAATTGAAGATCCAACTGTACAGATTTGATCATGGTGACGATTGGAGTTCGACAACTCCGAGATCACCCCGATCGGACTTTGGTAGCATCAGATGCAGTTTGAGAAAGATCAGAGGCCAAGGGACAAGGTGGTGAAAATCCATACCTCAGATGAAGAATCCAACCACACGGATGGGTTCGGATCGATAATCGTAGCCTAACGGTGCGAAAATTGGTTCAATCCGACAACCGTAGCACCACTTACAAAACAAAGAAGATGGACGGCCATGATGATGCCATGTGGTGCCATCAAAACTGCCCAACACCGCCTGCAGCACCTCCTCTTCGATCGTATGATCAATGTCAGCCATTGGATCTCCATCCAATGGCTAAGATGCATCCTAGTCGCGCCCGCTCACTTCTAAAGTGAGAGGCTAAGAGAAGATCTCAACTGTTGAATTAAGATCAACGATCGAGAGAGCATGTGGAGAAAATCAAGAGCTTGCCTCAAGCGGCCTCGTAGCGCAACGGCGAAGCGCCTCTTGTGAAGAATGTGACGCATGCTCGAATCTGCATGAGCGGATTAAATTCGCAAAGGGGAGCAATGCGCGAAATTGCGCCGTCGAATGTGGCGTGAATGGTTGATGGAGCAGTGATGTGGTGCCTTCTCGTTCGCCAGATGAATGATCATGCCACATGTCATCAGATGCGCCATCATACACAGATGCTATAGGAGTTGAAGACGAAGCGTGTGCACGCAATCTAAGCCGTCCGATCGAAGAATAGTTGGGCGCGATTAAGTGGTGAATAACTAAAGTCCAAGAGTCGCATGACGTGGCGCAACGAGAGGAGTTGGATGCGCGATGAACAGTCCTCCTTGCACGAGATCTTTAGCAATGACGACCTTTAGTAACATTTACATGCGTCACTAAAGGCTGTATATTAAATTTTAAGGCCTTTAAAATGACTTTTATGCCCTTCTTCCTCAACTATAAAAGGGACCTCATACCTCTCATTTTCTTCATACCTTCTCTTCTCTTCTCACCCTCTCCAAAGCTCTAAAGAGCTAGTCCCATACCCGGGATGATCTACTAAAGTCTTAAATATAATTTTTTCATCTTCTCATCCCCGTTCGTGGAGCACCTGCGGATGTCCTCTCTCTACCATTTAGGAAGCGGATCCTGCTGTGATGTCACCTTGCTCTGTCCTCTATCCTTCAGCTTCGTCCTCCCTCATCCAGCATCTCATTTCCATTGTTCGGGCGCTTCGTCAACGTAGCTCGTCCTCCAAGTAGTTGTCAAGGAGGATTTTCTCATCCCTCTCTTTTTCTCTTTTTAGTGTAGATTCCAGCTTTCTATTTATAGAAATTAGTTGTAATTAACAGATGGTTATCAAATATTGGTTCTCTTTCTCTCTTTTCTCTGTATTATTCTCTCTCTCTTTTCTATTATTTATTCTTTAAGTAGATAGCTAGCGTAGATTTAATTTGGCTAGCTAATCTACTTTGTGACAATAATTCTAAACATGTTTTTTGATCAAATGTTTGTCTCCTCGTGTTCTACCCAAGACTCACCAGAGTTTCGATAAAGTTTATTTTACAGCGGATTTTTATGCAGCTGTAATGACGGGTTTCAAACTCAATCTTTTAGTGTACGACATCTCGCTCATCACTCCCTTGCCTCAGCCTTGGGCTCTTTGATCAAGTCATAATCGTCTGAATGGGTGGATCCTTTGCCTAGATGAGCTGGGCAGCGTTGTCAGGGTAGGATCGAGTAGCTGCAGCTGAAGAGCCTTGCTGAATTCCTATGAGGACTAGCTCAAATCCGATTGTTCAATCGTGATCCATTATCTCGGCTTCTTACAAAGATAAGGGCCTGGAAGTTGGTCATCAGGTGGTTGCCTGTGTCCGCAAAGGCGGTCGTTAGCCCGACCATTTTTGGACATGGCCCCTTTACTGTTGGGTCCACCCTTGCCGTATGCGAAGAAGGGGCGACTTTGTCAATGTGGTCGCGGGGTGTGATATCGTCGTCAGTTACCCTGCTCGGCTGTGTCCCTAGATAGGTAGAGTGCAGGGGGAGGTTTGTAAGGGTTGGCCCCTGGGGGTGACCACAAATAAGAGCCTACCTTAGTAGGTGGCAATGGAGGGAAGTTGACCTTGGAAGGTGGCAACGGGAACCGAGAGCCAGTGCTCGGATTTTCTTGGTTTGGTGTTCGAGCACGTGCTAGGTGGGACCCGGGGAGCAGGGGCCCAAGCTAGCGTCGTTGTTGTGATGTGACGCTACGTCGTGACATCTTGAATGTGGGTGCTAGGACCCCAATCGCTTCCAATGTTGGTGGCTAGTACCCTATTATTAGGTGAGATGGCCTAGATTTCTGTGATCTATTCTTGTTAACAGATGCTTCTAAGAGTGGAGCAGTTGAAATCCTACCGATGGGCATTATCAATGTGTCTGGAACTTTAGGGTGCATAGGCCTGAGTTCCTACCAGCCTAGGGAGTTGTCATTATATTCATAGGAACGTGGGGCGTGGGGGCCCCAGTTCTAGCCATTCATAAGATGTGGCCTACTGACCTTAAGAGGCGGCAGTATAAAGGAACGTTGGTTTCATATGTTCATGTTTGAGCTGACCTTAAGAGGTGACAATATAAGGGAACACCGGGCGCATCCGCTTGAGTTCCGACCTACCTTAAGAGGCGACTTGTCGGCCTTATGAGGTGATGATACAAGGGAATGCCGAGCATGTCTGCTCGAGTTTCGAAAGTCCTTAAGAGGTGGCCTGCAGGCCTTAAGAGGCGACGATACAAGGGAACGTCGGGCGCATCCGCCTGAGTTTCGACCATCCTAAAGAGGTGGCCTGCCGGCCTTAAGAGGTGGCTTGTCAGCCTTAAGAGGCAACAATACAATGGAACACTGGGTACGTCCACCTGAGTTCCGGTCGACCTTAAGAGGTGTCTTGCTAGCCTTAAGAGATGACTTGTCGGCCTTAAGAGGTGACAATATAAGGAAATGATGGGCGTGTCCTCCCGAGTTCCGACCGACCTTAAAAGGTGGCCTGCTGGCCTTACGGGGTAGCTGCTAGCGTGGCACGAGCGCCACCCTTCGCCGGTGAAGGTCGTCCACCATGGGAAGCAAGTCTTTATCATTATTAGGACAAGATTGGTCGTCAACTCCTATGAGATGAAGGCCTCACATGTTGAAGTTGGGGTTGACGAGGTTGCCCTTTCGACGACGAGGAATACGCGCGTAGTGGGCATTCAATGTGGCCTCCCTTAAGGGGCTGGTCATGTCTGAAGAGTTTGGCTGTGATCCCGAACTTACTTGGCAAATCAGCCAGGTTTGCCCCTTGCTAGATTGCATGGACTTGGCTCCCCTCACCTTTTCTGTATGGGCCTCCTGGGTTGCTCCGGTTTAGCCCTGAGGGGTTTGAGATAGTTTGTCGTGCGCTGTTCTCATCCTTTGATGAGACTGCATACGTATCAGGAGGATTTGGTGGTGAATGTATACTGGGGGTCAGCCAGCTGGGCTGCCTAGCCCTACTGTCAACCTGGCCACCTCAAGTGTGGCTGCATGGTTGAGGTGCCTATCCTTGTCAAAGTTGGACAGTGGAGGGTTTCTTTCTCCCGTTGGCCTCTCCTCTCGATTGCCAAAGGTCCATGGATGGAATGGCCGATAGGGGGAGGGCGAAGCATCGTCATTGGAGTGGTGAAGGCACTATGGGCATGCCGACCCGGAAGGGGTGGCTTGTTAGCTCCGAAGGCTGGCATGACCTTTGTATCAAAAGTTGAGAGTCTTGGAGTAATGAGGTCATTGCCGCTGGAGATCAATTATGCAGGTTGTCGACCTGTCTCGGGCGATGTTGCTCTCAGAGGTTGCCCTGACCCTTGCACTAACGTGCCTGGTCGGCCAGAGGCAAGGACTTTTGATAATGCGAGCACCCCAGCGAAGATTTCCACCTAGTCCATGGCCAAAAAGGGGGGTAAACTCTCCAAAGGGTTTGGATCGGAGCTGCCCCAACGGGGGGAGCTTCACTGAAATAAGCCTGGGCGCTTTACCAGGTCAGGCAGGGAGGTCACTGCCTGGGACTTTGTGTGCTTGATTATGCCATCTTGCCCTAATCGAAGATTGAGGGGAGATACCTGGGAGAGCTAATTTAGAAGGAATGGCTCATTTGCTTGGGGCGATGTCGATCCTGAGGTTACCTTGCCCTCTACGCTGATGCACTCAGGTGACAAGAGGAGAGGGCCTCGGGTAATGTGAGTGTCACGGCCAAGATTTGATGGTGGTGTTCGCCAAACGAGGAGCCAGGGTGGCATTGCTTGCCTACATGGGTGGGGCACCCATTAGCCTGGCCCTTGGTCCATAAGGAAGACCATGTCAGCTGCCTACAATTGTTGGAGCTCCTTCTCAAGGTGGTCTTCTATGTCCTCCATAGGCTTTCTATCCTCTCACTTGGAGGGTTTTGGGAGCAACAGGTCCTTTCCGGTGGACCGGCTCCCTTCAAGCACGTCTTCCTAGTTTACGGCTAGGGGAGTGCATTTCCTAAGGGACTTTCGCCTCGTGTAGCGGGGTTTGTGACAGAGACCTTTAGTGGGCCGATTCCCTTTAAGCACGTCCGCTTGCCTCATAGTCAAAGGGGATCGCTCGAGGAACTCCTTCCCTGTCTGGAGAGACTTGACTGCGATCTTGGGGAAGGTGACCCTTCGCTTGTGGAAGGAACTGCTCTCACAGACAAGCACTGGGCCACACCTACCCAGGGGTCCTTTCACCTTTTATGAGGCTGGTGTTACTGCCATGTCCCCCGACTAACCGACCATAGGAACGGAAGGAGTTGCCTCGCTCCACGATCCTTATGGCTTTGCTTAGGGCCTCACTGGGTGTTTTGGCGCGTGCTTAATGATGTCATGCTCAAGCTCTCGAGCCAAGCAATTCGATTCGGGTTGCCAGGGGATCGTTGCCTCGAATTGAATTAGGTAGGACCGGAAGGGCTCAGTCTTCCAATGCCCGACTGGTGGCTACTTGTTTCGTCTTTGTGTTTATTATGGTTTACAGTCGTTGTAGTATACGACAAAACAGCTACCAGATTACTACAAATTTTTTACTCGGAATAACAAGTTTTCCCGAGGTCAAACTCTGGGAGCAACTATGGTTCTAGAAGCATAAATGTTCACAATTATGTTGCAAAAATAATAAGAGAGAGAGAGAGCTAAAGTTTTGTTGGCTTCTTCTTCTCTCTTCCTCTTCTCTCTTTTCTTCTTCTTTCTGCTGATTTTTCTCTTCTTCTCTTTTTCTTCTTTCTTCTTTAGCCTACGGCTGTGATGATCTTCTTCTTTTTCTTTCTCCTTTTGCTCTGGCCTGCTTCACTTCTCCTTCTTCTTTCTTCTTCTTCTTCTCTGCTTCCTTCTTTCTTCTTCTTTGCGCTTTGGCCGCTGCCCTTCCGTCGTCTGACTTGGAGCTTAGATGACTTAACTATGGGTTTGCTACAGTGCGGCTTCTTTTCTTCTACTTCAGCTCCTCTCCTTCCTTTCTTCTTCAGCTGCTTAGTGTGGCTAAGGCTTCGGGCCCTCCTCCTCTTCTTCTTTCTTTCTTTCTTCCCTGCACGGATACACACCCATCAGTGCAAAACCTACCCCTACCCCTTCCCTGCATATCTCTTTCTCTCTGAATCTCTCTTAGGAATGCTCTCCCAGAGCTGGGTTATCGTGTTCGAGTAGCACGCCCAAGACCAGGCCCACCGGCGTGCGGTGGTGGGCGAGGAGTGCTTAGTCGGGTAGTCGGATCCGGTCCAAACCCGCGGGGCATGAGCGTGGGCGAGGGCGAGTGAGCATGTGGCGCGCTGCATGCGTGTGAGGGACCTGACACCTGTGTATCGAAGGCAAACAGCCCGATACACCTTTTGAATTTAAGTGTGGGCGCGCAGCCGCACACTTACGAGGTGGGACTAAAGTCCCACCTCCAGATTGCGCACCCGCAGTTGAGGAAGCCGCTGCCAATTGGGGTAGCTGCGAGGCTCGCAACCCAAATCGCAAGCTTGGGCGCCTTCGCGAAATTAGTCCGCGCTGCCTGGAGCGCGTGACTGGGCTGGAGATGGCTTGGAGCTGCGAGCGAAGGAGCTGCAGCAGCTCAACAATGGCGGCGAGGGGGCACTGACCTGAAAACACAATGACGGCCTCTCGGCCACATCAGATAACGTGGGAAGCTTCGCCGGAGTGTGGCGAAGGCAGTGCAAGGGTCGGCGAGGCGCGAGAGCGCCTGTGGCGGTGGACCTAGGTCAGACTGTGTGCGCGGAAATGGGTCTGTTCGGGGGGTGGTCGGGCGGTGAGTGGCGGTGTATGGAGTGGGGGAAATGGTCGAGTGGAGTGAGGGGGAGCTTCTGGGCTTGTCGGCGAGGGGTGAGATGGTCTGTGGAGGTGGGGTGACCTCGCTGGAGAAGGTGATCGGAGACGGAGCAGATGGAGGTGGCGGTCGGTGGAGTAAAAGGGTAAATCAGGAAAGGGAAAATGTAAGGGAGAGAGAGAGGAAGATTTCTACCTACTTAATCGACGAAGGGGAAGAGGGAGGCGTCCGGCTTGTGCCTGCAGGAGCTGAGGACGAAGATGCCCAGGAGGAGGTTATCGGCAACGAGGAAGGTACCTGAGGACGCTAGCTGGTACGGCCTGACGTGGACGATGGGGCAGAGTGAACTCTACTGCAGGTAGGGTAGCAGAGTGACGAGGAGGAGGAGAAGATCGCCGGAAGCTCTGGCATTCTGATCGGAGAGGGAGGAGATGAAAAGTAGGGTTTCTCTTGGCCAGAAGAAGCTTGAAGGAGACGGTAGACCCTGCCGCTCCTTATAAAGGCCTTGGCGAGGAGGGGACCGAGGAGGCGATGTGCCTACCTCGCCGGAGAGTGGCCGGAAAGGATACCCATGCCTTTCGTGCGTTCGCACGAGAGGCATGGTTGGTTGCAGAGGTCAGGGGAGGGTCCCTGTGACAGAGGGTGTCACAGGGAACTGTTGAACGGTAACGAACGCTACGCTAACGTGTTTGGTTTTGGAAAACTTGTCGTTGTAGTTCGAAAGCGAAGAATTCGTGTTCAACAAATAAAATTTATACCGAAAAGAATTCCGGGTCGAACACAGGGAGGCTACATTGATCTATATTCGCAATTATATATTTTTTAGGATTTTTGATAAGCAAGGTGATATAATTACAATGGAGCTATCAGACTAAGAGAGAGAGAGAGAGAGAGAAAGAGAAAGAAAGAGAGAGAGAAAGAGAACATGAATTCAATTTTCCAATTGTTTATATAATCAAACTAAATAAAAGTTATACTAGAAAGCGGAAAATCAATTACACTATAAAGCAGGAAAATTCTACACTAGAAAAGTTGTAAATAAGAATGGGAGAGAGAAGTTATCCTTCTCGACGATTGCTTGGAAGACGAGCCGGACGGGACGACGCCTGGACGAAGGAGAACGAAGCAGGACGAAGCAGAAGAACGGGAACGAAGCAGTACGCCGTCGTCGTCGCGGGATCCACTTCCGAAGGGGAACGAAAATTGGACTTTATCTCGCGAGAAGCATCTTGGGTGTAGGACAAGCTTCTCTTGAGCTTTGGAGGGGTAGAGAGGAGAAAGAAGGGATGAGAATTTCGTATGGAGGGGGTCTCCTATTATAATTGCAAGGAGTGGGGGCGAAATGGACATTACAACTTCAAAATAATAAAAGAGGGGTCTTTAGTGACGGATAAATCCGTCACTAAAGCCCCGACGTGGGCGTAGCTTCCGTGCCCACGCGCACCGCTTCAGCTGCCCGCGTGCCCAACATACACGCACGTCCAGCGATCCTCAGCGATTGGACGGCTTAAGTCGCGCCTTCTCCCGCTGCATTGCGCGCTCGCCCGCGCGTCCGATTGCGCGTCCGCGCCGCGCATTCAATCGCGCGTCGGTGCTATTGGGCGCGCGCGGCCGTTGGATTGCGATCTGACAGTTGATGAAGGTGCGCCCGCTCGCCTCAAAAATCGCTTGGCGGGGCTCGAACGTGCGCCAGCGCCTCGCGATAAGGCGCTGGACCGCTGCACTGCCTCGCCCAAAAGGTCACGCAGACGACTTTAAAGAGCCGTGTCCACAACCGTTGGATCGAGATCCAACGGCGGAGAGGGGGCAGGTGCGTGGTCTTCATAGAATGCAAGCGGCCGTTTGGGCGGCTGAGATGGCGCCACGTGGTGCCATCTTGGCCATCCATCTTCTGGAAGTTGTAGATGGTGCCACGGATGTCGGATTGACTCGATTTTTGTGTCGTTGGGCTGCGATCGTCGATCCGAATTCATCCGTGCCTTCGGATTTGTCATCTGATGTGCGAATTTACACCATCCTGGCCTTTGATCTTCTAGGGTTTCCCGGTCACTATCTGATGCTACGGATGTCTGATTAGGGTGATCTTGGGGTCGTTGAACTCCAATCGTCGCCCTAATGACATCCATACGTGTAACGACCCGATTCCCGAGTCCCTACGAGACACGAGAACCGGACTGACTCGACTAATCCCATGACCTGGTCGTCCAACGAGGAAGTAACCAAAAGAGCAGTAAAATAAACCACATTCAGCATGAATATAACTAACAGTAAGAAAATACAGCAGTAAGGAAAGAAACCACTACAGTATATACCACCACAACAGTAGAACAACATTCATAACATAATATGAAACTGCAGGTAAAGAAAAGTACAGCGGTAACAAGAACTACTCACTACAGTGGAACCAAAAAGAGGTACAAGAGAACAGTGGTAACTCTACTGGACCCTACTCGACCCAGCGTCCTCTGCAGCCGCTGACCCTGGCTGCTCAACACCTGGTCCTGAAAGGTAACGAGTGTAACACGTCAGCAAAACGCTGAGTAGAGTGGCAGCTAAACTAAGGAAACAGTAAAGTGTACAGTAGCTGTTTTAATTTTCTTTCTTCCTTTATTTACGTCTTTCTATTGTTTCAAAATTTATCTATTTATCAGATCCTTCACTTGATCTTGAATGTTCCTCGTGGGAACGATCTTGATTGCAGTCTTTTTCGAGCAGTAGAAGTAGCACATGGTGCTCTCTTGGCCGGGAGAGTCCCTCGTGGTGATCCTACTCTCAGTCAACTACCCCAGGGTCACGGACAGACGTAACGGTGACTACGGCACGTGCGATAAACGCACAGGTAGCTAACCCGCACTGGCATGCGGTCAGTCGTTTCCGTTAACGGGTGCGCCCAAAGAACAGCATGGAACCAGTACAGGGCAGAGCCCTCTCAGTAACAGGGGTCCAACCCCTCCACAGTAACCAAACAGGGGCCTTGCCCCTCCACAGTCCGCGCACCCTCGACTGACTACCCTGGTTTGCCCAGTGGGCCTAACAAGTCGGTGTAGGAGGCTAGCAGAACCCCGGGGCCCGTGGGGTAGCTAGTACCTCCCTACACTAGTAGCTCTCCTCGGTACTACGTACACGAGGGCCAGCAAGTCGGTACAAAGTGTCCAGTCCTAACCCTGGGTCCCTGGGGCGGCTGGCTCCACTCTGCACTAAACAGGTACAGGTACTTCCCTTGGTACTACGTACCCAAGAGACAGCACACTACCACGTCTTTCTTTCTCAGTTCCATTCCTTTCTCTTTCTAGGAGTTCCACTCCTAATTCCCCGTAGGGTGCCAGTTATTTTAACTCAGCACATTCAGGTCTCACATTTCCAATTTCACGTTCATACATCCCATATTCTCAGACATGCTCATTTATTCATAACAGGTAGCTGTTAAGCCAATTTACAGGTAGCTATTATTTCCTTTCCACATTTTCCAAGACTGCAGTATTCATATATTCCACTAGTTCTTCCCATCCTAGGATTCATGCCATATCCTAGGATCTATCATACAATCTAGTTTTCCAGCCCTAGGATTCATGCAACACCCTAGGATCTACCATTCATTCTAGTTTCTCATTCCTAGGATTCATGCAATGTCCTAGGTTCTATTTATGGTTCCATAATTAACAGATTATACTAATAAACTTAAAAGCCACTCTACCGGTTACAACAGGAGTACTGGGGGCGTGGTCGGGAATCCCGCGTGCCTTCGCAACCCCCGAGACTGCAACGGAGTGGGGTCCTATCACAAGTATCAAATACAAGGAGTTTCTCAAAACAGTATACAACTACTGTAGACGGGTAGAGGATGTAATTCCGAAAAGCACGCAACTCGAAACGCGGAAAACAGACTCCGAACGGGCCCTAAACGGGTCGAAAACGATGAAACAGTGCAAAATCAGACGTCTGGAACCTCTTCCAGACGTCTTAAAAAGTGGATCAGAGGTTACCTTTGCTCTGCGTGGTCTCTCAGACATCCAGAAGCCTGCGGGGGCGTCTGGCCTAGTTCCCAGACGTCCGATGGTCACCCCGGATGTCTGGAAGTCGTTCCCGTCGTCTGGCACTGCAGCCAGATATCTGATTCGCGTTGGATGCGAATCTCAGAACCAGCGCGTACCCATTTCCTCTCTCTCTTAGTACGGTCAGTCGAAGAAGAGGAAGAAAGACGGAATAACTCACCTTTCAGACGTATGGACTGTCCTCTAGACGTCCTCCCCGCCGTCTGGTTGTAAGCCCAGACGTCTGATTCTGGAGAAAATTTCAGAATCAGGGCGCAACTCGCCCTCCGCTCGCGACACTCGGCCGCGCCGTGACTTGTCCGCCTGCTGCTCGAGCTGCATCAGGCCTCCCGCGTCACCCCGCGTCCGCTGCGCCCCCGCCGGCCGGCTCCCGCTGCCCCGACAGGCTCGAGCCCTCACGGCCGACGCCTCCTCCCTTGCGCAGCACCTCCTCCCGCACCTGTTGTGGCTGTCGCCTCCGCCGCTCACTCGCTCTCGCTCTCGCGCACCGGCTGGAAGGAGAAGAGGAAGGGGGCGGAGGTGATGAGAGTGAGGGAGGGGGCGTGGCGTTTTAAAGCCACGCGGGGAGGAGAGAGAGCGGACAGAGGGCGCAGCTTGCGGCTGCAGGAGAGAGGGAAAAAGAGAGAGAGAGATGCGCTCGCAGGTCTGCCCGCTCAGGCGCGCAGACGAAACCGTTCGTGTCGAAAAAATCGAATCCCAGACGTCTGGAAGGGGTTCCAGACGTCTGGTCCGACGTCTGGGACACCTCCTAGACGTCTTAAAAGACGTCTGAAGCCGCGCGTTCTTAACAATACGGTTGAATCTTTGATCCGAGGCTCCGATAAAATGTTTGCCCTGCCAAAGCACATAAAAGGAGATAATTAACCTCCATTTTATTCAAACTACTCTAAATGCAAGATGATGCATGTTATGCAATATTTATATCATGAAATGCAATCCTATGCTTAAGAACATGCATAAACAGACAATTTAAGTAGTGTAAATGTGTTTACATCATACCCCCATGCCTATCTTTTGCTAGTCCCTAGCAAAAGCTATATGCTATTTATAAAAGAATTAGGTTGGATTATTTGGGCTTGAGTTATTTTCAATCATTAAGAAATTATCTACTTAGGAACTGAACTATCAAAGACACAACAGTGCCCGGGTATCAGCCAAAATGCAGACCGCCTCAAGCCCTCGCCTTATTCAAAGAAAAATTTCTTTTTCTCTTTTTACTCTTTTCTAATTTTCTTTTTTTTGGATTTTCAAATTTTAGGGTTTAAGAGTGGCTTTCTACGGCCATTCAACTCACCCAAGATTTGATGAGAATCCTAAGTTTTAAGCATCTTATTGTAATTGTGATAGACTCGTTGACCGGCAATTAAAACGGACTTCGGATTTCTACGCCTCTAGGTGACCTCAAAAAGACTTCTGCCTAAAGGTGCATCTTTACAACCGGTAGCTTTCTCCCTACTTTTATTTTTTACGAGGACAACACAAGGGTGAATCCAGTGTATATCTCTCCGGTTTATTCTACTTCACTTCTTCCTAAGTGTTTTGGGAATTTTTTTAGTGCATTTACTAAGCTGGGTTCTGGACAACCGGTCGATGAGCTGTTACCACCGACAACTTGCCAGCCATACTCGTGCGGCGAAGTGTGGCTTATTTCTTTTTGTTCTTTTCTCCTTTTCCTTTTGATTTTTTTTTTTTTTTTAAATAGGTGGCTTCCCTGGTCTAAGATTTACCTAAGGGCAGAAAAAAGAGAAAGGTCCAGTGACTGGGCTCTGGACAACCTACCTATGGGCTGTTACCCACGATAACTTGCCAGCCATATCACCCTAGAAGGTTCATTAGCTACCCAATTTCCGTTAAAATCGCCAAACAACGAGTCAGTGCAAAGAAAGTGTGTAGATGCTTAAGACTCAAAATTCCCTCAAATCAGAGGGCAGGTTGATAAGTCGTGTACTTATCACCCAAACTTTATTTACTCTAATTAAAATAAAATTCAAGTTGGCGAGAACTCGAAAAACAAATCCACATTTTAGTGGATACATGGGCTGATTAAGTTTAAAGACCTGAAGGGTCTTTGTGTTCAGATCTTAATGTAGTTTTTCCTAAGATTGTAAATTTTCTTAAACCCAAATTCTCTTTCCTAATTTCAATTTTTTTTTAAATCAAAATAAAACAAATCTACTGAGCTGACGAATGAATTTAGAGATAAATATCCACTCCCCCATGCCTATCTAATGCAATGTCCTCATTGTATTAAAACGACATAAAACAGAGTGGAAAAGTGAAGAAAGCACCTGAATTGCGTGAATGTCAGGTCCGCTCCGAGATGAAAAATTAAAAAGAACTGTATATGTGCTGAGTTTAGTGCCTTCAGCTAGGCACACTATACAAGGAAAAGAAATGAAGAATTCACAAGTGCAGGTTAGAATTAGAATAAATAGAAGAATCCTCCGACCTTTCAACAGAGGTCCACAGATGTGGACCAGATTGTGGTGCAGACCCACACCCCATAATCGAGAATATCTTAGGTTCTGGATAAAAATTACCCAAAACCTAAAATCAGAATGCAAGCGGGGTCGGGCCTGCGATTTATGAGGATGCAACCCAAGACCAAAAAGTCGGGTTACGGAGAATTGAAGCTCAAAAGGATAATCGTTGAATGTGTGCTTGAGTTGAACATCCTCGAAACAAATGTCGTAAGGGTTCTGATTTGATGGTTTCAGCTTAAAAGGAACCCTTCGACTCAATCTTCTATTTCCTCCAAAATTAACTTCCCAAATCAGAACTTTCCAGCTCCTATTCTCCTCATTCAGCATATCAAATTCCAGGACCTCTTGTATATTCATCACCCCGTCTAAAATCTCCAAGTCTAAATGATGTGGCAGAATCAAAATTGACTTGGGTCTAATTATCTCAGAATTAAAATCATCAATAAGCTCAGTAGGGTGTAACTGATAATCAGGGCATTGAATTGATTCCTCCAGAAAATGCAATTCTGGATCCGAAATGTGTGCCCTAATAAGATCAGTGTCCTCAGTTATTGGGCTATCAAATGATCTATCAGATTCCTCAAGCCCAATCATCTCACAGAAATCGTGTTCAAAAAACTCGCGTGAGACTTCGCAACTTGAATCTTCACCATCAGGATCCGTATCAATGTATGTCCCAAAATCATTTGTCACTTTCTGTTCCAAGGAGACATACGTTTCCTCGTAACCCGGCTTAGGGATCTCAGGTGAAGAAATCAGATCATCCTTAATTGGTTGTTTTAATTCAATCTGGTCAGCCTCGTAACACGTGTCCCCCCAACAGGTGCCTGAGCGGGTTCTATCATTGGCTTTCCTGAAGAGGGTTCATCCTGGGAATTATTCCAAGATTGAATCAAAGCAACCACGAATCTCATCCTCAATTTCACTAATTTCCCAAGTAGAAACTCACCCGGGTTCTTATCCTTAACATCCTGGAGCCAATCCAACAAAGACTTGTTTAAATAATCAATTATTTCAATCAGGGGCTCCAATCTCTCAATGCAAGGTATTGGCTGAACTTCTAAAGATTGAATGATATTCCTCAAGTTAGCCAGAACCTTATCTTGAACCTGGTTAACTTGAACCAAATGAGTTGGTTCAGGGTTGGGCGGGTTTGACATCAATGCAGAAGAATTAACGAATTGAGATTCGTTATACCCTTCCTGATAATAGGTCATTTCAGATTGTTGAAAAGATGGTGATGACCTAAAGGCAGTGAAATCAGAGGATGGGTAAGGATCGGTGTATCCTTCTTGATTGTAGATCGTATTAGGTTGTGCATGAAAGGAAGACGATCTATAATCGATGTAGCTCTGAGAAGGATAGAAATCAGAATCAAAGTGTTCAGGGTTAAACCCTTAACACGGGGGTCCGGAATTGTATCCCCAATCCGAATTATCCCAACTAACTGATGGTTGATTGCAATACGAATTGGGATAATCGTCATGTTGAGGATAATTCACAACAAGAGGGAAAGAGCGGGAATGCGTGAAATATGTGGAAGGATTCATGAGACCCGGGAGGAAGAAAGGTGCCCTGCAATACAAACAATCAAACCTATCCTTAAATGGGTTAGCCTACAGACCTACAGACTCCCAAAACCCGTCTTGAGATAAAGGAATGATTTGATCTACCTCTGTCTGTTCAATCCAACCAGTTAGAAGGAGGGACTAGGGAGAAGGTTCTTCCTTCGGCTTGCGCCTCCGGTTCCTAGTGTACCCCCCAGCCGCGATCGTTTGACTCTGCTCCCCTAGCTAGACATCAGATTGAACAGTAGAAATAGATTAATCGAAAATAATCTCGTTCTGAGTTCTGAAGAGCGAGTCCAATCCTTAAGGCCAACGTCTACTCTGTTTTATTTAGGGCTAGGTTTGAATGTGCTTTGGAATATGATGGGCCCTTTAAATGGGTTGTGCCCTTAATGATTGATTGATTTGTGTAAGTGCGTGCACAACTAGGGTTTTCAAGCAAGATTATTGATAATGCATGAATTTTAATGTTTAAATCTTGCTTAAGTAGCTTTTAAGGTTTCAAATTAGGTGAATTACAATCAAGTTTCTAGGCAAACCAAGTTGTAAAACACGGGTGAAGATTGTTTTCCTTTAAAATCAGAAAGAAGGTGGAGTGCCTGGAATATACCTAGATTGAAAACCCTAAGGAGAAGCTGCTTGATTAGTTGGTTTTAAATAAAGTGGTGCGGCCCAAATAACTCAAACAATTGGCCACAAATGCACCACTAAGTTAGGCACTCAAAGGTGATTAACCTAGAATGATTTCTACTCTGTTATGTGTTGCTTTGTGTGTACCGGTTCCACAGATCAGAACTCGGTTGAGTAGAAAACAAATCAAGTTGATCAAGTGCCTTGAATGTGGATGTGTGTTGTGTGTTTGTTGAAAATTACTCCACAAGATTATCTTTTTGTTATTTATTATGAATGAGGGTGGAATGAATGAGTGAAAATCCAAACAACCAAACTATTCCTAAGATTTATGCAAACACCTAGGTTAATTGGGATTTGGATTTAATGTGGCAAATGAAATCTATGGAGGGGGAAAGAATGGGGGAGCATTTACAGTTGTCTTCAACTGCACTTTACTCTAGTCTACCGCTTGTTGATTCCTTGATGGAGGTTTCTGCAAAACAATACACACAAGAGAAAGCTACTTAGAAAATAAATAAAGTGCAAGAAATGCGAAGGAAAGATCGAAAATCGTTGCCTCCCCAGCAACGGCGCCAAAAATGTTGAACGGTAACGAACGCTACGCTAACGTGTTTGGTTTTGGAAAACCTGTCGTTGTAGCTCGAAAGCGAAGAATTCGTGTTCAACAAATAAAATTTATACCGAAAAGAATTCCGGGTCGAACATAGGGAGGCTACGTTGATCTATATTCGCAATTATATATTTCTTAGGATTTTTGATAAGCAAGGTGATATAATTACAATGGAGTTATCAGACTAAAAGAAAGAGAGAGAGAGAGAGAGAGAAAGAGAACATGAATTCAATTTTCCAATTGTTTATATAATCAAACTAAATAAAACTTACACTAGAAAGCGGAAAATCAATTACACTATAAAGCAGGAAAATTCTACACTAGAAAAGTTGTAAATAAGAATGGGAGAGAGAAGTTATTCTCCTCGACGATTGCTTGGAGGACGAGCCGGACGGGACGACGCCTGGACGAAGGAGAACGAAGCAGGACGAAGCAGAAGAACGGGAACGGAGCAGCATGCCGTCGTCGTCGCGGGATCCACTTCCGAAGGGGAACGAAAATTGGACTTTATCTCGCGAGAAGCATCCCGGGTGTGGGACAAGCTTCTCTTGAGCTTTGGAGGGGTAGAGAGGAGAAAGAAGGGATGAGAATTTTGTATGGAGGGGGTCTCCTTTTATAGTTGCAAGGAGTGGGGGCAAAATGGACATTACAACTTCAAAATAATAAAAGAGGGGTCTTTAGTGACAGATAAATCCGTCACTAAAGCCCTGACGTGGGCGTAGCTTCCGTGCCCACGCGCGCCGCTTCAGCTGCCCGTGCGCACAACGTACACGCACGTCCAGCGATCCTCAGTGATCGGACGGCTTAAGTCGCGCCTTCTCACGCTGCGTTGCGCTCCTGCCCGCGCATCCGATTGCGCATCCGCGCCGCGCGTTCAATCGCGCGTCGGCACTATTGGGCGCACGCGGCCGTTGGATTGCGATCTGACGGTTGATGAAGGCACGCCCGCTCGCCTCAAAAATCGCTTGGCGGGGCTCAAACGTGCGCCAGCGCCTCGCGATAAGGCGCTGGACCGCTGCGCTGCCTCGCCCAAAAGTTCACCCGGACGACTTTAAAGAGCCGCGTCCACAGCAGTTGGATCGAGATCCAACGACGGAGAGGGGGCAGGTGCGCGGTCTTCATAGAATGCAAGCGGCCATTTGGGTAGCTGAGATGGCGCCACGTGGCGCCATCTTGGCCGTCCATCTTCTGGAAGTTGTAGATGGTGCCACGGATGTCGGATTGACTCGATTTTTGTGTTGTTGGGCTGCGATCATCGATCCGAATTCATCCGTGTGGTCGGATTTGTCATCTGATGTGTGGATTTACACCATCCTGGCCCTTGATCTTCTAGGGTTCCCCAGTCACTATCTGATGCTACGGATGTCTGATTAGGGCGATCTTGGAGTCGTTGAACTCCAATCGTCGCCCTGATCACATCCGTACAGTTGGATCTTTGTTCCGAGGCCCCGATAAAATGTTTGCCCTGTCCAAGCACATAAAAGGAGACAATTAACCTCCATTTTATTCAAACTACTCCAAATGCAAGATGATGCATGTTATGCAATATTTATATCATGAAATGCAATCCTATGCTTAAAAACATGCATAAACTGACATTTTAAGTAGTGTAAATGTGTTTACATCAGGAACCCCCCATCTGTTCCTGAGGACTGCCACCCTGCCCTGCGCGGTGATAACACCACACAAGGGGGTAATAATTATGTTGAATATGACCCATCTTTAGAATAAAAGGCACAACATAAGTCGAATAGGAGCATTGCATGCATCATGTACCAAGATTGCTTATAAACTGTATTAATGGCCATTTGTGTAAGCATTTGTCAAAGTAGGCCTCAGATGAGCAATCGGACCGCACGGATGGATTCAGAACAACGAACCGAGTCCAACGGACTCAAGATCGGCCAAATCCGACATCCAGAGCTCCTACAATGGGCCCAAGAAGTTCTGACCGTTGATCTGGAGATCAACGGCCCAGATTGTGCCACGTCAGCCCCGCCCCCACCGCACGCGCACCTTCAGCCAGCCGAGGACAAATCTCGGCTGTCGATCTTCGATCGAACGGCCGAGTTCCATGCACCCGCCCGCGGTCGCCGCGATAAAAGCGCGGGCATGGCGCAATGGTTAGCGCGCATGCTCGCATCCACGCGACGCGCGTTCGAGCCGCGCGGGGTGGAATTTGAAGGCGAGCGAAGGGTGCGGAGAAATTGTGCCGCCCAATCAGTAGCGGGCGGCCAGGATCTCCCCACGCGGCGCGACCGCAGCTCTCGAGCGCCCACGCTCGCGCGCATGTCAGGCGGAGACGCGGGTGCACACGCGCGCTCGAGGTGCAATATCAGCGCGGGCGAGGAAGACTCGAAGATCGGACGGCTCTCGTTCAGCGGCCACGGATCGCGCAAGGAGAAGGAACGGGGTGGGTGGCTGACCGGCGCCGAGAGGGCTTCACCTACGCTTTTGGAAGTGGTTTTAGCGACGCTCTGGATGTCGCTAAAGCCCCTTCTTCTTTTAGGAAGCCCTTAGCTCTATTTAAACCCCCTCCAACCACCATTCAAGGCATTCACTCCCCCTTGCAACTACTCCACTCCTCTCTTAGCTAGCTTTAGTCACTTTTGTAATCGCCGGAGACGACGAGCCACCGACGGAGCCTCCTCCACCGCCGTGGCTGCCTCGTCACTCTCCACTCACTCTCTCTCTCACTCTCTCTTTTAAGCTTTCCGTTACTTTTGTTGAAGCATGTATTTAATGTTGTAAGTTATGAACTGCAAATGCATGTTTAATGAAGTTATTTTCCGTTCAATTGCCATTTTAATTTCTGTTCAAGTTGCATGATCAAAACCAAGAGCTTTCTAATACTAAACTCTCTCTCTATCTCTCTCTCTCTTTTCAAAACCGCATCTTTCGCAAGCAAAACTCCGTCTTTTCCGTGACAACAAGTGATAAACAAAAATCCGATTTCCACGCCTCCCTGACACCGACACTCGGACTCACCTCCGTTTAATTATTTTAAAATCGACGTTGCAAGTGCGACTATAACGACACTCCTTAACACACACGCACAAAAGCATGTCAGTTTTTGGCGCTGTTGCCGAGGAGGCAACGGATTTGTTTTATCACCTCCATTCCACATTCATTCTCACATCGTCTAATGCCCTACTTTCCTTTTTACTTGACGGTTACAGGAATTCGGTGCATGGACGGCAAAGCGACGCATCCCACGACGGTAGCAAGGGAATAGGCGCCTCGAGGACCGATAGTGAGTAACCTATCTCTCATTGTTTGCTTGTGTGAAAAAGCTAAAAAAATTGTAAAAACTGAAAAAAATTGGCGTGGTATATGATTGCTTAACCCACACCCTTAACATATCACCCCACAAAAAAAAAAATGTACACTCTAACATTCTGAATAAATTCTTGGAGTGTTCTTTTCTTTTTCTTGAGTGGTGTTTGCGAAGCCACCATGGGTTGACCTGGGCCGCACCACTCAACCCTAAAACTGACTCATCTAATAGAAGCTGCATGATCATTAGGATGAGTACACTAGGGTTTTAGAGCCTCTACAAAAGAAAAGGAAATCTACTTTCACCAAGTTGTGTGCAGAACTTGACGTGCCCACTGAAATTTGTTTGAGAACATTAAGACACGTCAACCCTAAAAAGTACTAAAGTAAGGATGAAACACTAAAAGACACCACATCTTAACAAATCCTTGCTTGAAAACCATGTTTTGCTAGAAGCACACACTTTGAAAGTGGAAAATTAAGAGGCACCACCCCAATCAACGCCTCATCACATCACCCTAAGCACAAGCACTATCCTAACCCTTTAAAACTGAGTAGACGTGCCCTAGGCAGGATTGAGTTAAGTCTCAAAAGGAGAGGTTTTGTTTGCTAGGCACTTGGCTTTCATTCCCTTGGTAGAATCTGGTGACTAGGCTGCGGGGCAGTGTCAAACGACCGCGGTTGTGGGGTCTATGGAATCGGAGACGCAAGCCAAAGGAAGAACCTTCCCTGCAATCCCCTCGTAATCAACCTGGCCAGATTAGCCTTGGGAAGGGGAGTCCAGTGCTTACGGACTTAATCACCCTTTGTGAGATTTCTAGGTCTCCTAAGTAATACACCATAAGGACTAGGCTTGGGTGCTTGATTGAAACACAGTTCTCGCATCTGTCACCCTCCGCATCCCCTCATGTTCTTCTCTAGTGTATGCACGGGGGGCGCTCACTGCATCCCGAGTTGTGTGTTTTGGGGCAGGAATCTAGGCGACGTAATTCTATTGAAAACATGGCTGAACCCAAGGTAGATGAGGCTGAGGATCAACCCCCACCAGATGCTATGGCTATCATCCAAGCTCAAATCAATGCTAACCATCGGCTTCAGCAACAACAAATCCACACCATCATGCAAGCCACACAACGGTTACAGAACCCACAAGAACAACCACCACCACCTTTCCACGACATACCAGGGCAACCACCACTTGATTTACCGCCATTTCAGGACCAGCCAAGACCCTTTCATGATTTCTATAACCTTTCTGCTATTAGAGTCGAGCTACACCTTAGGATCCCCGACGGGGGGAGATGATTTTGAGCTAAAACCAAATGTCTTAAGTCTGATCCAGAGCCACTTTCATGGAAGCTCAAATGAGGACCCCTTTCAGCACCTAAAGGATCTCGATCGCATAGCACGAACGGTGAAACCTAGGAACATTAGCCTTGACATTGTTCTAATCAAGATGTTCCCTTTCTCATTAAGAGACAAGGCTTCTCATTGGCTTAGAACACTAGGTAGACCCATCACCACCTAGGAAGAATTGAGGCATGCATTTTTAAAGAAATTCTTCCCCATATGAAAGACCAATGCCCTAAGAAGAGCTATCACTACCTTCACACTCCAGGGTGGGGAACAATTTCATGAGGCGTGGGAAAGATTTAATGAACTTTTGAGGAAATGCCCACACCACGAAGTTCTAAGGTGGCAATTGGCCCAGATCTTCTACCACGGTCTGGACAGCAACCTATGGAACTTCGTCGATGCCTCATGCGGGGGAAACTTCCTAAACAAAGATGAGGAGAGCGCGTTTGAGCTCTTTGAGTCTATGAGCGAGAATTCACTCAACAATGCCTCCATGAACCAGTTTAACAGGTCCAGTCAACCCCGTGGCGGGATTTATGAGGTGCAAGCAAATTCTGGAATGGTTGACATGGACATCATTGCCAAAAAGTTGGATCGAGTGGAATTGGTGGACAAAAAGATTGATGAGCTACTGAATCAGACCAGGAACCCCTTGCAGACTTTCTCCCTAGCAAAGGGAGCACATAATGTTGACCTGGTCCAGCCCTTCACCCAATTGAACCTGGAACAACCCCTGACCACGTTCCAGGGAGGGACCTTTGCTCCCTCAACCCTTGATTACTCCCTTCCCTCTTCATCAACATTGGCTATCCTAGAAGATGTGCAAGCCGTCCAAGGATATGCGAAACCTGACCCTTTCTCCAACACTTACAACACCGGCTGACGTAACCACCCCAACTTTGGTTGGACAAACCAGAAACCACCGCAATTCCAAAACCAGCCCAGGCCAAACCAGCAGCCACACTTGCCCCCCTATCAGCAAGGACCAGCAGTTAGACCCCAATATAACCAGAATAGGGCGACCCCTCCCCCACAAAACCAAATGGATACCCTAATAAAGATGATGGCTGACATGAACCAGAAACATCAGGAGGAAATGGCTTTGGTAAAGGGATAGTTAAGCCAACTCTTGGACTGTAAACAACAAGGATCCCTACCTTCCCAACCACAACCGAACCCGCGAAATATAATTAATAGAGGCCCCAATTCGCAAGGGCTCCAAAGCAACCCCGGGCAGGCTCACATGGTCCAGCCAGCCCCGCAAACACCTCCTAGGTTTGGCGCTTCTTCGTCCTCGTCTTCTCAAGGATCACCCCATGGCCCCAATGCCTCTGCGAATGCGGTGACCTTGAGAAGCGGCACCAAAACCTAGGATCCCAAATGGCCGACTCTCCCTGAGACTTTACCTGTTGAAATACCCGATTAAGAAGAGGCACCAACCAAGGACCCAGACATGGAACCAATCCACATTCAGACACCCTACCCTGAGGCCTTGGAAACAATCAAGAAAAAGAAGAATACTATGGAAACTGAGGAGCTGTTGGAAATTTTTAAGCAACTACAGATTAATATTCCGCTCCTAGAAGCCGTCAAACACATCCCTGCTTACGCCAAGTTTTTAAAGGATGCTTGTACACCCAAGTGTAAGCCGAGACCTCAAGCACCTAGGAAGGTTGTACTTTCTGAGCAAGCAAGTTCCGTGATATCAAGCAACCTTCCACTCAAGCGAACTGACCTAGGAGCGCCCCTGATTTCCTGCAATATCGGGGACATGACGTTTGATAGAGCGTTCCTGGACCTAGGTGCTTCTATCAATCTAATTCCAACAACCCTGTACCACCAATTTGGTTTTGGGGAGCTGACACCAACCCCTGTCACCATCTAGCTGGTTGATAGATCTGTGAAAACCCCAAAGGGGGTTGTCGAGGACGTAATTGTATGGGTCAAGGACTTCTATTTCCCGGTTGACTTTTTGGTGCTCGACATGGAACTCCCTGAAAAATTACAGAACGCACCCATAATTTTAGGCAGACCTTTCTTAGCTACGGCTAAAGCAAACATTGATTGCGACACGGGATGTATGGAAATCGCCTTCAGGGATAGAAAAATGCAATTGGATATGTTCCGGGCGACAAAGTCTTTTGATTGAGATTACATTGAGGAACATGATCCCGTGGAAACTTTAATCGAGGAATGCCTCACCTTCAGTTCTGTCTCAGACCACCAAACCCGTAGTTCTGACCCGTCACCATCATTACCCGTGGACCTCTGTAAGGCTGAGTATCATCACATGACACCATTTGAAGAGATCGATGTTGATCAACTACCGCCCTTTCCCTTCCCATCGACTGTGGTCCCACCCGCACCCGAACTTAAACCATTGCTTGAGAATCTCAAGTACGTCTTCTTGGGACCTGACCAGACCTTCCCAGTGATTATTAATTCTCATCTAACCAAGGATCAGGAACTCAGGTTGACTACGACTCTTTTAGAACATCGGGCCGCCATTGGTTGGACCATTTCGGATTTAAGAGGAATTAGCCCCACCTATTGCACCCACAAGATTTACTTGGAAGACGGGGCCCGACCTTCCCGCCAGATGCAGAGATGTTTAAACCCTAACATGCGGGAGGTTGTTAAAAAATAAATCATCAAGTGGCTTGACGCCGGCATCATCTACCCTATCTCCGATAGCCCCTGGGTGAGCCCCGCTCAAGTGGTTCCAAAGAAAGTTGGGCTCACCGTTGTCACCAATGATCATGGAGAATCCATCCCCACCCGCACCACTACCGCATGGCGGGTGTGTATTGATTATAGGAAGCTTAATGAAGCCACTAAGAAGGACCACTTCCCCTTGCCATTCATTGACCAAATCCTTGAAAGATTGGCAGGGCAGAAGTATTTTTGCTTCCTAGATGGATATTCAGGATATAACCAAGTCGCAATTGCTCCAGAAGATCAGGAAAAGACCACATTCACTTGCCCGTATGGCACGTTTGCATTCCGTCGAATGCCGTTCGGGTTATGCAACACACCTGCGACCTTCCAGCGTTGCATGCTAGCCATTTTTTCAGAAATGGTGGGTGAATACTTGGAGGTCTTTATGGATGATTTCTTTGTATTCGGGAATTCATTCGACCATTGTCTGAGCAACTTGGAGAAAATCCTGAAATGATGTATCGAGGTTAACTTGGTGTTAAGTTGGGAAAAGAGCCATTTTAAGGTTCAAGAAGGAATTATCCTCGGTCACATCGTCTCGCATAGGGGTATCGAGGTAGATCGAGCTAAGGTTGATTTAATTTCCAAACTTCCTCCACCTAATTCGGTCCGACAGATTCGCTCCTTCCTAGGACATGTTGGCTTCTACCGAAGGTTCATCAAAGACTTTTCCAAGCTTTCCAAACCCTTGACCGACCTTCTAGCCAACGACGCCATATTCCACATATCTCTTGATTGCATCTAGGCTTATCACACCCTCCGGGACTTAGTTTCCACCGCACCTGTACTTCAACCCCCAGACTAGTCCCAGGACTTTGAGATTATGTGTGATGCATCAGATTTTGCCATAGGCGCTGTCCTGGGACAAAGGCAAGACAAGAAGCCCGTGGTGGTCTACTACGCGAGCAAAACATTGGACGAGGCCCAACGTAATTATACCGTCACAGAGAAAAAGTTGCTCGCTGTAGTATTTGGACTTGAAAAATTCCACTCATACACTGACCATTCAGCCATTCGGCACCTGTTGGCCAAAAAGGATGCAAAGCCCAAGCTCATCAGATGGATCCTGCTTTTGCAGGAATTTGACCTGGAAATCCGAGACAAGGCCGGATCGAAAAATGTGGTGGCTGACCACTTGTCGAGACTTCATCCAGATCACAATGGACCCTCCCTACCTTTATCTGATACCTTCCTTGATGAACACATCCTAGCCGTGCAAGACAAGAAAATGCCAAGGTATGCTGACTACGTCAATTACCTAGTTATAGGACAAACCTCGCACAGCTGGTCTAGACAGCAACGGGACAGGTTCTTGGCTGAGGCCAAGCACTATTTCTGGGATGATCCCATGCTGTTTCGCCTCTGTGCTGATCAGATCATCAGAAGGTGTATCCCTGAAGATGAAGTTCAGAGTGTGCTTTCCTTTTGTCATGACCAAGCATGTGGCGGCCACTTCTCTAGAAAGAAAACAGCTGCAAAAGTGTTGCAGTCTGGATTTTACTGGCCGTCCCTATTTACGGATGCACACATCTTTGCCAAAAATTGCTCACGCTGCTAAACACTGGGGACCATGACCAAGAAAGATATGATGCCCCTTCAGCCCATTTTGATTGTCGAAATCTTCGACGTTTGGGGTATCGATTTTATGGGCCCCTTTCCACCATCCAACGGCTTCGAGTACATCTTGGTCTCAGTAGACTATGTTTCCAAATGGATTGAAGTCGTCGCCACCCGACGATGCGATCACAAGACTGTCATGGACTTTGTGAAGAACATCTTTTCTCGGTTTGGAATACCCAAGGCCATGATCAGTGATGGTGGAAGCCATTTTATTCATTCCCAATTCCGTGCCCTACTTAGAAAATACGGGGTAAACCACCGCATTGCCACCCCGTATCATCCACAAACAAATGGGCAGACTGAGGTCTCTAATAGACAAATCAAGAACATTTTACAAAAGACTGTGAGACCTAACAGGAAAGACTGGTCCACACGACTTGATGATGCCCCGTGGACATACAGGACCGCTTTCAAGACCCTGATAGGCATGTCGCCTTATTGCCTGGTCTTTGGCAAGGCCTGCCATCTTCCTGTCGAATTGGAACACTGGGCTTACTGGGCTGTCAAGCAGTGTAACATGGATCCCCAGTTAGCCGGTGCGCAGAGGACGCTGCAATTATCTGAGCTCGAAGAAATCCGTCGGGATGCCTTTGACAATAGTCGACTGTATAAGGAGAAAATGAAAGCTGTCCACAACCGACTCATTCATAGAAAAACCTTTGAGCCTAACCAGCAAGTTTGGCTGTTTAATGCACGCCTAAAACTCTTCCCAGGGAAACTCAGGTCCAAATGGATAGGACCGTTTCGGGTGGTTAGGCCCTATTCTAATGGGGCGGTTGAAATCGCTGATCTTAACACTGGGCATACTTTTACAGTTAATGGTCAAAGATTGAAGCATTTCCTGGCCCAGGTGCCCCCCAAGGAAAGTGTCACCCTCGTTGAGGGCTGACACTGAGCACCGCCCAGCTGGAGGCGTTAAACTCAGAGCTTCCTGGGAGGCAACCCAGAGGATTCAGACTGATCTGGTAGTTTACGTCACTCAGGTACTATCTTTTTGAACCCTTTTGCATCATGTATCTGCCAATGAGGACATTGTCCAACTTAAGCATGGGGGGATGGTAAATTGCATAATCCTGAGCTCAATTAATCAGTCTGAATGAATAAATTAATTAAAAAAAAGAATTTAGGACGAAAACTTAGGCATTTGAAACTTGTCAATAGTAGGAAATAATACAGAAAGAACTTAAACACTTAGACTTTTCAGGCCTTTAGGCTTAATCATCCCTGGTGTCCGTTAAAATATGGATTTAGCAGCGAATCCTTGCAACCTTAAGCTATTCTAATCCACCTACTAAATAAGGTAATAAGTATACGACTTATCAACTCACCCTTTAACTAAGGAAAACTTTGAGTCTAAGTATCTGCACACATTTTTGCACAGACTCACTTCTCGGAGATTTTGACAGAAATTGGGTAGCTAATGAACTCTTTAGGGTGGTATGGCTGGTAAGTTGTCGTGGGTAACAGCCCATTAGCAGGTTGTCCAGAACCCAGCCATAGGCCATTTCTTTTTCATTGCCTCTAGGTACATTTGAGATCAGGGAAGACACCTACAAAAAAAAAAAAAAGGAACGAGAAGAAAAGAAAACAAACCACACTTCATCGCACAAGTATGGCTGGCAAGTGATCGTGGGTAACAGCCCATTGGTCGGTTGTCCAGAGCCTAGCTCAATAATTGCACAAAAAAGATCAAAACACCTAAGGAAGAAGCGGGGAAGTAGTACAAGTCGGGGAGATATACACTGGAAAATTCCTTGTGTTGACCCCAATTAAAACAAATGTAGGGAGAAAGCTACCAATCGAACAAATACACCTTCAGGAAAATTTGTTTCCTTTTCCGGTTGCGTAGAAACTCGAAGTCTGTCTCAATTACCGTTAAGTGAGTCTATCACAACATTCACACCAAGATGCTTAGTGTGATTTCCCTACTTGGAGGGGTGAGATCAGCGTGACAAAAAAATGCGGAATTAAAATATATAAAGCAATCACAAAAATAAGCAATTACAAAATGTACACAGGTATTTTTAGGTGGAAACCCAAACCGGGTGAAAACCACCACCTAACCCTCTCGAGTTAGGATTTTCCGATCAACCTAGTTGATCAAATCCACTAAACGAATCACTTTAAAACGATGGTGATTCAACCTCAGTACAACCACGCTACAAGTACGAGGGTAGCGTTCCTCAACCCCTTCTCTCCACGAGAAGGATTTTGTCCCACGAAGGAGACGGGAATTCGCAAAGCGAATACCCAACCAAAAGACAAAGATAAAAATAAACAATAGTCCTATAGAGCCAATAAAATAATTAAACCTAGCTTCTATAGGAAATAGGAAACTCCCCTTTGCAAGGAGTGCGTCGACGATGACGCGGTGCGTGTGCCACGCGATGGCGCTACGTCGCTCTCGTGAACAACAGCGGGAGAGCGGGTGCGCAAACTGAATTTAGCTCTCAAGATATAGAACTTGAGCTTAGAGAGCAAGAGAGACACAAAAGAGTGGAAAGTATGTTGCTTAGGTGTGTGTCTTGTGTGTTTTTTGAGTTGCAAAGGCTCCCCTCTATTTATAGAGGCCTTAGGAAGGCTTTGGAAGGCTTAAGAAAGGTTCTATAGCCGTTGGGTGCAAAGCCCAAGAGAATCAGGCCGAAATCAGGACAATGATTGCATTTGATAGGGTCATCAGACGTCTAACTATGGCATCAGACGTCTGGAAGGCCACTTTAAGACGTCTGATTTAAATGTCAGACGTCTGATTCTATGCGGGTTTCTCCCTGACTTGGATCATATCTAAACAGGGTTTTTGTGCAAGTCCATCAGACGACATACAGGACGTCTGGCACTAAGTATAGACGTCTGGAAACCTACTTTTACTGTGGGAATTGATTTCCAAATGTTGCAACGGCTAGAAAATCTCTGAGAAGAGATTTTGGGTCATCCGAGGCAAAACGGTCATTTATCAGACGTCTGGACAGTCCTATGGACGTCTGATAAGGCTCTAACGGTCATATCTGGAGTGTTTGCGAAGCCAGCCAACGGTCCACTAATTGGACGTCTGGCAAAGTCATCAGACGTCTCCTAAGACGTCTGGTCTAAGGTCTGGACGTCTGATTTCATCAGACAGAACTAACTATGTCCAGCCTAACAGTTATCAGACGTCTGAAACAACAGTCAGACGTCTTAAAATACATTATCAGACGTCTGATTTGGGAATTAGACGTCTGGAAAGTCTGTTTGAACCCTATATCGGTTTTCTAAGTATTCTACAGAAAACCTAAGTATCCTAGGGTTGTGCCGGTGTTCCTAGGACTACTGTTGGGGTTCTTTGAGGCTCTTTAACATGAAATATCTAAGGAAATAAAGAGCAACAAAAGAAACGAAAAAATACAAGTACAAAAGAAGGAAATCTATCCTATTCTTCATTTTCTTCCATCTTCAATCTTTCGCTCCACGCGAACCTCCTCTGTTTTCCGTCAAGCTCCTCCAATCCGTCCTGGATGCGAGCTCGTACTCCGTCTAAACACGTCCACATTTGCAATTGACCTGAAATCTAGGACTCAAATTGCAAATGTTAAATAACACGTGTTTTGTTATCATCAAAACAAATGATCGTGGTGCTTTAGCACCAACACTTAACACTTAGGGTTTTGACCGAGTTTTGGGTGGGTTGGGTAGCCATAAAAAGTTACCAACCCACACTGAATTCCGAAAAAAATTCTTAAAAAAATATATACGTATGTATAGTTATATATACATTAAAGCAAGGATTCGGGAGATTCGTATTTTGGCAGACACCTGGGCGCTGCTTAGTCTTTGTAGATTAAGATCTGCGCATATTTCCTCTTATTGACAAGTAACGAAGTGCCTAAACAATTACTTCTTGAATTCTCCAAGGAAATAAAGGCTAGAATAAACCTTGCTAGGGACTAGCAAGGAGTAAGCATGGGGGTATGATAACACCACACAAGGTGGTAATAATTATGTTGAATATGACCCATCTTTAGAATAAAAGGCACAACATAAGTAGAATAGGAGCATTGCATGCATCATGTACCAAGATTGCTTATAAACTGTATTAATGGCCATTTGTGTAAGCATTTGTCAAAGCAGGCCTCAGATGAGAAATCAGACCGCACGGATGGATTCAGAACGACGAATCGAGTCCAACGGACTCAAGATCAGCCAAATCCGACATCCGAAGCTCCTACAATGGGCCCAAGAAGTTCTGATCGTTGGTCTGGAGATCAACGACCCAGATTGTGCCACGTCAGCCCCGCCCCCACCGCACGCGCGCCTTCAGCCAGCCGAGGACAAATCTCGGCCGTCGATCTTCGATCGAACGGCCAAGATCCGCGCGCCCGCCCACGGTCGCCGCGACAAAAGCGCGGGCGTGGCGCAATGGTTAGCGCGCATGCTCGCATCCACGCGACGCGCGTTCGAGCCGTGCGGGGTGGAATTTGAAGGCGAGCGAAGGGCGCGGAGAAATTGTGCCGCCCAATCAGTAGGGGCGGCCAGGATCTCCCCACGCGGCGCGACCGCAGCTCTCGAGCGCCCACGCTCGCGCGCATGTCAGGCGGAGATGCACGTGCACACGCGCGCTCGAGGTGCAATATCAGCGCGGGCGAGGAAGACTCGAAGATCGGACGGCTCTCGTTCAGCGGCCACGGATCGCGCAAGGAGACGGAACGGGGTGGGCGGCTGACCGGCGGCGAGAGGGCTTCACCGACGCTTTTGGAAGCGGTTTTAGCGACGCTCTGGATGTCGCTAAAGCCCCTTCTTCTTTTAGGAAGCCTTTAACTCTATTTAAACCCCCTCCAACCACCATTCAAGGCATTCACTCCCCCTTGCAACTACTCCACTCCTCTCTTAGCTAGCTTTAGGCACTCTTGTAATCACCGGAGACGACGAGCTACCGACGGAGCCTCCTCCACCGTCGTGGCTGCCTCGTCGCTCTCCACTCACTCACTCTCTCTCTCTCTCTCTTTTAAGCTTTCCATTACTTTTGTTGAAGCATGTATTTAATGTTGTAAGTTATGAACTGCGAATGCATGTTTAATGAAGTTATTTTCCGTTCAATTGCCATTTTAATTTCTGTTCAAGTTGCATGATCAAAACCAAGAACTTTCTAACCCTAAACTCTCTCTCTATCTCTCTCTCTTGCTCTTCAAAACCGCATCTTTCGTAAGCAAAACTCCGCCTTTTCCGTGACAACAAGTGATAAACAAAAATCCGATTTCCACGCCTCCCAGAGACCGACACTCGGACTCACCTCCGTTTAATTATTTTAAAACCGACGTTGTAAGTGCGACTATAACGACACTCCTTAACACACACGCACAAAAGCACGTCACGCGGCGCCATCCTCCGCGCAAGGTCGTCGGAGGTATGGAACTGCGTAGAAATGGCAGGGAGGACCGTTCTGCAAAGAATGATGAGAAGTTAGGGGGCTGAACGCAAGGGTTTCAAAAGGTAAGGGTCAAAAAGTAAATTAAGATGACCAATTTGTAAAGTCGGTCAAGATGATCTTTTCTTAGGCCTAAATTTTTATACCAGACTAATTTGAACCTAAGGATTTTAATGGTGAAATTTAATTTTAGGTTGGACCATGTTTGACTGATCAATTTGCGTAAAAACCTAAATTAAGTCATTAATTGGGCATGATTCTCATTTTAGGTCAAAATAGGTTGCAAAGGATAAATTGAAGGTTCTAAACCCTAGGGAATATTTTTCTATGTATTTTAGAGGGTTTAGTTGATTTTTATTCTGCCTTGAACCTCGTGAATTAAAGTGGGCTTGTTTTAGGGTTACAGAATGTCATTTTATTCCTAGAAGTTGCTATAACCTTTTTCAGATTAGATCATCCCACTTCCATCCTTATTAAGATCGTTTGACCTGTGTTTGGACCCTTAATTACCCTGTTTGCATACTACATTAGTGAACTTGTAGTTTTACCCTTTATAATTTATTTTATTCTTTAACTCAGAATTCTCTGAGTTAAGCATCTCTTTGGGTTTTGTAGGAGCTTTTTCACACTCATTTGGATTAAATTGTGCTAGTTATGTAGATTCCCTACTAGGAGGGGGTGACGTAATAAAATGCGGAATAAAATATATACCAATCTCACAAAATAAACAATCACATAATGTACACAATTATTTTTAAGTGGAAACCGAAATCGGGTGAAAACCACCACCTAATCCTCTCGAGTTAGGATTTTCTGATCAACCAAGTTGATCAAATCCACTAAACGAATAACTTAAACGAGGGTGATTCAACCTCAATTACAACCACGCTATTTTATACGAGGGTAGCGTACCTCAAACCCCTTCTCTTCACGAGAAGGATTTTGTCCCACGAAGGAGATGGGAATTCGCAAAGCGAATACCCAACCAAATAACAAAGTAAAATAACATATATAGTCCTATAGAGCCAACAAAGAAATTTTTAACCTAAGCTTCTATAGGAATTAAGAAACTCCCCTTTGATGGAAGTGCGTCGAATCGATGATGCGGGTGCGTGGGCTACAAGACGGCGCAATGTCGCTCTCGTGAACTACGACGGGAGAGCGGGTGCGCAAAGGCTTGATGCTCTCAAGATGAAGTACTTGAGCTTGGAGAGAAAGAGCTTTTCTTCTTAGGATCAAGAGACACAAAATGGTGTGAAAGTGTATTACTTGGTGTGTCTAGGTGTGTGTTTGTGTGCAAGAGGTTCCTCTCTATATATAGAGGCCTTAGGAAAGCTTTGGAAGGCTTTGGAAAGCTTCCATAGCCGTGGGGAGCAAAGCCCAAGAGAATCAGGCCGAAATTAGGAACAATGATTGCACTAACAGGGTTATCAGACATCTGATCCTAGCATCAGACGTCTGGGAAACCAGTTTAAGACGTCTGAAAACAAGGTCAGATGTCTGATTTTAGGCGGATTTCTTCCTGACTTGAATCAGATCTAAACAGGGTTCTACTGCAAGTCCATCAGATGACATACAGGACGTCTGGCACTATGTCTGGACGTCTGGAAACCTATTTTTTCTGCGGGAATGGATTTCCAAGAGTTGCAACGGCTAGAAAATCTCTGAGAAGAGATTTTCGGGTCAGCCGAGGCAAAACGGTCATTTATCAGATGTCTGGAAAGGCTTCAAGACGTCTGATAAGGCTCTAACGGTCATATGCTTCAGTGTTTGTTAAGCCAGCCAATGGTCCACTAATTGGACGTCTGGCAAAAACATCAGATGTCTTCTAAGACGTCTGGACTAAGGTCTGGATGTTTGATTTCATTAGACAGAGCTAACGAAGTCCAGCCTAAATGTTATCAGACGTTTGAGTCTACAGTCAGATGTCTTAAAACTCATCATCAGACGTCTGATTTTAGGATTAGACGTCTGGAAGGCTATTTGACCCCTATATTGGTTGTTTAAGTTCTCTACAGAAAACCTAAGTATCCTAGGGTTGTGCCGATGTTCCTAGGACTACTATTAGGGTACTTTGAGGCTCTTTAACATGATATTCTAAGGAACAAAAAGAGAAAGGAAATAAAGAGAAAAGTACATGAAAGAAATAAATAGAATTCTATCCTATTCTTCTTGTCATTCCATCTTCAATCTATCGCTCCTCGCGAATCTTCTCTATTTTCCATCAAGCTCCTCCAATCCATCCTGGATGCGAGCTCGAACTCCATCTAATCACGTCTCCATTTGTAATTTGCCTGAAATCTAAGACTTCAAGCGCAAATGTTAAATGACACGTGTTTTGTTATCATCAAAACAAATGATCGTGGTGCTCTAGTACCAACAAGTTAGGGTTCATGATGAGGTTCTCATCATACCCCCATGCCTAGCTTTTGCTAGTCCCTTAGCAAAATTTTAAGGTCTCAACCCTTGTTCTAGACCATGAAGTTCTTAATGATTTCAGATAAGTGCTTTTTCTTTTGTAACCTTGATTAGGTCAGAATGCCAACCATAGGCCTAAAAGGTACTCTAGTACCAACCAAGATCCAGATCTGTCTAACCTCAGCCTCAGTCCTTAGCAAAGGTTTTTAAGGCCTACAAGAACTAACCTAAGGCTTATTGGACTTTGTGGTTAAAGCACCCGTGCTTGAGACAATTTTAGCCCTGGCTGAGTTTGCAGTGCGTTTTGTAAGAAAGAGAGGTAGAAGATTTATATGTTTGGAGAGTTTTCTCTCTCTTTTTCTTTTTAATTCTAGCTTAGGATTGGCTTCTCAACACGGTCTGTATCAGATTCCTTGTCCCCATCATCAATCCTCAAGGGTTCCTGGCAGTCGATGCTTCGAGATAGCACCGCCCATGGCAACCCCCAGAACCCTGGCTATTGAGATTTCGAGATAATCCCATCCATGGTGTTCCGTGGCCGAATTCAGATCCTGGCAATTGACATTTCGTGATAATGCCATCCATGGATTTGAACCAGCAGAGTGCTTACATGCCTCCAGTAGGATATGTAAATATCCTAAGAGACAAGCACCGAGGAGATGACATTTTGTTACGCATCTTCGAGGGGAATTTCTCACCTCTCCGCGCTGGGAACTCGTCCAAATCAACTTGTGTTGATCGGCCGCTCCTACTCTAGGTGTCATTTTCAGAATTTTTGCAACGCTTCTACGTAATTTTGATTTTTATGCTTACTGAACCAGGCTGTGTGTGAAGTTAGGGTACTTAGGTTACTGAGTCTCGTAAACCAAAAGTTAGTTAACGAGGCCAAATACTCCCTAAGCCTTGGACCTAATACTTAAGCTTTTCATTTTCCTCAACCTCTTGAGGAATGTCTAGATCTTAATGGGTACTAAGAGTCTATCCAAGAATGCCTAAGGTTTGCATTCTTACTAATCTTACTGTGCACTTTCCATTTCTTTTCCTGAATGAGGTTTAGAACTTAGGTTAATTCCTTAATTTCTTACTAATGACTATCTCTTTTCTTTCATTTTGTGCTACTTTTCATTTTGTTCCTTTTTCTCCTCCTCCTTTGTAGAGTCCACAAAATTTCTTTCTTCCTCTCATTTTATTATTATTTTTATGGTATTGTTGGCATATGTGAATTTTTTTGTTTAAAACCTTTTCTTACGAGTTTTGCACTTCCATACCCCCCCATCTCTAAGATTTACAATGTCCTCATTGTAACTTAGGAGGATTTTTATTAAACTTAGTTCATACATTAGGATAGATGTTATGATGAGTGAATGGGTCGGGGTGACAGTTGCGGATGATTTCTAATCTCAGATGCAAGCATCTGAGGTGGAGTCGGTTGTCTTAAATGGTGAACTTTAAGTGCAAAAAGGTGTTCAAAAAAAAGTTTCGAGTTTTTTCAAAAAGAATGACGGGCTGCCTCCCGTTGAGCGCTGAGTTTTACGCCATCGGTTGGGCGCAATATGCTCAGGGAAAATGGAGGATAAATGATGATTCAGCCAAATCAGTAGAGGTTACATCAATGAATGGTTTGAGTCTCTGACCGTTCACGATGAAAGGTTCGGAATCATGGCTGAGCGGACTAATTTTGACGGCTCCATTTCCAAAAACCTGTCGGACAAGGTATGGTCCAACCCACTTGGATCGCAGTTTCCCAGGGAAGAGTTTGAGTCAGGCATCAAAGAGTAGGACCTTCTAACCAGGATGAAAGATCTTTCTAGAGATGTGCTTGTCATGGAAGGCTTTAACCTACTCTTTGTAGATTCGAGAGTTCTCGTACGCATCAAGGCGTAACTCATCGATCTCGCTTATCTGAAGCTTTCTGTGGGTTCCAGCCTTAGAAAGATCTAAATTACAGCTCCGTACTGCCCAATAGGCTTTATGCTCTAGTTCGACAGGAAGGTGACACGCCTTCCCGTACACCAGTCTAAAAGGAGACATGCCTAATTGGGTTTTGTGGGCGATCCTATAAGCCCACAAAGCTTCCAGAAGTCGGGACGACTAGTCCTTCCTGTCAGGCTGAACAGTGACCTGCAGGATTTTCTTGATCTCCCGATTTGATAGCTCAGCTAGACCATTAGTCTGGGGGTGATAAGGAGTGGAGATTAGGTGAGACACCCCGTATTTGGTCATCAGTGACCTGAACTGAGCATTCGTGAAATGGGTCCCTCCGTCAGAAATGATAGCACGAGGAATCCCGAACCGTGAGAAGATATTGTGATGAATGAATTTGAGAACAATTTTATGATCACAGGTTCGGGTCGGTATGGCTTCGATCCATTTGGACACGTAGTCCACAGCTAGCAGAATGTACTCAAAGCCATCCGAAACAGGAAAGGGGCCCATAAAATCAATCTCCCAAATATCGAAGATTTCACATACGAGAATCGGCTGCAAAGGCATCATGTCGCGATGGCTCATGTTGCCCAAAGTTTGGCAACGACTGCATGCCTTGCAGTGATTGTATGCGTCCTTGAACAGAGTGGGCCAATAAAAGCCACACTGGAGGATTTTTGATGCGATTTTGTGCCCAGAGAAGTGGCCACCGCATGCTTGGTCATGGCAGAAGGAGAGAATATCATTGATTTCACCTTCCAGAACACATCGCCGGATGATTTGATCAGCACTTATGCGGAAGAGGTATGGATCTTCCCAAATGTAGTACTTGGCATCAGAGTGCAATTTGTCTTTCTTGGCCTTCGACCAATCAGACGGGATCTGATGGGATGCCAAGTAGTTTACTATATTAGAAAATCATGGAAGTTTAATACCAATAGTCAGTAGGTGCTCATCAGGGAAATGCTCCGTGATGGGTCCAGAAGGGTTGATGATCTCAGAAGGAAGGCGAGACAGATGGTCAGCTACCACATTTTGTCTTCCCGCCTTGTCGTGAATCTCGAGGTCGAATTCTTGCAACAGCAAGATCCATTGGATTAGTCGGGGCTTCGTGTCCTTCTTGGTAAGGAGATGCCTCACAGCCGTGTGATTCGAGTAGATGATGACGTGGGAACCCAGGAGATAAGATCGAAAATTTTCAAGGGCAAATACTACAGCTAGCAGCTCTTTCTCCGTAACTGTATAGTTACGCTGAGCCTCATCAAGTGTCTTGCTAGCGTAGTAGATGACCATGGGTTTCCCGTCAACTTTCTGCCCCAGAACCGCTCCTACAGCGAAATCAGATGCATCACACATGATCTCAAAGGGTTGAGACCAATCAGGGGATTGTAGGATCGAGGCCTGGGTGACTCGGTCACGGAGGTTTTCAAAGGCTTGAGTGCATTCCTTGGAGATCTCAAAGGGTACATCCATAGAGAGAAGAGTAGTCAGGGGGCACGCGATTTTCGAAAAATCAGGAATGAAACGACGGTAAAAATCGACGTGCCCTAAAAAAGAACGGATGTCCCTGATCAAGCTGGGCATAGGAAGTCGAAAAATTAGATCAACCTTGGCTCGATCTACTTGGATGCCTTTCTCAGAAATAAGATGTCCTAGGACGATCCCCTTAGGCTCCATAAAATGTCTCTTTTCCCAGGAAAGAACCAAATTAACATCGATGCAACTCCTGAGTATATGAACCAAGTGCCGGAGGCAATCATCAAATGATGCCCCGAAAACTGAGAAGTCATCCATGAAGACTTCCAGATAATCGCCTACCATATCAGAGAATATGGCAAGCATGCACCGCTGAAAAGTCGCGGGTGCATTGCAGAGACCAAAAGGCATCCTTCGAAATGCGTAAGTTCCGAAGGGGTAGGTGAACGTGGTCTTCTCTTGGTCCTCAGGATGAATAGCCACTTTGTTATAACCGGAGTACCCGTCAAGAAAGAAGAAGAATCGATTTCCCACTAATTTGTCGAGAATCTGATCAATGAAAGGTAGTGGGAAATGATCCTTCTTCGTGGAGGAATTGAGTCGTCGGTAATCTATGCAGACTCTCCACGAGTTGGCTATACGGGTAGGTATGACTTCTCCGATTTCAGTCGTAATGGTGGTGAGCCCTGCCTTTTTAGGCACAACCTGAATTGGGCTCACCCAACGACTGTCGGAGATTGGGTAGATGATTCCTGCATCTAACCACTTAATGATCTCCTTTTTCACGACCTCCTGCAGATTGGGGTTTAAACGTCTCTGCATCTCACGGGAAGGTCATGCGCCCTCTTCTGAATAGATATGGTGTGTACAATAAGAGGGACTTATTCCAGTCAAGTCATCGAGAGTCCAACCAATGGCTCTACGATGTTGCTGGAAAACAGCAATCAGACGGGATTCCTAATCAGGAGTGAGCTTGGAATTTATAATCATAGGAAAAGTCTGATTAGAACCCAAAAAGATGTATTTCAACTGATCGGGAAGGGGTTTTAATTCAAGGATGGGGTTATCAGCAGCAGCAGGTGGTTCAGGGTAAGTGTGAGGTTCAAGGATAGGAGTTATGGGTTTGTCTAAATCAGGGTCTGACTTCTCTAATTGCGGTTCAAGATCTTTCTGTGGTTGATGAGGTATAATCAGGTTATTCTTAAAATGTGTTTCATCAACCAAAGCCCTAATATCACAGATTTGTTCTATGACACCGCAATTGATTCCTTGTTGGGCCTTAAAAATGTCAATTTTGAGGGTTTGATTCCCAAATTTCAGCTCTATTTGGCCCTCCTCACAACTGATGTTGGCTCTAGTAGTAGCCAGGAAAGGTCTCCCTAGAATGATCGGTGTATCCCTAGGATTTTCAGGTGCGTCTATGTCTAAGACTATAAAGTCTACAGGGAAATAGAAATCCCGCACTCTTACAATAACATCCTTAAGAATCCCTTTAGGTGACTTTATAGATCGATCTGCCAATTGTAGTGTCACCTTAGTTGGTTTTAGCTCAGATTCTTCTAAGTGGTTAAGTAAGGATGTGGGTATCTGATTTATGGAAGTATCCAAGTCTAGCAATGCTCTGTCAAACTGGGTTTCACCTATTTTGCAGGAAATCAGGGGAGTACCTGGGTCTTTTGCCTTGGGTGGGAGTCTGCTCAGGATTACAGAGATGGCTTATTCTGACAGTACAATTGGACTCCCACTCTTGGTTCGCGGCTTACGCTGAGATGTTCACATATTCTTCAAGAATCGTGCGTAAGCCGGTACGTGGCGAATTGCATCCATCAAAGGGATGTTTATTTGGACCTGCTTAAAGAGCTTGACCAGGTCCTCCTCAGGTGCCACGGGTTTTGTTGTCTTCTTTCCCTTGGTCAAGGCCTCGGGAAATGGAACCTTGGTTGGTTCTTCTAGGATAGGTCCAGGGATAGGGACATCCTGGATTACTGTCCTAGGGTTTGGATCACTACCAGGCTTGGAGTGGTCAGGATAGGGTGGATCTTGGGTTTCCTTACCACTACGGGTGGTTACAGAATTCAGTCCTACCTGGTTTTGGTTAAGGTTTGATAGGATGGGTTGTTGCTGATAACTCGCATAAGAAGTCGAAGCCTCCATCCCATCAGGTGAAGGAATAGAGGGGGCCTGATAAATCATGTGTGCTTGGCCCGGGTTTGGGTTCATAATGCGCCTCTGGGTTGGCACGTTATTCGGGTTAGGAAGAGGTTGAGAAGGAAGTGTGCCTGGTTGGTGAGAATTTGCCAACTGGGCCAGTTGGTTTTGAACCTCTGTGAGTTCGTCCTTGTGTTGCTTCTAAATAGACACATTCGTTCTTTGAATGTCAGCCAGAGTCTGAAGGATGAGGGACATTTGGTCTTGGTTTGGTCCTGATGGATAAGTTGGGTTGGGTTGAGGCTGAGGCGACTGGTAAGGACGAGATGGTTGTGGACGTGGCTGAAAGGGTGGTCTTTGGGAATTTCCCGCCCACTGGAAGTTGGGATGGTTTCACCATCCAGGATTGTAGGTATTGGAAAATGGATCATTTTGGATGGCGTTGAGGTCCTCACAGGTCTGAGGAACCTCCAAAGAGTCAGAGAATGGGGGAGTGGAGTTCCCCTGGCTAGTATAGAAAGGATCGGAGGATCCTCTGATCCGAGAATCAGATGGGGGTGGATATGGTTCCATCCCAGGAGAAGGTCGGTGGAGAATGTTTTGCATAGTCTCCCGTGTGGAAGGAGGCTGTGCAAAGGAATTATGCGCAGAGGTGGCTCGCTGCAAGTGCTGAGTCAGCTTATCCACCTTCTTCTCAATGATAGAGACCTTGTCCAATCGACTAGCCATCAATTCCAGGTCGACTGATGCGGACAGGCGCTGCGTCTCGTGTGCTCCCCTAAGGTTCGTCAATGCGCGAGTATTCGTCCTGTTGAATAATTCCATGGAGTCATTATTGATAGAGTTCTCGCACATGTTTTCGAGCATCTCCCACACGGTGTCCTCATGCTGACCCATGATATTCCCTCCGCAAGTTGCATTGACGAAAAGCCTAATATCTTCACGGAGTCCCTGGTAAGAAGATTGGACTTGTTCCCATTTAGGAACTCAGTGATGGGGGCACTTTCTCATGAGATCCTGAAAGCGATCCCATGCCTCATGGAGAGGTTCTCCCATTTGTTGCGTGAAGTGGGTAATTTGATGGTGCAAGGCATTGGTACGACCAACAGGAAAGAACTTATTCAAGAATTCGGACTGAAGTTCCTCCCAATTGTTGATCGGCCGGGTCTGCGTTTGGTACCAATGAGCGGCCTTGTCCATAAGGGAGAAGGAGAACATCTTCATGAGGAGAATATCCCAATTTTGTGCATCTGACCCAAAAGTCTGGGCCAAATGCTTTAGTTTTTTTATGTGCTGGAAGGGGTCTTCAGAATTAAGCCCATGAAATTTAGGTATGGCATGAATCATATTGGGCTTTAATTCAGAATCAGGGTCTCCAGTCGGGATTCTGACTCGAGGCTCAATAGCCACCGCAGCAGGATTATAATGGTCCCGCATCATGGGACGCTGAGGTGGGTGCATAAAGTTTTGGAAGAGGTCATTGAGTCGCTGGAGCTGGTGCTCCAGATTGTTCTCTTCCTCAACTAGCTGAGCCATTGTGGAAGAAGAAGGTGAGTTGGGTTCGGAGTCGGAGGAGAGGTCTATGTGAAGTGTTGTTTGCTCAAACAAGGGTACTGAGGCTCGGCCTCGAGGGGAGTGAATTTCTAAAGGAGGTTTCAAGAACCTCCTACCAAACATACACTAATGGAGAGGATGAGTTTAGCAGGTGCTGGACCCAATCAAGACACCCAGAATGTTGGGTGACTATTGAGGTTCGGGGCAGATGGACCCCTTAATCAAAAGATCATCCACCTGAGAATTACCTGGGCAGCCAGAGAGGGTGAGTCCCGCGAAGACCCCTACACGGTAGAGCATCCCCACGGGTTACAGGGTGTAACGACCTGATTCCCGAATCCCTACGAGACACGAGAATTGGACCGACTCGACTGACCCCAAGACCCAGTCGTCCAACGAGAAGTAACCAAAAGAGCAGTAAAATAAACCACATTCAACATGTATATAACTAGCAGTAACAAAATACAGCAGTAGAGAAAAGAAATACTACAGTATACACCACCACAACAGTAGAGAAATAAACATATACATAAACATGAAGCTTATAATAGAGAGAGTACAGGAGGTAACAGAAACGACTCACAACAACAGCAAAAAAAGTACAGTGGGTACTACAAGTGACACTACTGGGCTCGACTAGGCCCAGCGTCCTCTGCAGCTGCCGACTCTGGCTGCTCAACACCCGGTCCTGAAAAGTAACAAGGGTGACACGTCAGCGAAAACGCTGAGTAGAGTGGCAACTAAAAGCTAGAAGAAGCAGTAGAGTGGACAGTAGCTGTTATATTTTTACTTTCTTTCTTTATATTTTTCCATTATTCACTATTGATTTATTTCTCAGATCCTTCTCTTGATCTTGAATGTTCTTCGTGGGAACGATCTTGATTGCAGTCTTTTCCGAAAAGTAGAAGTAACACGTGGTGCTCTCCTGGTCGGGAGAGTCCCCTGTGGTGGTCCTACCCTCAGTCAACCACCCCAAGGTCGCTGATAGACGTAACGGTTACTACGGCACGCGCGATAAACGCACGGGTAGCTACCCCTCACTGGCACGCGGTCAGTCGTTTCCGTTAACGGGTGCGCCCATAGCACAGCACGGAACCAGTATAGGGCAGAGCCCTCTCAGTAACAGGGGTCCAGCCCCTCCACAGTAACCAAACAGGGGTCTTGCCCCTCCACAATCCACGCACCCTCGCCTGACTACCCTGGTTTGCCCAGTGGACCTAACAAGTCGGTGTAGGAAGGCTAGTAGAACCCCGGGGCCCGTGGGGTAGCTAGTGCTCTCCCTACACTAGTAGCTCTCCCCGATACGGTGTACACGAGGGCCAAGAGTCGGTACAAAGTGGCCAGACTTAACCCTCGGGTCCCTAGGGCGGCTGGCTCTCCTCTGCACTAAGAGGTAACAGGTGCTTTCCCTGGTACTACGTACCCAAGGGACAATAAACTTTCCCATTCACTTTTCCAGCTCCATCCCATTTATTTCCAGGAGCTCTACTCCTAATTCCCCGTAGGGTTCATGCTCATGTTTCTCAGGCCAAGCCATACTAGGTTTCATCATTTCAGGTTGATACACATATAATACGTGTTCCAACATTCAACTTCCTTTTTCTTTCCAATTTGTATACAAACAGCTCGTATTTAATTTCAACCAACAGAAATTACATGCAACAGTTACTAGTAATAGTACTCTACATTCCATAGGCAGCTGTTATCCAATTTCAGGAAATTATTATTATTTTATCCACTTATCCAAGACTGCAATGTATATATATATTCAGCTAGTTTTCCAGTCCTAGGATTCATGCCATACCCTAGGATCTATCATTCAATCTAATGTTTCAGCCCTAGGGTTCATGCAATGCCCTAGACTCTATTAATTGTTTCATAAGTGTATAATTTTTGATAAATAATTTAAAGGGCCACTCTACCCGCAAAACCGGGAGTACTGGGGGCGTGGTCGGCAATCCCGTGTGCCTCTGCAACCCCCAAAATCGCAACGGAACGGGATCCTAACACAAGGATCAATCACAAGGAGTTTCTCAGAACAGTATACAATTACTGTAAACAGGTAGAGGAAGTAAATCTGGAAAGAACGAAACTTGAAACAAGGAAAATAGACTCCGAACGGACCCTAAACGGGTCAAAAATGACGAGTCTGTCCAAAATCAGACGTCTGGAACTTCTTCCAGATGTCTTAAAAGGTCGATCATGCCATACCTTGGTCTGCGCAGTCCTCCAGACGTCCAGAAGCCCGCTGGATCGTCTGGTCCTAGTTCTCAAACGTCAGATTGTCACCCCGGACGTCTGGAGGTCCTCTCCAATGTTTGGTACTGTGGCCAGACGTCTGATCCGTGTGGGATAGCGAGCCCTCGCACCCTCCCGAATAGAACCTGTGCACACACACACCCGCTCTCATCGCAAAGAGATGCAGAAGAACGCGGCGGACGGCTGCATGGCCGTACATGCGTAAAAAGGAGAAGGTAGGAAAATATTGTAGCTGTCAGACGTCTGGACCTTCCTCCAGACATCTTCGGCATCGTCTGGACATAAGTCCAGACGTCTGATTCTGGGAAATTTTCCCAGAATCAGGACCCTTTTCGCTCTCCGCCCGCAACGCATGGCCGTGCCGCGCCATGTCCGCTTGCTGCCCGAGCTGCAGCAGCTCCTCCGCACCACCCCACTCTCGTTGCTCTCCCGTCGGCTGGCTCTAGCTGCCCCGGCAAGCTCGCACCTTTGTGGTTGAGCTTTCTTCTTCCTCTCGCAACACTCCTTCCCGCATGCTCGCAGCAGTCGCTGCTGCCGCACTCACTCGCTCGCTCGCGCTCTCGCTGGCAGGGAGAAGGAGAAGAAGAAGGCGGTGGAGTGAGGGTGAGGGAGTGGGCGGTGGTATTTGAAGGCAGCACGGGGAGAGAGAGAAAGAAGCGACGTCGTCTGCAGGGAGGGAGAGAAAAGCGAAGAACGAAGGCGGCGGGTTCAGTCTACGCGCGCACGTGCGTAGACGCGAACTCATACGCCGAAAAAAATTTAATACCAGACGTCTGGGAAGTGTTCCAGACGTCTGGGACACTTCCCAGACGTCTTAAACTACGTCTGATGCCCATGTTCGTAGCACAGGGTTTCCCCCACCCGACCTCTCTTGTCACTGAGATTCCAGGTAGACCAGAATGGGGATCTGGACCTCTTAGGTCTACCACTTTTAGTTAGGATCAAGGTGCTTAGGTTTTCACTTGAACTTTAGCCTTTTGAGTGCAAAGAGTGACCTAAGTTGAAGGTTGGTTGACCCAAGGGGTCAACTTCACCTGCCAGTTCCTTTGAGAGCTTATTAGGTCTTTGTCTTTTAGGGTTAAAGTGTTTTTAAGAGCCAAATTTCTTAGGGTTTCTCTGAATAGTTACTTTCAAACAATGGCTTGGGCACACTTCTTTTGGGAATTCTCAATTCTTGCTTAAGAAGTGTGTCTCTAAAACCCTAATTTTGAATCTTATGTTGGCTCTACTTGGTTCAGTTAGCTTCCTTTTGATTGGGTAATTAGGGCTCAGGCAAGAAGGAGTTAGCCCTAAATACCCTTAATGGATGTGTAGAAATAGTGTGTTGAAATTGAAAACAGGCAGCTTTGATGATTTACTAAATATGGAAGACAGGTTATACCTATATTGCTTGTTCTTTCTTTTTCTTCCTCTTTAGAATTTAGGGGTTAAAATGAGAGGATAGAAAATTACCTGTCCCAGGTGTGGTTGTTGCGCGGCTACTTGTTGTCTTCTTGATTTCTTGTGCCAGCACACAAAAGAGAAGAGATTAATAGAAACTCTAAAAATAGTGAATTAATGGCTTCTAGAATAGCCATTGCTCCGCGGCAACGGCGCCAAAAACTGGTGGCTTCTTGTTTCATCTTTATGTTTATTATGGTTTACAGTCGTTGTAGTATATAACAAAACAGCTACCAGATTACTACAAATTTTTTACTCGGAATAACAAGTTTTCCCGAGGTCGAACTCAGGGAGCAACTATGGTTCTAGAAGTATAAATGTTCACAATTATGTTGCAAAAATAATAAGAGAGAGAGAGAGCTAAAGTTTTGTTGGCTTCTTCTTCTCTCTTCCTCTTCTCTCTTCTCTTCTTCTTTCTGCTGATTTTTCTCTTCTTCTCTTTTTCTTCTTTCTTCTTTAGCCTGCGGCTGTGATGATCTTCTTCTTCTTTTTCTTTCTTCTTCTGCTCTGGCCTGCTCTGCTTCTCCTTCTTCTTTCTTCTTCTCTGCTTCCTTCTTTCTTCTTCTTTGCGCTCTGGTCGCTGCCCTTCCATCGTCTGACTTGGTGCTTAGATGACTTAACTATGGGTTTGCTACAGTGCAGCTTCTTTTCTTCTTCTTCAGCTCCTCTCCTTCCTTTCTTCTTCAGCTGCTTAGTGCGGCTAAGGCTTCGGCCGCTCCTCCTCTTCTTCTTTCTTTCTTTCTTCCCTGCACAAATACACACCCATCAGTGCAAAACCTACCCCTACCCCTTCCTCGCGTCTCTCTTTCTCTCTGAATCTCTCTTAGGAATGCTCTCCCAGAGTCGGGTAATCAGGTTCGAGTAACGCGCCTGGGACCAGGCCCACCGGCGTGCGGTGGTGGGCGAGGAGTGCTTAGTCGGGTAGTCGGATCCGGCCCAGACCAGCGGGGCGTGAGCACGGGCGAGGGCGAGCGAGCGCGTGGTGCGCTGCATGCGTGTGAGGGACCTGATCCCTGTGTATCGAAGGCAAACAGCCCGATACACTTTTTGAATTTACGTGTGGGTGCGCAGCCGCACACTTACGAGGTGGGACTAAAGTCCCACCTCCAGATTATGCACCCGCAGTTGAGGAAGCCGCTGTCAATTGGGGTAGCTGCGAGGCTCGCAACCCAAATCGCAAGCTTGGGCGCCTTCGCAGAATCAGTCCGCGCTGCCTGGAGCGCGTGCCTGGGCTGGAGATGGCCTGGAGCTGCGAGTGAAGGAGCTGCAGTAGCTCAGCAATGGCGGCGAGGGGGCACTGACCTGAAAACACAATGACGGCCTCTCGGCCACATCAGATAATGTGGGAAGCTTCGCCGGAGTGTGGCGAAGGCAGTGTGGGGGTCGGCGAGGCACGAGAGCACCTGTGGCGGTGGACCTAGGTCAGACTATGTGCGTGGAAATGGGTCTGTTCGGGGGGTGGTCGGGCGGTGAGTGGCGGTGTATGGAGTGGGGGAAATGGTTGAGTGGAGTGAGGGGGAGCTTCTGGGCTTGTCAGCGAGGGGTGAGGTGGTTTGTGGAGGTGGGGTGACCTCATCGGAGAAGGTGATCGGAGATGGAGCAGATGGAGGTGGAAGTGGAGGTCGGTGGAGTAAAAGGGTAAATCAGGAAAGGGAAAATATAAGGGAGAGAGAGAGGAAGATTTCTACCTACTTAATCGACGAAGGGGAAGAGGGAGGCGTCCGGCTCGTGCCTACCGAAGCTGAGGATGAAGATGCCCAGGAGGAGGTTATCGGCGACGAGGAAGGGATCTGAGGACACCAGCTGGTACGGCCTGGTGCAGACGACGGGGCAGAGTGAACTCTACTACAGGTAGGGCAGCTGAGCGACGAGGAGGAGGAGGAGAAGATCGTCGGAAGCTCTGGCATTCTGACCGGAGAGGGAGGAGATGAAAAGTAGGGTTTCTCTTGGCCAGAAGAAGCTTAAAGGAGATGGCAGACCCTGCCGCTCCTTATAAAGGCCTTGGCGAGGAGAGGGGATCGAGGAGGTGACGTGCCTACCTCGCCAGAGAGTGGTCGGAAAGGATACGCATGCCTTTCGTGCATTCTCACGAGAGGCATGGTCGGTTGCAGAGGTTAGGGGAGGATCCCTGCGACAGAGGACGTCGCAGGGAACCCCCCGTCTGTTCCTGAGGACGGCCGGCCTGCCCTGCGTGGTGCCATCCTCTGCGCAAGGTCGCCGGAGGTATGGCTCTGCGTAGAAATGGCAGGGAGGATAATTCTGCAAAGAATGACGAGAAGTTAGGGGGCTGAACGTAAGGGTTTCAAAAGATAAGGGTCAAAAAGTAAATTAAGAGGACCAATTTATAAAGTCGGTCAAGATGATCTTTTCTTAGGACAAATTTTTATACTAGACTAATTTGAACCTAAGGATTTTAATGGTGAAATTTTATTTTATGTTGAACCATGTTTGACCGGTCAATTTACGCAAAAACCCAAATTAAGTCATTAATTGGGCATGGTTCTCATTTTAGGTCAAAATAGGTTGCAAAGGCCAAATTGATGGTTCTAAACCCTAGGGAATAATTTTATATGAATTTTAGAGGATTTAGTTGATTTTTATCTTTCCTCGAACCTCGTGAATTAAAGTAGGTTTATTTTAGGGTTATAGAATGTTATTTAATTCCTAGAAGTTGTTATAACCCTTTTCAGATCAGATCATCCCACTTCCCTCCTTATTAAGTTCGTTTAACCTGTGTTTGGACCCTTAATTATCCTGTTTGCATACTACATTGGTGAAATTATAGTTTTACCCTTATAATTTATTTTATTTTTTAACTCAGAATTCTCTGAGTTAAGCCTCTCTTTGGGTTTTGTAGGAGCTTTTTCATACTCATTTGGATTAAATTGTGCTAGTTAGGGTTCATGATGAGGTTCTCATCACCGACCCACAACAACCTCTCGGAGTTGCCTTTAGCCCTTTGGCACTTGGCGAAATGCTCCCATGACTTGTCCACCATGCCTTGGGGAGCAGACGATTTGTCCAGCCGACTGGTCAACAAGCCGTAGGTGGGCCTGTGTCAGGTAGGCATAATTGAAAGTGCCTGGTAGGGTCTCCTAATAGGGTGGCTGTGTGCCGACCTTACCTGAGGGTGGCTCCCAAAGGCACTGTTGGGGTCCGCCCTCCCCCCTCACCGGGCCTCGACTAGCTTCTTGGGCGTTTATAGCGAGAGGCTACCATTACCCCCTTCTCAAGTGGGCAGGTGGTACGCACAGGGGTGTACGCCCAAGGCCGTTGGCCTTAGCCTCGTATCTCCCTTCCCTAGCTTGGGTTACGTGGAAAGGGGATCACTTTGGGAGCTTCCCTTTACTGGGATTGGTGTGCTAAGAGTGTTGTCAGGGTGCGGAGAAGCCGAATCCCGACAGAGCCCCCCCTGAGAAAGGAGGAGCCGCAGGTAGGGCCACGAGTGGTTAAGACAATCGTAGAAGTTTTTGCCTTGAGAGGTTGAGGTAGGGTGTCGGAAGGGTGCCCCCTCCTAGCAACAGGATGCTCGGAAGAGAGATGGTATTTCTATTGATGCTTCCCACAGATGGCACCATTTTATGAGCCCTAGATGGCCACAAAAAGATTTGTAAAGACTGAGAGCGCTACATAGTCATGAGCATCCATCCCTAGGAGCAAGTGGTCGAGTCTCCATTGCGATAGGAGGACTCAACATGACGAACATCAAGCCATCACATGGGAGACAAGGCAATTTGGTGACCTAGTTCCACCACAAGGGATGTATGTCTGGGGGGAGGATGATACTCCCAATATGCACTAGAATTTGAGAGGTTACAAGATTTCTCTCCCTTGTAGCTCCGCTCTCCTGGGAGCCTCCCTCTCTATTTATAACATCGAAAGACCTCTAGCCTAGGGGCCTCTAGCACCCTTTATGTCAGACGACGTGTCTACTGTCAGAACATGGGTGGTCACTTCCATCTTGTCATATCTTTGATCTTGACTAGGCCGAATCTTTTGGCAGATTGGGTGAATCCCAATTTGGGTCCGGCTTGTCGCAGGCGGGACAGGTGATCCTGGTCCCTCATGCTTATCCTGTAATCGGGTAGCTGGATCCTCTGCTGGGCTGTATGTGGAGTTTTGGGTTCGAGGGCGATTTTTGCTCCTCATCATATGCCCCCACTCTCTAGCTAATGCGAGTTGCTGAGAGAGTAGTAAGAATGCCCAAACTTCGCGGTGAAATCGAGACACAATTTCTTTGTTTTTGTTCTTTTCTCCATCTTCATCTTCTTTTTTGGAACTTGAGTCATCCTAAGTAGCTTGAAATATCTTCTTGTGTTTGTCTGAATTTTTTCTTTTCTTCAAAAGAGGACATTCATTCTTAAAATGCCCTTTCCTCTTGCAATTGCAGAAAGTGATTTGCTCTTCTTCCTACTTATTTTTGAAATCTTTTTCCCTAAAACACTTACAAATTTTTTTAGCAATAATAAGAAATTCATTGTCATCGTAACTTGCCTTCGAATTGGTATTTGCCTTAAATACAAATGACTTCTTTTTCGGCTCGGTAGCTTGTTTCTTAAATTTTCTTTGTTCTAATTTGTTCATGGCCATTTGTTCCTTAATGTGGAAAGGGAAATGAGTTGAAGAAAGATATGGTGGAGGAGATCCATCCTAAGTGGGTGGTGGTGGAATGGGAGTCTCAATCTCCTTGCCATCCTCAGTCATTTCTCAGGTAGGCGTGTCTTAGTCTTGTGGTTGGTTAGAATCTCTGGATAGGTTAGAATCTTTAGGTGGGTTTGGTTTCTCTATAACCTTTATGCTCCTCAAGGCCATGACTGCTTGAGCTTATTTGTGGAAGGCTAAGCCCTTTCCTTTAGGGTTCACTTCGGGTTGGCTCGGTAATTGCCCCTCAACTCTTCTATTCAATTGAGTAGCCAATTATCCAATTTGTGGTTCTAATATGCCAATTGACTAGGTGTGAGAGTTGAGGGTGAGATGGTCAGACATGTGTTCAACCTTCTAGTCTTTCATCTCTTAAAACATACTCTCTTGGGTAGAGACCATGGAACTAATCGCCTTCATCAAATTGGCCATGTTAGATTTCCAATCTTTAGAGGGAGCATGTGTAGTTTATGTGTCAACCTGTGGAAAGGAAGGTTGTTAAGAAGTGTGAAGGGAGGTTGTGGCATGTGTTGGTTAGTGTTCCTCATGAGAAATTTGGGTGATTATGCTAATCAGGATTATAAGTATTTGAGTAGGGATTATTCCTTGGTTTAGCAAAACCTTGTGCAACGTTCATTTGCACAAACTTAAGGAACTGTGACACTAGGTGGTAATCGATATTTGTACGATCCATACTAGAACAAAGAGTGCAAGCCTTTGATTTAGGGTCATGAAGGCTTGTTGGGAACTCCTAGACAATAGTTTGTTGAATTTCTAATTGAGGAACTCTAGTTTTTGAGTCAAGGTGTTTCTAACACCCACCTCAAATATCTTCCTCTTCTTGAAAACTAAAGGCGTCGCTCTAGATGTTGCAAGCCTAGATGCATGGAATTTTTGCTCAGAGTTTCAAATAGTGCCCATGGCTCATCCTCAATTTTAGTGAATAATGTACCGCCATTTGTGGAGTCCACCATTTGACAATACCTATCACTGAGTCCATTATAGAAACTTTTGATTAGTTGCCACTTAAAGATCTGATGATGAGGGAATTTTCTAAGAAGATCCTTAAAGAGTTCTCAGACCTTGTGCAATTGTTCCCCTTCCTCTTGAGCAAAAGATTGTATTAAGTACCTATGGTGATCAGTCTTACTCATGGAGTACAAATTCTTTAGCAATTAGGGCATTAATAGTGCCCAAGTTTTAATGCTTTTGTCAATTACAAAAAATCAGTGCTCAACCTTATCCTTGAGGATGAATGGGAACAAGGTTTTCCTCAAGACATCCTCTTCGAATCCTAATACTTCGACCATTGTATAGATTCCCAAGAATTCATTAATATGTCTGTCCAAGTTCTCATTATTTAATCCATGAGAGTTGGGTAAGAGGGCAATGATACTAGGGTTAAACTTGTAGCCCAGCACATTCATTTCAGGTTAGCGTACATAGTTGATAGTGTTATAGTCATCGGACATGAAATAATTCCTTGAAACTTAGGGTTGCTCACATGCACAATAGTTGCCTTGGTTAGCCTTAGATCTAACTTTCAACCTTTCTTGTAAAATCCACTCAGGTTTAGGATCAAAGGATTTGAGCATAGGATATGAGAATGGAGACCAAGCATGCACTAACACAATTAGCAAGTAGAAGTTCAGTTTATTTTTTTTCATATTTTTGATTTTTTTATTTTGTCAATCTTTTTATACGAATATGAACTAATAATTAGCAATGCAGTTACGTGGGTACTAACTGATTTACGATATGCTACAAAGACTCTAGGCTTATCAATGTCGAAAGGAGGTCTCGGATCAAATCTGCTCACCTTTAGATCAAAGTACGAGTGAGATGAATTTGTTTATTTTTTATTAACTCCATCTTGATATGCAAGGGCTCTAATCTATATGAGTGCATGTGCAAGTAGGAAATAAATTGTGTGCAAGCCATGAATAAAATATGTCAACATCATTATTAGTGGTTGGTAAAAATTATTGTTCCACAAGGGACCTTCTTGTGACTCAAGGCAAATGTAGGTAATTTGAGGGGACTTATGCTAAAGAGACATACCTGTGACATTGCACAAGTGCTCACTAATTACTCGTATTAGGCCACAACTACTTAACAACCACAACCAACTAAAAAATCGATGATGAAAATGTACAAAAATTAAAATTGTAAAGCCACAATAAAACCCCGGCACACAAAATTAGAAGAAGGGGATAAGAATAAGGATGAAAGGTGATGAGAGAGTAGGAAGAACTAGGGTGTGAAATGTGTCACACAAGTGGTGAACTTGATGGTACACCAATCACAGAGAGAAGGGATACAATTAGAGAGTCCACAGCCGACATTCTAAATACAACACCAAAAATATCGATTTCACCACTAACTCTAATACAAGATGTATAAAATAAATATAAAAAATCCTAAACTCTTATGTCCTAAAACTAATCTTCTCTCAAAGGATCCTCGAGATACTCCACCCAATGGCCTCTAGTTGCGCACACCACCAATGATCATCGTTTGGGTACCTAAAATTGCAAGGAAAGAAAAGAAGTCAATGCAAGACACTACATGAATGATTATGAAAATTCAAAGTGCATGCATATCAATACAAACTAATCTATTAATAAAACCCTACATAAAAGTGCTACCCATCTTGACAATGATGTCAAAAATTAATTGCTACTTGTTTTACCACAATTTAAAATCAAGCCTAACAAAACTACGGTAATAAGAGTAAGTACAAGTTGATCCTACAAATAAAAGCTTACGAAGATGAACAATGAATACTGGACTAATTCCTACTAATAATTAACCTAAGAATGCATGCCAACACTCAAAGATCATGAAACAAATACAAATGACACAAAATAGAGAATGCAGAATGCGTACTTGACAAAGAAAAATCCTTAAGAAATACTTAACTGACTTTAAAAAATCCCTACAATTATCCTAGATTCCTAACAACCTAGACTAACTACTTTCCACGAATCACAGCTTAACTCTAAGTACATTAATCCAAAAAATCCGTGAAGTTGATACTAATAATAAGAATTTAAAATTGACACACGTGCACTCCACAAATTTTAAGAATTTTTATATACCAAATATGACCATGAAATTTAGCAGGAACTAAAGGGATTATTGTGGAACCTACAAAAAAAAAATTGGAAAAATATTCTACAAAACATACATGGAGATAAATATAACCTAAGATGCAACTCTTAAATCTAACACTCTTAAAAATTGGTATTTTATTTTTTTCTTTTTACTTTATAAATGATATGAATATAAAATTTGGTATGAAACCCAAAGACTACAAAAATAACATACTGTAATTTTTAAGAATTTGTTTAATGCAAGAAAAATATGAAAATAAATTTCTAACTAATATCCAAACCAGTGCAATCACAAACGAAATCAAACTATCTCAAATCAATGAAATAATAACTAAATGTAATATGAATAGCCTAAATACATCAAAAGCTAACTAAATGACATGAAATAAATCTAAAAACAAGATCAGAAAAGCTAATCCTATTGTCAAGGTAGTCCGCCGCTGATCGGGAGCCTGGGCATGTCAACATTGTCCTTGTCTGTCACCAGGGAGAATAAATGTAGTAGTATTAAACGCCAACCACTATGACCTACTTCCTCATTGATGTGGAGATGTTGCCGATGCAAGAAGGAGGCCATGGATGAAGAGCGCTTTAAACGAAAGGGAACAGAGAGGTTGTAATGGCTGGGGGTAGAGAAGGTGAGTGGAATTGAGGGAAAGAAGATTTCTTTCAATGGCAACCAAAACTCCATTTTATAGAGGTCTTAAATCCTAACAAGAGGCCAAAAATCATTGAAGTTTGTAATGTGGGTATAGAGGGGTTGTTTAGATAGCTAAACAACTCCTAATCCCTTTGCGAATGTGGTTTCAGCCAAGTAATTTGATAAGCGCCCGGCTTTATGCCTTATTTGGGCTATAGTAGCATTTTTCCATGAATTTATCCTTTTTTTCCACATGCATACACCCTAATTGGGCCCAAATGAACCGTTGCCATACCCAAAGGGCACTTAAGGCCCACATGTGCCATCGATGTCCCGCATCCAAATCCGTCAGGCATAGCACCTGTCACCTCTCCCATGGGCTGCGTTTGGTTGTGTGAGATAAGTCTATCCCGTGATAAGATAGGTGAAAGATGAGTTGTGTGGGATAAATAGTGGGAATGAAATGATTGTTAAAATGAAATAATTTTTAATATTATGATAGGGAGGTAGATGAGTTGAGATAAATATACTTTAATGAATATATTATTGTAAAAATAAGTATATTTTAATATATATTAATATTGATATAATCTAATAGGATAATTTAAGAAGGATACATTGTTGATCTTAATTTGATGGAGTGGTCCGATATTCCTTGGAGAGTTTGTTCCACCCTTATTCTTCTAACGGCTACATATCTCCCAACCAAATGGTGGCTTATGCGTGAGTGGGAGTTGACTTGTAGAAGTTAGCTTTTGCTCTTTTCATGCGTGGCAATCGTGCCCCATTGAGAAAACATATCCATTGAATATAGTATTTATAAATAATTAAATAAATCCAATGTCATAGCCGTCGGATTATATTTTAGTCTGATGAAACTACTATCTTAATTAATAGATAGTTTTCAGATATGAATTTAATATCGTCAATTATTTATAAAATTTTATAATCACATTAATATTATCATTTATAGAATATTATTAAGAAACAAATAGAACAGTTTTACTTGTTTGTTAGTTTAAATTTTATTATTTCGTTCATGTCTTCTCGTTCGTCATATTTTGGTGATGTTCTAAAAGTAAGTCATCACATAGTACATTTTTAATTGCTACTTTAAATATTGATTAACATATTTGTTGTATTACGTTTGATTAATTTGATGTGCAAAATATTGTATTACATTTACATTTAATTTTAGTCATCTATGCTATTACGTCCCAATGGATCACATGAATAACGATTTATTCGATTATATATTAAACAACAACTTATCGAATAATTTAGACATGATTGTATGCCAAGATAATATTTAACAAATTATACTTTCTTTGTAATCCTCGTTACATTAATGAACTCATATCACTTTTTTGTATTACAAAATTATATCACGTCTCTTTTCACCTTATTTTATAGATTGTCTTTATATTATAATTTATGACATTTAGAACTTATTATAACATTACAACTTTCTGATTATGTCTTGTATTACAAATTTAATTCAATCACACACATATTTGTATTACAACTTTAAGCTAGTTATGTATTACAATGTATCAAGCAAACATTCCGAAAATTTATATTACAACATTCATATTCAACTTTTAATGCATTATAATACCACATACAAAAGAGATTGTATAATAATTTTATAATACAACATATAAGACCAAGTTGATATCCAATTAATTTGTAATACAATGATGTGTTTACATTACAAAATTATATGTAACATTATTTGTAGTGAATGATAATAGTAATAATCATTAAATTCTTGTATACGTTAAAATTTTGACACATTTATATCACAATTCCTTTTGTGTAACACAAATTAATGCTCAATAATGAAGTTTAAAATTATTTTAATTGTTACATCATACATTACATTACGTTACAAAATGTCACAGTTGTTATAATCATGAAGTTTATTCATTACGAAGTCATCTAATTCTCGTTATAATAACTATTATTTGTTGTTACAACATTTTCATTTTTATGACACATTTCATTTATTATTTTGGCCATTTAATGTAGATATTTTCGACATCTTTGTAATTTCCTATATAACATACAACATTCAACTTTGTCAATTAATATGTTCTATATATAATTTTATAAATTACCAACACCATTATAAAATTATCATTCAAATTTTTATTTATTTATAGGATGTACGATTATATTAGCCATTGTATCTTATTTTTTAGGAAATTTTATATTTTAAATAACTTTTATATATATATTTTTTTGTAACTTTCCATTAACATCGATGCATTACCATATGGATCGTTCTATGGTGCGATCTTCAGCCAATCACCGTTACATGACGTCTATTTAATAGTTTTTAGGCAGAATCCACCTCCTATATATATATATATATATATATATATATATATATTTTTTTTTTTTTTTCTTTCTTTTTCTCTACTCACATTTCTTTATTATTTTACGTGAGCACTTTTTGTGACTTATTTTAAGATGAATGACCTCTTTGTTCTGTTATTTTTCATTTGAGATCAACATTAGCTATGTCATTATGAAATCACCATATAAAAAAAATGAGCTTATTTAGGAAATGTTGAATATGTGTTATGTAACTAATTTAAACATATAAATAAATGTTGGTGACCATAGGCATAAAATATCTAAAAATGAAGAACTAATCACTACTTTATATCGATTGGTAGAAAACATGAGTTAAACCATCTCCAAAAATACGCTGTGTTGCGTGTTCCTTAATCCCAAGCCATATTGAGGATAAGATGGTATTTAAGACATTAAAGTGTAGATTTATTAGATATATTGAACAGTCTAAAAAACATATTCTTTCACGAATGTAAAGCTCTCATAGAAAGGTGTGAAAATATGTTTCTTGGAAATCAAGAAGAAAAGGAGCATGAAATAAAAGAAATAAACCTTTGATTTTTCTTGCAACATAATGTAGATGGTTGAGGCCAAGAATCATGGATGACATCATTCATTGAAAAATGGGATTAATATATGATGAACAATGAACCTTCAGACAAAGTAGGTGGACCTACACAACCCATGAATATAGTCGACAATAAGAGACCTGGGATACAACTCGCATAGATGGAAGATTATTATTTGTGTAGATGTCAGGCATTGTGTCACATCTTTTTTGCGGATATGAATGATTATACAGATCTCGTATCTTTTAATAAAGTAATGGCTTTGAAATTAGTCATAATTGTGGGCAACTACCATAAGGGATGAACTTGATTCAATTGAGAAAAATGGTGTCTAGGAACTATGTGACCATACTAACAAATAGGCAATTCATACGGTATAAGTGGGTATTCGAGAAGTGTTGAGTTGATGGTACTGTTGATAAATATAAAGTAAGATTAGTTGCCAAGAGTTATACACAAAAAATTGGATTAGATTTCTTTTGAAAACGATTCTTTGGTAGCAAAGTTCATATCAATTAGGATGATTTTGACGGTAGACGCATATATGAATTTGGAACTATTTTAAATGGATGTGAAGATGACCTTTTTTGGTGGGAAGTTAAGAAAGGATATAAATGTGACAACTTGATGGATTTCAAGTAGAAGAGAAGGAGAATAAGGTTTATAGGCTAAGAAGTAATTATATGTTTAGAAACAATCTGCATGGTATCTTAAATTCATGAGATTATTCAATTTGGATTTGTATGAATAAATTAGATAATTGTGTATATATCATGAAAACTAAGAGCAAGTTCATTATAATGTCATTACATGCAGATGACATTTGGTTCACTAGAAAAAATGTGGCAATGCTCAATAAAAATAATGAAAAGTTGAGTAGTGAATTTGAAATGAAGAACATGGTAAAGCATCTTATGTTCATGGCTTTTAGATAATTAGAGATAAATGCTAAGGTATTTAAATTTAAGTCAAGCAAAATATTTGGATACAATATTAAAGACAATTAGATGTAAAATAAGAATGCAACTCCTACATCACTTGTGATGGAAAAAAGACTAAGTAAATGTTGATGTCCCTGAAAGGGATTGAAGCCCCTTGACATTCCATATAAATAAGTGGTAGATAATTTAATGTATGCAATAATGTATACTGGACTTGATTTAGCTTATCCTATAAGCCTAGCAAGTAGACATCAAAATAATATTTTGTGAAGAGAATTTTAAGACATTTGAAAGGTATCATACAATTGAAATTGGTTTATCAATCTAAATTACCTGAGGTAATTGGATATTTTGATGCAAATGTTGGAGGAGACATGAATGATAGGAAATCCACATTGAGTTGTTCATGTTTGTGGTGCAACCAATTCTTTGGAAGTAAGAAATACATCAGTATATTTAGACATACACATGATTTCAACTATATTGCATGTAACATGGCCACAACTCATGTTTTTTGGATTATATGCTTTCTTGAGAACCTAGTTCCTGAATTGGTTAGGGTACCAATTGAAATGTTTTGTGATATCAAGCCACATTAAGCTTAATTAATAATGGGCAAATAGTTTCAAAGAAAAGAAAATTGAGATCCAATATCCCTAAATTTAAACTATAGTGGCAAAATAGGAAGTAAAAATAACTTACTTACAAATAATATGTTAGCTAATTTTCTTATAAGAGGAATTCCAATAGGAATGTATATTAAAACGTTGATTTAATGTCGGTAAATGGTTCCAAAAGAAAGCAAATTAAACCATGTATTTAAGATATAATACAAATTATGATCCTTGTATCCACTGCCAATGGACCAATCATCCTTTTGAGAAGGTTGGGCCAAGTTTGGTAGTCGTGGTACGGCTAAGTAGGTCATGGTTCAAGGGGAGTTTGTTACCCTTGGAGGTCCTACACTTACTGCCTCTGACTATGCCTAGATCTTCATCATTAGGCTACTGGTTCCCTTGCTTCTCAGGAGATGACTACTTCTATTGCTGCTATAGGTACTTTAGCCAACTTGGCTAGTGCTACTTCTATGTCCTCCTAGGTTGTAGATTCTGGTGCCTCTAATCATCTTACTAGTAAGAAGGAAGCCTTGACATCTATGTGGCAAACTAAAGTAGTTACTTCGGTCTATTTTGCAAATGGGATGTATTCCTCAGTAATAGTTGTTGAGGGTGTTCATTTTTCAGATTCCTCACATTTGTCTAATGTTTTCTGTGCTCTAGACTTTCCCCTCAGTTTATTATCTATGCATAGATTATGCAAAGAGCTTGCCTATTGGGTGATTTTTTATGAGCATTTTGTTTTCTTTTAGGACATCCCAGACGAGGAAGATGATTGGTGGGGGATTGCGTGTGAAGAGCTCTACACGTGGACACTCAGTTGTTTGCTGGTGTTACTTCTATTCTGCTAATCCAAAACTCTGGCACCGTCATCTGGGTCATCCATCTATTTCTAGACTACAAAGGATGTTTCTAGAGTCTATTGTTCTTGACACCCTAGAGTACGAAGTCTGTCAATTGAGCAAGTACGATCAAGTTTCTTTTTAGTCTAGATAGAATAAAAGGAGTGGTTCTACTTTTCGTTTGATTCATTGTGATATTTTGTGTCCATGTCGAATAAGACAACAGTCTGTTTACTAATATTTTGTGGTCTTTATTGATGATTTTAGTCGATTGTCTTGGACATTTTTGTTGAAGGAGAGGTCTAAAGTCAATTTTGTTATTGTTAAATTTTTCAATGAAGTTTAGAAATTTTATTCCACGAGCATCAAAATTTTTCACAGTGATAATGCCCTTGAGTTTATGCAAAAAGATGTTCAAGATTTTTATCCAATAATGGAACTCTACATTAGACTTCTTGTCCTCATATGTCCTAAACAATTGGAGTTGCCAACTGCAAGTTGTGCCATATTCTTGATGTTGCTTGCACCTTAGTGATTTCCATGAATGTTCCTTGATAACACTGCATCTTGGGGTGATAATTCTGTTAAATGGGATCCATCTTAAGAATAAAATGCACAGATAACACATCATAAATAGAATGGGAGCATTGCATGCATCATACGTCAAGATTGCTTATAAAACAATATTAATGGTCATTTGTATAAGCACTTGTCAAAGCAGGCCTCAAATGAGCAATCGGACTGCATGGATGGATTTAGAGTGACGAACGGAGTCCAACGGACTCGAAATCGGCCAAATCCGACATCCAGAGCTCCTATAATGGGCCCAAAAGTTCTGACCGTTAATTTGATGATCAACGGCCCATGGCGTGCCACGTGGTGCTCGCTCACTGTGTCCAGACCGCCGCCTGCTTCCACCTTCACCCGGAGGATGAATCTCAGCCATCGATCTTCGATCGAACGGCTGAGAGTCGCTCATGCGCCTGCCCTCTCCTTGACAAAGCAGGGGGCGCAGCATAGCAGTCGGAGCGCTCACCCGTGCTCACGCGACGCGGGTTAGAATCGCTCTGCGCTAAAATGCAGAGATGAAGGCGTGCGTGGGTGAAATTGGGCTGCCCGATCGGCAGTGGACGGGCGCGATCGTGAGACGTGGCACCTGCAGATGCAACCTGACTAGACGTGTGCAATGACGTGGGCGCGAGGGCGCCATCCAGGCGTGCGCCCCATGGGGGATCCCAAGATCGGACGACTTACGATGCTCGCACATGGATCAGGCTCGAAGAAGCACAGCTGCAGGCGAGCGACCGGCGAGCATGGGCCTTCACCGACGTTTTGGGAAGGGTTTTAGCGACGTCCCGGACGTCGCTAAAACCCCTTCTTCATTTGGAAAGCCCTTCTCCCTATTTAAACCCCTTCCAACCACCCATTTAAGGAATTCACTCCACTTGCAAGTGTTCTACCCCCCTCCTAGCTACCTTTAAGCCCTTTTGTAATCGTCGGAGACGACGAGCCGCCGAAAGAGCCATCTCCACCACCGTAGCTGCCTCACCGTCCCCCCTCTCTCTCTCTTCCCTCTTTTAAGCTTTACTTATGTTCAAGCATTTATCTAGTGTTGTAATTATGAACTAAAGTTGCATGATTAATGAAGTTGTTTTCTATTCAATTGCTTGCTCTATTTTCTATTCAAGTTGCATGTTGCGAATGAAACAATTCTAACCCTAATCTCTCTCTTTCTCTCTCCCTCTCTCTCTCTCTCGCTTTTCACCCGTGCCTTTTCGCAAGCAAAACCTTGTGATTTTCATGACAATAAGTGACAAGAAGAATCCGATGTTTACGCCTCCCTGAGACTGACACTCGGACTCACATATGTTTCTTTACTTTAAAACTGACGTCGCAAGTGCAAACTATAACGACACTTCCAAACACACGCGCACGTGCACGTCATTCCTAAATTTTTCTAGGGAGATGCCGTGCTTACTGCTACCTACTTGATTAATAGCATCCTATCCCTTATTCTTGTTGGAGACTCACCCTTTCATCATCAACAGCTTGAATCTCCTCTTTTTTCCGTACCATTACTGATTTTTGGATGCACGTGTTTTGTCCACTTGTTTGGTGTTGTTGATAAGTTGTCTCCTCGGTCGGTTAAATTTATTTTCCTAGGGTACTCTCAGTCCTAGAAAGGGTATAGGTGTTATGATCTTATTTTGAAGCGCTACTATGTCTCTATTGATGTTAATTTCTTTGAAAAAATTTCCTTTTACTCTGAGGAGGGATCTTCTCTCAGGTGGTTTACACACAGTTATGAGTGTCGTCAGAGAGATCTTGTTTTTGTGCCACCTCCCTTTAAGCAGGTTGAGAAGCCAACTGACCACTCTTCAAAACAACACCTCCATTAGCAACTGTTTTGGATGTCCTTGACCAGCAGCCAGTTGATCTCCCCATTACTCAATTAAAGGTTGTAAGGAGTTGTACTTTACACCTTATTTCACATTATACATCTATCAGTCTTAGTCCTACTCTATAGAGTTTCTCTACAGCATTGGTAACTATGACAGTGTTGGATTTTGTATGCCCTAAGCGAGCCATCTGAGTTTTTTCATAATACAATTACATTTTATTTGAATAAAAGATTTTAGTTATTTTCTAGTTAAATGATTTGGGTCTCTTAGTACAATTAGGGTTACAAATGTGGACAGATCGAATAATTTGATGTGTATTGATTCAAAGATCTAAATGCTTTAAAGGATTGGATAGCACATCAAGAAACCATTTAATTCGATCATATGTTTCTGGTTTGAGTTGGGATGACAATCTTCTCTAGAGGTCATCGCCAAATTAATGTTCTTGAATGGAGATTCGAGAACTTTCACATGGGTCAAATTAAGGAGACTTGATGAGAGAAAAGATTGTAGAAGATATTCTCTAATGCCGTCATGGAGAATGCATATCCTTAGATGTAAGATAGTTATGTGTCTTTGTTTACAAACATTACATGATTTGGTAGACCAATAGGTTGACACACCCACCCTGGCGTTGACACTGGAAAGTTGGTGTATGTGAGAAGGAATAGGAGACACTTGATCTCTCGAAGGGATTACATAAATCTGTTACATATGTGTATGTAATTGATTGGAGGTATGAGGTCACTTTGCATATATTGGGAATAACAAATTCCACATGTGGTCGCAGTGTCCTGACCAAACTTAAGGCATAAACATAATAAGATAGAGCTTTGAGAAAGGTTCTAATCTTCGTTTTTGTTCCAATGATACAAGGAGACATAAAAAATAATATTATCTAAGGAGAAATGACGATTGTCTAATGGGATTAGACCTCGGGATAATATTTTCCCCCAAGTGTGAGGGATGCACAAGTATTTGGAATAGTTGAGGGGGGAAAATGCTAAAATTCCATCTATCCTATGAGTCATTATTGGAGTGATGGAATCAATAATGATATTGGTGGGTTCCTAGATGAAGAGAAAATATTAAGTGTAGCTTAAAGAGTTAAGTTACGTTTAATTTGGCAATTAATTGCACCTAATTTGATTAGGTATAAAATTTAAGCGTTGAATTGCAATTAATTTAAGTTTGGATACTTGATCATTCAATTCTCAACACAATTAATTAAGGTTATTAGGCTTAATTATTCTCATAAAGAAAAGACTTAGGTTAACTTGATTTGTTAAATCATTGTCGTTAATTATAGTATAGGGCCAAGCTAACCTACATTTTAGATTTAATTGTTCTAACTGGTTGAGTTTAAGTCATTCATTAGGAGGTATTTAAACTTAATCTATTCACCATTTTTATTATAAGTTAACAATTAACTAATATCTTTACTAATTAGATTAATAATTATAACATATGTTAAGCTCATGAACAATTGCATACAAAATTTGAACTTGAGAAGGGGCCATCGAGGGGCGAAGGGGCTGGCGTGGGTCGTTGACAGAGGTCAAGGCGAGCACTTCGATCTTATTGGCAGAGAAGAAGGTGGATCGAGGTGACGTATATGGAAATGGGGATGGCGGCAACTTTGGGTTCTTTTGCATGATGTTGCAGGTGGTGGTGGAGGTGGAATAGGGGAGGAGGCAGGAGATTGAAGAAGATGGAGAGGGAAGGGCTGTGGGTTTGGCGATGGTGTTGATGGTCTGTGGTGAGGGGATCGATTGTGGTGATGTGGGCCTGCGACAAGGGAGAGAAGGTTTGTTGGAGTTGGAAGGTGATGGGTGCGGGTTATTACAAGGGAGATTTTTGGGTGGAGAAAGTGTAGGAGGAGAGGCTATGGGAGACGACTGGTGGTGCTCTCTGTCACCGAGCATCACTGGGGCATAGGCAGCGATGAAGAAGTTAGCTTCAATCCACAGTGCGCACTCCAGCCATGGTGTCTGCGATGGGCACAGTGCCAGACCTGCTGCATGGTGGAGGAGGAAGAAGAGGATGATGAAGATGATGGCCGGCCCTCCTTAAAACTCCTCTATTTTTTTCTTCGATTGAAAGCTTCTCTAACCACTCGGTGAAGATCGCAAATGGTTGGAACACACGAAGAGATAAGCTTGGTGATGGAGATTGTGGCAGTGTTGCAATTGAGAGGGGTTTGGTGAGAGGTGCGAGCATCTAGTGGCGATGCGTTGATGAGGTTGGTAGGTCCTGTTCTTGAACCATCATCAAGTAGCTTACCAAGACCAGCAATATGTCCATCGGCCAAATCAACAACATGAATGTAGTCTCTGATATAAACACATTTACACTACTTAAAATGTCTATTTATGCATGTTCTTAAGCATAGGATTGCATTTCATGATATAAATATTGCATAACATGCATCATCTTGCATTTCTAGTAGTTTGAATAAAATGGAGGTTAATTGTCTCCTTTTATGTGCTTGGACAGGGCAAAAATTTTATCAGGGCCTCGGATCCAAGATCCAACCATATGGACGTGATCAGGACGACGATTGGAGTTCAACGACTCCAAGATCGCCCTAATCAGGCATCCGTAGCATCAGATAGTGACTGGGGAATCCTAGAAGATCAAGGGCCAGGATGGTGTAAATCCACACTTCAGATGACAAATCCGACCACACAGATGAATTCGGATCGACGATCGCAGCCTAATGACACAAAAATCGAGTCAATCCGACATCCGTGGCACCATCTACAACTTCCAGAAGATGGATGGCCAAGATGGCGCCACGTGGCACCATCTCGGCCACCCAAACGGCCGCTTACATTCTATGAAGCCCCACACCTGCTCGCTCTTCGCCGTTGGATCTTGATCCAACGGCTGTGGCCAGCCGTGCCTAAAAGCGTTCGCTCGACCATCTGCGCCCCGTAGCGCAGCGGTCGAGCGCGCTTACGCAAGCGGCGGGCGATGGTTTGAGCCGCAGCGAAGGGCTGGAAGGCGTGGGCGATTGAGCGTGGGCGGGAGTCGGATCGCGATTGGACGGCCGCACGTGCTCGATAGCGTTTATGCGCGACTAAATGCGCGGCATGGACGCGCGATCGCAAGCACCAGGAGAGCGCACAATGAGCAGGCGGAGATGCGTCTTAAGCCGTCCGATCTCGTGATCGGACGGCAGAGAACTGATGGACGTGAGTATGTGTTGTAGAAGTAGGCAGCCGTGGAGGCGCGCATGGGTGCGGAAGCTACGCCCACGTTGGGGGCTTTAGTGACGAATTTATCCGTCACTAAAGACCCCTCATTTATTATTTTGAAGATGTAATGACCATTTTGCCCCCACTCATTGAAACTATAAAAGGAGACCCCCTCCATACAAAATTATCATCCCTTCTCTTCTCTACCTCTCCAAAGCTCAAGAGAAGCTTGTCCCACACCCGTGATGCTTCTCGCGAGATAAAGTCCAAATTTTCGTCCCCCTTCGGAAGTGGATCCCGCGACGACGACGGCGTGCTGCTCCGTTCCTGTTCTTCTGCTTCGTCCTCCTTCGTTCTGTTCGTTCTCCTTCGTCCAGGCGTCGTCCCGTCTAGCTCGTCCTCCAAGCGACCGTCGAGGAGGATTTCTCTCTCCCTATTCTTTTTACTGCTTTCTAGTATAGATTTACTATTTTCTAGAGTAGTTTTGCTCATCCTCCAAGCGACCGTCGAGGAGGACATTTCTCCCTCCATTCTTTTAATGCTTTCTAGAGTAAATTTATCACTTTCTAGAGTAATTATTTTATGCTTTGTAGTTGTAAGAGTGAAATGAACAATCTCCTTAATGATAAATTCCCTGTTTATTCTAAAAAAAAGTTTTCAAAATGTTGAGACGTGCGAATCGCTACGCTAACGTGTTCGGTTTTGGAAAACCTGTCGTTGCAGTTTTAAAGCGAAGAATTCATGTTCAACAAATAAAATTTATACCGAAATGAAAATTCTGGGTCGAACACAGGGAGGCGAACGTTTGATTTAAAAACTACACGTTTCTTTTTATTTGTCACGAAGTAATTCAATTTAAAACTATCTAATTATTTACAATAAATAGAAGAGAGAGAGAATATTACACATAGAAATCAAATGAGATGTAGAATAAACAAAGAATTTATCATTGAGATTGTTCATTACAACTAGAAAGCATAAAATAATTACACTAGAAAGCGATAAATTTACTCTAGAAAGCATTAAAATAATGGAGGGAGAAATGTCCTCCTCCACGATCACTTGGAGGATGAGCAAAACTACTCTAGAAAGCAGTAAAAAGAATAGGGAGAGAGAAATCCTCCTCGACGGTCGCTTGGAGGACGAGCTGGACGGGACGATGCCTGGATGAAGGAGAACGAAGCAGGACGAAGGAGGATGAAGTAGAAGAACGGGAACGGAGCAGCACGCCGTCGTCGTCGTGGGATCCACTTCCGAAGGGGGATGAAAATTTGGACTTTATCTCGCCAGAAACATCCTGGGTGTGGGACAAGCTTCTCTTGAGCTTTGGAGAGGTAGAGAAGAGAAGGAAGGGATGAGAATTTCGTATGGAGGGGGTCTCCTTTTATAGTTGCAAGGAGTGGGGGCAAAATGGTCATTACATCTTCAAAATAATAAATGAGGGGTCTTTAGTGACGGATAAATCCTTCACGAAAGCCCCCAACGTGGGCGTAGCTTTCGCACCCATGCGCGCCTCCACGGTTGCCCGCTTCTACAACGCATACGCACATCCATCAGTTCTCAGCCGTCCGATAGCGAGATCAGACGGCTTAAGACGCATCTCTGCCAGCTCGTTGTGCGCCTGCCTGGCACGTGCGATCGTGCGTCCATGCCGTGCGTTCAATCGCGCGTAAATGCTATCGAGCGCGCGCGGCCATCCGATCGCGATCCGACGCCCGCCCACGCTCAATCGCCCACACCTTCCAACCCTTCGCTGCGGCTCGAACCCGCGCCCGCCGCTTGCGTAAGAGCGCTCGACCGCTGCACTATGGGGCGCGGATGGTCGAGCGGACGCTTTTAGGCGCGGCTGACCACAGCCGTTGGATCAAGATCCAATGGCGGAGAGCGAGCGGGTGCGGGGCTTCAAAGAATGTAAGCGGCCGTTTGGGCGGCCGAGATGGCGCCACATGGTGCCATCTTGGCCGTCCATCTTCTGGAAGTTGTAGATGGTGCCATGGATGTCAGATTGACTCGATTTTTGTGTCGTTGGGCTGCGATCGTCGATCCAAATTCATCCGTGTAGTTGGATTTGTCATCTGAAGTATGGATTTACACCATCCTGGCCCTTGATCTTCTAGGGTTCCCCGGTCACTATCTGATGTTACGGATGCCTGATTAGGGCGATCTTGGAGTCATTGAACTCCAATCGTCGTCTTGATCACATCCATACGGTTGGATCTTTGATCCGAGGCCCCGATAAAATTTTTTCCCTGTCCAAGCACATAAAAGGAGACAATTAACCTCCATTTTATTCAAACTACTCTAAATGCAAGATGATGCATGTTATGCAATATTTATATCATGAAATGCAATCCTATGCTTAAGAACATGTATAAATAGACATTTTAAGTAGTGTAAATGTTTACATCATACCCCCATGCCTATCTTTTTGCTAGTCCCTAGCAAAAACTATATGCTATTTATAAAAGAATTAGGTTGGATTATTTGAACCTGAGTTATTTTCAATCATTAAGAAATTATCTACTTAGGAACTGAACTTTCAAAGACAAAACAATGCCCGAGTATCAGCCAAAATGCAGACCGCCTCAAGCCTCGCCTTATTCAAAGAAAAATTCTTTTCCTCTTTTTACTCTTTTCTAAATTTTTTGAATTTTCAAATTTTAGGGTTTAAGAGTGGCTTTCTACGGCCATTCAACTCACCCAAGATTTGATGAGAACCCTAAGTTTTATGCATCTTATTATGATTGTGATAGACTCGTTGACCGGTAATTAAAACGGACTTCGGATTTCTACTCCTCTAGGTGACCTCAAAAAGACTTCTGCCTAAAGGTGTATCTTTACAACTGGTAGCTTTCTCCCTACTTTTATTTTTCTACGGGGTCAACACAAGGGTGAATCCAGTGTATATCTCCCCGGTTTATTCTACTTCTCCACTTCTTCCTAAGTGTTTTGGAAATTTTTAGTGCATTTACTGAGCTGGGTTCTGGACAACCGATCGATGAGCTATTACCACCGACAACTTGCTAGCCATACTCGTGCAGCGAAGTGTGGCTTATTTCTTTTTGTTCTTTTCTCCTTTTCTTTTTGATTTTTTTCTTTTTTAAGTAGGTGGCTTCCCTGGTCTAAGATTTACCTAAGGGCAGGAAAAAGAGAAAGGTCCAGTGACTGGGCTCTGGACAACCTACCTATGGGTTGTTACCCACGATAACTTACCAGCCATACACCCTAGAAGGTTCATTAGCTACCCAATTTCCGTTAAAATAGCTGAACAACGAGTCAGTGCAAAGAAAGTGTGTAGATGCTTAAGACTCAAAATTTCCTCAAATCAGAGGGCGGGTTGATAAGTCGTGTACTTATCACCCAAACTTATTTACACCAATTACAATAGAATTAAGATGGCGAGAACTCGAAAGACAAATCCACATTTTAGTGGATACACGAGCAGACTAAGTCCAAAGACCTGAAGGGTTTTTGTGTTCAAATCATAATGTAGTATTTCCTAAGATTGAAAATTTTCTTAAACCCAAATTCTCTTTCTTAATTCCGAAATTTTTTTTTAATATAAAAGCAAATAAAACAAATCTACGGAGTTGACGAATGAATTCAGAGATAAATATCCACCACCTGTCGTTGTAGCTTGAAAGCGAAGAATTCATGTTCAACAAATAAAATTTATACCGAAATGAAAATTCCGGGTCGAACACAGGGAGGCGGACGTTTGATTTAAAAACTAAGCGTTTCTTTTTATTTGTCACGAAGTAATTCAATTTAAAACTATCTAATTATTTACAATAAATAGAAGAGAGAGAGAAGGTAAGAGAGAGAGAGAATATTACACATAGAAATTAAAATGAGATGTAGAATAAACAAAGAATTTATCATTGAGATTGTTCATTACAACTAGAAAGCATAAAATAATTGCACTAGAAAGCGATAAATTTACTCTAGAAAGCATTAAAATAATGGAGGGAGAAATGTCCTCCTCCACGATCACTTGGAGGATGAGCAAAACTACTCTAGAAAGCAGTAAAAAGAATAGGGAGAGAGAAATCCTCCTCGACGGTCGCTTGGAGGACGAGCTGGACGGGACGATGCCTGGATGAAGGAGAACGAAGCAGGATGAAGGAGGATGAAGTAGAAGAACGGGAACGGAGCAGCACACCGTCGTTGTCGTGGGATCCACTTCCGAAGGGGGATGAAAATTTGGACTTTATCTCGCCAGAAACATCCTGGGTGTGGGACAAGCTTCTCTTGAGCTTTGGAGAGGTAGAGAAGAGAAGGAAGGGATGAGAATTTCGTATGGAGGGGGTCTCCTTTTATAGTTGCAAGGAGTGGGGGCAAAATGGTCATTACATCCTCTGATTTCACTGCCTTTAGGTTATCACCATCTTTTGAACAATCTAAAATGACCTAGTTTTAGGAAGGGTATAACGAATCTCAATTCGTTAATTCCCCTGCGTTGAGCCCAAACCTGCCCAACCCTGAACCAAATCATTTGGTTCAGGTTAACCAGGTTCAAGATAAGGTTCTGGCTAACTTGAGGAATATCATACAATCTTTAGAAGTTCAGCCAATACCTTGCATTGAGAGATTGGAGCCCCTGATTAAAATGATTGATGATTTGAATAAGTCTTTGTTGGATTGGCTCCAGGACGTTAAGGATAAGAACCTGGGTGAGTTTCTACTTGGGAAATTAGCGAAATTGAGGATGAGATTCGTGGTTGCTTTGATTCAATCTTGGGATGCTTCCCAGGATGAACCCTCTTCAGGAAAGCCAATGACAGAACCTGCTTAGGCACCTGTTGAGGGGGACACGTGTTATGACCAGATTGAATTAAAGCGACCAATTAAGGAAGATTTGATTTCTTCACCTAAGATCCCTGAGCTGGGTTACGAGAAAACGTATGTCTCTTGGGAAAAGAAAGTGAAAACTGATTTTGGGACATACATTGATACGGATCCTGATTTCTTTGATGGTGAAGATTCAAGTTGCGAAGTCTCACACGAGTTTTCAGGACACGATTTCTGTGAGACGATTGGACCTAAGGAATCTGATAGCCCAATAACTGAGGAAACTGATCTTATTAGGGCACACATTACGGATCCAGAATCGCATTTTCTAGAGGAATCGATTCAATGCCCTGATTATCAGTTATACCCCATTGAGCTTATTGATAATTCTGTTTCTAAGATAATTAGACCCAAGTCAATTTTGATTCTGCCACATCATTTAGACTTGGAGATTCCAAACGGGGTGATTAATATACAAGAGGTCCTGGAATTTGATATTCGGAATGAGGAGGATAGGAGCTGGGAAATTCTGATTTGAGAAGTTAATTTTGGAGGAAATGGAAGATTGAGTCGAAGGGTTCCTTTTAAGCTGAAACCATCAAATCAGAACCCTTACGACATTTGTTTCGAGGATGTCAAACCCATGCACACATTCAATGATTATCCTTTTGAGCTTCAATTCTCTGTAACCCGACTTTTTGGTCTTGGGTTGCATCCTCATAAATCGCAGGCCCGACCCAGCTTGCATTCTGATTTTTGGTTTTGGGTAATTTTTATCCAGAACCTAAGATATTCTCAATTATGGGGTGTGGGTCTGCACCACAATCTAGTCCACATCTGTGGACCTCTGCTGACAAGTCAGAGGATTCTTCTGTTCATTCTGATTCTGACCTGCACTTGTGATTTCTTCATTTCTTTTCTTTGTATAGTGTGCCTAGCTGAAGGCACTAAACTCAGCACATATACAGTTTTTCTTAGTTTTCGTCTCGGAGCAGACCTAACATTCACACAATTCAGGTGCTTTCTACGCTTTTCCACTCTGTTTTATGTCTTTTTAATACAATGAGGTCATTGCATTAGATAGGCATGGAGAGGTGGATATTTATCTCTGAATCCATTCGTCAGCTCCGTAGATTTGTTTTATTTTCTTTTATATTAAAAAAAAATTTCGAAATTAGGAAAGAGAATTTAGGTTTGAGAAAATTTTCAATCTTAGGAAATACTACATTATGATTTGAACACAAAGACCCTTCAGGTCTTTGGACTTAGTCAGCCCGTGTATCCACTAAAATGTGGATTTGTCTTTCAAGTTCTCGCCATCTTAATTCTATCGTAATTGGAGTAAATAAGTTTGGGTGATAAGTACACGACTTATCAACTCGCCCTCTGATTTGAGGGAATTTTGAGTCTTAAGCATCTACACACTTTCTTTGCACTGACTCGTTGTTCGGCTATTTTAATGAAAATTGGGTAGCTAATAAACCTTCTAGGGTGATATGGCTGGCAAGTTATCGTGGGTAACAGCCCATAAGTAGGTTGTCCAGAGCCCAGTCACTGGACCTTTCTCTTTTTCCTACCCTTAGGTAAATCTTAGACCAGGGAAGCCACCTACTTAAAAAAAAAAATCAAAAAGAAAAGGAGAAAAGAACAAAAAGAAATAAGCCACACTTCGCCGCACGAGTATGGCTGGCAAGTTGTCGGTGGTAACAGCTCATCGACCGATTGTCCAGAACCTAGCTCAGTAAATGCACTAAAAATTTCCAAAACACTTAGGAAGAAGTGGAGAAGTAGAATAAACCAAGGAGATATACACTGGATTCACCCTTATGTTGACCCTGTAAAAAAATAAAAGTAGGGAGAAAGCTACCGGTTGTAAAGATACACCTTTAGGTAGAAGTCTTTTTGAGGTCACCTAGAGGCGTAGAAATCCGAAGTCCGTTTTAATTACCGGTTAATGAGTCTATCACAATCACAATAAGATGCTTAAAACTTAGGGTTCTCATCAAATCTTGGGTGAGTTGAATGGCCGTAGAAAGCCACTCTTAAACCCTAAAATTTGAAAATTCAAAAAAATTAGAAAAGAGTAAAAAGAGCAAAAGAATTTTTCTTTAAATAAGGCGGGGCTTGAGGCGGTCTGCATTTTGGCTGATACTCGGGCACTATTGTGTCTTTGAAAGTTCAGTTCCTAAGTATACAATTTCTTAATGATTGAAAATAACTCAGGTCCAAATAATCCAACCTAATTCTTTTATAAATAGCATATAGTTTTTGCTAGGGACTAGCAAAAGATAGGATGGGGGTATGATGTAAATACATTTACACTACTTAAAATGTCTATTTATGCATGTTCTTAAGCATAGGATTGCATTTCATGATATAAATATTGCATAACATGCATCATCTTGCATTTAGAGTAGTTTGAATAAAATGGAGGTTAATTATCTCCTTTTATGTGCTTGGACAGGGAAAAAATTTTATCAGTATGGATGTGATCAGGGCGACGATTGGAGTTCAACGACTCCAAGATCGCCCTAATCAGGCATCCGTAGCATCAAATAGTGACCGGAGAACCCTAGAAGATCAAGGGCCAGGATGGTGTAAATCCACACTTCAGATGACAAATCCGACCACACGGATGAATTCGGATCGACGATCGCAGCCCAATCGAGTCAATCCGACATCAGTGGCACCATCTACAACTTCCAGAAGATGGACGGCTAAGATGGCGCCACGTGGCACCATCTCGACCTCCCAAACGACCATTCTATGAAGCCCCGCACCAGCTCGCTCTCCGCCGTTGGATCTTGATCCAACGGCTGTGGTCAGCTGCGCCTAAAAGCGTCCGCTCGACCATCCGCGCCCCGTAGCGTAGCGGTCGAGTGCGCTTACGCAAGCGGCGAGCGTGGGTTTGAGCTGCAGCGAAGGGCTGGAAGGCGTGGGCGATTGAGCGTAGGCGGGCGTTGGATCGCGATCGGACGGCCATCAATCCTCAAAGGTTACTGGCAATCGATGCTTCGTGATAGCACCGCCCATGGTAACCCCAGAACCCTAGTTTTCGAGATTTCGAGATAATCTCGCCCATGGCGTTTCATGGCCGAATTCAAACCCTGGCAATTGACATTTCGCGATAATGCCACCCATTGTATTTGAACTAGCAGAGTGCTTACATGCCCCCGGTAGGATATGTGAATATCCTAAGAGACAAGCACCGAGGAGACGATATGTTGTTACGCATCTTTGAGGGGAATTTCACACCTCTCTGCGTCAGGAACTTGTCCAAATCAACTTGTGTTGATCGGTCGCTTCTAATCTAGGAAACATTTTCAGAACATTAAAATGCTTTTTGCGTGATTTTGATTATTATGCGCACTGAACCAGACTGTGTGTGGATTGGGATGCTTAAGTTACCGAGTCCCATAAACCAAAGGTCAGTTAACGAGGTTGAATACTCGCTAAGCCTTAGACCTAATACTTAAGCTTTACATTTTCCTCAACCTCTTGAGGATCATCCAGATCTTAGCAGGTACTAAGAGTCTAGCCAAAAAGGCCTAAGGTCAGCGTTCCTACTAATCTCTTTGTGTCACTTTAGTACTTTTTCTTTACTTTTCTTGATGTGGTCTAGAACTTCGGTTAATCCCTTAATCTCTTACTAATGACTATCTCTTTCTTTTTCATTTTGTGCTCCTTGAGTAACATTTTGCTCTTTTTCTCTTCTCCTGTTTTGTATAGCCCACAAAATTTTTTTTTCCTCCCTCTTCTCAGCTTTTTTAGATGATATGTGATTTTTTTGTTGAAACATTTTCTTGATATGAGTTTTCATGCATTTTTGCACTTTTCATACCCTCCCATGCCTAAGATTTGCAATGTCCCCATTGTAAATTAGGTGGGTTCAAATTTAGTTTAGTTCATTCATTAGGACAGGTGTTTGGTGAGCGAATGGGTCGAGGTGACTGTTGCAGACAATTTCTAGACTCAGGTACGGGTACCTGAGGTGGAGTCGGCTGTCTTAATGAGTGAACCCTAAAGTGCAATATGAATTCAGCATAGAAATGTCAGGAAAGGTTTCAAGTTTTTCAAAGAATGATAGGTTGCCTCCCGTTAAGCGTTGAGTTTTACGGCATCGGCTGGGCGCAATGAGTCAGGGAGAATGGAGAATAAAAGATGACTCAGCCAAATCTGTATGGGTCATGTCAATGAACGGTTTGAGTCTCTGATCGTTCACGACAAAGGGTTCGGAATCGTGGCTGAGTGGACTGATCTTGACGGCTCCATTTCCAAAGATTTGTCGAACTAAAGAAGGTTCGATCCACTTAGATCGTAGCTTTCCTGGGAACAGTTTGAGTCAGGCATCAGAAAGTAGGACCTTTTGACCAGGGTGAAAGATCTTTCTAGATATGTGCTTGTCATGAAAGGCTTTAACCCGCTCTTTGTAGATTCACGAGTTTTCATACATATCGAGGCATAATTCATCAATCTCGCTTATCTGAAGCTTTTTGTGGGTTCCAACCTTAGAAAGATCTAAGTTGCAGTTCCGTACTACCCAATAGGCTTTATGCTCCAATTCAACGGGGAGGTGACATGCCTTCCCTTACACCAGTCTGAAAGGAGACAAAGCTTCTGGAAGCCAGGATGACCAATCCTTCCTATCAGGTCAAACAGTAACCTGGAGGATTTTCTTGATCTCTCGGTTTGATAGCTTAGCTAGACCATTAGTTTGGGGGTGGTAAGGAGTAGAGATTCAGTGCGACACCCCGTATTTGGTCATTAGTGACCTGAACTGAGTGTTTGTGAAATGGGTCCCTCCATCAGAAATGATCACACGTGGAATTCCGAACCGTGAGAAGATATTTTAGTGAATGAATTTGATAACAACTTTGTGATCATTGGTTCAGGTCGGAATGTCTTCGATCCATTTGGACACATAGTCAATAGCGAGTAAAATGTATTCGAAGTCGTTCGAGATAGGGAAGGGTGCCATAAAATCAATCCCCCAAATGTCAAAAATCTCGCATACCAGAATCGACTGTAAAGGCATCATATCACGATGGCTCATGTTGCCTAAAGTCTGGCAATGGTTGCATGCCTTAGAGTGATTGTATGCATCCTTGAAAATCGTGGGCTAGTAAAAGCCACACTGGAGGACTTTTGATGCAATTTTGTGTCCAGAGAAATGGCAACCGCATGCTTGGTCATGGCAGAAAGATAGTATGTCTTTGATTTCCACTTCCATGACACACCGTCTGATAATTTGATCAGCACCAATGCAGAATAGATACGGGTCTTCCCAAATGTAATACTTGGCATCGAGGAGCAATTTGTCCTTCTTGGCCTTCGGCCAATCAGACGGGATCTGATATGATGCCAAGTAGTTTATTATGTTAGCAGACCATGGAAGCCCTATATTGATAGTCAGGAGGTGCTCATCAGGAAAATGTTCTGTGATGGGTCCGGAAGGGTCAATGATTTCAGAAGGAAGGCGGGACAAGTGGTCAGCTACCACGTCCTGTCTTCCCGCTTTATTGAGAATCTTGAGGTCAAATTCTTACAACAGCAAGTGTTGAACGTGTTATGAACCTACGCCAACGTGTTCGATTTTGGAAAACCCGTCGTTGTAGTTCGAAAGCGAAGGATTCGTGTTCAACAAATAAAATTTATACCGAAATTAAAATTCCGGGTCGAACACAGGGAGGCGAACGTTTGATTTAAAAACTTCGCGTTTCTTTTTATTTTGTCACAAAGAAATTCAATTTAAACTATCTAAGTATCTACAACAAATAAAAGAGAGAGAGGGAGTAAGAGAGAGAGAAGGAATACTATACATGGAAATCAAAATGAGATGTAGAATAGACAAGGAATTTATCATAAAAGAGTTCTTTCGTTACAACTAGAAAACATAAAACAATTACTCTAGAAAGCATTAAAAGAATGGAGGGAGAAATGTCCTCCTCGACGATCGCTCGGAGGACGAATAGACTACTCTAGAAATCAGTAAATCTATACTAGAAAGCAGTAAAAAGAATAGGGAGAGAGAATCCTCCTCGACGGTCGCTTGGAGGACGAGCCGGACGGGATGACGCCTGGACGAAGGAGAACGAAGCGGGACGAAGGAGGACGAAGCAGAAGAACGGGAACGAAGCAGCACGCCGTCGTCGTCGCGGGATCCACTTCCGAAGGGGGACGAAAATTTGGACTTTATCTCGCGAGAAGCATCCCAGGTGTGGGACAAACTTCTCTTGAGCTTTGGAGAGGTAGAGAGGAGAAGGAAGGGATGAAAATTTCGTATGGAGGGGGTCTCCTTTTATAGTTGCAAGGAGTGGGGGCAAAATGGACATTACATCTTCAAAATAATAAATAAGGGGTCTTTAGTGACGGATAAAACCGTCGCTAAAGCCCTCAACATGGGCGTAGCCGCCGCGCCCACGCGCGACCGCTCGGCTGCCCGCGCGTAACGCCTACGCACGTCGCTTGATTTTCAGCCGTCCGATCGCGAGATCGGACGGCTTAGATCGCGTCCGCGCCCGCTGCGTAGCGCGCCCGCCCGCGTGCGATCGCGCGTTATGCCCGGCGTGCAATCGCGCGTCGTCCTGATTGAGCGCGCGCAGCCGTTGGATCTTCATCTGACGCTCGTGCGCGCCCGCTCGCCCGCGCCTTTCACCCCCTCACCCCGGCTCGAACCCGCGACCTCCGCTTCGCCCGCAGCTGCGTCGCCGCTGCGCTACGCAGGCGAAATGGTCGCGCGGACGCTTTTAAGCGCGAGCGACCGCAGCCGTTGGATCGAGATCCAACGGCGGAGAGGAGACGGTGCGCGGTCTTCACAAGACTCCTGCGGCCGATTGGGCGGCTGGGATGGCACCACGTGGCGCCATCTTGGCAGTCCATCTTCTGGAAGTTGTAGATGGTGCCACGGATGTCGGATTGACTCGATTTTTGTGTCGTTCGGCTGCGATCGTCGATCCGAATTCATCCGTGTGGTTGAATTTTCCATCTGAAGTGTGGATTTACACCATCCTGGCTCTTGATCTTCTAGGGTTCCCCGATCTCTATCTGATGCTACGGATGCCTGATTAGGGCGATCTTGGAGTCGTTGAACTCCAATCGTCGCCCTGATCATATCCATACGGTTGGATCTTTGATCCGAGGCTCCGATAAAATATTTTCCCTATCCAAGCACATAAAAGGAGACAATTAACCTCCATTTTATTCAAACTACTCTAAATGCAAGATGATGCATGTAATGCAATATTTATATCATGAAATGCAATCCTATGCTTAAGAACATGCATAAATAGACATTTTAAGTAGTGTAAATGTGTTTACATCAGCAAGATCCATCGGATTAATCAAGGTTTCGCATCCTTCTTTAAAAGGAGATGCCTCACAGCTGTGTGATCCGAGTAGATGATAACATGGGAACCCAAGAGGTAAGATTTGAATTTTTCAAGGGCAAATACTACGGCTAGTAGCTCTTTCTCAGCAACCGTGTAGTTATGCTGAGCCTCGTCTAGTGTTTTGCTAGTGTAATAAATGACCACGGGTTTCCCATCAATTTTTTTCCCCAAAATTGCTCGTACAGTGAAGTCTGATGCATCGCACATGATCTCAAAGGGTTGAGACCAATCAGGGGACTGTAGGATCGAGGCTTGGGTAACTCAGTCACAAAGGATCTCAAATGCTTGAGTGCATTCCTTGGAGATTTCGAAAGGTACATCCTTGGAGAGAAGAGTGGTCAAGGGGCGTGCGATTTTTGAAAAATCAGGGATAAATCGACGATAAAAACTGACGTGTCCCAGAAAAGATCGGATTCTTTAATCGAGCTAGGCATAGGGAGTTTGGAAATCAAGTTAACCTTGGCTCGATCAACTTGGATGCCTCTCTTCGAAATCAGATGTCCCAAGACGATCCCCTCAATCACCATAAGGTGGCTCTTTTCCCAGGAAAGAACCAGATTCACGCCAATACATCACCTGAGTATTTGAACCAAGTGCTGGAGGCAATCGTCAAATGATGCCCCAAATACTGAAAAGTCATCCATGAAGACTTCCAAATAATCACATACCATTTCAGAGAATATGGCAAGCATGCACCGTTGAAAAGTCGTGGGTACATTGCAGAGACCAAAAGGCATCCTTCGGAATGTGTACGTCCCAAAGGGGCAGGTGAACGTGATCTTCTCTTGGTCCTCTGGATGGATTGCCACTTGGTTATAACCAGAGTACCCATCAAGAAAGCAAAAGAATCTATTTCCCGCTAGTTTTTCGAGGATCTGATCAATAAACGGTAGTGGGAATTGATCCTTCTTCGTTGAGGAATTGAGTCTTCTATAATCAATGCAGACTCTCCACGAGTTGGCTATACGAGTCGGTATGACCTCTTTGATTTCAGTTGTGATGGTGGTGAGCCCTGCCTTCTTAGGCACAACCTAGATTGGACTCACCCATCGACTGTCGGAGATCAGGTAGATGATCCCTGCATCTAACCATTTAATGATCTCCTTTTTCATGACCTTCTACAGATTAGGGTTCAAACGTCTCTGCATCTCACACGAAGGTCGTGTGCCCTCTTCGAAATAGATGTGGTGTGTGCAATAAGAGGGGCTTATACCAGTCAAATCATTGAGAGTCCATCCAATGGCTCTACGATGTTGCTAGAGAACAGTAATCAGACAGGATTCCTAATAAGGTGTGAGTCTGGAGTTTATAATCACAAGAAACATCTGATTGGAACCCAAAAGGACGTATTTCAGATGATCGGGAAGGGGCTTGAATTCCAAGATGGGATTATCAGCAACAGTGGGCGGTTCAAGGTGTATGTGAGGAACAAGGGTAGGAGTTATGGGTGTATCTAGATCAGGTTCATACTCCTCTAATTACGAGTTTTGATCTTCTTATGGTTGATCGGGGATAATCAGGTTGTCCTCAATATGCGATTCATCAACCATGACTTTGATATCACATATTTGCTCTACAACACCGTAATTAATCCCTTGCTGGGCCTTAAAGATGTCAATCTTAAGAGTTTGATTTCCAAATTTCAATGCTATTTGGCCCTCCTCACAGCCTATGTTGGCCCTAGCAGTGGCCAGAAAAGGTCTCCCTAGTATAATTGGTGTATCCCTTGGATTCTCAGGTGCATCCATATCTAGAACTATAAAATCTACTGGGAAGTAGAAATCCCGTACCCTAATGGTGTAGACCCAGATAGGTTGTGTTAATATGACAATTTTATCGTTGAAATGAGTATAGTGGTTAACCTAAATCAAGCCTAACCATCTCTTTATAAAATTTTTTTACTTGGCCTACTTGATTTTATCTTGGTCACTTTTAGGCCCAAGGTCGAACTCAGGGAAGTGGGATTAGAGGTGAAGAAGTTTCTACGTCTTTCCTACAATGAATCTCTTCCATTCGTTTATTATGTTTTTGGTATTTTTCTATTTAATATTTTTTTCTGATAATTTTTGTCCTTGAGGTACACCCTCAAAATCAGGTCATGGCTTTGAGCCAAATTAGGATTTCAAAACTGGTCTTGCTATTCGCAAGACTGAGTACCTACAAGTCAAGGATTACCTTTTCTCTTTTGTATATTTTTTTATCCTTTTAATGGCAGGAAAGAGAAATAGAAATAAAGTAAATATAGTATATATATATGTATATATTATATATGTATATAGGGGTGGGGGTGGAGGTGGAGATGGCGTGTAGCACAGTGTCGAGTTGATCGTCGTCTAGGAAGACGCAGCCAATAGGACGAAGTGCCGTGTGGAGTGTAGGATGGATGGGTGAAAGATGTGTGCGAAGACGCTTTCTATACGCATGTATCGGGGAATATCAGCAACTGGTGCAGATATTCCTGTGATACAACGTATTGTAGGTGATCTGAAAAAAAAAAAATATATATATATATATTTATATATGTAAATGTATATATCTATATGTATATATATATATATATATATATATATATGGTTATAATTATATAGGTGTATATGTAGTTATGTATGTATGTATATATATATATATATGTATGTATGTATGTATATAGTTATATATATATATATATAACTATATACATATACATATATATATTAGTATAAGTATCTATGTATATTATGTAGATCTATATATATCTATCTATATATATGTATTTATAATTATAGATATATGTATATATGTATGTATATTTGTATATATATATATATATATATATATATATATGTATGTATCTATACTTATACTTAGTTATATAGGTACTACTATATGTATAGATATAAATATATATATATATATGTATATAAATAAATATATATATATATAAATATATATATATATGTATGTATATATATATAAGTATATAGTAGTGTATAAGTGAGTTGGAGTGTGTACGAGAGTGTGTGTGTGTGTATGTGTTTGTAGGAGGGAGTGAGAGAGTGCTTGTGAGAGAGAGAGAGAGAGAGGGAGAGCGCTTCTGCTGGAGTGGAAGCAGCGAGTTAAGTCGTCCGGGTCCAACAGCTGACGTCTAATGGCACGCGCAGACGCAGGCGCGTAGGCGCGTGAAGAGGCACGCGCACGCAGGAGGGAGTGAGCGCGAGGGAAGGACCGCAGCGCACTGCGCTGTGTGGTGAGGCAGGTGCGGGCGCATGCGCTAGAGCGGGCACGGGGAGAGACGCGGGCGCGGGCGTGCGCGGATGGGTTGGCGCCGGTAGCGGTGCGGAGAGAGAACGCCAGGTGACCAGATAAGTGAGAAACTTACCGGTCATCACACTGTAGCCACAGTGTCGCGCTCTCTAGCGTGAACAATGGCTATAGTTTACGCTCGGCTCGCGCGACCGCCTGCGCCCGGTTCAGCATGTGCGGGCGGTGTGGAGCGGCTGGTGCGCACGCGGAAGAGGTTGCGCCGGTTGCTGGCTTGCGCGGAGAGAGGCGAGGGCAGCCTGCTGGTGCGCGCAGAGGCTACGGAACAGGCGCCTGAGGCGCGTGGAGGCTTGTGCTGCTGCTGGCTGTCGCTGCTTCTGCTTGAGCTTCCGAGCTTGAAGCTCCTACAGCAATGGTGGAAATGGCTGAACAACGAAATCAGAGAAGAGAACCACCACGCCCACCGGCTCTTTGATGAGCTGGGCGGTGGTGGGACTCACAGTGGTGGTTGTGTACCGCTGTGAGTTGCTCCTACCTGCAGCGTAGCTCTTCAAGAAGAAGAGAGGCTGCATATGGAGGGGAGAGGGGAGGAGACGGCCTGGAGGAAGGAAGGTGATGTCTGTTGGGTGTTGGACTAGGCTCCGCCGCAAGGAAGAAGGCTGAGCTCTTTTTAAAGAGGAAAGAGGCATGCACAGCCATGCCCTGGGCTGTGCATGGCTCTGCATGGCTGTGTAGGGAGTGGCTATGCTGGGCAAGCTTTGCAGAGCATGGCACGAAGAAGGTCCAGCCATGCTTTGCAGCCGCGGAGAAGAAAGTCAAAATAAAAATAAAAATAAAAATAAAGATGGTGAATTTGCGAGGCAGCACTTGAAGAATTTGTTAATTACAAGGCCAATTTATTCATTCTCCTCCCCTCTCAAATAAATGCATGAATGCGTGTATTTTCACAAATGCGACTATGGCTACCTAATATGCACTGGCAATGCTTGGAACTAGCACAAGATGGCACAATTATTGGTGTATTTTTGCTGTGCAATCATACCCCCATGCTTATGCTGAATATGGCCCATCTTTAGAATAAAAGGCACAACATAAGTAGAATGGCAGCATTGCATGCATCATGTACCAAGATTGCTTATAAACTGTATTAATGGCCATTTGTGTAAGCATTTGTCAAAGCAAGCCTCAGATGAGCAATCAGACCGCATGGATGGATTTAGAACGACGAACGGAGTCCAACGGACTCAAGATCGTCCAAATCCGACATCCGGAGCTCCTACAATGGGCCCAAGAAGTTCTGACCGTTGATCTGGAGATCAACGGCCCATGTTGCGCCACGTCAGCCCCGCTCCACCACACGCCACGCCTTCATCCAGCCAAGATCAGATCTCGGCCGTCTATCTTCGATCGAACGACTGAGACTCTCGCACCCGCCCGCGGTCGCCGCGACAAAGCGCGGGCATGGCGCAACGGTTAGCATGCACGCCCGCACACACGCAATGCTGGTTTGAGCCGCGCGGAGTCGAAATTGAAGACGGATCACGAGCGCGGTGAAATTGGGTCGCCCGATCAGCAGCGGGCGGCTGAGATCTCGCCACGCGGTGCAACCGCATCTCACGTGCCCCCACGCGCACGCGCGCCGGGCGATGATGCCCGCGCACACGCGCGCCTGAGGCGCGATCCCAGCACAGCCGAGGAGGATTCTCAGATCGAACGGCTCTTGTTCAACAGCCGCGAATCGCACGAGGAGAAGAAACGAGGCGGGTGGCTGACCAGCGGCTGGAGGGCTTCATCGACGCTTTTGGGAGTGGTTTTAGCGACGCTCTGGACGTCGCTAAAGCCCCTTCTTTTAAGAACCCTTAACCCTATTTAAACCCCCTCCAACCACTCATTCAAGGCATTCACTCCCTTTGCAACTACTCCACCCCTCTCTTAGCTAGCTTTAGGCCCTCTTGTAATCGCCGGAGATGACGAGCCGGCGATGGAGCCTCCTCCATCGCCGTGGCTGCCTCGTCGCTCTCCACTCTCTCTCTCTCTCTCTCTCAAGCTTTCTATTACTTTTGTTGAAGCATGTATTTAATGTTGTAAGTTATGAACTACAAGTGCATGATTAATGAAGTTATTTTCCATTCAATTGTCATTTTAATTTCCATTCAAGTTGCATGATCAAACAAAGAACTTTCTAACCCTAAACCCTCTCTCTCTCTATCTCTCTCTCGCTTTTCAAAATCGCATCCTTCACAAGCAAAACTCCTCACTTTCCGTGACAACAAGTGGTAAGAAAAAATCCGATTTTCATGCCTCCCTAAGATCGACACTTGGACTCACCTCCGTTTACTTATTTTAAAATCGACATTGCAAGTGCGACTATAATGACACTCCTTAACACACACGCACAACGACATGTCAGGCACTTCTGAGGAAATACGGAGTCCACCATCGTATCGCATCTCCGTATCATCCTCAGACGAACGGCCAGGCTGAGGTGTCGAACCGGCAAATCAAGCAAATTCTCCAGAAAACGATTTGGCCTGACCGTAAGGATTGGTTCGACAAGCTAATTGACGCACTTTGGGCGTATCGGACCACCTTCAAGGCTCCCCTTGGTATGTCTCCCTATAGAATCGTTTACGGGAAGCCTTGTCATTTGCCCGTGGAGTTGGAACACTACGCTTATTGGGCGGTTTGCCAATGTAATCTCGACCCAGACCTGTGTGGTCGAGAAAGGAAACTCCAACTCCAGGAGCTGGAAGAGCTCCGTCGTGAAGCCTATGATTCTGCCTTAACTTTCAAGCAACGCACTAAGGCTTTTCACGACATCCGTATTCGGCGGAAGGAATTTGAGACATCTCAGCAAGTTTGGCTCTACAATGCCCGGCTCAAATTCTTTCCTGGAAAACTGAAGTCCAAATGGATTGATCCTTTCTTGGTCTCGAGACCATTTCCCAACGGGGCTGTTGAGATTGAAGGTCCCAAATCTGGGCATAAATTTACGGTCAATGGGCAGCGTTTGAAACCCTATCTTACTCATGAACCTACCCTCGTTGGAGAAACTGTTGCCCTGCTAGAGGGTAACTAATTTTGTGCCTTAAAGCCAAGAACCTGATTTTGAGGGTGTACCTCAAGAACAAAAATTATCAGAAAAAAAAATTAAATAGAAAAACACCAAAAACATAATAAACGAACGGAAGAGATTCGTTGTAGGAAAGGCGTAGAAACTTCTTCACCTCTAATCCCACTTCCCTGAGTTCGACCCTGGGCCTAAAAGTGACCAAGATAAAATCAAGTAGGCCAGGTAAAAAAATTTTAAAAAGAGATGGTTAGGCTCGATTTAGGTTAACCACTATACTCATTTCAACGATAAAATCGCCATATTAACACAACCTATCTGGGTCTACACCACATCTTTTTTTGGCACCGTTGCCGGAAGAGGCTGCACCGGCTGCTAGCTTACGCGGAGAGAGGCGAGGGTGGCCTGCTGGTGCGCGCAGAGGCCGCGGAACAGGAACCTGAGGCGCGTGGAGGCCTGCGTTGCTACTGGCTGCCGCTGCTTCTACTTGAGCTTCCGAGCTTGAAGCTCCTGCGGCAATGGCGGAAATGGCTGAATGACGAAATCAGAGAAGAGAACCACCACGCCCACCGGCTCTTTGATGAGCTGGGCGGTGGTGGGACTCACAGTGGTGGTTGTGTACCGCTGTGAGTTGCTCCTGCCTGCAGCGTAGCTCTTCAAGAAGAAGAGAGGCCGTGTATGAAGGGGAGAGGGGAGGAGACGATCTGGAGGAAGGAAGGTGCTGTTTGTTGGGTGTTGGACCAAGCTCCGCCGCAAGGAAGAAGGCTGAGCTCTTTTTAAAGAGGAAAGAGGCATGCACAGCCATGCCCTGGGCTGTGCATGGCTCTGCATGGCTGTGTAGGGAGTGGCTGTGCAGGGCAAGCTTTGCAGAGCATGGCACGGAGAAGGTCCAGCCATGCTTTGCAGCCGCGGAGAAGAAAGTCAAAATAAAAATAAAAATAAAAATAAAGATGGTGAATTTGCAAGGCAGCACTTGAAGAATTTGTTAATTACAAGGCCAATTTATTTACTCTCCTCCCCTCTCAAATAAATGCATGAATGCGTGTATTTTCACAAATGCGACTATGGCTACCTAATATGCACTGGCAATGCTTGGAACTAGCACAAGATGGCACAATTATTGGTGTATTTTTGCTGTGCAATCACCTAACAATGACATCCTCGAGTATTCCTTTAGGTGACTTGATGGATCGATCGGCTAACTGCAGTGTCACCTCTGTTGGTTTAATTTCGGACTCTTCAAGATGGTTAAGGAGGGATGTAGGTATTAGGTTTATGGAGGCACCTAAGTCTACCAATGCTCTATTGAATTGGGTTTCACCAATTTTATATGAAATCAGGGGAGTTCCTGGGTCTTTTGTCTTAGGTGGGTGTTTACTCAAGATTACAGAGCTGGCTTGCTCTGACAGTATGATCAGACTCCCACTTTTGGTTCGCGGCTTACGCTTGGGTGTACACACGTCTTTCAAAAATCGTGTGTAAGCCAATACGTGGTGGATTGCATCCATCAAGGGGATATTTATTTGGACCTGTTTAAAGAGCTTGATCAGGTCCTCCTCAGGGGCCACGGGTTTGGTTATCCTTTTTCCCTTGGTCAAGGCCTCGGGAAATGGAACCTTGGTTGGTTCCTCTAGAATAGGTCCAGGATCTTGATCTGGGACAGGGACAATCTGAATAACTATCCTAGGGCTTGGGTCACTACCAGGCTTGGAGTGGTCTGGATAAGGTGGGTCTTGGGTTGCTTTACCACTACGGGTTGTTACGGAGTTTAATCCTACCTGGTTCTGATTTGGGGTTGGTAAAATGGGTAGCTACTGTTGAAATCCCACGTAAGATGTCGAAGCTTCCATCCCATCAAGTGATAAATCATGTGTGCATGTCCTGGATTCGAGTTCATAACGCGCCTCTGGGTCGGCACATTATTTGGGTTGGGTAGAGGTTGCGAAGGAAGTGTGCCCGGTTGGCGGGAATTTGCCATCTGGGCAAGTTGGTTGCAGACCTCTGTGATCTCGTCCTTGTGTTGTTTTTGTATTGCTGCATTCGTTCTCTGAATGTCAGCCAGTGTTTGAAGGATAAGAGACGTTTGATCTTGGTTAGGCCCAAATTGATAGGTGGGGTTGGGCAGAGGCTGAGGCGACTGATATGGACGAGGGGCTTGTGGACGGGGTTGATAAAGTGGTCTTTGATTTTGGGAATTTCCCGCCCACTGGAAGTTGGGATGATTTCGCCATCCAGGGTTGTAGGTGTTGGAAAATGGGTCATTTTGGATGGCGTTGAGGTCCTCGCAGTTCTGAGGAGCCTCAGGGAAGTCAGAGTATGGGGGTTCAAAGTTCCCCCGATTAGAATAGAGCAAATTGGAGGTCCCTCCGATCCTGGAGTTAGACGGGGGTGGATACGGGTCCATCCCCTAAGAAGATCGATGAAAGATGTTTTGCACAGTTTCCCTTGCGAGAGGTGGCTGTGCAAAAGAGTTCTGTGTAGAGGTGGCTCACTACAAATGCCGAGTCAGCTCGTCCACCTTCTTCTCTATGATAGAGACCTTGTCCAACCGACTGGCCATTAGCTTCAAGTCGACGATGCGGACAGGCCCTGTGTCTCATGTGCTCCCCTAAGATTCGTCGATGCGCAGGTAATTCATCCGGTCGAATAAGCCCATGGAGTCATTGTTTATGGTGTTCTCACACATGTTCTCAAAAATCTCCCACACCGTGTCCTCATGCTGACCCATGATGTTTCCTCCGCAAGTTGCATTGACGAATAATCGAATGTCCTCACGGAGTCCCTGGTAAAAAGACTGGACTTGTTCCCATTTAGGAACTCCGTGATGGGGGCACTTTCGCATGAGATCTAAGAATCGGTCCCATGCCTCATGAAGAGGTTCTCCTGTCTGTTGGGTGAAATGAGTGATCTGATGGCACAAGGCATTTGTCCGACCAACGGGAAAGAACTTCTTTAAAAATTCGGACTGAAGTTCATCCTATGTGTTGATCGGATGAGTCTGAGTTTGATACCAATGAGTAGCCTTGTCAATGAGGGAGAAAGAAAACATCTTCATGAGTAGAATATCCTGGATTTGTGCATCTGACCTGAAGGTCTGGGCTAGATGCTTGAGTTGTTTAATATGCTGGAATGGATCCTCGGAGTTAAGCCCATATAATTTTGGTATGGCATGAATCATATTGGTATTTAGTTTGGAATTAGGACCTCCAGCTGGGATTCAGACTCGAGACTCGATTGCCATCGCAGCAGGATTATAGTGATCTCGCATCATGAGACACTAAGTTGGGTTCATGAAGTTTTGGAAGAGATCATTTAGGCGCTGAAGCTGGTGCTCAAGATTGTTTTCTTCTTCAACAGGTTGTACCATGATGGAAGAAGGGGAACTTGGTTCTGAATCAGAGGAAAGGTCTATGTGGTGGGGTTGCTGCACAAACAAGGGTACCGAGGCTTGGCCTCGGGGAGAGTGGATTTCTAAAGGAGGTCTTAAGGACCTCCTACCAAACATACACTGAAGGCTTGGATAAGATCAGAATGTGCTGGACCTAATCGAGACACCCAAAATATGTTGGGTGACTATAGAGGTTTGGGGCGGATGATACCCCTGGATCAAAAGGTCATCCACCTGAGAATTACCTGGGCAGCCAGAGAGGGAGAATCCAGCGAAGACCCCTACAAGGTAGAGCATCCCCACGGGTTACAGGGTTTCCCCACCCGACTTCTCTTGTCACTGAGATTCTAGGTAGACTAGAATGGGGACCTTGACCTCTTAAGTCTACCTCTTTTAATTAAGATCAAGGTGCTTAGGATTCCACTTGAACTTTAAGCCTTTTGAGTGCAAAGTGACCTAATTTTAAGGTTGGTTGACCCAAAGGATCAACTTTACCTCTTTATTCTTTTGAGAGCTTTTAGGTCCTTGCTTTTAAGGTTCAAGTAGATTAAGAGCTTGATTTGCTTAGGGTTTCTCTTGGATAGGTCTTTTCAAACAAGGCTTAGGCACACCTCTTTTTAGAATTTTTGCTTCTTTTCTTAGAAAAATATGTGTCTCTAAAACCCTAGCTTGTAATCCTTAAGTTGGCTCTATTTGGTCCAATTTAGTTGCCTCACAAATTGGTACCTAGGGCTCAAATAAGAAGGTCTTAGCCCTAGTTACCTTAAGTAGATGTTCAATCAAAAATGTGTTGAAATTAAAAATCAGGTAACTTTTTTGAATTACTAAATATAGAAACAGGTAGCCCTAGATTGATTTTTCTTTGTTTTTCCTTTTTGGATTTTGAGGGGATTAAGAGAGAAGGCTAATAAGAGTTTATCTATTTCTTGGTGTAGTTGTTGTGCGGCTGCTTTTCTTTCCTTGGCTTTCCTGCAACAAACACAACAAAAGAGAGAGATTAAGTCAGTATTGAATCAGAAGTTGTGATTAATGCTTCTAAAATGCCCATTGCTCCCCGGCAACGGCGCCAAAAATAATAATTGCCTTACACGATGAGATCATGTTTTAAAGACACATTCGTTGTAGTACAATTTGAAATCGTCGTATAAACAATTATCGATTTTTATTTACTCAAAATTCAAAATATTCTAAGGTCGAACTCAGGGAGAAATTTAGTATTTTAGAAGCTTAAGAGCACAACTTTCAATTTAATACAGAAAAGCAATGGCCAATTCAATCACAATTAAGAAGTAATTTCAAATGAAGAACTAATGGCCAAAAATTGGACATCTGATGAAAAATCAAACGTCTTAAAAGGGTTTTGCTACAGTGCTTGGTTGTGATTTTTGGCCTTCTCTTTCTTCTTCTTCTACAGCTTCTCTTCTCTCTTTCTCTGTAGCTTCCTCCTTCTGTTCTTCTTTGTCTTCCCTTGTCTTCTTCTTCTGATTTCTGCAGCTCCTTCTTCCTCTTTCTTTCTCTGAGCTTGGCTTTCCTCTTCTCCTATCTTCTTCCTCTACCTTTAGCTGCTCCTCTTCTTCTTCTGTGGCTTCCTCCTTGGCTTCTTCTTCTTCTCTTCTTCTTTTCTCTGCTGTGCCTCCTCTGCTTCTCTCTTTCTTCAGCCGCACCTTCTCCTTCCTTATTCTTCAGCTGCTCCTCTTCTTCCCTGTGCACACACACAGGAGCAAAACATAGCCCCTACCCTCCCAACATCTCTCTCTATTTCACTCTTAAGATTGCTCTCCCAGAGCCTTCTTAGGTTATCGGGTTGGATATGCGCGCCTGGGACCAGGCCCACTGGTGTGTGTGGTGGGTGAGGAATGCACGGGTAGTCAGATAGGATACCAGGTCCGCGGAGGTGTGGGTCACAGACGAGGCGTGCCGTGTCAGGAGGTAATGGGCCTATGGCACTTTTGCAATTTATATCGCTTCGCCCCCTTTAGAACTTCCAAGGTGGGACTAAATGTCCTACCTTTTTCGCAGGTGCTCCCACAGCAAGTGTTTGCACGAATTGCAGCAGATGCGAGGGGCTTGGACTCCAATAGCTGGGCTAGAGATCTTCGCTAACGAAACCCGCGCGTCCTGGAACTTGTAGCCTGGTGCCTAGAGCCTGGGATGAAGCTTGCAAGCTTCTTCGAGCCTGCTTCAATGGCGGTGGGTGACTAAACCCTATCCACAAGCAAACGGCCTTGTGGCCTGGTCAAAATACGTAGGGAGCTTCGCCTGGACATGACGAAGATGGGACGGTGGTCGGCGTGGCCCGGGGTGGCCTGAGCGTGCGTGCCTAGGTCACCCTGCGCGTGCGAATATGGTTGTTTCGGGGGGCATTCTGGGTGTGTGGCGGAGAGAATGGAGTAGGGGGAAATGGTCAGTGAGGTGTTGTGGAGGTCGTAAGGTGGTTGGCGAGGTGGATGGAGGCGTGGAGCAGCGGGAACACCTCGCCGATGGTCTGGTCGGAGATGGGAACGATGGTGGTGATCTGCGACGTCGAGGGGATAAAAACAGTAATAGAGATAGGGGAAATAAAGAGGAGGGCGAGAGGAACTTATCTGCGATGATTGGAGCGAAGGGGAGGCAAAGGAGACGATCGACTCGTATCTGCCATTGTCGGAGAAGACGGCCCTGAGGTAGAGATAGTGGCGATGAGGACGGGGTCAGAGGGGTGCACGTGGGTACGGCGCGACGCGGAGGAGCATGGCAGAGATGACTCTGTTGGTGCTAGAGCACCACGATCATTTGTTTTGATGATAACAAAACACGTGTTATTTAACATTTGCAATTTGAGTCCTAGATTTCAGGTCAATTGCAAATGTGGACGTGTTTAGACGGAGTTCAAGCTCGCATCCAGGACGGATTGGAGGAGCTTGACGGAAAACAGAGGAGGTTCGCGTGGAGCGAAAGATTGGAGATGGAAGACAAGAAGAATAGGATAGATTCTTTTTTATCCTTTCATGTATCTCTTGTATTTATTTTCTTGCTCTTTATTTTCCTTAGACATTATGTTAAATAGCCTCAAAGAACCCTAACAGTAGTCCTAGGAACACCTGCACAACCCTAGGATACTTAGGTTTTCTGTAGAACACTTAGAAAACCAATATAGGGTTAAAATAGACTTTCCAGACGTCTAATTCACGAATCAGACGTCTGATAAAGGATTTTAAGACGTCTGACTGTTGTTTCAGACGTCTGATAACTGTTAGGCTGGACATAGTTAGTTCTGTCTGATGAAATCAGACGTCCAGACCTTAGACCAGACGTCTTAGGAGACGTCTGATGACTTTGCCAGACGTCCAATTAGTGGACCGTTGGCTGGCTTAGCAAACAGTCAAGAATATGACCGTTAGAGCCTTATCAGACGTCCTTAGGCCTTTCCAGACGTCTGATAAATGACCGTTTTGCCTCGGTTGACCCAAAATCTCTTCTCAGAGATTTTCTAGCCGTTGCAACGTTTGGAAATCAATTCCCACAGTAAAAGTAGGTTTCCAGACGTCCAGACATAGTACCAGACGTCCTGTATGTCGTCTGATGGACTTGCACAAAAACCCTGTTTAGATCTGATTCAACTCAGGGAGAAACCCGCATAGAATCAGACGTCTGACCTTGGAATCAGACGTCTTAAAGTGGCCTTCCAGACGTCTGATGCCAGAGTTAGACGTCTGATAACCCTGTCAAATACAATCATTGTCCTGATTTCGGCCTGATTCTCTTGGGCTTTGCACCCAACGGCTATGGAAGCTTTTCCAAGCCTTCCAAAGCCTTCCTAAGGCCTCTATAAATAGAGGGGAACCTTTGTAACACAAAAACACAAGAAGAGAAACATAAGAGACACTTAGAAATACACTTGGATACACTTAGCTACACATTTTCACACTCTTGTGTCCAAGAAGTTCTTGCTCTCCAAGCTCAAGCTCCATTTTCTTGAGAGCATTCAACCGTTGCGCACCCGCTCTCCCGCCGTAGATAACGAGAGCGACGTAGAGCCATCGCGTGGCACACGCATCGCATCATCGTCGACGCACTCCTTGCAAAGGGGAGTTTCCTATTTCCTATAGAAGCTAGGTTTAATTTTGTTGGCTCTATAGGACTGTTGTTTTATTTTATCTTTGTATTTTAGTTGGGTATTCGCTTTGCGAATTCCCGTCTCCTTCGTGGGACAAAATCCTTCTCGTGGAGAGAAGGGGTTGAGGAACGCTACCCTCGTACTTGTAGCGTGGTTGTACTGAGGTTGAATCACCCTCGTTTCAAAGTGATTCGGTTAGTGGATTTTGATCAACTTGGTTGATCGGAAAATCCTAACTCGAGAGGGTTAGGTGGTGGTTTTCACCCGGTTTGGGTTTCCACCTAAAAATACCTGTGTACATTTTGCGATTGATTTTTGTGAGATTGCTTTATATTTTTATTTCCGTAATTTTATTACGTCACCCCTCCTGGTAGGGAACTTTCAGACTCTGCCATTGGTATTGTGGCAGAGCGACGAGAAGAGGGAGGGAGAGTCATTGGAGCCTGCAAAAAAATGGCTGGGGGAGGAGGAGATGAAATTGGGGGAAATTCTTCGGCCAAAACAGGTTTACCCCCAGCGGAGGGATCTGGGCTTGCTTAAAAAGGTGCGGACAGAGGGAGAATCGCAAAGAAGCGGCCAGAAGTCATTGTCGGAGGTATGGCTGGAGTGAGACCCATACCTCTCGAGCATTCGTAAGAGAGGTATGGGGCGATTCAAGGCATGGGGAGCTGCTCATGCGGTAAGGGGCTTCGCAAAGAGCTCCCCTTTCAAATCTGGGAGCGGCTCCCTGGGGAAACGAGGAGAAAATTACCTCAAAACCTCACCGGAGGTATGGGTCCCTGTTGCAATGGTAGAGGGACCTGAATGAAGAAATTGATGAAAAGTTGAGGGGGTTTTTGCAAGGGTTTTCAAAAGTTAAGGGTCAGAATGTAATTAGGTGGACCATTTTGCAAAGTAGGTCAAGATGACCTTTCCTTAGATCCAAATTTTGGTAGAAACCTAATTTGGACCAAAGGAATCCAATTATGAAGTTGTATTTTAGGTTTGACCATGTTTGATTGGATATTTTGCATAAAAACCTAAATTAGGTCAAATATTGGGCTTGGACCCCAATCTAGGTCAAAACATGTTCCAAAGGCCAAATTGAAGGTTCTAAATCCTAGGGGATATTTTTACATAAATTTTAGAGGGTTTAGTTGATTTTTATCCTACCTAGAACCTTGTGAATTTAAGTGGATTTATTTTAAGGTTACAGAATGTCATTTAATTCTTAAGTTTCACAATAACTCTTATCTGACTGAACCATCCCACTTTTTCTCTTATTAAGTCCATTTGACCTATGTCTAGACCCTGGAAAATCTCGTTGATGAACTACACTGGTAAAATTACAGTTTTACCCTTTGTTTCATGTTCTCTTCCCAGATCAGTGATCCCTTGAATTAGGCCTTTCTCTTGGTTATGTAGGAGCTTTTGTTCACTTTATTAGGTCAAAATATGCTAGTTAGGACTTATGATGAGATTCTCATCATCAGTACATTGAGATACTTTTTGGGTATTGAGGTTACTTGAAACTCTAGTTGTTCAGTGCTGTCGCAGAGAAAGTATGTACTTGAATTGCTCAAGGAGACTAGTCAGTTGGGGACCAAACCCTCCACTATTCTCGTGGAGTTCCTTGGGAGGCTGTGTTGATGATGATCTTGTTTTTGAGGACAAGACAAGATATCACAGTATTGTTGGCATGTTGCTCTATTTGATAGTCACTAGACCTAATATTAGCTTTGTTACCAATAGGGAAAGTCAATTCATGGAGAACCCTCGATATAGTCACTGATAGGTTGTGTGTCTTATTCTTAGGTACCTTAAGGGCAATCCTGAAAAGGGGCTCTATATGAAGAACAATGGACACATGGACTAACATGCTTTTTTGGATATTGACTATGTAGGATCTTTAGAGGATAGGCGATTAACTACAGGCTATGCCACCTTTATAGGTGGTAATCTTGTTACTTTGAGGAGTAAGAAACAAGTTTTAGTAGCCAAATCTAGTGCTAAGGCTGAGTATAGGGCTATGGCCCTCATGACTCATGAAATTATGTGGCTAGTTAACTTTCTGAGTGACCTTAGCATCCAAGTGCCTCTTCTAGTGCCTATTATCTGTGATGATCGCTTAGCTACCTTTATTGCATCCAACTCAATGTTCCATGAGCATACCAAGTATATTAAGGTGGACTGCCATTTTGTTAGAAATATGGTTACGGCAGAGAAGATTTGCATGCTTTTGACTACATCAGAACAACATATTCAGATATTTTTACCAAAGCACTCCCGCAAAAGTGCCATGATTTCTTATGTTATAAGCAAAACATGCTTAACATATATGCTCAAACTTAAAGATGAATGTTAGAATTAAAATTATAGTCATTATTATCTGTCATATTATTTTCTTCTTATTTTTGGACTTTCCTATAATTTACCTAATACCTCTCTCTATAAAAGAATCAGATCTCTTTTTGAATAAAACATCACATTCTCTTTCTTTCTCAAAAATTACAAATTAATGGCAAAAATCAGTAATAAACGACCTTCAATGGTAGAAAAAAAGTCGAATATGTCGTGAATACATGATAATGTCAAGATTGTAGTATATTCCAGCAAGGCACGGCCTTTCAACGTGTTAGGCAGATTTGGGAGGCACGCGATGGTACATGTCACAGAAAAGTTCTATAAATAGGTACTTTTTGAATCAGGTAGAGCACAAAGTTCCTAGTATTTTTCTTGAATAAAGTCTATCTAAAAACTTTTAAATGAAGCGCAAGAATATTATGATAGTGGCAACTCAGAGGTATTTCTCATTGCAGGATAGTTTTATTGAAACATAATCACAACGGATTCATAAGAAATAGATATATTCTAAGGTAAAAAAAATGAATACATTTCATTAAATGATACATAAAAGATATTATGTGTTTCCAACGTAATAGGATAGATAAAAAATATTAGATCAAACAAATTGATTTAGATAGGTATAGAATAACAAGATTCAAAATAAAGCATCTAATGAAACATATGTAATACCACATAAAAATAAATGTAATAAGTTTTGAGTTTATTGAGATCGAAATACTCACAAAGGACCCTCTTTAAAGAAATTGTCACCTCTCATGATAACGATATGATGGGGTTTGGTGAGTTCTTTCCAAGATCTGATAGTCCACCTTACAATAAGGTTTGGTGAGGAGTTGTAACATTTGGAATCTAACGAATCAAAATATTTTGAGAGTAATTAATCCAAAAAATAAAAATAGATTTTGAGGCAAAGCCAAGGTTTTGAGGTGCACGCATGCATGTATCTTATTCCTAGCCCTTCATCATCCCTTAATCCTTTGTTACATGAGCTAATAGAGCTAAAGTCTTTATATACTTCACTTGGATTTCATCCACTTAATATGTGACACTAAAATTTTTCTAACATAAATTTTTCATATTGTCACCTTATATGTATATGTACATCCTCCTATGATTAACAAATTTTTTTATGATCATGAATCCTTTGTAAATAAATCGAAAGAATTAACAATCCCACAGCATTAACTCCCATGTAATGTGAGGTTGGGATTCGATCTTAAATCCTCTCTGTCGTAATGTGTGATTACCATCAACTGAGCTATATCCTCATTAATATAGTTAATTAATTTTGTGTTTTATTTTGTCGAGTTTACGGTGTGAGATCGGTTTCCGTTGTACCTTTCCTTGGGGACATGAAGGGTGGCGTTGCCTCGACACGATGGCAAAGAAAGGACGGGAAGCTCTATTTCGTCAGATCGGTTCCCAACGAGAAGAGCAGGACTTTGTTTGGTCTCGACGACGTTATAGATCTCATCAAAACGACCTTTGGTAAGTTCGTACACGTAGTCATCCTATCTACTACACATAATTAGCTGCTACCCTGTTGCTGTATGGCAAACTTGGAAGTAGTTCTCGCCGCCACTCTACGTGCAGATCCATTTTTATTCGTTAGGTAAAGGAGAGGCTATTGGCCTTTCCCATTGTTTTTTCTTGACACCGCAACATGGTACGGCTCAAGAGGCTTGAACCAAGAAAGACCATAGGAAATCACGCTTGTTGTAAAAGACTATGCATTTCATGATGGCGTGTACGAGAAATGAGATGTTTGGGAGAAGGAAAGTAACAGGGGAACGACGACTCGTACGCATACTCATAAAAACACATAACATGTATGTGATCTTTTTTTAATAAGTTAAAAAATAAGGAAATATAGGTATTGAGGTAAAAGTTTTTGTTGAAAATTTATACGCCTGTATTTCACATAATATTTGAGAATATGAATTTACTTGATGATTATTATTTAATATAAAAAAATTAAAAAAATATAAGATTTGCTATGTGTTAGTTCTCGCTACACTACTTTAACTTAAAATATACAGGTGATAAATAATTTTGTATTGGTGATAAATTATTTTGTATCGATGATAAATTATTCTAAGATATCTTCACACAAGTGTAATCTCATTTTAAATCGATGTAAAATTATTCCAAAGGTAGTTTTACCTGCCTAAAGTAATTTTACACTCGTGTAAAGTGATATGAGTTTATGATTTAGAATTTGGGTTTATTGAAAGTGATCTTACGTATGAGAAGTGATTTTTCACTTGAAAGGTAATTTTTTACCTTAAGGTTTAGGATTTAGCGAAGTTAAATCCTAAACATTAAAGACTAAACCTTAAACCTAAAGTGAAAAAATCACATTTTAAGTGTAAAATCACTTGTCATAGGTAAAGAAACACTTGAATTTAATTTTGCATCAGTACAAAATAGTTCAAAGAAAGATTGTATTAGTGTAATCTTACTTTACACTCGTATAAAATTATTTTAAATGTGTAAAGTGATTTTGCACATGTACAAAATGAGATTGCATTCGTGTAAAGTGATTCCGAAGATAATTTAAGTGATTTGCAGTGGTAGATCTTATAATGTATTAACACTTTTTTTACATTAAAAAAATATAGATTAAACCAATATTTACACTACTTTACGATAACTTTTACATTTCTAAGCCCGTATCTTTTTAACAACGGAAGGGAATATCGTATGTGTGATCCTCTATACGGTTTTATAACCACAAAATACTTTTCCCTGTGGAAGTACCCATGTAAAAAGAAAAGTACCCACGTAAAAGAAAAAAAAAAAAAACATAAGCGAACGACAGGTTGGTTGTCACTTCAGCACGCTCATTCTAATTTTTGAATTGCTTTTGCACGCTCATCTTAAAAAATAGTCCTTCGAGTTATACTTTTCTTTTGTAACCCAAAATATTTGGTGACGGTCCCGTAATATACAAACCTCCAAGTAATGCTCACTCCTCTGGCCGGGGATTACCACTAGCTGAACTGGAGTCTTTTAAGTCATACTTTGTAATTGTTTTCTAGCCTTATAAATTGACCATGTCGCTTGACGGCTCTGGGCCCTGGTGCAATTCAAAATCAAAATGAATGCCCTCACAAGCCTGACTATGGCATCTAGTCTTTAAGGGGGAGAACCAAACAAAAGCTCTCATTATCTACTGTTTTGAGTGGAATCTGTTGGAATTAATGTATCTTATTGTAACATGTCTTAAAATTATGGGTGTACTCTGTAAATTTTCCATTACCGTATTTATATAAAAAGGACTCAACAGCGGTGTGCGCGACTGCCCCGATAGGTCAATCAAAGGAACCATACTTCAATTTATATTATTGTTTAACCAATCAAGGGCATTATCTCATACTTGAATTTCACAACAGTAGATGAAGAACCATACGATGAACGAGTCAAATGTGGAAATTCTGATCTTACTGATGATATTTCAAAATTAAGGCCAACAAGCCCCATGCATTTTCCCTTCCATTGCACAAATTTCTATAAATATGAAGGCCTTCTGTCGTATTTTTACAATAGAAAGGAGACTTCTCCTCCAAAACTAGAGTCATTCTATCACCCTATGCTTCACCCTTAAATCATCAATAGATCTCCTTCCATCCATGGATTCTCCAGATTCTTTGGCTTCTCATCTTGAAATCTCACATTTCGGAGAGCCTCCGAGCTGCTCGTTCTTCCAATTCAGCTTCGGAGCTACCCTTTCATGGCAAGGGAAGTATTCCTATGTGCAAAACAGGCGAGAAGAAGAAGCGCAGATAATCATATCTGTTCCTTAATACTTGTATCAAACAATTACTGAGATAGACTCCAATCCTTATCAGATGCTTGTTGAATGTGAATAAATAAAGATGAACATGAACTAAAAAGGAGGCACTTGCTGATAATTACACGCGAATAGAATGATAAAGGGTACCTCCAATTTTTTGACCAAATCCTTTGCAGTTGATGCTGATACAATAATGTGCCGCGCAGTTGGACAGATAAAGCCTTCTTCAACTGCCTTATCAATGAATGACAGCAAGGAGTTATAGTAGCCATCCACATTAAGCAATCCCACCTGCAATTTGGTTTTGAAGTATGCAAGTCACTTCTACTGCACCAATGAAGTAATTCTATTCTTCATAACACTGAATTTTAGGAAAATCTATGCTTGTTTTATGTTTTTCAATACATGTGCATGCAATTTTAAACCTTAACTCCATTATTTTGCAATATCATGGAAGATTAGAAGAAAATTAGGTCCTTGTTTTCAGTGAATGAAACAGAAAATGTGAGCGAGGATGTTCATACTGGCTTGTCATGAATGCCAAGTTGAGCCCAAGCTATTACTTCAAGCAGCTCTTCAAGTGTGCCATACCCCCCTGCATGAAAGGAATCCATATAAATTTCCAACTTCTAATATCTTAGAGGGAAAAAAGAGTTTTTTTTTTTCTTTACATTAAAATGAGGTTCTTTAAACTGGTTAATTTCTAACAACTGATATATTTTCTGGTATTATCAGGGTTCTGAAAATGCACGCAATTTATATACGAAGAATGGCAGATCAATAACCTAAATGACTTAGAATGCACACTTTAGGAGCTAAAGGAAACTTCACATGCCATTAACATCTGACTAGAAATATTTGTAAAGAAAAATAATAGTAGCCCACTATACAAGATAATGGGTATTTAATATGAATAACATTGAGCCACAGCTTATTGGTACAAGTTTTGATAATTAATATGCATATCTTTGGTCCAGGTTGCTGGAACTAAACCATCTCAGTTTTCTTTTTAGGACAAGGCAGCACATGTACCATTGTGCAATGCAACGTGATTCCCCTCAAGGAAATGTCACCATAGGGTACACAATCATAAATGGAAGTAAAAGCAGAATCTCTACAAGCTGATCCACACCTTGATTTTTCTATTTAATGCCTGTGGATTTTAACCAGTCTTAGAAAACGGAAACAAAGTACTACTATCATAATGGTCATTGCTATTATTTTCTTTCTCAATTTTTGCTGGTACAGATCTTTTCTCTGCTCAAGTAACTTCCAAGTAAGACACCTTGAGAGAAGGGTCCAGCGAGAAGCAAATGCATCGAAGAGCAAATGCTTACAGCTGTCTGCTTGTCACTGGGACAAAACAGAACAATTGACTCCTATCATAAAACAGTGCTGAACATCCAGTATATATACATGCCTATAAAATATGGAAGCCTTGGGGAGGGTAAGCTGCAATAACTCTTCAATAAAGTATCGAGTAAAAGAAAGGATAAATTACACATAGGTGCTCCACTATAAAAGAATGAGACTCTGGAAATATCACCCGAGGTAAGATAGAAGTTCCTGGCGTTTATATTTTCCAATATTTGGTTCCTTTGCTCATTCTTGTTGAAAGAGATATATATCCAATGATACTTTTCCTCTTGAGAAAGGTGAAGGCTTGAGTGAGAAGTTTTCACCAAAGTTTCAGTGAGAAGTTTTAATCTCTTGGTGACCACTATGGAAGCTGATCATAGAAACAAGTCATTGAGATGAAGCTTCAAAATGTTTTGATGATCTTTACTCTGGAAACTAAGAGAAAAGATGTTTTTGTCTAGACGTAGCAGCTCCGAAATTGTGATTAATGGTACATAAGAAACTACAGAGAATAATTAAAATGAATGATAAATTATGAGCGTAGTATGGAAAAGTTTAAACTTTATGGGTTTTTTAAATAAAACCATCCTTCTAATCCTGGGACTTTTAGAGTGAATCTCTCTTTCTCTCGAGAAAAATAACCCTCTCTTTCAGAAATCAATACACAGAAAGCAAGTCCTAGGAGCTGTGGCTTTCATCTCATGACAGAGTAGGGAAAATGGAGACAAGTCCACAAAAGGTGATTTGTTTTCTTACACATGCTCTTCTTCATTAAAGAGTATCACATTCATATGATAGTGATACCTGATAACTGCAGTTAAGGACTAACCGGGTAGGGCAATGAAAGCATCAGACTGCCTTGCCATCTCTGCCTTCCTTTGATGCATATCTGCAACTGCCATCACTTCTCCAACAGTTTCCCCTGTGATCTACATAGGTTGAGCAAGAAAAAGAATTTCTTTTAATAAAAGCTTTTTCATCCTGTGCAAAATGGCAAATGCATAAAACTTAGAAGTTCATTTTATTTTTTTAGGCACGTATATACATTTTCTTAGCATATATATCTTTTCTCGCAATTTGTCTGAATGATGAGTACGTGAAGCTTCTCTCATACTACAATCATAAGCAAAAGATCTTCTCTCCCAATAAAGCTTAGGGACCAGTTAACAAAGGTAGAAGTAATTATTACCCCTTACTACTGAGACATAATTACATTTGGCGATCCATTTCCTAACTAGAATAAATTTTATATGTTCACGAGACATAGAAAGACATTGTAGTAGTAGCTGCATCATCAGTAAATTAGAAACACAACGTATTAGTAAACTAGTGATATTAGTAGGTATATTAACAGAAATATGTTAACAGAAAATAAGAGAATTCTGGGTCATGAAAAAAAAAAAAAAAAAAAAAAAAAAAAAAAATATATATATATATATATATATATATATATATATATATATATATATATATATATATATATATATATATATATATATAAAATTAAAATTTTCACCTTAAGCAATAGATATGTATTTCCTTTTAAATCCATTAATTCCTTGACTTCCCTAATGCATATCTAAAGTTCCAACTTCCCCTTTTTTTTATGTACAGTGAATGTAAGAACCAAAAGGAACAAACAGGAGAAACATGACAAATGGTTCACAAGGACATCAGCAGAAGAAAATGAAGAGAATTGTCCGAGTACTTTATGATGGTCAAAACAAGTACCTCTCTAGGCATGAGTGTCTTGGGAATGACCCTGTAAGCGGACAGAAACAGGATAAAGTGTGAGGCGATGAATAGCACTACAAAACCCACATTGTGGGATATATATACCACTTGCATTTAAACAATCCATGGAGCCACATTCGAGGACAAAGCTGCCTATAGGAAACAGAAGAAGAAGAAGAAGAAGAAGAAGGAGTCCTCACCCAAGGACATGTCCTCCCCTATTATAAACAGCTTGAGAGACTAACCCCATCAATCCAACACTCCCCCCTCCATACACCAAATCTATCTTCCTCAGCACCTGAAATGTCACCAAAAGACCACTTTCATCAATCTAAAAGAACCATACAACAAGTTTCCCATTTGTCCTCCTCAGTAATAAGAGGCTTCCGAAAGGACAACACTTGTTGGGCATCATTATGAACCAGAATACCGAAGACATGGAGATGGATGTGGGTAAAAAGGCAGACAGAAATTTCTCACTTCATGCAAGCAAAAAGGTTGCAACATCATTTCTTAACACGAGAGGCAAAATAATGCACGAGATGACCACTTTCTTGTACTCCTACTTTTATGGCAAAGGAAAAAAAAAGAAGAAGCACGAGAGCATAAATGACAAGAATGTAACAATGCATTCAGAAAGATGAAAACAAGAGAATAGCCAAATGGAGGCTGCAAGAAGGGATTTTGATCATAACCCATTTCAAATCTATGTGTATATTATATATATCACAATCCAAAACCAAGGAAAATCCAAGACTTTCCCCCGTGCAGAAGAGGCTCCATTCATTACCAGCTCTTTGCCGAGATCTACAGCAGCATCCTGGTAGCTCCTCTTCTTCCCCTGACTGCTCCCGCAGAATACACAAATCCTCTTGAATTTGGAAACTTTCACAAGTTCCTTCTCCTCCTCCATCCACACTACGATGCAATACAATAATAATCTAGACTTAAAAAGTACCACCCAAAATGTTGTTGAGGAAAGAAGGGGAATGGCGAGCCTTCCCTCCCCCAACAACCACAGGAAGAGCAATGGCCACCAGTGGACACACTCACGCACCTTTTTGGTGCACACTCATGCGTTTATATAAAGGGAATCACACGTGCTGAGGCCCACACCATACCCTTCTCTCCCTCTCTCTCTATATACCACGACAAACAAACACGCACACACGCAGACGGGGAGGGGGCACGGCTGCAAGTACTACTCATTGGGGGTGATGGGCCTCTGCTGCTGCTATTTCACAGTTTGGTGGTTATGGCACCGGCGTTTTTCAAATCTTTGTTTATTTATTTCTCTTGGGTCGATGTATTTTGTACTTAATTCTTCGCGAAAAAACCAATCTTTGTTTAGAAGTTCGATTTCTTAGTGTCGGTGTGAGGAGAGGGATGAGGGTTTGGGGATGGAAATGATGAGATATCTACTGCGTGGTTCAAAAGAAGGGGAGAGAATTGACTTCTTGGAAATTGTTTGATATCTTTTTGGCCTGCAGTAATTGGTCCTGTTCAGTATTTTTCTTAAGATTGCGAGAATTTCTGCATACATCTCATGTTCCTCTTTCTCGTGACTCTGAAATAATAATAATAATAATAATAATAATAATAATAATAAATCAACTTCTTTGTGATTTGTTGGTCTGAACTATTTGATGGTTTTTTGTTATTACTTGTGAAGGAACAACTAGTACTGCATGATAGGGAAACGTAGATGGTAAATGGAAGTAGTTACTTATTAGAATAAGTAAAACAATCAAGAAGAACTTAATAATTTTACAGTTGAACATGATAATCAAAGTGTTCTTTGCATGAAAGGAAAACCTTCCTCTTTTCGTAGATAAATACTGTCGGGTAAGCCTTACTATTATTAATAAATAAATATGGATGCAAAACTTCGTGTTTAAAATCAGCTAAGCAACGCGACTTATTCCTAAGCCCATACTTGAGTAGTTATGATAGGGAGGCTCGGGTTTGGTTGATGGACTAGAGGGCTTGTACAATATAGCTGTAATGTTTTAGCATTGCATGAGCATCAATGGACTTTATCATACCTAGCTTGTATTAAATACTGGGTTAGTAGGTGGCACCATGTTATACAGCTAGTAGGGTATGGGAATTAAACATGGAATGTATTAGAAATCCTACAAAGAGAAGAAAAAGAAAAAGAACAATAAATGAGTGATTAACCTAAGCACCGTAAGGGATCTAGGAACTATCTTGTGGGTGATGAAAAGGAAACTCGAGGGTAATTAATGCTTATATTCCTAGAACAAAAGGACTTTAATTGAATAAATGGGTAATAGAAGATGAAATAAAGAGGATTTATTAGTGGCTCGAATGATCCAGAAGCAAATAGGGGTAGGAATATGACTTAATGGATTTGGTCTGGGAGAATTTATTGAGTAAACCAAAGTCGGATTCAAATTAAGCGATTTAACCTAGATCAATTTCAAGGAAATGGAAACCACATAAAGAAACATAGCTTTTACCAAGTTCCAACCCAAATGGGTATACATCTTAGGGAGAGAAGCGGCTTTCTATTCACTATTCGTGGTGGTAGAGTTTTAGAGTAAAAAAATACAAGATCATGTGCTTTAGACAAGTGTGTTTGCCTTAAGCTTCTTATATAATGAGAGGTCTAACTATCCATTACAAGTAATAACCATACATTTACATTAATTGTGTCATGTTCATGTGACAATTACAAGAAAAAGTAAATATGACGTAGCCATGTTAGTGCCATGACAATTAGTTAGGTCTCCTCGTGTTGATCTTGGGATTTCATTGATTATGCTTAATGTGTTTTCCTTAGGCAGGCATGTCCTTGTCTCCTAAACTTTCTCACCTAGGTTTGTAGCTCCTACATCTAAAATTTCTTCTTCGTTGGGTTTGTCATAAATTTGTCGATTAAGACTTCCTTTGGAATGGGCCCAACATGTTCTTCTATGGGGAGAGCTTTGGGTGACAACCTAAGGTTAGGAAGTCTCACCTAATGTTACGATCCGATTCCTAAATCCCTACAGGACCTGAGACCGATTCGACTCGACTAATCCCAAGATCCAGTCGTCCAACAAGAAATAACCAAAAAGCAGGAAAGTAAACCACATTCACTATACTAAGTAACTAACAGTAAAAATAGTACAAGTAGAAAAGGAAGTAAAAGCTGCTAACAGTACATATCACCACCACAATAGTAAAGCAGAAACAAAGTACAGAAACGTAAATGGAAACAAGAGTCTGAACTCACTAACAAAAGAAAGTACTACAACAAGAACACTACTTCTGGGCTCGACTGGGCCCAGCACCCTCTACAGCCGGTAACTCGAGCTGCTCAACACCTGGAGCTAAAAAGGGTTATGAGTAACAAAGTCAGCAAACGCTGAGTAGAATGGTAACCAACTAACTAAAGCAGTAAAAGCTAATTGGTAAACTATCTATTCCAATTACTTTATTTAACAAGTTATTCCTTTTCACCCATTGGTTGATATTTTCAGATATCTTTCTTGATCTCGAATGTTCCTCGTGGGAATGATCTTGATTGCAGTCTTTTCCGAATAGTAGAAGGCGTACGTGGTGCTCTCCTGACCAAGAGAGTCCCCCATGGTGATCCTATACCTAGTCAACCACCCCAAGGTCACGGACAGATGTAGCGGTGACTACGGCACGCGCGATAAGCGCAAGGGTAGCTAACCTGCACTGGCATGCAGTCAGTTGTTTCCACTAACGGGTACGCCCAAAGTACAGCACGGAACAGTATAGGGCATAACCCTTTCAATAATAGGGGTCTAGCTCCTCAGAACCAAACAGAGGTCTCGCCCCTTCACAGTCCGCACACTCTCGTCTGACTACCCTAGTTTGCCTAGTAGGCCTAACAAGTCGATGTAGGATGACTAGCTGAATCCCGGGCCCCGTGGGGTGGCTAGCTATCTCCCTACACTAGTAGCTCTCCTCGGTATAGTGTACGTGAAGGCCAAAGAAGTCAGTGTAGAGTGGCCAATCTTAACCCCTGGTCCCAACCCAAGGGCAGCTAGCTCTCCTCTACATTAAACATGGGACAATTGCTCTCCTTGGTACCACGTACTCAAGGGCCAACATACTTCCCACTCACATTTCCATATCCATTCCATTTATCCACAGGAGCTCTACTCCTAATTCACCATAAGGTTCATGCTTGTATTTCCCATGTTTTTCCATACCAGGTTTCCTCATTCACATTTCCATTCTCAGATTTCACACATACAACTCGTATTTCCATAACTTGCATATGCAATAAGAATGTCACAGGTATCTGTCTAACTAGCACAGGCATCTCACATCTCACAGGCAGCTCTTGTTTATTAACAGGCAGTTGTTCATAATTCTATTCATTTATTTAAGACTGCAATCTCAAACACGCACACAAACAGTACAAGTACTTCTCATCCTAGGATTTATGCAACATCCTAGGTTTCTAGTTATCCAGTTTCACATACGCATTCATGTTTTATAATTTAAAATAAGGGAAACCACTCTACCAGATAACCCGGGAGTATTGGGGGCTCGAACGGTAGGCTCACGTGCCTCAGCAAGCCCTGAACCTGCAACTGATCGAAGTCCTATACCAAAGAACATACCACAATGGAACATTCAGAATAGTATAAAAGGCCTTCTAACAAGTAGAGGAACTCACAAGGAAAACACTGATATCTTGTTTGCATAAAACAGACCTCAAACGGATCCTAAACGGGTCAAAAACAAGACTGCAGACCTAAATCAGACATCTGGCACAAGGTCCAGACATCTTAAAAGTAACCAGAAACTCACCTCAGGTTCTGCGTCGACCTCAGACATCTAGAACCTCTTCTTGACCGTTTGGACCCAGTTCCAGATGTCTGACCTCTCCTTCGGACGTCTGGGAGTGCTTCCGGTAGTCTAGTAAGCTGTCCAAACATCCAAATTGCGTGGGAGGGCATGTCCCACACCTTCCCAAAGCTGTCTTTGCATGTGACAAGCAAAATCAACCGCTTTTAGCCATGCAGATCGAGGCTGCAGTGTGGCCTACATGGCCGTATCCCCAAAAGAAACGTACATTCGCAGAAAACTGCTTTTAGACGTCTGGTGTCGTCACCAGACGTCCGCTTCGTCGTTTGGACGTCACGCCAGACGTTTGATTCTAGGAAAAACCCATAATCAGAACGACCTGCTGCTCTCCCTCACCGCGCACAGCCGCGACCTCGTCTCTTCGCCTGCAGCTCTGGCTGCAGCAAGTGTCGGGGATGTCTCCCCCAACGCGCTCCTCCTCCCGCACGCGTCGCTCCGACCGTGCTTCCTCCGGTGAGCTCCCACGAGCTGGCGAGCTCAAGCTCTTCCTCCTCTCCTCACGCCGCCTCTCCTCATCGCTCGCTCTCGCGCTCACCCCTCTCGCTGCAATGGAGAGGGAGGAAGGAGGGTGGCTGTGGTGAAGTGATGAAGAGGGGTTTTATAGAGGTGCGTTAGGGTTTGGATGGAGGAGAGAAGAGGGAAAGAGAGAGAAGGGTGGTACCGTCTACGCGCAGCCCGCGCGCAAACGCGAAATTACATACCAAATTTTCAATTTCCAGATATTTAGGAAGGAGTTCAGACGTCTGACTGACAATTCAGACGTCTTAAAAAACTCAGGACAGAACAGATCTTTACACCTAATCATTATCTTCGGCTATCCTCTACTAGGAAAATTTGATTAATTATCATATGATCATCTCCTACTATGATTGTTTGATTGACTTGCCTGAGTAATAATTCTTCTTAGCAATTATTTCTGGTAGTTCCAATGCAACCTAGAAGGTCTTAGGACTTTTGACTACACAGGTGAGTTTATTGTGAGGGTCAAACCGTCCCTCATCAAGATTGAATAAAGAATCAATGAAATTAAAGTAGTTAATCATTTAACATACTTCTTTCATTTACTTTCTTGCTAAGTAATTACTTATACCTTGTTTTTACCCCCTATTTTTGTCAGGTTTGGGGTAAAGCGTTAAGAGCACGATGACATGAGCTTTTGACTTTGACTTGCTTCTATTTCATTGGTGATTTTGTAGTCCTTCATTTTATTTTGTTATAGCCAATACAACAAGGACCAAGAATGGACAAATTCCGACGATCAATGGAAGGATTTCTTGTGAGGATGGTAGGTCCTAACATCCATCACCTATGATTCATTCTAGGTAGCCATTTACTTATAATGCGTTACCATATTCATCTTGACATACGATTCGTTTTAAACATAAAATATATAATTTATACATAAAATATCATGAAATTTGGTCATTCTTGTCGCACCAAAATAGATAAGTACAAGATCACTGTCAAAAAGCAACGTTTTACGAATTTTGTATTGAAATATAAACTCATTACAAAGGTGATTTTGTGCTTTAAAGTAAAACTTGGAAAAAAATAATGTACATCCAAGTTAAACAAATTAGGTAAATGGGTTAGATTAAATCAATAAACTTCCAAACATATATCTATATGATTACCTTTTTGGGTTTGTTAATCAAAATCCAACACAACCATAACCTTAGTCCTATTTCATGAGTTTTAACATGTCATTTTATCCCGCATATTAGTATTATTTACTATAATGTAGGGTACCATCCACTTATTATATCTACTCGTAACTATCCATTATTGCTTGCAACATATTAATTCATTCATCCCATCCCTCTTTATTAACTCACTTTTAATATAAATAAAGAGAGAAACTACCTGTAATATGTACATCACCTTATCCATCAAATCAATCCCCCACTTATCCATCATTTACTCCATCACTCCAATAAAAATACCCCATCCCAAAGTTTATCCGCCATTAGTGCAAAATACTCATCTAACTGCAGCCTTCAATGACTTGTAGTTTACCCATTGCAATAGTGCTGGTTGGATGAGGTCTAGATTGAACGAATCCAAATTGGCATTCCTGGCCATTAGTCATATTCAAAATATTTGATCTCTCTGTGCATGCTCATTACAATATATATAGTTAGCACTAGTTAACGTTGATGGAAGTTAAGCATATATAAACCATGAAAGCTGAGTATAAATCACGTACGGTACCAATTCAAATCCTAACTTCTTTATTGCAAGAACTCCTCGACCCATTCTATAACTATCTGATGCCATACCAAGCAGGCTCTTTCCTCACCCACGCCAATGCTAATTAGACTGCACTATTTCATTCTCGTAAGTTGTAACTTGGCTTGCACGATAAAAAAAATAAAATAATAATAGCATTAAACAACAGGTTTCCATTGCGTAATTCCATAACAAAAGAACCATCGTCCACGTCTTGTCCCCAAGCCCAATGTATGACAGTCATAATAGCTGCGGCCATCCCCTACATCATGGGAAGCCATCGGATCTTAACAGCCGATATGACTAAATATAATATGAAGGTCCCACGAAAACATTGCATTAAGAGTTTTGGTTAACTTGGCAAATAAGGACTTTTGGCTTTTCAAGTGACCTTACACGGGTATCACTTACGTTGCATTCCATAGGAAAATAGTATTATAATGTGATAGAATAAGAATGAAATAAGTATAGAAGGTATTTAATTGGTGAAATTGTAATGATTAGTATGTTAATTTTGTGAGAGAGGAGAGAGAGTTAGTGGATTTTGATGTGATTGAAAGAAAGAATACATGTGGGAAGAGAAAATTCCTTGGAACTCGTGCATCCCCACCTGTTACAACCTGATTTTCAAATCCTTACAGGATTCGAGACTGACTCGACTCGACTAATCCTAAGATCCAGTCGTCCAACAAGAAATAACCGAAAAGTAGGAAACTAAACCATATTCGCTATGCAATATAACTAACAGTAAAAGCGTATAAGCAGTAAAGGAAAGTAAAAGCTGCTAGTCAGTATATACCACCACAACAATAAGAAAGTAGAAATAAAAGTACAGTAACAGAAACAGTAAACAAAAGTCTAAAACTCACTAGCAAAAAAGAAAGTACAACCATAGTACGAAAACTACTACTGGACTCGACTGGGTCCAACACACTCTGCAGCCGGTAACTTGGGCTGCTCAACTCCTGGACCTGTAAAGGATTATGAGAAAACGGAGTCAGCGAATACTGAGTAGAGTGATAACCAGACTATCTAAAGTAGTAAAAGCTAGTAGGTAAATTTATCTTTTTCAGTTATTTATTTTTCAAGTAATTTCTTTTCACCCCATTCGTTTACTTTCAGATTTCTTTCTTGATCTCGCATGTTCCTCGTGGGAACGATCTTGATTGCAGTCTTTTCCGAAGAGTAGAAGGTACACGTGGTGCTCTCCTGGCCGGGAGAGTTCCCCGTGGTAGTCCTACACCCAGTCAACCACCTTGAGGTTACAGACAGACGTAGCAGTGACTACGGCACATGCGATAAGTGCACGGGTAGTTACCTCGCACTAGCACGCGGTCAGTCGTTTCAGCTAGCAGGTACGCCCAAAGTATAGCACGGAACAATATAGGGCCTAGCCCTCTCAGAAACAGGGGTCTCGCCCCTCAGAACCAAACAGGGGTCTTGCCCCTCCACAGCCCGCGCACCCTCGTTTGACTACTTCGGTTTGCCCAGAGAGCCTAACAAGTCGGTGTAGGGAGGCTAGCTAAACCTTGGGCCCCGTGGGGTGGCTAGCTCCCTCCCTACACTAGTAGCTCACATCGGTACCGTGTACGTGAGGGCCAACAGAAGTCGGTGTAGAGTGGCCAATCCTAACCTCGGGTCCCAACCTAAGGGTGGCTAGCTTCGCTCTACGCTAAAAAAGGGACAGTCGCTTTCCTTGGTACCACATACTCAAGGGCTAGCACACTTCCCGTCCACATTTCCAGGCCTTTCCATTCATCCACAGGAGCTCTACTCCTAACTCCCCGTAGGGTTCATACTCATATTCACCATATTATTCCATACCAGGTTTCATCATTCATAATTCCATTCTTGTATTATACGCATGCAGCTCATATTTCCACAATTTAACACATACAACAAATGATATCACAGGTAACTGTTTAGTTATCTCAGACATTTCATATTCTAATAGGCAGCTCGTATTCATTAACAGACAATTGCTGACAATTTAGCTCATTCATTTATAAATACAATTCCAATCACGCAAGCAAGTGGTTCAACCATTTCTCGTCCTAGTGTTCATGCCACATCCTAGGTTTCCAGTTATCTAATTTTCATAGATGTGTTCATATTTTATAAGTAAAATAAGGGTAGACCACTCTATTAGACAATCCGGGAGTATTGGGAGCTCGAACTGCAGACCCATGTACCTCTGCAAGCCTTAGACATGCAACAGGTCGAAGTCCTATACCAAGGAACATATCACAACAGAACGTTCAGAATAGTATATAAAGGTTTCTAATATGTAGAGGAACTCACAAGGAAACCACAGGTACTTTAATTGCATAAACGGATCTCGATCGAACCCTAAATGGGTCAAAAACATGTCTGCAGACCCAAATCAGACGTTTGGAAACAAGTCCAGACGTCTTAAAAGTCATCAGAGACTCACCTCAGGTTTTTGTGATGATCTCAGACATCCAGGACTCCTCTGCGACTATCTGGACTTAGTTCCAGACGTCCGACCAGTCCTCCGGTCGTTTGGGAACATCTCTGGTCGTCTGGTAAGCTGTCTAGACGTCCGAAAAGTGTGGGAGGGCATACCATGCGCCTTCCCAAAGCTGCTCCTGTGCACGACAGAGCAGCGCACCATTTTTAGCCAGGTAAATCACACCTGCGATGTGGCCTGCATGGCCGTAACCGTGAAGAAGACGTACCTTCGTGATACACCCGCTTTCAGACGTCCGGTGTCGTCACCAGACGTCCTACTTGTCGTCCGGAAGGCACTTCGGACGTCTGATATTGGAAAAACTCCAGTACCAGACCACGCTCCCACTTCTCTCCGCACTCCGCCACGGCTCCTCCCGCCTCGCTGCAGCTCCGACCGCTGCAGAATGTCGAGGACGATGCCCCGACGCTCCCCTCCTCTCGCACGCGCCACGGTGGCCATGCAAACCTTCAGTGAGCTTCCATGAAGCTCGCGGCCTCGGCTTTCTCCCTCTCTTCACTCCCGCTCCTCCTCCTTGCTCTCTCTCTCTCTCTCTCTCTCTCACTCGCGCGTGCTTGCTCACTGCAGTGGAGTGGGGAGGTGTGGTGGAGTGGAGAAGAGAGGGAAGGGGGTCTCTTTTATAGGCTGCGGGGTTAGGGTTTCGACGGAAAAGGAGAAGAAAGGAGAGAGAGAGGTCTGCGCGCTAGCTGTGCGCAGAACGAACAATGCGTACAGGTTTTTCAATTTCCAGATGTTCGGGAAGGGGTCCAGATGTCTAGCCAGACGTCTGACTGACAATCCAGACATCTTAAAAGGCTCAAATCAGAATGGGCCTTTACAACACCCTTATTCCTAACCCATCCCGCCAAATAGTACCTATTCCGATTCTTATTCCACTGCCAAATGCGGGCTTAGTTGAAAAGGAGCTCACTTTGTAAAGATAACTACCTGAAATATGATGAGTGGGACGGGTGAGCTTCGGCATGGGAACCTCATGAAATTAAAAAATGTCTTATTTCATATGCCTCATTAAGTGTTTGGGACATGATAGTTTTCCTACTTTATTTTACCAGAATAGCTGGAAGATTGTTAAGAATGAGGTTATACATTTTTCTCTCTCTTGTTTTAGCAATGCTTCCATGCTTCTTGAGATAGGAAGAACTTTTTTGGCTTTGGCACCTAAGGTAATTAATCCATTGTAGCCAAAATATTATAGGCTTATTATGTTAGGATTTAAATCTATAAACCTAATTAACCTACCTCTAACTTAAGATGAACTTATATAATTTCTCCTCTCATCTGAACTCCATATTGAATGGGTACCGATACTGATAAACTAGTACCGGTATCACATATACTGAGTACTGATTTTGGTGGATCAGTATCGGTATCCCTGCATTACATGTATGAGTTTTATATCTAAACGAGTATCGATACTTGTTGACACATCTTGATCGTGTTTTAACAGTTAGTTACGTCGTAGTATAGGTGATCAAGCGTTGTCAACAAATAAAAGGTTATTACTTGAAAACCTAAGTATCCGAGGTCGAACACAGGGAGCAATTGGAATTTATTACTAATCTCAAGAATGTAATTGAATACTCAATTACTCAAAACTTAATTCAAAATATATAAATGCATGAATTTAAAAGTCAATTGTGGCAAAAAGAAGGAATTTGGACGTCTAATCATGGGATCAGACATCTTAAAAGATGTTTCCCTTGTTCTTCTTCTTCTGATTTTCTTCCTTTCTTCTTTGTGCTTCTTCTTTCTTCTCTGCAGTTGCCTTGCTTCTTTCTTCTCCTGCAGTACCTTTCTCCTTCTTTTCTCTGCGGATCTTTTTCTCCTTGGCTCTGCTTTCTCTTCTTCTTCCTTCCTTGGTTCGGTTTCCCTTGCCTTCAGCCTCTCTTCTTCTTCTTCAGTTCCTCTTCTCTTTTTCCTTCGCCTCTTCCTTCTGCCTTGCCTTTCTCTTTTTCCTCTGTGAAGGCTTCCTTCTTTCTTCTTATTTTCCTCTGTCTTCTGCCTTGCCTTTCTCTTTTTCCTCTGCAAAGGCTTCCTTCCTTCTTCTTCTTTTCCTTTGCTAGCAGCGGCTAAGTGTCAGCTTCGCTTCTCCCTTCTGCCTTCCCTGCACAAACCAAAGAGGAGAAAAACCTATCTCTCTACCCACACCTGCGTCTCTCTCTCTCTCTGTATATCACTCTTTAGCACGCTCTCCCAGAGTTGGGTAAACGGGTCGGGTCGTGCACCCGGGTCCAGGCGCACCGGCGTGGGTGTGGTGCACGAGGAGTGCTCAGGAGGGTGTCAGATCGGGTCGTGCCAGATCCATGTGATGAGCTCACGAAGGAGGTAGTGTTTAGGTGAGGGACCTCACCCCAAGTGTAATCGAAGGCAACGAATCAATAGCATAAAATCAATTTAAACCACTCCAGCACCCTACAGCTTACCGAGGTGGGACTATTGTTCCACCTCTCTTTCGCGCGCACCTGCAGGAGAGCGTTCTCCAATTGCAGCACTGCAGGCTTCGCGGCACCACTTGCTAGAACAGATGCCTTCATGAGGCTTCCCCGAGTTAGCTGGACCTGGGATCCTGAAGTATTGCAACCTGGAGCAAGCGTGCAGCTTCCTCGAGTCACCGTTAATGGCAGCTGGAGCGTGAAACCTGCCTGACACAAAAAGAGCCTTGTGACTTAATCAGATCATAGGAGCACCTTCGCCGTGTCACGACGAAGGTGAGGTGCTAGGTGGCAGGCCGCGGGGTGGCCTAGGCGTGCGTGCCTAGGTCGCCCTGTGGCCGGACGGATGGGTGTGATCGGGGGCTGTTGTGGTGGTGTAGAGGGTCTATGGATGAGTGGAGGATGTTCAGTGAGGTGAGTCGGAGGTTATGTGGTGGTCGGCGAGATGTGTGGGGCTGTGGAGTGATGGGAGCGTCTCGCCGGAGGGTGGCCGGAGGTGAAGAAGATGGTGGTGGACAGCGACGATCGAGGGGCGTTTGGTGAAATAAGATGAAGGAAATGAAAGAGGGGATAGAGAAGAGCAGTTCTAACCGAACTAGAGGGATGAAGGGGGCGAGAAGGAGGCTGGCAGTACCTGCTGTCACTGGAGAAGAAAGCGTCCAGTGGAGGAAGACGGCGGCGACGACGGAGCTAGGGAAGCGCGCGCGGGTGTTGCACGACGCGGAGGAGGATGAGGAGGACGGCTCTGCCACTGGTTTTGTGGCAGAGTGACAAGGAAGAGGAGGGGGGCTCGCTGGAGCTCGCTGGACCCCTTGGTTGGAGAAGAAGAGGAAATTGAGGTAGAATTTCGGCCAAGTCAAGCTGAGGAGGTGCGGCCGGAGATGAGGGTTAATTTATAGGCACAGGCAGGGACTCCTATGCTTGGAAGCCAAGCTTCCAAGCACGGGAATCCTTGCCGGAGATGGAAACAGTTAAGTACCCAAATCTCTCGTGCGTTCGCACGAGAGATTGGGTGCAAATCAGGGGTCACGATTGAGCTCAGATGGAAGGGAATTCCTCAGAGAATCTCCCTTCCAAATCTGGAAGGAGATCTCTGAGGAATCAGAGAGTATTCCCTCTCTATTCCCCGTCGGAGTAGGATCTCTCCCCAATAATGGTGGAGGGACCTACTTGTAAGAGTGGCGAGGAAGCTAGGGGGTGTATGTAATGGCTTTCAAAAGATAGGAACCAAAATATAATTGTGTGTACTAAATTGCAAAGTAGGTCAAGATGACCTCCCCTTAAATCCAAATTTTGGTACAAACCTAATTTTGACCTAAGGAATCCAATGGTGAAGTTGGATTTTAGGTTGACCACGTTTGATTGGACATTTTGCGTAAAAACCTAAATTAGGTCAATTAATGAGCTAGGATCCTAATCTAGGTCAAACTAGGTTCCAAAGGCCAAATTGAATGTTCTAAACCCTAGGGGATATTTTTCCATGATTTTTAGAGGGTTTACTTGATTTTTATCCTGACCGGAACCTTGTTGAATTCAGTGGATCTCTTTTAGGGTTATAAGATGTCATTTAATTCCTGGTTTGCACATAACCCATTTCTGATTGAACCAACCCACTTTTTATCTTATTCAGACCATTTGACCTATGTTTTGTCTCTGAGAAATCCTGTTTATGTACTTCAATGGTAAAATTACAGTTTTAACCTTTATTTCATATTTTCTTCTCAGAACACTTATTCCTTCAATTAAGCCCTCTTCTAAGTTATGCAGGAGCTTTATTCTCTTTAGTAGGTCAAAATGAGCTATTTATGACTCATGATGAGGCTCTCATCAATACTGATGTCAAGTATCGGTACCCATAGGTCCCAATTTAAAACCCATATCCAGATAAGTACTCGTCCAATATTTATAGAATATCAACACTTGTAATAAGTACCGGTATCTCTTCAAAATAAACCGATCTCAATGAGTACCGGTACTCATCAAGAGTATTGGTACTTGTTGAGTATTGGATACTTTGCCAGTAGCTAACCAGTACCAGTACTAGTGACTAGTACTGGTACTTATAAGCTACAGGTCCTGATCACTCCAAGCCTAGAACCGGATCTGGGACTCGTGTCTACTGGTACTCATGACTAGTATCAGTATACACAAATCACAGATTATGATCTCAAACCAAATCTGTAGCTAGCATGTACCGGTACTCATGATGAGTATCGATACTTACATCAGTTACAAAATAGGTTACGAGGTTTTTTTGGAATGCGAATGATCTGATTATACATGGATGATTTAAAGTCTATAGCTAAGATTTTTAGATTATCTAGACAAATATAAAGATATGCAACTTGCAGGTAAACAAAATAAACATCAACATACAAAATCGTCTGCCTTAGAGATCAATAAAATATGCACATGCATCTATCAATCTCTAATCTATTCCTGTAGTGAAAGATGATACCTGTGTTCATCATGAAGATAAGAATGATGGGGCTGCAAAGGCACTTCCAAAAGATCCCACCACCTTATCTTAATCAAGAGATCCGATGAGGAAGAGATGTAATCTCTCCTGCATCTTCTCTCTTATCTTTGCTCAGGGTTCACGATGGGGATGAAAAACCACAATTTGTGGGTCGGTCTTTTGAGGACCATAACCTCTAAACTTAATTTAGCAATCAGTGTGACTAATTATTGTGCAAATTACATGTCCTCCTGTTATGAATGCGTGCCCCAGACGTCTTTTAAGACGTCTGGGAGGTGGGCCAGACATCGGACGTCGTATCAGACGTCTGGGATCATTGACAGATGTCTGTAAATCTGTTATCTTTGACACGCGCGGGTCGTCTGCGCGCCCGAGTGCGCAGACCCGCATATTCGCTTATTCCTTCCTCCTGCGGCTGCAGATTCCCCTGCCGCGCTCCTTCTCTCTCCTCCTCGCGCGGCCTTAAAAGGCCACGCGCTCTTCCGTCACCACTGCCTCCTTCCTCTTCTCCTTCAGCCAGTGAGCACGAGAGCGAGTGCGAGGTTGCAGCGGCAGCGGCGGCCGCAGTGAGCGCGGAGGAGGTGCTGCGTGCGAGAGCGGCACTCAGCCGTGAGGGCGAGCTCGCCGGGGCTGCCAGGGCTGGCCGGCGGGGAGCGCAGCGGGCGCGGGGCGACGCAGGGGGGGGACTGCTGTGGTCCGAGCAGCAGGCGCACGAGGTGCGACGAGGCGCGACGTCGCGAGCGGAGGGCGAGTCGCGGCCTGATTCTGGAAGCATTTCCAGAATCAGATGTCTGGGCTGATAGCCAGACGGCGGGGGTGACGTCTGGAAGACCATCCAGACGTCTGAAAGGTGAGTTCTTCCGTCTTCTTCCTTCCTGTCGACTGACCGTACTGAGAGAGAGAGTTGGGTGCGCGCAGGCTCGCTGTTTCATCATCCAACGCGAATCAGACGTCTGGCTGTAGTACCAGACGGCGGGAGCGACCTCCAGACGTCCGGGGTGACCATCGGACGTCTGGGAACTAGGCCAGACGTCCCCGCAGGCTTCTGGACATCTGAGAAACCACGCAGAATAAGGTAATTCTCTGATCCACTTTTTAAGACGTCTGGAAGAAGTTCCAGACGTCTGATTTTGCATAGTGTCGTCGTTTTCGACCCGTTGAGGGCCCGTTCGGGTTCCGTTTTCCGCATTTTGAGTTGCGTTCTTTCCGGAATTAAATCCTCTACCCGTCTACAGTAGCTATACACTATTTTGAGACACTCCTTGTGTTTGATCCTTGTGATAGGACCTCGTTCCGTTGCAGTCTTGAGGGTCGCAGAGGCACGCGGGATTCCCGATCACGCCCCCATTACTCCTGTCGTACCTGGTAGAGTGGCTTTTAAGTATAACCTGTTAAATTGTGGAATCATAAATAGAACCTAGGACATTGCATGAATCCTAGGAATGAAAAACAGATTGAATGATAGATCCTAGGTGTTGCATGAATCCTAGGGCTGGAAAACTAGATTGTATGATAGATCCTAGGATATGGCATGAATCCTAGGACGGGAAAACTAGTGGAACAGATGAATACTGCAGTCTTGGAAAAATGGAAAGGAACAAATAGCTGCCTGTAATTGAATTAACAGCTACCTGTTGAATAAATAAACGTGTTTGAGAACATGGATTGTGATAACGTGAAACTGGAAGGTGAAACTTAGACGTTCTAAGCTGGAACCCTACGGGGAAGTAGGAGTAGAACTCCTGGAAAGTGAATGAAATAGAATTGGGGAAGTGAGCTGGCCCTTGAGTACGGAGTACCAAGGAGAGAGACTATCCCCCTGTTTAGTGCAGAGCAGAGCTAGCAGCCCCAGGGACCCGGGGTTAGGACTGGCCACTCTGTACCAACTTGCTGGCCCTGGTGTATGTAGTACCGAGGAGAGCTACTAGTGTAGGGAGGTACTAGCTACCCCACGGGCCCCGGGGTTCTGCTAGCCTCCCACACCGACTTGTTAGGCCCACTGGGGCAAACCAGGGTAGTCAGGCGAGGGTGCGCGAACTGTGGAGGGGCAAGGCCCCTGTTTGGTTACTGTGGAGGGGTTGGACCCCTGTTACTGAGAGGGATCTGCCCTGTACTGGTTCCGTGCTGTGCTTTGGGCGCACCCGTTAACGGAAACGACTAACCGCATGCCAGTGCGGGTTAGCTACCCGTGCGCTTACCGCGCGTGCCGTAGTCACCGTTACGTCTATCAGTGACCTTGGGGTGGTTGACTGAGAGTAGGATCACCACGGGGGACTCTCCCGGCCAAGAGAGCACCACGTGCTACTTTTACTGTTCGGAAAAGACTGCAATCAAGATCGTTCCCACGAGGAACATTCGAGATCAAGTGAAAGATCTGAGAAATAGATAAATCGTGAGATAATTGAAAGACTTAAATAAAGAAAGTAATAGAACTTAACAGCTACTGTACACTCTACTGTTTCTTTAGTTTTAGTTGCCACTCTACTCAGCGTTTTGCTGACGTGTTACACTCGTTACCTTTCAGGACCAGGTGTTGAGCAGCCAGGGTCAGCGGCTGCAGAGGACGCTGGGCCGAGTAGGGTCCAATAGAGTTACCACTGTTTCTTGTACCTCTTTTTGTTCTGTTATAGTGAGTAGTTCTTGTTTCCGCTGTACTTTTCTTTACCTGCAGTTCACATTTAGTTATGAATGTTGTTCTACTGTTGTGGTGGTATATACTGTAGTAGTTTCTTTCCTTGCTGCTGTATTTTCTTACTGTTAGTTATATTCATGTTGAATGTGATTTATTGTACTGTTCTTTTGGTTACTTCCTCGTTGGACGACTAGGTCTTGGGATTAGTTGAGTCGGTCCGGTTCTCGTGTCTCGTAGGGGCTCGGGAACCGGGTCGTTACACCTCCCATAAAGAACATGCAATTCATGCATAGATCTCTGCACATTTATAATCCAAACCACACCAACCTTTTGCATTTTATGCTCATACCCTCAATAAACCTTAATTTGATCACTTTAAGTGATGGGCATTATATGAAAGTCCATAATCTTTATGTGTTAGTTGATTATATATATAATGCATTTATTAGTCCATATGTTGGATTAAAATCCAACATATTAGTCTTACTAACACACTATATATGCTTGTGGCAAAGCTCGTGGCTAGGAGATTAACATTTGTTCTTCAAAGATTAATAGCATCTAATCAATCTAGTTCCTTGTCAGGTAGGTAGATTTTCGATAATGTGGTGTTGGCAAAGGAGATATTCCATGCTTTGAAGACAAAGAAAAGGAAAAGTGCTTCGATAGCCATCAAGATAGATATACAGAAAGCTTTTAATTACCTTGAGTGGTGATTTATACATTTATGTTTATCTCAAATGCATTTTCGAATTCCTTTCACTAATCTTATTTTGCCTTATGTCAATTCTGCATCTTTTCAAGTCATTGTAAATGGCAACACTCCTAAATGCATTCAACCTACCTGTGGTGTAAGACAAGGATGCTCGCTCTCACCTTACCTATTTATTCTTTGTTTTGAGTTTTTATCTCGTATCCTTTCTAGTTCTCTTCACTGTAGAAAAATTTCAGGTTATAAAATTGATAGGAATGCCTAGCCGATTTTGCATCTTATGTATGTGAATGATATTATCCTCTCTGCAATTACCAAGATGGAGGAAGCTAAGGAATTAAAGAACATTTTAAAGTTATATGAGTTATGTTTCGATCAAAGGGTCAGCTATGAAAAAGACGTGGATGTGCAAATGATGTCAAGAGGAGAATCACTACTGAATTCCAGTTTCAAAAAATAAAAAAGTTTGAGATTTATCTGGGAAATCATATAGTTGAGGAAAGGGGATAGCGATCTTAAGGAGATTGTTACAGGTAAATGTCAGAGGAAATTGGCTGGATGGAAAGAGAGTGTCTCTCTCAGGCCAGTAGGGGTATTTTGCCATAGTCAGCTCTATTGGACATTCCTAATCACTTGATGTTCACTCATTTATTTCCAAAAAATCTCACTGCTTCTATTGATAAATTAGCATGAGACTTTTGGTGGGGTTTTGACCAAGTCACTAGGCATTTCTATTCAAAAGCTTGGTTGTCCATATGTATTCCTAAACATATGGGAGGTCTTGGCTTTAGAAGTGCAAAGATGTCGAATGTGGCTTTCTTAATGAAGATGAGCTGTAAATTAATTATAGAGGAAAAAGGTCTCTAGCAGTCACAATTGAAATTGAAATATTTTCCTTCTTGCTATGATGAGGGAAGAAAAATCACCTCACATATTGGGTCAGATGGAGGATCTGGCTGCCTGGTAAATTGTGAAGATTTGGCACTTCAACACGGATTCGTTTACCCGGGTCTGTGTACCTGGCTGAGTGCGGACCGCTCTAGATCTGCGCAACAACCAACCGACAGGATGACCATAGTAATCGAAAAGGAGTCATGCGAGTACGACACCAACTTATGATCACCTGTCGGTTACTACGCGGTATGCTATTAATAGCATAATCCAGAGATTATGGGAATAGAAAAGAAGCCCACAACAGAGGGAAGTCCACCCTATAAATACTGGGAGTGGGCTAGCTTTTAGGGGTTACGTAATCAGAGAGGGAGAGAAATACAGAGTGTTTGTACCATTTAATTACTAGTGAAAATTGGGAGTATCATCCTCCCCCCAGACGTACACCCTTCTCTGGTGGAACTGGGTTATCAAACCTTGTACGTATATTCTTTGTGATTGTTTGTTGAGTCGAGATTCCTATTCTAAGGGCCTCGATCAATTGGCGCCATTTGTGGGAAACATGAAGTGCTATGTTTCTCAACTTCATCCCTCTTGCTATGGCTCCCTCTACGCGTCACTCTTCTCACGCTAATCTGAAGAAGCCTGACCCTGCAAAATGTAGTGTTTTCGTGTTAAGGAAGCACCGGCAACCCTTCAGGTCAAGCAAGGGCAAGGAGGTGTGGTCACCAAGTCTGTCTTAGGAGCCTTCCTGTCAGGAGAACTCTCAGAAGGACGCTCTCCTCGATATGCAAGTGAAGGAGGACGAATACAAGGCTAAGCTTGCGACTCTAAGGGTTGAGTAGCAGTTGGTGGTGGAGCAGTTGTAGGAGATCCAGCTCATAAAAGATCGGGCAGAAGTCCGGCAAGAAGAGCCCCAGAGTTCCAGCTCCACTGACGACCAACTAAAGTGGTGTTGCGTAGTGGAAGAGGAAAAAGCCTACCTGCACGAACAGCTCGAAAAGATGAAGCATGAGCTTAGTAGCCAAAAGGGTGACGTCCCTCCTGGCCCACTGAAGGCTCCCCTCCTGCCTCTGCGGGAGTTGAATGAGCAGTCAGGGGCTCATCCTTTAGTGACTAGCAGTGGAGGCTCGATCCATGAGATCGTCTACCAGGTCACCCGGGCCATGAGAGCATGAGGCCCCAGGCATACGTGACCACATGCCCCTTCACTGAGGAGGTGATCACTGCCTTGCTCCCCAAAAAATTCAAGCAACCCGTCCTGGTTCAATATGTTGGAATGTCAGACCCTAACAACTTCGTAGGAAGTTACGAGTAGATGATGTTGATCCACGGGATGCTCAGATGGAGTTCTCTGCCTACTATTCCCGTCTTACTTGTCCAGGATGACCCATGAGTGGTTTAATGAACTACTAGTAGGCCAAATCACTTACCTCAAAGAATTGGCCAATAAATTTTGTCAGTATTTTGCTAGCCAACAGCGGATCAAGGATAATCCTAAAAGGCTATCAGAAATCCAACAGAGGAAGCAGGAGCCTTTCCGATCCTATCTAGACCGGTTCAAGACTCAATATTTCAAATGCAAGCGGCCTCATGATGCTATAGTTATCCAATGCTTCAAGTCAGGCTTGCTGACTCAGAGGTTCAAGTATGATATTGATGATTTTCCTCCAAGGGACATGGAGTTATGGGATTGTGCCACTAAGTTTGCCAAATAGGACTCTTTTCACTCCCGCAGTCATCTGGCAAATGGACACTATGAGGACCGAGAATCCCTTGAGGCAAGGAGGATCCCAGTTGAGGTGGCACCAATATCGGCTAGGAATGGTCACTGCCTCAATAAGCGGAAAGGGAATTTCCCAGATCTAAGGGATCAATTCAATAAGAATTGGCCTAATGATCCTCACCAACCTAGGCAAGACCCCTTCGAAGAATACACTCCCATAGCCGTGAATTAGGTGGATGTGCTGGTGGAGGTGTGGTCTACAAATAAAGACTTGCTTTCCCCGACAAAGCCTCTAAAGAAGAAGTCGGAGAGTGGGCCTTACTAGAAATACCATCATGCCCAAGGGTACGCCACAGGGGACTACCGTGATCTGCACGACCAGATCGAGTCTTAAATCCGGCATGGTAATTTGGCCCATTTCGTTAAACGAAATGAAGACCAAGATAAGGCGAAACGCCCTGTGGAGGGTCCCGAAGACTATCACCGAGAGAAACTCCAGTAGCTCCGAGGAGTCCACATAATATCCCTTTCAGAGCAAGGGGTGGTGGAGACCAGGGCCCTGGTTGCCCAGCAGGAGATTTCGATGGAACTCTCGCCTGAGGAGTATCACCACTAGGTTATGACAGTATTCAAAGTTGTAGATCCAGGAAATTATGTGGCTGGGGCCTCGTCACCTTAGCCTGCGTTGTCTGCCCAGCACTTGGCTGAAGGACAAATAGACATAATCTTTGGGGTCAATGTGGCAACCGGCCCCTTGGGAGGTTTAGGGCGTGCCCCTCCCCCTGTGGGGACCATCCAGGAGGTGTATCCCACTCTGTAATGGGGAGAGAGGAGTTCCGTTAGGCAAGTTGCCTCAAGTCTCTTCTCCTCCTTGCCGGATTTAGCAGATCATATGGATCCCTTGTTAGTAACCCTCTTCTTGGTCGGGCATCAAAAACTCCGTCTCCTTGTAGATGAGGGTAGCACCGCGGATGTCCTTTTCCTTAAGACTCTCACATAGTTGGGTCTCAGTGAGGAACATCTATCCCTGACAACTCTACAAGTAGTGGGGTTTGGGAACCACAAAGTAATGCCCAAAGGAGAAATCATCCTTCCGGTGTCGATATGTGATGGAGATAAACACCTCAACAGAACGATCACTTTCATAGTGGTGAGACTGACGACAGCTTTTGACGGCATTATAGGCCACCCCACGAATCATGCTTTCCGGGCAATCCCCTCCTTGTACTTTTAGTTCATACTTTTCCACTCGCCGCATGGGGTCAACATGGGGTCAAAATTGTCCACGAAGACTAGTGTGCTCGTCGGGAATTGCGGCGCAACAAGCTTAAGCACTCAATCAAGAGAATTCCCCCCAAACCTCATAAGTGGGGGAAGAAGAGAAGTTTGATCCACTCCCTTCGGGAGGATAAACCCCCTGCTCAGCCACCTACGCAGGAAATGAAGCCTGGTTCTTCAACCATTGTCATTCAGTTGTACCTTGATACAACTGATAAACTGGTCCATGTAGGGGTCGAGTTGTCTATAGCCGAAGTCCACAAGCTACTACTACTGAGGGACAATGCAGACATTTTTGCATGGTCAGCCAATGACCTACCGGAGTAGACCCATCTTTGTTCGAGCATCGGCTCAATATACAGTTGGGCTCTTGAGCAGTCAAGCAAGCTCTACGACACAAATCGGTTGAGCAATGGTAGGCGGCTGTTGTGGAAGTAGACAAGCTTTTGGAAGCAGGATTCATCGAGTAGTCCATTTACTCGAAGTGGCTGTCCAAAATTGTGATGGTCAGGAAGTCACATGGAAAGTGGAGGATGTGTGTGGAGTTTACAAATGTAAACGATGCTTGCCCAAAGGACAAGTTTCCCCTGCCGAAGATTGATGCCCTTGTGGATTCCAACAGTGGGCAATCTCATATGTCTTTCCTCGATGCTTATAGTGGTTATCACTAGATAAGTTTAACTCCGGCTGATCTGCCCCATACATCATTTGTAATTGATAGGGGTCTATTTCAGTATAGAGTCATGCTCTTTGGCTTGAAAAATGCTAGAGCTACTTATCAGCATCTTGTAAATCTGGTGTTTGTCCATTTAATTGGAAAGTCATTTGAAGTGTATATTGATGATATGTTTGTTAAAGGATTAAACGTCTCCCAACACTTGAGAAATTTAACCTAGGTATTCCAAGTTTTAAGGGACACCCGCTCTACTTGAATCTTGAAAAGTGCACATTTGGCATATCTTCAGGAAAATTCATGGGTTTCATGGTCTCTAACAGAGGGATAGAAGCAAGTCCTGACAAAATCCAAGCAATTATGGTCCTGACACCCTTGACTAACTTGAAGGGAATCTAGTCGTTAGTTGGTAAGATCGCAGCTATAGGTCAATTCTTATTTCAATTTTTCGACAATTGTTTTCCCTTTTTTGAATGTATCAAGAAGGAGAAAGGGTGCACACTAACACGTTGGACCCCTTAGTGCCAACAAGCCCTCGAAGAGATCAAGAAATCCCTTTAAGAGCCTCCTATCCTCACAGCTCCCAGGGGTGGGGAAATCCTGTTCTTTTACTTGGTGGCTTCAATGACTGCAATTAGTGTTGTCTTGCTATGTGAGGATGAAGATATACAGTAGCTGGTGTATTTTGTGAGTAAGACTTATCAGGGGGCAGAAGCAAAGTACACCATGATCGAAAAGCTTAGCCTCACCTTGGTAACTTCCACCAGAAAGCTTCACTTGTACTTTTAGGCCCACACAATAATTGTATCCATGGATTGCCCCTTGCACCAGATGCTTTATAGGGCAACCAGGTCAACTAGACAAATGACGTGGGCCATGGAATTGTGGAATTTGATGTGAAGTATCAGCTACGGAAATCCATTAAAAGGCAAGTCTTGGTAGATTTTGTGGTAGCATTCACAGATCCAAGGCCTGCCACCACTCTACCATGGAACTTGTACGTTGATGGGTCCTCCATGATGGCAAGGGTTGGTACCAGAATCGTCCTGACTACCCCTGATGGCATTACTCATAAGTATACCATCAAGATAGCTTTTCTCGTCTCCTACAACGTGGCGGAGTATGAGGCCTTGTTAGCTCGCCTCATAGTGGCAAAGTCCATGGGAGCCCCGTGTTTGGAGGTCCACAGGGACTCACAATTGGTAGCTAACCAGATTAATGATGAGTATCGATCTAAAGATGCTAACATGAGCCTTTACGCAGAGCAAGTGAAAGAAGAGTTGTTAAATTTTGCGGCCACCACAATTAAGTGAATACCCGGATTCGACAACCCGTTGGTGGATGCCTTGGCTCACCAGCATCCACCATTCCTGAAGAGCAGGAGGATGACATACTCCTACAGGCATTAAGTAAACCTTTAGTGATTCCCCTGCAAGCACTGGTGATTAAACTGGCCATCTCCGAGATGACTCCAATAATAACCTTCCTAAAGACAGGAGAGTTACCTTCAGGAGAGCCTTACCCAAGGACCTTTCGGATGAAGGCCTCACATTACACACTAATAGGCGAGCAATTATATAAAAGGGGATCTTCAACCCCCTCATTACGTTGTGATGAGAACCTCATCATGAACCCTAACTAGCACATTTTGACCTAAATAAGTGTACAAAAAGCTCCTACAAAACCTAAGGGAAAGCCTAGATCAGATAATTGTAAATTTGAGTATAAATAATTCACAAGGGGTAAAACTGCAATTTTACCAATGCAGTACATAAAAAGGATTTTTAAGGGTCTAGACACAGGTCAAGCGGGCTTAATAAGAAAGAAAGTGGGATGATTTGGTCTGAAAAGGGTTATAGTGGCATTTAGAAATTAAATGACATTCTACAACCCTAAAACAAATCCACTTAAATTCATGAAGTTTCAAGCAAGATAAAAATCAATTAAATCCTCTAAAAATCATGAAAACCCATCCCCTATGGTTTAGAACCTTCAATTTGGCCATTGGAACCTATCTTGACCTAGATTGAGAACCATACCCAAGTTTTAACCTAATTTAGGTTTTTGTGCAAAATGTCCAATCAAACAAGGTCAAACCAAAAATCCAACATCACCATTGGATTCCTTAGGTCCAAATTAGGGTCATACCAAAATTTGGACCTAAGAAAAGTTTGCTTGCCCCACTTTACAAATTGGTCCTCAAGAATTACTTTTTGACCCTTAACTTTTTGAACCCTTGCACTTAACCCCTCAACTTTCCCTTCGTTCTTTTCAAACTGGTCCCTCTGTCACCCGCAGAAGCAACCCATGCCTCCGACGACTTTGCGCGGAGGATGGCACCGCGCAAGGTATGGGGACCGGCCCCAGAAACGAGAGGAGGGTCCCCTGCGTTGTCTTCTTCCGCATGGACCCCCCCATGCCCTGCTGACACACATACCTCTCGTGTGAACGCGCGAGAGGCATGGGTCTATTTTCCGGCCATGTCTCTGGCGGCCTGCCCACGCCTCCTCCTCGTGTTTCCCTCCTCGCCAACACCTATTTAAGGAGCGGCAGGGGATGTCTTTTCCGGCAAGCTTAATTTGGCTAGAGAACTCCCCCAAATTCATCTCCTCCTCACTCCGGCCAACAACCTGAAGCTTCCGAAGACTCTTCCTCCCTCTTCTCGTCGCTCTACCACCATACCAGTGGCAGAGCTAGCTCTGCCATTCTCCTCCACACCACACCATACCAGCTGGCACTCTCCGACCCCTTCTCCTCGTCGCCACCCCCTGCTCTGGCACCTTTGTCTCCGGCGACGGCAAAGACACGCCGATCTCCATCTCCTCCCTTTCGTCCGCTTAGCTAAGTAAAACTCTTCCTCTTACTCTCCCCTTTATTTCCCCCTTGTTAATTTGTTGTTTCGACCCCTCAATGCCAGTGTCCACCCTCACCATCTCTACCTCCGACCACCAACTCCGACGAGGCCATTTCCCCACCATAGACCACTCCACCCCTCGCCAACCGGTCCCTGAGCTTCACTACTTCCCATTGACCACCTCTCGCCCTTCCACCGACCATGCCACCCACTGAAACTACCTCCCAAACAAATCCATCCTCACGGCCGCAGAGCAACCTAGGCACGCACACCCAGGCCGCCTCGCGGCCAGCCAACCCCCCCTTCATCTTCGCCGTGATACGGCAAAGGTTTTTTGATGTTCTAACGGAGCCACGAGGCAATATTCGTGCTTTCAGGTTCTGCACGCTAGCTGCCATTGCCGCCGAGCTTGGAGTGAGCTTGCTAGTAGCTCCAGGCCTATGTAGCCCCAGGTGGAAGTCCCAGGCTGCACGGGAGAGACTCACGCACAGTCCTAGGACCCCAATCGAAGGTGAGAGATCGCGTATCACTGCAATCGCGAGGATTCCTACTGCGGGTGAGGGCGCAAAATTTAGGTGGGACTTTTAGTCCCACCTCGTAAACGTTTGAGCGCAGCGCTTCCGAATAAATTGACAAAGTGTATTGGGTTTATTGCCTTCGATACACAAGGTCAGGTCCCTCACCTACGCACGCAGCACGCCACGAGCTCGCACCCGCCCTCGCCCACGCTCACGGCCCGCGGGCCTGGGCCGAACCCGATTACTCAACCAAGCACTCCTCGCCCACCACCGCACGCCGGTGGGCCTGATCCCGGGCACGTACACCCGACCTGTATACCCGCGAATGCTCTGGGAGCGAACCTTTGAGAGATAAATAGAGAGAGAGAGACGTGGGGCGGGTAGGGGTTAGGTTTTGCCTAACCTTGTACTGTGCAGGGAAGCGGGAGAAGACGAAAGGAGGGAGCGTAGCGGAAAGAAGGAGAAGGAAGAGGCAGCTGCTCAAGAAAGAAGAAGGAAGAACTCAAGGCAGAGGAGCGGCAGAGGAGCAGCTAAAGAAAGAAGATAGGGAGGAGGAAGCTGCAGAGAAAGGATGATGAAGAAGAGAAACTAAAGATAGAAGAAAGAAGAAGACTCACAGAGGGAAAAGAGAAGGAAAGACAAAGCAGAAGCTGAAGAGGAAAGAAGCCAACTGAAGAAGGAGAAGGCACAGTGCGAGAAGAAGAAGAAGAAGGTTGAGTAGAAAAGAGAAGAAGAAGAAACCAAGAGGAGAAGAACCTGCAAAGTCACTGTAGCAAGGAGCAGATAAGGCGAGAAAGAAAAGGCAGAGAAAGAAGAGAAGGAAGAGAGAAGAGGAGGAGAAGAAAGAAAGAAAGAAAGAAACAAAAAAGAGATTTTTGTTCCCTCTCTCTCTTTAATTTTTGTAAAGTAGTGAATTGTGAATTTGTATGCTTCTAGAATTAAGTTTGCTCCCTAAGTTCAACCTCAGAACATTCTAAATTTTGAGTAATAAATTAAAATAAACTAATCATCGTTTTTCGCAACATACTATAACGAACATATCTTTAAAACACCACGAAAGACTCCCATCACGTCGCCTCACCTCAGCAGAAACATCCCAGGCAATCCGAGAGGCTCATGGTGGCATTTGTGGCAATCACGAAGGGTACAAAGCCCTGATAGCCCGCTTGTTTCAAACGGGCTACTTCTGGTCCCAGATGAAGCGAAAGTGCCAAGAGTTCGTGTGCAAGTGTGACAAGTGCCAAAAATTTACCCTAGTTCATCATCTCCTGCTTGGAAAATAATGCCCATTATGTCCCCAATTCCCTTTGCCAAGTGGGGAATGGACTTTGTCAACCTTTTCTTGCCAGCGCCAACTCAGAGGCGTTGCATCTTGGTAGAAGTAGACTATTTTTCAAAGTGGATTGAGGCAAAGGCCCTAGTCAGCCCGATAGCGGATAGGGTCATAACATTTGTACGGAAGAATATTATCTCTCATTATGGATGCCCAAGGGCAATTGTTATCGATAATGGTACACAGTTTACCTCCAAAAAATTTGAGGATTTTTGTGCAAGATGGGGCATGCAGTTGTGTTTTACATCCATCGCCCACCCATAGGCAAACGGACCGGCGAAGGTATTCAACCGTACAATCATCTCTGCACTTAAAAGATGATTGGATTCTGCAAAAGGAAGTTGGGTAGACGAATTGTTGGACGTCCTTTGGGGATATCGCACAAGTCAGAAGACTACAATTGGCTACACGCCTTTCAGCTTGGTATACGGTATGGAGGTGATGAGTTGCGACTCATCATAGCTAAATTACCTAAGTTAAGCTAGAAACTAGGTTCAACACTATGTAATTAGAACATAAAAAGGGTTAAGTGTGGGAAGTAACAAGAAAGACCTAAAACATCAATTTTGTGCTAAAAATGCATAATTAGGTCATTTATTGAGATATTCTATTATTACTTACAAAATGGTGATCCAATTGCAAATTAAATACACAAATGAGCTCAAAATTCCAAATCAAAAGTAAAATTAACTTCTAATATGTTCAAGTGAGCTTCAATAAAAATTTGGTTGCATTTGAACATCATTAAGGCCTTGCAATTATAGATTTACATTTAGGTCCTTCATATAATATATTTATGCATTAGAAAACCTCCAAGGACCAATTTGTAGGATGTAAGGACCTATTTGCAAGCTCATAAGAACTGCTCTATAACCATTCCTAACCACTTATGGGTTTGATTGTACTTCTTCCATCGTTTCGAGCAGAGGCTTATTGCACAAAAACACCATTAGATCCCTGCGCTACCTGTTCCTCGTGGGTGCACTGTAGCACCCGAAGAATTGAGAGCATCCTAGTCGTCCATCCCTTGAACCACTTAATCTGTGGCTACCTTTCAATTGAACCTTCATGTGAATCCTCGCGTGCAATCACCCCTTCCCCCAGATCTGATCTAATGGTGGCTCTTCATTTTAACTCTTCGTGCGCTCCTCTCCTTGAATCCTCACCATGAATGACCTAAGTGCCTATTTTCACCCTCACGGTGAGCTCACTCACTGATTGTTCTACTTATGGAGCTCTCCAACCTCGCGCATAGGGGATTGACCTCCTCTCCTACTTTCTTGAGGTGATCTCTTCGTCCTCTCCAGTTTCTCCTCTCCACTTGACCCTGTTTGAGCACCATGAGCAAAGGAACTCTTTCTTCTCTGACTCTCCTCGCCGCTAAGAACCACATAGCACCTGAGGGTGACCCTGAGTCCCACTAGTGGACTTTCAATCCGCTGGAGATCCTCCCCCCTTTCGTCGCTGCAACCACCAGCTGTAGATCTTCTCAATAGGTCCCATTCATCTGATTAGAATAGAATTTCCCCGTTTCCTAGTTAATTGTAGTTTAGTTAGTATAATTTAGAGTAGAATAGAAGTAGATCAGATGTAGGAAATTCGCTGGATTGATTGCTAGCTAGGAGATTAATGTAGTGTAGAATCCACACTCTACCTCCTTTTATCATTTCAGATCAGAGGAGATGAATCCATCTCTCTCATTTGATCATTAATCTCTCCCTTGCCACCTCACAAGTCCATGTTATGAATTTCCTCATGTTTCATTTCTCAATTCACCCATCATTAAGAGTCAATCTCTCATCTCATTGCTCTCTAGCTTTGAGATGAGAGTTTGCACTCAAATCCATTTAGGGGTCTCCCATTCATTTCAAAAATCCACAAAGACCCCTAATCTGAGTTTAAAATGGAATCAGTTTGCTTGATCGATTTTTAATCTGGATTTCAATGCAAGATCATGAGATTTTGATTAGATTGGGTTTTGAATGGATTTTTGATCAAGTGAATCGATATGCTTTTGAGTAAATCAGTCCTTGGTAGTGAATCTGAGATGTTATAAGCGAAGAATTTTTCCTCAGATGAGCCATGCCTGAATTTGGCTTGAATTGGGGATTTTATGATCTTGAATGTGTGGGAAAGCCAAGGAGAATCAATCTTATTGATTTGAGGCTCTACCAAGGATTTTTGTGTTGATTTGAATTTGAGATTTTGATTTTTAACCTAAGGAATTGTCAATATTCCTTAAGGTTTAGAGAATTGGGATTCATGATTGGTTGAATTTAATGGCCTGTTCTAAGATCTTCCTACATGCTGTGTATTGCATTAGGAAGGTTTTAGATCAGTGTGTCTTGTCTAATTTGAGCCTAGGATTGTTGTTTAAAGATTTTTGATGAAGATTCAATGCTTCCAATTGTTTTTAAGGAGAATTTGATGTGTTATCAGATTTTAAAGTGTTTGGTGAATCCCAAATCAACACAGTAAAGTGCTACAATAGTAGCTACATATCCATGGGTTTTTCAACCCTAAATTCAATGATATGAAGGGGAGAATTTGGTATGGACAGTAATGATTCAAGATCAGACTTTCCAAGTCTGATCTTGAATGATTTTTGTACTGAAATCCCCAGTAGATCTGCTGAAATTGAGCAAGGGCTACAACAACAGTCATTGGATTTTGTCATAAGACGTCTAGAGTTGTTGCAGCAGATCAACTTAACTATTGTTTCAGTAGCTACAGTTGCTGTCAGCAGCTTGGTTGCTGCTGCTGCTTTGTTGAATTCCAGTAGCAGCACTCTTGCTGTTGTGTCTAGCTGCTACTGCAGCTATTGCTCATGCTGTTTTGGTCTGGAATGATAGGACAGTGGCTAGGTGGTGAAGAAATGGTTTATTTCGATAGCTGATATGATCTAGTTGTTGTATAAAATGTAAACAAGCTTTCATGTATGGTTAAATTTTTTTTTTATCTCTTTTGAATGCTTGTAATTTGACATTAAATCGTAATGTTAGCTAAAATTTATGTATAACTACCCAACATTGAAAATGAATGGAAAATTGAAGTAAAAACCATGGTTATCTATGGGAATATCTTCTACTTGACTTGTTAAACATATATAAGGCATCCTACTGAACTTTCAGACCTTATAACTGGAATTTAGTCCTTAGGATTCACTTGAACACATCCATTAAGGCCTAAAATGTGCTAGATTTGAAATTAAATAAAAACTTCATAAAAAATCCAAAAAAGTAAAATAAAGGTGTAGAGAGTAGGATTGGGTATATTTTTAGGCGTATGTCAAGTTTCAAGGTATTCTAAACTCTCGACTTGGTAGAATATACCAGCCGACGATTTAGTTTGCCTTGGAACTCAATAAAAGAACTCAATCTTAAAAAAAAAAATTACAAAAACACATTCGATCTCTCATCTCTCTCTCTCTCTCTCACATCCCCAACCTCTATAAAGCATATAAAAGCCATAAAATGTAGAAAAACCCTAAAAATACCCAAAAATACCATGTATATTATGTATATACTTGTAAATATAAGCTATACTCTAAGATATATGTGTATATATTGTAAAATAAATATCTAATAGGTGTAAATAACCTACATATATATTGTATATTGTAAATTAAATATTTAAGATTATTTAAACTATATATAACTTAATCATATAATTATTTATTATTTATACTAACTTATAAGAACTATAACTTAAGAAAATAAATGAAACCCTATAAATAACAATATTTACTAATGATACTATATATAAATATTTATATATGTATTGTGTATATTATAATCCCTGTGTCATAATTTAATTATGTATATATAATAAATAATGACTTTATTAAGTTACTAGCTAAGTTATTAGGTTAAATTAAAATAAATTAGTAAATTAAGTTATAATTGAGCTAACTTATATTTTATATTTGTATTATTGTATTTTAAGTAAATTACACTAATTTAGCTATATTTATAATATATTATGTTATTTATAACTTAAATTATTTGAAAACACCCTGAAATCAACTATTTAAATGTAAATAAATTAAAATAAATCATGTAAAATACAATAAAAATGTGTATTAAATAATTTAATATGTATATTAACTCTGTACAGGGTCAATTAGACCATTAATTAACTAATGTGAACGTTAATTAAGAAATAAACCTATAAATTAGTATGTATAAATTGGAAAGTTTAGCTAATTATTTATATAATAAATATAATTAATTTTGTAAATAAATTATATAATCATGTAGCCCTATGTAAATACTTTAATACCATATAATTTAATTTTAAATTATAATAATTTATGGCCCTCAAATCGAGGGCCAAAAATCACTAAATCAGACATGCGCGCTAGAGTTGCAACGTTGAGGAGGCAGTAACAAAGCGCCACATCGTAAGATGGCGGGTGCCCGATGCGCTTTAAATTGTTTTTATCTTCCTTTCACTTCAGTCGTCACGGGTGCCCGAAAACCCATTACCCTTCCCTTAGCATACGAAATGAGAATGACTTGATGATACTGTGCGGTGCAGGCTGGGTGCTTAGCACTATGCGTGGGCTTGGATGGACCCATTAACGAGCATAAATCAGAATTAAGAGGGCTTAATAATGAATTATGGGTGGCTTTAGTAGAGGTCTGGTTCCACCCCTTGAGGGTGCTATGTATCCTTCGAAAGGGCTGCCTGTCAATTAAAAACCCTAATTTTTGTTAAAGATGAACAATAATCATGCCTAATTAACTAAGGGAAGAGAGGAAGAAAGGAGCCTCTGTGAATGCTAAGTGAAGCCCTCTTAAAATTTGACTAAGTGTAGAGCGCTCTGAGAAAGCCTAAAAGAAGAAAGAACCTTAAAAACAACTAAGTAAAAAAAGGCTAAGTCTTGAACAAGAGATGCCCTGTGCTCCTGTGTGTGTGTGTTGTATCTGTACATATGTAACATATATATAGTATATGTGTATATGTATATAAGTATAATATACTATAAATAATATGTATAGAATACATAGTATATGTAGAGTGTTTGAGCTCGTATATGCATATAAATAACATATGTGCTTTATTGACAGATAAATAAGTCACTGTAGATATAATAAATGTCACTATAAACCCTAGTTTGACCTTAGTTTATGTATATACTTTTTCCTAAGGTTTTAGCAACGCTTACATGTGTCTCTGTACATATCACATATGTTACTACAGGTGTTAGTATATTAAGTTACGTTAGTATGATATATTTTATAACAAATTATTGTATAGATATATAATAATTATTATTATAAGTTATAAATAGATAGAATATAGTATTTAGTTATAGTGTTTAATGCTTGATTATAAATAGTTGTTTCAAACATTTATAATTCATTCTTGTGTATAAAATTAATTAATTCTTTCATTCATTAATTAATTCATTCAGAATTGTATATAAAACCAATCTTTTTGGAATTAAAGAATAATATTAGACTTAGAGAGTAATGTATATAAATAACTGTCTCTCAGTGAACGACCTGGAATAAACCAGTAAAAATTATGTAATTAAATAAAATTGATGCGACAACGGTTTGTATTTGTGACATATACTATAATAACGACATATTTTTATACGAACCATAGTCGATCGCTTCAGGAGGCCCGACTGCCAATTGAGACACTCACATACCATTCTCAGTTGTATGACCCACTTACTAACGATGACCAAGTATGTCTAGTGTTAGACTTGGTGGACGAGGCGAGGGAGGAAGCGTCAAGGGCAACAGTCATGTACAAGGAAAAGATACTAGTCTCCCATGATAGGCGGGTCAAGAAGAGAAAATTTGTTGAAGGGGCTTGGTGTTACGTTGTAGCGAGGCATCTCAACCATCAGAGTCAGGCGGCAAGTTAGATGCAAACTAAGAAGGGCCTTACAAAATATATAAACATAGCAACGCTGACTATTATAAGTTGCAAACACTTGGGGTAGGCCAATCTCTCGCACATGGCACACCAATAACTTAAGAATTTATTGCAAATGAACATCAATGCATGGAAAGTTTCTTTCATTTTTTATTGGAAAAAATTACACTAGGTTTGCTGTTCACAAGGGTCGTTTCCATCAAATGACCCATAAAAAAAGTGAAAAATTTTAAAAAGGGGGAAAACAACTACACTATCCAGCTAGAGAGTCATGGCATATCCTCGGGAAGGTTGACCCTGGGAGTTGGTGAAGTTGAGGCGACTTCGTAGGTGAGGCTATGGTGGCCAGAAGGCTGGTCGCCATCCCCAGTAGCATGTGGGGTCCTGGCAAGGCTAGCCTTGTTCAACCCCTCCTCAGGAGCTAGGCTGGTCCCTAGGAGGGGAGATGGGAGCCTTATCTTCTATCAAGCCCACCTCCTTCTGATGGACAAACTTAGTGTTCAATTGGTCGATTGACCAGCCACAAAGCTCCTGTAACAAGGTGTGTTCGCCCTTTAGAAGGATTGAGCTATCGCCATGGTGTATTTTCTAGCCTCAGTAGAGATGAGGTCTTGGCTGGCCTGCATGGAAGGATCGAGGGTGAAGAACTCCATCACGACATTAGGATCCTTCTCAAGCGCGGGAGCGCTTTCTAGCTCTTGGATCTTTTTGGCCCCCTCCTCTGCAAGTTGGATGGTCGAGATGAGCTCTCTCCTCATCTCCCGAGCCTGCGCCTCTACCTTCTCCTGTGCCTCCCTGGCCTTGGTGAGGTCGCCCACAACACTGCTCAGGTGGAGGTGCTTTTCCTCAAGGGATCTCTCATACTCATCTAGAGTGGAAGAGTGGCACATCTTGAACACCTGTACCCCCCCCCCTTCAGCCACAACATGTTGGTGATGGTCCCCTCAAGCTTGTCATTGACCTCCCCCATCTTCACAAAATCCTTCTCATGAATCTTTCTAAGGGAGTCGTCCAGCTTAGCAGCCATCTTGTCAGTCACCCTTAGCCCGAGTTTGGCAGCGTCTGCCTCCTTGCAGGCATGGATGAAATGGGAAGGAAGATCCTTGAAAGAGTTCAACCTCCTTATTGCCTCCTCTGCTTCCCTCCTTGCCTTCTGGCGGGCCGCATTGGTCTCCTCTAGCTGGGGGATGAAATTCCTCTACTTTGCCCTGGTAGAAACTATCCATTTCGCTACCATGTCTGCCACCTTGCTAGGGGTGGTGAAGCTGTGCTCAGAAAAGAACTCAATCACGATAGAGCTGGGAGTGAACTTCAACCCCAGGGTATTTACCTGCACAACAATAAGGCAGGAAGTGTTGAAATATACTAGGAAAGGTACCATGGGGGTGCATGTTCTGAAGAACAACTTACCATCCGAAGATAATAAAAGTATATATGCTTTATATTAACCCTCCCACTTAGAGGGTTAGCCCAGGCCACGACATCTTCAAGATGTCGAAGCACTTGCCTCTCAAGGTTGGCCAAGGCCGGGTCAACACCCACGGAACCCCTACTCCCTGGGCCTGAGGTGCTAAAGAACTCTCGAGAGTAGGTGAGGGGTCATTGGACATGGTGGCCTGTAGAGCGATAGTGAAGCACCGCCTGAAGTGCTGTTTGGGCACAGCTTGCACCCCTCTTCCCAGAAGCTGTGAATCCACCCATGCCCTGAGAACTAGCAGGGGAGCTAGTTCCAAGGTCTCTAATCGTGGGTTGTGGTGGCTCAAACATGCTGTGAACTGCGAAACTTCTCCTCGTGGCTGCCTGCTTGGCCACACGGGCAAATGCGGTGGGGGTGCCGGATGAAGTAGGTGGGAATCCCACCTAACCCCTTTCATCCCATTCAGTGGAGACTTCTGCACCCCAACCCCCGCCAAGGTTGGCTAGCAAGAAGACGAGGAGGGACGCTTTCCTCACCACCCACCCCCTCAGAACTAGAGGAGATGTGCACGATGCCCATGTGTCTCCTCTTCCATTGGAGGGGCACTTCCTCAGGGTTGGTCGAAGCCTCCTCCCTTTCCTTCATCTTTCTCTCCTGGTGGCAGGGGGGCCGACTACTTTCACCCACCCCACAAGACTCGTGCTTCCTTGCCTCTCGCCTAGTCCCACGAGAGCTCCCTGAGCACCGCCTTGGGGTGTTTGGCCTGGCGAACCGCCTAAAAGCTGCAACAGCAAAAGAACAATGGTCAACATCAAATAAAGGTCAAAATGGTCAAAGTCACCTCCCCATAACTTACATGGCCTGGGGTAAGAGTCTACCACCCACATGAGGGGCACTCGCACATCTAATTGCCTCAACTCATAATAGGCTATGTGTCTAAAATCCATTATTTTTCAAGCGTTCGCCTCTGCATCTGGGTCAAGCTTGTGGGGGCCAGGCAGCAAGTCCTCGGGCAGATTCTGCTAAGAGTTGGAGACTTCTAACTTTTCCACATTGTGGAGAACGAAAAAATGATGACCCTGCCCCTTTAAACTATCCGGCAGGTCGGTTATCCTATACCTAGTCCTCTTACTGTATAAAGCATAGCTCCCAGAGGGTGGCTTGCCCTCTTTACTTTCAGGGGCATCAATCCAAAAAGTAGGTGGAAAAGCCCCATTCGAGGGTGGATGCCCAAATGGAAGCAAAGAACAGTAATAATGTTTAAGATTGGCTAGCAGTTGAGGCTAAGTTGGGAAGGTGCGAGGTGGTAGTACGAAAGGAAAGATGTCAAAAAAGGGTTCAAAGGAACCCTGAGGCCATTTTCAATGGTAAATTTACAAATAACAAAAAAATCTTCTCCATTCGGGGAACATAGATGGGTTAACATCCCTGGTACCTGGAACTGGACATCCCCGAGTCCATGTTCCCTCAAAAACCCTTGAATAGCGGGTTTACCACCAAAGATAGATTTGAAGGTATACAACCTAAGCGTCTCATTAGAGAGACGAGGGGCAGAGGAGGATGACTCACCTTTCCTAGAGATGCCTGACATCCTCTCAAGAGTAAGGAGCTCTGGCAAGGAAAACCTTTCTTCTCTGACACGGTCACTCCTCCAGGGATAGCAACGTCTGCGTTGCTTAGGGTTTTTCTTTCTCGTCACAGAAATGTGGGGTAGGGGCATTTACTACCCAACTACCCCTCTATTTATAAGTTGAGGATACGCACGGATTCCAGCACTATTAAATCCCGCTAATTACTAAGCGTAATTAATGCCCCTACACACATAATCATTACGACACGATTTGAATGGCAGGTGTAGGCCCCATAATCCATCCCAAATATCGGGACATGATTTTTTCATAATTACAACAATTAATGCATGTCTTGTTTGCATAAAGCAACAAATTACACCTGCAGTGATTGGTCATCACTCGAGGAAGACGATGCTTACATTGAACAATTAAATGTCTGGGTAGATGGATTCTTAACGCCAATAGGAAAATCAGGCAGTGACATGCCTATCCTTTCCTAAACAAACAGGTGGCAATATGCCTTTAAATTGAACACATGGCGCCTCGCTGCCTAAATACTTGCTTATTTTGTATACAAGCAACATTTTACTCACCTACATGACCCACTAATAAATAGGCCTTGACCTGTCCATGAAAGCGGTGGGTGGTTAATTACCCGCTAGCATACATTATAGGCTTCTGATGATAACATCATCATCAGTCGTATCTAACTTTTATTAGTCAAAATCCATTAATAAATGCTCCTACATAATCACCAAAGGACTATAATTCACTGCACATCCTTTCTAAGAGTTTAACATGAAACCTGGGTTAAAACTGTAATTTTACCATCATATCATGAATGCAGAACAATCGTGGGTTTTCTCAGGGGATTATTAAAGGTCAAATATGCATTAAAGTCTAACAAGAGGATCCGTACAGACAGAAATGGATTTTCATGCGTTACGAGAATTAAATGACATCTGAAACCCTAAAAACAGATCTGCTTAATTTAATGAGGTTCTGGTTAAGATAAAATTCACCTAAACCTTCTATAAATCATATAAAAATATTCTATAAGGTTTGGTATCTTTGATTTGACCATTGGAACCCATTTTGACCTAAATAGAGTCTCAGAAAAATAGTTGCCCTAATTTGGGTTTCTACGCAATTTACCCAATGAAACTTGATCAAAACCTAAATCTGACTTCACCATCATATTCCTTGGGTCAAAATTAAGTTTTAGCAATATTGGACCCAATCAGAGATCATCTTGACCTAGTTTGCATTTTAATCCTGTTCTGACTCTTTTCTTACAAAAAACCCCTCAGCTTTTGAAATCCTTGCAGGGACCCACCTAAATTCTTCATCTTCTTCAGATCCAAGTCCCTTCTAGCATTAGGAATAGCTGTAGCACCTCTGGCGAGATTCGAGCGAGATTTTCTCACTCGTTTCTCAATCAATCAGTCCCAAATTTGAACTAGAGATTCCTTGAGGAATCTCTTTTAATCAAACTCGACCTTGGACCCTAAGTCTTTCCCAATCTCCCATGCGAACGCATGGGAGATGTGGGTATCCCACATGTGCAAAAAGCTTAGAGTTTCCAAGCTTGTTTCGAAGCTTAGAACTCCATCCTAAACCGTATAAAAGCACGCCCAATGCATGCCTTACCTCTTTAGCTAAGTTGTGACCTAAAAACCCTCTTCAAACTCCTTCCTTGGCCTTCCTACCTTTTTTGTCCACTATATTAGATCCTATAGCTCCCTCTTCTTTCCTCCTTTCTCTTTCTCTATTTAAACTCCAATTCCAACCGCCGTTCACGCTCTCCCCCTCCGTCTTCTCCAAGTCCGGCAAGGGCTCTGGCGAGCCCGTGCCACCACCACAGATCACCATTCGCCTTGCCACAACTCCCAAAATGTTCGTCGTGCCCTACTGACCAAAACCCCTCAAGAAATTGAGGGGATTGAACCACCAAACACCCTACCGAACACACCCACCTTCGAGCTCCCTCTCCGACTTCGCATGCCCTCCATACACACTCACTCATCACATAGACACCGCCACCACACTCCATGTCCACCGGTGATGCTTGTGAACTTTTTTGATTGGGGCTACAAGCCCGTATTGTGATTCGTAGGTAGTCGACGCTCTCCGCCATCACCGTCGTCACACTCGACATCTTCCGCCCACCTCCCGCCACTTTAGACCCTGGTCCCACTCCCAGGTGCTACGGACTTCATTTGCATACTCAGTTACATCCTCAATTAGGCAAGAGGACCTCAGCCACTACCCCAATTCGACAAGGTTTCACCTCCAGGCACATGTGAGTAGAAGGGGTCGGGATTAGTCCCACCTCGGAAATACAGAAGCACGTGGATGCACATATATTGATTTTGTGCTAAGGGTTGTTTGCCTCAAGCACACCGGGGGGTGAGGTTCCCCACGCACGTGCCTCCTCGCGCCTCACACCTCGCCCATGCACACATGCACGTGGGTCTAGTCAAACCCAATTACCCGGATTTGTATACCCGGTTATATACCCAGGTTTGATAGAGAGAAGAAAGGAGAAATAGAGGTGGAATTATGAGGAGAGAGGGGGGGTTTGCTCTTCATACCAAGGGTTCAACACTTAGTCACTGTGAGAAGCCTCTTGTGCTTAATAAGAAAAGAAGCGAAGAGCTGAAGAGAAGGAAGACTCAAGGAGAAAATAAGGCAGAAGACCTTATGTTGTGCTGTGCAGGCAACGTTTAAATCGTCTGATCCAAGGAAACATTGGCTAGCGTGGAAACATGGTTTAAGTGGTTCAGGCCAGTGTGCGTTTATTTGATATTATTGAGCAATTGATATGTATATGCTTAAGACTAATAATTGGTGATCTAAATCACCATTATTTTATCTTAGACATCTTTTTGCCTCATTAAACTCTTAATATACTCTTTCTTAGTATTAAATATCATTTGAGTAGATTGTTATTCATCGAATATCATAATTCTTGATTTAATTATTATACTCATTTCTATTTTGATTAAGATTAACGTGTGAATTCCTACTTGCTCCCTGTGTTTGACCTTGGATAATCTTTTGAATTCGAGTTATAATTTTTATTTGTTTTCGAGCGATTTCGACTATACTGCAACGCAATGATTTTAAACATTGATTTTTCATGTTAAACATTTTGGTGCTGTTGCCGGGGAGCAACGCACAATTCACCGCTATTCTCTATTTTATTTGATTTTATCTGAGCACTAACTTGCCCTTGTGTGTTTCTTGTGATTTTGCGAGGTACATCACGAGGCGATCTTCTGCACAAAACAACCACTCCTAGGACAAGTAATCTCTCTTCTTCCCTAATCTCCTAATCCTTGGAAAAATAAGAAAGGAAACAAACCAATTAGGAACTACCTACCTTAATTTCTTAGTAAATCATCATTTAAAAAAAGGTAAGTTTCCTGATTTAAGAAAAATTTTCATATCTAACTGAAGTTTGAAGCAATTTTGTTTAGAATTTCCTATCCAAATTGCTTGTATCTATTAGGGACCACGCTTAATTTCTAAAATCACCTTGGGCTAACACAGTTCTTGCTTAAGACCCAAGGTGAATATTATGAGATTTAATTGGACTTGAAATAAAGTCAATTTGGGTTTTAACATTAGGGATTGAAGTGCTAGTACACATTTGCCTGCATAAAGAGAATAAACCCTTACACATTTGTGTGCTACCTAAGCCTCTGTTTGAAAAGATCTAATCAAGAAAAATCCTAAAAATTAGGCTCTAAATTCACTTAAACCCTAAAAGCTTGGACCTAATAAACTGAGAGTCATTCAGGGTGATTTCTGGGTCTTAACCTAGATTTCATTTTGCCATCTTTAGGGCAGGTCAAGTGAAGTTGGTCTACTTTGTGGGCCAACCAACCTCCAAATTAGGTCACAAGTCAAATCAACTTCTAATCAAGTGAAATTCAATGCACTAAGTAGGCTAAAATTGGTAGACTTAAGGTCTTAAGTTCGTACAATCTGGTCTACTTGGAACCGCAATGACAAGAAAGGTCAAGTGGGGGAAACCCTGTAACCCATGTGGACGCTCTACCATGTAGGAGTCTTTGCGGGGCTCTCCCTTCCTGGCTGCCAAGGTATTTCTCGGGTGTGCGGATTTCTGATTCAGAGGTATCATCCGTCTCAAAACTACCTTAGTCATCCAAAATCTTTGGGTTCCTTGATTAGGTCCAAATAACATCTAGTTCCTCATCTTGTTTCTAGAGCAAACATGCTGGAAGGTCATTAGGTTTTTAACTTGAGACCTCACTAGATCTTCTTGGGAATCTCTAACTTCAATCTAACCTAAGTTTGATTCTACATCTCGATTCCACCACCTGATTTGAAAATGCAGCCTGACAATTTAGGAAAACTGTTTAGGAAACCTGAGTCCCAAATGAGCATGAAAGAGAAAATGATTGAGGTTGCTCTTAAACACTATGATGATTATTTTAGGACCTCAAATCTAGTTAGCAGGATTCAGGTTAATATCCCAGAAACAACAACCCATATCATGAGCCATGCTGGATTACTATTTACACAAATAATACACGGTTCAACCCGAGATGATCTTTTAATTGAATACAGTGAATTGTGGAGACTACACAATACTGAGTATATACATTGTTTGTCCCATCCACACCTTTAGGAGATGTACCAAGATCTCATGGAAAAATGTGGGTGTATGTTGAACACATTACAACAAACCATTTGATCAAAATTACCTGTACATCCCTTCAAAAATTGATGACACCTTGGAACAACATTGAGGATCAATATAATTTCCCGGAACCTGGGGAGGAGAATTGAGGTTGTTGTGAATCCCCAACCCAAATAGAATCTGATTCAAATTATGTGCAGATTGATACGCCTGATCTTGAGATGGGTTGGGAGGATCTAATTGCAGGTGTTCCTGATTTGGAGCCAGCCTTAGGAACTCATGTACCTGGCTCACTAAACCCTAAATTACTAGACACCTATGATAATGATATTGAGTCAGAACCTCTTGAGGATGTAAATTCTGCTCCTTATTCTGATAAGGTGATTCTCGAGAGCAATTCTAACATCCTTGTAGAGCCCAGCCTAGATTCTAGTGACCCAATGCCTATATTTGACCTAGAATCTAGATCTGAGCCTACTTGGGATGATTATGAGGTCCAATATGATGAGAATCAAATTTTAAATCTAGAATACGATTATGGGCCTGTATTTGATGAATACACCTCTCTAACTTCCTCTGAGACACAAGTTGATTTCTCGGAAGTCACATCAATCTATGATACAGAAATCGAGGAGTTTGATGAGTTGGGAATTGATTGGGTCTACCCTAAGAGCCAAGAACCCAAGCCTATGCCTAATCAGGACACCTTTTTAAACTTAGAATCTGAAAATAGGTTAGATCCAAGTCAGGTTGCTGATTCTACACATCTTGATCCTTTTTGTGGTGGAACCTTTGATATGGAATCGAACTTAGAACACAATCTTCGCAAATTCTCTGATGATTTTGAATCCTACTCTGATTTTAGAGAACCTTTGTTTCCTGACGATTATGAACCAGTCTATGAACTCAGCATCCATGACCCATTCTTCGATTCTGACTATGAGGTTCCTGATTCCAAGATCATTGATTCAAAATCAAGTTCCATTTAGATGGCTTCATTCCTTTATGATATGCAGGATTCAGAAGTAGTAAGTGCTAAGAGTGGTTGTAATCCAAAATTCAAATCTCTTATTGACTCAGATTTTTATGATCCTATAAGCACTCTTCAGGCATTAACCTTTAAGGTTGATAGCCATTACGAGGACTCTCTAGATAAATTGACCTTTGAACCTTTTCTAGAGGAGCCCTCAACACATGCAATTCTCCTTGAAGCCACCTCTTTTGATTCGCACACAAAACCTTCCCAAATCCAAACCCAACCCCGACCCACAACCGGAATCAACTTTTACTCTGATTCTCCTCTTGATGATCCGATTGAACATGATTCTTCTCCACATTTTAACCGGGTTTCGGACATCGATCAGACTACCAATCATTTCTCATCTTTCTCTGATCACTCTTGTAGGGATCTCACTTCCTCCACAGATCCATTTCCATTTGAGGATCCCAATTCTGACTAGGCTGATTGTAATTAGCCAAACCCACGATTTTCATTTCAACATCCTTCTGAGTCATAGGGTATCTGGTGGGCACCATATCTCTTGATCCACATTCATCAACCTACCAGACTGATTAGGTTTGGGCTGCATCATCAACCTGTAGATCTGAACAAGCACCTGGTTGGACCAACCAGGCTTTTGATTAAGGTGCTTGTTCTACAAAATTCATCTGATTTGACCACTCCTTCTCCATGATCACTTTCTCTCGGTTGAAGTCATTGAATTTAGCGCTTAACGGGAGGTAACCCATTATTCCAAAAGCCAGAGATCCTTCTGACTATCCTTTTGAGCTTCACGTCTATTGCACTCTAAGTTCAATTTTAGAACACCCGACTCCACATTTGGTATTCATATCAAAGCTTGAAATCGTCTGCAACAGTCATTCTAACCCGTTCACCCACCTTTTGACCCTGTTCTAACTCATGAACCAAGCTGATTCCATACCCTTCGATTTACAATGAGGACATTGCAAAACTTAGGCATGGGGGGGTATTAAAGTGTAAACACAAAAATTCAAGTTTCCAAAGGGTTCTCACAAAAAATTACTCATATTCAATAAACCAAAAAATAAAAATTGAAAAAAGAACAAAAAATGGAGAAAAGGGAGGAAATTTTGAGAGATAATTTTATATCATTCTTGAGGAAGAGAGTTGTTTTAAATGATAAAAAGGAGCTACAATTTGAAACAAAAAGGTGATAGTCATTAGTAAAAGATTATGGAATCTACTTAAGTTCTAGATCAAATCAAAAGAAAAAGAAAATAATTAAGTCCTAAAAGAATAGAGAGATAAAGAGATTAGTATGAGTGCTGATCTTAGGCCTCTTGGGCTTGTTTTAGAGCTTAAAAATTCAAGTATCTGTTCAGATCTGGATAATCCTCAAGAGGTTGAGGAAAATGCGAAGCTTATGTATTAAGTCTAAAGGCTTAGGGATTACTCAACCTCATTAACTAACCTCTGGCTTGCGAGACTCGGTAACCTAAGTACCCTAATCCACACACAAGTCTAGTTTAGTGCACTTAATAATCAAAATCATGCAAAAGCGTTTATTCTATCTGAAAAGTTACCTAGATTAGGTGTGGCTTCTCAACACAAGTTGATTTGGATGAGTTCCCGGCACGGAGAGGCATGGAATTCTCCTCGAAGATGCGCAATAACATACCGTCTCCTTGGTGCTTGTCTCCTAGGATATCTAAATATCCTACTGGGGACACATAAGCACCTTGTGTTGGTTCAGTTTTCATGGGCAGGATTATCTCGAAATCTCGATCGTCAGGGTCTGAATTTATCTATAGAACGGCATGGGCGACACTATCTCGAAGTGTCGAAAGCCAGGGTTTAGGGGTTTCCATGGGCGGTGTTATCCTAAAGCATCGATTGCCAAGGTCCTTGCGAGGATTGATGGTGGGAGCAAGGAATCCGATACAGACCATGTTTTTGAGCCAATCCAAAGCTAGAAATAATCAAGAAAAAGAGAGAGAAAAGCTCTCCAAAAATGCAAAAATGCTTCTATCTCTCTTACAAAAATGTACTGCAAATTGAACCAGGACTAACCTTGTTTTAAGCACGAGTGCTTTAATAGCGGGGTTCAACGAACCTTAGGTTAGTTTCTGTGGCCTTAGAAACCTTCATGGAAGACTAAGGCTAAAGCTTGTCAGGTCTAGATCTTGGTTGGTACTTGAGTGCCTCTAGGCCTACTATTAATATTCTGACCTAATTTCTAAAAAGAAGAATAAATCAGGACTTTGAGCTTCAAAGCATGGTCTAGAAATCAAGTTCATTTCATAAGATTTTGCTAAGGGACTAGCAAAAGTTAGGCATGGGGGTATGATGATAACGTCATCATTAGTCATATCTAGCTTTAATTAGTCAAAATCCATTAATAAATGCTCCTACATAACCGCCAAAGGATCGTAATTCACTACACATTCTTTCTAAGAGTTTAACATAAAATCATGGTTAAAACTACAATTTTACCATCATATAATGAATGTAGAACAACCATGGGTTTTATCAGGGGATTATTAAAGGTCAAATATGCATTAAAGTCTAACAAGAGGATCCGTACAGACAGAAATGGATTTTCATGCGTTACAAAAATTGACATCTGAAACCCTAAAAACAGATCTGCTTAATTTAATGAGGTTCTGGTTAAGATAAAATTCACCTAAACCTTCTATAAATCATATAAAAATATTCTATAAGGTTTGGTATCTTTGATTTGACCACTGGAACTCATTTTAATAAAAAATAGAGTCTTGGATAAATAGTTGACCTAATTTAGGCTTCTATGTAATTTACCCAGTCAAACTTGGTTAAATCCTAAATCTGACTTCACCATCAGATTCCTTGGATCCGAATTAGGTTTGTACCAAAATTTGGGCCCAATCAGAGATCATCTTGACCTAGTTTGCATTTTAATCCTGTTCTGACTCTTTTTCGTACAAAGAACCCCTCAGCTTTTGAAATCCTTGCAGGGACCACCTAACTTCTTCATATTCTTCACATCCAGGTCCCTACCGCCATTAGGAATAGCTGTAGCACCTCCGGCGAGATTCAAGCTTGATTTTCTTTCTCGCTTCTCAATCAATCAGTCCCAGATTTGAACCAGAGATTCCTTAAGGAATTCTCTTTCAATTAAACGCAGCCTTGGACCCTAAGTCTTTCCCAATCTCCCATGCGAACACATGGGAGATGTGAGTATCCCACATGCGCAAAAAGCTCAGAGTTTCCAAGCTTGTTTCCAAGCTTGGAACTCCATCCTAAGCCCTATAAAAGCATGCCCAATGCATGCCTTACTTCTTTAGCTAAGTTTTGGCCTGAAACCCTCTTCAAACTCCTTCCTCAGTCATCTTCGAGTTAGCTTCGGCGAGCTCCTCCCTCCATCGTCCTACGGCCTCCCAACAGCCAAATTGGGAGTGCCACATTCTTCCCTAACTTCTTCCACCCCTCGACGACCAAATCAGGGGCTCTCAAATCACCTTCTTCCTCACCACTCCACCGGAGAACCTCTCTTTCATGGCGTCGGCCAATCAAAGCCGGTGCCTTCCTGCCTTTTTCATCCACTATATTAGGTCTTATAGCTCCCTCTTCTTCCCTCCTTCCTCTTTCTCTTTAAACTCCAATTCCAACCGCCGTTCACGCTCTCCCCCTCCATCTTCTCCAAGTCTAGAGAGGGCTCCAGAGAGCCCACGCCACCACCACAGACCACCATTTTCCTCGCCACAACTCCCAAAATGTTCGCAGTGCCGTACTGACCAAAACCCCTCAAGAAATTAAGGGGATTGGACCACCAAACACCCTATCGAACACACCCACCTTTGAGCTCCCTCACCGACTTTTCACGCCCACCACACACACTCACTCACCACACAGACACAGCCACTACACTCCACGTCCACCGGCAATGCTTGTGAACTTGTTTGATTGGGGCTACAAGCCCTTATTGTGATTCGCAGGTAGTCGACGCTCTCCACCATCATCGTCATCACACCCAACATCTTCTACTCGCCTTCGACCACTTCAAACCCTGGTCCCACTTCCAGGTGTTGCGGACTTCATCCGCATACTTAGTTACATCCTCAATTAGATAGGAGGACCTTAGCCATTGCCCTAATTCGACGAGGTTTCACCTGCGGGCGCATGCAAGAAGAAAGGGTGGGGATTAGTCCCACCTCGGAAATACAAAAGTGTGTGGATGCACATATATTGATTTTGTGTTGAGGGTTGTTTGCCTCAAGCACACCGGGGGATGAGGTCCCTCACACACGTGCCTCCTCGCGCGTCACACCTCGCCTGTGCACACACGCATGCGGGTCTGGCCAAACCTGATTACCCGAATTTGTATACTCGATTATATACCTGGGTTTGATAGAAAGAAGAATGGAGAAATAGAGGAGGAATTGTGAGGAGAGAGGGGGGGTTTTACTCTTCATACCAAGGGTTCAACACTTAGTCTTGTGAGAAGCCTCTTGTGCGTATGAAGAAAGGAAGCGAAGGGCTGAAGAGAAGGAAGACTCAAGGAGAAAATAAGGCAGAAGGCTTTGTGTTGTGCTGTGAAGGCAACGTTTAAATCATTTGATCCAAGGAAACATTGGCTGGCGTGGAAATATGGTTTAAGTGATTCAGGCCACTGTGCATTTATTTGATATTATTGAGCAATTGATATGTATATGCTTAAGACTAATAATTGGTGATCTAAATCACCATTATTTTATCTTAGACATCTTTTTACCTCATTAAACTCTTAATATACTCTTTCTTAGTATTAAATATCATTTGAGTAGATTGTTATTTATCGAATATCATAATTCTTGATTTAATTATTGTACTCATTTCTATTTTGATTAAGATTAGCGTGTGAATTCTTACTTGCTCCCTGTGTTCGACCTTGGATACTCTTTTGAATTCGAGTTATAAATTTTATTTATTTTCGAGCCATTTCAACTATACTGCAACACAATGATTTTAAACATCAATTTCGAACGTTAAACAGCTTCGTGGTTAATTCTCAATGATGGGACTGTTGGGAAACCACCCAACCCATCATCGGGGGCATCGTACACGAAGTAAAGAAAAATATATATATATATTACTCTCACCACAGATGACTCGAACAAAGAGGGTGAGGGCAACTGATGATGAGAGAAAAATCACCTCACATGTTAGGTTGGATAGAGGATTTGGTTGCCCGGCAAATTGTGGGGATTCGACAATTCAAGACGAATTTGTTTACCTGGGTCTATGTACCTGGTTGAGTGGCGGATTGCTCCGGATTCGCACAGCAACCAATTGACAGAATGACTAGAGTAATCAAAAGAGAATCATGCGAGTATGGCACCGACTTATGATTATTTGTCGGTTACTATGCAATATGCTATTAATAGCATAATCTCGAGATTGTGGGAACAGAAAAGAAGACTGCAACAGAGAGAGAAATACAGAGCGTTTGTACCACTTAACTACTAGTGAAAATTGGGAGTATCATCCTTCCCCAACACGTACACCCTTCTTTGATGGAATTGGGTCATCAAACCTTGTGCGTATATTCTCTGTGATTGTTTGTTGAGTTGAGGTTCCTATTCTAAGGGCCTCGATCAAGTTGCTTCTGGGATTATGTTCCTAAGGTTGGCGACTCACCTTTCATGAAGGCTCTGCACTCTATTCAAGGTTACCTCTTTAATGGTATTTCATAGCTGCTGGGTAATGGCGAGGGGGTGAATTTGTGGAGAGACAGTTGGATTAGAGATCTTGATAGTCTTTTGTTGCCTTCCTCTCAAAATTTGTAGCAACCCAACTTAGTTAATGATCTCATAGATTTCGACAACCAAACTTGGAAGTCAAATCTTATTGAGAATTTATTCCCCCTTGATGTTGCACAAAAAATCTTCTCTACGCCTATTCATTGGAACCAATCTGATAGACCTATTTGGGTTGATCATCCAAGGGGCATTTTTTCATTAAAGTCTACTTATCACTCTCTATGAGGCATGCTGGTAGGAACTCTTTTATGGATAGCAACTCGGTGGATCGTTCAAAGAAGATCTGGGCAATGGACATTCCTCCTCGTATAAAGTTGTTGATTTGGAAAGCTACCAATGGTGCCTTAAAACACTAGGAATATGTTGGCAAGTTGGTTATCAGCAATTGAAGATGTCAGTCAGCTTTGCTTGGTTGCTAGTGCAGACACTGAACATGTTTTTCTCAATTGTCCATTTACCAAGGCTTTGTGGTTTAACTTGGGTTATAGGTTACTTAATGGTGGAGAAGATTGGTTCCTTCAATATCAAGAAATTAGTGACTCTCTCCACAATTTTGCCTTCAATCATTCCCTGTCGTTCTCCATAGCCTATTTCTTATGGATTAATAGGTGTAATAAGGTGCATGGCAATGTGGATTACAATGTCAATGATTTATCGCAGCACATACTTGCATCTTTAGCCTTTTGTCAGGAATGTCAGGCTGATTTATATCTAGCTCTTCCTACGAGTCTAATTGAGGATTACATCAACATTTCAATGGGAAATTCCTCTGATGATGTTGATCCATCGCTTAACAATTGCAATATTCTAGTGGATATAGTCGTTTCCTCTTGTCATTCAGTTGTGGCAACGATCTTACTGAGTAGGCTGGGTGGAATTATTGTTGCGTCAAAAATCGTCGTATTTAGTAAAATGCATTGTAGTATAGTGACGAAAATCAATGTGACATTATATTTATAATCTTGAAAATCAAACGTGAGTTTGAGGTCATTTGCAGGGAGCAAGTAACAAATCAATTCACTAATCACAATAATCAGTAGAAAATAATGTAAGTGAATCAATCAAACAAAATGATATTCAATAATGAAGCAATAATGTATCTCAAATGTTAGGGATAAAAAAATATAAAAAGAAAGAGCTAAAAATAGTGGTTGAAATCACCAATTTAACCTTACAATTAAATACTAATCCCCACAATACTCAGTCCTCAAATAACTCAACAGTAACTACCAATCCATGTTAGAGCCAAGTAAATATCTCCACAGTGATAAGAACCAATGTTAAGCACAAGAACCAGATGTCGACCAGTGATCAAAACCAATACGCTTCTCTAGTTTTTCCCTACACAGTGTGGGGGCTATCTGGGATGCTTGAGATGTGAGAGCTACTGCTGCTCTTCTTTTCTCAATCAGCTGGTGCTGTGTGGATGTTGGGCTCGATTTAGGATGCAAACACCTCCAGGAGATGAAGTTGCTTTGATTGAGTGTCACAGCAGGTCAAATGCTGGCCAGAGAGAGGTAGTCGGCGTTGAGGAAGACGAAGGTGGCGACGGATGTCTGGCGAGCACCTGCAATCACGAAAATGGCCTTGCGACCCTATTAAATTTGCTCAGGAGCTTCACCGAACCGCTATGAGTGGAGTGGTGGTTGTGATTTAGTTCATGGTGGCATAGGTCAGTTTCCTGATGTTGGAGAAGGTGACGAAGGGTGTGTGTGTTCGGTGGAGGTGTAGAGTGTGTGTTTCACGAAATTGTTTGAGGGGTTTTGATGGGGGAGGTGAGACGATGCTTGTGGGCTTGGTGGCGAGGGATTTGGCGGTCTGTGATGCTTGTGTGAGCTTGTCGGAGCTCATGCTGGTGATGGGGAAGACGGTGAAGGAGTTGGTGGTGCGGTGGTTAATCCTAGAAGCTAAGGGGGTAGACATGAGCTATAGAGGGAGAGGAAGAAGATGAGGGGACTTAGGAGGTGAGAGGAGGGCGGAGGCGTCTGGCGTTGATTGGCCAGATGTGGAGAAGATGAGAGGTATGACGAGACAACGACGAGGAAGGAGAGTTTGGAGACGGTTGGACTTTGGTTGGTCTCAATCGCGAAGAAGAGAAGAGGATAGTGAGCATGGTAAATTTGACCATTGTCCAGCTTGATGGAGGTGGAGAGGCTCGCTGGAGCTGAAGATGGTGATGACTAGAGGAGTAGGAGGGATTCAGGTCTATTATTCGCTGAAAAGCACGCTGGGATCTTAGGTCCTATTTATAGAGCTCAAATTCGAGCTCTAAATCAAGGAATAGGCCTGATTGAGCTGCGATGTCAGGGGAAAAAGTTCCCCAAATTCCTTGAGCTCGCCTAAGGTGGTTCAAACGATCAGGCAACTTCTCAAAATCAATCCCTCCAATTTTGGAGGGATTTAGATCTGATTTGAGAGAGATTTCCTCCTTCGAATCTCAGTTGCAAGCGTGTTCACACCTTCAATGGCGACAGGGACCCATTTGCAAGAACAACAACAAAGATAGGGGGCTTTTTTATTTAAACTTGAAACTTAGGGGTACAAATTTGAGAAATAGAATTTTTAGGGGCTAAATGTAAAATAGGTTAAGATGGACTCTGATTGGGCCTAAATTTTGGCCTTAATCTAATTTGGACCCAAGGAATCTAATGGTGAACTTAAATTTGAGTTTTTACCATGTTTGGATAGGTAAATTGTAGAGAAGCCAAAATCAGGGTAAATTACCATTTGAAACTCTATTCTAAATCAAAATGGGTTCAGATAGTCAAACCAAATGTACGAAACCTCTTAAAATATTTTTCTATAAATTTTACGAGGTTTATATTAATTTTATTCTGACCAAAACCTCTTCAATTTAAGTGGGTTGATAATTAGGGTTTTTTGTCTTATTTTCACCCTCGAAATGAGTGAAGCGCTGATTCAGTCAATGTGGACCTACTTTTTAGCCTTTTATACTCAATTGACCTTTAGTTAACCCCTGAGCGACCCCGTGGTTAATCTGCATTTGTGATGTGATGTTAAAACTATAGAATTAACCCCGTTTCCTTATTTTCTTCTCAAATCAGGATATTGCGGAGTTGTGACCCTCAGATGATTAAGTAGGAGCTTTTACCAATTGAACTTGATTAATTGTGGCTAGTTAGGGCTGATGATGGTGTTACCATCAATTATGGCAGCCCAAACTGTTAGATTCTCTTCATCTGATAGTGATGAATCAGAAGCTTTCACAATTCTTCATGGTATTCTTTTCACCTTGAAATTGACTTATCATGGTGGATGTATCCTCAGCAATGCATTGCCCCCTGTAAGTTAAATTAATGGATCTAAGTAACCTCTTTGGCGATCTCTCCATGTGTTTCATAATTGTCAAAGCTTGCTTCATGACAATCTCTCTTTCAAGGTTCTTCATGTCCGAAGAGATCGGGTTCCCTCAGCTCATGTATTAGCAAAATTCTGTATTAGGAATGACATTGTTGGTTCTTGGGATAACTCTACTATCCCTTGCTTATTGTAAGGTTGATTATGAATGAAAGCTTACTTTCTCCCCTAAAAAAAAAAACTACCCTTATCCATATTGGCTTAAAAGAAGACAAAAGTCTTAGGTCATTGTTAACAACTTTAAAGAGGGTCATTTATTAAAAGAAGACAAAAGTCCTAGGTCATTGTTAACAAGTTTAAAGAGGGTCATTTATTGCTCAATTTCTCATTTGATCGATATTATTATTATTATTATTATTTTATGATTCAAAATCCTATTTGGGTAAACCAATTGGTATCATCTATATCAAGTAAACATACATTTAGCACATGTAGTAACTGTAGTTTTTGTCCTACTAGGAGGGATGACGTAATAATTGCGGAAATAAATAATAAACAATCTTCACAAAATAACAATCACACAAAAGGCACAAAGTATTTTTAGGTGGAAACCCAAATCGGGTGAAAACCACCACCTAACCCTCTCGAGTTAGGATTTTCCGATCAACCAAGTTGATCAAAATCCACTAAATCGAATCACTTTAAAACGAGGGTGATTCAACCTCAATTGCAACCACGCTACTTAGACGAGGGTAGCGTACCTCAACCCCTTCTCTCCACGAGAAGGGTTTTGTCTTGCGAAGGAGACGGGAATTCGCAAAGCGAATACCCAACCAAATAACAAAGATAAAATAAACAAGTAATCCTATAGAGCCAACAAAGTAATTTTAAACCTAGCTTCTATAGGAATTAGGAAACTCCCCTTTGCAAGGAGTGCGTCGAGTTGATGACGCGGTGCGTGAGCCACGCGACGGCGCAACTTCGCTCTCGTGAACTACGGCGGGAGAGCGGGTGCGTAACAGCTTGATGCTCTCAAGAGAATGGAGCTTGCGCTTGGAGAGCAAGAGCTAGCTAGGACACAAGAGAGTGGAAAGTGTATTACAAAGTGTTTCTTGTGTATCTTGGTGTCTCTAGGTGTATATTTGTGTTGCAAAGGTTCCCCTCTATTTATAGAGGCCTTAGGAAGGCTTTGGAAGGCTTAGAAAAGCTTCCATAGCCGTTGGGTGCAAAGCCCAAGTGAATCAGCTCGAAATCAGGAACAATCATTGCACTGACAGGCTTATCAGACGTCTAATTATGACATCAGACATCTGGAAGTTCACTTTAAGACGTCTGATTCCAAGGTCAGACATCTTATTTTGGCCGGGTTCCTTCCTGACTTGAATCAGATCTAAACAGGGTTCTTGTGCAAGTCCATCAGACGACATATAGGACGTCTGGCACTATGTCTGGACGTCTGGAAACCTACTTTTTCTGTGGGAATGGATTTCCAAACGTTGCAACGGCTAGAAAATCTCTGAGAAGAGATTTTGGGTCAGCCGAGGCAAAACGGTCAATTATCAGACATCTGGACAGTCCTATGGACATCTCATAGGGCTCTAACGGTCATATTCTTGAGTGTTTGCTAAGCCAGCCAACGGTCCACTAATTGGACGTCTGGCAAAGTCATCAGACGTCTCCTAAGACGTCTGGTCTAAGGTCTGGACGTCTGATTTCATCAGACAGAACACTAAGTCCAGCTTAATAGTTATCAGACATCTGAAACAACAGTCAGACGTCTTAAAATACTTTATTAGACGTCTGATTTGGGAATTAGACGTCTGGAAACTCTGTTTGAACCCTATATTGGTTTTCTAAGTGTTCTATAGAAAACCTAAATATCCTAGGGTTGTGCAGGTGTTCCTAGGACTACTGTTAGGGTACTTTGAGACTCTTTAACATGATGTTCTAAGGAAATAAAAAGAGCAAGCAAATAAAGACAAAAGTACATGAAAGGATTAAACAAAATTCTATCCTATTCTTCTTGTCCTTCCATCTTCAATTTAGAGCTCCTCGCAAATCTCTTCTGTTCTCCATCAAGCTCTTCCAATCCGTCCTGGATGCGAGCTCGAATTCCGTCTAAACACGTCTACATTTGCAATTGACCTGAAATCTAAGACTCCAAGTGCAAATGTTAAATAACACGTGTTTTGTTATCATTAAAACAAATGATCGTGGTGCTCTAGCACCAACATTAACTATTTTGATTTGGTCAATGCACACTAACAAATGTGTACAAATATGAATTTTCTTTCTCACTTCGCCCTCATTTAACTATTTTTTCTTGTATACATGGCAACTCTTTATTTTAAGAGTAAATGAAAATGAACAGAATGCAATTAGGATTTAAGATGAGAGTAGGAAAATGAATGTTACAATATATTTTGTAATGTGTGGGTTTTCACTCATGCCCTCACTTATATATGCACGGACATTAAAAGTTACGTGCCTACCATTTACTTCAAAAATGAAACTCAGTATTATGGGATTCACTACCACTCAAAAAAAATAACCTATCATATCATAGGTGGAAAAATCGAAACACATCAATTGAAAAATAAAATATATCGGTTGAAAACTAAAATATACCATCTAAAAATGATTTTCCACTAGTAAAAATAATTTTCAACTTAGAAAGTGATTTTCTACTGATGGAAAATCAAAACAACTGGTTGAAAAAGATTTTCCTTTTTGCAAACAATCAATAGATTTCAATGAGTGCAAGTAATGAGACTCAAAAGTACACTAAGAAATTTGTTGGAACTATATTCCACATGTTTGATTTCGGTGTTAACAATACTTGGAAATAATTTTTAACATTGGCATATCAGGCTTTACTTGCATGATGCATGTCAAAAATATTTAGAATCATGCAAGCATGATGCAAGATACAACTATGCTTGATTTTGTTCGAGCAAGATTAGTTCATTACAAGGATTCAATACAAGAGGCAATTCAAGCAAGCTCATGTAGCAGTTTCATTTTTTGTCCCTATTAGACTATTATAAAGCCTCTACGTAAAAATAATTTGTAAAAGTAGCTTAGAGATCTGGTTTGCTATTGGTGATTCGATAGCATTCCTTTCTTCCTCAAAAAAAAAAAGTAGCTTAGAGATAATGAGGTTTTATTACTTTGGAAAATTATAGTTTTGAAATTCGTAGAAGAAACTTAAACATATTTCAAAATTCATCCAAAGTTTCACTTTGAAAATTGATTTCGAAGAGACAAATTTAGTCTAATAATATTAGGTTAAATCATTTATTAATGACACTCTTGGATTTATTAAAAGGTAAATAATAGTGTCATGCACTAGTATAGAGGTTTTTATATTAGTACAAGTAGGCTACAATCCATTCTTGATCACAAAATCAAGGTTTGGGCTGTAACACCTTGCACCAATATAAATCAAGTTACAATGGTGCATGTAGGCCACAATTTAAAAACTATTAGTAACTTGCTCCAATGTAAAGAAATTTGCACCAATACAAGCAATTGAAAGATGTTAATCAATTTTGCAATTAAACTAAAAACCATTGATGCTTTGTATTAGTACATCTTGTTTTACATCGGTACAAGAAACCCAGATTGCTCCAATTTCAAGGATTGCATGTGCCTTAGATTGGTACACTTGAATTTGCACTATTACGGTTGGAGCAAATCCAATTTCTGACTATGGATTGATTCAAATTTGATTTCTTCTCAATTTAGTTCCAACGGTTATAAATTGAATGTAGGCCTATGAAAACCTATAAATGGGATCCTTTTACACCTATTTAGACACACAACACTTTAGAGAAAAGTCATTTGCTATACAAAAACTCTTGTGTGCTCTCAACCTCTCAATTCTTCTCAAAGCTCTCTAAGCGACCACCCTCTTCACATATTGATTGAAATTCTAAGTCACGATAGCTTTCTTCTTAATTTTATATCAAGGGGAGGGAAATTATTGTACTTGATTTTGATTTGTTGAGTTTGAAATGTAAATTTTGAAGTGCTAAGCACCTTAGTGAGCACCTTATTTTTCAATTTCTTTCTAAACCCCCTTATCTTGGGTTGAGATAACTTATTAATTACCTAGGTTTTTATTAGTGAAATATCGATCCTCTTGGAGTGAGAGAATTAGGTTTCAAAATCCCAAGTTGAAAGACTTAGATAGTGGATTGACCTCCATGTTGGGGAGCCACTCTAAATATCTTGTCTCATTTTTGTGGTTTGTTTTTATTACAAATTTTAATTCCCACACTATTTACCAAATAACCTTCTTCTAGTATAATCAAAATTCAGTTGCACATGGAGCATGCTTAAATCCAAGGAGGCAGCGACCACATATGCTTTTGAGATGTATCGTCAAAAATGTGCTTTGTGTGTGGGAATCAAGAAACTTGTATGAAAGTAGTGTATAATCTTGTGAAATAGCAAACCATTCTAGGCTATCTCGTTTTGTATTAGATATTTTATAAATGGATTCCAATCAACTATCATGGCATCTTTTTACATAGCTTCAAAAGTGTGACTTCAAGAAATATGTTGAAAAGAGTACTTTACATCAGATAATGCAAAAAACTATCTTGAATTGGGTGTTATGGAGATTGTCGGCAACATGCAATCACAATAACACTAGAAACCTACAGAAAAAAGTGTAGGAAAGGGCATTTTGTGACCGTCGTAGGAGATTGTCTAAGAACTCTTTTCTTTTTGGTATAATGATTTTTAAGCTCAATTTAGGAAACTCGAGGGTTTTGAAACTCAAGATTCATCCTAATTTCAAACCCATGATTGGCCAATAGATGCAATCATAACAAAACAACTTATTTCCATGGGGAAACATATTGCAACAAACAAAAAGCATCACCTATAAAAGAAAGAACAAGGAGACCCTTGATTATTATACAAGAAAGCAAAATACAAGAAAGTGCTCTGTTTAATTGGAAAGATAGAAGGAACCAACAGTCTATCAATAAATATTATATTTCCATTTTTATTATAAAGATTTTCATTGAACGTCTCAAAAGCCATATGACTTCAATCATCGCATACCTACCAGGAACAAAACCAAACTAGTTCTGCATTATCTTAAAAACTTGCCTCAACCTTTTGTCTTTTACTCTTTTCATCACCTTCATTGTGTAGCAAACCAAATTGATACTCTCAAATCTCATAAGGTCCTATGTCTCCCTTATTAACATAACTATACACAACACTTGAGATGTCATTTGCTGCTCTATAGAAGTAAGATTTGTGAACAAATACTCTCGAACTTCTACTTTTCCTTCGTTGACTAGCTACCTTCTTCGCTTCTTTATTTGCCCCACTAAAAGAGAGAAGGGAACAAGAATGAAGTTCCAAAGTCTATTGCATTCACAAAGCTACATCAGTTCCTTTCTTTTGAATCATTATTTTTGAAGTTTTAATAGCTTGCATGACTCTTTGGACACTTCAACTAAAAGATGCCATCATTCTCCCAAGCATAGCATGGCATGGCAGCCCTTTCATCCAAAAGGTAAGTTTGAAATGCCCTTCCCATGCCAACCATCGATCTGACTTGGGGCATGTAACGACCCGGTTCCCGAGTCCCTACGAGACACGAGAACCGGACCGACTCGACTAATCACAAGACCTAGTCGTCCAACGAGGAAGTAACCAAAAGACAGTAAAATAAACCACATTCAGCATGAATATAACTAACAGTAAGAAGGTACAGCAGTAAGGAAAGAAACTACTACAGTAGGTACCACCACAACAGTAAAACAACATTTATCATATAACAAGAACTGCAGGTAAAGAAGGTACAGCGGAAACAAAAACTACTCACTAGAACAGAAACAAAAGAGGTACAAAAGGCTGTGGTAACTCTACTGGACCCTACTCGGCACAGCGTCCTCTGCAGCCGCCGACCCTGGCTGCTCAACACCTGGTCCTGAAAAAGGTAACGAGTGTAATACGTCAGCAAAATGCTGAGTAGAGTGGCAAACTAACTAAAGGCAACAGTAGAGTGTACAGTAGCTGTTATGTTCTATTACTTCCTTTATTCACATCTTTCAATTTTTCTCACTATTTCATTTATTTCTCAGGTCCTTTACTTGATCTCGAATGTCCTCGTGGGAACGATCTTGATTGCAGTCTTTTCCAAAAGTAGAAGTAGCACGTGGTGCTCTCCTGGCCGGGAGAGTCCCCCGTGGTGATCCTACCCTCAGTCAACCACCCCAAGGTCACTGACAGACGTAACGGTGACTACGGCACGCGCGATAAATGCACAGGTAGCTAGCCCGCACTGGCACGCGGTCAGTCGTTTCCGTTAACGGGTGCGCCCAAAGCACAACACGGAACCAGGGCAGAGCCCTCTCAGTAACAGGGGTCCAACCCCTCCACAGTAACCAAACCGGGGCCTTGCCCCTCCACAGTCCGCGCACCCTCTCCTGACTACCCTGGTTTGCCCTAGTGGGCCTAACAAGTCGGTGAAGGAGGCTAGCAGAACCCCGGGGCCCGTGGGGTAGCTAGTACTCTCCTAACACTACTAGCTCTCCTCGGTACTACGTATACGAGGGCCAACAAGTCGGTACAGAGCGGCCAATCCTAACCCCGGGTCCCTGGGGCGGCTGGCCCCACTCTACACTAAACAGGTACAGGTACTTCCCTTGGTACTGCGTACCCAAGAGACAGTACAAACTACATCTCAGTTCCATTCCTTTTTCTTTCCAAGAGTTCCACTCCTAATTCCCCGTAGGGTTCCAGCTCTTTATCTCAGAACATCATATGTTTCACTTTCCAGATTCACGTTCTCAAAATCCATGATCTCAAACATGTTTCTTTATTCATAACAGGCAGCTGTTAATTCAAATTACAGGCAGCTTTATATTCCTTTCCATTTTTTCAAGACTGCAGTATTATACATTCCACTAGTTTTTCCATCCTAAGATTCATGCCACATCCTAGGATCTAGCATACAACTAGTTTTCCAGCCCTAGGATTCATGCATCACCTAGGAGCTATCATTCCATACATTTCTCATTCCTAGGATTCATGCAATGTCCTAGATTCTAGTTATGGTTTCATACTTTAACAGATTTTATTAATAACTTAAGCCACTCTACCAGGTACAACGGGAGTAATGGGGGCGTGATCGGGAATCCCGCATGCCTCCGCGACTCTCAAGACTGCAACTGAACGAGATCCTGTCACAAGGATCAAACACAAGGAGTGTCTCAAAACAGTGTATAGCTACTGTAGATGAGTAGAGGAATTAATTCTGAAGAGAACGCAACTCGAATCGCGGAAAACGGAGCCCGAACGGGTCCTAAACGGGTCGAAAAAGACGATACTGTGCAAAATCAGACGTCTGGAACTCCTTCCAGACGTCTTAAAAAGTGGATCAGAGAATTACCTGTTCAGCGTGGTTTCCCAGACGTCCAGAAGTCTGCGGGGACGTCTGCCTAGATCCCAGACGTCCGATGGTCACTCCGGACGTCTAGAGGTCACTCCCGCCGTCTGGTACAACTCCCAGACGTCTGATTCGCAAAAGATGGCGAATCAGCGAACCTGCGCTCAGCCAACCCCCCCTCCTCAGTACGGTCAGTCGTCAAGAAGGAAGAAGAAGGCGGAAAACTCACCTTTCAGACGTCTGTATGATCTTACAGACGTCGACCTTGCCGTCTGGCTATCAACCCAGATGTCTGATTCTGGAAATTTTTCCAGAATCAGGGCCCTGCTCGGCCTCCGCTCACGACGCCGCCCGCGTCGAACCTCGCGCGTCTGCTGCTCAGCCCGCAGCAGGTCCCTCTCCGCGTCGCTCCGCGCCCCCTGCGCCCTCCGCCAGCCGGCCAAGCCGCTCCGGCGAGCTCGCCCTCACGGCAGAGCTCTGCCCTCGCACGCCGCACCTCCGCGCTCACTGCGGCCGCCGCTGCCGCCCTCGCGTCCGCTCGCTCTCGCGCACAGGAAGGAGAAGAAGAAGGAGACGGTGGAGACGGGAGGGGAGGCGCGCCCCTTTTAACGCCGCGCGGAGAGGAGAGAGGAGGTGGCAGGCCGCCTGCAGCCGCAGAGAGAAAAAGGGGGAATATGCGGTCTGCGCGCTCAGGCGCGCAGGCGACTCGCGTGTGTCGAAAATAACGGATTTCCAGACGTCTTGAAACTATCCCAGACGTCTTATCAGACGTCTGGTTGTGATCCCAGACGTCTTGTCCGACGTCTGAGCCACCTCCCAGACGTCTTAAAATACGTCTGGGGCACACATTCGTTACAGGGCATATCCACCAACTGCCCCATGTTGAGGGGGAAAGGAAGTGACCCAACTAAGGAATGCTTGTGATGCTGCCCATCAGAGAAGAATAATCATCTTTCCCCACTAGCTTAGTCCACACCTTTGGGCTCACCACTCATCGATCACTGTGGGAACAAGCCATGTGAGATCGATCCATTGCTTTAGGTTGCACTAAACATGATTGGGATACCAATGTCAGGCTTTAGTCTGATCGGGGAGTTCCTTCCATACATTTCAAGTCTTGGGACAGCCGTTGGATTAAAGCAACGCATCTCTTAGGGCAATTTGAGTGTATATATATATATATAAGGAAAATCCCAACATGGACAAGTTAGCATTATGTTCGAAGTTCGACACTTTATCCGAAGAGAGTTGTTCCTTATGCTGGTATTTGATAAGGGAAATATATTTATGGAATAAATTGAATAATAGAGAATGAATGGTAGAATAAGTTAGTTTTGATGTTTAGATAGGTTAAATTCATTCCACAATTCCACATATGAGATGGAATAAATTTACGTTGGATTAACTTCTTTTAACCTGACGTAAATTAGAGGTAAATTAAATGATGAACAAACGCGAGTTAACTTACTTAACCTATTTACCAAATAACACCTATAAGTTTAATTTTGTTTCTTTTAATTTGAACTACACAGTCAGTATTTTTCTTCATATTGTGTAGTTCGTGGGTTTGCTTTTAGGATTTGTGAGCGTAATTATGTGGGAAAGTCATTGAACATGGCTTGCTAGCAATGTCTGTGATCTCTGGACAGGATAAAACGTCTCTTAACTCAGAATGGATTTCGTTAGACCTTTCTTAGTTTGGAGGAGAACTTGAGCAATATCTAATGGGTTAATTACAATGCAATTTGCTTGCCTTCATTCTGCATGGACATTGTTGTGATATTGATGGAATGGCCAAAATTTTTTCGAAATAGGTAGTTCTATGAATGGGTTAATTACATCAAGAAATAAAATTAATAAAGTTGATTGAAAACAAATTAAAAAAACAATTGGAAAGAAAGAAGGAAAGAAGGCATGTTGAATGTGGGCCTCGGGATCCACCAGTTGGGTGGATGGGATTTGGTTGTTCAACAATGTAATATGCACACCAAATTAAGATTCCAAAGCTGAATATCAACGTTGATATGGCTGGAAATTAATTAATGCATCCAAACAACAGCAAGCGGTTCGGAAAACATACGTATGTATCGTTAGGGTAGAATTGAATTGGTGCTAACCATCGATTAAATTTGAACCCCAATTTTACATTACTTGAAGATTGGTATTGCCAGATCTTCAATTTTCTCAATTTAGCCGTAAGAATTTTTGGGCCATCAGGGGAAAGAAATAAATAAAAAAGACGCATGTGGATGGTAGGAGTTGCTTTCGTTTAAAAGAAATTTCCCCTGTAGGTATGAATATTACTGGGGTAAAGCTTTGTGTCTGGCCGATCCAATCTTAACTTGAAAAAATTTGATCTGATCCGAGTCCAAAGATTATACCGATCAGATCTGGGTCTTAAATTTTTAAAAAATTTAAATTTAGAAAAAAATTTAAATTTAGACCCGAACCGATCTAAACCCAAAAAAATCTAAATAAATCCGTTGAATCCATTTATATATAATTTTATAGTATTCTTTTGTGACATGTAATTTTACATGTGTAAATTTAAAAGTATAATTCTTAAATAAGGATTATAAATAGTTGAGATACGATGAATATTTAGATAATGTATAAATTTAATTGAGAATTTGAGAAGTCTATTTTTATTTTAATTTTTGTTGAATTTATTTAATGTGAAATAATTATCCTAGGTTAAAAAAATAAAGTTGTTTCATATGATAAATTTTTTTTAAAAAAATTTATTTGTTAAATGAATATAATCTAAAATTTTAAGATAATATATTTAATTGAGTTATATTTCGCTTATTATAGTATATTTTATTTGTAGTATCTATGAAGTTATAAGATTATCATAAAAATATTATTATATTTTAAAATTATTATGATTATATTTATCTAATTTTAACTTTAAATTGAACTTGGACCTTATTTAGGTAATAATAAAAACTTAATTTTAGTAGACTTACGTAGGATTTATTTAAAATCTATGAAAATAAATCATAATAGATTATTTTAAGTTTTAATGGATTTTTCTAGGTTCGACTCAAAAATCTAACTCAAATAGCGAAATTGGGTTCAACTTAACCCAACCTTAAATCCATAAATATACACCTTGGATCGAACCAAGATCTTGATTTAATAAAAATTTCATACCTTAGATCGAAGCTAGTTGGCCCAATGCTACATCCTAAATATTCCTTTGCCAATACAAAATACCCAAAGTGTTTGAGAATTTCTTGCTTTTTGTGTGGATCGCCTGACAAAGGCAACTCCACTAGCTGCATTGAAATCTGAATTTAGGGTAACATACATATACACCACACATGCACATGGATAGGAGTGTTCCTTTTTCAACTTGATTTCCTAATTATAATCGATAGTAGTTTGAAATTCAATTAGGAGTAAGATTTCTTATGCAATTATGAGTGTTGTATTTTATCTATAAATAGAGATAAGAACTTTTGAACTCTATAATATTGATTAGAGATGAGGCGAAGACAACAAGAGTTGAGAGAATTATACTATTATTTTATTTTATAGTGGAAGGTTTTTGTTTTCCCGAAAAAGGTGATCCACCATCGTTAAAATTGTACATTCATACTTCTACGTTGTCATGAATATTTAATTTATCATTCCTTTGCATTTAACAACTGATATCAAGAGCAACGTGATAAAGGGGTTGATGTTTGGCCACGAGGAGGGCATTGATGATGATCGTGAAGGTTGTTTAATTCTAATAATCATCATAAGAGAAAGTTGTAGATGTTACTTTAGTGTTGATTGCATCATAATTTTGTATAATTTATTATTTTTTTATTTGTCTTGGATTTTTTATGTTTACATTTTTGCTATTTATTATAAATTAGAAAATAATCTAATGTCTTGAATCTTAGATATAGAAAGGAGAGAATGAAAGAAAAATACATGAATATTGATCTCGAATGAAAAGGTACGAGACTGAGAAGGTTAGCCGTAAAAAAATAAAAAAGAGTGACGATGCAAAGCAACGAAGGAGAAACCAATTAAAAAGAGAGAAACGAAAACAAAGCCAAGAAAAAAAAATTTAATAAGGAAAGTGCTCATTCTCAGCAGAGGCCATCTCAGCACACACATAAAAGGTCCAATTGGGCCGTTCTAGTTTAGGTCGTGAAAAGAGAAAAAAAAGAGAGAAAAGGGAAAGGAAAAGGCCAATCATATTTCTACCAGAAAATTAAGGAAATAATCATATTTTTGATAGAATTGAAAGTCTCCAAAGTCTTTCAAATTTTTTAAAATTAAGGGGATGAAATTTATCTTAATCATAATATTTTTTGAACTTTAAATGATATACATAACCCTAAGAACCCCCTCAATTAATATATTTTTCTCTCATTATTATTTCTCTCTCTCTCCCTCTCTCTTGGGTATTTTGACTTATTTCGACCTCTCAACTACCATAATCGAAATCCGCTTCCGCCTTCCGTTCGTCACCACTACAACGAGGATCTTCCTTTACTCTTTTCTCTCTACTCCCTCCCTTTCTGGTCGTAATTTTTACATTATTTTGGGTAATCAAATTTTATTCCTTAGCTATTTATTTTCATTATCATTAGTTTAGTTCGTAGTTAGTAATTAATTAGTTACTTTATTGATTTTCATGTAATTATTATTTATTATTTAGGATTAGTTTTTAACTCTAGAATTAGTTGTTATTCTTCGTTCTAAAATTCCTCCCAAAAAAATTCATAAAATTATAAAATATTAAAAGAAGGTTATTAACAAATATTTTAAATAATTTTACTTGATTTGAAGTCTTATTATACTTATTCTTATTTATTCCGAGAATTCAAAAGTTTTTGTAAATAATTCACGTATAATGATGTTTCTTATTTTTTTTTATGAATTTTACGATCGATTTTTTTTGTCGTCGCTGGAGATGGAATGGAGTTAGATTATTTTTTACTTTATTTCATGCATATAATTAGTTAGTGTTTAGTTTCTTGCATATTAGGTTCCTTATGCATTTACTCTATTTTATTTGTGCATCTTATAGGTGCATTTCTTTAGAGGAAATTGGTGGTGGTCAACACTAGTGTACTTCGAAGGGTGTGGATCAAGGAGGTTTGTATCTCAGCATCACATTTAATATTAGGATTAGTGATCGAATCTCCTAAGTAACCAAAGGATTTGACACAACAAATTACGAGTAACAATCACAAGAAAGGCAGGACAATTGGTGACCCAATCATACCATTAGAAATAGTGATAGTACAATCTCGTTTAACTTCTCTCTCTTGGATTGCATGAAAAGTCACCTCGAGGGCCTCTCTTCACTATTTATAATAAAATCCTTTTCAATGGTCCTCGCGGATTCTCTAACACGTCCGTGGTTTGACTATTAATAGCATTGGTAATGCCACCGTTACTATCAACATGGGCATAATGGGCATTACCACCGCCTTTCTGACTTCAATCAAACCGGATCCTCTGGTGGGTCGGGCCTATCCGAATCCACCTAGATGAAGGTAGATCTGGATCCGCATGAGAGTAGGAGGGTTTGGCAGATTCGCCTATTTACTTAGTATTCAAGTAGCCAGATCCATTTTTGGACTTCGTGCAGCGTTTTAAGTCTGATGGCACGTTTTTCCCCTCATCATATGCCTCCACACTCTAGCTAGCAGATATTGCTGAGAGAGTAGTTAAAGCACTTAAAACTCCGCAGTAGACAATTGTTCACCGCAAAACACGTAAAAATATTTATGTATCGTTGTAGTTGCGAATCATGTCAAAACAAATAAATTTATAAATCACACTTGTTGAGTCTTGAGTCATTCGCGAGGAGGCAAAACGAGATTTTTAATACTTTCGTACTAACTAATCTAACCTAATGAAAGCATAAAAAGAGAGACCAGATATTCATAGAATCAGAATTTTATTGCTAATTGCCAACGGTTCTAGGAATTAAAACAAGTATGCTAAAGAGTAGAGAGAGAGATAGATGAAGAGCGACGCTGCTTGAGGAAGGCTTGTGTGAAGTGCAGCAACACTTTAGTTCTAGAACATCGAGAAGAAGACCAGAGAGATGCTGCAAAGAGAGAGAGTCTAGAGATGTGTCTGGTGGAAGTTGCCTCTAAAATGGGGGCTCTGGAGCTCTTTTTATAGCTAAAATGAGGGGCAAAATAGGTATTTAGGGCCCAAAAATCATGCAACACCTTAGATATGATCAGATCCATCAATCAAGAGATCAATAGACCACATCGTGCCTCAAAATAGCCTCCAACGCTCCTTCAATGCATGCTTTACACCAGATGGCAACACGTGGTAGTTACTGGATCCTTTGATCTGCTCCTAGCGCCCTTCACGCATGCGGGTGGGCTTTCAATTTCAGCCGTCCGATCTCATGATCGAACGACTTAAGATGAGAGCCACACCGCCTCTCCTCGAGCGTCTATCGACACATCCACCAGCATGTGATCACGCGCGTTCATCTGCACCCCCTAATCTAGTGCATCTCTACACGCCACGCAGCCGCCTCCTCGCCGCTCGATCGCCATTGTGTGGCTAAATTTCGCCTGCGCTCCACCGCCTCTCCAATTTTTCGCTTAGCGCGATTCGACCCCATGTCGCTTGCTCTTGCGCTAGCGCGCTCTCCACTGCATTGCGTCTGCATTTGTGTCTCATTTTTGGTTTTGTCGTGCAGTCGCTCTTAGCCGTTGGGTGAAGATCCAACAGTTGCGATAGATTCCTCCTTTGATGAAGCGTGGAGAGGGGCGACACTGTGCAACGGTGGTCGTTGGATGACAATCCAACGGCCCTGCTTCACTCTTCAATGTTTAGGCACGTAGGTTGGTCATTGGGATGGCGCCATGTGGCACGATCCTAACCGTCCATCTTCCCGCCTGTGTAGTTGGTGCTACAGGGCTCTGATTGAGTTATATTTTACGTCATTGAACTACAATCGTTGATCTGAATCCATCCGTGCAGTCAGATTTGGCATCTAAGATTTGAATCTGTGCTATCTTGGCCCGTGGCATTTGATCTTCCACAGGCTGAGTGTGATGCTACAGAAGTCTTATTAAGATGAACTTGGAAGCGTTGGACTCCCGTCATCGTTCTGAGCAGATCCGTACGGTCTGATTTATCATCCACAGCCCCAAATCACATGTAATTAATATCTCCTCTCATTTAGAGCATAAAATAACATTATTATCTATAAAGCTAACAAATCAACTATAATGCAAATTATGGTGCTCATGCATGCATTGTTCCTAAGTTAAGCTAAAATCTAACTTAATTCAGGTAGATTAGGTCCTATGTTTGCTATACAATCACACCCCCATGCTTGAATCTTACTAGTTCCTAGTAAATGCAAAACTAAATGCAAAGTGATCCTAAACGACCAATTTTCAAGAGTTCGATTAGAGGTTTATTTATTTTGTTTTCATCCAAAATTTACAAATCCAAACAGTTCTGAAAGTGCAGTGTTGCCTATGCAACGGATCCAAGTGAATAGTAAATCCACATTTAAAGCTCTACTTTACTCTTAGTAAAATTCTATTGAGATAGGCAAATTTTTTCTCTCAGGGTTATAAAATAATCTGTAATTTCGTCCCTAGCTTTTGGCTCAAGTAGAAAATATCTGAGTCAAGTGGGTTTGTATTTGGTGGCTCACACTCTTCTGGTGCTACATATAGACTACTACTTTATAACCTAGATTTTCAAACTGTCAAATAAATCAACTTAAAGACAGGCGGAGAAAGTGTGCTCTCTTTAATTTCTTTGTATTCATTCTCTCTCTTTCTTTTTCTTTTCTTTTCTTTTCTTTTTATTTTCGAGCTCACAATCTCACCAGATTTGTAAATATATTTGGTGGCCTCTTATGACATTAACACTTTGATTAAGTTCTGATGACACTATAACTAAGTTAGAATTCCTCAGCTTGTATTTAGGCGGTCAAAAATACAGAAAACTAGGTCAAGGCTGTATTTGGTGGATTGTAAAGGGAATTGGTGATGTTGCCTCAATGTGCTCGACATGAAATAAACACAATGCAATTAATACTTTTCTTTTTTCTATTTTTCTATTTTTTTTCTTTCTTATTTATTTCTATCAACACAACCTAATGCAGCACCCATGCACATTTTTATTTATGAGGCATTATTCGAGATTAGGGATGTTCAAAAGGATATCGGGTGGCTTATTTAGTGGAGGTGCCTACTCTCGGCACTAGAAAAAGAATGGATGGGACAACGTATTTCTGACCTTGATATTAATACCCTCCTTCAGCCGAGAATTCTATAAAAGACGATCGTAACCATCCACCTTAGTTCTAGTTTTATTAGAACCCACTCTCTGCCTATTTGCCTTAGTGGCTCTCAAAAATTCCCACAAAGAATTTGTATGCAGGACCCGCGCACGAAAACTATGCCTAACTCCGTGTATCATTATTCAATTACCTAGAAACTAAGACTCCTTGTACTAGACTTAGAGTACCAGTAGACTCTCTACTCTTACCTTGCACTTGTTGGTGGATCTATTAGAAGATGGCTTGCCTAATTCCTTAATTACTATACAAGGGTTCAGGAGAAGAAGCATTGCTTCTGTTACGACCTGGTTCCCAAATCCCTACAGGACACGAGACTAGACCGACTCGACTGATCCCAAAACCCAGTCGTCCAACGAGAAAGTAACCAAAAAGTAGGAAAGTAAACCACATTCACTATGCTAAGTAACAAACAGTAACAAACGTACAGCAGTAAAGAAGTAAAACTACTACAGTACACACTACCACAATAGTAGAAAAGTAACTAGGTACAAGAATATAAAGTACAGAATGTAAGAGTACAAACGTAAAGGTACAAGAGTCTACTCACTACTACAAAAGAGTACATCAAGAGAAACTACAGCTACTGGGCTCTACTAAGCCCAGCACCCTCTGCAGCCGTAGGCTCTGGCTGCTCAACACCTGGACCTGAAAAGGGTTATGAGTACACAAAGTCAGCGAACGCTGAGTAGAGTGACAACCAACTAACTAAAGCAGTAAAAGTGAACAGGTAGCTGTTATTTTCCAATTTCATTGTTTCACAAGTTATTCCCCTTTTACCCATTGGATATTTATTAGATCTCTTTTCTTGATCTCGAATGTTCCTCGTGGGAACGATCTTGATTGCAGTCTTTTCCGAAGAGTAGAAGACACACGTGGTGCTCTCCTGGCCGGGAGAGTCCCCCGTGGTGATCCTACACCCAGTCAATCACCCCAAGGTCATGGAAAGACGTAACGGTGACTACGGCATGCGTGATAAGCGCACGGGTAGCTACCCCGCACTGGCACGCGGTTAGTCATTTCCGTTAGTGGGTGCGCCCAAAGCACAGCACAGAACCAGTATAGGGCCTAGCCCTCTCAGTAATAGGGGTCTCGCCCCTCCACAGTCCGCACACCCTTGCCTGACTACCATGGTTTGCCCAATGAGCCTAACAAGTCGGTGTAGGGCGGTTAGTTGAACCCTGGGCCCCGTGGGGTGGCTAGCTCTCCCCTACATTAGTAGCTCTCTCCGGTACTGTGGACGCAAGGGCCAAGAAGTCGGTACAGAGTGGCCAATCCTAACCCCAGGTCCCAACCCAAGGGTAGCTAGCTCCGCTCTATACTAAACAGGAGGACAGTCGCTCTCCTTGGTATTCCGTAATCAAGGGCCAGCTTAATTCCCCACTCACATTTCCAGATCCATTCCATTTATTTCCAAGAGTTCTACTCCTAATTCCCCATAGGGTTCATGCTCATATTCCTCAGGCCATGCCATACCAGGTTTCATCATTTCTATTTTCATTCTCGTATTATACATATGCAACTTGTATTTCTATCGTTCACATTTCCGTACACAGGTTATACACAGGTAGCTCATATTTCCATCATTCATGTTACCATTCTCAATTTGCATACATGCAGCTCGTATTATGTCATTTAACATATACAACAGGAATTTACATGAAACAGTTTGCTAGCACAAGTACTTTACATTTCACAGGCAGTTGTTATTTATTTACAGGCAATTGTTATCATTCTATCTACTCATTCAAGACTGCAATTCAATAATCCGTTACAGACATTTCAAGTGTTTCTTGTCCTAGGATTCATGCAATATCCTAGGTTCTAATCATTCATTCCACACATGCATTTAGGTTTTAATTAAATTAAGGGGAGGCCACTCTACCAGTAAACCCAGGAGTAGTGGTGGCTTGAATGGTAGGCTCACGTGCCTCAGCAAGCACCGAACGCAACAAAACGAAATCCTATCACAAGGATCAATCACAAGAGAATATTCAAAACAGTATAAAAAGTCTTCTAACAAGTAGAGGAATTCATACGGGAAACATTGGTATCTTATTTGTGGAAAACGGACCCTAAACGTGTCAAAAATAGCATTTCTGTCTCAAATCAGACGTCTGGACCAACCTCCAGACATCTAAAAAGTGTCCAGTGTCATACCTTAAGCCCTACGCCAATCCTCAGACATCTAGAAACTCTTCTGGATCGTCTAAACCTAGCTCCAAACATCCAAACACCTCTCCGGAGGTCTGGAAGTGCTTCTCGTCATCTGGTACGTCGCCCAGACATTTGAAATGCATGGGAGGGCGTGTCCTGCGCCTTCCCGAAGAGAATCCTGCACGCAGATACCCGATCTTCTCAAAATGGGAATGGGAAAGGGGTATCAGCGAAGCGGCCTGCATGGCTGTATCCGCAATGGGATGTACCTTCACGAAACTCTCTCAGACATCTGAAACTGCCCCCAGACGTCTGCTCCGTCGTCTGGACATCGCTTCAGACGTCTGATGTTATGAACGCGTGCCCCGGACGTCTTTTAAGCCGTCTGGGAGGTGGCCCAGACGTCGGACCAGACGTCTGGGATCACATCCAGACGTCTTGCCAGACGTCTGGGATGATTTCCAGACGACTGAAAAACCGTTATCTTCCACACGCGCGAGTCGTCTACGCGCCTGAGCGCGCAGACCGCATATTCGTTATTCCCTCTCTTTTTTCTTCTGCGGCTGCAGACGCCTGCCGCACCCTCTCTCCTCCTCGCGCGGCCTTAAAAGGCCACGCCTCCCCTCCCTTCTCCACCGTCTCCTCCTTCTTCTCCTTCAGCCGGTGAGCGTGAGCGTGAGCGCGAGCGCGAGGGCGGCAGCGGCGGCCGCAGTGAGCGCAGAGGAGGTGCGGCGTGCGAGAGCGGAGCTCTGCCGTGAGGGCGAGCTCGCCGGAGCGGCTTGGCTGGCCGGCGGAGGGCGCAGGGGGCGCGGAGCGACGCGAAGAGGGACCTGCTACGGTCTAAGCAGCAGACGCGCGAGGTACGATGCGGGCGGCGTCGCGAGCGGAGGACGGGTCGCGCCCTGATTCTGGAAAAATTTCCAGAATCAGACGTCTGGGTTGATAGCCAGACGGTGAGGGAGACGTCTGGAAGCTCATACAGACGTCTGAAAGGTGAGTATTCCGCCTTCTTCTCCCTTCCTGTCGACTGACCGTACTAAGGGAGGCAGTTGGCTGTGCGTAGGTTCGCTGATTCGCCATCCATTGCGAATCAGACGTCTGGAAGTTGTACCAGACGGTGGGAGTGACACCCAGACGTCTGGGGTGACCATCGGACGTCTGGGAGATAGGACAGACGTCCCCGCAGACTCCTGGACGTCTGGGAAACCACGCTGAACGGGTAATTCTCTGATCCACTTTTTAAGACGTCTGGAAGAAGTTCCAGACGTCTGATCTTGCACAGTATCGTCTTTTTCGACCCATTTAGGGCCCGTTCGGGCTCCGTTTTCCGCAATTCAAGTTGCGTTCTTTTCAGAATTAATTCCTCTACCCGTCTACAGTAGCTATACACTGTTTTGAGACACTCCTTGTGTTTGATCCTTGTGATAGGACCTCGTTCAGTTGCAGTCTTAGGAGTCGCGGAGGCACGCAGGATTCCCGATCACGCCCCCATTACTCCCGTTGTACCTGGTAGAGTGGCTTAAGTTATTAAAATCTGTTAAAGTATGGAACCTTAACTAGAATCTAGGACATTGCATGAATCCTAGGAATGAGAAATGTATGGAATGATAGTTCCTAGGTGTTGCATGAATCCTAGGGCTGGAAAATTAGATTGTATGATTGATCCTAGGATATGGCATGAATCCTAGGATGGAAAACTAGTGGAATGTATATACTGCAGTCTTGGAAAATGGAAAGAGATATAAAGCTGCCTGTAATTTGAATTAACAGCTGCCTGTTGTGAATAGCTAACGTGGTTGAGAACATGGATTGTAAGAATGTGAAACTGGGAAGTGAAACCTGGATCTTGAGTAAAAAGGATGGAACCCTACGGGGAAGTAGGAGTAGAACTCCTGGAAAGTGAATGGAATAGTTTTGGGGAAGTGAGCTGACCCTTGAGTACGGAGTACCAAGGAGAGCGACTGTCCTCCTGTTTAGTGCAGAGCGGAGCTAGCCGCCCCAGGGACCCGGGGTTAGGACTGGCCACTCTGTACCGACTTGCTGGCCCTCGCGTACGTAGTACCGAGGAGAACTACTAGTGTTAGGAGAGTACTAGCTACCCCACAGGCCCCGGGGTTCTGCTAGCCTCCTTCACCGACTTGTTAGGCCCACTAGGGCAAACCAGGGTAGTCAGGCGAGGGTACGCGGACTGTGGAGGGGTAAGGCCCCGGTTTGGTTACTGTGGAGGGGTTGGACCCCTGTTACTGAGAGGGCTCTACCATGGTTCCGTGCTGTGCTTTGGGCGCACCCGTTAACGGAAACGACTGACCGCGTGCCAGTGCGGGCTAGCTACTTGTGCGTTTATCGCGCGTGCCGTAGTCACCGTTACGTCTGTCAGTGACCTTGGGGTGGTTGACTGAGGGTAGGATCACCACGGGGGACTCTCCCGGCCAGGAGAGCACCACGTGCTACTTCTACTTTTGGAAAAGACTGCAATCAAGATCGTTCCCACGAGGACATTCGAGATCAAGTGAAGGATCTGAGAAATAAATGAAATAGTGAGAAAATTGAAAGATGTACATAAAGAAAGTAATAAAACATAACAGCTACTGTACACTCTACTGTTGTCTTTAGTTTAGTTTGCCACTCTACTCAGCGTTTTGCTGAGGTGTTACACTCGTTACCTTTTTCAGGACCAGGTGTTGAGCAGCCAGGGTCAGCGGCTGCAGAGGACGCTGGGCCGAGTAGGGTCCAGTAGAGTTTACCACTGTCTTTTGTACTTCTTTTGTTTCTGTTATAGTGAGTAGCTTTTGTTTCCGCTGTACTTTCTTTACCTACAGTTCTTGTTATATGATAAATGTTGTTCTACTGTTGTGGTGGTACCTACTATAGTAGTTTCTTTCCTTACTGCTGTACTTTCTTACTGTTAGTTATATTCATGCTGAATGTGGTTTATTTTACTGTCTTTTGGTTACTTCCTCGTTGGACGACTAGGTCTTGGGATTAGTCGAGTCGGTCCGGTTCTCGTGTCTCGTAGGGACTCGGGAATTGGGTCGTTACAAGATGGTATCAGGGCAAGGTCGTCCCGAGAAGTGAATCAACTGACTAGAAAATAACCAATTCACATGTTTATAACTAGAGTAGCCACCACAACATATCTCCTGACTTGAGCTCTTAGAAGATTCGTTAGGTACCGTCTGTTTTGACGTTTCCGTGTTGTTTCGCGTCTCCTTACCGCAGATGCCTCGTCGCGGGACTGGCGAGACTGGCCGCGGGCGCGGCCGAGGATGAGGTCGGCGAGGTGGACGTGCTGTCGTTGACGTCTCGGTGGACCAGCCACCACTCCCTGGCATCTAGGCCCAGGACCTCGCCAGACTGATTCGAGATATTGTACGAGAGGAGCTCCACCCACCGCCCCCAGCACCTCCTCCTGGGGTTGCAGAGGGGGAGTCCTCTGTGGGACCACGCAATGGACACGGCGCTGGACACGAGGGAGGGGATGGGCCGCTGCCGCCCCCACCTTCCTCCGACACTTCTGTACCCGAGGCACCTTCGCCTGGAGGTGCACCAGCACCTCCCTTACAGCGCCACTTCGAGCTTTTCGGACAGCTCCGGAAGCTGAAGCCCCCCTCCTTCAAGGGGGATGAGGACCCGACCGAGGCAGAGGACTGGCTTGAGCAGCTGGAGAAGATCTTCGACACCCTTCGCCCCCCGGTGGAGTGCCGCGTGGCCTTTGCCACGTACCAGCTGGAGAGTGCGGCACACCGGTGGTGGAGGGCGGTCCGGGGACAAGAGGGGGACGAGCCGACGTGGGACCAGTTCGTCACCCTCTTCTGCGAGCAGTACTTTCCCCAGACGTGGCAGGACCAGAGGAGGCGGGAGTTCCACACTCTCCGCCAGGGGACGATGACTGTGAGCGCGTACCGCACGCGTTTCTTGGAGCTGTCCCGCTTTGCAGCGACAGCGGTAGCCACTGAGGAGGAGCGCATTTGGAGGTTCACCGAGGGGCTCCGGCCTGCGATCCGGGGGTATGTCAAACCCCTGAAGTTGCCTACGTTTTCGAGGGTGGTAGAGGTAGCTATGACTTACGAGGAGACCAACCCGTCCGCGCGAGAGACCGATGGCGGGTGGAAGAGGCCCTTTCAGCCAGACTTCTCACAGGGCCGGCGAGAACGGAGACACGTGGCGTCCGCAGGAGAGCCGTCACGTTGTGCAAGGCCATCAGTGGCCTTTGGGGGCCCTCGACAGGGGCCAGTCGCCAGCACCGGACCCCCGCCTAGTCGACAGCAGGGACTCACTGAGGGCGGGAGTCGGGTTCCCCTCTGCTACCAGTGTGGCCAGCCGGGCCACATCAGGAGGGACTGCCCATCTAGGGCAGGGGGTCAGCAGATACTTCCCGTGCAGAGCACTGGAGGGCACGCAGGAGGCCACGGTTCCCAGGCACGAGGAGGAGGACAGCAGTCGCGAGGAGGGTACCGGCCAGCACCTACCCGTCCGACGCAGAGTGTGGCTGCTTCGTCCGCACCTAGAGCTGAGGGGCGTATCAACGCCCTAACACACAGGGACGCTAGAGCATCGGGATCCGTGGTAGCAGGTATGGTTTCAGTTTCTAGCAGACTCGTTTACACACTTTTCGATTCCGACGCTACGCACTCGTTTGTCGCAGCCAGTTTCGCAGTTAGTTTGGACCAGGATTATACACTGTTAGAAAATCCGTTCGTAATCAGAGGTCCGAGTGGTCAGCGGTTTGTAGCTGAGAAGGTGTACACGGATTGCGAGGTCAGCGTTGGAGGACATAGCCTGCCAGCTGACCTGATTATGATACAGATGGAGGACTTTGGAGTGATTTTGGGGATGGATTGGCTGTCCGCTTATCACGCTTTGGTGGACTGTTTTGAGAGGAAGATCGTCTTCTCCATTCCGGAGTTGCCTTCTTTCGAGTTTCACGGACAGCCAGTGGACGGAGGTTTCAGGTGCATATCGACACTTCGGGCGGCGAGACTTTTGAGCCAGGGGTGTGAGGGCTTCCTAGCTTGTGTGGTGGCAGGACCCAGCCCCGTGGCAGACTTCCAGAGCATCCAGGTGGTCAGAGAGTACCCCGACGTGTTTCCAGACGAGTTACCAGGATTACCGCCCGAGCGTGAGATCGAGTTTGAGATCTCACTAGTACCAGGGACCAGCCCCATCTCCACCGCGCCATACAGAATGGCACCGCTTGAGCTGCGAGAGCTCAAGTCCCAGTTGCAGGACCTTTTGGAGAAAGGTTTCGTGAGGCCCAGTGCGTCTCCCTGGGGAGCCCCGGTACTGTTTGTGAAGAAGAAGGATGGGACCCTACGCCTTTGTGTGGACTACCGACAGCTGAATAAGGTCACCATCAAGAACAGATATCCGCTGCCGAGGATCGACGATTTGTTTGACCAGTTGCGGGGTGCCACGGTGTTTTCCAAGATAGACTTGAGGTCTGGATACCACCAGTTGAGGATCAGGGAGACCGACGTCTCCAAGACAGCTTTCCGCACCCGGTACGGACACTACGAGTTTTTGGTCATGCCGTTTGGGCTGACCAATGCCCCCGCTGCTTTCATGGACCTGATGAACCGGGTGTTTAGAACGTACTTGGACCAGTTTGTGGTGGTTTTCATAGATGATGTACTCATCTATTCTAGAGATCGGACGTAGCACGGACAACACTTGCGGATGGTTCTGGACACTCTGAGGCGACGCAGGCTGTACGCCAAATACAGCAAGTGCGAGTTCTGGTTGAGGGAGGTGACCTTCTTGGGTCATGTGATCTCTGGTGACGGCCTGGCGGTGGACCCCGCCAAGGTCGAGGCAGTGCTCAAGTGGGAGAGACCGCGTTCAGTCACTGAGATTCGCAGTTTCCTGGGACTGGTAGGTTACTACAGACGGTTCATCAGAGGGTTTTCGCAGATTGCACGTCCTATGACACAGTTGATCCGGAAGGACGTGCCTTTCGCTTGGATAGACGCCTGTGAGGCGTGTTTTCTGGAGCTGAAGGAGAGGTTGACCTTGGCTCCCGTGCTCACCATCCCTGACAGTAGTGGCGGGTTCATTGTGTACACGGACGCTTCCTTGCAGGGGTTAGGAGGTGTGCTCATGCAGAGGGGTCATGTTGTCGCTTACGCTTCGCGGCAACTGAAGCCCCATGAGCATACCTACCCTACCCACGACCTAGAGTTGGCAGCTGTTGTCTTCGCGCTGAAGACCTGGAGGCACTACTTGTACGGTGAGACCTTCGAGATTTTTACAGATCACAAGAGCCTCAGATATCTTTTTGATCAGAAGGAGCTCAACATGAGACAGAGACGTTGGTTGGAGCTCCTGAAGGACTACGATTGCAGCATCTCCTACCACCCGGGAAAGGCCAATGTGGTGGCTGACGCCTTGAGCCGTAAGGCGCCCGCACGTTTGGCCAGTCTACAGTTACAGAGTTGGAGCCTTTTGGAGGAGGTGGGCAGTTGGCGACCTCTAGAGTTACGAGGATACTGTGGGGCAGTGACGGTGACACGACAGACCAGGCCAGAGCTGATAGACCGCATCATCACGGGACAGATGGCCGATCTGTACTTGCAATCTTTGCGCGACAGAGTACTATCAGGGGACCCAGGGGACTTCTCTTTCACAGACTAGGTGTTATGCTTGAGGGGACGGTTGTGCGTTCCCAGAGACGAGGAGCTGTTGAGAGAGCTCCTGACTGAGGCACACGGTTCCAGATTCACCATACATCCCGGAAACACGAAAATGTACCATGACTTGAGACGCGAGTTTTGGTGGAGAGGGATGAAGCGAGATGTGGGTGAGTTCGTGCAGCAGTGCTTAGTGTGCCAGCAGGTGAAAGCCGAGCATCAGAGGCCGGCAGGGCCGCTTCAGCTGCTTCCAGTGCCAGAGTGGAAGTGGGAGAGCATCACCATGGACTTGGTGGTGGGCTTGCCTGTTACCCAGCGGGGACACGACACAGTCTGGGTAATAGTGGATAGATTGACGAAGACGGCGCGGTTCTTGCCGATCCGAGTCACTTTGGGACCAGCACAGTTGGCAGAGAGGTATATCCATGATGTGGTACGACTACATGGAGTTCCGCCGGAGATTGTATCCGACCGGGATACCTGCTTTACGTCCCAGTTTTGGGTTGAGTTTCAGCAGGCCTTGGGGACGAGGTTTAGGTTTAGCACAGCTTACCACCCCCAGACGGATGGACAGTCTGAGCGCACGATACAGACACTCTAGGACCTTTTGCGTGCATGTGTACTGGACTGGAGGGGCTCTTGGGAGGAGCACCTGCCCCTAGCGGAGTTTGCATACAACAACAGTTATCACTCGAGCATCGGCATGGCTCCCTACGAGGCTCTGTACGGACGGAAGTGTACGGCACCCTTGAGTTGGGTTGAGGTGGGGACCAAGTGGGAGGTTGGCCCCAGGTTGATCCGGCAGAGTCAGGAGGTAGTTGAGCAGATCCACAGACGACTCCACACTGTCAGGAGCAGACAGAAGAGCTACGCGGATCGCAGACGCAGAGAGGTGCAGTTCGAGGTTGGGGACCACGTCTTCCTTCGTGTTTCGCCCATGAAGGGCTTACAGCGGTTTGGGGTGAGAGGGAAGCTCGCGTCGAGGTTCGTGGGGCCCTTTGAGGTCCTGGAGCGGGTTGGATCCGTTGCTTACAGACTTGACCTTCCCCCGCAGCTTTCTGGTGTGCACGACGTGTTCCACATGTCCAACCTCAGGAAGTACGTAGCCGATTCCAGTCACGTACTGAGCCACGAGAGCATCGAGGTGAGCGACGACCTGACCTACCCCGAGCGGCCAGTGCAGATCCTAGACCGAGCCGTCCGCAGTTTGAGATGAAAGCAAGTACCCCTGGTAAAGGTTTTGTGGAGGAGCCAGCGGTACGAGGAGGCTACCTGGGAGCCTGAGGTGGCAATGCGGGAGCGGTACCCGGAGCTTTTCGCGGGTACGTCCTTCGGACCGGCTTCGGTCCTCTTTGAGTTTGTTATGGTTATTTGGACGTCTTTTCCGCACCCTAGTTGGCGCAAGTTTCGGGGACGAAACTTCCTTTGAGTTTGTTATATTGTTACGAACGCGTGCCCCGGACGTCTTTTAAGACGTCTGGGAGGTGGCCCAGACGTCGGACCAGACGTCTGGGATCACATCCAGACGTCTTGCCAGACGTCTGGGATGGTTTCCAGACGACTGAAAAATCGTTATCTTCCACACGCGCGAGTCGTCTGCGCGCCTGAGCGCGCAGACCGCATATTCGTTATTCCCTCTCTTTTTTCTTCTGCGGCTGCAGACGCCTGCCGCGCCCTCTCTCCTCCTCGCGCGGCCTTAAAAGGCCACGCCTCCCCTCTCGTCTCCACCGTCTCCTCCTTCTTCTCCTTCAGCCGGTGAGCGTGAGCGCGAGCGCGAGGGCGGCAGCGGCGGCCGCAGTGAGCGCGGAGGAGGTGCGGCGTGCGAGAGCGAAGCTCTGCCGTGAGGGCGCAGGGGGCGCGGAGCAACGCGAAGAGGGACCTGCTACGGTCTGAGCAGCAGACGCGCGAGGTACGACGCGGGCGACGTCGCGAGCGGAGGACGGGTCGCGCCCTGATTCTGGAAAAATTTCCAGAATCAGACGTCTGGGTTGATAGCCAGACGGCGAGGGAGACGTTTAGAAGCTCATACAGACGTCTGAAAGGTGAGTATTCCGCCTTCTTCTTCCTTCCTGTCGACTGACCGTACTAAGGGAGGCAGTTGGCTGTGCGCAGGTTCGCTGATTCGCCATCCATTGCGAATCAGACGTCTGGAAGTTGTACCAGACGGTGGGAGTGACATCCAAACGTCCGGGGTGACCATCGGACGTCTGAGAGATAGGACAGACGTCCCCGTAGACTCCTGGACATCTGGGAAACCACGCTGAACGGGTAATTCTCTGATCCACTTTTTAAGACGTCTGGAAGAAGTTCCAGACGTCTGATCTTGCACAGTATCGTCTTTTTCGACCCGTTTAGGGCCCGTTCGGGCTCCGTTTTTCGTGATTCGAGTTGCGTTCTTTTCAGAATTAATTCCTCTACCCGTCTACAGTAGCTATACGCTGTTTTGAGACACTCCTTGTGTTTGATCCTTGTGATAGGACCTCATTCAGTTGCAGTCTTGGGAGTCGCGGAGGCACGCGGGATTCCCGATCACGCCCCCATTACTCCCGTTGTACCTGGTAGAGTGGCTTAAGTTATTAAAATCTGTTAAAGTATGGAACCTTAACTAGAATCTAGGACATTGCATGAATCCTAGGAATGAGAAATGTATGGAATGATAGCTCCTAGGTGTTGCATGAATCCTAGGGCTGGAAAATTAGATTGTATGATAGATCTTAGGATATGGCATGAATCCTATGATGGAAAACTAGTGGAATGTATATACTGCAGTCTTGGAAAATGGAAAGAGATATAAAGCTTCCTGTAATTTGAATTAACAGCTGCCTGTTGTGAATAGCTAACGTGGTTGAGAACATGGATTGTAAGAATGTGAAACTGGGAAGTGAAACCTGGATCTTGAGTAAAAAGGATGGAACCCTACGGGGAAGTAGGAGTAGAACTCCTGGAAAGTGAATGGAATAGTTTTGGGGAAGTGAGCTGGCCCTTGAGTACGGAGTACCAAGGAGAGCGACTGTCCCCCTGTTTAGTGCAGAGCGGAGCTAGCCGCCCCAGGGACCCGGGGTTAGGACTGGCCACTCTATACCGACTTGCTGGCCCTCGCGTACGTAGTACCGAGGAGAGCTACTAGTGTTAGGAGAGTACTAGCTACCCCACGGGCCCCAGGGTTCTGCTAGCCTCCTTCACCGACTTGTTAGGCCCACTAGGGCAAACCAGGGTAGTCAGGCGAGGGTGCGCGGACTGTGGAGGGGTAAGGCCCCGATTTGGTTACTGTGGAGGGGTTGGACCCCTGTTACTGAGAGGGCTCTACCATGGTTCCGTGCTGTGCTTTGGGCGCACCCGTTAACGGAAACGACTGACCGCGTGCCAGTGCGGGCTAGCTACCTGTGCGTTTATCGCGCGTGCCGTAGTCACCGTTACGTCTGTCAGTGACCTTGGGGTGGTTGACTGAGGGTAGGATCACCACGGGGGACTCTCCCGGCCAGGAGAGCACCACGTGCTACTTCTACTTTTGGAAAAGACTGCAATCAAAATCGTTCCCACGAGGACATTCGAGATCAAGTGAAGGATCTGAGAAATAAATGAAATAGTGAGAAAATTGAAAGATGTACATAAAGAAAGTAATAAAACATAACAGCTACTGTACACTCTACTGTTGTCTTTAGTTTAGTTTGCCACTCTACTCAACGTTTTGCTGAGGTGTTACACTCGTTACCTTTTTCAGGACCAGGTGTTGAGCAGCCAGGGTCAGCGGCTGCAGAGGACGCTGGGCCGAGTAGGGTCCAGTAGAGTTTACCACTGTCTTTTGTACTTCTTTTGTTTCTGTTATAGTGAGTAGCTTTTGTTTCCGCTGTACTTTCTTTACCTACAGTTCTTGTTATATGATAAATGTTGTTCTACTGTTGTGGTGGTACCTACTGTAGTAGTTTCTTTCCTTACTGCTGTACTTTCTTACTGTTAGTTATATTCATGCTGAATGTGGTTTATTTTACTGTCTTTTAGTTACTTCCTCGTTGGACGACTAGGTCTTGGGATTAGTCGAGTCGGTCCGGTTCTCGTGTCTCGTAGGGACTCGGGAATTGGGTCGTTACATCTGATATGGGAAAATCCCAGAACCAGAACCCGCTTCCGCCTTCTCGCACTGCACGTGGATGCGTTGCGCCCCTCGCCTGCAGCTCCGACTGCAGCAGTGTCGGGGAGGGCCTCCTCGACGCACTCCTCCGCCTCGCGCATGCGCCGCTCCGGTCGTGCGCTCACCGGTGATCTCCTATGCGAGCTCGCAAGCTCACCTCCTCCTCTCCTTCTCACGCCGCTCCTCCTCTCCGCAGGTCTCGCGCTCTCGCTCGCTCTGGGAAGAAGAGAGGAAGGTGGCGGGTGGCTGAGAAGTGAGGAGAATGAAGGTGGATGAGGGGTTTTATAAGGTGGGGTTTAGGGTTCGCTTGGAGGCGAGGGAAGAGAGAGGAGGAAAAACAAGGGGTACTGTCTGTGCGTAGCACGCACGCAGACGCAAGTTCATACCCAAGATTTTCGATTTCCAGACGTCTGGGAAGGTGTCCAGACGTCTGACCCATAGTCCAAACGTCTTACTAGACGTCTGATCCACAGTCTAGACGTCTTAAAAGGCTCAAACAGCACGGGTCTTAACAGCTTCTTCTCGACAAACTAAAGATGTTTATTGGTCTTCACAGAGGATAAATTGTAAATTCTACGTGTAAGTGTGAAATTGTACTGGATTTTAGATTTAGGAATCAACTCAAAAATAAATCCCTAATAAAACTTTTTTGATAAAAATTCTTTATGCATGAATGCAATTCTTTTTTTCTGACATAAGACATGTAATGTCCACCCCCATGACTATTCATTACAACGTCCTTATTGAAGTGTATGTAGAAAAAAATTAAAATGTAATAAGCGAGAGGAGGGGATATCATGTGACTGAGCTTGTTAATCCAGGTGAACTTGATCAGTCAAAAATGCAAAATACATGTATAGAATACTGGGTTGTCTCCCAACCAGCGCTAAGTTTAACATTATTTTCCGGACTTAGTTCAGCTTTAAGATGATTCTAGAAGGTTAATGTGACTATTAGAAAAGGGATCAAGACTTTGAGTAATATAAGGCTTCAGCCTTGGACCGTTTACCTTTATTTCTTGGCTAGTCTTGGGATCCAGAATTAGAATAGCTCCATGAGGGAAAATTTCTCTTACAATGAAAAGACCCGTCCATTTTGATCTTAATTTTCCTGGAAAGAGCTTCAAGCACACATCAAATAACCAAACCTTTTGATTAGGGACAAAGCTTTTTCGAGAGATATACTTATCATGTAAATCTTTTGTCCTATTCTTATAAATTCTCACACTATCATAAGCGTCATTTCGGATTTCTTCCAATTCAATCAATTGGAGTTTTCTTTGTCATCCAGTTTGATCAAGATTTGTCACTAATGCTAATTGTAATTTGATAAAAATATTATAGTGGCATAAATAACAATTGTCACTAAATCAAAATTAATAGCGGTAAATATACTTGCCACTAATACTAATTGTCCCTTAAAAAAATGTTATAGTGGCAAATACAAAAAAATTGCTACTAAATAAAAAATTAGTGGCAAATGCATTATATGTCACTATCTAATTCACCACTAAAGGCCATTTCTTTTATAGTGAGTAGATCACTTAAGGGCTTTGCCACCTTAGAAAAATCCTTAATGAATCGACGGTAAAAGCTCACAAGTCCAAGAAATGATCTTACTTGTTTAACCACCGAAGGTGGCGAGAGTTTAATGATAGTGTCCACCTTGGCTTTATCTACTTCAATTCCTCTTTCAGACACAACTTGGCTAAGGACTATGCCTTCTCTCACCATGAAGTGGATCTTTTTCCAATGGGACAAGATTTACCTCTATGCACTTTTGTAAACTTTTCTCCAAATTGATCGGACAAGATTCAAAAGAGTCCCCGAACACAGAAAAATCATCCATAAGATTTCCATAAAATCACCTACCATGTCTAAAAAGATTGCAAGCATACACATTTGAAAAGTCGCTAGTGCATTGCATAATCCAGAGGGCATCCTACAAAATGCGAATGTTCTGTAGGGACATGTGAAGGTGGTTTTCTCTTGATCGTCGGGGTGGATAGCTACTTGATTGTAGCTGGAGTAGCCATCCATGAAATAGAAAAACTTTTGGTCTGCTAGTCTTTCAAGAATTTGATCAATGGAGGGAAGTGGAAAGTAGTCTTTCTTAGTTGGATTGTTTAGCTTTCTATAATCGATACAGACTCCCCAAGAGGAAGTTATGCGGATTGAAATCAACTCCCCATTGTAATTAGTAATCATAGTTAGCCCAGCTTTCTTAGGAACCACTTGTAGAGGACTAATCCATGGACTGTCAAAGATTGGGTAGATTATTCCCGCATCTAACCACTTAATCATCTCCTTTTTCCCAACCTCTCGCATATTAGGATTCAATCGTCTCTGCATTTCCCAAGAGGGTTTAGATCTGTTCTAAATGTAGATTCTGTGAGTGCAGTAATTAGGACTGATTCCTTCATATCATCTAATGTCCAACTAATTGCTCTACTGTTTCTTCCCAGTACTTGAATTAATTGATTTTCCTGAGTTTGGGTTAAATAAGAGCTAATGATTATTGGATAAGTCTAATTAGATCCCAAGAAAACATACTTTAGATAGTCAAGAAGAGGTTTAGTTCAAGTTTGGGTCCTTGGGATGAAAGGTCCAAAGGCGAATCACAGTTATCCTCAAGACGTCTTGGAATCAAGTCAGTGTTTGGGTGACTGATCTCTTGATTGGTTTGGGGATCAAGGCCTGTAGGGTTAGATTGGGAAACTCCTAACTTCATACAATATTCAATAGTATGGTCTATACCTCAGAATCTTCTATCAATCCACAATGCTTGAATTGTTTAAAGGCCTTAAAAATATTAATCTTTGTCTTCTTGTCCCCGAATTTAATTTCCATACTGCCAAATTCACAGTCAATATTAGCCTTGGCAGTAGCTAAGAATGGTCTTCCAAAAATTATTGGGGTGTTATCAAATTTTCTGGTACCTTCATGTCAAGGACCAAGAAATCTACAGGAAAATAAAAATCACGAAGCTTGACAATTATACCTTCAATAATTTCCTGTGGTGCGGTCACAGATCGATCAACCAGCTGTAGTGTGACCTCAGTAGGTTTCAACTCTCCAAAGTTAAAATTTTCATATAACATTGTGGGGATCAAATTAATGGAGACACCTAAATCTAATAGAGCCCTATCAAAGGTATATCTCCAATAACACAAGAGATCAGAGGGGTTCCAGGATCTTTTTGTTTTCGGGGTAGGTTTCTAAGGATAACTGCGCTAGCTTGTTCAGATAACACTACCCTTTTAGATGATTTGTCCTGGTGTTTAGGTGTGCACATTTCTTTCAAAAATTTCTCATAGGCTGGGATATTCTCAATTGCTTCAAGGAGTGGTATATTCACCTGGACTTGTTTAAAAATATCAAGCCAGTCCTCAGATGGATTGGTTTTCTTTTTTCTAGATTTGTTCAAGGCTTCAGGAAAGGGTGCTTGAGAGAAATCATGATTGTTCAGGTCATGATCCTTGTCTTCTTGATTAGCTTGGTCTCCCAAGTCAGATTCGGGCTGCTCAAGATCTTGATTAGATATAGATTTGGAGGGGTAAGGATCTTGGGTTTGTCTCCCACTTCTTAAAGTTACAGCACCAACAAAGGCATTATAGTTGGAATGTTGAGGTGGGTTTTGTAAGATAGGTTGAGCCTGGTTTGGGTTAGGGTTAACAAAGCCAAGTGGGTGCTAGGAGCAGGTTGAATTATATGTGCCTGTTGCTCTAGTGTGTTGTTTTGGTTAACCTTATTTAAGTTCCTTGGGTTGGGGACAGGTTGGGATGGCAGCATCCCGTGTTGTCTAACATCAACAAATTGGTCCAATCGTCCCGTCAAATCTGTCCTCAATTGATTCATATCTTCTTTATGTCTCAGATTCATTTCCCGCATTTCTTTGAGAACCAGACTCAGATCAAAAGGCTAGGTTTCCTAAGTAGGTGTGGCTAGTATGTGCACGGTTGTGTGTACCTACTAGTTTGCCTATATGTGCTGGGCTGAGTCAAGTTAGGTCCCTGGGCGGTTTTATGACTTGACCCGGTAAAGTTAGGATGGTTACACCATCTACGGTTGTAGGTGTTTGAATATGGATCATTTCTAGTGTATCCTTGAATTGCAATAGCATCCTTAGAATAATTAGCCATCGGGATGCCTAATTCAGAATTTGAGGGCATCAAGGTCCCTCCTTGGTACCTAGAAAGAGATGGGTCCAAGTACAGTTGGCTCATGGGTGGAGCCATGGTCAGGTCATTAATATTGTGCACTATTTCCTGACTTAGAGGATTAGGGAGTTGGGTGCAGGTTATGTAACGACCCGATTCCCGAGTCCCTACGAGACATGAGAACCGGACCGACTCGACTAATCCCAAGACCTAGTCGTCCAATGAGGAAGTAACCAAAAGAGTAGTAAAATAAACCACATTCAGCACGAATATAACTAGCAGTAACAAAAATATAGCAGGAAGAAAAGGAACTACTACAGCATGTACCACCACAACAGTAGAACAACATTTATAACAAAACATGAACTACAAGTAAAGAAAAGTACAGAGAGTAACAAGAACTACTCACTACAGTGGAACAAAAAGGGCACAAAAGAACAGTGGTAACTCTACTGGACCCTACTCGGCCCAGCGTCCTCTGCAGCTGCTAACCCTGGCTGCTCAACACTGGTACTGAAAAGTAACGAGTGTAACACGTCAGCGAAATACTGAGTAGAGTGGCAGCTAAACTAAAGAAGTAGTAAAGTGTATAGTAGATGTTTTATTTTCTTTCTTCCTTTATTTACGTCTTTCTATTGTTTCACAATTTATCTATTTCTCAGATCCTTCACTTGATCTCGAATGTTCCTCGTGGGAATGATCTTGATTGCAGTCTTTTCCGAAGAGTACAAGTAACACGTGGTACTCTCCTGGCCGGGAGAGTCCCCCGTGGTGATCCTACTCTCAGTAAACCACCCCAAGGTCACTGACAGACGTAACGGTGACTACGGCACGCGCGGTAAACGCACGGGTAGCTACCCCGCACTGGCACGCGATCAGTCGTTTCCGTTAACGGGTGCGCCCAAAGCACAGCACGGAACCAGTATAGGGCAGAGCCCTCTCAGTAACAGGGGTCCCACCCCTCCACAGTCCGCACACCCTCGCCTGACTACCCTGGTTTGCCCAGTGGGCCTAACAAGTCTATGTAGGTGAGCTAGCAGAACCCCGGGGCCCGTGGGGTAGCTAGTACTCGCTCTACACTAGTAGCTCTCCTCGGTACTGTGTACACGAGGGCCAACAAGTCGGTACAAAGTGGGCAGACCTAACCCCGGATCCCTGGGGCGGCTGGCTCCGCTCTGCACTAAGCAGGTAACAGGTGCTTCCCCTGGCACTATATACCCAAGAGACAACACACCTCCACATCTTTCCTTCTCAGTTCCATTTCATTCTCTTTCCAGGAGTTCTACTCCTAACTCCCCGTAGGGTTCCAACTCTTTTAACTCAGCACATTCAGGTTTCACCCTTTCAATTTCACGTTCATACAACCCATATTCTCAATCATGTTCATTTATTTATAACAGGCAGCTATTATTTCCCTTCCACAGTTTCCAAGACTGCAATATCTATATTCATTTCACTAGTTTTCCAATCCTAGGATTCATGCCGTACCCTAGGATCTATCATTCAATCTAGTTTTCCAGCCCTAGGATTCATGCAATACCCTAGGATCTATCATTCAATCTGGTTTCTCATTCCTAGGATTCATGCAATGCCCTAAGTTCTATTAATTGTTCCATAATTGTAACAAATTATGTTAATAATTTCTAAAGCCACTCTACCAGCTACAACGGGAGTACTGGGGGCGTGGTCGGAAATCCCACGTGCCTCCGCAACCCCCGAGACTACAATGGAATGGGGTCCTAACACAAGGATCAAACACAAGGAGTTTCTCAGAACAGTATATAATTACTGGAAACGGGTAGAGGATCTTATTCCGAAAAGAACGCAACTCGAAACGCGGAAAACGGACTCCGAACGGGCCCTAAACGGGTCGAAAACGACGAAACAGTCCAAAATCAGACGTCTGGAACCTCTTCTAGACGTCTTAAAAGGTGGTTCAGAGGATACCTTCGCTCTGTGTAATCCCTCAGACGTCTAGAAGCCTGCGGGGGCATCTGGCTTAGTTCCCAGACGTACGATGGTTACCCCGTACGTCTGGAAGTCCTTCCCGTCGTCTGGCACTGCGGCCAGACGTCTAATTCGCGTTGGATGGCGAATCTCAGAACCTACACGTACCCACTCCTCGTTCTCAGTACGAATGGTCATAGAAAAGGAAGAAGGACGAAAATAACTTACTTGCCAGACGTATGGACAGTCCTCTAGACGTCTTCATCGTCGTCTGGTTGGAAGCCCAGATGTCTGATTCTGGAAAAATTTCCAGAATCAGAGCTCCACTCGCTCTCTGCCCGCGACGCACGGTCGCGCCGCGCCTCGTCCGCCTGCTGCTCGAGTTGCAGCAGCCCTCCTGCGACGCTCTATGCCCGCGGCTCCCCCGCCGGCCTGCTCTAGTTGCCCCAGCAAGCTCGAACCCTCACGGTTGGGCGTCTCCTCCCTCACGCAACATGTAACGACCCGGTTCCCGAGTCCCTACGAGACACGCGAACCGGACCGACTCAACTAATCCCAAGACCTAGTCGTCCAACGAGGAAGTAACCAAAAGAGCAGTAAAATAAACCACATTCAGCATGAATATAACTAACAGTAAGAAAGTACAGCAGTAAGGAAAGAAACTACCACAGTATGTACCACCACAACAGTAGAACAACATTCATAATATAATTTGAACTGCAGGTAAAGAAAAGTACAACGGAAACAAGAACTACTCACTATAACGTAACAAAAGAGGTACAAGAGACAGTGGTAACTCTACTGGACCCTACTCGGCCCAGCGTCCTCTACAGCCGCTGACCCTGGCTGCTCAACACCTGATCCTGAAAAAGGTAACGAGTGTAACGCGTCAGCAAAACGCTAAGTAGAGTGGCAACTAAAACTAAAGACGACAGTAGAGTGTACAGTAGCTGTTATGTTCCATTACTTTCTTTATTCACATCTTTCAATTGTCTCACTATTTCATTTATTCCTCAGATCTTTATCTTGATCTCGAATGTTCCTCGTGGTAACGATCTTGATTGCAGTCTTTTCCAAAAAGTAGAAGTAGCACGTGGTGCTCTCCTGGCCGGGAGAGTCCCCCGCGGTGATCCTACCCTCAGTCAACCACCCCAAGGTCACTGACAGACGTAACGGTGACTACGGCACGCGCGATAAACGCACAGGTAGCTAACCCGTACTGGCACGCGGTCAGTTGTTTCCGTTAACGGGTGCGCCCAAAGCACAGCACGGAACCAGTCCAGGGCAGAGCCCTCTCAATAACAGGGGTCCAACCCCTCCACAGTAACCAAACCGGGGCCATGCCCCTCCACAGTCCGCGCACCCTCGCCTGACTACCCTGGTTTGCCCCAGTGGGCCTAAACAAGTCGGTGTAGGAGGCTAGCAGAACCCCGGGGCCCGTGGGGTAGCTAGTGCCCTCCTAACACTAGTAGCTCTCCTCGGTACTACGTACGCGAGGGCCAGCAAGTCGGTACAGAGTGGCCAGTCCTAGCCCCGGGTCCCTGGGGCGGCTGGCTCCGCTCTGCACTAAACAGGGGGGACAGTCGCTCTCCTTGGTACTCCGTACTCAATAGCCAGCTCACTTCCCCAATACTATTCCATTCACCATCCAGGAGTTCTACTCCTACTTCCCCGTAGGGTTCCATCCTTTTTACTCAAACATCCAGGTTTCACTTTCCAGTTTCACATTCTTACAACCCATGTTCTCAACCACGTTATTTATTCACAACAGGCAGCTGTTAATTCAAATTACAGGCAGCTTTATATCTCTTTCCATTTTCCAAGACTGCAGTATTATACATTCCACTTGTTTTCCCATCCTAGGATTCATGCCATATCCTAGGATCTATCGTACAATCTAGTTTTCCAGCCCTAGGATTCATGCAACACCTAGGAGCTATCATTCCATCTATTTCTCATTCCTAGGATTCATGCAATGTCCTAGGTTCTATTTATGGTTCCATAATTTAACAGATTTTATTAATAACTTAAAGCCACTCTACCAGGTACAACGGGAGAAATGGGGGCGTGGTCGGGAATCCCGCGTGCCTCCGCGACCCCCGAGACTGCAACAGAACGGGGTCCTATCACAAGGATCAAACACAAGGAGTGTCTCAAAATAGTGTATAGCTACTGTAGACGGGTAGAGGAATTAATTCTTAAAAGAACGCAACTCGAATCGCGGAAAACGAAACCCGAACGGGCCCTAAACGGGTCAAAAATGACGACACTGTGCAAAATCAGACGTCTGGAGCTTCTTCCAGACATTTTAAAAAGTGGATCAGAGAATTACCTTGTTCAGCGTGGTTTCCCAGACGTCCAGATGTCTTCGGGGACGTCTGTCCTAGCTCCCAGTCGTCCGATGGTCACCCCGGACGTCTAGAGGTCACTCCCGCCGTCTGGTACTACAGTTAGACGTCTGATTCGTGATGGATGGCGAATCACCGAGCCTGCGCACACCCATCTCCCTCCCTCAGTACGGTCAATCGACAGGAAGGAAGAAGGAGACGGAAAACTCACCTTTCAGACGTTTGGATGGTCTTCCAGACGTCTCCCTCGCCGTCTGGCTATCAACCCAGACGTCTGATTCTGGAAATTTTTCCAGAATCAGGGCGCCACTCGTCCTCCGCTCGCGACGCCGCCCGCGTCGCACCTCGCGTGCCTGCTGCTCAGACCGCAGCAGTCCCCCCTCCACGTCGCTCCGCGCCCCCTGCGCCCTCCGCCGGCCGGCCCTCGCAGCCCCGGCGAGCTCGCCCTCACGGCAGAGCTCCGCTCTCGCACGCAGCACCTCCTCCGCGCTCACTGCGGCCGTCGCTGCCGCCCTCGCGCTCACTCTCACGCTCACTGGCTGAAGGAGAAGAGGGAGGAGATGGTGGTGACGGAAGTGAGGGGAGGCGTGGCCTTTTAAGGCCGTGCGAGGAGGAGAGAGGATTCAGCAGGGCATCTGCAGCTGCAGGGAATAAACGAATATGCGGGTCTGCGCGCTCAGGCGCGCAGACGACCCGCGCGTGTGGAAGATAACGGATTTCCAGACGTCTGGAAACGATCCCAGACGTCTGGTCCGACATCTGGGCCACCTTCCAGACGTCTTAAAATACGTCTGGGGCACGCTTTCGTTACACAACACCTCCTCCCGCAACTCGCCGCGGCTGCTGCTGCCGCCGCTCGCGCTCGCACTCTCGCACCGGCTGGAAGAGAAGAAGGAAGCGGAGGAGATGAGAGTGAGGGAGAGGGCGAGGGCCTTATAAGGCTGCGCGGGGAGAGAGAGAGAGAGAGAGAGCGCAGTCTGCGCCTGCAGGAGGAGAGAGGGAAAAAGGGGGAAGGTGCGGCGGTTGCAGGTCTGCATGCGCCTACGCGCAGACGCAGCCCCGCACGTCACAGAAAAATAGATTCCAGACGTCTGGAAGGGGTTCCAGACATCTGGTCAGACGTCTGGGCCACCTCCCAGACGTCTTAAAAAATCATCTTGGAAGGCGTTCGTAACAGGTTAGTACAGAAATTCTTTGGGTAGGCATAGAGTTTATTTTGAAATGTATACCTAAGAAATTCCCGCCCCTCAAAAGGCCATCCAATTTCTTATCTAAACTCTCTACATTTTTTCCAACGAGTTCCACCTTATCTAATTGTTGTGCAATCAGTTCTAAATCAATCGAATTTGAATTATCTTTAACTTCATAAACTTCACTTGGTTGATTTGATCTGTTGAAGGTGAACATTGAGGCATTGTTGAGGGAATTTTCACTCATATTCTCAAATAATTCAAAGGCTCCCTCAGCATCTTTGCTTAGGAAATTGTCCCAACATGTTACATCAACAAAATTCTTTAAATTGCCACTTAACCCATGATAGAAAATATGGGCCAAGTGCCACTTGGGAATCCCATGATCAGGGCATTTCCTAGCTAAGTCATTAAATCTCTCCCAAGCCTCATGCAATTGTTCCCTAGGGTTCTGCTTAAAGGTTGTAATGGCACATCCAAGGGCATTTGTTTTTTCTATGGGAAAGAATTTCTTCAGAAAAGTGCTTCTCAAATTCTCCCAAGTTAGGATTAGTCTACCACTAGTCCTCAACCATTGAGTAGCTTTATCTTTTAAAGAAAAGGGGAATATTTTCATAATTAAGGTGTCCTCATTCATGTTCCTAGGGCCAAAGGTCCTTCCTATGTGTAGAAGTTCTTCAAGGTGGTGGAAGGGGTCATCAGAATTGTGGCCATGGAAGTGGGGAATCAAATTGATGATTTGTGGCTTAAACTCAAAATCATCCCTATCTTGAGGTACCCTGACAAAAGGTTTAGGTTGGGATTTAGGAGGATTGTAGAAGTCTCTAAGAGGCCGGTCTGCTCTCCCATTTTGGAGTTAGGTAATGGCCTGTACTATGACCTGTATTTGTCTGTCATGATGCTAGCCCTGCTTATCAATCTACCTCTACAAAAGAGCCATTGGATCCAGATTTTATTCCTCCTCCTCAACCTTATCTTCCTCGTGGTGACTAGCCATTGAAGAAGGTTTAGATTCAGATCTTGGACAATCAAGTCTTCTCCTAGGATTTCTCTTTAAAGGTGGTAGCAAATCAAGATGTAGAAATCTTCTACCTTGCATGCACTAGAAGAATGTCTATGGATGAGAGAGAGAAGACAGATGCTAGAGTACCCACCCTTACAGTACAACCAATCAAGCTAGTCCTTAGAGTGTAATCCCTAATTAGACGTAATCTTGGTTCCCAAAAACACGACTAGGTTAGGTCAACCCTTAAATTACTTGGCTGGCTAGAAGGGTAGGACCCCCTAGGGCACCCCACACGGCGGGACACCACTAAGGGTTAACGCGGTTACCACATCGACCTTTCTTATCACCAATGGGTCCAAGTAGACAAAGCTTTGAGCTTATCCCTATCTAATTTCAAGTCACCAAGTAAATTAGTCCTACCTAGGACATGTCTACTCAATTTTAGGCTTAGGCTTGAGGTGCTTGTAGAATATGATGGGTGTTAGGGGGGTGTTGCCCTTAAAATTGATTTCAAAAGTATGAAGTGCACAGGCAAGGGGTTCACAAGTAATTTTTATGATGAAGTCAATTTTAAGGTTCAATTGCTTGTATAATTGTGTTTTAGTGTTTTGTAGTTAGATAAGTTCAAGCAAGATTTTGATGAGCACACAAGTGTTTCTTTGCAAGTCCCAATCTATGAGATAGATTTCCTTTAAAGGTTTGCAATGCAAAGGGTACTCTACCTAAAGGTTTGGAAACCCTAGAAACAAGTAGCTGCTAAGATGATCTTTTTAAGTCCAAAATTAGGAATGTGGTTCGACCCAAGCAATGCAATCAATTGGTCTTGTTGCATCACTAAGTAGGCATGAAAAAATATTTTTTCAAGAATTTTAATGCACACTTTCTACTTTTTTCAGATTTAATGTGTACTGGGGGTTCTGTAGTTTGTTTTTACCCCCAATTAGTGATTGAAAATTTTGTGTAATCAAAGGTGCAGCAAATATTTTCTTCAGAATTTTTAGAGATTATATATTATCACAAGAATCCAACATAACAAATTTCAGATAAATCAGAGTTGTATAAAAATTGTTGTGATTTTGTGAAGTCCAAAAAATTAGGAGCAAGAATAGATTTGATATTAGTTCAGTTATCGAATTTTTAAAATTTTTGTATGCCTCATAATGGCTTAAAGTTTGAATATATTTTTTTTGACTTTAAAACCCACGTCCAGTAAAAATTTTAGAATTTTTGGACATATAAATTTTTGGAAATTGAATTTTAAAGATCAGAGTTTGTTGTAGCCCGAAAATTTGAGAGGTGATTTTGATTTTTAAAAGATAATATCCACTAAAAGAGATTTTTTTAAGGTAAGAAAATACTAATCCTAAGGTTCAAGCAACGCACCTAATTTTTTTTAATTTTTTTTTCGAAAGGAAATCTAACCTAATCTAAGATACAAGTACTTGAAATTAGAAACCTGTAATTTTTTTCATTGTCGCGTTTCTTCTCAAATTTCTGCATTTCCTATATACATGAAAACAATAAAAATAAAGTAGGTTAGAAATCTCAAATAAGCATTAGGAGGAAAAACTTTAAAAATTTCTATTACCTCCCAAGCAATGGTGCCAACTTATTTACTGCAAAATGCGTAAAAATATTTATATATCATTGTAGTTGCGAATCACGTTGAAACAAATAAATTTATAAATCAGAATTTGTGAGTCCTGAGTTGTTCGCAGGGAGGCAAAATGAGATTTTTAACGCTTTTTGTATTAACTAATCTAACCTAATGAAAACATAAAAAGAGAGAAATTAAAATTTTATTGCTAATTGCCAACAATTTTAGGAATTAAAACAAGTATGCTAAAGAGTAGAGAGAGAGAGAGAGAGAGATGAAGTGTGGCGTTGCTTGAAGGATGCTTGTGTGAAGTGTGGCAACACTTCAAATCCAGAACATTGGGAAGAAGACCAGAGAGATGTTGCAAAGAGAGAGAGTCTGGAGATGTGTTCGGCGGAAGTTGCCTCTCAAATGGGGGCTCTGAGGCTCCTTTTATAGCTAAAATGAGGGGCAAAATAGGTATTTAGGCCCTCAAAATCACGCAACATCTTAGGTGCAATCAGATCTGTCGATCAGGAGATGAACGGACCAAATCATGCCATAAAATAGCCTCCAAGATGCCTTAAATGTGTGCGTTGCACTAGATGGCGACACGTGGCAGCCGCTGGGCCCTTCGATCTGCTCCTCTTGCCTTTCACGCGTGTGCGCTTTCAATTTCAATTGTCCGATCTCACAATCGGATGGCTTAAGATGAGAGTCACACTACCTCTCTTTGCGTGTCTATCGGCATGTCCACCCACCCGTGTTCTCGCACATTCATCCGCACCGCCTAATCCAGCACATCTCCACGCGCCACGCGGTTGCCTCCTCGTTGCTAGTTCGCCATCGTGTGGCTCAATTTCACCCGCGCTCCACCACCTCTCCAATTTTTCGCTCAGCATGATTTGACCCCGCGTCGCTTGCTCTCACGTGAGCACGCTCTCCGCTGCTTTGCGATCGTGTTTGTGTCACATTTTTGGTTTGTCGCATGGCCGCTCTCAACCGTTGGATGAAGATCCAATGGTTGAGATAGATTCCTCCTCTGATGAAGTGCGGAGAGGGACAACGTGGCGCAATGGTGATTGTTGGATTATGATCCAATGGCCTTGCTTCGTTCTTCAATGTTTAGGCACATAGGTGGGCCATTGGGTTGGTGCCACATGGTGCCATCCTGACTGTCGATCTTTCCGCCTTTGTAGTTAGTGCTAGAGGGCTTCGGTTGAGTTGATTTTTATGTCGTTGGACTGTGGTCATTGATCCGGATCCATTCGTGTAGTCGGATTTGGCATCTGAGATTTGGATCTATACTATGTTGCCCCTTGGCCTTTGATCTTCCATGAGCTGAATGTGATGCTACGGAAGTCTGATCAAGACAATCTCGAAAGAGTTGGACTTCCATCGTTGTTCTGATCAGATCTATACAGTCTAATTTATCATCTGCGGCCCCAAATCATCTGCAATTAATATTGCCTCTCATTTAGAGCATAAAATAGCTTTATTATCTTTAAAGCTAGCAAATCAACTATGATGCAAATTATAATGCTCATGCATGCATTGTTCTTAAGTTAATCTAAAATCTAACTTAATTCAGGTAGATTAGGTCATATAATTGTTGCGCAAGCAACGATGCCCCCAAATGATTTCCTATCTATATTTCAAGCAAGGTAAACATTTGTCATGAAGTGGGAGTTGTGATCTCTAGGTGGGTAAGGCGCCTTTAGTCATGCAATGTATGACAATTTAGATATGAGTGTTATGTGGGCGTGTACCGCTGTAACGAGCGCGTGCCCCAGACGTCTTTTAAGACGTCTGGGAGGTGGCCCAGACGTCTGTAAAGACGTCTGGGATCACATCCAGACGTCTGACCAGACGTCCGGGATAGTTTACAGACGTCTGGCGAACAGTTATGCTCGCACGGGATATTCGTCTGCGCGCCTGTGCGCGCAGACCTGCGATCCGCATCTTCTCTGCGGCTGCAGGCGACTGCGACCGTCTCTCCCTCCTCCCCGCGCGGCGTTAAAAGGGGGAGGGGGCGCGCCTCCCCTCCCGTCTCCACCATCTTCCTCCTTCTCTCCTGCCGGTGCGCGAGAGCGAGCGGACGCGAGGGCGCAGCGGCAGCGGCGCAGCAGAAGGCGCGGAGGAGCTGCGGCGTGCGAGGGCAGGGCTCTGCCGTGAGGGCGAGCTCGCCGGGAGCAGCTTGGCCGGCCGGCGGAGGGCGCAGGGGGCGCAGAGCGTCGCGGAGAGGGACCTGCTGCGGGCGGAGCAGCGGACGCGCGAGGTGCGACGCGGGCGGCGTCGCGAGCGGAGGCCGAGCGAGGTTCTGATTCTGGAAAAATCTCCAGAATCAGACGTCTGGACTGATATCCAGACGACAAGGTCGACGTCTGTGAGATCATACAGACGTATGAAAGGTGAGTTCCGTTTTCTCCTTCTTTTTGTCGACTGACCGTACTGAGGGAGGAGGGTTGGCTGTGCGCAGGTGTTCGGATTCGTCATCCTTTGCGAATCCGACGTCTGGAAGTTGTACCAGACGGCGGGAGTGACCTCCAGACGTCCGGAGAGACCATCGGACGTCTGGGATCTAGGAGAGACGTCCCCACATACTTCTGGACGTCCGGGGAACCAAGCCGAACAGGTAATTCTCTGATTCACCGTTTAAGACGTCTGGAAGGAGTTCCAGACGTCTGATTTTGCACAGTATTGTCTTCTCGACCCGTTTAGGGCCCGTTTGGGCTCCGTTTTCCGCGATTCGAGTTGCGTTCGTTTCAGAATTTATTCCTCTACCCGCCTACAGTAGCTATACACTGTTTTGAGACACTCCTTGTGTTTGATCCTTGTGATAGGACCTCGTTCGGTTGCCGTCTTGAGAGTCGCGGAGGCGCGCGGGATTCCCGACCACGCCCCCGTTACTCCCGTTGTACCTGGTAGAGTGGTTTTAAGTATTAATAAAATCTGTTAAAGTATGGAACCATAACTAGAACCTAGGGCATTGCATGAATCCTAGGAATGAGAAATATATGGAATGATAGCTCCTAGGTGTTGCATGAATCTTAGGGCCGGAAAACTAGATTGTATGATAGATCCTAGGATATGGCATGAATCCTAGGATGGAAAAACTAGTGGAATGTATATTACTGCAGTCTTGGAAAAATAGAAAGGAATATATATAAAGCTGCCTGTAAATTTAATTAACAGCTGCCTGTTATGCATAGAGAATCATGTTGAGATCATGGAATGTGAGAACGTGAATCTGGAAAGTGAAACATATGATGTTCTGAGATAAAGAGCTGGAACCCTACGGGGAATTAGGAGTGGAACTCCTGGAAAGAAAAGGAATGGAACTGAGATGTAGTTTGTACTGTCTCTTGGGTACGCAGTACCAAGGGAAGTACCTGTACCTGTTTTAGTGCAGAGTGGGGCCAGCCGCCCCAGGGACCCGGGGTTAGGCTTGGCCGCTCTGTACCGACTTGTTGGCCCTCGTGTACGTAGTACCGAGGAGAGCTAGTAGTGTTAGGAGAGTACTAGCTACCCCACGGGCCCCGGGGTTCTGCTAGCCTCCTTCACCGACTTGTTAGGCCCACTAGGGCAAACCAGGGTAGTCAGGCGAGGGTGCGCGGACTGTGGAGGGGCAAGGCCCCGGTTTAGTTACTGTGGAGGGGTTGGACCCCTGTTACTGAGAGGGCTCTGCCCTGGTTCCGTGCTGTGCTTTGGGCGCACCCGTTAACGGAAACGACTGACCGCGTGCCAGTACGGGCTAGCTACCTGTGCGTTTATCGCGCGTGCCGTAGTCACCGTTACGTCTGTCAGTGACCTTGGGGTGGTTGACTGAGGGTAGGATCACCACGGGGGACTCTCCCGGCCAGGAGAGCACCACGTGCTACTTCTACTGTTGGAAAAGACTGCAATCAAGATCGTCCCACGAGGACATTCGAGATCAAGTAAAGGATCTGTGAAGTAAATGAAATAGTGAGAAAAATTGAAAGATGTAAATAAAGGAAGTAATAGAACATAACAGCTACTGTACACTCTACTGTTGCCTTTAGTTAGTTTGCCACTCTACTCAGCGTTTTGCTGACGTGTTACACTCGTTACCTTTTTCAGGACCAGGTGTTGAGCAGCCAGGGTCGGCGGCTGCAGAGGACGCTGGGCCGAGTAGGGTCCAGTAGAGTTGCCACAGCTTTGTACCTTCTTTTGTTTCTGTTCTAGTGAGTAGTTTTGTTTCCGCTGTACCTTCTTTACCTGCAGTTTTTGTTATATGATAAATGTTGCTTTACTGTTGTGGCGGTACCTACTGTAGTAGTTTCTTTCCTTACTGCTGTACTTTTTACTGTTAGTTATATTCATGCTGAATGTGGTTTATTTTACTGTCTTTTGGTTACTTCCTCGTTGGACGACTGGGTCTTGGGATTAGTCGAGTCGGTCCGGTTCTCGTGTCTCGTAGGGACTCGGGAACCGGGTCGTTACAAGATGGTATCAGAGCAAGGTCGTCCCGAGAAGTGAATCAACTGACTGGAAAATAACCAATTCACATGTTTATAGCTAGAGTAGCCACCACAACATATCTCTTGACTTGAGCTCTTAGAAGTGTTGTTAGGTACCGTCTGTTTTGACGTTTCCGTTTTGTTTCGCGTCTCCTTGCAGGAGATGCCTCGTCGTGGGACTGGCGAGACTGGCCGCGGGCGCGGCCGTGGGCGAGGACGGCGAGGTGGACGTGCTGTCGTTGACGTCTCGGTGGACCAGCCACCACTCCCTGGCATCCAGGCCCAGGACCTCGCCAGACTGATACGGGATATTGTACGAGAGGAGCTCCACCCACCGCCCCGAGCACCTCCTCCTGGGGTTGCAGAGGGGGAGTCCTCTGTGGGACCACGCGACGGACGCGGCGCCGGACACGAGGGAGGGGATGGACCCCTGCCGCCCCCACCTTCCTCCGACACTTCTGTACACGAGGCACCTTCGCCTGGAGGTGCACCAGCACCTCCCCTACAGCACCACTTCGAGCTTTTCGGACAGTTCCGGAAGCTGAAGCCCCCCTCCTTCAAGGGGGATGAGGACCCGACCGAGGCAGAGGACTGGCTTGAGCAGCTGGAGAAGATCTTCGACACCCTTCGCCCCCCGGTGGAGTGCCGCGTGGCCTTTGCCACGTACCAGCTGGAGAGTGCGGCACACCGGTGGTGGAGGGCGGTCCGGGGACAGGAGAGGGACGAGCCGACGTGGGACCAGTTCGTCACCCTCTTCTGCGAGCAGTACTTTCCCCAGACGTGGCAGGACCAGAGGAGGCGGGAGTTCCACACTCTCCGCCAAGGGACGATGACCGTGAGCGCGTACCGCACGCGTTTCTTGGAGCTGTCCCGCTTTGCAGCGATAGCGGTAGCCACTGAGGAGGAGCGCCTTTGGAGGTTCACCGAGGGGCTCCGGCCTGCGATCCGGGGGTATGTCAAACCCCTGAAGCTGCCGACGTTTTCGAGAGTGGTAGAGGCAGCCATGACTTACGAGGAGACCAACCCGTCCGCGCGAGAGACCGACGGCGGGCAGAAGAGGCCCTTTCAGCCAGACTTCTCACAGGGCCGGCGAGAACGGAGACACGTGGCGTCCGCAGGAGAGCCGTCACGTTGTGCAGGGCCATCAGTGGCCTTTGGGGGCCCTCGACAGGGGCCAGTCGCCAGCACCGGACCCCCGCCTAGCCGACAGCAGGGACTCACTGAGGGCGGGAGTTGGGTTCCCCTCTGCTACCAGTGTGGCCAGCCGGGCCACGTCAGGAGGGACTGCCCATCTAGGGCAGGAGGTCAGCAGATACTTCCCGCGCAGAGCACTGGAGGGCGCGCAGGAGGCCGCGGTTTCCAGGCGCGAGGAGGAGGACCGCAGTCGCGAGGAGGGTACCGGCCGGCACCTACCCGTCCGACGCAGAGTGTGGCTGCTTCGTCCGCACCTAGAGCTGAGGGGCGTATCAACGCCCTAACACACAGGGACGCCAGAGCTTCGGGATCGGTGGTAGCAGGTATGGTTTCAGTTTCTGGCAGACTCGTTTACACGCTTTTCGATTCCGGCGCTACGCACTCGTTTGTCGCAGACAGTTTCGCAGTTAGTTTGGACCAGGATTATACATTGTTAGAGAACCCGTTCGTAATCAGAGGTCCGAGTGGTCAGCTGTTTGTAGCTGAGGAGGTGTACACGGGTTGCGGGGTCAGCATCGGGGGACACAGCCTGCCAGCTGACCTGATTATGATACAGATGGAGGACTTTGGGGTGATCCTGGGGATGGATTGGCTGTCCGCTTACCACGCATTGGTAGACTGCTTTGAGAGGAAGATTGTCTTCTCCATTCCGGAGTTGCCTTCCTTCGAGTTTCACGGGCAGCCAGTGGACGGAGGTTTCAGGTGCATTTCGACACTTCGGGCGGCGAGACTTTTGAGCCAGGGGTGTGAGGGCTTCTTAGCTTGTGTGGTGGCAGAGCACAGCCCCGTGGCAGACTTCCAGAGCATCCCGGTGGTCAGAGAGTACCCCGACGTGTTTCCAGACGAGTTACCAGGACTACCGCCCGAGCGTGAGATCGAGTTTGAGATCTCACTAGTACCAGGGACCAACCCCATCTCCACCGCGCCATACAGGATGGCACCGCTTGAGCTGCGAGAGCTCAAGTCTCAGTTGCAGGACCTTTTGGAGAAGGGTTTCGTGAGGCCCAGTGCGTCTCCCTGGGGAGCCCCGGTACTGTTTGTGAAGAAGAAGGATGGGACCCTACGCCTTTGTGTGGACTACAGACAGCTGAATAGGGTCACCATCAAGAACATATATCCGCTGCCGAGGATTGACGATTTGTTTGACCAGTTGCGGGGTGCCACGGTGTTTTCCAAGATCGACTTGAGGTCTGGATACCACCAGTTGAGGATCAGGGAGACCGACGTCTCCAAGACAGCTTTCCGCACCCGGTACGGACACTACGAGTTTTTGGTCATGCCGTTTGGGCTGACCAATGCCCCCGCTGCTTTCATGGACCTGATGAACCGGGTGTTCAGACCGTACTTGGACCAGTTTGTGGTGGTTTTCATAGATGATGTACTCATCTATTCTAGAGATCGGACGCAGCACGGACAGCACTTGCGGATGGTTCTGGACACTCTGAGACGACGCAGGCTGTACGCCAAATACAGCAAGTGCGAGTTCTGGTTGAGGGAGGTGACCTTTTTGGGTCATGTGATCTCTGGAGACGGCCTGGCGGTGGATCCCGCCAAGGTCGAGGTAGTGCTCAGGTGGGAGAGACCGCGTTCAGTCACTGAGATTCGCAGTTTCCTGGGACTGGCAGGTTACTACAGACGGTTCATCAGAGGGTTTTCGCAGATTGCACGTCCTATGACACAGTTGACTCGGAAGGATGTGCCTTTCACTTGGACAGACGCCTGTGAGGCGTGTTTTCTGGAGCTGAAGGAGAGGTTGACCTCGGCTCCCGTGCTCACCATTCCTGACAGTAGTGGCGGGTTCGTCGTGTACACGGACGCTTCCTTGCAGGGGTTAGGAGGTGTGCTCATGCAGAGGGGTCACGTGGTCGCTTACGCTTCGCGGCAACTGAAGCCCCATGAGCATACCTACCCTACCCACGACCTAGAGTTGGCAGCTGTTGTCTTCGCGCTGAAGACATGGAGGCATTACTTGTACGGTGAGACCTTCGAGATTTTTACAGATCACAAGAGCCCCAGATATCTTTTTGACCAGAAGGAGCTCAACATGAGACAGAGACGTTGGTTGGAGCTCCTGAAGGACTACGACTGCAGCATCTCCTACCACCCGGGAAAGGCCAATGTGGTGGCTGACGCCTTGAGCCGTAAGGCGCCCGCACGCTTGGCCAGTCTACAGTTACAGAGTTGGAGCCTTTTGGAGGAGGTGGGCAGTTGGCGACCTCTAGAGTTACGAGGGTACTGTGGGGCAGTGACGGTGACACGGCAGACCAGACCAGAGTTGATAGACCGCATCATCACGGGACAGATGGCCGATCCGTACTTGCAGTCTTTGCGCGACAGAGTACTGTCAGGGGACCCAGGGGACTTCTCTTTCACAGACCAGGTGTTACGCTTGGGGGGACGGCTGTGCGTCCCCAGAGACGAGGAGCTGTTGAGAGAGCTCCTGACTGAGGCACACGGTTCCAGATTCACCATACATCCCGGAAACACGAAAATGTACCATGACTTGAGACGCGAGTTCTGGTGGAGAGGGATGAAGCGGGATGTGGGTGAGTTCGTGCAGCAGTGCTTAGTGTGCCAGCAGGTGAAAGCCGAGCATCAGAGGCCTGCAGGGCCGCTTCAGCCGCTTCCAGTGCCAGAGTGGAAGTGGGAGAGCATCACCATGGACTTGGTGGTGGGCTTACCTGTTACCCAGCGAGGACACGACGCGGTCTGGGTAATAGTGGATAGGTTGACGAAGACGGCACGATTCTTGCCGATCCGAGTCACTTTGGGACCAGCACAGTTGGCAGAGAGGTATATCCGTGATGTGGTGCGACTACACGGAGTTCCGCGGGAGATCGTATCCGACCGGGATACCCGCTTTACGTCCCAGTTTTGGGCTGAGTTTCAGCAGGCTTTGGGGACGAGGTTGAGGTTTAGCACGGCTTACCACCCCCAGACGGACGGACAGTCGGAACGCACGATACAGACACTTGAGGACCTTTTGCGTGCCTGTGTACTAGACTGGAGGGGCTCTTGGGAGGAGCACCTGCCCCTGGCAGAGTTTGCATACAACAACAGTTATCACTCGAGCATAGGCATGGCTCCCTACGAGGCTCTGTACGGACGGAAATGCACGGCACCCTTGAGTTGGGTTGAGGTGGGGACCAAGTGGGAGGTTGGCCCCAGGTTGATCCGGCAGAGTCAGGAGGTAGTTGAGCAGATCCACAGACGACTCCGCACTGTCAGAAGCAGACAGAAGAGCTACGCAGATCGCAGACGCAGAGAGGTGCAGTTCAAGGTCGGGGACCACGTCTTTCTTCGTGTTTCGCCCATGAAGGGCTTACAGCGGTTTGGGGTGAGAGGGAAGCTCGCGCCGAGGTTCGTGGGGCCCTTCGAGGTCCTGGAGCGGGTTGGACCCGTTGCTTACAGACTTGCCCTTCCCCCGCAGCTTTCTGGTGTACACGACGTGTTCCACGTGTCCAACCTCAGGAAGTACGTAGCCGATCCCAGCCACGTACTGAGTCACGAGAGCGTCGAGGTGAGCGACGACCTGACCTACCCCGAGCGGCCAGTGCAGATCCTAGACCGAGCCGTCCGCAGGTTGAGACGAAAGCAAGTACCCCTGGTAAAGGTTTTGTGGAGGAGCCAGCGGTACGAGGAGGCTACCTGGGAGCCTGAGGCGGCAATGCGGGAGCGGTACCCAGAGCTTTTCGCGGGTACGTCCTTTCGGACCGGCTTCGGTCCGCTTTGAGTTTGTTATGGTTATTTGGACATCCTTTTTCCGCACCCTAGTTGGCGCAAGTTTCGGGGACGAAACTTCCTTTGAGTTTGTTATATTGTAACGAGCGCGTGCCCCAGACGTCTTTTAAGACGTCTGGGAGGTGGCCCAGACGTCTGTAAAGACGTCTGGGATCACATCCAGACGTCTGACCAGACGTCCGGGATAGTTTACAGACGTCTGGCGAACAGTTATGCTCGCACGGGATATTCGTCTGCGCGCCTGTGCGCGCAGACCTGCGATCCGCATCTTCTCTGCGGCTGCAGGCAACTGCGACCGTCTCTCCCTCCTCCCCGCGCGGCGTCAAAAGGGGGAGGGGGCGCGCCTCCCCTCCCGTCTCCACCATCTTCCTCCTTCTCTCCTGCCGGTGCGCGAGAGCGAGCGGACGCGAGGGCGCAGCGGCAGCGGCGCAGCAGAAGGCGCGGAGGAGCTGCGGCGTGCGAGGGCAGGGCTCTGCCGTGAGGGCGAGCTCGCCGGGAGCGGCTTGGCCGGCCGGCGGAGGGCGCAGGGGGCGCAGAGCGTCGCGGAGAGGGACCTGCTGCGGGCGGAGCAGCGGACGCGCGAGGTGCGACGCGGGCGGCGTCGCGAGCGGAGGCCGAGCGAGGTTCTGATTCTGGAAAAATCTCCAGAATCAGACGTCTGGACTGATATCCAGACGACAAGGTCGACGTCTGTGAGATCATACAGACGTATGAAAGGTGAGTTCCGTTTTCTCCTTCTTTTTGTCGACTGACCGTACTGAGGGAGGAGGGTTGGCTGTGCGCAGGTGTTCGGATTCGTCATCCTTTGCGAATCCGACGTCTGGAAGTTGTACCAGACGGCGGGAGTGACCTCCAGACGTCCGGAGAGACCATCGGACGTCTGGGATCTAGGAGAGACGTCCCCACAGACTTCTGGACGTCCGGGGAACCAAGCCGAACAGGTAATTCTCTGATCCACCGTTTAAGACGTCTGGAAGGAGTTCCAGACGTCTGATTTTGCACAGTATTGTCTTCTCGACCCGTTTAGGGCCCGTTTGGGCTCCGTTTTCCGCGATTCGAGTTGCGTTCGTTTCAGAATTTATTCCTCTACCCGCCTACAGTAGCTATACACTGTTTTGAGACACTCCTTGTGTTTGATCCTTGTGATAGGACCTCGTTCGGTTGCCGTCTTGAGAGTCGCGGAGGCGCGCGGGATTCCCGACCACGCCCCCATTACTCCCGTTGTACCTGGTAGAGTGGTTTTAAGTATTAATAAAATCTGTTAAAGTATGGAACCATAACTAGAACCTAGGGCATTGCATGAATCCTAGGAATGAGAAATATATGGAATGATAGCTCCTAGGTGTTGCATGAATCCTAGGGCCGGAAAACTAGATTGTATGATAGATCCTAGGATATGGCATGAATCCTAGGATGGAAAAACTAGTGGAATGTATATTACTGCAGTCTTGGAAAAATAGAAAGGAATATATATAAAGCTGCCTGTAAATTTAATTAACAGCTGCCTGTTATGCATAGAGAATCATGTTGAGATCATGGAATGTGAGAACGTGAATCTGGAAAGTGAAACATATGATGTTCTGAGATAAAGAGCTGGAACCCTATGGGGAATTAGGAGTGGAACTCCTGGAAAGAAAAGGAATGGAACTGAGATGTAGTTTGTACTGTCTCTTGGGTACGCAGTACCAAGGGAAGTACCTGTACCTGTTTTAGTGCAGAGTGGGGCCAGCCGCCCCAGGGACCCGGGGTTAGGCTTGGCCGCTCTGTACCGACTTGTTGGCCCTCGTGTACGTAGTACCGAGGAGAGCTAGTAGTGTTAGGAGAGTACTAGCTACCCCACGGGCCCCGGGGTTCTGCTAGCCTCCTTCACCGACTTGTTAGGCCCACTAGGGCAAACCAGGGTAGTCAGGCGAGGGTGCGCGGACTGTGGAGGGGCAAGGCCCCGGTTTGGTTACTGTGGAGGGGTTGGACCCCTGTTACTGAGAGGGCTCTGCCCTGGTTCCGTGCTGTGCTTTGGGCGCACCCGTTAACGGAAACGACTGACCGCGTGCCAGTACGGGCTAGCTACCTGTGCGTTTATCGCGCGTGCCGTAGTCACCGTTACGTCTGTCAGTGACCTTGGGGTGGTTGACTGAGGGTAGGATCACCACGGGGGACTCTCCCGGCCAGGAGAGCACCACGTGCTACTTCTACTGTTGGAAAAGACTGCAATCAAGATCGTCCCACGAGGACATTCGAGATCAAGTAAAGGATCTGTGAAGTAAATGAAATAGTGAGAAAAATTGAAAGATGTAAATAAAGGAAGTAATAGAACATAACAGCTACTGTACACTCTACTGTTGCCTTTAGTTAGTTTGCCACTCTACTCAGCGTTTTGCTGACGTGTTACACTCGTTACCTTTTTCAGGACCAGGTGTTGAGCAGCCAGGGTCGGCGGCTGCAGAGGACGCTGGGCCGAGTAGGGTCCAGTAGAGTTGCCACAGCTTTGTACCTTCTTTTGTTTCTGTTCTAGTGAGTAGTTTTGTTTCCGCTGTACCTTCTTTACCTGCAGTTTTTGTTATATGATAAATGTTGCTTTACTGTTGTGGCGGTACCTACTGTAGTAGTTTCTTTCCTTACTGCTGTACTTTTTACTGTTAGTTATATTCATGCTGAATGTGGTTTATTTTACTGTCTTTTGGTTACTTCCTCGTTGGACGACTGGGTCTTGGGATTAGTCGAGTCGGTCCGGTTCTCGTGTCTCGTAGGGACTCGGGAACCGGGTCGTTACAACCGCCTAGGTTCCTGTTGGCCTTAAGAGGTCCACAAATAATCATGGGAAACGTATGGTGTTCCGCCTAACTTTGGACTGGCTTTAAGAGGTCAGTATTATGTAGAGGGAATGTAGGCATTTCCACCTGAATTCCTGCCAACCTGAAGAGGTGGCATTATAATAAATGGAACGTAGGCATGTCTGCCTGAGTTCCCACTAGCCTTAAGAGGTCAGCGCATAATGTTGTGAATGTAGGTGTATCACCACCTGAGTTCGTGCTAGACTTAAGAGGTTAACATCCCAGGTAATAATGTACTGTAAGCGTCACCTTCCGCGAGTTTTGGCCAACCATTGCGGGAACTAAGTTTTGTCGTGTAGTGTGACAAGATTGGCATTAATTGCCATCATGATGAGGAATTATGACCTCAAATATCGCGCTTGTTAGTGACATGATTGTTGTTACTTCTGTGATTGATTCACGTGTAGGGGCATTAAATGCCCTAAATGATGACCGAAGGTCACTCCGATTTTCAGGGGATTTTTTGAAATCTGTGTTGCAGTCGACGGGATTTCATTGTTTTGAAATCCACGCCCTGCAAAGGGGGTTATAATAGGGGGTGGGGCACACTTAATGGCCTATCTACCCTCTTTACTGCGGCAGAGAGACTTGTGAGCCATCCTCAGCTACTTCTCTTTCGGCGAGCTTGTAAGAAGAATCATTCGTTGGAACACTGTATTTGGAGGAATCAAAGACTAAACATGTCTGGGCTTGTGGGCAAAGGTAAGTGATGTAAATAGTTTATATCACATAAACCGACTATATATGTGTATGCTTAGGCATATAGTTGCATCATACATTATAAATATTGCATAACGTACATCATCTTGCATTTAGGTTAGATTATATAAAGTTTAGGTTAATTTTCTCTTTTTGTGGTCAGGCAATAGGGCAATATCATATCGGGGCCTTGGATTGAAGATCCAACCGTAAGGATCTGATCAGGGCGACGATCGGAGTTCAATGACTCCAAGATCGCCCTGATCGGACTTCCCTAGTATCAGATGCAATCCGAGAAAGATCAGAGGTCAAGAGACTAGGTGGTGTAAATCCGTACTTCATATGACAAATCCGACTGCATGGATGGGTTCGAATTGACGATCGTGGCCAAACTGCGTGAAAATTGGTCCAGTCCGACATCTGTGGCACTACCTATGAGCATATGAAGACGGACGGCCAGAATGGTGCCACGTGACACCATCCTAACCTCCTAAACCGACCCATGAACGCCCACTCCATCTCTCTCCTCAACAGTGTGATCAGATATGGACCGTTGGATCAAGATCCAACAGCAATGAGAGCATGTGCCTTGAATCAAAGCTCGCCTCAAACGCGTGCATAGTGCGTTGGGCGAGCGTGCGTTCGTGAAGCAGAGGTCGCGGGGTCGAATCCCCTGTACACCTCAAATTGAAGGTGCAGGTGGGGCGTGGTCGATTGTACCCGTTGGATCTCTATCAGGCGGCGGTGGAAGCGGCCACGTGGCGCACCCAGATGCAAGGAGTGGCGTAAGTGCGTGATGAAGGTGCGGGCGAGCTTAATCTTAAGTGGTCCGATCTCGCGATTGGATGGTTGAGGATTTTTGGATGTGCATAAGGCATTTTGTGCGCAAAGCTGAGGAGGCGGGCGGGCGTGCACACTAAGCCCACGTTTGGGGCTTTAGTGACGAATAAATTCGTCACTAAAGACCCTTACATTAATGTTTTAAACATGGATTGACCTAATTGCCCCTCCATTCTTCACCTATAAATAGCCCTACGACCCCCACACTTCATCCCTTCCTCTCTTCTCTCACCCTCTCAAAGGCTCTACGAGTTGGTTCCAAACTCGGGTTGCTCCATTAGAGTTACAAAAATAATTTTCCATCTTCTCACCTCCTTCGTGGAGCATCCTACGGTTGTCCTCTCACCGCCATTCAGGAAGCGAATCCCACTGCAACGTCACCTTACCCCGTCCTCCGTCGTCCGTCTTCGTTCTCCCTTGTCTCGCATCTCACCACCTTCGTCCGGACACTCCGTCAATGCGGCTCATCCTCCAAGCAGCTGTCGAGGAGGATAACTTCTCTCCACCTTCTCTTTTCTTACTTTCTAGCATAGATTTCCTTCTTTCTAGTGTAATGAGTAGTTTTAATGAGTAGTTGTAACGAATCTCATTCAATGATTATGAAATACTTGTTCATTCTCTCTCTATTTTGTTTTATTTGTATTATTCTTTCTCTCTCTCCTATTCTTTATTCTTTAAATAGATAGCTAGTGTAGATTTAATTCAACCAGCTAATCTGCTTCGTGATAACAAATCAAACGTGATTTTTGATCAAATGTCTGCCTCCCTATGTTCGACCTAGAATTCCTTTGAGTTTCGGTAAATTTATCTGTTGATGGATTTTTCTTGCAAATTACGCTATGATGATGGGTTTTCAAAACCCAAATCTTTTTGCGACAAATTTAACATTTTGGTGCCATTGCCGAGGAGGAAATGCTCTTTGATTTTTCATGTTTTCTGACTTACTGATTGTTTACCTCACTTTTCTCCTTTCTTATTGTGATTGCAGGTACTCACATGAGGTGGGCAAAAGTGGTTGATTGGAGTAAAGTACTATTGAAGGATCTGTAAGTAACTCCACCTCCCCACCCACTAGATTTCATTCCACTATCTAATAAAAAAACCCTAATTAGCCTATGAACTTGTATAAACTCTAAGGTTAGTTCTGATTGTTTGTTTGACACTTTCACCCGCCTCACCCTTTGCATATAAAAGAAAAAAATTAAAAAAATCTCACACAGGTACACAACCTCTTCTGATTCTTCATACTCAACTGGTAACCCGATCTTTGGGACCGGTACACTCATCAACACATAATTGAGTACAAATCAGATTAGGTAATCACTTGTGTGCCTAATTAAGTGATGCATTAGGCCAATTGTTTGAGTTGTTTGGGCCGCACCACTTCAACTAAAAATAACTTATCTAGTAGTTGTCAAAGAGGTTCAACTTTTAGGATTAATTAGGCACTCCACATTCTTTTAAGTTTTAATGGAAGACATCTTCACCAGTATTTTCAAAACTTGGTGTGCCAACTGAACTTGATTGAATATCCCTAAAGTTGAATCCTAAAAGCTACTAAGCAAGATTTAAACCCTAAAATTCACCACATCCAAAAATAATTTTGCTTGAACACCATTGGTTGTGCATGCACACACATAATCAATCATTAAGGGCACAACCCAGATAAAAGAGCCCATCACATTTTAAAGTATATTCAAACCTGACCCTAATTAAAATAGAGTAGACATTGGCCTTAAGAATTAGACTCACTCTTCGGATCCCAGATCGAGATTATTTTCTATTAGTCTGCTTCTACTGTTCAATCTGATGTCTAGCTAGGGGAGCAGAATCAAATGATGGCGGTTGGGGGGTATCAAAGGAACCTGAGGCGAAAGCCAAGGGAAGAGCCTTCCCCCCATACCCTTCCACTAACTAACTGGATTGATCAGAAAGAAGTAGATAAAATCATTTCTTCATCTCAAGACGGGTTCTGGGAGTCTGTAGGTCTTTAGGCTAGCCCACTTAAGGACAAGTTTGATTGTTTGTATTGTAGGGCACCTTTCTTCCTCCTGTTTTGTCATGATCCTTCCACATCCTATTCGCAATTCCACTCCTACCCTCCTACCACTACTTCCCAAAATGATTATTATTTCAACCAGACTTATTCTCATCCATCTTCTAGTTGGGATAATCCTAATTGGGGATACAGTTCTGGACCTTTGTGTTCAGGGTCTAACCCTAGACACCATGATCTTGATTCTTATCCTTCTTTGACCTACATCGATTATATATCACCGTCCTTATATGAACAACCTAATACAATCTACAATTAAGAAGGATACGCTGATCCTTACCCTTCCCCGGATTACACTGCATATGGGTCATCACCTTTTTATGAACAACATGAAATGACCTATTATCAGGTAGAGTATCAAGAACCTCAATTTGTTGACTCCCCTGCACTGAAACCAAACCCGCCCAACCCTGAACCAAACGATTTGGTTCAGGTTAACCAGGCCCAAGATAAGGTGTTGGCTAACTTAAGGAATACCATACAATCTTTAGAAGCTCAACCAACACCTTGCCCTGAAGAATTGGAGCCTTTGATTAAAATGATTCACGATTTTAACAAGTATTTGTTGGATTAGCTCCAGGATGTTAAGGACAAGGACCCAAGTACATTTTTACTTGGGAAGTTATCAAAATTGACGATGAGATTTGTGATTGCTCTAGTCCAATCTTGTGATGATTCCCAGGATGAACCCCTGTCAGGAGAGCCAATGTCAAAATCTGCTTAGGCACCTGTAGGGGGGACACGTTTTATGAGACCAAGGTTGACCAGGTTGTTCTAGAGCAATCAAATAAGGATGAATTGAATTATTCTCCTGAGATCCTTGAGCTAGGGTACAAGGAAATGTATGTCTCCATGGATCACAAAGTGATTGATAATTTTGAGACATACATTAATGCGGATTTAGAATTCTTTGATTCTAAAGGTGAAGAATCATTATGCGAAGTCTTACCTGAGTTTACAGCACACGATTTTAGTGAGACGACTGGGCTTGAGGAATTCGATGAATCATTTGATGGCCCTAAAATTGAGGAATTTGATCCGGTTGGGGCTCACATGGCGAATTCAGATCCTATTATTAAGGATTCAATTCAAAGCCCCGATCCTCAATCACACCCCATTAAGCATAATGACGATTATGTTCTTGAGATCATTCGACTCAAGTCAATTCTAATTCAGTCATAACTCTTAGACTTGAAAATTTTAGATGGGGTGTTTAATATGCAGGAGGTCCCTGAATTTGAAATTTTAAATGAGAGGAATTGGGAAATGAAATTTTGGAAAGCCAATTCCGGAGGAAGCGTAAGACAAAGTCTAAGGGTTCCGATTTGTCTGAAACCCCCAACCTTCTACTAGGACCCTTATGACATTATTTTTAAGGATGTGCAACCCAAGCACAAATTCATTGATTATCCTTTTGAGTTTGATTTCTTTGTTATTCGACTTTTTGGACTTGGGTTGCATCCTTACAAATCGCAGGCCCGACCCCGCTTGCATGCTGATCATTGGTTTTAGATAATTTTTATCCAAAATCTTAGATATACTCGACCATGGGGTATGGGTCTGCACCACAATCTAGTCCACGTCTGTGGACATCTTCTCCTGGCAAGTCCAAAAATAGATTTTCTTATCTTGATTCTGACCTGCACTTGTGAATTCTTTATTTGTATAGTGTGCCTAATTAAAGGCACTAAACTCAGCACGTATACAGTCTCTTTTTCATCTTGGAGTCGACCTATTAATCACGAAATTCAGGTGTTTTCTTCTCTACTCCACTCTGTTTTATGTCTTTTTAATACAATGAGGACATTGCATTAGATAGGCATGGGGGGTGGATATCATTATCTGAATCAACTTGTTAGCTCCGTAGATTCTTTTTATTTTCTCTTTATTTTTTTAAAAAAATGTGGAATTAGGAAAGAGAACTAGGGCTTTAGAAAATTTTTAATCTTAGAGAATAAAATTGTATGACTTGAACATTTAGACCCTTCAGGTCTTCGGGCTTAATTAGCCTAGGTTCCACTAAAATGTGGATTTGTTTCTCGAGTCCTCGCCAGTTTGAATGTATTTCTAATTTGATTAAAAAAGTTGGGGTGATAAGTACACGACTTATTAACACGTCCTCTGATTTGAGGGGATTTTAAATCTAAGCATCTACACATTATTTGCACTGACTCACTTTTCGATAGTTTTAATGAAAATTGGATAGCTAATGAACCTTCTAAGGTGGTATGACTGGCAAGTTATCGTGGGTAATAGTCCATTGATCGGTTGTCCAGAGCCCAGCTACACAACCATTCTTTTCCAGCTGCCTTTAGGTAAATCTTAGATTAGGGTAGCCACCTACTTAGAAAAAAAAGAAAAAAATAGAAAAATATCCAAAAAAAAAGAAATAGAAATAGAAAAGGAGAAAAGAAAAAAAAAGAAATAAGCCACACTTTACCGCACAAGTATGGCTGACAAGTTATCATGAGTAACAGCTCATTGGTCGATTGTCCAGATCCCAACTCAAGAAATGCACGTTTAATTCCAAACACTTAGGAAGAAGTGGAGAAGTAGAATAAGTCGGGGAGATATATACTGGATTCACCCTTGTGTTGACCTCATAAAAATAAAAGTAGGGAGAAAGCTACCAGCTGAATAGATACACCTTTAGATAGAATTCTTTTTAAGGTCACCTACGGGCGTAGAAACCCGAAGTCCATTCTGATTGTCGATCAGTGAGTCTAACACTTTTCACGAAAATATGCTTAGAACTTAGAGTTCTCATCGAGTCTTGGGTGGGTTGAGTAGCTGTAGAAAGCTACTCCGAAACCCTAAACTCAAAAATCCAAAAAAAATTAGAAAAGAAGAAAAAGAAAAGGATCCTTCCTTGAATAAGGTGAGGGCTTGAGGTGGTTTGTATTTTGGCAGACACTCGAGTGCTCTTGTGTCTCTGTAATTCAGGTTTTAGTTGAAATTCCTAAGAGTTGAAAAATAAATTTTGCCCAAGAAATCTAATTCTAATTCTCTTATAAATAGTATGTAGTTTTGTTAGGGACTAGAAAAAGATAGGCATGGGGGTGTGATGTAAATACGTTTATATCACATAAATCATCTATTTATGCATGTTCTTAGGCGTATAGTTGCATCATACATTATAAATATTGCATAACATGCATCATCTTACATTTAGGTTATATTGTATAAAGTTTAGGTTATTTTTCTCTTTTTTTGGCCAGGTAATAGGACAATATCATATCAGGGCCTCGGATTGAAGATCCAACCATACAGATCAGATCAGGACGACGATTGGAATTCAACGACTTCAAGATTGCGCCGATCGGACTTCCATAGTATCAGAGTGACGATCGATGTTTAATGACTCTAAAATCACCCCGATCGGACTTTCATAGTATCAGATGCAGTCCAAGAAAGATCAGAGGTCAAGAGGCCAGGTGGTGTGAATCCGTACTTCAGATGACAAATCCGACCGCACAAATGGGTTCAGATCGATGATCACAGCCCAACGACACGAAAATCGTCCAATCCGACATCTGTGGCACTACCTACGAGCATATGAAGATGGACGGCTAGAACGGTGCCACGTGGCACCATCCTAATCACCTAAACAGACCCATGAACATCCGTTCCCTCTCTCTCCTCAACCACGTGATCAAATCTAGGCTATTGGGTCTTGTTCCAACGGCCATGAGAGCACGCGCCTTGAATCAAAGCTCGCCTTAAATGCGTGTGTACAAGTTGGGCGAGCACGCATTTGCGAAGCAGAGGTCGTAGGGTCAAGCCCCCCGTGCCTCAAATTGAAGGCGCGGTTGGGGTGTGGTCGATTTCGCCCGTTGGATCTTGATCGAGTGGTGGTGGAAGTGGCCACGTGGCGTGCTCAGATGCGGGGAGTGGTGCAAGGGCACAATGAAGGTGCAGGCGAGATGAATCTTAAGCCGTCCGATCTCGCGATTGGACGGATGAGGATTTTTGGACGTGCATAAGGCATTTTGTGCGCAAAAGCTGAGGGGGCGGGCGGGCACGCGCACTACGCCCACATTCAGGGCTTTAGTGACGAATAAATCGGTCACTAAAGACCCTGACATTAATGTTTTAAACATGAATTGACTTAATTGCCCCTCAATTCTTCACCTATAAATAGCCCTACGACCCCCACATTTTCTTCATCCCTTCCTCTCTTCTCTCACCCTCTCAAAGGCTCAACGAGCTGGTCCCAAACCCGGGATGCTCAATTAGAGTTACAAAAATAATTTTCCATCTCTCACCTCCTTCGTGGAGCATCTCACGGTTGTTCTCTCACGGTCATTTGGGAAGCAGATCCCATTGCGACGTCGCCCTACCCCATCCTCCGTTGTACATCTTCGTTCTCTCTCATCCTGCATCTCACCACCTTCATCCGGGCACTTCGTCAATGTGGCTCGTCCTCCAAGTAGCCGTCGAGGGGGATAACTTTTCTCCACCTTCTCTTTTATTGCTTTCTAGCATAGATTTTTTGCTTTCTAGTGTAACGAGTAGTTATAATGAGTAGTTGTAATGAACGTCATTCAATGATTATGAAATACTTATTCATTCTCTCTCTATTTTGTTTTATTTGTATTATTCTTTCTATCTCTTTTATTCTTTATTCTTTAAGTAGATAGCTAGTGTAGATTCAATTCAACCAGCTAATCTGCTTCGTAACAACAAATCAAACGCGGTTTTTGATCAAACGTCTGCCTCCCTATGTTCGACGCAGAATTCCTTTTGAGTTTCGGTAAATTTATCTGTTGACGGTTTTTTCTCGCAAATTACGTTACGACAATGGATTTTTAAAAACTCAAATCTTTTTGCGTGGATTTTCTTCTTCAACAGTAAGTCTACCTCATCCTCGTTTGGCATTTCGGCTGAGATGAGGGCTCTATATACTTTTTCGTTTGACTTTCGTAGCGAAAGCACCATTAAGGCATTTTTGGATGCTTATGGGCTCGGGGGGGTTCCTTTCCATGCTTGTAGGACCGAACCTACCTGTGTTTAGACAGGACAAAGGAGATGTTTATCATTTGTAGATACACCATAGAACACAGTCTATAGGTACTGTTAAATCTATTTTTAGTCTTCTTCCTTTCGTATTACCACCTTGCCCCTTCACAACTTAACCTCAACTGTTGGCTCGTCCTCAATGCTTTTATCATTATTTGTCTTCATCTGGGGATTGCTTCCTATCTAGGCATTTTCTGCTTAATTTTTGGGCTCATGCCCCTTAAAGAGAAAAGGGGCAAGCCGCCTTTTGGGATTATACCCTGTACAACCTACATACTAGGTATTGAATTGTTGATCTCCCTGATAGTTTAAAAGAGCAAGACCATCGTTTCTTTCTCCTTTCTAATATTAAGGATTGGACCATCCCTTACACCTAGAGAGGCCTGCCTAAGGGGGACTTACCGCCTAGAGCCGAGGAACTCGACCCGTCTGTGCAGGCAGACACAGACAAGGTAATGAAGTTCGAGCCAATTGCCTACTTGGTACTCAAGTGGGATGAAGTTCTAGAGGCATTGTCATGGGTCGCAGATGCCTATCTCACACCAAGTAAGTTGAGGGGTAATAGCTTTAGAAAGCATATTTCCTCAACCCTTTACTTAACTTGGCTTTTGCTTGGTGACAGCTTTTGGGTGGTTTGCTCACTCGGATACCCCCAAGCGTCGAGGCAATAGCACCAACCACCGCACGGGGGGGAAGGCCTCAAGAGTAGGGCGAGGGGAGTCAATCCTCCTGCTTGCATGAGGCGAAGAGGAGGAAACATCAAGAGTTCCCCTAAAATGCCTGAGAAGGGGACCGACTGTGAAGCTCCTGATGGGAGAACCAGTGGTGCCTGCCTTCGAGAGCTTGGGTGGGATTGAGACGGAGGAGGGCTTTGTGAACTCGTCTCTTTCGTCTAGCTCGCCCGAGGCGATCATTCTGAGCGACTCCCCTCTCGGGGACCCGACAAGGATGGCCCAGTCGGGGAGTACTGCTTTGCTCATCAAGTCCACTGCCTCCTTCGCTCAGCTGGCATAGGAGGTGGCTGTCACTGGGGGCTTCTTGAGTGGCAGCGTGTTCGCACAACCCTACCCCAGGCGAAGCTCAACGGGGATGGGGGTAATGGTGGATCTTTTTGGCCGTGGTAGTTAGGGGATGATAGGCCAATTAGTCGGGTCCACAAGGGGATCCATACTAGAGTTGGCTATTGAGGGCCCTGGATCGAGCTAGACGATGCCGATTCAGGTGAGAGCTTTGAGCAGTGCCCCTCGCTTGGAGCAACTGGTGCTCCGTCTCCTGAATGATGCCCTATTATGGGCGATCCCCCATCAAGGGGGAATGAACTTCAACCACATGTTCTATTACTGTTCACGTGTGGTAAGTTCTTTTCTGTTGAACCTTCAATTTCTATTTTTTATAAGACCTTGAACCTCATATCCTCCAACTGTTATTCATGACAGGTTAAAGCACTCGGGATCCTCTTTGTCCCGAGAGAGGGCATGCCAGCAGGCATCACGGATCCTGGCGTCTCTATTGAGGCGACTGAGATGGCCACCAAATGGGCTGTCACGTGTGGGTGTAGGGGAATCTTGACCGTCTGCTCATGGAGGAGACTACCGCCCGGAAAAGGGCAGAAAAGGCTGCAGAGAATGCTACGAGAAGGCTATGCTCGTAGCAACTGGCGGTTAGCCAATTGACTTGACTGTAAGAGGAGTTGAAGAAGGCTCGCCAAGGCCTGAGACTTGCTAGGTACATTGGTGACAAGCTGGATCAGTACCATATTGAGATCCATAAGAGAGATCTCGCGGTGCTACAAGATTTATCCGAGTGCTTGGAGTCCTCCTGTACAAGTGTACTATCTTTGAAGGAGGAGGTACAGGTGCTCAAGGTTTAGCACTCCTCATCCATAGAGGGGTACAAGATGGCTGTTGAAGAAGAGCACCTTCGCTTGGGCACGACTATTGACGAGCTTGCACATCTAAAGGTCAGCCATGAGAAGGTGGAGGTAGCTGTGAGCAACCTGAGAGCCAACCTTGCCAAGGCTTGTCAGCTCGTAGAGGAGAAGGGAAAAAAGGTGCTAGAGCTGGAAAGCGTGGCACAACCGGAGCTCAGACCTAAGACGGTGATGGGCTTCTTTGCCTCTGATTCGTCTATGGAGGAGAGCAGGGAGACGATTGATAAGTCCATTTTTAGTGGACTAAATTAGAGCCTAAGTGCATTATCAATGAGATGAGAATTTAATTTAGAGTATGTATTACATTGATAAAATTATTTAAGCTCGTAAATTATCATTCTAACATTTTTATTGAATGGAGGTGTGCCCATTATATTCATGCACTAATATATTTACATATGTATGTTTTTGCCAGAATAAAGTGGGCACATCAATTTTGGTATCTTGGGTTTTATCAGAAAAGGAAAGGAAGAAAGAAATTCCAAAAAATTCATTTTTTTTTGGAACTTAGGATTACCTCCCATAATCATTCATTTCCATCAGAGATCTTCGTTATTTGAGCCAAAAATACCTACCACTCTCTCTTATTTCCATGCATTCACATTCCTTGATATTCTGTGATTTTCCTTCCTTATTTTCTCTCTCTCCCCCCGATAATCTCTCTCTCTCTCATTCTCTTTTCTCTCTTATATACAAGCACATGGAGAACGAATCATCATCATCTTCCTCCCCACGAAGGAAGGACCTCCCTCAGCCTTCGTCACCACCTCTCTCCCTCACGCTGACCTCACAACCCCCTCGACCGTGCTCCATCCTCTCTAGCAATTACAACAACTTCCATCACCGTGCCATCGACATCACCACTACGAGCCTCCTTGACACACGAACAGCAACCTCTCCATCACTGCAAACTACTGTGCGCCATCCATGACACTGCGTCCATACCGTGTCTACGACATCACCACTGCGTCTCGTCCCTACTACAATCGACTGCCACTGTGGTCAGAGGTGACAGCTTCAACACCACCACCATAACCTCAACGACTTCCTCCTCATAGTGACCACTGATTGCGCAGCAATCATAGGTCTTACTTGACCTAGATTAGGGTAGGACTTAGCATAAGTTAGGGAAATTCATGCATGCATAAGCATTATCTGCATCTTCACTGCTTTACTTTAGCTATGCATAAAATAATGTTATAATGTGCTGATTAAGTGTATTATGTCAATTGCAGGCAATAAGCTTATTAGAAGCTAGATCTGGAGAAGGATCTAAAGCTGGATCAAGAATTATGAGTGTTGCAGCAGGACTAAAGCAGAAGACTTAGATTAGACATAGGGAATAATGATGTAAGGGAGTTAAGGTTGCTATTCTATTAAGTAGGAATAAAGCAGTAAAATGTGAAAAGCTTAGGCCCATCCTAGCCCTAGGATAGCCTAGAGACTTCCCCCAAGCCTTAGCCACCCTTAGATTAGGTCACAACACCCTAGAAAGCCCTAAAACCCTAGTTCCAACCATCATTTGGACGTCTAGATAAGTTATAGGATGTCCAGAACCCTTAGCCATCTCCCGCACACCTCAAACCCACTTCTGCAGTGTTACTGGATGTCCAGACACTTTGTCAGACATCCAATTTTGCAGAATACCCAAAACAGAACCTAGATTTCCCCCTGACTCAGATTGGACGTCTAGAACTGAAGTCTAGACATATGATTTTTTAGTATAAGTCGTCTGATCATGTTTTTGGACATCTGGAACTGGTCTCCAGTTCCTGTTTTGAGATTCAAGCCTTGATCTTAGATCTCTAGCTCCCTAGACTTAATCCCAACCCCATAGAAACCTAAATTAAGGTGTCCTAACCCTAGTACATCACCTCTAGACCTACCTAAGGACCTAATTAGGTCCTCACCAAACCCAATTGACTTAGATCAAAGTCAATTACCATCACCTAAGTCAATTGGACTCATTGAGTCCAATTGAGCTCAGATCTCAACCCACACAAGTTCAATTGGACTTAGTGAGAGTCCAATTGACCTAAACCCAACCTAATTGAGTTATTTCACTCTCAATTAGGTTCACACTCATTCAATTAAACTTAAGATAAGTTTAATTGCAATTACCCCTTAGCAATTAGGGTTTGCAACCCTAATTCAAGTTATACACCTACCCAAACCCCTTAGGACCTAACCTAGACCTCTTAGACACCTAGGGCACGACCACACACACACACACACACACACACCCATTCACGCACCCACACTTCTCTAGAGTTCTTTAGAACTCTCTTGAAGTGGCGCCAACTCTTGGTTGCCAAATTTAGCAATCAAGAGGCATTCAATTCTTAGATCCACAAATGGTGGATCTAAGAAACCACCAATCTCTCTCTTGGCCAGTCATTCTTGGGCTCTCTCTAGAGAGTTCCACACTTCTCTAGAGAGACTCCCTTAGGTCTATAAAATGACCTAAGGGGTGGCCATTTCCACCCATCCACTTTTGGCCATACATGCTTGGCTCCATCCACCTCCACTTAGGCTATCCACCACCATCTCCACTTCATCTCCACGAGCTGAGCACCACCATGAAGGACACCACGGCAGGATGCTGGATCACTCCTCCAACCTCTCTCCAAGGGTCAGCCTAAGCTCCATTGGCTGCCCTTCATTCTCCTCTTTACCACTCCAAGGCCATCGGAGACCACCTCCAAATGCCCTCACTTTTGATAGATTAGTAGCTAGCTTTTTACATTTACTGCTTTTATTTACTGTTTAATAGTGTAGTCCTTATTCTCCCCCAATGATGCATGCAAAACCCCCCCGTAGATTCTTGTATGTGATCGTTTTCTAGTAGCTAGATTTACATTTCTAAACATTCCTGTACAAGCTTTCCTCTACGTTTCATGTTGCAAATACTTCTCCAAATGAATGAATGAAAGATACATTTATATATATATATATATCTATGTTTTGAAATCACCATGAGCTTATTGATTGCCATCTTTTCTGCATGATTCCAGTTGCATGTTTTCACTTATTTATCTGTTTCGCAACAAGCATGTCGTTTTCGGAAAATATAGAAAATCTAACGATAGATGCATTTTCTGTAAACAGACACCACCTTACTGGAATCGTGCGCACAAAAACTCACACTTTCACCTTTGTGATCTATTTAACATATGCACACATAATCAGAGTTCATAATAGAAGTGGTGAAATCTTAATCAGAAGACTGTAAACCGGCGTGCGATTTTAAACAAAGTAGAGCGGTAAAAGATTGAATTCAAAAGTAAAACAAACGCTTCCTAGAGACGAACGACCGGAACTCAAGTCACGTTACCTTTTATTAAATATCTTTGTTTGATCGTATTGCGCACTATAGTACGACGTTTTCCTATCAAAATGCGCTTTACGAATCGCAAACAACCACCACCGTGTTCCGCTCATCTTCTTGATGACAACCGTGATGTTGCCATCATGACCGCACCTTCTTCCACTTCGTTCGTCGACCAATAGGGAGAACACGCCCCCTCTCCTTTTCGTTTAAGACATTTGGAAGCCATCTTGGACGGACAGAGGCTTCCACCACCATCAAGCAGCTCCGCCTCCGCACAATCACAATCGTGTCCATTGGTGCTGACCCCCTCGTGCGCACCTCACCACATGCCAACTAGCCCTCGCGTGCACCCCCACTCACGTGCGCAAGCCACCGGAACCACATCCAACTCCAGCATGCATCGCAACTGCAGCGGCCATGCCCATCCCAGCCACCGCCGCCTACGCACAGCTACGTGGTCGGCCACCTTCGCGCACTAACCGGCCTTGCATGTGCACCCTCTCACACAGTCGCCAGTACCACCATCGTCATGACCCCCTCGCGTGTGCCTATAGCCAGCAGCACCACCAGGTGCACGAGCGCCAACAGAGCCACCATCGCCTACACGCAACTGGTCTCCTACTCTTCTTCTCTACCGTCAGAGAAGAACCCAAAGTCCACCCTCCTCCTCCACACCCAGCCAGCATCTCTGGCCTCGGTCCTTCACTTTGGGGACTCCATCGGACTTGCTACGCTACCATAAGCGCAACCACATCCTTTGACGGGCCAACCGTGTCGCACGCACACGGTTGGAAGAACAGGCAAGCAGCGGCCTCTTCCTCGCCGTTCGGTCGCCTTTGACTACCTCCATCTACACTGCCACCATCAACGAAAAGCTCTCGCCCCACTCGACCTCCAGCTGACTCTCCCTCTCCTCGAGTGAGAAGGATGATCATCCTCCCCTATTTCTCAACAGTGAAAGGGGCATTAAAATTTACACTTCCTACCATTGCCACTTTTGATTTTTCTCATTTTTCATGGGATATTAAATTGAGGAGAATTTGCATCATCACACTTATTTTTCCACGTATTTTTTCAACACTTGTTGATCACTTTTGACTGCATAAATTGGGACTTAGATTTGCATGCAAGAGAAAATTACATGAGATGCTACTGCACATGCAATGATCACATCTTTATTGAATTATTTTATTGAGGAAAAATTGGTTACATAACCCTTTCATTCTTAAATTATTGTGTCTTCTTCCTTTCACCTCATTTCACATCAGATTTAGGCATGGATTCCGCACATGATTGGGAGAATATAAGGGGAAAATATTTATGAATTTATTGCAGTTGCTCCTCCCTGTGATACGACCTAATCCACCATGGTTAGTTTTACTGATAAATATTTTTGTTAGAGATTTTTCCACCACGCAATTTTACTGCGATGATGTATTTTTCTGACAAGAGAAAATCTCCCATTCAAATGGTGCTGTTGCCAGGAGGCAACAGATGCAATAGATTTTCACGATTACATTTTGGGATTATTCTGAGGTGCACATTGATCTGACCAGTTGTTATTTTTTCTATGAGAGGAATCTGAAGAGAAGATAGGTGAGTGGAGCGACGACGTCGACCTTGAGTGACGCCCACACACGCGGAGAGGACGTGAAGAGGAGAATTGGATCCCACTTCAAAGGGGATTCTCCTTCATCATGAATTTTATTCATTTCTGTCTTCTCACCCTTATAGTGTCAGGGTTGATTTTTAGGGGTTTGTCCGCACGTTCTTTAGCATCTAGGGCTATTATCTGTGGTGATCTGCTTCTTGCCTCTAAAACAAAAAGAGAAAAAATATCGAGCTGACTGTTTAGGAGTTGCATTTCCTTAGGTGCGTGCATTTAGGGGTGATAAAGCAACACGTTAGAGTTCATTTTTGCATTACGTACATGTTTGCACGGAGATTGCTGGAGTCAGGTATATCATTCTATCTTTGCATCTAATTCTTGTTCATGTATTGTATGTGGATTAAATCTCAAGACCATCAAATTGATTGAATTGACCTAATTCAGTGGTCACCTAATTGAAATTGGGACTTCTAATTAAATTCGACTTTAAAACCAAAATCACATTTGATCTGATCAAAAGGGACTTGTGTGAGATTCTTCTCAAAATCAAACTGATTTGTGGTGTGATGCACACTTCTGGCACTAAGCACACACACTTGGTCTCGGTCCCTTAAGGCTGTAGGCACCGATCTCTTTGTTTGTGCAGAGCCTCCTATTTCACCTAGTGGTGGTGGTACTACCCTGTGACTAAGTGTTTTGATACTTCAAGGAGGGGGACACGCTTTAAAGGAACGAAATGGTAGTTAAGAGGCATCGCATTTGCATCGCCTCAAAGGAAGGGTTCGCCCTACTTGCATCCCTTAGTGCCGTCCTTGGAGTAACTTCTCACTAGGTCACTTGAGAGCATCATTGAAGCAAGGTGTTGGTCCTAGGGCATGCGAAGGTTGACTTAGGGCCCGTAATTGATTGAGCAACTTCTTTGGCCACCAAGAAAGAACGTAACCGACCTTTGTTTTTCTCTAAAGAGTTGGTCAGGGATCTCAAGTTATAACCCCCTCTTATACCACTAAAGTGGGAACGAACAGGTGTAAACTTGACCCCATTTGTCAACTTTGAGGGGTAGATTGGAGGTTGACTCAAATCTACTCTAAGAAAAAAGAGAGTCCCATTGCCTTGCGTTTGATTGGGGTGTGTTTTCCAAGTCATGGTTTACAATAGCTATTGCACTTCTTACTTTCACCCTAGAACACCGAATCTCAATCCCATGACTTACAGTTATCCATCATCTGATGAGTGAAAGTCCCTACTAGGAGGGGGTGACGTAATAATTGCGGAAATAAATATAAACAATATCACAAAATAGGCAATCACAAAATGTACACAAGTAATTTTTAGGTGGAAACCCAAACCGGGTGAAAACCACCACCTAACCCTCTCGAGTTAGGATTTTCCGATCAACCAAGTTGATCAAAATCCACTAAACGAATCACTTTAAACGAGGGTGATTCAACCTCAGTACAACCACGCTACAAGTACGAGGGTAGCGTTCCTCAACCCCTTCTCTCCACGAGAAGGATTTTGTCCCACGAAGGAGACGGGAATTCGCAAAGCGAATACCCAACCAAAATACAAAGATAAAATAAAGCAACAGTCCTATAGAGCCAACAAAATTAAACCTAGCTTCTATAGGAAATAGGAAACTCCCCTTTGCAAGGAGTGCGTCGATGATGACGCGGTGCGTGTGCCACGCGACGGCGCTACGTCGCTCTCGTTATCAACAGCGGGAGAGCGGGCGCGCGAAGGCTTGATGCTCTCAAGAGAATGAAACTAGAGCTTGGAGAGCAAGGGCCTCAATTGGACACAAAAGAGTGGAACTAAGTTGCTTAGGTGTGTCTCTTGTTTCTCTTAGTGTGTATGTTGTGTTTCTAGGTGTATTTTTTTGTTGCAAAGGCTCCCCTCTATTTATAGAGGCCTTAGGAAGGCTTTAGAAGGCTTAGGAAATGTTCTATAGCCGTTGGGAACAAAGCCCAAGAGAATCAGGCCGAAATCAGGACAATGATTACACTTTACAGGGTTATCAGACGTCTAACTCTGGCATCAGACGTCTGGAAGGCCACTTTAAGACGTCTGATTCCAAGGTCAGACGTCTGATTCTATGCGGGTTTCTCCCTGACTTGAATCAGATCTAAACAGGGTTTTTGTACAAGTCCATCAGACGACATAGAGGACGTCTGGCACTAAGTCTGGACGTCTGGAAACCTACTTTTACCGTGGGAATTGATTTCCAAACGTTGCAACGGCTAGAAAATCTCTGAGAAGAGATTTTGGGTCAGCCGAGGCAAAACGGTCATTTATCAGACGTCTGTGAAGTCCTATGGACGTCTGATAAGGCTCTAACGGTCATATCCTTGAGTGTCTTCTAAGCCAGCCAACGGTCCACTAACTGGACGTCTGGCAAAGTCATCAGACGTCTCCTAAGACGTCTGGTATAAGGTCTGGACGTCTGAATTCATCAGACAGAAGTAACTATGTCCAGCCTAACAGTTATCAGACGTCTGAAACAACAGTCAGACGTCTTAAAATCCTTTATCAGACGTCTGATTAGTGAATTAGACGTCTGGAAAGTCAGTTTTAACCCTATATTGGTTTTCTAAGTGTTCTACAGAAAACCTAAGTATCCTAGGGTTGTGCCGGTGTTCCTAGGACTACTGTTAGGGTTCTTTGAGGCTCTTTAACATAATGTCTAAGGAAAATAAAGAGCAAGAAAATAAATACAAGAGATACATGAAAGGATAAAAAAGAGTCTATCCTATTCTTCTTGTCTTCCATCTCCAATCTTTCGCTCCACGCGAACCTCCTCTATTTTCCGTCAAGCTCCTCCAATCCGTCCTGGATGCGAGCTCGAGTTCCGTCTAAACACGTCTTCATTTGCAATTGACCTGAAATCTAGGACTCAAATTGCAAATGTTAAATAACACGTGTTTTGTTATCATCAAAACAAATGATCGTGGTGCTCTAGCACCAACAATCTCCCCCTTTTTGATGATGACAAAACCGTAAATAATAATGCATAAAAATCCTCCCCCTTTTTGACATTATCAAAAAGGTTTGATTGATTTTATATTTCCTATTACTCCCCCTTAAAACATGCTCTTCTATTTATTTCTAACAAAGGTAATGTCCTCCCCCTTTTTATAACAACAAGATAGCTATTATTTTTCTCCCCCTTACTAAAGGAAATTTAGCTAACTTGTATCTCCCCCTTAAAAATTGACAATAAGCTCATCATTTTTAATTCCCCCTATCTAAATGCTTATAAAAAGGATAGGGTTAAGAATTTTACCTCACCTACCATGGCCAATAAAATGGCCCGAATGGTGGTGGTGGATGCCACATCGGATGGGGCTCCCATCCGTAGCTTGGAGGCCCGGGCATTGGCGCCAGTCTCCAATCTGGTGGTCGACGTGCGGCGGGTCCGTCGTTTGTTCGCCGTCTCGTCGGTCTTCTTCTTCTCCTCCTTGGTCTACTCATTGGTTCTCCCAACTTAAGTTGACCAGCCTTGAGTTTGTAGGTCCAGTCCTGTGTATTGTAGTTATCCCTGAATCCTACAAAACAAGATTCTAATTTTTTCTTCGGTATCCAAGTGAGCTTGGATCCGGATCTGTTAGCGGGTCTCCTTGATGGAGATCCTTTCTCAACCTTAGGGCTATAAAACTTATCTACTTTGTTGATTAATTTGTTAGAATTTTCCCTAAGACATGCAATTTCTCTTTCTATAATTTGCATCTTAGTCTTTAAATCAAAAATTTCTAACTTTAGACTATTATTTTCCTCAATCAATTTATTATTTTCATTGATGAGGTTATGATTTTCTAATAACAGGTTATTATCCTTAGGACTAGTCTCTATATCCTTGAGTTGTTTTTCTAACCTATCATTTTCAATTCTAAGAAAACTAAGGTTCTTTTTAATGCTTTTATTTTCTACCCTAAGTGATTTACTAATCTCAAAAAGTTCATTAAAAGCTTCTTGTAAATCCAGGTTTACCACATTGTCGGAGTCGCTTTCGCTGTCGATGTCGCTTTCTCCGATTGCCATGAAACCAAGGCACGTGGTTTCCTTCTCTCCGAGATCTTCTTCCGAACTCGTCTCCTCATGAGTGCCTTCCAACCTCCTCCATATCTCGTGAGCGGTGGTGCACTCTTGGATTCGTTCGAATTCTTTCGGACTCAACGCGCAATACAGGGCATTCATTGCCTTTGCGTTGAGTGAAAGATCTTGAATCTGCAGCTGCGAGTAGCCTCCCGCGGGTTTTTCTGGGATGTCGAATGGCGTCTCGCATCTAGCCCAGACCGTGAAGTCGGTGGCTTGAAGCCACGTCTTCATCCGCAGCTTCCAGTAGGGGTAGTTGCTCCCGTCGAAGAACGGCGGACGGGTTGTGGACTGCCCCTCGGAAATCCTGCTTGTGGAACAGCTTCCCTCCATGTGATCTTTCCGCGGATGTTACTCCTGTCGGCGGAAAACCTGCTCTGATACCAATTGAAAGTCCCTACTAGGAGGGGGTGACGTAATAATTGCGGAAATAAATATAAACAATATCACAAAATAGGCAATCACAAAATGTACACAAGTAATTTTTAGGTGGAAACCCAAACCGGGTGAAAACCACCACCTAACCCTCTCGAGTTAGGATTTTCCGATCAACCAAGTTGATCAAAATCCACTAAACGAATCACTTTAAACGAGGGTGATTCAACCTCAGTACAACCACGCTACAAGTACGAGGGTAGCGTTCCTCAACCCCTTCTCTCCACGAGAAGGATTTTGTCCCACGAAGGAGACGGGAATTCGCAAAGCGAATACCCAACCAAAATACAAAGATAAAATAAAGCAACAGTCCTATAGAGCCAACAAAATTAAACCTAGCTTCTATAGGAAATAGGAAACTCCCCTTTGCAAGGAGTGCGTCGATGATGACGCGGTGCGTGTGCCACGCGACGGCGCTACGTCGCTCTCGTTATCAACAGCGGGAGAGCGGGCGCGCGAAGGCTTGATGCTCTCAAGAGAATGAAACTAGAGCTTGGAGAGCAAGGGCCTCAATTGGACACAAAAGAGTGGAACTAAGTTGCTTAGGTGTGTCTCTTGTTTCTCTTAGTGTGTATGTTGTGTTTCTAGGTGTATTTTTTTGTTGCAAAGGCTCCCCTCTATTTATAGAGGCCTTAGGAAGGCTTTAGAAGGCTTAGGAAAGGTTCTATAGCCGTTGGGAACAAAGCCCAAGAGAATCAGGCCGAAATCAGGACAATGATTACACTTTACAGGGTTATCAGACGTCTAACTCTGGCATCAGACGTCTGGAAGGCCACTTTAAGACGTCTGATTCCAAGGTCAGACGTCTGATTCTATGCGGGTTTCTCCCTGACTTGAATCAGATCTAAACAGGGTTTTTGTACAAGTCCATCAGACGACATAGAGGACGTCTGGCACTAAGTCTGGACGTCTGGAAACCTACTTTTACCGTGGGAATTGATTTCCAAACGTTGCAACGGCTAGAAAATCTCTGAGAAGAGATTTTGGGTCAGCCGAGGCAAAACGGTCATTTATCAGACGTCTGTGAAGTCCTATGGACGTCTGATAAGGCTCTAACGGTCATATCCTTGAGTGTCTTCTAAGCCAGCCAACGGTCCACTAACTGGACGTCTGGCAAAGTCATCAGACGTCTCCTAAGACGTCTGGTATAAGGTCTGGACGTCTGAATTCATCAGACAGAAGTAACTATGTCCAGCCTAACAGTTATCAGACGTCTGAAACAACAGTCAGACGTCTTAAAATCCTTTATCAGACGTCTGATTAGTGAATTAGACGTCTGGAAAGTCAGTTTTAACCCTATATTGGTTTTCTAAGTGTTCTACAGAAAACCTAAGTATCCTAGGGTTGTGCCGGTGTTCCTAGGACTACTGTTAGGGTTCTTTGAGGCTCTTTAACATAATGTCTAAGGAAAATAAAGAGCAAGAAAATAAATACAAGAGATACATGAAAGGATAAAAAAGAGTCTATCCTATTCTTCTTGTCTTCCATCTCCAATCTTTCGCTCCACGCGAACCTCCTCTATTTTCCGTCAAGCTCCTCCAATCCGTCCTGGATGCGAGCTCGAGTTCCGTCTAAACACGTCTTCATTTGCAATTGACCTGAAATCTAGGACTCAAATTGCAAATGTTAAATAACACGTGTTTTGTTATCATCAAAACAAATGATCGTGGTGCTCTAGCACCAACAATGAGCATTGGGATCCTTTCTACTCCTATTATAAGAGCATTGGTCTAATTAATCCCCAACTCAGTGATGGTGAGCAGAACCTAGGAGAAGGGTATCCCAGCCCTAGCTCTCCCATGACTATACCGAACCCACCCACCCGTAACGATTTTGCTTATCGAGGTTGGATCGATATTCCTAGGCAACTTGAACCTGAGCTTGACTATCCTCTCCAATATGATAATAGCCTCTCCTTTTTTATGATAGAAAGGAAAAAACAACAGAAAGAAATGATGGATTCTATGTGAGAGATTTTGAGGAATAGTCAAAGATTAATTGAAGAGATTAGCTAGCTTAGCAATGCTCCTACAGTCAATTCTGATCCCTACCTCTATACCCCTGATTACCAAGACAATTTCAAGGAAAACAATGACAACAAAGATCTTATTTTGAGGAGTAGCTATCACTTAGACATCCCCCATGAGATATGCCCACTAGAAGGCAATCCTAGTGATTATCCACCTGATCTTAATTGGAGCCAGAAGAAGGGAAAGATGGTCCCATTAGATGAACTCGACCCAAATGATAGTATCTTTGCTACATTTGGTGAAATAGGTCACAGTCAAACAGTCAACCCAACTCCCATTCTGGATTTTGAGTTGGAATCTGCACCCCATTCTAGGGATGCTGAACCTATACCTTACACCTCTGAGGACCTTGCACCTTAGTTAGATCTCCCTAAGGATTGTAACGAATTCCAGGAGTCTTGGATATCGGACGAAATCATATTGGAAGAACGTGATCCTCTACTTAGGGGACCAACCTGTCATTAAACACTCTGAGGATTTACAGGTACCCAACACAGGTGACCCTGAGGGAATTGATACTAAATTGGAAGACTTGGATCAATATTGGTCTTAGGGACATGAAGAGTTGATTTTTGAGGAGGACAAGGGAACACTTGAAATACTTGACCCTGGCTTTGAAGATTTTCCTAAGTCTTAGAGAGAAGAAGGAAGAAGCGTAAAGGAGGATGATGATGACTTTGAAGGGCCTGGAGTCAGAATATGGAGTGACTCTAAGGGGAAATATGTTTTGTTCAAGGCCTTACCCCTTGAGGATTTCACTGATTGAGCCAAATTCGGATTCCCACCTACTTTTTACTACAAAGATCATCCTCTCAAACATTATGAAGAAATGGAAGCAATTAGTACTCTTGATGAAGGAATCTATGCATCCAAGGGGCAGGATCTTAGCATTGAATAAGAACTAGGGGATGTCATTGTTGAGGACACTTACACTCCTGTTGCTTCCAACCCACCTTTACATGATAATGAAATGGGCGACACCCTTGATCGGTTCAATTTGGAAGATGAACATTTGGGTCCATTCCAGGATGCATACACCAAGAATATGTAGCATGTAAGCCAATTAGTTACTTCAGCTGCTTCTGATGACATTCAAGAATTGGAATGGTTGTCAAGGATGAATGCTGAACCTCTCAAGCCCTCTTTGACCCTCATCCCTACCTCGTAATTGAGAGACTTACACTCCTGCAGAACCAACTTCCTAAAGTCTCTACTCACATTCCTGTTTTACGGGGAGATAACCAAACCAATACATCCTGTGATAGAGTGGTGAGTGTGGATTGACGCTTGTCCATGTCAGCCCATTAGCCTTAGGGTGTCCTTCTTAGCAGCCTCTTTTTCCCACACATATCTGCTTGAGGAGCCTTTGCCTCCTTGTTGTGCACTCCCGGAGGTCACTACTCATGCGTATTATGTGAAACCTCCAACAATAGCTCAGGAGTACCCTATTTTCACTTGCTTCTGGCGAGCATTTAGCTTCACTCTTCATCACCAGCTTGCCAACATCTTGGGTTACTTACTCTCTAGGCCAGGTTTGTTACATATCTTTTTTGGGTCTCCTTCAGCTTCCCTTCTAGAGCACGATTTGCAAGACATCCCAATTGCACCTTAGGTAATATCTTTCCTTGCTTTTCCTTTCCAATGTGGACATTGCAAGATTTAAGCATTGGGGGGGTATAACCTGAGGTTGTTCATAGCATGATACATATTCTGCATAAAGTTAGGGCATCCATCTTGTATCCAAACAAAAAAAAAAGAGAAGAGAGAGAAGGAAGGAGATGGAATCGTTGTAAGCTGAATTGCAAATATGTTGAGAAGGAAAAAGAAAGGGAACAAGAGAGAGACACAGAGAGAAAATGTGCAAAATTGTGCTGGTCCCAACATTTGATTATGGAAGAGTTACCTAAGTTTTGGGCTAGAATGAATATTAATTAAGTCCTAAAGTGCTAGAAAGGAGACAAGTGAGAGATACCAACTTTATGCCTCTTGGGTCAGTTTCAGGGCTTAAACACTCATGTATTTGTTAAGATCTGGACTATTTAGCAAGTCGTTGAGGGAGTTGCAAGGTTGATGTATTAAGTCTAAGGTTTAGGGAGTATTCAGCCCTGTTGCTCGCCCTTTGGTTTGTGCAATTGGGTAACCTAGGTACCCAAAAAAATCACACACTGGTCTGGTTTAGTGCATGTAATGAAGAATAATGGCAAAAAGTATTTTGCTATAAAAATGTTTTCTTGAAAATTTGACTTAGGAGCAGTTCAAAGACACAAGTTGATTGGACGAGTTCCTGACGCGGAGAGGAGGAATGAAAAAATACCCCCTCGAAGATGCGTTATAACATACTGTCTCCTCGGTGCTTGTCTCCTAAGATATCTAAATATCCCACCGGGGTACGGAAGCACCTTGTGCTGGTTCAGATGCTATGGGCGGCATTATCTCGAAATGTCGATTGCCAAGATTTGAACTTAGCTATAGAACACCATGGGCGACACTATCCCAAAGTGTCGAAAGGAAAGGTTCTGGGGGTTACCATGGGCGGTGCTATCCAAAATCATCGATTACCAGGGACCCTGCGAGGATTGATGGTGGGGACAAGGAATTCGATACAGATCGTGTTTAGGGCCAATCCGTTGGGTTTAGGGGAATTTAAAAAGAAAGCAATAAAACTCTCGAAATAATATCTCCCTCTCTTTCTCTTATCAAAAATGCACTGGTAAACTGAACCTAAACTTGCTGCACATATGCATGAGTGCTTTAACCACTGGGATCTAAAGGGTTTCTGCGGATCTTACTTGGCCACAAACACAAGATAAAGTGTGATATCGAGTGTGACATAGATTGTAATAAAAATATGGAACAAAAAAAACAATCTCATAATATACATAAAGATTTATAGTGGAAACCTTTATTGGTAAAAATCACTACCTAAGCCTCCTAGCTTAGGATTTTTCCAACTTGGTAACTCTAGTCAATCCACTAACGTACCACTTAAACGAGGGTGGCACAACCGCTGACACTGATCCCTTCTCTTACTAACCTGAAAAGAAGCACCAACAACAACAATAGCAACGAATTTCTCTCATCAGCTTGGGATTTGTAATCAAAGCAACAATTAAAATAAAATAATATAATCTTATGGAACCTCAAGGAAAGTTAAATCGGATTTCTACAGAGGTTCTAATATGTGCTTTGGAGAGCATGAAAATAGAAGCGTAGAAACACTTTGAGAAAAAACATGAGAACTTTTTTTCTAGATGGATTTCTCTTTGAAAGTGTGTTTTGAAATAAAGGGTGTGGAGCCCTATTTATAGGTGAAAATGGAGCATTCTTGGAATGTTGAGAAAATCATTCGAATCAAATTGGTTGGTCAATTTACTTAATCGGTCGATTAATTTTCATTTTGATCGATCAATTTACTTAATTGGTCGATCAATTGATGATCGATCAAATATTTAATTGGTTGATCAATTGCGAGAAAATCGGATTTGGCTGTTAGGCTAATTTGGCAGATTAATATTCTTATTTTGATCGATCAATTGATTTGATTGATCAATTCTAATATTTTGGTTGATCAATATTATCTAAATGTTTATTTTATGATTTAGAAAATGTTTGTCTTTAATCTTGAAGTTCCTTAAAGTAATTTTAGACTCAAGAAATATAAAAGAATTACATTGACTAAAGATAATCTTCACTTTACATTGACTAAAGTAATTGACTTGATTTGTGAGAGCGTGATCCTGAAAGATTAGTTCAAAATAAAACATAATTTTGTTTCATCAAAACAGAGGTACTTACAGGGTCAACGAGCCTCTGGGTAGTTTTTGCAGGCCTTAGAAACCTTCACGGCGGACCCAAGGCTGAGACTAGTCAGGTCCGTATCTTGCACTACAACAAATAAGGGTTTTCATCACGCTTAACAACCATGACCAAATGGCTTATAACCTCACTAATTAGCGACAACAAAAGTTGCATTGTGGAAGGGTCTTTGGTGATAGTTCCACCCAAAGTCGTTACCAAAGGCTTTGGTGACGGTTCCACCAAAAGCTGTCACCAAAGCCTCAGGGCTTTGGTGAAGGTTTTGGACAGAATTGTTATCGAAGTCGCAGGGCTTTGGTGATGATTTTGGGTAGAATCGTTGATGTAAACACATTTATTGAGGGTAAAATGAATATTCATGCATGTTTCTAGGCCTAGATTTGCATTTCATGCTATAAATATTTCATAGCACGCATCATTATGCATTTAGAGTAGTTGTGCATAATTTAGGCTTTTTGCATCCTTTTTGTGATCAGGAGAGAAGGGTATTTATTTTGGAGCCTCAGATTGACGATCCAGCTGTACGGATTTGATCAAAACGACGATCGGAGTCCAACGCCTTCGAAATTGCCTCGATTGGAGTCCTGTAGCACCATATCCAATCCGAGGATGATCAACGGCCAAGGGACTAGGTGATATAATTCGGAGCTTCAAATGACAAATCCGACTGCGTGGATGGATTCGGGTCGACGACGGCACAAAAATCAACTCAATCCGACCTCTGTAACAGCCCCTATAACAAAAAGAAGATGGATTGCCCAGATTGTGCCATGTGGCGCAGCCCAGGCTGCCCATGCACACGCACGTGCCACCGCACGCGCACAGCAGTGCGGGTGCGTGTGCACGCGCGAAGGCGGGCATGTGCACTGCGCAGTGCCAGCGCGTGATCTTGTGTGCGTGCGACAAAGACGGGGACAGCACAGTGCCAGCGACGCATGAGCTGGACCTACAATGACGCTTACAGCTGTTGCTAATTCTTCGCACGCCAGCAAAGCCAGCTATGGGCGTGAACGGCCATGAGCTGTCTACAGCGACTCTTCCAGCGACAGCCTGGAGGTCACTTATGGTCCCATACCTATTTTTGCTTCTTCTTCTCCACTATAAAAGGACCTACACCCCCTCCCTTCAAAGACATCTCTACCTACTCTATTCCCACCTACTCCCAAGCTCTAGCAAGCCTACCAATGCTCTGTTAGAGCTTGCTCTCAAGCTCCCAAGGATCCTATTAGTGTAGCAAACCTCTGCATCACCAAATATTCATCCATCTTCCCATCCCCATTCATAGGTCACTTTGGAGCCGTCCTCCCACCTTCATTCCAATAGCAGATCATCTCCGCCTTCTCACCTCCATTTCGGAGCCACGCTGAAGCTTTCTTCTACCCGACGTCCTCGTGCATCTCACCTCCATCGGCCCGCTTCTCACCTCCATCATCCGAGCTTCCGCCAGGCGTCGTCGTCTCGCCGAATAGCCGATTCAGGAGATTTCCTCTCTCCCCCCTCTCTTTTTATGCTTTCATAGTTTATTGCAATCAACATTGGATTGATATATATATATTTGTTCCATTTCTATCTTGTGATTCATTCTGCTTGTCCTCATTTCAAAAATACAAAAAATAAAATAAAATCCTAAAATACCAAAAAGAAACAAATCGAAGCACGATTTTCAATTAAAGTAAACGTCGCCTCCCTATGTTTGACTCGGGACTCCCTTGGAGTTTTGGTATAAATTTTATTTGATCACGAGTTTTGCAACTATGACGACGGGTTACTTGTAACCCTGATTTCTAACTCATGAAAACCGTGCGATCATTTTGACGCCGTTGCCTAGGAGGCAATGGAATTTACTTTATTGTTTATTGCATTTCTTTGCATTTACATAGCACTAACCCCACTTGTCTTTGATCTACTGTCTTGTAGGTACCCTACCATGGAGATCCAAGTGTGGTAGACTGGAGTAAAGTACGGGTAAAGTACTCTATAAGTGTCCCCCACATTCCCCCCCACTAGTTCATTTCGCCACACTCATAACCAAGACCTAATCGACTTAGGTGTTTGCATAAACCCTAGGATATAATTGTTTGTCTTGTTTGCCACCTTCATCCACCTCACCCCCGCGTTAAAAAAAAAAAGATACTTTCTGTGGGACGAATTAATATATACACTTCATACATCCACATTTGTGGCACATAATCGGACTTGATTTTCATCTACTCAACTAGACTTCCGACCTGTGGACCTGGTACACGAATTCAACACATAAAAGAGTAGAAATCATATTAGGTTAATCACCTTTTTATGTGCCTTAATCGGTGGTGCATTTGAGCTGATTGATTGAATTGTTTGGGCCGCACTACCTAATCTAAAAGAGGTTCATTTTCTAGCTACCCCATAGGATTAAATAACTAGGTCAAGCCAGGCACTCCATATTTTTCTTGATTTCTAAAGGAAGGTACTTGAACATATGCTTTCAAAAACAAACTTGCTTTGCCTCAGAAAACTTGGTTGAAAACACCTAATATTTGAATCCTAAAAGCTATTAAGCAAGATTCGAACCCTAAAACTCACCTCATCATTAATAATCTTGCTTGAAAGCCTCTTGGTTGTGCACATTCACACATTCTCAAACAAATCATTCAGGGCACAACCCATTAAGGGCCCATCACATTTCAGAGCACCAATTTCCCAAGTCTAACTAAAATCAATTAGACATTGGCCCTAAGGATTCATTTGCTCGTTGGGATCCAGAGTGAGATTATCATGATTAACCTGCTTATACTAGTCAATCTGATGTCTAGCTAGGGGAGTAGCATCAAACGACCACGGCTGGGGGTTACACTAGGAACCGGAGGCGTAAGCCAAAGGAAAAACCTTCTCCCCAGTCCCTCCTAACTGGTTGGATTGCCTGGACATAAGTAGAGAAATCGTCCATAATCTAAGAACGAATTCTGAGAGTCTGTAGACCTTTAGGCTACCCAACCTAAGAACAGGATTGTATTTTAGTATTGCAGGACTCCTTCCTTCTCTTCTGATTTCCCTCCTTACTTCACCATGTACCCTTCCACATCTTACACATATTTCCAATCCTATCCTCCTACCACCACTTATCCCCAAGATGATTACTCTCCCGACTTGACTTGTAATTACCCATCCACTAGCCGGGATAACTTTGATTGGGGATACGAATCCGGACCTCAGTGTCCAGGGTCTAACCCTGGACAACAAGACTATGATTACTATTCTTCCCAGAGCTACAATGATTATAGATCTCCACCCTTTGATGATCAACCTAACCAGATCTACAACCATGAAGGATATGCTGATTATAACACTTACCCTCCCCAGAATTATGCTGAATATAGGTCACCACCATTCTTTGAAGAACCCGAGACCTACTATCAGGGAGAAACTTGAGAACCTTGACATCTTGACTCCCCTGGAATGAACCCAAACCCACCCAACCCTGAACCGAACCAGTTGGTTCAGGTGAACCAGATCCAAGATAGGGTGTTGGCTAACTTGAAGAACACCATACAATCTTTAGAAGCCTAGCCAACACCATGCACTGAAGCATTGGAGCCTATGATAAAAATGATCAATGAGCTGAATAGCTCTTTATTGGATTTGCTCCAAAGTGTTAGGGATAGGGACCTAGGTGAGTTTCTTCTTGGGAAATTGTCGAGGTTGAGGATGAAATTTGTGGTTGCCCTAGTCAAATCTTGGGATGATTCTCAAGATGAACCTCTTCAGGAGAGCCAATGTCTGAACCCTCTCAGGCGCCTGTCGAGGGGGATACATATTCTGAGATTAGAGATGACTAGGTTGGTCTAAAGCAACCCTTTGAGGATGAACTGAGTTTCTCACCCGAGATCCCCGAGGCAGGGAGCGAGGAAAATTATGTCTCCTTGGATCATGAAATGATTTATGATTTTAAGACATATATAAATGAGGATCATCAATTCTTTGACTCTGAGGGTGAAGAATCTTTAGGTGAAGTCTCACTTGAGCCTAAGGAAAATGATTTTGGTGAGACAAATGGGCATGAGGAATCTGATGAACCATTTGATAGCCCATTCATTGAAGATTTGGATTCAGTTGGAGTTAACTTGGAGGATTCGAATCTTGATGATTCAATCAGTGACCCCAGTCCTCATTTACACCCCGAAGAGCTGACTTTTGAGATCATTATGCCCATGTCAATCCTGATTCAGCCGCAATTGTTGAACTTGGGCACTTTAGATGGGGTATACAATGATTTGGAGGTCCTGGAGCTTGAGCACTTGATTTTAGAGGATAGGAATTTGGCAATAAAAATCTGGGAGGCTAATTCTGAGGGAACTACGATTTTGGATATAAGGGTACCTATTGACTTGAAATCACCTATCTTCTATACGGACCCTTATGATATCTTTCACGTGCGACCTAAGCATGGAATAACTGATTATTTTTTTAAGTTGAATGTTAAGTGGACATTTGAATCTAGTGAACCAGATCTACCTATTGTTCGCCATTTTGGTCTTGGGTTGCACACCACAAAATCGTAGGTTCGACCTTGCAAGCTTAACAACCTTTGGTTTTAGGTGATTTTCATCCAAAACCTTAGAACCACTCTACCCTAGGGCATGGGTCTACACCATAATTTGGTTCACGTATGTGGACATCTTCTGCTGATGAGTTTGAGGATCAATCTTTTTATTTTCATTTTGACCCGCACTTGTGAATTCTCAATTTCTTCCTTGTATGTATATTATGCCTAGCTGAAGGCATTAAACTTAACGTTTGTGTATATTCTCTTCTCTCTGTGGAGTTGACTGGGTTGTCACGAAATTTAGGTGATATTCCGTTTACTCTGTCCTTTTCATGTCTTTGTTTTTACAATAATGACATTGCATCATTTTGGCATGGGGGGGTGGATAATCAATTCCTAAAATCATTTTGTTAACTTCGTAGAATTTCTTTTAGTTTTTTATAAAATAAAATAAAATAAATTTGAAAATTTGAAAAAGATAAAAAAAGAAAGAAATTAGGAAAAGAGAACTTAGGCATTTGGAAGTTATTAACTTTAGGAAATGATACAAGATGACCTAAACACTTAGACTCTTTAGGTCTTCGGACTTAATTAGCCCAGGTGTCCACTCGAATGTGGACTTAGTCTTGAGTCATCGTCAATTAAAATTCATTTTAAGTTGGTAAATAAATTGGGATGATAAGTATGCGACTTATCAACCCACCCTCTGATTTGGGGAGACTTTAAGCCTAAACATCTACAAACTTTTTTTGCACTGACTCACTTTTCGACAGTTTCTTCAAAAATTGGGTAGCTAATGAACTAGCAAGGGTGGTATGGCTAGCAAGTTGTCGGTGGTAACAGCTCATCGGCAGGTTGTCCAGAGCCCAGTCAGAAGACCATTTTCGTTGTACTGCCTTTAGGTAAATCTTAGATCAAGGAAGCCACCTACTTAAACAAAAAAAAAAGAAAAAAAAGAAGACACATAGAAAAAGGGGAAAAAATAAAAAAAATAAACAAAACCACACTTCATCGCACGAGTATGGCTGGCAAGTTACCGTGTGTAATAGGCCATTGACCGGTTGTTCAAAACACAGCTCACAAAAAAATGCACAATAATTCTCAAAACACTTAGGGAAGAAACGGGGAAATAGAATAAACCGGGGAGATATACATTGGATTCGCCCTTATGTTGACCCCATAAATAAAAGAAGTAGGGAGAAAGCTACCAATTGAAAAGATAAACCTTTAGGCAAGGTCACCTAAGGTTATAGAAACCCGAAGTCCGTTTCAACGACCGCCTAGTGAGTCTTTCACTATTTTCACAAGATGCTTAGCACTTAGAGTCCTTTTCGAGTCTTGGGTATGCCAGGTAGCCGTAAAAAGTTATCTCGAAACTCTCAAACTCCAAAAGTACAAAAAAAATTAGAAAAGAAAAAAAAATGTATCTTCCCTTTTCAAATAAGGAGAGGACTTGGGCGGTCTGCATTCTGGTAGACACCCGGGTACTGTTGAGTCTTCATATTTTAGGACCTTAGTTGAAATTTTATATTGTTAATAAATGACTTAGGCCTAAGAGATGTAATCCTAATTCTTCTTTTATACATAGCATATAGTTTAATTTTGCTAGGGACTAACAAAAGATAAGCATGGGGGTATGATGTAAATACATTTATTGAGGGTAAAATGCCTATTCATTCATGTTCTTAGGCTTAGATTTACATTTCATGTTATAAATATTGTATAGCATGCATCATTATGCATTTAGAGTAGTTGTATATAATTTATGTTAATTGCATCTTTTTTGTGGTCAGGAGAGAAGTGTATTTATTTTAGAGCCTCAGATTGATGATCCAACTGTACGGATCTGATCAAGATGACGATCGGAGTCCAACGCCTCTGTAATCACCTCGATCGGAGTTCTGTAGCACCATATGCAGCCTGAGGAAGATCAACGGCCAAGGGACTAGGTGACATAATTCGAAGCTTCAAATGACAAATTCGACCATGCGGGTGGATTCGAGTCTATGATCGCAGCCTAACGGCACAAAAATCGACTCAATCCAATCTCTATAGCTGCCCCTACAACGAGCAGAAGATGGACGGCTCAGATTGCGCCATGTGGCGTAGCCCAGGCCACCCATGCGCACGCACCCGCCACCGCACGCACGCAGCAGCGCATAGGCGCACATGCGCACGAGCAGTGCCAGCACGTGAGCGTGCGTATGCGCGGCAAAGACGGGGATAGTGTAGCTCCAGTGACACATGAGCTGGACTTATAGCGATGCTTAGAGCCGTCGCTAATTCTTCTCGCACCAGCAAAGCCAACTGTGGGCGTGAGCAGGCATGAGCTGCCTACAATAAAGCTTCCAGCGACGGCTTGGAGGTCACTAATGGTCCCATACCTATTTTTGCCTTTTCTCCTCCACTATAAAAGGACTTATATCCCCTCCCTTCCAAGCCATCTCTACCTACTCTATTCCCACCTACTCCCAAGCTTTAGCAAGCCTACCAATGCTCTATTAGAGCTTGCTCTTAAGCTCCCAAGGCTTCTATTAGTGTAGCAAACCTTTGCCTCACCAAATATTCATCCATCTTCCTAGGCCCATTCATAGGTCGCCTTAGAGCCGTCCTCCTATCTCCATTCCGATAGCAGATCATCTCCGCCTTCTCACCTCCATTCCAGAGCCACACTGAAGCTTTCCTCTACTCGACGTCCTCCTGCATCTCACCTCCGTCGTTCAAGCTTTCGCCAGGTGCTGTCGTCTCGCCGAGTAGCCGATTTAGGAGATTTCCTCTCACCCTCCTCTCTTTTTATGCTTTCATAGTTTATTGTAATTGACATTGGATTGATATATATATCATATTTGTTCCATTTCTATCTTGTGATTCATTCTGCTTGTCTTTTCAAAAATACAAAAAAAAAAATAAAACCCTAAAATACTAAAAAGAAACAAATCGAAACGCGATTTTCAATTAAAGTAAACGTTGCCTCCCTGTGTTCGACCCGAGACTCCCTTGGAGTTTCGGTATAAATTTTATTTGATCACGAGTTTTGCAATTACGACGACGGGTTATTTATAACTCTAATTTCTAACTCGCGAAACCCGTGCGATCAACGGTCACCGAAGCCATAGGGCTTGGGTGACGATTCCACCCAAAACTGTCACCGAAGCCCCACCATTAGCTACTTTCTACAGCTTTGGTCATGGTTATAAACTGTGACCAAAGGGGCCACCGTCATCAAAGGCTACCTTTGGTCACGGCTAATAAACCGTGACCAAAGGTCTCTTAAAACAAAAATATTAATCCCGTTAAGTTCCTATCCTACCTAATGGATGTATCTAAATATTAATCCCATTTAAAACAAAAATATGAAGGGTATCTGAATCCTTGTATATGGTTTAATAAGCTTCAGCAAAACTTGAGTTCTAATGTTCTTTAAGAGATCCTCAATGTAATTACGAATAAATGGGTCATCCATAATTGTTCTTCTATTACTTTGAAAACAAAACCAGGAAGGAAAAAGATATAGGACATCAGCAAGGGATGCCTTTAGCTTTGTGAATGGGGCATGACATGGGGCTGGATGGACCTTCATCAAGTGTGTGAATTCTTCTGTAAATCATGACATATAAATACAAAATATTATCCTAGGATAGTCACTGCCCCATGTGACTATCCTTTTACACTTTCCAAAAGAAAAGGTGAAATGCCTGATGAACATTTTCAATTGAATCAAAGTCCCAACAGTTTAGAACTATTATGTGCTTGCTATCTCAAAAATCAAAAAGCAATGTAAACTTTATGCGCCTAGGCATGCATTGTGATTTTGTATCTCATAACTCTATGCTTATTTGAGTATTGTACTTCTCTGCCTTGTAGAGCACAAAGAACAGATTGAGAAAGTAGAGGAGCAAGAGAAAAGGAGAAAGAAGAGCAAAGAATAAAAGAGTTGGAATTGAAAGATAAAGAACAAAAAACATCACAAGAAGTGCCGGATACTAATGTGAAGGGGATCGACAAAGAATAGACAGAACCCTTTCCACAGCTGCGAACGTGCCTATTTTTCTTGTGAATCTCCTTTGATACTTTGGCTTTTTGTGGTGTTATACTAAAATGTTCTTCCATTATACCACTTCTAATGACTATTTCAGGTAGGTCACTTGTGTTCTGTCAAGAAGCGAGAATAGTGGAGGGCAAATTGACTTTTTTTTCTTGTATAAAATGGAACTAGTTTGCTTTGGATTCCATAGTATTTTAAACATTTTTTCTTTTACATGGCTTTCTGCATTGATTTTCCCCTTTTCCTAAGCATTTTGTTTTCAGTCTCTGATTTTCCAATCTTTTAATATGCATTAAATGATAGGATGAGACATAAGAAACTCATGTATTCATTTGTGTCAAAAGCACATCTGCATCTGATTGAAATAATTTGTTTAGGATGCCTAACTTTCTACTTTGTTTAAAGAAAAATAGAAGAAAAATAAAATAAGAATCAGGTTGACAAACTTTGAATCAACTAACTGATTTACATTGGTAATTCTTTGGGACCTTGGCCAACCTTTATATGCAGTACAGAAAAAAGGTTATTTAGTTTCCTAGCAACCTTACATGAAAAAAAGTTATTTGGTTTTTAAACAACCTTACTGACTGAAAAAAGCCAAAGCTTCAATGGATAATCTTATGGATGAAGATGACACTGATAGTTCTGCAGATTAAAGGGGGATGTAGATCAATTATTGATATGCACTTAGACTTGTTCATGCAGAAGAGTTGGTGATCATTCAACTAGATAGGTGAATCATTTCAAGTTGGATCAAAAAGATTTGAACTTCAAAATCTATTTGCTACACAGCCAATATAAACAAGTTGAGTGTTCCACTTGTCATTTAAGGTTACAGTCCCAACAATAAAACAAAAAATACAATTCAGAAACCTGATGAACAGATATGATTTTACTGTTTAATTTGATTTTACTAAAAAAAAAACTCTTCAATTTTCTTCAATTGCATGAACCTAGCTAATAATTAAATTAGTCATGTTTCTTATTAATCCTTTCTAGTATAAACCTTTCAGATATCAAACAGAGGAAAGGCATCACAGGTATAATATCAATACCTAATAGCTGGAGACTGAATTCAGAATGCTGGAGACTGAATAGCTGGCTTCTCAAACCTTCTTATCTTCCAGTGAACGTGAACCTGCAAGAGGAGAAACAAGTTTCAATCGACCTGTGCCTATGATTGATTTCAGTCTATTATATACCCTCCACCCATGCAAACAACAGTATTAGAAATGAAAGAGTGCATTTATCATGACCATTATAACTATGGAGGTCTGTTGCACTTCAGTATTCATTAATAACAGAAGGATAAACATATGACAATTTAAACAAGAAACAAGCCTCTAGTAAAGCAGAGTGGAATTAAAAGGTGAGATAGAGAGAGAACAAATTTCACAAGAATAGCAACTAGGTGAACAGCATACATGAAAGCCTGTGACATTTTTTTTCTCAAAAAAGGAGACAGACTTTTATCAGGCATTGTTCAGAGCAGTTATGTTCTTAATACTGGATATAAACCTAGAAAAGTTTCTTTTATCAGGAAAATCCCCTATTCATCGTGCTCATTTTTCATCTCACGGGGTGTCGTGAGAATAATCTTATTCATGAATCATTGCCAAAAATATTTGTTGTCAGAATAATCTACACGCCTTTCATGCTCCACATCTAATAAAGTCGCCAATATCCGACAGAGTGGAACGCATTTCATACAGGTGCTATAAGAAAATTTTCACGCCTTCTCCTAACAGCGGATGCTTGGGTGCTGGGGCCCCCTTCTCGGTGTGTGTGTGGGGAGGGCGTTACCTCACACACAAGTAAATTCTTTTGCGCCTATTTCATTTTCCCCAGAAGCTCCTTCCAATGCATGCAACAAAGGTAAGATCCCAGACTCATCAATATTCTTTTGAGTAGCAAAATGTTCCCTAGACACACCCCTTAGCATGGACAAGATCAGTGGAACTGATGGTAACTTTAATCCATTTTTCCATTCTGCACTTGTCTTAAATCTAGCTTGGCCAGTAACTGCAAAACATTGTCTCAAATGTTGAACAGCAGCAGCAGTTATTCCCTTCTCCAATATAATGTATTTTAGTCTTTCTCCACAAGAACTGGTTTTAAGTGTTTCAGAGACACACACAAAGTTCTCCACTTCAGATCATTGTTTACTAGCTTGCTGTCCCAAATTTTCATCCTTGGGATTGTCCCGGTGTTTCTGTTGCAAACAATCAAATGCAATCCAATCCTGCAAGTAAGGATTGAAGTGGTCAATAAGAGCATCCATTGCAGCTAGTTCCCCATACATCAAGTATGGTAAGATCCGTGCAACCATTTCATTATTCCTTTGCTGCTTGTTGGACATTTTGAGACCTGAAGGGTGAGAAAGTCTTTCTAAGAACATCAGAACAGTCTTCTTACTCTGATCACCAGCACCAGCTTCTTCATTACTAACCATAAGAACACCCTGAGCAGTGCCAACATCACTTTCATTAGCTTCGATTGTATCATTGTAAGACTCTCAACAATCAGAAGAATGCCTTCAGCCGGTTCAATAGCATCAACTGAAAAGGTTCTTATAGCAGTCTCAAGAAGCAAACCTAAAGCTCCAAGTCTCAACAAGGCCCATCTATTCTCCTGTATTTTGCAGCAATACAAAAGCAGGTTGAGAACAGAGCCCAATTCCTCTCGGTCAATAGAATGAAAAAATTAAAAAGAAAGAAAGAGAAGAAGAAACTTAACCTCTAAAATAGGAAAAATTCAGACAAGTAGAACAAGTAACTATCAAATATCTTGGTAAAAGCTAGAGATAGGTCCCCAAATAGAACAAAATATTAAGACATTTTTACTAAAGAAACATCAAGAAGGGAAACTACATGCATGTGTATCCATATCCACTTTTCCTGTACAAATAAGAAATATAGACCTGGATCAGGCTCAAAATAATTTCTAGCCCTCCAAACTCCCTGACAGCACCAACAATTGAAAACTCAATCTCAGGATCCAGTGATTCTTCTCTTTCCTCTTCCAATTCTTTAATCATTGGCTCAGTAGCTTCACCATCTAAACCCTGCAAGCAAATATGATGGTGCTGGTGAATAATCAGATGCCAACCAATAACACAGCTGATGCTATTTGCAGACAATTTCAACAAGCATATTGTGCAAATGTCAGAAAGGTGTAGTAGTCTACATGGCAGACTATATATAGAGACAGAAACTTGGGAACAATACGGAACAATACAAGAAACTAGGTTCTACTTGCAATACTGTTCAAAAGATATTATATTGTCAGAGTTAATTTTGATCTTTGTTTTAAAAATAGAAGAATTAACAAGTAGCTAAGTTTACCTTGACACATCAACGTAGTTCTCTCAGGTCCTCTTCCTCTGAATCACTTACTTCTGGTCCAGTTACTTGACGATGCTTCACTGGAAAAGAGACAGCAAGGTTGGACATAAGGCATGTGCCACTTGTGATGGCAGTGCTAGATATACTAATAATGGTTGGTGGTTCAACAGAGAGGAGAATGGGTGAGAAAAAAGGACGAACAAGAAGTAGGGGCAGGGAAGAGAAATGGTTACCGTATTACAGATCAATTCAACTCACATAACCGTAATGGATTGTCTCTCGGGGAAGGTCTGCCTCTGTGAAGGTTTCAAGGCTAGATCTTCTCTCAGTTTGCAGCTCAACATGATTAGGTCCCTTGCTCTCCTTTGGTATAACAATCTACAGGGCATCAACAAGATCACATAACCATATCATGGCTAATCATTAGAAATACCATAATTGATTCCAAGCCAAGCAAATCAGATAAGAATGCCAGAAACAAAGGATATGACAACATAAACTTCCAGACATCATTTTAGATCAGATTCAAACATAAAACCTACTTTAATCTCTAAATTAAACATGACTGATCAATTTAGACTGATAGCAGGTAAGTAATTATTGACACAAAATTCTACACTGACTTTCAATTAATTTTAAAGCAGCTCAAATGTACATGAATGCTTTATAAACATTGTTCTACATCAGATTAGCTAGGAAAATTTGTTTAAGTTCTAAACATGACTAGTATCTCTCCAAATTCTTCTTCCATTAGTTCAATCAATCGTTAATGAAGTTGTTACTGTCTAAACATCTTCATATTAATCTAAGAGTTAGCCCGCGCATTCCCACTCTTGTTTCAGCATCTGAGAATCAACTCTATGCACATCCTATTGCAGAAAAATCATTACCAACTTCAACTCATCCAAAATCCATTTGAATTCCTCAATTAAAACCTCATTTAGATAAAACATAAACAGCTTTAAAGGCAAGACCAATTTTTCATTTGCATCCAATACATGATTGCAAGACAGATACTCTCTACCCACAGAATATTAGATGCGTGGTCCATCCTAACGCATATCAAAAGATCCAAGTCAATTTGTCTTTTTTCTTCTGCTGTTTAGATTCTCTTCCATGACCTTATCGACGTGGCCAAAGGAGATCCAAGCTTGGAATTACATGAAGGGCCACACTTTAAAGGATCTAAGCTTGAAAATAAATACAATCCTCCCCAATTGGGTCCCTCAAATCTAAACTCAACTCTTACTGAATGCAGCAGCGAAAAAACTTAAAGCCCCACTTAATAAAGGTTTAAAGTTCAAAACTAGACAAACTTTAGATAGATGTAGGGTTTAAAAGTGATGAAGTATGTGATGGATTAGTAAACGATAGAAGTGATGATGCAATAGATAAGTGGATATGATGCAAGTAATTTTTGTTTTCATTTGTAATAGAAATTTGTCAAGGTAGATGTAAAGTATACTTTGAGATGATGAAAGTAAGAACAAAAAAAAATGATATGATGTCCCTTAATACCATATATTATTCATTTATGCAGTAACTACCCTTGAGGTGAAAGATAATGTCTCATTTTTAATTCTATGAAAAATGAACCTGTAGGAGCAGACCAGCAACGCCTACATCTTCCTTCAGTCCCTAAGTTAAATGAACAGAATAAGTATCCAAGCTTGCAATCATATTCCTTATATACACCTCCTTGCTGCCACCCAACTTAGTAGCCATTCATAGAGACATCACACCTTGACACCCACCTCTTGGCACACAGTAACCATGCATATGATTATCAACTCATGAGAGATGGTCAAACAGGCCACTGACAATTTTAATTACTTCTTTGCAGAATGTTCCATTTCTTATGGCTAACCCGTTTTTTTTGTAGGCTATAACCTTCGATTCCTATCTCTCCATGGATCAATGGCATAACATTTTGAGTAGACCGCATGTTTGACTCTTCCATTAATAGCTTTGGAGGTACCATCTAGATTCCTCCCCTCCGAGATCAGCTCCAACCAATGGAGATCTCCCCTCCTCCCATCACAATCTCCCTTAGCCTTTCGGCACCCCCCCCTCCTCCCTCGACCCTCCACCACCAGCACATTGCAGTTGATCTGCTGGAACTTTATTCCCTTCTACTTTACACCTCATTAATTACATGATACATCCATCCACAACGTCTACCAATCAACAACCCCACTTGGAGATATTTAAATGCACACACACCACCAAACAGCAGCAATAAAAGAATCAAACACACAGAAGCATGTAAAGACCTAAGATTGGAAACTCATCATGTGACCTTAAGAAAACAAGAAGAGAAAAAAAAAAGAAGGCAACAAGAGGATTTCCTTTTGGTCATGAGCAACAAACACCCTTTTCTTCTTCATCTCCACACTAACAAAACCCATCATTGGTAGAGGGTTTAACCATCTAATAATGGTCTGGTCTGTGGCAAAACTACCATAATGTAGATAAGATTATCTAAGAAGCTTCCTAGATGCATGTTGTCTATAACCAAAAAAAGCTTCCTAGTTTCAAAACTTGTTGGCATACCATCAAACACCTGGCGTGTGTGTTAACCCTTAAGGCAATCCGAGGTCAGTAGTGTTTCTTGAGCCACTCCGTAGCCAATAGATCCACCAAGTACTGCAACAACAATAATAACAGGAGATCAAGAGAAGTGGAGTTGGAGGAGGAGGAATGAAATGAACGAATAAATAAAAAGAAGGAAGAGTGTTGGATTAACCCTAGTTGTAGCAGTGACAGTGGTAATGGAGGTGCTGCCAGGGAAGATGAGGGAGGGAGAGAGGTAGTGGTCTTGAGGGGGAGAAGACGTGCTGCTGGGGAGCAGATGGCCAAGGGAGGTGCCTTCGTTAGGAGAGGGAATGGGGTTGGGGATGGTCGGGGTTGGTGACATAGTTGGGAAGGCGGTCAGAGAGTCGAGGGAGGGGGAAGGTAATGGTAGCGGGAGTTAGTTTTTGGTGGTGATCTTGAGGGGTATAGTAGGAGACGTGCTATTGGTGATCTTGAGGGGGAGTTAGGGGAGGCACCACCGTCGTCGAGAGAGGGAAGGGGGCAGGCGATGCTCGAAGGAGCTAACACCGTCTGGGAGGGGGCGAGGGAGGGGGAAGGTGATGGGGCAGGAGTGGGTTTTGGGGGAAGTCAGCGGTGAGGAAATTCGGAGGAGGGTGCCCGGGAGGGAGGGGAAAATTTTGAAATCGTCACCAAAGGGGAATGCGGGAGAGGGCGGGCGGGTGAGGGAAGGCTATGGTGGCGGTTCCACTTGAAACCGTCACCAAAGGGAAGGATATGGTCACGGTCCCACTTGGAACTATCTCCAAAGGGAGTTTATGGTCACGGTCTCACTTGGAATTGTGACCAAAGCCGAAAACAAATCTCACTCCCGTACAATGGTCACGATTTTGAGTGAAACCGTCACCATAGGTTTCGTTTGGTCACAGTTACAAAAATCGTCACCAAATACCTGTCACCAATTCTCACTTTCCTAGTAGTGTTGGCTGGTACTTGAGTACCTTTAGGCCTAGAGTTGGTATTTTAATTTAGTCTCTAGAGGAGTGGCACAATAGGGCATCCTAACGATAAAATCCTGCCTAGAGACTTGATCTGATCTATATGATTTTGCTCGGACCTAGCAAAACTTAGGCATAGAGGTATTTGATAAGTCCATGTTAGTGGATTAAATTAGAGCCTAAGTGTATTACTAGTGAAATAAGAATTTAATTTAGAGTATGCATTACATTGATAAAATTATTTAAGCCTGTAAATTATCATTCTCACATTTTTATTGAATGGAGGTGTGCCCATTATTTCATGCACTAATACATTTACATATATACATTTTTGCAAGAATAAAGTGAGCATACCAATTTTGATATCTTGGATTTTATTAGAACAAGAAAGGAAGAAAGAGATTCTAAAATATTCATTTTTTTTTAAACCTAGGATTACCTTCCATAATCGATTCTTTCTATCAAAGATCTTCCTTATTTGAGCCAAAAATCCCTACCACTCTCTCTTATTTCCATGCATTCACGTTCCTTGATATTCCCTGATTTTCCTTATATTTTCTCTCTCCCCTTGATAATCTCTCTCTCTCATTCTCTTCTCTCTCTTATATACAAGCACATGGGGAACGGATCATCATCATCTTCCTCCCCACGGAGGGAGGAGCTGCCCTCAACCTTGGTCTCCACCTCTCTCGCTCACGCTGACCTCACAACCCCCTTGACCATGCTCCATCCTCTCTAGCAATTGCGACAACTTCCATCACCTCGCCATCGACATCACCACTGCGAGCCTCCTTGACACACGAACAGAAACCTGTCCTTCATCGCGAACCACTATGCGCCATCCACGACACCGCGTCCGTACTGCGTCTGCGACATCACCACTGCTCTCATCCCTACTGCAATCGACCGCCACTGTGGTCAAGGTGATAGCTTCGACACCACCACCGCGACCTCGACGACTTCCTCCTTACAGCGACCACCACCGCGTTTCACTGATCTTCTCAACGACAATCACGATGCCGCCATCGCAACCGCACCTTCTTTCATTGCGTCCGCGACCAAGAGGGAGCACACGCCCCCTCTCCCATTCGTTTAAGATGTCCGAAAGCCATCTCGGACGTCCAGAGGCTTCCACCACAATCAAGTTGCTCCACCTTCGCGCAGCCACCGCCTGCGCCCACCGGTGCTTACCCCCTCGTGCGTGCCTCACCACGCACCAACTAGCCCTCTCATGCGCCCCCACATGCGCGCGCAAGCCACCGGCACATCCAACTCCACCGCTTGTCGCAATCGCAGCGGTCACGCCCATCCTAGCCACCGTCGCCTACGCACAGCTGTATGGTCGGCCACCTTTGCGCACCAATCGTCCTTGCACGCGCGCCCTCGCGCATGGTCGCTAGCACCACCACTGCCGTGACCACCTCGCACGTGCCTATAGTCGGCTGCACCAGCACGCGCACCGGCGCCAATAGAGCCACCGCCGCCTGTGTGCAACCGGCCTCCTCTTCTTCTTCTTCTTCTCCGCCGTCAGAGAAGAACCCAAAGTCCACCCTCCTGCTCCACATGTAGCCGGCATCTCCGGCCTTGATCCTTCGAGCCAGGGACTCCATCGGACTCGCCACGCTACCACGAGTGCAATCACAACCTTCGACGGGCCAACCGCGCCCCACGCACACGGCCGGAAGAACCCACCGCCGGTGCCTCTTCCTCGCCATCTGGCCGCCTCCGACCACATCCGTTGACACTGCCACCATCAACGGAAAGCTTTCGCCCCACTCGACCTCCTCAGAGCTTCGCGCCTCCAGTCGACTCTCCCTCTACTCGAGCAAGTGGGACGATCATCTTCCCCTGTTTCTCAACAGTGAAAGGTGCATTAAAATTTACGCTTCTTGACATTGCCACTTTTAATTTTTTTCATTTTTTCGTGGGATATTAAATTGAGGAGAATTTGCATGGTCACACTTATTTTTCCACATATATTTTCAACACTTGTTGATCACTTTTGATTACACAAATTAAGATTTAGATTTGCATGCAAGAGAAAATTAGATGAGAACTATACATGCAATGGTTACATTTTTATTGAATTATTTTATTAAGAAAAAATTACGTACATAACCCTTGCATTCTTAAATTATCATGTCTTCTTCCTTTTGCCTCATTTCACATCAGATTTAAGCATGGATTCTGCACATGATTGGGTGAATTTAAGAGGAAAATATTCGTGAATTTATTACAGTTGTTCATCCCTATGGATACAACCTAATCTATCACAGTTAGTTTTACTGATAAATATTTTTGTTTAGGATTTTTCCACCACGTGATTTTACTGCGACGACGTTTTTTTCTGACGAGAGAAAATCTCCGTTCAAATGGTACCGTTGCTGAGAAGGCAACAAACGCAATAGATTTTCACGATTACATTTTGGGATTATTCTGAGGTGCACATTGATCTAACTAGTTGTTATTTTTTCTATGCGATTGATTTGACTATTTGTTTTTTTTCTGTGCGAGGAATTATTTTGTGGTGCACATTTATTTTGGGAAATGATAAATGCTAGTTTATCATCATTCTTATGCCCTAAAACAAATCTAGCTTTTAGAGTCTTAACTCCGCAAACAGGTTTTCGGGTTGCATTTAGGCATTTACTTATGATAGGCATCATTGCATTTTTTTATGTTTTTGATGCATTTACCTAAGTGTCGGGGATGGGAAGATAGTTAGATTCCATAAGCCTTGGCACTCTGGAACATAGAAGATGAAGGAGAAGCCCATATCAACTAGATCACAGCTAGATCCAACTCATCCCAATTGGATTCCAACTTATCCTAGCTAGATCAACTCATCCTTTGCTTCGTTCAGCTCATCTTAGCTGAATGGTAGCTCAAGCTAGTTCACCTTAGCTCTATTCAACTCACCTCAGCTGGATGACAGCTCAAACTAGCTCAAGACAGTTAATCCCAACTCCATTCCAGCTCAGAACAGCTCACTGGAGGCTCTACCTGACTAGGACTAGCTACTGCTATCAATTAGCTAGGCCTAGTCAACTAAAGAAGTCATCAACCAACTCAGGCCAGCTCAAGTCCAGCTCTCAAAGGCTCAACTCAGCTCAACTTAGTTGAGCTATGCTACTTGACCTAAGCTAGCTAGGTAATTTCCAGGAAGACCTGACCCAACTCACCTCGGCTCAGATTAGAAGAAACCCAGCTCAGATTAGGTTGGCTTAGCTGCTAGCAAAGAACTAGCTAGCTAAGCTAGCTACTATTCTCCACTTCAGCTCCCTTCAGTAGACATCAGCTTCAGTGCAGTTCTTTCCAGCTACCTCCAACTCCTCTCCTCTAAAACCCTAGCTCTCTCTGCCTCCTTTTCCACTCATCTACTAGCTAAGCTAGTTTAGCTAGCTTAGCTTAGCTAGTCCACCTCCATGGCACCGAAACCTACTATCCTACTACCCTACTACCTAAGATCCACCAAAAAGACCACTTACTCCTACTTCATTTTGGTGCCAACTATCCCTTCCATCACCACCCTACATCTACCATCTAAACCCATCTCCACCCTCCATTTTTTTCCTCAAAAATCAACACCTTCTAGAAGGTATTTTTGGAGGGAAAACCAAAGCACCTCTTCACTTCCCTCCCATTTTTCCCTCGAAAAAATACCATAACCACCCCCTTTTCCATCCTATAAATACCCTACCCTACCACCACATAATTCCCATCCTTGGTTAGTTTTTATTCCACCTAAATCCACCATAGTCCCCGGCCAAGGAAGGAAAGGAAGATCAAGGGGGAAACCTACCCACCCCCTTGTTGCCTTCTTCCTCTCCTTCTTCCTTGTGCCACGCCAAGGAGAAGCATTCATCTAGGAGAAGGACGGTCAGGCATTAAGGAGGAGTAAGGTGGTGGACGTCCACCTTGGAGGAAAGCTTGGAGGAGTATCAACTTGGAGGCAAGGAGGAGATCTTTTCAAGCATAGGAGTTACTGTGTTTAGAGCAAGACCTACCTCCCCCTTCAACATCTTTGGAGGACACTTTTCTACTCCCTTATTTTCTTTGTATTAACAAGTGTTGTTTTTCATTTTCTTGTAAGAAGCATTCAACTACTCATCTTTAACTTTGCTAGTATTCCAAAGATTTTCATTGCCTTCCAATTTCTTATTTTCTACTTAGTGTGTTTTTCTTATTTCTAGTAGTTTTAGTGCATACACTCTTCTCTTTTAATTACCCTAGGCGCACTTGCCTAGGGTGAGCTTAGAAGAGAGGATTTATTCTTGTCACTTAGGGCGTAGTTTCATAGCTGTATAGTTTGCTATCGCATTCTCGTACTTCTCGATTGTTTTTGAAAATCCTAAAGACAATATATATATAAGTGCAGATTTGAGAGGCGTGAGAGAGAATCAATTATTTGACTAACAATTTGGCCTCCTTGGATGACCCTAGATACTCCACTAGCTAGGTTATAAATTGTAAAAGTTAATTGCGGATTTACATGTTACAAAGATGCAAATACATCAATTTACAAAACGCGCATTTTCTTGCATCAGGAAATGACCTGTGAAGTCCATGCCCCACTTTGCAAAGGGAATGGGTGACATGATTGTTGGTGCTAAAGCACCACGATCATTTATTTTGATGATAACAAAACACGTGTTATTTAACATTTGCAATTTGAGTCCTAGAGTTCAGGTCAATTGCAAATGTGGACGTGTTTAGACGGAATTCGAGCTCGCATCCAGGACGGATTGGAGGAGCTTGACGGAAAACAGAGGAGGTTCGCGTGAAGCGACAGATTGAAGATAGAAGACAAGAAGAATATGATAGATTCTTTTTAATCCTTTCATGTACTTTTATCTTTATTTTTCTTGCTCTTTATTTTCCTTAGAAATTATGTTAAAGAGCCTCAAAGAACCATAACAGTAGTCCTACAAACACCGGCACAACCTTAGGATACTTAGGTTTTCTGTAGAATACTTAGAAAACCAATATAGGGTTCAAACAGCACTTCCAGACGTCTAATTCCCAAATCAGACGTCTGATAATGTATTTTAAGACGTTTGACTGTTGTTTCAGACGTCTGATAACTGTTAGGCTGGACATAGTTAGTTCTGTCTGATGAAATCAGACGTCCAGACCTTAGACCAGACGTCTTAGGAGACGTCTCATGACTTTTCCAGACGTCCAATTAGTGGACCGTTGGCTGGCTTAGCAAACACTCCAGATATGACCGTTAGAGCCTTATCAGACGTCCATAGGACTGTACAGACGTCTGATAAATGGCCGTTTTGCCTCGGCTGACCCAAAATCTCTTCTCAGAGATTTTCTAGCCGTTGCAATGTTTGGAAATCAATTCCCACAGTAAAAGTAGGTTTCCAGACGTCCAGACATAGTGCCAGACGTCCTGTATGTCGTCTGATGGACTTGCACAAAAACCCTGTTTAGATCTGATTCAAGTCAGGAAGAAACCCGCACAGAATCAGACGTCTGACCTTTAAATCAGACGTCTTAAGGTGGCCTTCCAGACGTCTGATGCCAGAGTTAGACGTCTGATAACCCTGTCAAATGTAATCATTGTCCTGATTTCGACCTGATTCTCTTGGACTTTGTTCCCAACGGCTATAGAACCCTTTCTAAGCCTTCCAAAGCCTTCCTAAGGCCTCTATAAATAGAGGGGAACCTTTGCAACACAAATACACACCTAGAAACACAAAAGACACACTTAAGCAACATACTTCCACTCTCTTGTGTCCAAGAAGCTCTTGCTCTCTAAGCTCAAGTTCTACATCTTGAGAGCATCATTCCCTTCGCGCACCCGCTCTCCTGCCGTTGTCTACGAGAGCGACATTGCGCCGTTGCGTGGCTCACGCACCCGCGTCATCGTCGACGCACTCCTTGCAAAGGGGAGTTTCCTAAATCCTATAGAAGCTTAGGTTAATTACTTTGTTAGCTCTATAGGTTTGTTGTTTTATTTTATCTTTGTTATTTTGGTTGGGTATTCGCTTTGCGAATTCCCGTCTCCTTCGTGGGACAAAATCCTTCTTGTGGAGAGAAGGGGTTGAGGAACGCTACCCTCGTACTTGTAGCGTGGTTGTACTGAGGTTGAATCACCCTCGTTTTAAGTGATTCGGTTTAGTGGATTTTGATCAACTAGGTTGATCGGAAAATCCTAACTCGAGAGGATTAGGTGGTGGTTTTCACCCGGTTTGGGTTTCCACCTAAAAATTACTTGTGCACATTTTGTGATTGCTTATTTTGTGAGATTGCTTTATATATTTCAATTCCGCATTTTTTACGTCACCCTAATCTCACCCCTCCAAGTAGGGAAATCACATTTGGTATCAGAGCAGGTCTTGCTGTTTCGGCGTAACAACCAAGCAAGAAGATCGATGGAGGGAAGCAGTTTCGCGTGTAGGATTTCTGAGGGGCAGTCCACAACCCGTCCGCCCTTCTTCGACGGGAGCAACTACCCTTACTGGAAGCTGCGGATGAAGACGTGGCTTCAAGCCACCGACTTCTCAGTCTGGGCCAGGTGCGAGACCCCCTTCGACGTCCCAGAGAAACCCGCCGGAGGATACTCGCAGCAGCAGATCCGGGAGCTCTCTTTCAACGCGAAAACAATGAACGTGTTGTATTGTGCGCTCAGCCCAGAGGAGTTCAACAGAATCTCGCAATGCGCCACCGCATACGAGATCTGGCACACACTCGAGGTAACTCATGAAGGTACCTCTAAGGTAAAAACTTCTAAACTCAATTTACTTTCACAAGAATTTGAGGCTTTTTCTATGAAAACTAACGAAACTTTAAGTGAGATGAACACTAGGTTCACTCTCATAGTAAATAACTTGAAAGCTTTAGGGAAGACTTTCATCAAGGGGGAGCTTCAAGGGAAGCTTCTTCGTTCCCTTGGACCGGAATGGGAACAGAAAGTCACCGCCATCGAAGAGGCGAACGAAATGGAGGAGCTCAACATGGAAGATCTCCTAGGCAATCTGATGGCCTACGAGACTAAGTTGAAGCAGAAGAAGAAAGATACACCAGAGCCTAAACTAAAGAAGACTCTCGCCTTCAGAGCCACGTCGGATAGCGAGGTAAGTTCCGACGACGATGACTTTAGAATTTTACTTAAAAATTTTTCCAAGTTTTGTAGGGAATTAAAGAAAGAGAAAAAGGAGAAGAAGGAAAGCCCGAGACGTTGCTATCACTGCAACGGGAAAGGGCATCTGCGACCAGAATGCCCTCTTCTCAAAAAGGAGAAGAAGAAGGAAAATGAGAAGAAATCTAAGAAGAAGGCGTTCCAAGCCACTTGGGACAATTCTAGCTCGGAGGAAGAAGAAGAAAAGACCATAGAAGAAGAAACCGCTTGCTTCGGCTTCATGGCCAGAGGAAGCGACAGCGAAAGCGAAAGCGACTCAGACAACGAGGTAAATCTCGATCTTCAAGAAGCTTTTAATGAACTTTTTGAGATTAGTAAATCACTTAGGATAGAAAATAAAAGCATTAAAAAGAACCTTAGTTTTCTTAAAAATGAAAATGATAGGTTAGAAATAAAACTTAAGGATCTAGAAACTTGTCCTAAAAATGATAACCTATTATTAGAAAATCATAACCATATCAATGAAAATAATAAGTTGATTGAGGAAAATGATAGTCTAAAGTTAGAAATCTATGATTTAAAGACTAAGATGCAAACTATAGAAAAAGAAATTGCATGTCTTAGGGAAAATTCTAACAAATTAATCAACAAAGTTGATAATTTTTATAGCCCTAAGGTTGAGAAAGGATCTCCATCAAGGAGACCTTCTAACAAATCCGGATCCAAGCCCACTTGGATACCGAAAAAAGAATTAGAATCTTGTTTTGTAGGGTTCAGGGATAATTACAACATAAGAGACTGGACCTACAAGCTCAAGGCTGGTCAACTCAAGTTAGGGGAACCAAGGAGTAGACCAAGGAGGAGAACAAGAAGACTGACGAGACGGCGAACAAACGACGGACCCGCCGCACGTCGACCACCAGATTGGAGACCGGCGCCAATGCCCGGGCCTCCAAGCTACGGATGGGAGCCTCATCCGATGTGGCATCCACCACCACCATTCGGGCCATTTTATTGGCCATGGTAGGTGAGGTAAAACCCTTTACCCTATCTTTTTATCATAAGCATTTAGATAGGGGGAGTTAAAATTAATGAGCTAATTGTCAATTTTTAAGGGGGAGATATAAGGTAGCTAAATTTCCTTTAGTAAGAGGGAGAAAAATAATAGCTATCTCATTGTTACAAAAAGGGGGAGGACATTACCTTTGTTAAAATAAACTCATAGAAGAGCATGTTTTAAGGGGGAGTTATAGGAAATTTAAAATCAATCAAACCTTTTTGATAATGTCAAAAAGGGGGAGGATTTTTATGTATTATTTACGGTTTTGTCATCATCAAAAAGGGGGAGATTGTTGGTGCTAAAGCACCACGATCATTTATTTTGATGATAACAAAACACGTGTTATTTAACATTTGCAATTTGAGTCCTAGAGTTCAGGTCAATTGCAAATGTGGACGTGTTTAGACGGAATTCGAGCTCGCATCCAGGACGGATTGGAGGAGCTTGACGGAAAACAGAGGAGGTTCGCGTGGAGCGACAGATTGAAGATAGAAGACAAGAAGAATATGATAGATTCTTTTTAATCCTTTCATGTACTTTTATCTTTATTTTTCTTGCTCTTTATTTTCCTTAGAAATTATGTTAAAGAGCCTCAAAGAACCCTAATAGTAGTCCTAGGAACACCGGCACAACCTTAGGATACTTAGGTTTTCTGTAGAATACTTAGAAAACCAATATAGGGTTCAAACAGCACTTCCAGACGTCTAATTCCCAAATCAGACGTCTGATAATGTATTTTAAGACGTCTGACTGTTGTTTCAGACGTCTGATAACTGTTAGGCTGGACATAGTTAGTTCTGTCTGATGAAATCAGACGTCCAGACCTTAGACCAGATGTCTTAGGAGACGTCTGATGACTTTTCCAGACGTCCAATTAGTGGACCGTTGGCTGGCTTAGAAAACACTCCAGATATGATCGTTAGAGCCTTATCAGACGTCCATAGGACTGTACAGACGTCTGATAAATGACCGTTTTGCCTCGGCTGACCCAAAATCTCTTCTCAGAGATTTTCTAGCCGTTGCAACGTTTGGAAATCAATTCCCACAGTAAAAGTAGGTTTCCAGACGTCCAGACATAGTGCCAGACGTCCTGTATGTCGTCTGATGGACTTGCACAAAAACCCTATTTAGATCTGATTCAAGTCAAGAAGAAACCCGCACAGAATCAGACGTCTGACCTTTAAATCAGACGTCTTAAGGTGGCCTTCCAGACGTCTGATGCCAGAGTTAGACATCTGATAACCCTGTCAAATGTAATCATTGTCCTGATTTCGGCCTGATTCTCTTGGACTTTGTTCCCAACGGCTATAGAACCCTTTCTAAGCCTTCCAAAGCCTTCCTAAGGCCTCTATAAATAGAGGGGAACCTTTGCAACACAAATACACACTTAGAAACACAAAAGACACACTTAAGCAACATACTTCCACTCTCTTGTGTCCAAGAAGCTCTTGCTCTCTAAGCTCAAGTTCTACATCTTGAGAGCATCATTCCCTTTGCGCACCCGCTCTCCCGCCGTTGTCTACGAGAGCGACATTGCGCCGTTGCGTGGCTCACGCACCCGCGTCATCGTTGACGCACTCCTTGCAAAGGGGAGTTTCCTAAATCCTATAGAAGCTTAGGTTAATTACTTTGTTGGCTCTATAGGTTTGTTGTTTTATTTTATCTTTGTTATTTTGGTTGGGTATTCGCTTTGCGAATTCCCGTCTCCTTCGTGGGACAAAATCCTTCTCGTGGAGAGAAGGGGTTGAGGAACGCTACCCTCGTACTTGTAGCGTGGTTGTACTGAGGTTGAATCACCCTCGTTTTAAGTGATTCGGTTTAGTGGATTTTGATCAACTAGGTTGATCGGAAAATCCTAACTCGAGAGGGTTAGGTGGTGGTTTTCACCCGGTTTGGGTTTCCACCTAAAAATTACTTGTACACATTTTGTGATTGCTTATTTTGTGAGATTGCTTTATATATTTCAATTCCGCATTTTTTACGTCACCCTGATCTCACCCCTCTAAGTAGGGAAATCATAATGATAGGTACTAACTTTCTAGGAGGAAAGTGGTGCAGGGTAGCAAACCATTGACACTTTTCACACTTATGCACAAATTCTTTACATTGCTGCTTCATCTAGAGCCAGAAATACTCTGCTTGGAATAGCTGGGCCAAGAGAGCCTTATACCCTTCATAGTTCCCCCAGATGCCACCATGGGCTTCTTGGAGAGCCTGAGATGCCTCCTCTTTTGTAAGGTAGTGCAATAAGGAGGTGAAAAACATGTGCTTGTATAATTACCTGTCTATCAAGGTGTACTTAGAGGATTCCAGGCAAATGCCTTGGGCCATGGTTCCCTTGGGGCTAGCTCGCCGGTGTTCAGGTAAGTTATGATAGGCGTCATCCATGATGAGGATTGCTCTATCGTGAACATATTGGGAGTAAGCACTGCTGGTCCTTCAAAGTTTGGAGACAAATATCCCCCTCTTGCTCAAGAGGAATTACTGAAGCCAAGTGGGCCAACGCGCCCGCTAGGGGATTGTCAGATCGAGGTACTGTTTGATTGCTAAATCATCGATTGTTAAGAAATATATGCATTTAGCATAGTCGACAAAATCACACAAAACGCTGAAATTTATAAATTTGAAATCTACTTAGAGTTCGAGGTCGTTCGCAGGGAACAAATATAAAATTTAGGCACTAATCTCAATTTAGAATTAATGAGCACAATTAATTAGTCACAATAAAAGATGTTCAATGAATAAATTGGTTAGAAATAATATTCAAATATAAATCAATGCATCTCAAGGATTCATGAGATAAAAAGAGAGAGAGAAGCAAAATAATGGTGATTTAAATAATCGATTATTCTCTTAATTAAGCATGCATCCCAAGTATTCAAATAATTCAATAGTAACTCTAATCAAGTGCTCAAATAATGCCACGATGTTTTGAACCAAGTTAGACATTGGATATGTGTATCAGATGACTTAACTATCATGGCACAACACCACAGTAAAGCACATAAGGCACAAGGCTAAACCTTCCTTAAGCACAGCACAAGGGCGAACACCCTTCCTCAGAGGCTAGGTATCAAAGCCTTTCTTCAGCACGTGCCCCGAGGTAGATCAATCCGAAGCAAAACCCTCCCTCCTCCTCCTCCTCACAAATTCTCCTCTTTTTCTCTCATAATCGAGCATAATCGGATCCGTTTACGGGTAATCGGGTCATGAGCATAGGTCTAGGCTCACCAAGTGTGTGGGTGAGCGAGGAGTGGAGGTTAGGTGCATGGGGACCTTACCCCAGTGCACTTGAGGCAAATAGCTTAAGGCAGGCTTTCCTTTTATACCGCGTCACCAGTTCCTTCACTTACGAGGTGGGACTATCCCACCATCTTCTACTCCTCACAAATGCGGCTGGAGTTCTTCATATTGATTGAGTTGCTACTATCGCTTTTCTCCTCAATTGGGAGCCTGGACGGCCTCGTGAAGGTGTTTGCTCTAGTTGAGGGCGATGCTGGTGACGATGGTAGCCAAAGTATGGTGGATGGAGTCGGAGATGATGGCGGTGACAAGTAGAGACGATGAGAACCCTAAAAACATAAATATTGCCTTTCAACCCAATTAGAATAGCTCATAAGTTTCACCGACGTTCGTGGAGTGCAGTGGTGGCGGTATTTTGGTGTGTGTGGGAGTGAGGAGGGCTGACAGAGTGGGAGATGGTGTGCGGTGGAGGAGGTGTTCGACAGACGAATATGGTGGATGAAACACTCAATTTCTTAAGGGGTTTTGTTGGTGGGAGCATGACAGAAGTTTTGGAGGTGGTTGCATGGAGTTTGGTGGTCTATGGTGTCTGAATGACCACGCTGGAGCACGGCTGGAGTAGAAGAAGACGGAGGGGAAGACAGTGATTTGGCGATCGAAATAGGAGATTAAGGAGCTAAACCTAATTTAGAGAAGGAGAGGGAGAGTTTGGGACCTAATTAGTGGATGAAAGGGGTGAGATGGTAATGCCTTTGATTGGTCGACGTTGGAGACGATGAATTCCTCTGGTGAGGGAGTGACGAGGAAGAAGAGGGCCTGGGAGCTCCTCATTTGTTCGGCGAGGAGCGGAAGAAGGAGATGAAGACGATTCCTCTGCCTATGGTATGTGGCAGAGGGCGATGAAGGGGGTTGGAGGAGACTTGCCAGAGCTGTGGCGGAGGTGTCTAGAGAGAGGAATTTGAAGACTTTGAGGCCTAAAATCGAGCTAAGGAGCAAAGCCTTGCGAGGGAGGTTCTTTTATAGAGCTCAAATTCGAGCTCTAGATAAGGAAAGAAGCTCTAATTGGCTTGGGAATCAAGGTATGAGGTACCCACGGATTTTATGGATTTTCTAGGGCAAATCTGCGTGATTTAGGAGCCAAGATCTATCTCAAACGATTCTCTGTAGTGTGAACACCAATCTCACCAATTTTGGTGAGATTTGGTGGTGATTTGATTAGGTTTTGATGTCGTCAAAGTCGACCTGAAGGTCAGTTTGACCTCTAATGGTGGTAGGGACCGTTTTGCAAAGAAGATGATGAAGTTAGGGACCTTTCAGCAAGGATTTCGAAAGTTAGGGTCTTGATTGAGAGGAACAAAGTTTAAATGGACTGAAATGCAAACTAGGTCAAGATGGACTCTGATTGGAACCAAATTTTGATACAAATCTAATTTGGACCAAGGAAACTAGTGGTGAAGTAAGATTTGAGTTTTGACCAAGTTTGACTGGGCAATTTGCATAGAGACCCAAATTAAGGCAGAAATCTGTTTGCAGCTCTGTTCATGGTCAAAATAAGTTTAGATGGTCAAACTAAGGATACCAAACCTCTTAGAATATTTTTATATGAATTTTAGGAGATTTATATGAATTTTATCTTGACCGAAACCTCTGTAATTCAAGTAGGTCTGGAATTAGGTTTTATGTGCTGTTACGATTCTCGAAAAGCGTGAAACTCCATTTCTGTCTGTTTGAACCCACTCATTAGAATTTAATGCTCATTTTACCTTTAATTAATCTCATGGAAAATCCCGTGGTTATTCTGCATTCATGATGTGATGTTAAAATTATATAATTAACCCTGTTTTAATATTTTCTTCTCAGAATGGATTTACATGATATTATGATCTTCAGGCGATTATGTTGGAGCATTTGTCACTTGATTCTAACTAATTAAAGCTAGTTATGGCTCATGATAGTGTTATCATCTGGTACTCGCTTGATCAAGACGATCTTAAAGTCCAACAGCTCCTTGACCTTGTCGGCATACGAGATCATGTTTGGATCCCTAGCTTGGTACTCACCATTAACTTGATTAGCAACCAACTGGGAATCCATGTAAACTTCTCGCGAGAAGACACCTCTTGAATTAGCCACTCAGATGCCAGCTAGCATTGCCTCGTATTTCACCTGATTATTGGATGCTAGGAAGACCAGTTTAATGGCGTTCTTATGAGTAATGCTGTCTGGGGCGGTCAAGGCTCTGCTACCCCAGACCTTGCTATCATAGATGAGCTGTCAGCATACAACTTCTGGGAAGAATGAAGGAGGCATCAGGGTCTGTGAATTTTGTCACAAACTCCTCTAAGACTTTCCCCTTGATTGATCTCCTTGGCTGGTATTGAACATCAAATTCCGTTAATTCCATAGCCCATTTTATTTGTCATGTTGGCCCCGTGGGCTTATGTAACATTTGCTGTAGGGGGTAGTTGACGGGTCTATTATACTATTGGCTTAGAAGTATGGGCATAGCTTCTTGGCAGCAGTCACCAAGGCTAGCCTGAGCTTCTCAATGACCGTATACTTAGCTTCTGCGCCCTGAGAGGTCTTGTTGATGAAGTACACTGGTTGTTGTCGCCCCTCTTGTTCACCAACTAAAACAGCACTGACGACAGTCATGGACACTGCCAAGTATAAGCAAAGAGATTCCCCACGGGTGAGAGCCATCAGGATGGGGGGACTTTTGAGAGTTTCTTTTGCTTCCTTTAAAGCCTTCTGGCAATGAGGAGTCTAATGGGCAATGATGTAGCCCTTGTCCTTTTTGATGCACTAAAAGAAGGGAAGGCATTTGTCAGAAGATTGAGACAAGAATCGTCCTAAAGAGGCGATTTTGTCGACTAATGACTGCATCCCTTTTAAGGTACTTGGCAATTCCAAGGCCATGATTGCCTGAATCTTATCAGGGTTAGCTTCGATTCCTCTACTGGAAACTAAGAACCCCAAGAATTTTCTGGCTGAGATCCCAAATGCACACTTTTCGGGGTTTAGGCAGAGGTAGGTGTTCCCTAAAACTTGAAACACCTCTGCCAAAAATTCTAAATATTGGTGAAAATTTGATCCCTTCATAAGCATATCATTTATGTACACTTCAAATGATTTTTCTATTAAATGAGAAAAAATCATATTTACAAGGTGTTTGTAGGTTGCTCCAGCATTTTTCAGGCCAAAAGACATGACTCTATACTGAAACAAACCCCTATATGTTATAAACGAGGTATGACGTTTGTCTGTCGGAGCAAGACTGATCTGGTGGTACCCACTGTAGGTGTCCAGGAAGGACATGTGGGATTGACCACTGCAAGAGTCTACGAAATCGTCCACCCTTGGTAAGGTGAATTCATCCTTCGGGCAGGCTTCATTGAGGTTGGTGAAGTCCACGCACATTTGCCATTTTCCATTGGCTTTCTTCACCATAACCACATATGAGAGTCATGCTGGGTATAAGGATTCTTCGATTAAGCCGGCTTCAAGGAGCTTCTGGATTCAGCCTTGGTCGCCTGCCATTGCTCAGCTAATTTGTGCCTTCACGCCTGTTTGACTGCCCGGACACCTGCCTGAATATTGAGGTGATGCTAAATTAAGGACGGGTATACCCTTGGCAGGTCATTGGCGGACCAAGTGAATACTTCCGCATTGGTCCTCAGCAGGAGTAGCAGCTCCTGGACTTCAGAGGGATTAAGGTTCGCTCTGACTTTGACGAGCTTAGAAGCGTCGTCTGGATACAACTAGATAGCCATGGCTGAAGAGCCTAGCTGGAGTTCTAAAGTCATTGGCGGATCAACTAGATTTGGTTCCTGTTGGATTGCCTAGACTTGGTTTCTCTTCTTCCCCCATTTTTATCGTTTGGGGGGTGTTACGAACGCATTCCAAGACATTTTTTCTAAGACGTCTGGGAGGTGGCCCAGACGTCTGAACAGACGTCTGGAACCCCTTCCAGACGTCTGGGATTTTATTTGGGTGGCACGCGGGGCAGCTTCTGCGCGCAGGCGCGTGCAGACCCGCAACCGCTGCACCTCTCTCTTTTTCCCTCTCTCCTCCTGCGACGGCAGTCTGCGCTCTCTCTCTCCCTCTCCCCGCGCGGCATTAAAAGGCCTCGCCCTCTCCCTCACTCTCATCACCTCCGCTCCTCCTTCCAGCGAGTGTGAGCGCGAGCGAGCGGCGGCAGCGACAGCCGCGGTGAGTGCGGGAGGAGGTGCTGCGCGAGGGAGGAGGCGCTTGGCTGTGAGGGCTCGAGCTTGCCGGGGCAGCGAGAGCCGGCAGGTGGGGGCGCAGCGGGCACGGAGTGACGTGGGAGGTCTGCTGCAGCTCGAGCAGCAGGCGGACGAGGCGCGGCGCGGCCGTGCGTCGCGGGCGGAGGGCGAGTAGCGCTCTGATTCTGGAAGTTTTTCCAGAATCAGACATCTGGGTTTCCAACCAGACAACGGGGAAGACGTCTGGAGGACTGTCCAGACGTCTGAAAGGTAAGTTATTTTCGTACTTCCTCCTTTTCTTCGACCATCCATACTGAGAGCGAGGAATGGGTACGCGCAGGTTCTGAGATTCGCCATCCAACGCGAATCAGACGTCTGGCTGTAACGCCAGACGACAGGAAAGACTTCCAGACGTCCGGGGTGACCATCGGACGTCTGGGAACTAGGCCAGACGCCCCCGTAGGCTTTCGGACGTCTGAGAGACTATACAGAGCGAAGGTACCATCTGATTCTCATTTTAAGACGTCTGGAAGAGGTTCCAGACGTCTGATTTTGCACTGTTTCGTCATTTTCGACCCGTTTAGGATCCGTTCAGGGTCCGTTTTCCGTGTTTCGAGTTGCGTTCTTTTCGGAATAAGATCCTTTACCCGTCTACAGTAACTATATACTGTTCTGAGAAACTCCTTATGTTTGATCCTTGTGATAGGACCCCGTTCTATTTCAGTCTTGGGGATTGCGGAGGCGTGCGGGATTTCCGACCACACCCCCAGTAATTCCGTTGTAGCTGGTAGAGTGGCTTTAGAAATTATTAACATAATTTGTTACAATTATGGAACAATTAATAGAACCTAGGGCATTACATGAATCCTAGGAATGAGAAACCAGATTGAATGATAGATCCTAGGGTGTTGCATGAATCCTAGGGCTGGAAAACTAGATTGAATGATAGATCCTAGGGTGCGGCATGAATCCTAGGACTGGAAAACTAGCGAAATGAACATACATATTGCAGTCTTGGAAAATGTGGAAAGGAAATAATAGCTGCCTATAAATTGGTTCAACAGCTGCTTATTATGAATAAATGAACATGATTGAGAATATGGGTTGTATGAACGTGAAACTGGAAAGGTGAAACCTGAATGTGCTGAGTTAAAAGAGCTGGAACCCTACGGGGAATTAGGAGTAAAACTCCTGGAAAGAGAATGAAATGGAATTGAAAAGGAAAGATGTGGAGGTGCGTTGTCTCTTGGGTATGTAGTGCCAGGGGAAGCACCTGTTACCTGCTTAGTGCAGAGCGGAGCCAGCTGCCCCAGGGACCCGGGGTTAGGTCTGGCCACTTTGTACCGACTTGTTGGCCCTCGTGTACCCAGTACCGAGGAGAGCTACTAGTGTAGGGCGAGTACTAGCTACCCCACGGGCCCTGGGGTTCTGCTAGCTCACCTACATCGACTTGTTAGGCCCACTGGGCAAACCAGGGTAGTCAGGCGAGGGTGCGCTGACTGTGGAGGGGCAAGGCCCCTGTTTGGTTATTGTGGAGGGGTTGGACCCCTGAGAGGGCTTTGCCCTATACTGGTTCCGTGCTGTGCTTTGGGCGCACCCGTTAACGGAAACGACTGACCACGTGCCAGTGCGGGTTAGCTACCCGTGCGTTTACCGCGCGTGCCGTAGTCACCGTTACGTCTGTCAGTAACCTTGGGGTGGTTGACTGAGAGTAGGATTACCACGGGGGACTCTCCCGGCCAGGAGAGTACCACGTGTTACTTCTACTGTTCGGAACAGACCGCAATCAAGATCGTTCCCACGAGGAACATCCGAGATCAAGTGAAGGATCTGAGAAATAGATAAATTGTGAAACAATAGAAAGACATAAATAAAGGAAGAAAGAAAATAAAACAGTTACTGTACACTTTACTACTTCTTTAGTTTAGCGGCCACTCTACTCAGCGTTTCGCTGACGTGTTACACTCGTTACTTTTGAGGACCAGGTGTTGGGCAGCCAGGGTCAGCGGCTGCAGAGGACGCTGGGCCGTGTAGGGTCCAGTAGAGTTACCACTGTTCTTTTGTGCCCTTTTTGTTCCACTGTAGTGAGTAATTTTTGTTACTCCCGCACTTTTCTTTACTTGTAGTTCTTGTTATGTTATAAATGTTGTTCTACTGTTGTGGTGGTACATGCTGTAGTAGTTCCCTTTCTTACTGCTGTATTTTGTTACTGCTAGTTATATTTCATGTTGAATGTGGTTTATTTTACTGCTCTTTTGGTTACTTCCTCGTTGGACGACTAGGTCTTGGGATTAGTCAAGTCGATCCGGTTCTCGTGTCTCGTAGGGACTCGGGAATCGGGTCGTTACAAGATGGTATCAGAGTAAGGTCGTCCTGAGAGGTGAATCAACTGACTGGAAAATAACCAATTCACATGTCTATAACTAGAGTAGCCACCACAACATATCTTTTGACATGAGCTCTTAGACGTTTCCGTTAGGTATTGTTCCATATTGACGGGTTCTGTGTTGTTTCGTGTCTCCTTGCCGGAGATGCCTCGTCGCGGGACTGGTGAGGTGGGTCGCGGGCGCGGCCGAGGACGAGGTCGGCGAGGTGGGCGTGCCGTTGCCGACGCCTCAATGGACCAGCCACTACTCCCGGACGTCCAGGCCCAGGACCTCGCCCAGCTGATACGGGACATTGTGCGAGAGGAGCTCCACCCACCGCCCCGAGTGCCTCCCCCTGGGGCTGCGGAGGGGGAGTCCTCTGTGGGACCACCCGACGGACGCGACGTTGGACACGGGGGAGGGGATGGGCCGCTGCCGCCCCCACCTTCCTCCGACACTTCTGTGCACGAGGCACCTTTGCCTGGAGGTGCACCAGCATCCCCACTGCAGCGCCACTCCGAGTTCTTCAGACAGTTCTGGAAGCTGAAGCCCCCCTCCTTCAAGGGGGATGAGGACCCGACCGAGGCAGAGGACTGGCTCGAGCAGCTGGAGAAGATTTTCGACACCCTCCGCCCCCCGATGGAGTGCCGCGTGACCTTTGCCACGTACTAGCTGGAGAGTGCGGCACACAGGTGGTGGAGGGAGGTCCGGGGACAGGAGAGGGACGAGCCGACCTGGGATCGGTTCATCGCCCTCTTCTGTGAGTAGTACTTTCCCCAGACGTGGCAGGACCAGAGGAGGCGGGAGTTCCACACTCTCCGCCAAGGGACGATGACCGTGAGCGCGTACCGCACGCGTTTCCTGGAGCTGTCCCGCTTTGCAGCGACAGCGGTAGCTACTGAAGAGGAGCGCCTTTAGAGGTTCACCGAGGGGCTCCAGCCTGCGATTCGGGGGTATGTCAAACCCCTGAAGCTGCCTACATTTTCGAGGGTGGTGGAGGCAGCCATGACTTACGAGGAGACCAACTTGTCCGCGCGAGACACTGACGGCGGGCGGAAGAGGCCCTTTCAGCCAGACTTTTCACAGTGCCGGCGAGAGAGGAGGCACGTGGCACCCGAAGGAGAGTCATCACATTTTGCAGGGCCATCCGTGGCCTTTGGGGGGTCTCGACAGAGGCCAGTCGCCAGCACCAGACCCCCGCCCAGCTAGCAGCAGGGACCCACTGAGGGCAGGAGTCGGGTTCCCCTCTGTTACCAGTGTGGCAGTCGGGCCACATCAGGAGGGACTGCCCGTCTAGGGCAGGAGGTCAGCAGATACTTCCCGCACAGAGCACTGGAGGACGCGCAGGAGGCCGCGGTTTTCAGGCGTGAGGAGGACAGCAGTCACGAGGAGGGTACTGGCCAGCACCTGCCCGTCCGACGCAGAGCATGGTTGCTTCGTCCGTACCTAGAGCTGAGAGGCGTATCAACGCCCTGACACACAGGGATGCCAGAGCTTCGGGCTCGGTGGTGGCAGGTATGGTTTCAATTTCCGGCAGACTCGTTTACACACTTTTCGATTCTGACGCTACGCACTCGTTTGTCGCAGCCAGTTTCACAGTTAGTTTGGGCCAGGATTATATGCTGTTAGAGAATCCGTTAGTAATCAGAGGTCCAAGTGGTCAGCTGTTTGTAGCTGAGGAGGTGTACACGGATTGCGAGGTCAGCGTCGGGGGACATAGCCTGGCAGCTGACCTGATTATGTTACAGATGGAGGACTTTGGCGTAATTCTGGGGATGGACTGGCTGTCCGCTTACCACGCCTTGGTAGACTTTTTTGAGAGGAAGATTGTCTTCTCCATGCCGGAGTTGCCTTCTTTCGAGTTTCACGGACAGCCAGTGGACGGAGGCTTCCGGTGCATTTCGGCACTTCGGGCAGTGGGACTTTTGAGCCAGGGGTGTGAGGGCTTCCTAGCTTGTGCGGTAGCAGAGCCCATCCCTGTGGCAGATTTCTAGAGCATCCCGGTGGTCAGAGAGTACCCTGACGTGTTTCCAGACGAGTTACCAGGACTACCGCCCGAGTGTGAGATCGAGTTTGAGATCTCACTAGTACCAGGGACTAGCCCCATCTCCACCGCGCCATACAGGATGGCACCGCTTGAGCTACGAGAGCTCAAGTCTCAGTTGCAGGACCTTTTGGAGAAGGGATTCGTGAGGCCCAGTGTGTTATGAACGCGTGCCCCAGACATCTTTTAAGACGTCTGGGAGGTGGCCCAGACATCGGACCAAACGTCTGGGATCACATCCAGACGTCTGGGATCGTTTCCAGACGTCTGGAAATCAGTTATTTTCGACACGCGCGGGTCGTCTGCGCGCCTGAGCACGCAGACTGCATATTCGCTTATTCTTCTCTCTGCGGCTGTAGACGCCGCTGCCGTGCTCTCTCTCTCTCCTCCTCGCGAGGCCTTAAAAAGACCACACCTCCCCTCGCTTCCGTCGCCTCCACCCCTTTCCTCTTCTTCTTCCAGTGAGCGAGCGCGAGAGAGGGCGCGGGGTTGCTACGGCGGCGACGGCCGCAGTGAGCGCGGAGGGGGTGCTGCGTGCGAGAGCGGCGCTCAGCCGTGAGGTCGAGCTCGCCGGGGCTGCCAGGGCCGGCCGGCGGGGAGCGCAGCGGGCACGGAACGACGTGGGAGGCCTGCTGCGGCTTGAGCAGCAGGTGCACGAGGTGCGACGAGGCACGGCGTCGCAAACGGAGGGCGAGTTGCGCCCTGGTTCTGGAAAAATTTCCAGAATCAGACGTCTGTGCTGATAGCCAGACGGTGGGGTCGACGTCTGGAAGACTGTCCAGACGTCTGAAAGGTGAGTTTTCCGTCTTCTTCTTCCTTCCTGTCGACTGACCGTACTGAGGGAGAGAGATGGGTGTGCGCAGGCTCGGTGATTCGCCATCCAACGCGAATCAGACGTCTGGCTGTAGTACCAGACGGCGGGAGCGACCTCCAGACGTCCGGGGTGACCATCGGACGTCTGGGAGCTAGGCCAGACGTCCCCGCAGACTTCTGGACGTCTGGGAAACCACGCTGAACAAGGTAATTCTCTGATCCACTTTTTAAGACATCTGATTTTACACAGTTTCATCGTTTTCGATCCGTTTAGGGCCCGTTCGGGTTCCGTTTTCCGCGATTCGAGTTGCGTTCTTTTCGGAATTAATTCCTCTACCCGTCTACAGTAGCTATACACTGTTTTGAGACACTCCTTGTGTTTGATCCTTGTGATAGGACCCCGTTTCGTTGCAGTCTCGGGGGTCGCAGAGGCACGCGGGATTCCCGACCACGCCCCCATTACTCCCGTTGTACCTGGTAGAGTGGTTTTAAGTTATTAATAAAATCTGTTAAATTATGGAACCATAAATAGAACCTAGGACATTGCATGAATCCTAGGAATGAGAAATAGATGGAATGATAGCTCCTAGGTGTTGCATGAATCCTAGGGCTGGAAAACTAGATTGTATGATAGATCCTAGGATATGACATGAATCCTAGGATGGGAAAACTAGTGGAATGTATAATACTGCAGTCTTGGAAAATGGAAAGAGATATAAAGCTGCCTGTAATTTGAATTAACAGCTGCCTGTTGTGAATCAATAACGTGGTTGAGAACCTGGATTGTAAGAATGTGAAACTGGAAAGTGAAACCTGGATGTTTGAGTAAAAAGGATGGAACCCTACGGGGGAATTAGGAGTGGAACTCCTGGAAAGAGAAAGGATGGAACTGAGATGTACTTGTGTACTGTCTCTTGGGTACGTAGTACTAAGGGAAGTACCTGTACCTGTTTAGTGCAGAGCGGAGCCAGCCGCCCCAAGGACCCGGGGTTAGGACTGACCACTCTATACCGACTTGCTGGCCCTCGCGTACGTAGTATCGAGGAGAGCTACCAGTGTTAGGAGGGCACTAGCTACCCCACGGGCCCCGGGGTTCTGCTAGCCTCCTACACCGACTTGTTTAGGCCCACTGGGGCAAACCAAGGTAGTCAGGCGAGGGTGCGCGGACTGTGGAGGGGCAAGGCCCCGGTTTGGTTACTGTGGAGGGGTTGGACCCCTGTTATTGAGAGGGCTCTGCCCTGGACTGGTTCCGTGCTGTGCTTTGGGCACACTCGTTAACGGAAACGACTGACCGCGTGCCAGTACGGGTTAGCTACCTGTGCGTTTATCGCGCGTGCCGTAGTCACCGTTACGTCTGTCAGTGACCTTGGGGTGGTTGACTGAGGGTAGGATCACCACGGGGGACTCTCCCGGCCAGGAGAGCGCCACGTGCTACTTCTACTTTTTGGAAAAGACTGCAATCAAGATCGTTCCCACGAGGAACATTCGAGATCAAGAAAAAGATCTGAGGAATAAATGAAGTGAGACAATTGAAAGATGTGAATAAAGAAAGTAATCGACATAACAGCTACTGTATACTCTACTATTGTCTTTAGTTTAGTTGCCACTCTACTCAGCGTTTTGCTGACGTGTTACACTCGTTACCTTTTTCAGGACCAGGTGTTGAGCAGCCAGGGTCAGCGGCTGCAGAGGACGCTGGGCCGAGTAGGGTCCAGTAGAGTTACCACTGTCTCTTGTACCTCTTTTTGTTACGTTGTAGTGAGTAGTTCTTGTTTCCGCTGTACTTTCTTTACCTGCAGTTCAAATTATATTATGAATGTTGTTCTACTATTGTTGTGGTACATACTGTGGTAGTTTCTTTCCTTACTGCTGTACTTTCTTACTGTTAGTTATATTCATGCTGAATGTGGTTTATTTTACTGCTCTTTTGCTTACTTTCTCGTTGGACGACTAGGTCTTGGGATTAGTTGAGTCGGTCCGGTTCTCGTGTCTCGTAGGGACTCGGGAACCGGGTCATTACAAGATGGTATCAGAGCAAGGTCGTCCCGAGAAGTGAATCAACTGACTGTAGAATAACCAATTCACATGTTTATAACTAGAGTAGCCACCACAACATATCTCTTGACATGAGCTCTTAGAAGTTTCGTTAGGTACCGTCTGTTTTGACGTTTTTCCGTTTTGTTTCGCGTCTCCTTAAAGGAGATGCCTCGTCGTGGGACTGGCGACACTGGCCGCAGGTGCGGCCGTGGACGAGGTAGGCGAGGTGGACGTGCTGTTGTTGACGTCTCAGTGGACCAGCCACCACTCCCGGGCATCCAGGCCCAGGACCTCGCCAGACTGATACGAGATATTGTACGAGAGGAGTTCCACCCACCGCCCCGAGCACCTCCTCTTGGGGCTGCAGAGGGGGAGTCCTATGTGGGACTACGCGACGGACAAGGCGCTGGACACGAGGGAGGGGATGGGCCGCTGCCACCCTCACCTTCCTCCGACACTTCTGTACACGAGGCACCTTCGCCTGGAGGTGCACCAGCACCTCCCCTACAGCGCCACTTCGAGCTTTTCGGACAGTTCCGGAAGCTGAAGCCCCCCTCCTTCAAGGGGGATGAGGACCCGACCAAGGCAGAGGATTGGCTTGAGCAGCTGGAGAAGATCTTCGACACCCTTCGCCCCCCGGTGGAGTGCCGCGTGGCCTTTGTCACGTACCAGCTGGAGAGTGCGGCACACCGGTGGTGGAGGGCGGTCCGGGGACAGGAGAGGGATGAGCCGACGTGGGACCAGTTTGTCACCCTCTTCTACGAGCAGTACTTTCCCCAGACGTTGCAGGACCTTCTGGAGAAGGGTTTCGTGAGGCCCAGTGCGTCTCCCTGGGGAGCCCTGGTACTGTTTGTGAAGAAGGATGGGACCCTACGTCTTTGTGTGGACTACCGACAGCTGAATAGGGTCACCATCAAGAACAGGTATCCGCTGCCGAGGATCGACGATTTGTTCGACCAGTTGCGGGGTGCCACGGTGTTTTCCAAGATAGACTTGAGGTCTGGATACCACCAGTTGAGGATCAGGGAGACCGACGTCTCCAAGACAGCTTTCCGCACCCGGTACGGACACTACGAGTTTTTGGTCATGCCGTTTGGGTTGACCAATGCCCCCGCTACTTTTATGGACCTGATGAACCGGGTGTTTAGACCGTACTTGGACCAGTTCGTGGTGGTTTTCATAGATGATGTACTCATCTATTCTAGAGATCGGACGCAGCACGGACAGCACTTGCGGATGGTTCTGGACACTCTGAGACGACGCAGGCTGTACGCCAAATACAGCAAGTGCGAGTTCTGGTTGAGGGAGGTGACCTTCTTGGGTCATGTGATCTCTGGAGACGGCTTGGCGGTGGACCCAGCCATGGTTGAGGCAGTGCTCAGGTGGGAGAGACCGCATTCAGTCACTAAGATTCGCAGTTTCCTGGGACTGGCAGGCTATTACAGACGATTCATCAGAGGATTTTTGCATATTGCGCGTCCTATGACACAGTTGACCCGGAAGGACGTGCCTTTCGCTTGGACAGACGCCTGTGAGGCGTGTTTTCTGGAGCTGAAGGAGAGGTTGACCTCGGCTCCTGTGCTCACCATCCCTGACAGTAGTGGCGGGTTCATTGTGTACACAGACGCCTCCTTGCAGGGGTTAGGAGGTGTGCTCATGTAGAGGGTTCACGTTGTCACTTACGCTTCGCGGCAACTGAAGCCCCATGAGCATACCTACCCTACCCACGACTTAGAGTTGGCAGCTGTTGTCTTCACGCTGAAGACCTGGAGGCACTACTTGTACGGTGAGACCTTCAAGATTTTTACTGATCACAAGAGCCTCAGATATCTTTTTGACCAGAAGGAGCTCAACATGAGACAGAGACGTTGGTTGGAGCTCCTGAAGGACTACGACTGCAGCATCTCCTACCACCTGGGAAAGGCCAATGTGGTGGCTGACGCCTTGAGCCGTAAGGCGCCCGCACGCTTGACCAGTCTACAGTTACAGAGTTGGAGCCTTTTGGAGGAGGTGGGCAATTGGCGACCTCTAGTGTTACGAGGGTACTGTGGGGCAGTGACGGTGACACGGCAGACTAGGCCAGAGCTGATAGACTGCATCATCACAGGACAGATGGTCGATCCGTACTTGCAGTCTTTGCGCGACAGAGTACTGTCAGGAGACCCAGGGGATTTCTCTTTCATAAACCAGGTGCTACGTTTGAGGGGACGGTTGTGCGTTCCCAGAGACGAGGAGCTGTTGAGAAAGCTCCTGACTGAGGCACACGGTTCCAGATTCACCATACATCCCGGAACACACGAAAATGTACCACGACTTGAGACACGAGTTTTGGTGGAGACGGATGAAGCGGGATGTGGGTGAGTTCGTGAAGCAGTGCTTAGTGTGCCAACAGGTGAAAGCCGAGCATCAGAGGCCTGCAGGGCCGCTCCAGCCGCTTCCAGTGCTAGAGTGGAAGTGGGAGAGCATCACCATGGACTTGGTGGTGGGCTTACCTGTTACCCAGCGGGGACATGACGCAATCTGGGTAATAGTGGATAGACTGACGAAGACGGCGCGATTCTTGCCGATCCGAGTCACTTTAGGACCAGCACAGTTGGCAGAGAGGTATATCTGTGATGTGGTATGACTACACGGAGTTCCGCGAGAGATCGTATCCGACCGGGATACCCGCTTTACGTCCCAGTTTTGGGCTGAGTTTCAGCAGGCCTTGGGGACGAGGTTGAGGTTTAGCACGGCTTACCACCCCCAGACGGACGGACAGTTTGAGCGCACGATATAGACACTTGAGGACCTTTTGCGTGCCTGTGTATTGGACTGGAGGGGCTCTTGGGAGGAGCACCTGCCCCTGGCAGAATTTGCATACAACAGTTATCACTCGAGCATCGGCATGGCTCCCTACGAGGCTCTGTACGGATGGAAGTGTATGGCACCCTTGAGTTGGGTTTAGGTGGGGACCAAGTGTGAGGTTGGCCCCAGGTTGATCCGGCAGAGTCAGGAGGTAGTCGAGCAGATCCACAGACGACTCCGCACTGTCAGGAGCAGACAGAAGAGCTACGCGGATCGGAGACGCAGAGAGGTGCAGTTTGAGGTTGGGGACCACGTCTTCCTTTGTGTTTCGCCCATGAAGGGCCTACAGCGGTTTGGGGTGAGAGGGAAGCTCGCACCGAGGTTCGTGGGGCCCTTTGAGGTCCTGGAGCGGGTTGGACCCATTGCTTATAGACTTGCCCTTCCCCCGCAGCTTTCTGGTGTTCACGATGTGTTCCACGTGTCCAACCTCAGGAAGTACGTAGCCGATTCCAGTCACGTACTGAGTCACGAGAGCGTCGAGGTGGGCGATGACCTGACCTACCCCGAGCGGCCAGTGCAAATCCTAGACCGAGCCGTCCGCAGTTTGAGACGAAAGCAAGTACCCCTGGTAAAGGTTTTGTGGAGGAGCCAGCGGTACGAGGAGGCTACCTGGGAGCCTGAGGCGGCAATGCGAGAGCGGTACCCGGAGCTTTTCGCGGGTACATCTTTTCGGACTGGCTTCGATCCTCTTTGAGTTTGTTATGGTTAATTGGACATCTTTTCCCGCACCCTAGTTGGCGCAAGTTTCGGGGACGAAACTTCCTTTGAGTTTGTTATATTGTTACGAACGCGTGCCCCAGACGTCTTTTAAGACGTCTGGGAGGTGGACCAGACGTCTGGGATCACATCCAGACGTCTGACCAGACATCTGGGATCGTTTCCAGACGTCTGGAAATCAGTTATTTTCGACACGCGCGGGTCGTCTGCACACCTGAGCGTGCAAACCACATATTCGCTTATTCTTCTCTCTGCGGCTGCAGACGCCGCTGCCGTGCTCTCTCTCTCTCTCTCCTCCTCGCGCGGCCTTAGAAAGACCACACCTCCCCTCGCTTCCGTCACCTCCACCCCTTTCCTCTTCTTCTTCCAGTGAGCGAGAGCGGGCGCGGGGTTGCTGCGGCGGCGACGGCCGCAGTGAGAGCGGAGGGGGTGCTGCGTGCGAGAGCGGCGCTCAGCCGTGAGGTCGAGCTCACCGGGGTTGCCAGGGCCGGCCGGCGGGGAGCGCAGCGGGCGCGGAACGACGCGGGAAGCCTGCTGCGGCTCGAGCAGCAGGCGCACGAGGTGCGACGAGGCGCGGCATCGCGAGCGGAGGGCGAGTTGCGCCCTGGTTCTGGAAAAATTTCCAGAATCAGACGTCTGTGCTGATAGCCAGACGGCGGGGTCGACGTCTGGAAGACTGTCCAGACGTCTGAAAGGTGAGTTTTCCGTCTTCTTCTTCCTTCCTGTCAACTGACCATACTGAGGGAGAGAGATGGGTGTGCGCAGGCTCGGTGATTCACCATCCAACGCGAATCAGACATCTGGCTGTAGTACCAGACGTCTGGAGCGACCTCCAGACGTCCGGGGTGACCATCGGACGTCTGGGAGCTAGGCCAGACGTCCCCGCAGACTTCTGGACGTCTGGGAAACCACGCTGAACAAGGTAATTCTCTGATCCACTTTTTAAAACATCTGATTTTACACAGTTTCGTCGTTTTCGATCCGTTTAGGGCCCGTTCGGGTTCCGTTTTCCGCGATTCGAGTTGCGTTCTTTTCGGAATTAATTCCTCTACCCATCTACAGTAGCTATACACTGTTTTGAGACACTCCTTGTGTTTGATCCTTGTGATAGGACCCCGTTCCGTTGCAGTCTCGGGGGTCGCAGAGGCACGCGGGATTCCCGACCACGCCCCCATTACTCCCGTTGTACCTGGTAGAGTGGTTTTAAGTTATTAATAAAATCTGTTAAATTATGGAACCATAAATAGAACCTAGGACATTGCATGAATCCTAGGAATGAGAAATAGATGGAATGATAGCTCCTAGGTGTTGCATGAATCCTAGGGCTGGAAAACTAGATTGTATGATAGATCCTAGGATATGGCATGAATCCTAGGATGGGAAAACTAGTGGAATGTATAATACTGCAGTCTTGGAAAATGGAAAGAGATATAAAGCTGCCTGTAATTCGAATTAATAGCTGCCTGTTGTGAATAAATAACGTGGTTGAGAACATGGATTGTAAGAATGTGAAACTGGAAAGTGAAACCTGGATGTTTGAGTAAAAAGGATGGAACCCTACGGGGGAATTAGGAGTGGAACTCCTGGAAAGAGAAAGGAATGGAACTGAGATGTAGTTGTGTACTGTCTCTTGGGTACGTAGTACTAAGGGAAGTACCGTACCTGTTTAGTGCAGAGCGGAGCCAGCCGCCCCAGGGACCCGGGGTTAGGACTGACCACTCTATACCGACTTGCTGGCCCTCGCATACGTAGTATCGAGGAGAGCTACCAGTGTTAGGAGGGCACTAGCTACCCCACGGGCCCCGGGGTTCTGCTAGCCTCCTACACCGACTTGTTTAGGCCCACTGGGGCAAACCAAGGTAGTCAGGCGAGGGTGCGCGGACTGTGGAGGGGCAAGGTCCCGGTTTGGTTACTGTGGAGGGGTTGGACCCCTGTTATTGAGAGGGCTCTGCCCTGGACTGGTTCCGTGCTGTGCTTTGGGCACACTCGTTAACGGAAACGACTGACCGCGTGCCAGTACGGGTTAGCTACCTGTGCGTTTATCGCGCGTGCCGTAGTCACCGTTACGTCTGTCAGTGACCTTGGGGTGGTTGACTGAGGGTAGGATCACCACGGGGGACTTTCCCGGCCAGGAGAGCGCCACGTGCTACTTCTACTTTTTGGAAAAGATTGCAATCAAGATCGTTCCCACGAGGAACATTCGAGATCAAGAAAAAGATCTGAGGAATAAATGAAATAATGAGACAATTGAAAGATGTGAATAAAGAAAGTAATCGAACATAACAGCTAGTGTACACTCTACTGTTGTCTTTAGTTTAGTTGCCACTCTACTCAGCGTTTTGCTGACGTGTTACACTCGTTACCTTTTTCAGGACCAGGTGTTGAGGAGTCAGGGTCAGCGGCTGCAGAGGACGCTGGGCCGAGTAGGGTCCAGTAGAGTTACCACTGTCTCTTGTACCTCTTTTTGTTACGTTGTAGTGAGTAGTTCTTGTTTCCGCTGTACTTTCTTTACCTGCAGTTCAAATTATATTATGAATATTGTTCTACTGTTGTGGTGGTACATACTGTGGTAGTTTCTTTCCTTACTGCTGTACTTTCTTACTGTTAGTTATATTCATGCTGAATGTGGTTTATTTTACTGCTCTTTTGGTTACTTCCTCGTTGGACGACTAGGTCTTGGGATTAGTTGAGTCGGTCCGGTTCTCGTGTCTCGTAGGGACTCGGGAACCGGGTCGTTACACAGTGTGTCTCCCAGGGGAGCCCCGGTACTGTTTGTGAAGAAGGATGGTACCCTACGCCTTTGTGTGGACTACCGACAGCTGAATAGGGTCACCATCAAGAACAGATATCCGCTACCGAGGATCGATGACTTGTTTGACCAATTGCGGGGTGCCACTGTGTTCTCCAAGATCGACTTGAGGTCTGGATACCACCAGTTGAGGATCAGGGAGGCAGACGTCTCCAAGATAGCTTTCCGCACCCGGTATGGACACTACGAATTTTTGGTCATGCAATTTGGGCTGACCAATGCCCCCGCTGCTTTCATGGACCTGATGAACCGGGTGTTTAGACCGTACTTGGACCAGTTCGTGGTGGTATTCATTGATGATGTACTCATCTATTCTCGAGATCGGACGCAGCACGGACAACACTTGCGGATGGTTCTGGACACGCTGAGACGGCGTAGGCTATACGCCAAATACAGCAAGTGCGAGTTCTGGTTGAGGGAGGTGACCTTCTTAGGTCATGTGATCTCTGGAGACGGCTTGGCGGTGGACCCAGCCAAGGTCGAGGCAGTGCTCAGGTGGGAGAGACCGCGTTCAGTCACTGAGATTCGCAGTTTCCTGGGACTGGCAGGCTACTACAGACGATTCATCAGAGGTTTTTCATAGATTGTACGTCCCATGACACAGTTGACCCAGAAGGATGTGCCCTTCACTTGGACAGACGCCTGTGAGGCGTGTTTTCAGGAGCTGAAGGAGAGGTTGACTTCGGCTCTCGTGCTCACCATCCCTGACAGTAGTGGCGGGTTCGTTGTGTACACGGACGCCTCCTTGCAGGGGTTAGGAGGTGTGCTCATGCAGAGGGGTCACGTTGTCGCTTACGCTTCGCGGCAACTGAAGCCCATAAGCATACCTACCCTACCCACGACCTAGAGTTGGCAGCTGTTGTCTTCGCGCTGAAGACATGGAGGCATTACTTGTACGGTGAGACCTTCGAGATTTTTACAGATCACAAGAGCCCCAGATATCTTTTTGACCAGAAGGAGCTCAACATGAGACAGAGACGTTGGTTGGAGCTCCTGAAGGACTACGACTGCAGCATCTCCTACCACCCGGGAAAGGCCAATGTGGTGGCTGACGCCTTGAGCCGTAAGGCGCCCGCACGCTTGGCCAGTCTACAGTTACAGAGTTGGAGCCTTTTGGAGGAGGTGGGCAGTTGGCGACCTCTAGAGTTACGAGGGTACTGTGGGGCAGTGACGGTGACACGGCAGACCAGACCAGAGTTGATAGACCGCATCATCACGGGACAGATGGCCGATCCGTACTTGCAGTCTTTGCGCGACAGAGTACTGTCAGGGGACCCAGGGGACTTCTCTTTCACAGACCAGGTGTTACGCTTGGGGGGACGGCTGTGCGTCCCCAGAGACGAGGAGCTGTTGAGAGAGCTCCTGACTGAGGCACACGGTTCCAGATTCACCATACATCCCGGAAACACGAAAATGTACCATGACTTGAGACGCGAGTTCTGGTGGAGAGGGATGAAGCGGGATGTGGGTGAGTTCGTGCAGCAGTGCTTAGTGTGCCAGCAGGTGAAAGCCGAGCATCAGAGGCCTGCAGGGTCGCTACAGCCGCTTCCAGTGCCAGAGTGGAAGTGGGTGAGTATCACCATGGACTTGGTGGTGGGATTACCTGTTACCCAGCGAGGACACGACGCAATATGGGTAATTGTGGATAGACTGACGAAGACGGCATGATTCTTGCCGATCCGAGTCACTTTGGGACCAGCACAGTTGGCAGAGAGGTATATCCGCGACGTGGTACGACTACACGGAGTTCCGCGGGAAATCGTATCCGACCGAGATACCCGCTTTACGTCCCAGTTTTGGGCTGAGTTTCAGCAGGCCCTGGGGACGCGGTTGAGGTTTAGTACAGCTTATCACCCCAGACGGACGGACAGTCTGAGCGCACGATACAGATACTTGAGGACCTTTTGCGTGCCTGTGTACTGGACTGGAGGGGCTCTTGGGAGGAGCACCTGCCCCTGGCGGAGTTTACATACAACAACAGCTATCACTCGAGCATCGGCATGGCTCCCTACGAGGCTCTGTACGGACGGAGGTGTACGGCACCCTTGAGTTGGGTTGAGGTGGGGACCAAGTGGGAGGTTGGCCCTAGGTTGATCCGGCAGAGTCAGGAGGTAGTCGAGCAGATCCACAGGTGACTCTGCACTATCAGGAGCAGACAGAAGAGCTACGCGGATCGGAGACGCAGAGAGGTGCAGTTTGAGGTTGGGGACCACGTCTTTCTTCGTGTTTCGCCCATGAAGGGCCTGCAGCGGTTTGGGTTGAGAGGGAAGCTCGCGCCGAGGTTTGTGGGGCCCTTTGAGGTCCTGGAGCGGGTTGGACCCATTGCTTACAGGCTGCCCTCCCTCCCCAGCTTTCTAGTGTGCACGACGTGTTCCACGTGTCCAACCTCAGGAAGTACGTAGCCGATCCCAGTCACGTACTGAGTCACGAGAGCGTTGAGGTGGGCAACGACCTGACCTACCCCGAGCGGCCAGTGCAGATTCTAGACCAAGCCGTCCGCAGTTTGAGACGAAAGCAAGTACCCCTTGTAAAGGTTTTGTGGAGGAGCCAGCGGTACGAGGAGGCTACGTGGGAGCCTGAGGTGGCAATGCGGGAGCAGTACCCGGAGCTCTTCGCGGGTACGTCTTTTCGGACCGGCTTCGGTCCACTTTGAGTTTGTTATGGTTATTATGATGTTTTTCCCGCACCCTAGTTATCGCAAGTTTCGGGGACGAAACTTCCTTTGAATTTTTTATATTGTTACGAATGCATTCCAAGATGTTTTTTTTAAGACGTCTGGGAGGTGGCCCAAACGTCTGGAACCCCTTCCAAACGTCTGGGATTTTATTTGGGTGGCACGCGGGGCTGCGTCTGCGCGCAGGCGCGCGCAGACCCGCAACCGCCGCACCTCTCTCTTTTTCCCTCTCTCCTCCTGCGACCGCAGTCTGCGTTCTCTCTCTCCCTCTCCCCGCGCGGCTTTAAAAAGCCTCGTCCTCTCCCTCACTCTCATCACCTCCGCTCCTCCTTCTTCTTCCAGCGAGTGTGAGCGCGAGCGAGCGGTGGCAGCGACAGCCGCGGTGAGTGCGGGAGGAGGTGCTGCGCGAGGGAGGAGGCGCTCGGTCGTGAGGGCTCGAGCTTGCCGGGGCAGCGAGAGCTGGCCGGTGGGGGCGCAGCGGGCACGGAGTGACGCGGGAGGTCTGCTGCAGCTCGAGCAGCAGGCGAACGAGACGCGGCGCGGCCGTGCGTCGCGGGCGGAGGGCGAGTATCGCTCTGATTCTGGAAGTTTTTCCAGAATCAGATGTCTGGGTTTCCAACCAGACGACGGGGAAGACGTCTGGAGGACTGTCCAGACATCTGAAAGGTAAGTTGTTTTCGTACTTTCTCCTTTTCTTCGACCATCCGTACTGAGAGCGAGGAATGGGTACGCGCAGGTTCTGAGATTCGCCATCCAATGCGAATCAGACGTCTGGCTGCAGTGCCAGACGACGGGAAAGACTTCCAGATGTCCGGGGTGACCATCGGATGTCTGGGAACTAGGCCAGATGCCCCCGCAGGCTTCTGGACGTCTGAGAGACTATACAGAGTGAAGGTACCATCTGATCCTCATTTTAAGACATCTGGAAGAGGTTCCAGATGTCAGATTTTGCACTTTTTCGTCATTTTCGACCCGTTTAGGGCCCGTTCAGGGTCCGTTTTCCACGTTTCGAGTTGCGTTCTTTTCGGAATAAGATCCTCTACCCGTCTACAGTAACTATATACTGTTCTTTTGCTTCCTTTAAAGCCTTCTGGCAATGAGGAGTCTAATGGGAAATGACGTAGCCCTTGTCCTTTTTGATGCACTAAAAGAAGGGAAGGCATTTGTCAGAAGATTGAGACAAGAATCGTCCTAAAGAGGCAATTTTGTCGACTAATGACTACATCCTTTTTAAGGTACTTGGCAATTCCAAGGCCATGATTGCCTGAATCTTATCAGGGTTAGCTTCGATTCCTCTACTGGAAACTAAGAACCCCAAGAATTTTCTGGCTGAGATCCCAAATGCACACTTTTCGGGGTTTAGGCGGAGGTAGGTGTTCCTTAAAACTTGAAACACCTTTGCCAAAAATTATAAATATTGGTGAAAATTTGATCCCTTCATAAGCATAACATTTATGTACACTTCAAATGATTTTTCTATTAAATGAGAAAAAATCATATTTACAAGGTGTTTGTAGGTTGCTCCAGCATTTTTCAGGCCAAAAGACATGACTCTATACTAAAACAAACCCCTATCTGTTATAAACGAGGTATGACGTTTGTCTGTCGGAGCAAGACTGATCTGGTGGTACCCACTGTAGGTGTCCAGGAAGGACATGTGGGATTGACCACTGCAAGAGTCTACCAAATCGTCCACCCTTGGTAAGGGGAATTCATCCTTCGGACAGGCTTCATTGAGGTTGGTGAAGTCCACGCACATTTACCATTTTCCATTGGCTTTCTTCACCATAACCACATATGAGAGTCATGCTGGGTATAAGGATTCTTCGATTAAGCCGGCTTCAAGGAGCTTCTGGATTCAGCCTTGGTCACCTGCCATTGCTCAGCTAATTTGTGCCTTCACGCCTGTTTGACTGCTCGGACACCTGCCTGAATATTGAGGTGATGCTAAATTAAGGATGGGTATACCCTTGGCAGGTCATTGGCGGACCAAGTGAATACTTCCACATTGGTCCTCAGCAGGAGTAGCAGCTCCTGGACTTCAGAGGGATTAAGGTTCGCTCTGACTTTGACGAGCTTAGAAGCGTCGTCTGGGTACAACTAGATAGCCATGGCTGAAGAGCCTAGCTGGAGTTCTAAAGTCATTGGCGGATCAACTAGATTTGGTTCCTGTTGGATTGCCTAGACTTGGTTTCTCTTCTTCCCCCATTTTTATCGTTTGGGGGGTGTTACGAATGCATTCCAAGACGTTTTTTTTAAGACGTCTGGGAGGTGGCCCCAGACGTCCGAACAGACGTCTGGAACCCCTTCCAGACGTCTGTGATTTTATTTGGGTGGCACGCGGGGCAGCTTCTGTGCGCAGGCGCACGCAGACCCGCAACCGCTGCACCTCTCTCTTTTTCCCTCTCTCCTCCTGCGACCGCAGTCTGCATTCTCTCTCTCTCCCTCTCCCCGCGCGGCATTAAAAGGCCTCGCCCTCTCCCTCACTCTCATCACCTCCGCTCCTCCTTCTTCTTCTTCCAGCGAGTGCGAACGCGAGCGAGCGGCGGCAGCGACAGCCGCGGTGAGTGCGGGAGGAGGTGCTGCGCGAGGGAGGAGGCGCTCGGCTGTGAGGGCTCGAGCTTGCCGGGGCAGCGAGAGCCGGCAGGTGGGGGCACAGCGGGCACGGAGTGACGCGGGAGGTCTGCTGCAGCTCGAGCAGCAGGCGGACGAGGTGCGGCGCGGCCGTGTGTCACGGGCGGAGGGCGAGTAGCGCTCTGATTCTGGAAGTTTTTCTAGAATCAGGCGTCTGGGTTTCCAACCAGACGACGGGGAAGACGTCTGGAGGACTGTCCAGACGTCTGAAAGGTAAGTTATTTTCGTACTTCCTCCTTTTCTTCGACCATCCATACTGAGAGCGAGGAATGGGTACGCGCAGGTTCTGAGATTCGCCATCCAACGCGAATCAGACGTCTGGCTGCAGCGCTAGACGACCGGAAAGACTTCCAGACGTTCGGGGTGACCATCGGACGTCTGGGAACTAGGCTAGACGCCTCCGTAGGCTTCTGGACGTCTGAGAGACTATACAGAGCGAAGGTACCATCTGATCGTCATTTTAAGACGTCTGGAAGAGGTTCCAGACGTCTGATTTTGCACTGTTTCGTCATTTTCGACCCGTTTAGGGCCCGTTCAGGGTCCGTTTTCCGCGTTTCGAGTTGCGTTCTTTTCGGAATAAGATCCTCTACCCGTCTACAGTAACTATATACTGTTCTGAGAAACTCCTTGTGTTTGATCCTTGTGATAGGACCCCGTTCCATTTCAGTCTTGGGGATTGCGGAGGCGTGCGGGATTTCCGACCACACCCCCAGTACTTCCGTTGTAGCTGGTAGAGTGGCTTTAGAAATTATTAACATAATTTGTTACAATTATGGAACAATTAATAGAACCTAAGGCATTACATGAATCCTAGGAATGAGAAACCAGATTGAATGATAGATCCTAGGGTGTTGCATGAATCCTAGGGCTGGAAAACTAGATTGAATGATAGATCCTAGGGTGCGGCATGAATCCTAGGACAGGAAAACTAGCGAAATGAACATACATATTGCAGTCTTGGAAAATGTGGAAAGGAAATAATAGCTGCCTATAAATTGGTTCAACAGCTGCCTGTTATGAATAAATGAACATGATTGAGAATATGGGTTGTATGAACGTGAAACTGGAAAGGTGAAACCTGAATGTGCTGAGTTAAAAGAGCTGGAACCCTACGGGGAATTAGGAGTAGAACTCCTGGAAAGAGAATGAAATGGAACTGAAAAGGAAAGATGTGGAGGTGCGTTGTCTCTTGGGTATGTAGTGCCAGGGGAAGCACCTGTTACCTGCTTAGTGCAGAGCGGAGCCAGCCGCCCCAGGGACCCGGGGTTAGGTCTGGTCACTTTGTACCAACTTGTTGGCCCTCGTGTACCCAGTACCGAGGAGAGCTACTAGTGTAGGGCGAGTACTAGCAACCCCACGGGCCATGGGGTTCTGCTAGCTCACCTACACCGACTTGTTAGGCCTACTAGGCAAACCAGGGTAGTCAGGCGAGGGTGCGCGGATTGTGGAGGGGCAAGGCCCCTGTTTGGTTACTGTGGAGGGGTTGGACCCTTGAGTGGGCTCTGCCCTATACTGGTTCCGTGCTGTGCTTTGGGCGCACCCGTTAATGGAAATGACTGACCGCGTGCCAGTGCGGGTTAGCTCCTAAATAGGATTGTAGCATCATCTAGACCAATGGATGAAAAGGAGGCGGTGAGCGTAAGCTTCAGGAGCTTGGCAGAGGTGAACAAGCGTCAGATGGATGGTGATCGGCGGGTGAAAGCACCTCCTGTCGTCAGCTGTCGAAATGGCTGAAGAAGAAATGATGACGAAGAAGATGTATATAGGGACTTGTTTGCAAGGAAAAATAAGGACCTAAGTGAAAGAAAAGGACTCGATTGAAATAAAACCTAAGGACTGAAATGTAAACTAAGGTTTTCAAGGCTTATTTTAATTTAAATCTTTTTCAACTTTTTATATATGATTATAAATTAAAAAATATTATATATAAACCTTGGATTTATGTTTTTGACCTTTTTTGATTAATTTATTTAATTAATTAAAGTTACTTAAGTTATTACATACTTAGGTATAAATTATTCTTAAGTTAATTAACACATTAATTAGGTAAATAATTAATGATATTTCGAGTCCATTTATTAATTAAATTATTAATAATATTAATTGGCTAATAATTTATCATTTTAACTTATTTTAAGGTCCTTAAATGATTTATCCCTTATTCTGTAATTAACCCATATATATACATATTTCTAGCTAATTAACTAGGGAAACTAGTTAATTAAGGGTAATTAGAAGCCATGATGAGACTCTCATCATGCCCCCAAGCCAAAGTTTTGCTAGTCCCTAGCAAAATTAACCAGAAATATGATAATTTAAAACACTTGGGTTTAAATTAATATAAATAAAAGCTAAGTAGAGGGATGCTTAGGTCAGAATTTTGAATATTCATTTTTTTTATTTTTTATGTATGTAAAAATAAGTATCCATAAATATACAGAGCATTCTATGGAAATCTCCTTACTTAGACTTATAACTCAAAAACACTCTCTCAAAACACACTCTATTAAAAATAGAGTTTTTGACGGAAATTGATCAAAAATCATAATCCCAAAAACCCACTTATTCTCTGTAATCATTCTAAACCCTAGAAACTCAGAATTCAAAGTGATTTAAGAAAACAAAACTTAAGAGTTGGAAATTAAATTTTAACTCAAAAACTCAATAGACTTAAGGATTATTCTAAACCTTAGAAACTCATAATTCAAAGTGATTTAAGAAAACAAAATTTAAGAGTTGGAAATTAAATTTTAACTCAAAAACTCAATAGACTAAAGTTAATCCTTAAGTTTATGAAATCTAATTTTTATCAATCTAAGTTTTAGCAAATTAGCCAGATACTCATCATTAACCAAACTTAGAGTAGTAAAACCCTAATTTGCTAGCCTACAGCACCAAGGACAAACTTCTAGACCTAGGGCTTTGTCAATCTTTCTCCTTTAGGCCTCCACTGCAAGTCCTCAAAACCCAATTTCTTAGGCTTCACTGCCTAATACAAAGGTTCAGTAGCTATGATTTTAAAGCATCCGTGCTTGTGAAGAGAATTGTCCTAAAGGCATCCAAATTTGCAAAAATCTAGATCTTAAGACATCAATTTCCAATCCAGGTTATTCCAATTCAAGCCTTTGGCTTGGCCTTACTAAGGTTTGGTTGCTTTCTCCTCACCAGTTTTCTATCCCGAAGTCAACACTTTTTGTGTATATCTCCCCAGTGGACCACTGGGTCACTTATTCCGAATTTTTATCTCCATATTTTTTTCAACTCTTTTTTATAGGATGGAACACCCATATGTAGCAAGGTATTCTTTTTTATTTGATGGAAGGAAGGGTAGCATCCATTTATACCGAGATGCTTTATTTGGTGGATAAACTGCATAAGTACCCATTTGTAACGAAGTACTTAACTGTAGGGTGTTTTATTCTTTTTTTATTTTCTTTTTCTTTTCCTCCCGCTTCTCATTTTTCTTACTAACATATACTCCATATCCTTTTTATAGGTGAGTGGCACATCCTTCACCCTTTCAAGTGGCGCCCCATGGAAATCCTTGGACTAAAGAGGATTTATAATCGATCTCTTAACCTCTATGTTTTTATGGTCTCAGATGCCAACAAGACAACTCTATGTGTGTGAATTTCTAACGCTTAGGTTACTTAGCTCTTAAACCAGAGCTTGGACAGCAAAGTGAGAGGAGGGAAAACTATTTTATTTTCTACTCTATAGGAGCATCCCGGGCTTGGGATAAACTCTTTCTAGAGCCTTGGAGGTGGGGAGAGGAAGAAAGGAAGAGATGGTTTGAAATGGAGTGGGATAGGTCCTTTTATAGTGGAGAGACAAAATTGTGCATAGGCAATTAGTGACGGCTGTAATCGTCGCTGAAGATCTGCCTAACTGTCATTGAAGATCCGCACCCTTCAATTCCTTTGCTGGCGCGCGTATAGAGCAGACAATTAGTGATAGCTACAAGCGTCACTAAAGGCCCGCCCAACTGTCCCTGAAGATCCGCACCCTTCAATTCCTTTGCTGGCACTGCGCTCAATTGGCCAATTGGGGGTGCTGTGGGGATTTGAACCCGCACCCCTTCGTTGGGAGCCCATGCCTCCATTGCACCAAATCGTCCGGATGGTCACACAGACGTCTTATGGTGCGCTGTGGAGGAGAACTCTCAACCATTGGATCAAGATCCAACGACTAAGAATTAATGATGAAGATGATGAGGGGGCACCTCCCAGTTGCTACTGGTCGGTGTTGGGTGGCCTGGATGACACCACGTGGTGCCATCTGGGCCATCCATCTTCTGTCTATTGCAGAGGGTGCCACGGTGCTCAGGGTAAGATGATTCCTACGTTGCCAAATTGCGATCGTCACATGGGATCCATCCATACGGTCGAATTTTCCATTCAAAACCCGTATGGATGTCGAATTGCCCCCCTGGCTGTTGATCTTCCTCGAACTTCATATGATGCTACGAGATTCCGATCTAGACATTTTTGGAGGTGTTAGACTCCGATTGTCGTCCTGATCAGATCGGTACGGTCCAATCGTCCATCTGAGGCCATGAAATAGATCCTCTTCTCTCTTGACCATAAAAAGGACCTAATTAACTTAAAATATATACAACTACTCTAAATGCAGAATGATGCATGCTATGCAATATTTATAACATAAAATGCAAATCTAAGCCTAGGAACATGCATGGTTAGGCATTTTAACCTAAATAGATGTGTCTATATCACGTTTCCATATCCTTCCGTCAGCCGGCTGCAGGAGTGGAAAGAATTGTCCTATTTCGGAAGCCTCGTAGCTCTATCCCACAACTCCATCATATCGTTAGGCGAGAAGTCATCGATTGATACCAAAACCTCTGGGTCAGGAGACCTGACTTGAAGTATTGGATGGCAATGGCATCATAAGGTCTCTTACACTTGAAGTACTAGGCCTTGAATCGATCTAGGTAAGATTGAAAAGATTCACTCTTTCGCTATCGGATTTCCAACAGCTTTTTAAGGTTGTCTCTAACCCTTTTCTGTCTTGCAAAGTACTGGCAAAATTTATCCACTAGTTCTTGGAAGCAGGTTATCTATTTGGCTGACAATTCATTGAATCATCCATGGGCCATGTCGGACAGATAGGACTCGAATACTCAGCAGAGTACTTCGTCAGGGTAGTCGTGGACCAGCATCATTTGGCGGTAACTTCCAACGAAGCTATTGGGGTCCACCGTCACGTCATACTGGGCCATGACGAGTCGTTTGAATTTTTCTGGCAGGGGGTAGTCATCACCTCCTTAAGGAAAGGGAAGGTGGTGACGTAAGCTTGTGGGCATATACCCGGCATTGCTCAGGTGACTTGGCGGACGATTTCAGGAATTGAGTCTCCACCACTGGTCACCAAGGGTTGAGATCCTGACTGCTCCCTTGACAAAGGTGGGTGGGGAGCTCTAGGCGGACTGGGAGGAACTTCACCCTTCTAGTTACTAAGCTCTCATTTTAGTTTCTCGAGCTGTTCACGTAGGTGGGTTTTCTCCTCTTCCACTGTATGATGCCACTTTAATTGCTCGTCTTCAGGGCTTAAATTTTAGGGCTCCTAAGACTTAATTTGCTAGATCTCTTGGAGTTTTTCAGCGACTGAATGTTCTTTAGCCCTCAAAGCTACCTGCTTGGCCTAGTATTGCTCCTCCCCCGCTTGCATCTTGAAGAGGGGGTCTCGCTCGGGGATCTCCAGTAGTATTTTGGGTTGATCTGCTTCTCCTTACTTGGCTTGGTAGGCTGGGGATGTCTCTTGGACATCGAGACACTTGACTTTGCCTGTGCTGATGCCTTTTCAAGATTAGCATTAGAGGAGTTGCGAGTTGTAGGGGTCATCAAAGAGATTCAAAGTAAGAAAACGTTATCGAATGATAAGTGTTTCTCACAGATGGCACCAAATGATCAAATCTTCTAAGTAATCAGAGGATTTGACTCAATAAATTACAAGCAGGTAATCACAACAAAGACAGGAGAATTGGTGACCCAGTTTCACCTTAAGGAGTGCACGTCTGGGGGGAGGACAGTGCTCCCAAAAATCCATTAGAAGTAGCGGTAGTATAATCTCTCTTAACTTCTATCTCTTGGATTACGTGAAAAGCCACCTCGAGGGCCTCCCTTCACTATTTATAGTAAGATCCCTTCCAATGGTCTTCACGGATTCTCTAGCACGTTCATGGTCTAGCTATTAATAGCATTAGTAACGCCACCATTACTGCTAACATGGGCATAGTGGGTGGTACCATCGCCTCTTTGACTTCAGTCAAATCAGGTCCTCTGGTGGGTTGTGCCTATCTAGATCCACTTAGATGAAGGTGGATTTGGATCTGCCTGAGCGTAGGTGGGTTGGAGAAAGCTAGATCTGCTTATTTACTCAATATCTGGGTAGTCGGATCCATTTTTGGGCTTCATGCGGAGTTTTGAGTCCGAGGGCACTTGTTGCCCCTCCTCAATTAGGGATTAGTTTTTTCTTTTTTTGGTAAAAAAGAGTATTATTTCATGTTTTCTTGTGACTGTACTTAGTCTATGAACTTTATACTCTCTCCCTTCTTTTGTGGTTGGTGGACCATATAGTCTACTACTTGTTTTTTATGCCTTCTCGCTCTACTTTCTTCCTACCCTCTTATCCCCTTTCACCTTTCTTCTCATCCTCATGTTCTAATTTGTGTGCCATAGTTTTGTCATGTTTCACGACCTCTATTCCCACACATTTTGGGCTTTGATTGGTTGATTGATTTCTCTTCCCAACACAATTGAATTAATATTTTAGGGCAATCATCCTTATAATGCCCATCACATTCCATACACTTTGATCCTAAGCCTTTAAAATCGAGTAGATGTGTCCCTAAGCTGGATTTATTTTTCTAGTACTTTGGGATTTTTTATTGAATTAATTGATGCTTTATCTTGTTGGAACCACTGATGATAGGTAAGATGGTGCAATAACTGCATTAATCATTTGGGTGAATTGTCGTGTAGATTGTCCAAGTAGGTACTTCCCTCCTAGTTGGCTAAGTAATTCAAAGGTGAACGGGATTGAGGTTGGTTCTCAAAAGCACTAGGATTAGGTCCCTTACGATGAAACCTTAATTAAGGCTTGATTTATGCAATTGATTTCTTAGATGGCTTATTCTTATTATAATAAAAATGAACCAAACCCTCAGTTTGAATACTTCCTATCTATTAGCATTGTTGGAAATGACTCCTCATTTGAACCTTATGAATCACACTCTTTACAATTCAAATTTGACCGATCCATATGAGTATAAGAACTTTCCTGAAGATCATTAAAATCCATTGACTCAATATACAAACTCTCAACAAAACCCTTTGTATGAATACTATCCATCTATTAGTACCTGTTCGACGTGTAAATCACATTTTAAAGTAAATTAGTCGTAGTATAGTGCGAAGTACGTCGAAACAAATAAAATTTACGAGATGTGAGTCTCGGTCGAACCAAGGGAGGCAGAAAACACTTCCAATACTGAATTAGAATGTTAACTAGAGAACATGCTACTAACTGCAACTAACCAATATATATAATACTAATCACAATATGTATATCACGCAGATTGTTTGATAATGAATTACAAAATAAAATTAGGACATGTACTTGCCATCTATTTATAACTAGAGCACGAATAAAAACTACTATCTAGCAAAATAAAGGCACCATGGGTGGTCCGTGGTGGCCTTCTGGAGAGGATGGGGAGAGCAACGGTGGTCCACCAAGGGGGCTTGGTGGGTGTTCCAGAGGAAGAGAGTTAGAGACGAAGAGAGCCAGAGAAGAAGGTCTGAAGAACTAGAGAGGGTCTGGTGGAGTTCTAAGGAGTTAGGAAAAGTTGACCTTCAACTAGGGGGCCCTGGGCCTTCTTTTATAGATTTTATGAGGGGCAAGATAGGCATTTGTGCCCTCAAACTGTGCAACAACCCTCTAGTGATCAGATCTGTCGATTGGGAGATCAATGGATCAGATCACACCTCAATAGGCCTTCCAGAATGCCTTCATCATGTGGATTGCCTCTGGTTATGCCACGCGGCACGCTCAGTGCCCTCGGATCACGATCAGACGACCCTGCTTGCACCCAACGCCTACTCCGCCTTCATAGTTTCAACTGTAGTGGTAAATGCGCACTCATCGTGTGTATCAACTCTCACTCCTCCATGATTGGACAACTTAAAAAGATGCATCTACCACCTCTTGAAATTTAAACGTGTGCACTCGTGCGCTGGGTGGCGCGTGATCTCGCACGTTGTTGCCTGAAGCCTTCTTCGCACGCCGCGTGGTCACCTCTACATCACCCGATGGCCATCCAACGAATGGATTTCATCCCTACGCTACCGCCTCTGATCGAAGTGCGCATTGTGCCTCGAACCTGCGACATGACCTTGCCTTTGCGTGCTTGAGCCAACGCGCTGTGAGGCTAAGTTGTTGCTTTTTCCATTTTATGCACAGCTATCCTCAGCCGTTGGATGGAGATCCAACGGTTGAGTCTTGATCATCTTGATGAAGTGCAACAAGGCCGGTGACGTAGGCGCATCATGGCCGTTGGATGGCGATCCAACGACCCAGGATGCGTGGGGGTTGCCTTCAGGAGTTGGGGCCGATGTGGGGGGCGGCTGCGAAGGTGCCACGTGGCACTATCGTGGCCATCCATCTTCTCTCTTTTGTAAATGATGATGTAGGCTTCCAATTGAGATGATTCTTGCACCGTTGGACTGCGATCACTGATCCGGATCCATCCATGTGGTTGGATTTATCATATGATGTTCGGATTTTCTCCTATTTGCCTCTTGGCTCTTGTTCTTCTACGGATTCCATAGGATGCTACGAGAGTCTGATCGATGTGACCTTGGAAGCATTGGACTCCCGTCGTCGTTCTGAGCAGACTTGTATGGTTGGATCGATCATCCATAGTCCTGAATTACCTGCAATTGTTAATGCCTCTCAATTAGCACATAATATGACATTATTATTCACAAATTTAATAAATCAGCTATAATGCAAAGTACGATGCGAATACATGTAGAATGCATAGGTTAAGTTAGGTTCTAACTTAATTCAGGTAGATTAAGGCCTATGATTGCTGTGCAATCATACTCCCATGCTTAAATCTTGCAGTCCTTAACAAGTGAAAGACTAAACGCATTCTATCAAGAGTTTGACTAGGGATTTATTTCTTTTTGTTTCATCTAGAAATTTAGAATCTAGATAGCCGTGAATGTGTAGTGGTGTAGCTTCTGCAATGGAATCAAGTGAAAAGTCAACATATATCTAAAGCTTGTACTTGACTCTCAGTAAAATTCTGTTGGGATAGGCAAACCTCTTCTTTTGGGGGCACTGACTATCCTCTAGTTGTAGCCCCGACTTTTCAGCTTAGGTAGAAGATGTTTGAGTTAATTGGTTTTGTATTTGGTAGCTCACTTTCTTCTGGTGCTACATAGAGACTAGTATTTCAGAATCTAGATTTCCAAATTATTAAATAAATTAACTTAGAAAGAGGCTGGAAAACTGTGCTCTCTTAAGTCTTTTGTACTTTTTCTTCTCTCTTTCTCTTTCCTTTTTCTTTTCTTCCTTTTTTTCTTTTTCTTTTCTTTTTCTTCTTAAGCTCACATCTCACCTGTTTTGTGGATATATTTGATGGTCTCTCATGGCATTACACTTCAATTAGGTTCTGATAATCCTATGACTAAGTCAGAAACCCTCAGCCTGTGTTTAGGCGGTCGGAAATATAGGAAAAGTGGGTCAAGGCTGTATTTGGTGGTTCGTGAGGGTGGTAGGTATTGTTGCCTCAATATGCTTGACTCAACATAACTCACACTTCTTAATATGGCAAGAATTTTTTTTTCTTCTTTTTTTCTTTTTTTTCTCTTTTTTTCGTTCTCTTTTTTTTTTCTCTTTTTTCTCTTTTTTTTATATACTAATATATAATGCCATATCTACTAACACAACACAATATAGCATACGTACTTTTATTCACGAGGCATTATTCGGAATTGGGGGTGTTCAAGAGGATATCGGGTGGCTTATTTGGTGAAAGTGCCTATTCTCAGCATCGGGAAGGACATGGATAAGATAGTGTATTTTTGACCTTGATATCAGTACCGTCCTTCAGTCGAGGATTCCGTGAAGGACAATCATGACTATCCACCTCAGTCCTAGTTTTATCAAAACCCACTCTCTGTGTATTTGCCTTATTTAGTGGCTCTTGTAAGGATTCTCTCAAAAAATTCGTACGCAAGAACTGAGAGCGAAAACTATGCCTAACTCTGAGTATCATTATCCAATTATTTAGACTTTAAGATTCCTTACACTAGTCTTAGAGTACTAGCAGACTCTCTACTCTCACCTTACACATATTTCTGGTGGATCTACTAGAAGATGGTTCACCTGACTCCCTGATTACTGTCCAAGGGTTTTGGAGAAGAAGCAATGCTTCTTCGCGACAAACTAGAGATGTCTATTGGTCTTCGCATTAGATCTATTGCAAATTCTACGAGCAAGTGTGAAATTGTGCTGGATTCTAAGTTCAGGAATCTACTAAAGAATAAATTCCTAATTAAACCTCTTGAAAATGATCCATTCCCCCCAGGTGTTGGCAGAAAATTTTTAGTTTATATGTACTACCCCCCTATGCTAAAGTTCTTGCATGTCCTCATGCATGAATAAAAGAAATTGAAATAAAGTAGGGTGCAAGTGGATAGAAATCACCTGGAATTGCTCCTGACTTGTCATTCAACACATGCCAACACTACATTGGTAATCACAATATGCAAAATACTATGCCAGAATGAAATATGTTATATATATAAAGGATATGTATATATGTACAAGTGCTGAGTTTAACGCCTCCAGCTGGATGAAACGTCAGTCATATGTCCTCAAGAAGATGTATCGGTTCGTCAGCAGGAGGAGGTTCCTGGGCTAAAAATGGCTTCAGGTGCTGGCCATTTACCATAAAAACATGCCCAGATTTCGAGTCTATAATTTGGACTGCCTCATTGGGATATGGGTGGATCATCATAGATGGCCCAATCCACTTGGACTTGAGTTTTACCATAAAGAATTTGAGTCGGGAATCAAATAACCAGACCTGCTAGTTAGGCGTGAACTCCTTCCTCCGGATGTGTTGGTCATGGAAAGCCTTAGTGTCATCTTTGTAAATCTTTACATTCTCGCAGGTTCCTACCGAATCTCTTCTAACTCACTAAGCTGGAGCTTTCTTTCATAACCTTCTGTATTGAGGTTAAAATTACATTTCTGGACCGCCCAAAAGGCACGGTGTTCCAAGTCTACTGGAAGGTGACAGGCCTTTCCATACACCATGCGGTATGGTGACAATCCGAGTGGGGCCTTATACGCGATCCGATATGCCCAAAGTGCGTCGATCAATCTATCGGACCAATCCTTCCTATAAGGTCTAACCATCTTTTAAAGAATGAGCTTGATTTGATAGTTAGACACTTCAACTTGCCCATTGGTTTGTGGGTGATACGGGGTAGCAATACAGTGATGTACACCGTATTTCTTCAAAAGAGATCTGAAAGGGAATGGATGAAGTGACTGCCCCTATTGCTAATTAGAGCACGGGGGACCCCAAATCTCGCGAAAATAGATTCTCGTATGAAGGATGTAATGGTTTTATGATTAGCTCATCTTGCCGGGATAGCTTCAACCCACTTTGAGACATAGTCAATTGTGAGAAGTATGTACTCAAAGCCGTGCGAGTTCGGGAAAGGGCCTATAAAGTCGATGCCCAGACTTCGAACACTTCTACGACCAGAATAGGTTGGAGAGGCATCATGTCTCTCTAGGCCATAGAACCAACCAACTGACATCACTTACAACATTTGGCAAACTCGTGTGTCTCTGAAAATGGTTGGCCAAAAGAATCCAGACTGCAAAATCTTTGCAACGATTTTTTGGCCCAAGAAATGACCCCCACAGGCATCGTTGTGGCAGAAGGATAACACACTTGAGATTTCTGAGTCTGGGATGCATCTTCTAATGATCTGATCGGCTCCAATGCGAAAGAGCAGTGGGTTGTCCCAGAAATAAAAGATAGCCTCTAAAATAAATCTGAGTTTTGATCCTTGGATAATCCTACAGACAGCTTGCCTACGACGAGATAGTTTGCAATATTAGCGTACCAAGGAAACTCAATAGAGTTAATAGCCAATAGAGACATCCGAAAATTGATCAGAGATAGATGGGGAGTATGGGATGTGTTAGGGGTTTAGCCGAGACAAGTGATCCACCACAACATTATGATCTCTGCCTTTGTCGCAGATCTCGACATCAAACTCTTGCAAAAGAAGGATCCATCTAATAAGTCTGGGTTTGGCATCCTTCTTTGCCAACAAATGCTGGAGGGCGGAATGGTCAGTGAAGATGATTACTTTTGACCTGGGTAGGTACTACCTAAACTTCTCCAACCCGAATACTACAGCTAGCAGGTCTCTCAGTAATCGTATAGTTATGCTGAGCCTCGTTCAACATCTTGCTAGCATAGTATATTACGAATGGATGGCGCTCTCAACGTTGGCCTAGAACGGCTCCGACAGGGAAGTCTGAGGCGTCACACATCATCTCGAAGTCGAGAGACCAGTCGGGTGATTGAAGAATAGGTGCATTCGAAATAGTGCTTCGTAAGGTCTTGAAAGCGCTGAGACACGAGGAATCAAAGTTAAAGGGAATGTAGACTACCAAGAGATTTGTCAATGGATGGGAAATTTTTGAGAAGTCTCGAATGAATCTCCGGTAGAATATGACATGCCTTAAGAATGGTCTGATTTGTTTTACCGAGCTAGGCGGAGGTAATTGAGAAATGATTTTAGATTTAGCTCGGTCGACCTCGAGTCCATTAGAAGAGATCCTGTGACCTAGTATAATGCCATCCCTCACCATAAAATGGCTTTTCTCCCATGAAAGTACTAGGTTAACATCTATGCACCTCGTCAGGATCTTCATGAGGTTATCAAGACAAGACGAGAAATTGTCTCCGAAAATAGAGAAGTCGTCCATAAACACTTCTACATAGTTCCTGATCATGTTAGAGAAGATGGCCATCATGCAATGCTGAAATGTTGCTGGTGCATTATAGAGGTCGACGGACATCCGCCTGAAAGCGAATGTTTGGAAGGGACAAGTAAAAGTTGTCTTGTCTTGATCTTCCGGGTTAATCATAACTTGGTTGTTGTTGAAGCTACGAGCTACTACGCTAACGTATTTGATTTTGAAAAACCTGGCGTCGTAGTTTGAAAGCGAAGAACTCGTATTCAATAAATAAAATTTGTACCGGAATAGAAATCCCGGGTCGAACTTAGGGAGGCGAACGTTTGATTAAAAATATGTGTTTGTTTTATTTGTCACGAAGCAGATTAATTGATTAGAAACTATCTATATATTTACAATAAATAGAAGAAAGAGAGAGAATATTACAAACAAAAATAAAAAATTGATGTAAAATGAACATTGAATTCATTATCAAAGAGATTGTTCGTTACACTACTCATTATGACTAGAAGCAGAAAAGGATTACATTAGAAAGCAGTAAATCTACTCTAGAAAGCATTAAAAAGAATGGAGAGAGAATTATCCTCCTCGACGGTCGCTTGGAGGATGAGCCAGACGGGACGATGCCTGGAAGATGGGAAACGGAGCAGGACGAAGGAGGACGAAGCAGGAAGAACGGGAACGGGGCAGCATGTCGTCGTCGTCGCGGGATCCACTTCTGAAAGGGGGACGAAAATTTGACTTTATCTCTTGAGAAGCATCCCAGGTGTGGGACAAGCTTCTCTTGAGCTTTGGAGAGGGAGAGAAAGGAGGGATGAAAATTTCGTATGGAGGGGGTCTCCTTTTATAGTTGCAAGGAGTGAGGGCAATTCGGTCTTTTTAATTTCAAAATATTAAATAAGGGGTCTTTAGTGACGGATAAAACCGTTGCTAAAGCCCTAGTTGTGGGTGACGTGTGCTACCTGCTCGCCTCCTACGCATGAAACGCTCGTTCACGTTCTTGAATTCTCGGTCGTTCGATCGCGAGATCGAATGGCTGAGATGCGTCCTCGCCGCGCCTTCTCATCGCACGTTCGCCGCGTTTGATCCCACGTTACGCACGGGCGTCTGATGCGGCGTGAGCGCTATTGCGTGCACGCAACTGCTCGATTGTGATCGGGCGGTCAATCGCGCTCACTTGCCACGCCTCAGCTGCCTCTTGCGAAGAATCGAACGCTCACCGCATGTTCTCGCGAGCGCTCTCACCTGCTGTGCTACAGTGGCGTTTGTGTCACGGAAATATTTCATGCGCGCGCATCCATAGCCGTTGGATGTGCATCTAACGATAGAGAAGCAGTGCTCAAAATGAAGAAGAGATGGAGCGGCGAGTGTAGCGGCCGCTTGGGCAGTTGAGATGGTGCCATGTGGCACCATCTTAGCCGTCCATCTTCTGGATGATGTAGATGGTGCCATGGTTGTCGGATTGAGTTAATTTTCATGCCGTTAGACTACGATCGTCGATCTGAATCCATCCGTGCGGTCAGATTTGTCATCTGAAGTGAGGATTCACACCATCTTGGCCCTTGATCTTCTAGGGTTCTTCGATCTCTATCTGATGCTACAGATATCTGATTAGGGCGATCTTGGAGTCATTGAACTCCAATTGTCGCCCTGATCACATCTGTACGATTGGGTCTTCGATCCAAGACCTCGATAAAAATTTTCCCTGTCCCTGATCATAAAAGGAGACAATTAACCTCCATTTTATTCAAACTAATCTAAATGCAAGATGATGCATGCTATACAATATTTATAGTATGCAATGCAATTCTATGCTTAAGAACATGCATAAATAGACATCTTATGTAGTGTAAACATGTTTACATCAGTTGTACCCAGAATATCCATCTAGAAAGCAGAAGAAACTGCGTCCGGCTAACCTTTCTAAGATTTGATCAATAAAAGGTAAGGGAAAATGATCCTTTTTGGTAGTCGTGTTTAATTTCCTGTAATCAATGCAAACTCGCCATGAAGTAGCGGTGCGGGTCAGGATGGATTCACCTGTTACATTCTTGATAATTGTGAGTCCTTCCTTTTTGGGCACAATCTGAATAGGATTCACCCATTGGCTATTGGAAATTGGATAGTTAATGTCCGCATCCAGCCATTTGATGATCTCCTTCTTGACAACCTCAAGCATATTAGGATTCAGGCGCCTCTGAGGTTGTCTCGAAGGTTTCACCCGCTCATCTGTGTAGATTGTGAGTGGTAGAATATCCTATGGATGGCAACTAAATGCTTGAGGGGAGGGGTGAATACTATTGCTTTAAATTATATGCACAGATTAAAAAATAAAACACCAAAGACAGAGTACACCTGATTTATAGTGGAAACCCAATCCGGGTGAAAACCACTACCTAAGCATCCCAGCTTAGGATTTTTTTGACTAGGCAACGCTAGCTAATCCACTAGATCGTACCACTTGAATAAGGGTGGCACAACCTCTTTCAATCACTTCCCTTTTTGTCCTGAAGAGAAGCAAAAACAACAACCACAGATCTTCCAAACAAACTTGGAATCTGCAAATCAAAAGCAACAAAATAGAATAACAAGAATAACTTCTATGGAACCTCAATAAAGGATTAAACCGATTTTTCCGCAGAGGTTCTAGGCGACGTGCTTTTGAAAAACGTGAAGAATGGGGCATGAAAGCCTTTGGAAATAAGCATGAGAAGCTCTATCTTTGAATGGTATTTCTATTGTTATGAAAGAATGGGCTGCGTACGACCTTTATTTATACTAAAAGTTTTACCTGAATAGGAAATTAAATTAGTCGATCAATTAAGGTTAATTGGTCGATCAAAAGGTAATTTGGTCGATTAATTAAGGTGGTTGGTCGATCACTGATTGATCGGTCAATTAACTTGGTTGGTCAATCAAAAGGAATTTTCTCAACTTCCTAAAATGGGCTAATTTGATCGGTTAATTAACTTGGTTGGTCGATTAAGATGATTTGGTCGATCAATAATCCTAAAAAGGTTGGTTTTGAAAAGATATGCGAAAAATCTGTATTTGAGTTGTATTTGAGGTTCCTTACAAAAATATCCTAGACTCAAATAAAGATAAAAAGACATACATCAGCAACTATCTTCTCTTGACTTAAAAGATGCTTTGATGCTTTAATCTGAGATAGTCCTGAAATGTTAGTCTACCAATAAACATAGTTTTGGTGTATCAAAACAGAGGTGCTTACATTCTCCCCCTTTTTTATGACAACAAAATTATAATTATGAAATTTGAAAATAGTTTTGCACAATATCTCCCCTTTTTTGTTTCGGCAAAAAGTAATACATGCTGCAGGTGATTTTACATTTAACTCCCCCTTAAACATGTAATTCAAGCATCATAAATATCATACAATATAAGAGAGCTAAAGAGAAACACAAAACTAAGAGAGATAATCTTCATGCATAAATAAAGAGTCTAGATAAGCAGTGCATAGAAAATAAATGTTCTGAGAAAAATTAAGTTATACATGCCAAGATAGAGACAAATATAACATCTAATCATCTAATGATGCCATGAAGGAATCCATAGTGCTCTGAAGATCAGTGTCCAACTCGAGGTCCAGTGAATTTGATCTCTCAAAAGATGCAGGCTAACCAAGATAAAGGCATCGCTGAGATGATGAATGTGGTGTCGACTGCCTAGACATCCTGCGAGGAGGAGTAATCTACTAGTCACCTGGCCCTATTGATGCTGATGGTGCTGCTGGTGATGTTGATGATGTAGGAGGAGGTGGTGCTGAAGGCATGGTAGTCGAACTACAAGGCCAAGGAGGTCGGTGAAGCTGCTGCTGAATGCTATGAACGGACTTGATGGGAACACCATCATGAGCCCTAACTAGCTCATTTTGACCTAGAAAAGAGAACAAAAGCTCCTACATAACTTAGAGAAGGGCCTAATTCAAGGAATAACTATTCTGAGAAGAAAATAAGAAACAAAGGGTAAAACTGTAATTTTACTATTGCAGTACATTAAAGGGATTTCTCAGGGGCTAAACATAGGTCAAATAATCTTAACAAGATAAAAAGTGGGATGGTTCATTCAGAAAAGGGTTAATGTGCAATCTGAGAATTAAATGACAGCTTGTAACACTAAAACAAATCCACTTCATTTAACAAGGTTTGGGTCTGGATAAAAATCAACTAAACCCTCTAAAATTCATGGAAAAATATCCTCTAGGGTTTAGAATCAATTTTGCCTGTAGAACCTATTTTGACCTAGATAGGGCTCCTAGCTAATTATTTGCCCTAGATTAGGTTTTTGTGTAAAATGTCCAGTCAAACATAGTCAAACCTAAAATCTAACTTCACCATTGCATTCCTTGGGTCCAAATTAGGTTTGTATCAAAATTTAGACCTAAGGGAAGGTCACCTTGACCTACTTTAAATAGTCCACCCAATTACATTTAGACCCCTAGCTTTTGAAAACCATTGCAAAGACCCCTCTATCTTCCTCGCCACTCTTTGCAATTAGGTCCCTCCACCATTACAGTGGAGGAGTCCTACTTCGGCGAGGATTTGAGGATGATTTCTCTCAAATCCCTCGGAGATTTCCTCTCAGATTTGAAAGGGAGATTCTCTGAAGAATTCTCGATCTGATGAGCGCAATTCCAAGCCCTAATTGTCACCCAATCTCTTGTGCGAACACTCGAGATATTTGGATCTCTCACACATTCCTACTCCGGTGAGGATACTTGCACTTGGAAGCTTGCCTTCCAAAGCACAAGATCGTCTACTTGTGCCTATAAAAGAAACCCCTGATCCAGCTGCTTAATTCCAACTTGGTTTGGCCAGAGAACAACCTCCAATTTCTTCTCTTCTCCGGCCAAGCATCCACCGAGCTCCGGCGACTTCTCCTTCTCGTCGCTCTGCCACAATACCAGTGGCAGAGCTGTCTTCACCTCCTTCCTCTGCGTTGCACTGTACTAGCGCTGGCATCAACCACCCCTTCGTCATCGTTGTTCCCTCTCCACTGGAACCTTCGTCTCTAGCAGTGGTAGGTATGCGCCAGCTGCTCTTCTTATCCTTTCATCCATTAAATTAGGTTAAATCTCTTCTTCTCTCTCCTCTTTGTATTTCCCCCTTCTTTATTTCTATTTTCAACCCCTCGACACTGCAGACCACCACCATCTTCTCGACCTCCGGCAGACCACCGGCGAGGTGTCTCCGTCACCTCCACACACCCGTCCACCTCACCAGGCCCCTCAGAACCTCCGCCACCATCCACTGATCACTTTCCCCATCTCCATCTACCGCCATACCCTTCACAAGCTCCCCCCGACCACACCCATCACCACGGCCACAGACCGACCTAGGCACGCACGCCTAGGTTGCCCCGTAGCCAGCCACCTACTGCGGTACCTTCACCGTGTCACGGCAAAGCATCCTGTGTGGTTTAATGAGGCTGCAAGGCCGTATTGATTGATAGCAGGAACGGACCTCCACCGCCATTAGCGCCGACTTAAAGGAGCTTGCATCCTTCGCTCCAGGCAGACGCGCTCCAGGTTCCTAGGTCCAGGTGATGCGGAATCACCTCGCGCACACATCCAGCCGGTGAGTGGCTTTGAGAGAGCATTGCAGCCACGGCAATTGAGCGAAGCATCCTCCTGCGAGCGCAAGCGAAGTGGGTGGGACTTTTAGTCCCACCTTGGAAAGTTTAGAGCACATTAAGTGATATAAGTTGAATTTGTGCTATCGGCTGATTGCCTCCAATCACGGGGTGAGGTTCCCTCGCCCATATGCCCGCCTCGTCCGTGACCCACGCTACGCGAACATGGCTTGCCTGACCCATTTACCGTGCACTCCTCGCGCACCACCTACGCCGGTGCACTTGGACCTGGGTGCGCTTTGACCCGACCCGAATACCTGATTGGCTTTGGGAGAGCGAACTTAAGAGAGAAAAGAGAGAGAGTGTACGTGGGGGAGGGTAGGGGTAGGTTTTGCACTTGTGTGCAGGGAAAGGAAGAAGGAAGAGGAATCTGTAGCCGCAGAGAAGAAGAAGAAAAGAAAGAAGGAAGAGGAAGCTGAAGCTGAAGAATCTAAGGGCAGGAGGAGGAGCAGCAGAGAAGCTAAGGATCAGAGGACGCTAAGTAAGGAAGGAAGAAGAGGCACTGTAGTAGAGAGGGTGCAGCTGAAGAAAAGGCAAAGGCAAAGCTAAGGCAAGAAAGAAGGAAGAAGAAGGAAGGAGAAATCAAAGACGAAGAAAGGAGGCACGGTTGTGGAAGAAAGTAGAAAGAGTTGAAGTTAGAGGAAGAGAAAGTCAAAGAAGAAAAAGAAGAGAGAAGCTAAAAGCCAAATCATAGAAGGAAACTAAAGAAGAAGAAGGAAAGAAAACAAAGAAGAAGGAAGCCATCGACCAAAGCCAAGGAAAAGAAGAAGAAAGAAAGAAAGGTAAAGAAGAAGAGAAGCTAAAGAGAGAGCCAAGAGAAGAAGAATCAAACTTTTTATCCAATTTCTCTTTTATTGCTACATTTTAGTATTCATAAACTCCTACATTATATTTTGAATTAGATTTTGAGTAACTTTAAGTGTTCAAATTACATCTATTGAGATTAGTGAATAAATTCCATTTGCTCCCTGTGTTCGACCTTGAACTTAACATTCGAGTAATAAAAATTCTTATTTGTTTACAAGGCATTTTCAACTATACTATGACGCAGTATTTATTCTTTATAAACCGATCTCGCCTTCTTTTAAACATTTTGGCACCGTTGCCAAGGAGCAACGCGTAATTCATCACTAGTCTCTACATTATTTGTGATTATATTTGAACACTAACTTGCCCTATTTGTTTTATTGTGATTTTTGCGAGGTATTTCACGAGGAGATCTCCCGCGCGAATCAACCACTCCAGGGCAGGTAAACTCTCTCTTCTTCCCTAAATCCATCTCCTAATCATGGGAAGACAAAAGGAAGCAATTAAAGTAAGAATCAATTGCCTTCTTTCTATAGTAATTACCATCTTTAAGGCAAAAGTTTCCTAATTTTGCGAAAATTTTTCAAATCTTATTGAAGTTGGAGCGATTTTTACAGATCCTACCCCACAAATTCCTGTGCCTATTAGGGATCACGCTTAATTTCTAAATCTTCGTGGACTACACACTTCTTGCTTGAAGTCCAAAGAGTGAAAAGCAAAGAGGATTGAAAATAGAACCAAATTAAGGTTTCTACAGTAGGGTTTTGGAGTGCTAGTTCACACGTGCTTGCTTAAAAGGAAAAAAACCCACCCACATCAGTGTGCTACCCAAGTCCTTGATTGAAAAGATCTAAGTAAGACAAACCCTAAAATTGAGCTCTAAAATCACTTGAATCTTAAAAACCTTAGACCTAATAAACCTGGGTGTCAAATCAGGGTGATTTATAGGTCTTGACCTAGAATCATTCTACCATCTTTAAGGCAGGTCTAGTGAAGTTGACCCCTTGAGTCAACCAACCTCCAAATTAGGTCACAACACCAAAGCATCTAAAGTTCAAGTGAAAACCCTAAGCACCTTTAATCTTAAAAGTGGTAGACCTAAGAGGTCAAGGTCTCTATTCTGGTCTACCTGGAATCTCAGTGACAAGAAAGGTCAGGTGGGGGGAACCCTGTAACTTGTGGGGACGTTCTACCGTGCAGGGGTCTTCGCGGGACTCTCCCTCTCTGTCTGCCCAGGTAATTCTCAAGTGGATGACCTTCTGATCTAGGGGTATCATCCATCCCGAACCTCCATAGTCATCCAAACATCTTTGGGTGCCTTGGTTGGGTCAAAAAACACATCCAGTCCCTCATCCCTTCTCTTTAAGAGCACACACATAGATTTGCAAGTGGGATTCTCTATTCAGATCTAATCACTTCACAACTTGATTCTACATCTTGATCCAAATTCTAATTCTACATCTTGATTCCACCATCTGATCCAAATATATAGTCGAGTTACTTAGGATTACGATCCAAGAAACCTGAATCATAGAGATCCATGAGAGATAGGATGATTGAGGATGCCCTTGAATTCTATGAAATTGAATATAAAACCTTACCACCAATAGAAGACATTCAGGTTAATGTACCAACAACCACAATCTTCATCATAAACTGTACCCAAGCATTACTGACAGAAGCCAAAAAAGGATCAACCCGAGACATTCTCATAACAGGATATATTGAGATAGAGAAATTACACAACTTTGAAGACCTTCAATGCATAACAAATCCTGTACTTTGGGAGCAACACCAAGATGATCTTTAAAAATAGGAAGAGATGATGAGATTATTGAAACAAATTATCGATAAAAAATACCCGTACATGCCCCAAACAGATGATGAACCATCTTGGAACGATATCGAAGATTAATCTGATTTTCCAAATCTTGGGTTTGAGGCACAGAGTTGTTATGGATTCCCAACCCAAATGGAATACAACATTCCTTATAATGAAGTAGGTTGGGAAGTTCCAATTGCAGGAAAACACAATGTAGAGCCAACCCTAGAAACTGGATCACCAAGTATAGAATTCCAAAACTCCTGCAATGATGAGATTAGCATTGAACCTCTCGAGGGTGTAAATCTCGCTCCTTATTCAGATAAGGTGACCCTCGAAGGTTATTCGGACCTAGATTCTAGTGATTCAACCCACATCCTAAGCCTAGAATCTGGATCTGAAACATCTTGGGAAGATTACAAGGCCCCGTATGAAGAAGATCAAATTTTCAATGAAGAGTATGATTTTGGGCCTCTATTTGATGGATATCCCTCTCCAACATCCTCAGAGAATCAAATCGATTTTTCGGAAGTCACGCCAATTTACGATAAAGAAACCGAGGAGTTGGATGAGTGGGGTGTTGATTGAGTCTTTCCTACAAGCTTAGAACTTGAGCCTAGACCAAATAAGAACACCTTTTTGAGCTCAGAATTTACATATAGGCTAGACCCCAGTCAGGCTGCTGAATCTACATCATATGATTTATTCTGTGGTGGAACCTTTGATCTCGAATCTCATTCAGAATTTGATTTTCGCAATATCTCCGAGGATTTCGAACCTGACCATGATTTCGGAGAAACTCTGCTTCTTGAATACAACAAGCCAATCTACGACCTCAGCTCACATGATTCATTCTCTGACTCCAACTCTGAGGTCTCGGTTCCTGAGATCACTGATTTAAGTTCTGGTTCCAGTGACATGGAATCATTTCTTTTCGATCCTCAGGAATCAAAACCAGAAAATGCCGAGAGTGATTGCAACCCAGAGTTCGAATCTTTTCTCAACTCAAATTTCCATCATCCTATAGACACTCTTCAGGCATTCACTTTTGATTTCGAAAGTTACTATGAGGACTCTCTACATGAAACCGACTATCACTTCTTTCTAGAAGAGCCCTCATACACAATTCTCATTGAAGCCACCTCTTCTAAATATACAGAACCTATCAAAACCCATTTTCAACCCCGACCCGCAACCGGACTCAATTTCTATTCTGATTCCCCTCACTGAGCCGATTGCAGATAATTCAACTCCATACATATACCAGGTTTCGGACATTGATCAGACTGAAAACCATGCTCCATCTTTCTCTGATCACCCCGTAGGGTTTCTGCATCATTCATCGATTACTTCACGGATCCCTACTCTGACCAGGCTGATTCGACTCAGCCAAAACCTGAATTTACACTTCCACATCCATCCAAGCTTCATAGCATATGGTGGGTTCCACATCTTTTGATCTACATTTATCAACCCACCAGATTGATAGGGTTTGGGCTGCATCATCAGCCTACTGATCTGAACAAGCACCTAGTTGGACCAACCAGGTTCTTAATCAAGGTGCTTGTTCTACAAAACTCTGCTGATTTGACCACTCCCTCTCCATCCCATGTTTCTCTCAGTTGAAGGCGTTGAATTTAGCGCTTAACAGGAGGCAACCCGTCATTCCAGAAACCCAAGATCCATCTAATTATCCGTCTATACTTCACGTCTACTGCACCCTGAGTTCATCCTTAGACCAATCGATCCCACCTCTGGTACACGTACCAGAGCTTGAAATCATCCGCAATAGTCATTTCCGACCCATTCGCCCACCCGATACATCCTGTTCTAAGTCCCTAGACCCAATACTGTTTCACACCCTCCGTTTACAATGAGGACATTGCAAAACTTTAGCATAGGGGGATGGTAAAGTGCAAACATACAGAAACCAAGAAAAGTCAGAAGGATTCTCACAAAAAATTTTCATATGTCAAAAATACCAAAAAAATAGAAAATTATGAAAAAGAACAAAAAAATGGAGGGAAGAAAATTAAACATGAGGAGGAAAAGAGAAAAATGACAAAAAAGAGCACAAAATAAAGAAAAAGAAAAAAAGAGATAGTCATTAGTAAGAGATTAAGGGATTAACCAAAGTTCTAGACCACATCAAGGAAAAAAATAATGAATAAAAGTGCTAATGAGACACAAAAAGAGATTAGTAAGAATGCTAATCTTAGGCCTTTTGGACTAGACTCTTAGGCTTAAAAATTCAAGTATCCGCTAAGATCTGGATAATCCTCAAGAGCTTGGGGAAAGTGCGAAGCTTAATTATTAGATCTAAGGCTTAGGGAGTATTCGGCTTCGTTAACTGACCTTCGGTTTGCGGGACTCGGTAACCTAAGCACCCCAATTCACACACAGTCTGCTTCAGTGCGCATAACTATCAAAATCACGCAAAAATATTTAAATGTTCTGAAAAAAAGGTTGCCTAGATTAGGAGCAGCCAATCAATACAAGTTGATTTGGATGAGTTCCTGGCGTAGAGAGGCGGGACATTCCCCTCGAAGATGCGTAACAACCTATCGTCTCCTCGGTGCTTGTCTTCTAGGATATTTACATATCCTACCGGGGGCACGTAAGCACCCTACTGGTTCAGATGCCATGATCGGCATTATCATGAAATGTCGATTGCCAGGGTCTGAATTTGGCTACAAAACACCAATGGGCGGGATTATCTCGAAATCTTGAAAGCCATGGTTCTGAGGGTTGCCATGGGTGGTGCTATCATGAAGCATCGATTGCTAGGGACCTTTGAGGATTGATGATGGGGACGAGGAATCTAATACAGACCGTGTTGAAAAGCCAATCTGAAGCTAGAAACAAAAAGAAAAGAGAGAGAAAACTCTCCAAATAAATAAATCCTCTGTCTCTCTCTTACAAAAATGCACTATAAACTGAACTTAGGCTAAAATATGTCTCAAGCACGGGTGCTTTAACCGCCGAGTCCAATGAACCTTAGGATAGTTCCTACGGGCCTTAAAAACCTTCGTGGAGGATTGAGGCTAGAGTTGGTCAGGTCCGGATCTTGGTTGGTACTTGAGTACCTCTAGGCGTACTGTCGGCATTCTAACCTAATCGAAAAAAAGAAAAGCACCTATCATAACTTGTGAAAGAAACTCATGGTCTAAAACAGAAGTTAAAACCTTGAAATTTTGCTAAGGGACTAACAAAAGCTAGGCATGGGGGTATGATGGAAACACCATCATGAGCCCTAACTAGCTCATTTTGACCTAGAAAAGAGAACAAAAGCTCCTACATAACCTAGATAAGGGCCTAATTCAAGGAATAACTGTTTCGAGAAGAAAATAAGAAACAAAGGGTAAAATTGTAATTTTACCATTGCAGTACATCAACAGGATTTCTCAAGGGCTAAACATAGGTCAAATAGTCTTAACAAGATAAAAAGTGGGATGGTTCAGTTAGAAAAGGGTTAATGTGCAATTTGAGAATTAAATGACATCCTATAACCCTAAAACAAGCCCACTTCATTTAACAAGGTTCGGGTCTGGATAAAAATCAACTAAACCCTATAAAATTTATGAAAAAATATCTTCTAAGGTTTAGAACTTTCAATTTGGCCTTTAGAACCTATTTTGACCTAAATAGGGGTCCTAGCTAATTATTTGCCCTAGATTGGGTTTTTGTGTAAAATGTTCAGTCAAACGTGGTCAAATCTAAAATCCAACTTCACTATTGGATTCCTTAGGTCCAAATTAGGTTTGTACCAAAATTTAGACCTAAGGGAAGGTCACCTTGACCTACTTTGCAAAATAGTCCACCCAGTTACATTTAGACCCCTAGCTTTTGAAAACCATTATGAAGACCCCCCTATCTTCCTCGCCACTCTTTGTAATTAGGTCCCTCCAGCATTACAGCGGAGGAGTCCTACTCTGGCTAGGATTCGAGGAGGATTTCTCTCAAATCCCTCAGAGATTCCCTCTCAGATTTGAAAGGGAGATTCTTTGAAGAATTCCTAATCTGATGAGCGCAATTCCAAGCTCTAATTGTCACCCAATCTCTTGTGCGAACACTTGAGAGATTTGGGTCTCTCACACATTCCTACTTCAGCGAGGATACTTGCGCTTGGAAGCTTGCCTTCCAAGAACAAGATCCTCTACCTGTTCCTATAAAAGAAACCCCTGATTCGACCGCTCAATTCCAGCTTGGTTTGGCCGGAGAACAACCTCCAATTTCTTCTCTTCTCCTCTGGCCAAGCGTCCAGCGAGCTCCGGCGACATCTCCTCCTTCTCGTCGCTCTGCCACAATACCAGTGGCAGAGCTGTCTTCACCTCCTTCCTCCGCGTCGCGCTGTACCAGTGTTGGCGTCAACCACCCCTTCGTCGTCACCGTTCCCTCTCCACTGGAACCTTCGTTAAGTGTTATAAGTTGAATTTGTGCTATCGGCTGATTGCCTCCGCTCACGGGGTGAGGTCCCCTCGCCCATATGCCAGCCTTGTCCGCGACCCATGCTACGTGGACCTGGCTTGCTTGACCCGTTTACCATGCACTCCTCGCGCACCACTCACGTCGGTGTGCCTGGACCCGGGTGCGCTTGACCCAACCTGAATACCCGATTGGCTTTGGGAGAGAAAACCTAAGAGAGAAAAGAGAGAGAGCGTACGTGGGGGAGGGTAGGGGTAGGTTTTGCACTTATGTGCAGGGAAAGAAGAAGGAAGAGGAAGCTGCAGTCGCAGAGAAGAAGGAGAAGAAAAGAAAGAAGGAAGAGGAAGCTGAAGCTGAAGAAGCTAAGGGCAGGAGGTGGAGCCGTAGAGGAGCTAAGGATCAGAGGATGTTAATAAGGAAGGAAGAAGAGGCACTGTAGCAGAGAGGGCGTAGCTGAAGAAAAGGCAAAGGCAAAGCTAAGGCAAGAAAGAAGGAAGAAGGAAGGAGAAATCAAAGAAGAAGAAAGAAGGCACAGCTATAGAAGAAAGTAGAAAGAGCTGAAGTTAGAGGAAGAGAAAGTCAAAGAAGAAAAAGAAGAGTGAAGCTAAAAGCCAAATCAGAGAAGGAAACCAAAGAAGAAGAAGAAGGAAAGAAAACAAAGAAGGAGGAAGCCATCGACTAAAGCCAAGGAAAAGAAGAAGAAAGAAAGAAAGGCAGAGAAGAAGAGAAGCTAAAGAGAGAGCCAAGAGAAGAAGAATCAAACTTTTTATCCAATTTCTCTTTTATTGCTATATTTTAGTATTTATAAACTCCTACATTATATTTTGAATTAGATTTTGAGTAACTTTAAGTGTTCAAATTACATCTATTGAGATTAGTGAATAAATTCCATTTGCTCCCTGTGTTCGACCTTGAACTTAACATTCGAGTAATAAAAATTCTTATTTGTTTACAAGGCGATTTCAGCTATACTATGACGCAGTATTTATTCTTTATAAACCGATCTCGCCTCCAAGTCTATCCAAGAATTGACTATGAGCATTTAGGTAGTCTGATACCTGATGCCCATGCCTCATCATAACCATGTCAGTCTCCCACTGCCGATGCATCATCAAAGATATACCACTGGTCACATCCTGAATAATGACAAAGTCCCTGCCTGAGAGCTGTTTGTCCAAAAGACTCTAGTCCTGGTCATAGAAGGAAGGAGATGGTCGTATGATGTAAACATGTTTATCTTACATAAAATGTCTATTTATGCATGTTCTTAAGCATAGAATTGCATTGCATACTATAAATATTACATAGCATGCATCATCTTGCATTTAGATTAGTTTGAACAAATTGAGGTTAATTGTCTCCTTTTATGTTCAGAGATAGGATAACTTTTTTATCGGGGCCTCGGATCAAAGATCCAACCGTACAGATCTGATCAGGGCGACGATTGGAGTTCAACGACTCCAAGATCGCCCTAATCAGACATCTGTTATATTACATAAAATGTCTATTTATGCATGTTCTTAAGCATAGAATTGCATTGCATACTATAAATATTGCATAGCATGCATCATCTTGCATTTAGATTAGTTTGAACAAAATTGAGGTTAATTGTCTCCTTTTATGTTCAGAGATAGGACAACTTTTTTATCGGGGCCTCGGATCAAAGATCCAACCGTACAGATCTGACCAGGGCGACGATTGGAGTTCAACGACTCCAAGATCGCCCTAATCAGACATCTGTAGTATCAGATAGAGATCGAGGAACCCTAGAAGATCAAGGGTCAAGATGGTGTGAATTCGCACTTCAGATGACAAATCTGACCGCACGGATGGATTCAGATCGATGATCGCAACCTAACGGCATGAAAATCGACTCAATCCGATAACCTTGGCACCATCTACATCATCCAGAAGATGGACGGCCAAGATGGCGCCAAGTGGAGCCATCTCGGCCACCCAACCGACCGCACGCATCAGCTGAAGGTTCCCACATCAACGCTTTCCCGACGTTGGATCTTGATCCAATGGTTGCGATGCGCTCGCGCTTAAGTTAAGTGCTCGACACAAATGCGCCCACAGTGCGTTGGTCGAGTGCTCTAACGTGAAGCGCAGGCGTGCATTCGAGCCTCGCCACGCATCAATTGGAGCAGAGGTGCATGCCTGATTGACCGCACGATCGCGATCTAGTGGCCACACGCGCTTAATCCAGATCATGCGCCATCGCACTCCCGCGCGTAACGTGGGATCGCACGAGTAGGCACGCGATGAGGAGGTGCGGCGAGGATCTCTCTCAGCTGTTCGATCTCACGATCAAATGGCTGAGATTTGAAGGACATGAATGAGCATTGTGCCTTGAGGAGATGAGTGGGCGCGTGCACCGCCCCACTAAGCCCACGCTCGGACCTTTAGCGATGGATTTATCCATCACTAAAGGTCCTGAATTAATGATTTTCAAATTAAAAAGACCAAATTGCTCACTCCTTGCAACTATAAAAGGAGACCCCCTCCATATGAAAATTTCATCCCTTCTCTCTCTTCTCTACTCCAAAGCTCAAGAGAAGCTTGTCCCACACCTGGGATGCTTCTTAAGAGATAAAGTCAAATTTTCGCCCCCATTTCGGAAGTGGATCCCGTGACGACGACAACGTGTTGCCTTGTTCCCGTTCTTCCTGCTTCGTCCTCCTTCTTCCTGCTCTGTTCCCCATCTTCCAGGCGTTGTCTCATCTAGCTCATCCTCTAAGCAACTGTCGAGGAGGATATCTCTCTCTCCATTCTTTTTAATGCTTTCTAGAGTAGATTTACTGCTTTCTAGTGTAATCATTTTCTGCTTTCTAGTAGTAATGAGTAGTGTAATGGACAACCTCTTTGATAATGAAATCCATGTTCATTCTACATCCCTTTTTGTTTTTGCTTGTAATATTCTCTCTCTCTCTTCTATTTATTGTAAATAGATAGATAGTTTCAAATCAGTTATTCTGCTTCATGACAAATAAAACAAACGCGGATTTTTAATCAAACGTCCGCCTCCCTGTGTTCAACCTAGGATTTTTATTCCGGTATAAATTTTATTTGTTGAACATGAGTTCTTTGCCTTCAAACTACGACGACAGGTTTTTCAAAACCAAATACGATAGCGTAGTAACCCGTAGCTTCAACATCGTACTGGAGGTGGACATGTCGCAGTGAAGTTCTCATAAGGCAGGAACGGAGGAGGTACTATTGTCTGCTCCTGCTGCTGCTGCTCTTGTGCTACTTCCTTACTACGAGCTCCCTGTGCTTGCTTCATCTTCGCATAAGTGAGTTTATCGAAGATAGAGACACGAGTGATAAACTATTTTTGATTAATGTCCATGGGCACACTAAAGTGGAGAAAGATATAAGAGAGAGGTGTCCCAAACTGGAAGGAGCTGCTGGGTGGCTTACTCATGAGGTAAAGAATCAAATGGTTCCAATTGAATTGCTTGTTCTTCATAAATTCATAACAGGTGATCAGCATAATGCCAGGGCAGTTCTCATAAGATGTGGGCTTGGACATAAAATTCCACAAAAAGACACAATTTAGAAAACAAGGCAAATTTTGAAAGTAGGGTGACTTGGTAGGATGGCTCAAGTCAAAATGAGAGGGAGTGAGCAGCGTCTCCCTGATGGTGTCGAACTAAGTCTACTGATGCAACTCAAGAAAAGTAGGTCCAGTAGAAGGACAGCCAAGAATCTTTGTCAAAACGTCTGCATTGACCAGAACTTCTATCTCGTAGACGTTCGAGGTCAACTCGATGTTGGCACCTTCACCTATATCTTTGAGATTGGCATAAAATAGGTGGCAGGCCATGGGATCAACACCAGGAATGCGGCTATTCTTGGAACCCGCATAAAAGTTCTACTTAAACAGTCATAAAATCTTATGGTATGCAAATTTTTCACGGATCCCAGGGAAAATGGAGTCGAAATAAGTGAAGTCAACCGGTTTATTGACATGCGGAGAGAATTTTGCAAACAATGAAAAACGGTCGCGAGAAGCCTTGGTAATGAAAAAACGATCAATAGTGTCATCATGATGACTAGAAGAGCCGTGTGCACGTTTGGGTGCGCCATATGGTAAAGAGCAAAAATCACGGTTGGTCAATCAATAAAGGTGATTGGTGTACCAAAAACGAATCGGACTTTTGGTTGATTAACCTAGGAGTTTGGTTGACCAAAAGACCTCAGATCGGAAAAAAAGAATGTTTGACCGGATGACAAACTCACGTATGCAAGATCGAACCAAAGTTGGTCGATCAAAAGGAGGTTGGATGGAGAGCGTGCGAGGATGTCGAAGTTGCGCAAGCACGCACTCGTGAGAACCTGAGCACGGGTGATCCATTCACGGAGGAGGCTTGTGTGCGAGGTGGTCGGAGGCGGCGGTCATTGGTCGATCACACGGTCGAAGGAGAGGAGTGGTGTTGGGTGTCTTTTGGTGGAGTGGGGACCAAATGAGTTTGTAGAGTAAAAAATAGGTGTTTGGGGTAAAAAAATGAAGTGTGAGATCGTGATTAGTAAAATAGGTAAATGCACTTAAGGCAACTAATCACATAGGTTAGGATCGATGAAAGTTGATTGCGAACAAGAAACGAGGAAAAAAGATCGCAATCTTTGAAAAGAGAATCCGCCAGTTTTGGTCGATCAAAACGAGTTTTTGGTCAATCAAAATGAGAAGTGATCGATTAAAAGAGTTAATCGATCGATCAGGATTTGAATGTTTGGAGGGAAAAGTCTTGCCCAAACAAATTGGTCGATCAGAAATTTTGATTGATCGATCAAAAGTCAAAGTTGTGGAGGGAAATTTCCTGCCAGGCAAAATTCAAGTTTTGGTCAATCATACAGAAATATTTGATCAATCAAAGTTTGGTCGATCAATTTTACTTTGATCGATCAATTTTGGAAAATTGATCGATCAAAACAATAAAAGATGTATCTATTAGGCCAATTAATTAAGCTTTTTTAATTTAGATAAACCTAGTGACTGACAAATTTGATTAAACCTTTCTTTTAGTAATGGTTTTGTGAATATATCAGCTAATTGATTTTCTGTGTTAACAAATTCTAAATTGATATCCCCCTTTAAGACATAATCTCTAAGAAAGTGGTGTCTAACATCTATATGTTTGGTCCTAGAGTGTCGTATTGGATTTTTGGGTAGGTTAATGGCACTTGTGTTGTCACACAAAATTTTGTTCTTCTTATAAGATAAGCCAAAATCTTGTAATGTCTGTTTCATCCACAATAGTTGTGAACAAGCTAAAGATGCTGCTACATATTCTACTTTAGTTGTGGATAGTGATAGAGTATTTTATTTTCTAGAGAACCAAGAGATTAGGGAATTGATGTGAAATTGACATGTTCTGCTAGTACTATTTTGGTTTGTGAAGCTACCCACATAGTCAGCATCACAAAAGGAGTATAATTCCAATGTGTCTGACTTCGGATAAAAAAGTCCTAAGTCTTATGTGTTGTTTAGATATCTAAGTATTATTTTAGCAGCATGTAGATGTGTTTCTTTGGGGTTAACTTGAAAGCGAGCACACAAACAAGTATAAAATAGAATGTTGGGTCTACTTACAGTTAAATATAATAGAGATCCTATCATGTTTCTGTATAGTTTTTGATCTGTTGATTTACTAGTGTCATTAGTTTTCAATTGAGTAGAAGCTGCCATTGGTGTTTCTTTACCTTTGACTTTATCCATTGAGAATTTCTTCAGTATCTCTGCTGTGTATTTTGTTTGAGATATGAAGATTCCGAAGGATAGCTAATCAATCTGAAGACCTAGAAAGAACTTGAGTTCTCCCATCATGCTCATCTCAAATTGATCCTGCATTACCTTTGCAAAGTCTTGGCAAAGTAGATCATTAGTAGCACCAAAAATGATATCATCTACATATATTTGAATTATTAAGAGATCATTTTCTTTTCTTTTGGTAAATAAGGTTGGATCTATTTGACCAATTTTAAATTCATTGTCAATTAGATATGATTTTAATCTATCATACCAAGCTCGTGGAGCTTGTTTTAGATCATATAATGCTTTATTTAATTTATATACGTGTTCTGGATGATTCGGATCTTCAAAACCTGGAGGTTGTTTAACAAAAACTTCCTCCTTGATGAATCCATTTAGAAAGGCACTTTTGACATTCATTTGGAAGATTTTGAATTCCATATGGATTGCAAAAGCTAGCAACATTCTAATAGATTCTAGTCAAGCAACAGGTGCATATGTTTCATCAAAATCTATTCCTTCTTCTTAATTGTATCTTTGAGCTACAAGTCTAGCTTTATTTCTAACTACATTTCCTGATTCATCAAGTTTGTTCCTAAAAGCCCACTTGGTTCCTATAATGGTTTGTGAGTCAAGCTTTGAAATAAGTTCCTATACTTTATTTTTCTTAAATTGATTTAGCCCACCTTCCATAGCAATAATCCAACAGTTGTTTGAGAAGGATTCCTTAACATTTTTAGGTTCTAGTTGAGAAATAAAGGTTGTAAAAGCTAGTGTATTAAGGGAAGATCTAGTTTGAACTCCTTTTGACAATTCTCCTATTATCAGTTCTTTAGGATGATATTTCACAGAAGAGATATCTTTGGGTAGTTCATTAGAAATATTCTCTTCTGGAATGTTAGATGGATCATGTACTAGTTCATCATCATCAATCGTAGAAGATTTAGGTTGAACTAATGTTTCATTAAATGATACATGCATGGTTTCCTCAACAATAGAGTTCTTCTTATTAAAGACCCTATAGGCTTTACTTCTGGTTGAATAACCTAAGAAAATCCCTTCCAAGCTTTTAGCATCAAAGTTATCAAGATTATCTTTAGTTCTAAGTATAAAGCATCAGCATCCGAAAATCTTGAAGTAGGAAATTCTAGGTGTTCTTCCATGATAGAGTTCAAAAGGTGTCTTCTTTAAGATTGGTCTGATCAAGGTTCTATTCTGGATATAACAAGTAGTGTCTACAGCCTCAGCCCAAAAATATTGAGGCAGCTTTGACTTGCATAGCATTGTGGGGGCACACTCTTGTAAAATCCTATTTTTCCTCTCAACTACACCATTATGAGGTGCAGCTCTAGGGACGGCAAACTCATGTTTGATTCCTTATTGATCACAAAAATTCAAAAATGATTCATTTTCAAATTCTCCACCATGATCACTTCTGGTCCTAATTACCTCAGATCCTTTCTCATTCAGTAATCTTCTAACTAGTTTGCTAAAGGCATTTATGGCTAAGTCCTTACTTTTTAAGAAAGGTACCTAAGTAAATTTTGAGAAGTCATCAATTATGACTATATAGTATTTGCACTCGCTTAGGCTTTCCGATTTGGTTGGTCCGAACAAGTCTAAGTGAAGTAGCTCTAGGGATTGAGAAGTGCTAACCATCCTTTTTGGTTTGAACGGATTTTTGGTTTGCTTACCAACTTGACAAGAATCGCAAACTTTGCTTTTCTTGAAGTTGATCTTTGGCAGACCCTTGACAAGTTCATGTTTCACAAGTTTACTAATGTTGCTGATGATAACGTCATCATCAGCCATATCTAGCTTTATTTAGGCTTAATCCAATGATAAATGCTCCTACATAACCGCCAAAGAGCCGTAATTCATTGCATATCCTTTCTTAGAGAAATGCATTAAAATAGGGGTAAAATTGCAGTTTTAATAGAATATCCTAATTGCAGAGCAATCATGGGGTTTCTCAAGGGTTAATTAAAGGTCAAATGTTCATAAGTGCCTAATAAGTGGGTTCATGCAGACAGAAATGAGTTTTTACGCGTTTCGAGAATTAAATGACATCTAAAATCCTAAAAATAGACCTGCTTAAGTAATTGAGGTTCTGGTCAGGATAAAATTCACCTAAACCTTCTAAAATTCATAGAAAATTTTTCTTTAAGGTTTAGTATGCTTTCTTTGACCATTGGAACTCATTTTAACCTAAAATAGAGTCTTTAGACAAACAGTTGCCCTAATACAGGTTTTTACGCAAATTACCCAATCAAACTTGGTCAAAACCAAAAATCTAACTTCACCATCAGATTTCTTGGGTCCAAATTATGTTTATATCAAAATTTGGGCCCAATCAGAGATCATCTTGACCTAGTTTGCATTTTGGTACAGTCTGACTTTTTCTCTTACACTTATGCCCCTAAAATTTGAATTCTTTGCAAATAGCTCCCCAACTTTGTCATCTTCTTCACCAACAGGTCCCCGCCTCCTTCAACTCCTAAACCTACTTCACCGGTGACCTTTGATTGAGGAATTATCCCTGATTGATTGACGAATCTCTCCTAAAATAGAAAGGGGGATTCCTGAGGTTGTTGCCTTCCATTTGAGCCATGTACGAGGCTCTGAATCCTACTCCAAAGCTCGTGCAAACCTTTTGAAGGTTTGGGTCTCCTAAAACCATGAAGCTTCCAAGATTGGTTTCCAAGCTTTGAAGGACCTCCTATGGCCTATAAAAGCACGCCTTGGGCATGCCTTAGTTCCTTAGCTCGTTTTGGCTGGTGTCTCCACCTTCTTCTCCTCTCTCATGTCGAAAGCTTTGTGACCTCTAGCAAGCTTCTTGTTCTACATTCTTTGTCGGCCATCACAGACCATAATCGGTCGGTCTACCCTCCTCAAGTTCCTTCGCCGCTCGCAATACCAGCGAAAGCCTTCTTGCACGTCTTCCTCGCCGTTTCTCCCCCACCGGAGATTTCATCTCCTCCAAGTCTGGCGTGCCTCCGGCAAGGAAAACCCCCCCTTTCGTCCAATTAAATTAGGGTAGTTTAGTTTCTTTAGGTTATTAGGTTTTATCCCTCTATCCAAAACCCAAAAACAAACCCTCGACGTCACCAATCACCGTCATCTTCTCCACATCCGGCTGCCCTCCGGCAAGGTCATCTGCTCGCTACACCCATCCATCCACCTCGCTGACACTCCCTACACCTCCGCCTCATCCACTCGAACCAAACCCCTCTTCTATTTATTGCTATTCACCCCTCCAAATGCCTGTCAACCAACCCACCTTCTCACACCATTCTCCATCGTCGCCAGACCTCCACAATGCTTCTCGCCCCACGCCACGACCACCACCGCATTCGCCATGCCACGACAACCCTTATGAACTATTTTAACGTGGCCAAGAGGCCGTGTTCGTGCTTTTCAGGGTTTACTACCGCTCCGCCGTCGCCACCATTACTGCCACCACGTTCTTCGAGTTCAAAGGCATGCTTGCTCTAGGTGACATCTCCAGGTAGCATGAAAGGCTCCCAAGCACACGCCTAGGTGGTCAATTGAAGACCACACCACCTGCTGCTGCTCTAATTGAGGATGCCTTCACTACTGCTGCTGAAGCGAAAAGGAGGGACGTTTAGTCCCACATCGGTGGGAGATAAGCCAACATGCACGTATATATTGAATTTCTGCCATCAGCTTAGTGCCTCAAGACCATTGGGGGTGAGGTCCCCATACACCTCACCTACACATGCCAGACTCAATTGCCTAGACCTATCACTCCTCACTCATCACCACCCCCGGTGAGCCTGGACTCGGGTATGCGATCCGAATACCTGATAAGCATGGTTTGAGAGAAAGAGAAGGAAGGAAGGAAAGGAGAGAGTGGGGGAAAGGAGGGTTTTGCTCTTCAGAGCTCTCAACACTTAGCCATTGAGAAGGGTTTGCTCCCCTTATGCATAAGAGAGAAAGAAGAAGAGGCTGAAGAAGAAAAGAAGAACTAAAGGCTTTGTGAAGGAAAAAAGAGAAGAAGGAGAAGGTTGCCGTTCCTGAGAAGAAGAAAGAGAGAAGGAAGAAGAGGAAGGAGAGAAGAAGAAGAAGAAGCCAAAGAGAAGAACAGAAGAAGAGTACTGTAGCAGAGAACATTTAAGTCGTCTGACTTGAATATCAGACGTCTGAGTACTGTTTATTTATTTATACTAATTGAGTAATTGATATACATGTGCTTAGGCTAATAATTGGTGATCTAAATCACCATTATTTTGTCACAAATCTTTTTTTGTCACATTAAACTCTTGATATACTCATATTATGCATTGAAGATCTATTTTGAGTAGAGATTGTTTATTGAATATCTTGATTATTGTGCTCATTTATACTTTAATTGAAGATTAGTGTGTAAATTTCTATTTGCTCACTGTGTTCGACCTTGGACTTCATTTTTAGATATCTGAGTTTATAAATTGTATTTGTTGAGAGTTTTATTTAGGAGATTTTACTACAACGAGACACACTTTAACTCCTAACTAGATCCCCTCAATAGTTGCCCATGTGAACATGACCTAGTCATTTATGCCAAAGTGTTGCTTCTTCATCAGATACGACTAGACATTCAAGACTGTCGTATTTGTCGAAGCTTACAGTGTAAATGTCTTTGTGTCTATTTCCTTTAAGAATAATTTATTTTGTTTCTTTATTATGAATTTTAAAACCTTTTCATGTGAACATAATTTTATTCCCTTTATCACATATGTGGCTTACACTTAACAAATTATATTTTAAACCTTTAACTAAATGCACATTATCAAAAGAGGTAGAAGAGTTACCAATTTGGCCAGTACCAATAATATGGCCCTTGTGATTGTTCCCAAACGTGGTTGAGTTGCAGGAATAGGTCTTCCTCGCCGGCCATGTGCTTGGAATAACCACTGTCCATTATCCACCTTCTTTCTTCGTTTTCCTGTCATTGGTTTGTGATTGTGAGTCTTTGTTTGATAAAGTGGCTTCAATGTTCCATTGATTTGTTGGAAAGTCCACTTCTTATAATCTACAGAACCTCCAAAACAAGATTGCAAAATGCTTTTTGGTACCCATTTTTGTTTGGGTCCACAGTGGTTAGTTTGCGTTGCCTGCTTTGGTACGCTACCTTTCTCTTTGTTCTGGCTAGAACTAGATGCTTCATGGTTATTTTTTGGTATATAGCCCAACCCAAATTTTGTGGTGCTTTGAGTTTGTGTTCCTTACAATTTATGCAAGTTTCTACTTCCATTTGTGAATTTAGTTAGGTCATTTAACAGAATAGCAGAGTTCTCTTTTAATTTGTCTATATCTACTTTTAAGTTGTTTATCTGTGATTTTAATGCATTGATCTCAACAGATAACTCTTTGTTTTGATTTTCAAGTGCTTCTTTTTGTGCTTTTTCTTTACCTAATGCTTTTACTAGGTTTTCATTTTCTAATTTTAATGATTTTGCTATATCATGCATCTCAAAGGATGCTTTTAATAATTCATCTTGGGTAAAGGATGTTACCTCATCTTCTAGTGCCATAAGACCTAGAAGTGCTTCTTCTCCCGAGGTTTCTTCTTCCTCTGAACTTGAGTTTGACTCATCCCAAGTTGTAGTAAAATCTTTCTTCTTTCTATCTTTTCTAAAGTGCTTCTTCTTATCTGATTCCTTTATTAGAAGCAGACAATCCTTCTTGATGTGTCCCTTTCTCTTGTAGTTGTAATAGATAATTGCATCATTCTTGGTTTCTTCTTTCTTCTTCCTCCAGTTCTTCTTATCCTTGAGGAACTTCTTGAATTTTCTTGACAGGAGTGTTATATCTTCCTCTTCTTCTCGACTTGAAGTTTCTTCAGATTCCTGAATGGCTTCAAGGGCTATAGCTTTCTTCTTTATTCCTTCATCTTCATGTTCCTTCATGTGCTAAAGTTGAACTTCATAGGCCATAAGGCTTCTAATAAGATCGTCTAGTTTTAGGGTAGACGGATCTTTCGACTCCTGCATGGCTGTGGTCTTGGTCTCCCAATCACTGGTGAATGATCGGAGTATCTTTCCTACCAAGGCTTCATTTTTGATCTCTTGATCTAGGTTTTCTAGAGAGTTTATAATGTCCATAAACCTCGTGAACATCTCCTTGATTGACTCGCCTTTCTTTATCCTGAAAAGGTCGTAATTTTGCGTTAGTAAATTTTCTCGAGTTTCTTTACCTTAGTTGTCCCTTCATGGGTGACTTCGAGGATGCTCCAGATCTCGTATGTTGTTTTCCAAGTAGAGACGCGGTTGAATTATGCTCTTGAAAGCTCACAGAAGATTACATTCATAGCTTTGGCATTGTGGGTTGCCATCTTTTTCTGATCTGGTGTCACCGCCACTCCTTCCTTGATTTTAGGACGAGTGTATTTGGATGCGATGACATCCCATACCTCAAAGTCCACGGATTCTAGGAAGATCTGCATCCTAGTCTTCCAGTATCCGTAGTTCGTCTCATCAAAGAGAAAAGGACGAACAACAGATTACCCCTCAACTTATGTGTCGACAGATGACTTTGACATCTTCTGGACAACTAGGCTTTAATACCAAGTGTGAATGGTAGAATATCCTGTGGATTGCAACTAAATACTAGAGGGGAGGGGTGAATAGTATTGCTTTAAAATATATGCATAGATTAAAAAATAAAGCACCAAAGATCCATGCATAGAGTACACCTGATTTATAGTGGAAACCCAATCCGGGTGAAAACCACTACCCAAGCCTCCCAGCTTAGGATTTTTTCGACTAGGTAATGCTAGCCAATCCACTAAACCGTACCACTTGAATGAGGGTGGCACAACCTCTTACAATCAGTTCCCTTTTTATCTTGAAGAGAAGCAAAAACAACTACGGATCTTCCAAACAAACTTGGAATCCACAAATCAAAAACAATAAAATAGAATAACAAGAATAACTTCTATGGAACCTCAATAAAGGATCAAACCAATTTTTCCACAGAGGTTTGAGGCGTCATGCTTTTGAAGAACGTGAAGAATGGGGCGTGTAAGCCTTTGGAAATAAGCACGAGAAGCTCTATCTTTGAATGGTATTTTTATTTGAAAGTTATGAAAGAATAGGCAACGTACGACCTCTATTTATACTAAAAGTTTTGCCTAAATAGGAAATTAAATTGGTCGATCAATTAAGGTGGTTAGTCGATCACTAATTGATCAGTTAATTAACTTGGTTGGTTGTTCAAAAGGATTTTTCTCAACTTCTTAAAATGGGCTGATTTGATCGGTCATTTAACTTGGTTGGTCGATCAAGATGATTTGGTTGATCAATAACCCTAAAAAGATTGGTTTTGAAAAGATACACGAAAAATTTGTATTTGAGTGTTATTTGAGGTTCCTTACAATAATGTCTTAGACTCAAATAACGATAAAACGACACACATCAACAACTATCTTCTCTCGACTTAAAAGATGCTTTGATGCTTTAATCCGAGATAATCATGAAATGTTAGTCTAGCAATAAACATAATTTTGGTGTACAAAACAGAGGTGCTTGCATAGATATGATGAGTACAATACGAGGGGTGAATACCGTGGAGATCAGCAATACTCCATCCTATGGCAGTCCTATGGCTTGTAGTACAGAGATCAATTGATGCTCTTGTTCTTGGGTTAAGTGAGCACTAACGATCATCGGGTATGTCTCACTTTCACCCAAAAACACGTATTTGAGTGAGTCAGGTAAGAGCTTTAGTTCAATCATGGGTGAATCAGAATCAGGGGTGGGAGTGGGAGTTTGAATAGGAGGAGAATCAATAGTGGGAATTTGATGATCCTAACTAATGGAAAATCCGATTGCAGAGGTCATGTAATCCTGTCTTGATGGAAGCAGATCATCGCTTGGTTGGACAGGATAATCAGGATCAGGGGTGTTATGATTAGATGAACACCCTGGACAATTAGACCCATAGGATGAAATGTGCACATCATTAACCTCAGTCTTGTGTGGATCTAGATCTAAGAACCCTGATAGTGAAGATGAATGTTCTAGTGGGTCATCACAAAGGAGCCCAATGTTACCACAAAAAGTTGATTCTTCATCTTCACCATCTTCCTCGATGCGATCACAATCAAAGTTTTTTGATGCCTGGAATATGTCAAGTCTATGTCTTTCATCACCTAGGGCAATCTCCATACACCCGAATGCACAGTCAATGTTTGCTCGGGCTATCGCCAGAAATGGGCGACCCAAAATGATCGGTGCATCTCGGAGATTAGGAGGAACCTCCATATCGAGAATGAAAAAGTTTGCGGGAAAGCAGAATCCGCAAACTTTTACGATCACGTTCTCAACCACCCCCCTTGGTGTTTTTACTGATCTATCAGCCAGCTAAATCGTATCTGAGGTGGGTTTTAACTCCCCAAATCGAAATCAATCATATACGGCAGTGGGAGTCAAGTTGATGGATGAACCTAGAACAAGAAGGGCCCGATCAAATGGAGAATCCTATAAAAAGTAGGAAATGAATGGGGTACTAGGGTCTTTCTTCTTAGGCGGTAAGTCAGCTAGAATCACAGCGCTAGCCTCCTCTGATTGTACCGCATGTCCATTTTTTAGCTATCGCTTCGAAGTATAATAGTCCTTAAAGAACCTAGCAACAACGAGAATGTGATCAATGGCCTCGAGGAGAGGGACCTAAATATGTACTGCCTTAAACATTGATTTCAGGTCCTTGAAATTTCGAGTATCCTTTTTCCGTGCTATATTTCATGTCAAAGCCTCAGGAAAAGGGACGGGAATCTGAGGGTCAAGTGGCCTCTTACCCTTATCAATCGTAGATGGCTCCTTAGATGAAGATGGAGTCGAGCCATCTTGCGGTGAAGACCGTGAAAAATCATGACCTGCTTGCCTAAGTAGTGGGTCCTGTGTAATCTTTCTGCTCCTCAAAATGACAGCCTTTGTATCGGCGTGCTGTCCATGAGGTGGGGGAGGAGCGGAAGGAACAGCATACGCGGGGTTTTGCAATAAAGGTGGTTGACCTTGCCCATAACCAGGTGGTGCAGGAGGTGCTTGTAGAATAACATGTGCCTATCCTTGTGGTGCTTGGAATCTAGGTAGGGCACCTTGATTTTGCACATACCTTGGGTTTGGGACAAGTTGGGAGGGCAAGGTTCCCTGTGATCTATGCTCCTGCATCATCTGATTCTGTGTATTTTGTATGTTCTATATTTGGTTGGCCATAGCTTTCATAATTTGCAGGTTGTCATGAGTCGATTTCCAGATTGACTCCTGCAATTCCTCCTTTAGTGACTCTAAAGGGTCAGTCCGCTTTGGAGGGTAGTTGGCAGCTTGGTGCAGTAGCTAATAAATAGAACATGTTTGCTGCTGAGACGGGAATGGCTGTTGCCTCAGGTATGTGTTTTGCACATTCCCGTATTGTCTGGTCTGGTAGTGTGGATTTAGTCTCTGTGAGTTACCAAATCAGGAGAAGTTAGGATGCTGGTGCCAACCAAGATTATACATCTCAAAATACGGGTTATTACGCCCGTAACCTTGGATAGCACTGACATCTTTGTAGGTCGAGGATGTCTCAGATGCAAATTGATCAAAAGAATACGCACTCGAGTTGTCATGTGGTGCGTAACCTTGATTGTACGACGCCATATCCATATCACTCATGGTCTCCTGATATGCAGGATCCTACGGAGATGGAGAAGAAACATCTCGAGTGAAAAGATGTTCACGAGCAAGAGGGGTTCAGGATGCAATAGAGGATTGTGATGCAACTGTACTATCAGGAAACCCAGATCTTACTCGCATTAATTCATCGAGTTTTTATCGAGTAGATCCACCTTGTCCAGCTTTTTGGTGATAATGTCCATATCAGCTCGGGCAGATTCAGGATGAGCTTCGTGGACATTAACTCGTTGCTGTCCAGGTCGCTAGAATTAGTTCATAGAGGCAGCATTCATTGAGTTCTCTGCTAAGGATTTGAACAGTTCAAATGCGCTGTTCTCGTCCTTCGTAAGGAAATTCTCGCCGCTAGATGCATCAGCCAAGTACCAATGTGTGTCATCCAGCCTATGGTAAAAGACTTGTGCAAGGTGCCATCTGGGTACACCATGGTGCAAGCAGTTCCTGAGAAGATCATGGAATCTGTCCCAAGTGTCATGCAATTTCTCTCCGGGGCCTTGGGAAAAGGTCGTGATTGCGCGCCTCATAGCATTTGTTCAACCAATTAGGAAGAACTTTTGGAGGAATTCATGACGTAATTCCTCCCAGGTTCCAATCGGCCTTCCGATAGTCTTGAACCAATAGGAAGATTTATCCTTAAGAGAGAAAGGAAAAAGCTTCATGAGAACAATTCCAATGTCTACATTTTTGGGTCAAACTGACTCTGCAATTTGACTTAGATATTCAATGTGCTGGAAGGGATCCTCATTCGAGTTTCCATGGAAGTGAGTTTGAATTAGACTTATGATGTTCAGCTTCAACTTGAATGTGTCTCCACCTGCGGGAATCCAGACCTGAGGTGTTATAATCATTGCCGCCGGATTGTAGAAGTCACGTAGTTTTTCTCCATGTGGTGGATGCTCCATTTTGTCTAGTGTTGTGAGGATCCTGTTAATGCTCTACTGGTATCTTTGCTCAGACTCCTCGACCTTGGCTTCCAGACGAGCCATTAGGTCTTGATTCTCAAGGTCCTGATCAGCTTTAGGATCAAGATTAGGCATCTTAGCTAATTGAGAGGAAGAGGGTTGGGAAGAAGGTTCAAGAGAGAGTTGCCTTTGTTACCTTGGGTTTGATTCCCAAGGTCCAACAAGTTTAGGTCTTAATAACCTTCTTCCTTGCATACACCAACACAAAAGGTTGGTGTAGTCAAGCCAAACAAGGCTAAGGCCTTGTTAATTAGATTGGTCCTTAAAATCAGATGACCAGATTTTTCATTCGAGTTTAAATTATTGAAGAAATTCGTCGAGAAATCGACTGAAGATAATCCCCGCCTCTTAAGCTAATCCGGCTAGTCTGGTTACGAGGGGACTAAGAGGAAGGTTCTTCCTTCGACTTTCATCTCCAGTTTCTTTGTACCCCTTAGCCATGGTCATTTGACACTACCCTACAGGCTTAGTCACTAGGTTTGGCAGAAGAGGTTGAAATCACGCAGTAGTTTCAAGACAAATGTAGGTTATTAGGTGTATTCTTGTGATTTTTTAACCTTTTTTTTCTTCAATTCAGTAAGTGGTGAGCGGTCAACAAGGTGACCAAGCTCACCGGCTAGCCACTAGACTTGATTTAGTCTAGGTTAGCCCAAATGTGTGGTCTCTAGAAATTTTGACCCTAAAGATGTAACCTAGGGTTCATGTAGTTTTAGGGTTTCAGCAAACCAACAGAAATAAATCAATTCTTTGATATGCAAACGGTATCCAAATAATTTGAAATTTGACAGGTAGATTCCTTTTTCAAAAATCTTTTAAAAGAATATTTTTCTGTAATTTTTACTATTTCAACCAAATAAATAAGAATTTTTAAATGTCCATATTTGACCCCTGGTCGGTTTCTACTTTGAAACAATATCAAATAAACTTTGAAAATTCGGTAAAAATATGGAAATGAAAGTTAATTAGATCAGCTTTCAAATCCCATCAGTTTTAGTCAGATCAGATTTGCAGATTTTCGGAATTGCTGTTTGAAATTCGAAAAATTTCAAATCTGGGTTAGTTTGACTCCTTTGTAATTCATGAATTTTTAAAAATTACACAATTTGAAATTTCTCAAATAAATAGTGACGTTTGAAAGATGGCTTGAAAATGAAGATCTTGCCCGAATTTTATAATTTTTAGCTTAATATAATTTTGGCAAATGAATTTTTAAATCGCTCCTTGAAATCAGGCTGAAAATCAAGGATGTGGTGGAAAAGCTTTTGAAAGGTTTGAAATTCAAATTTCAAACCTTCCATCCAAAATAATTTTTTTTTCGAATTTTTTTTGTTCAAACTTTTTCAAATTTTTTTTTTTCAAACAAACTAATTCTAACCTAGGATTCAAAAGAAATCCTAATCTAACTACCTACTTTTTTTTCGCAAAAATAAACCTAATTTTTTTTTTCAGAAAGCAAAATCTAACTAAAATTCAAAATTCAGAAAGAAACCTAAAACTAAGGTAGAGAAGATGTGCACTTGATTTTTTTAAAAATCTATGCACCATGTGTGCATCGAACCCTGGATCATTCTGCATAAAAAAACTAAATCAGCTATGAAATAAAAAATCACCTTGCCTCCCCGGCAACGGCGTCAATTTGTTCGACGTGTAAATCGCATTTTAAAGTGAATCAGTCGTCGTATAGTGCGAAGTACGTTGAAATAAATAAAATTTACAAGATGTGAGTCCCGGTCGAACTCAGGGAGGCAGAAAACGTTTCCGATTTCATACTGAATTAGAATACTAACTGGAGAACATGCTACTAACTGCAACTAACCAATATATATAATACTAATCACAATATGTATATCACGTAGATTGTTTGACAATGAATTAAAAACTAAAATTAGGACATGTACTTGCTATCTATCTATAACTAGAGTATGAATAAAAACTACTATCTAGTAGAATAAGGGCACCACAGTTGGTCTGTGGTGGCCTTTTGGAGAGGCTGGGGAGAGTAACGGTGGTCCACCAAGGTGGCTTGGTGGGTGCTCTAGAGGAAGAGAGCCAAAGACGAAGAGAGCCGAAGAAGAAGGTCTGAAGAACTGGAGAGGGTCTAGAGGAGTTCTGAGGAGTTAGAAAGAGTTGGCCTTCAATTGGGGGGCCCTAGGCCTTCTTTTATAGCTTTTATGAGGGACAAGATGGGAATTTGTGCCCTCAAAACCATGCAACCCTCTTGTGATCAGATCCATCGATTGGGAGATCGACAGATCAGATCGCACCTCAATAGGCCTTCCAAAACACCTTCATCGCGTGGATTGCCTCTGGTTGTGCCACGTGGCACGCTCAGCACCCTCGAATCATGATCAGACAGCTCCACTTGCACCCAACGCCCTCTTTGCCTTCACGGTTTCAATCGTAGTGCTAAATGTGGGCTCATCGCGTGTACCAACTCTCAGCCGTCCGATCATGCGATCGGATGGCTTAAAAATCTGCATCTACCAGCTCTTGAAATTCAAACGTGCATGCTCGCACATTGGATGGCACGTGATCTCGCATATTGTCACTCGAAGCCTTCTCCGTGCATCGTGTGGTCACCTTTGCATTGCCTGATGGCCATCCAACGAATGGATCTCATCCCCGTGCTATTGCCTCCAATCGAAGCGTGCATTGCGCCTCAAGCCTACGATGCAGCCTTACCTTTACGTGCTTGAGCCAACGTGCTGTGAGGCTAAGTTGTTGCATTTTTCATTTTACGCACAGCTGTCCTCAACCATTGGATGGAGATCTAATGGCTGAGGCTTGATCATCTTGATGAAGTGTGATGAGATCAGTGACATGGGCTCATCATGGTCGTTGAATGGCGATCCAACGGCCCATGATGAGTGGGGGTTGCCTTTAGGAGTTGGGGTCGGTGTGGGGGGTGGCTGCGATGGTGCCGCGTGGCACCATCGTGGCCGTCCATCTTCTCTCTTTTGTAAATGATGATGTAGGCCTCCAATTGAGATGATTCTTGTGCCGTTGGACTGCGATCGCTGATTTGAATCCATCCGTGCGGTTGGATTTATCATCTGATGTCCAAATTTTCTCTTATTTGTCTCTTGGCTCTTGCTCTTCTATGGATTCCATAGGATGCTACGAGAGTCTGATGATGTGATCTTGGAAGCATTGGACTCTCGTCATTGTTTTGAGCAAATCCGTATGGTTGGATCGGTCATCCATAGTCTCGAATTACCTGTGATTATTAATGCCTCTCAATTAGTGTATAATATGACATTATTATTCACAAATCTAATAAATCAACTATGATGCAAAGTATGATGTGAATGCATGCAGAATGCATAAGTTAAGCTAGGTTCTAACTTAATTCAGGTGGATTAGGGCCTATGATTGTTGTGCAATCAATACCATTGTGAATGACTCCTCATCTGAACCTAATGGATCACTTGCTCCTTACAATTTGAATCCATATAGATACAATAATTCCCTAGGAGATCAAATTTATTTATTGCTTCTCAATATGTGAACCCATATCCTTTGTTCTCCCAAAACTTTAGAGTTGATTTAAGGCCAGAATATCAAATGTTGACACCCAACCACCACACCCCTTACGATTCATCAAGACAAGGTTGGAATGATAACTCTAGCTTTAACTGAAACACATATGGCTCATCCAACTATGAGTTATATCAAACATACAAAACCTTATAGCCCTAGTTGGTCAAGTTAAATTAATTATTCACTTGAGTCGTATATTATTCAAGCCATATTGAATGGACAACAATATAACAGTCTCTCCACAAGTAATCTTGGTATATATCAACTTGATTATTTGAATGATCCTTATTATAAATTTGAGCCACAGTATGCTTCTCTACTTGATTGCAAAACAAACTCATTTGATTTCTCAAGCTCACCTGGAAATGATCAATTTGCTTTTGAGATGCTTATTGAATCTAAACCGTTAGTTGAACTTTTCTGGAGCAAAATGAAGGGTAGATTATGAAATTCCATTGGGGGGAGTAAATAGTGAAATAGAAATTTGATACAAATAAAATGCAATCACTCATGCATTCGCTATAAGACACAAGGATATTTAGGTAGAAACCCAACCTAGGTAAAAACCACCACCTAATTCTCTCGACTTAGGATTTTCTGATCTACTGAGTAGATAGAATCCACTAATGTATCAATTTAAACGAGGGTAATACGATCCTCAATTACAGCCACACTACTTACACCAGTGTAGTGTACCTCAACCCCTCTTCTTCATGAACAGTACTTTGTCTCATGAAGGAGACAGGAATTCTCAACGTGAGTACTCGACAAAGAATTGTGAGCGAGAGAGGGGGAGGGAGGGTTTTGCTGCATGTGTTTCTACCTTATGCTAAAGAGAAAGAAGTCTCTGTACGACACTTAACCTCTAAAAAGGGGTTGTGCCTTAGTGCTTAAGGAAGGCTTTGCAAGGGAAGGAAGCTGAAGTAGAGAAGAAGAGAAGGATCTGAAGAAGAAAGAGAGACTTGTGAAGAAGGAAATAAGAAAAGGCTCTCTGAGAGCCTCTGCATGTGACACTTAAGCTGTTTGATGATAAATGCTCAACGTCTGGTTTGAATGATTGATTAGAGTTACTGCTGGATAATTTAAGTACTATGGTTAAGATTGAATTCTAATTGGAATATTGAATGCATGCTTAATTAAGAGAATAAGTGGTGATCTAAATCACCATTTTTTTGATTCTCTTTTCTTTTTAATTCCATGCAACCTTGAGATACATTGATTGATATCAATTCTAATCAATTTCATTCAATGACTATCATTATTATTCTCTTTGATTATGAATGAGATTAACGTTGTGAATTCCATATTTGCTTCTTGTGTTCAACCTCGGGCTTCATTTCTTGATTTCGAGTTTATAAATTTTATTTGTTTGAGAGCTACTTGTCGACTATACTACGGCACATTTTCTTAACACTCAACGAAAGCTGAATAACAAGTTGCAGTAACCAGACTTTCTCATTAGATTTATTTCAAGCTTCCAAGAGGTCCATTGATCTTGAAATTTTTGAGAACATTGATAATAAAATGGAAGCAATATTCAAGAAGTCTATGTTGATCAAATCCTACTCAGCTTTGACCACCACTGATCTAGATTTTATTGATTCCTATTCTAAGGATGATTAAGTGGTCCAAGACTTTCAGATCATGTAGGGTTTAACTCTTGCTCTTTTAATCTTCCTAATTTCTCACCAAAAACATTCGCACTAACTTCACCCACCTTGCCTCTTATTGACTCCTTTTCCCCTCCCTTTCCATTGGACCTACCACCCGACCTACCCGAGTTTGGCTTTTTACATGAACTCAAACCATGGCAAGACTCAGGTCATTCTTCCATTTTTCCATTTCATTTTTATCCCGATTTCTTTACCAATTATCTTTTTAGGCATCTTGAGGAAGACACATTTTTTGAGGACATTCAAGTGTCCAATTATTTACATGATTGTCCATTTTTCGTGCATCATTTCACGCCTGACTGAATAGGTGTAAAAGATAGCACTGGATGGGAGGTAACCCATCATTTTTCCTGCTTTCCTGTTCTCTTTCTTTTTCCAGGTTTTGACCATCTTAAACTCAACTACTTTTCACCAAGGTGATCTCTTTTCCCTCCTAATGCATGAGGACATTGCATATCATAAGCATGGGGGGTATTTTTAAATTTTGACGATCGATTTAGGATTTTGAAAACCTAAAAATATACATTTTCTTTCTTTTGCATTCATCTCATTATAGAAAAATCATAAAACTTTTTGAGGAAAAGTTTGAAAAGGAGAACTAAGGTTGAAAATTTCATTTTAAGGTACAAGGGATTTAATCTTTAACAAACTAGGGATTTAGATTAAGATCTGATTGTTAGAATCTCTGGGTCTAACCTCTAGACTAGATCAAGTATCCTTTAAATTCCACCTGAACTCATAATAGTTTAGGTGACTTGATTGTCCTTTGTAACCTAGAAATTATCTGGCTTAGGTTCCGATTCAAAATCTTGCAATTTTGACAAAATTCTTGCGTCAAAATTCACATACAAGCTAACACCTTAAAAAATATGTAGAAATTAGAAGAAAACCCCTATTTAGCCCTGGTAAAATCCGAAGCAGATCATTGGTTTGAGTTCCCACCGTCGAGAAGGAGGAAAATGCCTCCTTTGAGGAAGCAATGGCAACATGTTATTGCCTAAGTGCTACTCTATATCTATATTCCATATCTTTAGATAGAGCACTAAGGCGCAATTTTGCAGCTCAAGTGTCTTGGATGGTGCTCTATCCATAGTGTCGAAGCAAGAGCTTGAGTTCACTAGGAGCACTTCTTTACATCGCATTGTGTTTTGGGGTTGTGAGCTCCTGGCTGGTGTCTTGGATAATACTATCCCGAAGTGCCGGTGGCACCAGAGCGCCCTTGAGGATTGGTGATGGGAATGATGATCCTGACACATCTGTTGTAGGATTAAGCCAAGAATAAGCATGGGGGAGTTTCAAAAAAAAAAAGTTTAAACGAAAAACACGACCTCATAAAAGTTGGCATTCACAAGCACAGACACAAGGTTTTAAAAGTTGATGCAAGTTGCGAATCGAATTCAAGAGCCAGAGAAATCCTAACTACAAAAATTTCGGGTCATTTGAATTAATAATGAGTTGTTTTGTGAATTTTTTTAAAGATACACTGATCCCGATTCTTCTAACTCTTGGATCCAAAGATGAATCCTGAGGTTTTATCTTTAAAAAATCTCATGCCTTTCAAGTTTTTCAATCGACCAAGGTCCTGTAGTCTTTATATCCTCAAAAGTAAAAAAAATTAGTCTTTCCCAGAAAATCCATTTTGTGAAAATAGTTTTGCTAAGAGACTAGCAAAAGATAAGCATGGGGGTGTGATAAATGTCAGTTTATCATCATTCTTATGCTCCAAAACTAACCTAGCTCTTAGGGTTAACTCTGCAAGTGGGTTTTTGGGCTGCATTTAGGCATTTACCTAGGATAGGCATGCATTGCATTTTAAAGTATGTTTGATGCATTTATCTGAGTGTCAGGATTAAGCAGAATGTCAGATTCCACACATCTTGGCACTCAGGAAGGCAAAAGATGAAGAAGAAGCTCCTATCAGTTGGTTCCTAGCTTGATCCAGCTCATTTCAGTTGAATCCTAGCTAGATCCAACTCATCTTAGCTTGATCCCAGCTCCTTCTAGCCGGATCAACTCACCCTTAGCTCCATTCAACTCATCTCAACTGAATGGTAGCTTTAGCTAGTTCACTTTAGCTCCATGCAGCTCACCTCAGTTGGATGGTAGCTCAAACTAGCTAAAGACAGTTGATCCCAACTCCATTCCAACTCTTCTAGCTTAGAAGAGCTCATTGGAAGTTTAACCTGACTAGGACTACCTACTACTATCAGCTGGCTAGACCTGGTCAGCTAAAGATGACCTTAACCCACTTAGGCTAGCTCAAGTCTAGCTCCCAGGGATCCACTTAGCTCAACTTAGTTGAGCTAAGCTACCTTAGCTACTCTAGCTAGCTAGGTCCTCCCCGGGAACATCAAACCTAGCTCACCTTAGCTCACATCAGCAGAAGCTAGCTCATCTTAGCTTGGCTTAGTAGCTAGCAAAGAACTAGCAAGCTAAGCGAGCTAAGGTAGCTCCTTGCAGCTCTCTTCAGCAACCACCAGCTTCAATGCAGCTCAAGATAGCTTCCTTCAGTTCATCACCACCAAAACCCTAGCTCCCTCTACCTCTCTTCCCAACTCTCTACTAGTTAGGCTAGCTAAGATAGCTTATCTTAGCTAGTTCATCTCCTTGGCACCAAAACCTAACCCTAAACCTCACCTAATTAGCTCCACCAGCTAAGCCTACCTATAGTCCACCTATGATACCTAGTCCTACCCAATTTTGGCGCCAACCATAGGCACTCTTCCACCCCTCAACCACCACCAAAAGCCACCATTAAAAGTAGCACCAACCCACCATAACTACCCCTTGTTTTGGCGCCAAACAAGGGGGCAATCCTAGCCCTATACATCACCTTCCAAGCCATCTCCACCATCCCTTTTCCCTTCAAAACCTATCCTTCTAGAACCCACTCTCCTTTGACGCCAAATGCACACATCCCTACACCCATGGACGTCCACCAAAGGTAGCCTCCAACCCATAACTACCAACCCTAGCATCCCTTCAGGTTGTGCCACCTAAATCTAGCGATTCATCCCATAACCACCTCCTTAAACCTAATCCCAACCCTCCATCAATCTACGCCAACCAACCCCCTCTCCACTCCTATTAATACCCCATCTAACCACCATGATATCATCATCTTCTCCATTAGTTAGGTCCACCATTCTTCCAACCCATCTCCACACCAAGGAAGAAGGAGAGAAGAAGATCAAGGGGGCAACCTACCCACCCCCTTGGTGCCTTCTTCCTCCCATTCTTCTCCCTAAAGGGGACGGCTAGGCAAAGGAGCAGCTAACAAGGTGGTTGACGCCCACCTTGGAGGAGAGTTTGAAGGAAGGCCAATTGAAGAAGGAAGAGGACAACTCTTTCAAGTGTGGGGCAACCACACTTGGAGCAAGAGCCACCCGGATCTTCTACCAGAATAACCCCTTCTTTATCTTCTATTCTATCTTTTTGTGTTAGCTAGTAGTTTATTACTCTTGTAGAAGCATTCCTCTACCTGTATGCTACTCTTCTAGCAATACAAAATTCATTTTTCCTTCCAATTTTCACGTTGTAGTTAGTGTGTTTTCTATGTTGTTCTTGTAGTTGTAGTGTACACACTCTCCACTTCTAATTACCCTAGGCACACTTGCCTAGGGTAAGATTAGAAGAGAGAACCCCATTCTTGTCACTTAGGTTTAGTGATAGGTGTAGTTGGAGCGTAATTTCCTCTTCGCATATCTCAAGCCCGATTGTTTTGAAAAATATAAAAATAACAAAATGAAAATCACAAAAAGAAAGTGCGGATTTGAGAGGCGAGAGAGAGAACCACTCATGTGATTAACAAATTGGTCTCCTTGGACGACCCTGGATACCACCACTATCTAGGTTATAAATTTAAAAGCGAATTGATTTTTGTGCCTTACAATGATTCATAAAACTTGCATTTTATAAACAACGTAAAAACTCGATTAGACATCTAATCGAAAGATTGGACGTCTAAGACCAATGGTTGATGTATACATATCTATTAAGGTTAAAATGCCTATTTATGCGAGTTCCTAAGTTTAACATTGCACTCTACATTATAAATATTGTATAGCATGCATCATTCTGCATTTATGATAGATTGTATAAATTATAGGTTAATTTGCTCCTTTTTGTGGTCAGGAGAGAAGGAGATTTATTTTAGGATTTCGGATTGAAGATCCAACTGTATGGATTTGATCAAGATGACGATTGGAGTCCAACACCTCCAAAATCACCTTGATCGAAGTTCTGTAGCACCTTATGTAGTCCGAGGAAGATCAAAGGCCAAGGGGCAAGCTGATGAGGTGTGGCTCATCATAGCCAAAGTGCCCAAGTTAAGCTAGAAACTAAGTTAAACACTACATAATTAACACAAGAAAAGGGTTAAGTGTGAGAATTAACAGAAATGAGCTAAAATAGTAAATCAGTGTTAAAAATGCATAATTAGGTCAAAAAATAAGATATTCTATTCACAGATATAATTTGGTGATTCAATTGCAAATTGAACACATATTTGGGTTCAAAAGATCAAATTAAAAGTGAAATCATATTCTTAAATGTTCAATTAAGCTCCAACAGAAATCTCATGGCATTTGGACATCATTAGAACCTTGAATTAGTGACTTTTCACTTAGGTCTTTAGGTCATTCACATTTCTTCACATAAAAAGTCTAAAGGATCCAATTGCAAACCATCAGGGACCTACTTGTAACACTTAGGGACCGCGCATCCATCCTTCTTACCACTAATGGGTCTCCTCACAATTTTTATACCCCTTCGCATTTAAGGGCTTGAGCACAATTTTCCCTTTAGACCTAATGTGACAGGTCCAATGTAGCACAAAGAACATGGCCCATCTGAGCCGTCAATCTCTTGGAGCCACGATCCTGCGGCCAATCCTTCATCGCTCTTCCCGCGCATTTGCGTGTGGCCTCACCCCTCACCCCAAATTCAATCTTGCGACTGTGATTTGGTATAGACCTTCTCACCCTCCGCGTAGCTCGCATCCACCGTTGAAGCCCTAATCACTTAATCACACCTTACAGTGATGAGATTCAGCTCACTCGCCTACTTAAACACTCCCTTGAGCTAGTGCGAGCATCATCGACTTCCCTCCTACTTTCTTGAGTCGAGCACATTCATCCTCTCTAGCTCCTTCTCCCCATATAACCTCTGTTTTGCCGCCTACACAGTGGAACACCATCTTTCTACAATCAATCCTCACCACTAAGGGCTCCGTAGCACCTGAGGGTGACCCATAACTCCACTAGCGAGTTTTCACTCCGCTGGAGACTTCCTCCTCCCTTCTTCCTCCTTATCTGCTAGCTTTGGATCTAAAGATCCCATTCCTCTTATTAGATTAGGATTTTAAGTGCTTTCTGAAGTAATTTTAGTGATAATTAGAGTATTGTAGATTAGTAGATTTAGTTTAGATGATGGATTGAATGAATGTGTTAGTTTAGATTTGAATTAGAGTATTTTAGAGCAACCTCACCTACTCTGATCAGTCTAGATCAAAGAGGATTTTCACCTTGTCCACTTGATCATACATCTCCCCCATCATTTCGCATCATTGTCACCTTCTTCTCTCAACGATTTGGATCATATTTCACCCCTCCAATTGAGTTGGGTTTAGATATGGAAACTCTCTAGTTTTCATATTTGGATCCATGCTCAAAAGCATTTAAGGGTTATTCCACTCATTCCATTTGGTCATAAATAACCCTTTCACGATTTCAAATCGATTTTCATCAAGGATTTCATCTAATTTTGATTTGACTGAATTGTATCTTCTGGATTTGGTCAGATGTCCATCTTAAGGGTCGAGTTTTGGTTTTTAATAGAGATGTTAAAGTCAAGGAGAATCACCACATTGGTTTGAGGCTCTAACAGCACTTTGAATCTTATTCTATTCTTGAATTTGGCTTATGAATGAGTTTTCATGGCAAATCAGAGTTTGAAGGATTTCTTTGTAGCCGTTTGGAATGAGTGATCTGATTTTACAGAGTTTTATCTTCATCTTAAGGTTTCTAAGAGTCTAATTTTCAGATTTTCAAAGTGCAACGTTATTCATGATTTTAATGAATGGATTTTAGTTAGATCTGAATTTAAAGATGAACAAATCAAAGAGCCTGATCTAACATGTATCAGTCCAACATTGATTTTGAAGTATTTTTAATCCTTGATTCCAACGAAATTGATGAGAAGATTTTCTGGACTAGTTGATCATATTTTAAGCTTGATTTTGTCACTGAGCGGCTATTGAATCTATAGAGCTCTCGGCTAATGGGAATTGGATAATAGTTCGTTGTTGCTTTCAGTAACACCAGTAGTAATTAGCTACTGGAGTTCCAGTTTAGCAATAGCTGCATCAGGTGGTTAAGTCATTTGATCATGAAGTAGCAGTTGTTGAAGTCCGATGGCAGCTGAGTTCAGACCTAAGATCTTATCAGTAGCATTGCAACAATAAATTTGACTGTTGCATATCAGTTTTAGCAGGTTTGAACCAAGGATCTAATCTAAGAATTTGGAATTTTGAAGGATTTAAGGAAGTTGACACCAGTTTATAATGATAGGAAGCTAGTAAATAAGCATTCCTGTACTTGAAATGAGTTGAGACTCAATTTGAATTACTTGTAAATGATTTTGAAATTCATTGTCAGTAATTTTCATGGAGTTTAATTGTCACACTTGTAAATTTGAATGAAATTAACTAAAAATCAGGTTTGAATGCTTCTACATCTTTCTTGGCATGTAGTGAAGATGCTTGAGTGTTTATTAAGCTATCCAAGATCTTAGAGTCCCTTTTGAGGCATTAGGTTTCATGCTAAAACACTCGTTAAGGCCTAAAATGGAGTTAGTTTGTAAATCAATAGAGTACTTAAAAAATTCATAAAAAATTAAAATAAACCTATCTTGAGTAAGATTAGGTATTTCTTTAGATGTATACCAAGTTTTAAGGTATTCTAAACCTCCAACTTGGTAGAACATACCAGCTAACGGTTCAGTATAGCTTGGAATTTAATAAAAGACCAAAGATGAAAAATCACAAAAAGAACTTTTCCGCTCTCATCTCACCCTTTCTCTCTCATTCCCTACCTCTTCCATCCCTGCAAATACCATAAAAATCAGAAAAAGTCCAAAAATACTTAAAATACCTTATATCCTACGTATATACTTGTATAATATAACTTAAACCCAAGCATATGTATATAGTGTACAATATAAAAATAATGTCTATAATTAACTTATTTATGTATTCTATATATTAAATTAAATATTTAGAATGAGTTATTATATATATAACTTTATTGTATAGATATATATTAATTTATATTAACTAAATGTAGATTAACTTAAGTAATTATATAAACTTATGTAGATGTACATAATTGTATCTAATATTGTACATGTGTATTTCACTAAGTAATATATACTGTATAATACCTACAATGTAATTTAATTATGTATTAAGTTAAACATAAGTTATTAAGTTAATTATGTATTTCACTAAGTTACTAAGTTAATTAAGTAATTTATTAACTTAAAATAAAATAAATTAGTAATTTATATTAATATTGAAGTAATTTATAATGTATACGTGTATAATATTATTATAAGTATTTTCAACCTATTTATACTGTATTTACAGTGTATTATAGTATTTATAAACTATTTTTGTGTAAAACTAACTTAAATGAGTATTTAAAAGCAAATAAATCAAAATAATGTCTCAAAAATACAATGAAAATGTGTAATAAGTAATTTAGTTTATAAATTAACACTGTGTAAAGTCAATTTTGTGATTAAGACACCGGTTTGTACTTTAATTAACAATTTAACCCTTAAATTAATAAGTACAAGCCCCTAACTTTAACTAATTTTATTATATAATTAAATAAATTATTTTTGTAAATAAATTATATAATAGGTAGCCCTATATAATGGCTTTGTAACCATATAATTTATTTTTAATTTAAATTAAATTATGGTCCTCAAATCAAGGGCCAAATTTATTGGCTTGTGATGCCAAGCATTGCTGCGCCAATTTGGTGCTTGCAAATAGCACCAAATTGGTGGTTGTGGAGTAGGTGTTGTGGTATATAACGCTGTTGTGTTGTTGGGATGCTAATTGTCAGGTGTCAGGCACCAAAATACTCCTTCCCTCTCTCATGAGCATATGGTTCCTCGATTTGCATACGCTTGCGGGTGTGCGTGGGTGTGTGGGCATGTGAGAGTGTGTGGGCTTGCTATGGGGCTAGAATTGGATAAAAAGTACCTGAACTAAACTAGGGCATGCCTATTAGTAGAGGTATGATCTCACCCTTAGGGGTGCTATGTATCCCTCGAACGTGCACCCAGACCGGCCATTAATTCAAATTTTTGGGCCCATGAAGAGTGTCTGAGTGAATGAGTGAAAAGAGAGCTCCCTAAGAAAATTCTAAGTATTGGGAAGAAGAAGAAGAGAAGAGAGTTAAAGCAGCGTAGTGGCTAAGTGTGATGTGCGTGTATGTGAGTGTCTATGCATATATGTATAAGTATAATATAATGTATTAGTATAAGTATATGTATATAAATAAATAATTATAAATATGTATATGTATAATATGAGTAGTGTAAGTACTATTTGAGCTCTTCTATATATAAATAACATCAAGCTTTAGTGACAACTATAACCGTCACTGTACATATGTAAATATGTTAATATAGATAGTAACTTATGCCTTATGTTGTGTAAATGTTTTACTAAGGCTATACCAACATATTTATATGTTACTGAATGTATAATATACATTATTAAAGATCTTAATATGCTAGCATAACTTAGTATGGTAGATATTAGTAGTTATTTTTGTACCCATATTAGGAATTACTTATAGTATTTGTATATAATTAACATAGTGTAGCATTAATTATTTTTTTTTATGCCTGTTAGTTGTATATATGTTTAAGGCATTGTAATGCATATTAGCTGATTCTTTTTGTATATAATTGACCAATTCATTCATTATTTGATTCATTAAATCTTTTTGTAAATAAAATTAACATTTTTGAAAATAAAAGAACATTTTTGGACTTAGAGAGTGATGTATATCAATAATTGCTTCCCAGTCAAACGACCTGGAAACTAACTAGTAAAAATTGTAATTAAATAAAAAATGATACGACATCGATTTGTATTGTGACACCTTGACTACAACAACGACACATAAAACACTATTTTTATTGCAACACAGTCGTCGCTCGTCAGTGGCGCCAATCCGAACCTCAGATGCCAAATCCAACTACATGAATGGATCTGAATCAATGATTGCAGCCCAATGGCACATAAAGCAATCTAATCCGATGTCCGTGTTGCCACCTACAAGCATTTGAAGATAGACGGCCCATATGATGCCACGTGGCATCATCTCGGCTGCTCAAAGCCAACCGAAGTCACCTCCTCTCCCATTGAAGGACTTTCATCGCCGTTTCTCCACTGTCGGATGAGGATCGCACGACAGACAAAGTGCTATGCCTCATCAAGCTTACGAGCGTGTGCGCACAAGATCATCCGAGTGACCATGCACAGCCGAAGTACGGTGGAGAGCGCCTTCAAGTAGCAACGACCGGCGCTCGATCGAAGCCCTGTGTGCAAAATTAACCGGCTGCAGAGTGTACGCAGATGAAATTCACCCATTGGATATGATTGGGCGGTAGAGAAAGTGTCTACGTGGCACAACGAGCACCGCGCAATGCAGACGTGTGATCCAACGTGGGATTAGACGCGATGTCTGACGTGCGCTTGAGGCCTGATCCGTAAGCACGATCCCCGTGCCATCTCACTCATATGTTTTCGATCCTATGGCTATGGCTCCTCCAATCTCGCGGCAGATGTGATTGTGCGAGAGCCAGCGGGCGTGTGAGCTGCAGTCTTCAACGATGTTTGAGGCAGACCTATAGCGATGACTTGAATGTCGCTATTGACCCATGAATAGATTTTTCCTCCTCTCCTCTATTATAAAAAGACCACAACCCCTACCATTCTTCTTTATCTCTTCCTCTTCTTCCCTCACCTCCTCCAAAACTCTAAGGAGTTGGTCCTAGGCCCGGGATGCTCCTTAGAGTAGAAAAGTAAAATATTTTCCCACTTCTTACCCCCCTTTGTGGAGCATCTCGTGGCCATCCTGGCACCTTGATCTGGAAGTGGATCCTCGCCGCGATGCTGTCCTGCCCCTTCCTCCATCCTTTGGCTTCGTTCTTCTTCATCCAGCCTCTTACCACCTTCGTCCATGTGCCGTCGAAGCGAGTCGTCTTCTAAGCAGCCGTCGAGTGGGATTCTTCTCACCTCTCTCTATCTTTTATTCGCTTTCTAGTGCAATTGTAATTTCTTCCTTGATTTTCTGTAGTAAACTTTGGTTAGATTAATATTGATATTTTCTCTCTCTCTTATTTTGCAAGTAGATTAGTTAGATAAAGATATTGTTGACCTGATCTCTTGCCTTATAAAAATACCAAAAAAATTGTAAAAGATAAAAACACCAAAAACAAATAAAAGCAAATGCGAACTTTCAGAACCAAATGTTTGCCTCTTTGTGTTCGACCCGGGGCTCACCTTGAGCTTTGGTAAATTTTATCTAGTAGCGAGATCTCGACATATACTACGATGCGTATTTTCCATGCTCGATTTCTCGCTCACCATTTTGGCACAACGTACATATGATTTGGTTGCCCCCCATACCTAACTAATGCAATGCCCTCATTGTAAAAATAAAGGCATGACAATGGTGGAATAAATAGAATATCACCTGAATTTTATGAAAACCCGATCAGCTTCGCAAAGAAAGTGGAGTATACACACATGCTAAGTTTATTGTTTTCAGCTAGGCATATTATACAAACAAAGAGAAGAAATTAAGAATTGAGAAGTGCAAGTCAAAATTAGAATAAGATTGATTTTGGGACCCCAAAAAAGAAGATGTCCATAGATGTGGACCAGATTGTGATGTAGGCCCATGCCTCAAGGTCGAGTGATTCTAAGGTTCTGGATGAAAATTACCTAGAACCGGAGATTATTGTGCTTACGGGTCCGAGCCTATGGCTTTGTGGCATGCAACCCAAGTCTAAAATAGCAGGCAATAGGTAGATTTGGTTCAATAGGTTTGGTTGTCCACTTAGGGTTCGGCTAAAAAAGATAATCAATTATTCTGTACTTGGGTTGCACATCCTTAGGAAAAATATCATAAGGGTCCTGATAAAGAGTAGGTGGTTTTAAACCAATAGGAACTCTTAGAGTTAGACTTCTGCTTCCCCCAGAATTAGCTTGCCAGATCTTAATTTCCAAATTCCTATCCTCCAAGATCAGGTGTTCGGTTTTCAGGACCTCTAGCATATTATTCACCCTATGTGATTTACCCAAGTCCAAAAATTGTGGCTGAAGCAGAATTGACTTGGGTTTGGTGATTTCAAGATCATCATTGTATTCTTCAGGGTGTGGTTGAGGAATGGGGCTATTGATTGAATCATCCAATAAATCTGGATTTGAATCCTTCATGTCAACATCAATAGGATCAAATTCCTCAATTACGGGGCCATCAAATAATTCATCAAATTCCTCAGGCCCATTTGTCTCACTAAAATCATTCTCCTTAACCTCAAGTGAGACTTCACTTAAAGATTCTTCACCTTTAAAATCAAAGAATTCTTGATCCTCATTTATATATGTCTTAAAATCATTTGTTATTTCCTAGTCCATGGAGACATATCTTTCCTCGCTCCCTTGCTTGGGGATCTTGAGTGAGAAAATCGGTTCAACCTCAATGGGTTGTTCTAGACCAACCTGGTCATCCCCGGTCTCATAAAATGTGTCCCCCCTAACAGGCACTTGAGTGGTTTTTGACATTGGCTCTCCTGAAGGGGGTTCATCCTGAGAATCATCCCAAGATTGGACTAGGGCAACCACGAATTTCATCCTCAATATCGACAATTTCCCAAGCAAAAACTCACCTGAGCCCTTATCCTTAGCATCTTGAAGCCAATCCAATAAAGAACTATTAAGCTCATCAATCATTTTTATCATAGGCTCCAATGCCTCAGTGCATGGTGTTGGCTGAGTTTCTAAAGATTGTATGATATTCCTCAAGTTAGCCAACACCCTCTGGTTCACTTGACCGAATGGTTCGGTTCAGAATTGGGTGAGTTTGGTTTTAATCCAAGGGAGTCAAGGAAGTAAGGTTCTTGGGGCCCTCCTTGACAATAGGTCATTTTGGGTTGTTCAAAGAAAGGTGGTGACCTATGTTCAGCATAATCTAGGGGAGGGTAGGTGTTATAATCATCATATCCTTCATTATAGATCATGTTGGGTTGTTCATCAAAGGGTGAAGATCTATACTCCATGCATGCGTGAGAAGGATAATAATCATAGTCTTGATGTCCAGGGTTAGACCCTGGATATTGAGGTCTAGAATTGTATCCCCAATCTGGGTTATCCCAACTAGTAGATAGTCGAATACAAGTCGAGTTAGGATAATAATCATCATATTGGGGATAAGAGGTGGTAGGAGGGTAAGATTGGAAATGTGTGTAGGATGTGGAAGGATACATGGCAAAGTGGGAGGAAAAAGAGAAAAGAAAGATGCCCTGTGATTGCACAGCAATCATACGACCTAATCTACCTGAATTAAGTTAGATTCTAGCATAACTTAGAAACAATGCACATATAAGCATCATAATTTGCATAATAGTTAGTTTAGTAGCCTTAGAGATAATATTACCATTTTATACTCTAAAAAGAGAGGTGACATTGATTGTAGATGATCTGAGGCTGCAAATGATAGATCAGACTGTTCGGATCAGATCAAGACAATGATGAGAGTTCAACGCTTTCGGAATCATCTTGATCAGACATCCGTAGCATTACGTGTAGACCATAGAAGAACGGAGGCTAAGGAGTAAGATGACAGAAATCTAAGCCTTAGATGTAATATCCGATTGCATGGATGGATTCAAATCAACAATCGCAGTCTAACGATGCAAAAATCATCTCGATCGGAGGCCTACAACATCGTCTACAAAGTAGGGAAAATGGACGACCATGATGGTGCCACGTGGCACCATCACAGCCGCCCTCGGTGAGCCCCCTATCTCTAAAGAAGTTCCTCGTGCCTTGTGGGTCGTTGGATCATCATCCAACGGCCACAAGCGTGCCACAACGACTGCTCTTCGTTGCATCCTCATTAGCTAAAAGAGGATCTCAGCTGTTGGATCCCCATCCAATGGCTGAGCAGCCAAGCACCGATATGGAAATGCGACCATCCACGCTTATAGCACGTTGGTTAGTGTGATCCAACCGCAGCAAGGGGTATGGGATCGAGCTATACTGCGCACAAATTTGGGAAGGCAGTGGCGTTCGAGCGAAATCCGACCTTTAGATGAAGATTGCATGTCACGGAGGCGAACGCGTGGCACGGCGAGGGACCTCCGATGCGAACACGCGATCTAACGCCACCGCAAACATGCAATCACACACATTCTCCTTAAGGCGATAGTACACGCGATTTAGGCCGTCCGATCGCGAGATCGGTCGCTGAGAGCGATAGTGTGAGATTTGAATTGAGCGCGCACAAGACGAGCAGCGAGGAGCATGCGATGGTGATCTAAGGGCTGCAGGCGTGCCATGTGGTGCCACTAGAATGCATCCGCACGTATAAGGGCGTTAGAGGTTGGATTGAGGTGCGATTAGAGCTGTTGATCTCCCGATCGATGGATCTAATCAAACATGAGCTGTTGCACGAGTTGGAGGGCTAAAATGCCCACTTTGCCCCTCATTAAAGCTATAAAAAGCGACCTAGGGCCCCCTAGTTGAGGGCAACTTCCACCAGATACATCTCCAGCCTCTCTCCCTCTCTGCAACTCTTCTCTGGACTTCATCCCAACGCTCTGGATCTGAAGTGTTGCCGCACTTCATATAAGAATCCCACAAGCAGCGTCGCCCTACATCTACTTCTGCTCTCTCTCTCTCTCTCTCTCACTTTTTAACATAGTTATTTTTATTCAAAGTTGAAAGACTGTTTGCAAGTGATAATGAAATTTTAATATCTGATGCTTGTCTATACATATATAAATATTTAATAATGACTTTCTAAAAAGCTTTCGCATAGAAATCATGTTTGCCTCCCTGCAAACGACTTGGTACTCACCGAAATCTTTATAAATACTATTTGTTTCATCGCGATTCGCACTACAATGATAGCCATAATCTCTAACATGTCTCGTGATCGAACAAGTTAGCGCCGTTGCCGAGGATGCAACAGAAATTTTTAAAAGCTTTTCCTATAAAGTGCTTATTTGAGCTTTCTAACCTGTTCTATTTTCGTTGATTTCATGTGTAGGAAGTGAGGAAATCCGAAAGAATGCAATGACGGGAAAATTGCAGGTTCTTAATCTTAGGCAAGTACTCGTTGCTTAGATTAGTCTAGATTTTGATAAAAAAAAGAAAATCTCTCTTAGTGATTTTTCTAGCTGAAACAAGCTCTTTTTTTAAAAATTCAATTCCCAAAAATCCACACGTCCAAAAATTTTAAACTTTTTACTGGACGTGGGTTTTGAAGTCTGGAACAACATATCCAAATTTTGCACAAATATGAGTTATAGAAGAATTTTAAAAATTCATGAACTGAACTATTATCAAATCGGTTCTTGTTCCTAATTTTTTGGAGTTCAAAATATTATAGGAATTTTTATACAACTTTGATTGACTTGAAATTTATGGTATTGAATTTATGTTAAAATCAAAAAATTAGGAAAAATAGGAAAAAAAAATTTCTGCATGTTTGATTGCACGGATTACTCAATCACTAACTGTGGGTCAAAAGAGTCTGCAGAACCCCCAGTACACTTTAATTAAGAGAAAACATGCATTAAAATTCTTGCAAAAATATTTCTGAGTGACTAGTTAGTGGTGCAATAAGACAATTGATTGCATTATTTGGGTTGCACCACTCTTTTGATTTTGAACTTGAAAGAACCATCTAGCAGTATCTACGCTTAGGGTTTCACATTAGGGTAGAGCATGCTTGCATTTCCATTCATAAAGGAAATCTATCAAATAATCAGACTTTACAAAACTCTTATGTGCCTCATCAGAACCCTTGATTGAAGATATTAACTCAAGTGAACCCTAAAACTCACTAATACAGGTATTTGAACCTTAAAATTCACTTCATAAAAAAATTGCATGTAAACCCTTTGCCTGTGCACTTCACACATTTTAAAGCCAATCTTAAGGACAACACCCCCCTAACGCCCATCACATTCCAAAAGCACATCAAGCCTAAGCCTAAAACTGAGTAGACGTGCCCTAGGAGGGACTAATATTCTTAGGGACTTGAAATTAGATTGGGCTAAGGTCAAGGCCTTGTTTACTTGGACCCATTAGTGATAAGAAAGGTCGGTGTGGTAACCGCGTTAACCTTAGTGGTGTCCCGTCATGTGGGGTGTCATAAGGGGTCCCACCCTTCTGGCCAGCCAAGTAATTTAAGGGTTGACCTAACCTAGTCGTGTTTTGGGGAACCAAAATTAGGTCTATTTAGGATTTACACTCTAAGGAATAGCTTGATTGCTTGCATTGAAAGGGTGGGGTATTCTCTCATCTGTCTTCTCTCTCTCATCTACGGACATTCTTCTGGTGCATGCAAGGTAGAAATCTCTACATCCTGATTTGCTACCACCTTTAGAAAGAAATCCTAGGAGAAGACCTAATTGTGCAGAATTTGAATGTGAACCCTCTTCAATGGCAAGTCACCACGAGGAAGATGAGATCGAAGAGGAGGAACAAAATATGGATCCAATGACTCTTTTACAAAGGCAGATTACTAAGTAGGGCCGGTATCATAACAAACAAATAGAGGCCATAGTGCAGGGCATTACTCGACTCCAAAATGGAAGAGTAGACCGACCTCTCCGTGACTTTTACAATCCTCCTAGGGCCTAACCTGAACCTTTTATTAGGGTACCTTAGGATGGGGAAGATTTTGAACTCAAACCACAGATCATCAATCTGATTCCGTACTTCTACGGCAGCGATTTTGATGACCCCTTCCACCACTTTGAAGAACTACACATAGGAAGGACCTTTGGCCCTAGGAACCTGAATGAAGGTACCTTAATGATGAAAATGTTTCCATTCTCCTTAAAAGATAAAGGTGCTTATTGGTTGAGGACTATTGGTAGACCAATCATAACTTGGGAAGATATGAGAAGTACATTCCTAAAAAAATTCTTTCCCGTAGGAAAAACCAATGCCCTTAGATGTGCCATTACAACCTTTAAGCAGAACCATGGGGAACAACTACATGAGGCTTAGGAGAGATTTAATGATTTGACTAGGAAATGCCCTCATTATGGGATTTCAAAGTCGCACTTGGCTCATATTTTTTATTGTGGGTTAAGTGACAATTTGAAGAATTTTGTTGATACGGCATGTGGAGGCAATTTCCTAAGTAGAGATGCTGAGAGAGCCTTTCAATTATTTGAGAATATGAGTGAAAATTCCCTCAACAATGCCTCAATGTTCACCTTTAATAGAGCAAATCAACCAAGGAGCGAAGTTTATGAAGTTAAGGGTAATTTAAACTCGGTTGATTTAAAGCTAATTGTACAACGATTGGATAAGGTGGAACTCATTGGAAAGAACATAGAGAGTTTGGATAAGAAACTGGACAACCTTCAGAAGGGCGGGAGTTCCTTAGGTTCACATTCCAGAGTAAATCCTACACCTACTGAAGGAGTTTCTATGATAACCTATACCCAACGCCCTAACCCTTTATGTCAGGAAATGATGCACAATCTTAATGACCTAACTATGGCTCCACCTATGAGCTAACTCTACTTGGACTCATCTCTTTCTAGGTACCAAGGAGGGACCTTGATGCCCTCAAATTTTGAACTAGGCATCTTGATGCCTAGTTATTCTAAGGATGTGAATAAACTCTAGGATTACACTAGAAATGATCCCTATTCAAACAATTACAACCCGGGATGGCGCAACCATCCTAACTTTGCTTGGTCAAGTCAGAAACCTGCCTAGGGTCCTAACCTGACTAAGCCTAACACGTATGGGCAACCTAGTAGGTACACAAAACCACTCACATATCAGTCAGAACCTACTTAAAAAAAACCAGCCCTTTGATTTGAGTCTGGTCCTCAAGGAAATGCAAGAAATGAATCTAAGACATAAGGAAGAAATAAATCAATTGAGGACAGAATTGACGAGACGACTAGACCAGCTAGTTGATGCTAGACAACACGAGATGCTGCCATCCCAACCCGCCCCCAACCCAAGGAACTTCAATAGGGTTAACTAGCATAACACATGGGAGCAACAAGCACATATAGTTCAACATGCTCCCCATTGCCTATGTGGTTTTGTTAACCTCAACCCAACCCAGGCTCAGCTTATCTTACCAAACCCACCTCACCCTTTTAACCCTAATTCCTATGCTTATGCTGTCACTTTGAGAAGTGGGGAACAAATCCAAGATCCTTATCCTTTTACATCAAAATCTTACCAAGATCTTGAGGAGCCTGAATTTGAGCTGGGAGACCAAGCTAATCTAGAAAACAAGACTCATGATTTGAACATTCATGATTTCTCTCAAGCACCTTTTCTTGAAGCCTTGAACAAATCCAAGGAAAAGAAAACTAATCAATCTAAGGAGTGTCTTGAGATTTTAAAGCAAGTCCAGGTAAATATACCACTTCTTGAAGCCATCGAAAACATCCTAGCCTGTGTGAAATTTCTGAAGGAGTTGTGCACACCGAATCGCCCAGCCAAATCATAAAAAAGGGTCACAGTTTTTGAACAAGCCAGTGCCAACATCTTAAACAAGCTCCCTCCTAAAAAGAAAGATCCAGGGACCCCCTTAATTTCATGTGAGATAGATGGTTTTGTCTTGGATCGAGCTTTGCTGGACCTTGGTGCCTCCATCAAATTAATCCCCGCAGAATTTTATGAAGAGTTGGATTTAGGTCTCTTACAACACACTAAGGTTACCTTCAGCTTGCTGATAGGTCAACCAAGATTCCAAAGGGACTCTTACAAAATGTGATTATAAAAGTGAGGGATTTTAAGTATCTTGTGAACTTTCTAGTTTTAGATATGGAGGCATCAGAAGACTTGAATCACACCTTGATAATCTTAGGAAGCCCTTTCTTGGCCACAACCAAGGCCCTAATCAACTGTGAGACGAGGATTATGTAAATCACTTCTGGAACGAAAACTTGTCAACTCAATATCTTTAAAGCTTCCCAAAAGAATAAGGTGAATTGTGGTTCTATCTAGGTCACAGGAACAATTGAAGAGGTTTTGGCAATTCATGCTAAAGATGATCCGAATCCTGCCAAATCTCAAGATCAACATGAAAGACAAGAAAGTGATGTACTTGAGGATGATTCTGATCTACCACCTCCCATAGAAATCAAATGGAAAAAGGCATTAGTGAGATTGAGAAACTCTTTGGAGTATCTTATGATGAGTTAGATGACAACATAAAGAATCCTCAATACATCCACCTTGAAATTTAAGAACTACTGAACTTTGACGGGGTTCAAGAAATTGGACAATCTAAGGGCATGAACGAAGAAAAAACCTTAGAAAAAGAATCTCAAATCATGATGGAATGGGGAGGAACTTATACTCCAATAGGTTCAAATGGATGGCTTGAATCTGAGGAAGAAATGATTTCTGATGAGGAAGAAGTAATTTTTGATGAGGATTTTGATGAATTTAGCACAACTATACCTTTGTTCTCATATGACCCAAAGCCTGGAGAATTCATGATTTTTGACATCAACTACCATTATGAGGATCCTTATGATTCTGATTCAGAACCAGATTTGAACCTCAATCATGATTTCAATCTAGACCCTCTACCACCTCTTCTTGAATTATGGAACTGGATTAATGAATAGGCTCTGCTTCATGAACCTCGTCTATCTGATCCTATTGTCTATCTCAAATTAGAAAAACTCTTCGGAGTAGGATTGCATCATCAGTTGGTCTGCATTTGTGGATCACTGATTGTTGGACCAAATGATGATATCTTCATACTATTAATTTTGAATCTTTCAGCAATAGTTATTGCTCCCTCCTGACCCACAATATTGAAGTACATATTTCTTTTGGGTTTAGGTCTGGCAAATGATGTTAAACTTAGCGCTGGCTGGGAGGTAACCTAGTATTCTTTATAGTTAGTATTGCATCTTCTTTATCCAAGATGACTTGGATTAATAAACTCAGTTAGGTGATATCTCCTCTTGCTTATTACATTTTGACTTTCCTGCATACATTTCAATGAAAACATTGTAATGAATGGGCATGGGATGGTGGACATTGCATGTCTTAATTTTTATGTCAGAAAAAAAAATTACATTCATGAATAAAGAATTTTTATCAAGGTTTTATTAGGGATTTATTCTTAAGTTGATTCATGAATTTAGAATCCAGTACAATGTCACACTTACATGTAGAATGTGCAATGGATCCTCTGTGAAGACTGATAGACATCTTTACTTTGTCGAGAAGAAGCACTACTTTTTCTCCTGAACCCTTGGTCAGTAATTAGAGAGTCAAGTGATAGGAGGCGGTTCTCGTGTGTGTTTTGAAAACAGAGATCTTGTCGTAATATAGTGCGTGAAAACGCTCATAAAAAATAATTTATAAAATAACGAGACTTGAGTCCTGGTCGTTCGTCTCTGGGAGGCATTTAGAAAATACAGATTTGAATTCAATCTAGCTCGCTCTACTTATTCAGAAATATATGCCCGTTTACAATAATTCGTATTGATGCACGACATGCTTAGTTGCAAGAGAATACAAATTTCGCGCATGCAACTTTAATCACAAGTAAATATGGCAATCAGCTCATGGTGATTTTCACACATAGACATAAAGATATATAAAATATGGTTGCATCATGGTGGCTACAGAGTGAAGCTCGTGGAAAGCTTGTACAGAAAAGCTTGAAACCAATAAACTAGCTAACAAAAAACGATTGTATACATGAATCTATGGGGGGATTATGCATGCATCATTGGGGGAGAATATGGAGCTACACTACTAAGCAGTAATAAAGCATTACTCTACGAAGAACTACGCAACTTATCTAGCTAACAGAATGAAGGGCATTCGAAGGTAGCTCCGATGGCGTTTGACTTGGTTGAGAAGAGGAGGGGTGGCCAATGGTGCTTAGGCCAGCCCTTGGAGAGAGGTTGGAGGTGATCTAGGCCTGGCGTGGAGGTGATGGGGAGGCCATGATGTGCTTGTGGAGTTGGAGGTGGAGTAATGGAGGTTGAATGAAGCTAAAACTAGATGGAAGGCTACATGGGTGCAAATGGCCACCCAAAGGTCTTTTAAGTAGACCCAAGGGAGCCTCTCTAGAGAAGTGTGGAACTCTCTAAAGAGGCCTATGGTGGGAGTTCGTGGGAGAGTGAGAGAGAGGATGGATGGGTGGTTTTTAGATCCACATTTGGTGGATCTAAAAATTGAATGCATCTTGGTTGCTATTTTTAGCAACCAAGGCAACAACACATGGTTGAGAGTTCTAGAGAACACTAGGGTAGGTATTTTCATGTAGATGGTGTGTGTGGGTCGAAACCTAGGTGGCAAGGTTGATTAGGTTAGGTTCTAGTGGGTTTAGGTCAAGGTAGGTCTCAAATTAGGGTTGTAAACCCTAATTCATTAAGGTAAAATGCAATTAAACTTGATACAAGTTTAATTGGATGTGTGAAACCCTAATTGAGAGTAAAAAAGCTCAACTAAGATAGGTCTAGGTCAATTGGACTCTCACTGAGTCCAATTGGACAGTGTGTGCTGAGAGCACGACTCAATTGGACTCAATGAGTCCAATTGAATAGGCTGATGGAATTGACTAAGATCCAAGTCAATTAGGTTTAGCGAAGACTTAATTCCTTAGGGTGGGATAAAGGTGATGTTCTAGGATTAGGGTACCTTAATTTAGGTTCCTATGGGGTTGGAATTGGGTTTAGGGACCTAGGAATTCAAGATCCAAGCTTGAATTCAAAAACAAGAACTAGAGAGCAGTTCCAGATGCCTGGCAATAGTATCAGACCTCTTAAAATGAAAAGTTAGACGTCCAGACTTGTTGTCTAGATGTCCAAATAGAGGCAGGGAAGAATTAATGTTCTGTCTGCAGAAATTGGATGTCCAGACCAAGTGTCTGGACGTCTTAAAATGCTACAGAAGTGGGTTTTAGGTGCGCGGGTTGTGGCTAAGGGTTCTGGACGTCTTGTAACTCATCTGGACATCCAGATAGAGGCTGGAAATAGGGTTTTAGGGCTTCCTATTGTATAGTGACCTAATCTAAGGGTGGCTAAGGCTTGGGGAAGCTTCTAGGCTGTCCTAGGGCTAGGATGGAACTAAGTTCTTCGTAGTTTACTGCTTTATTCCTACTTAAAAAAATAGCATACCTCAAACCCTTACATTATTGTCTACTACATCTTATTCTTGGTCTTCTGCTCCAGCTCTGCTGCAACTCTAGCTTCAGGTCCAACTTCAAATCCAGTCTCAGATCCAGCTCCTAAGCTTCTTATTTCCTGCAATTTATGTAATGTTTCTAATTAGTATATTATAGCATTATTCTATGCATAGCTATTGGAGGAACAGTAAAGATGCAAATAATGCTTATGCATGCATGAACTACCCTAACTTATGCTAAGTCCTAGCCTAATTTTGGATAATTAAGACCTATGATTGCTGCACAATCATACCCCCATGCTTAGATTTTGCTAGTCCCTAGCAAATGAAAAACTAAATTATTCACAGAAGTTTCCCTAAGGGATTGATTATTTTATCAAGTGTATGCCTAGAGATTTTTCTCCTTTTTGTTTTCATCCTATTCTCTAGAAATCCAGGCAAATGTGAAAGTGCAGCTACGTAGCTTTTGCAACGGATTTGAGTGAAAGACCTGATTTATCTCTAAAGCCTGTACTTGACCCCTAATAAAATTCTAACAGGATAGGCGGACTTCTTCCCTCGGGGTATTCAAGATATTCCATGAATTCCACCCTGGCTTTAAACTTGGGTAGAGGATGTCTGAGGGATACGGGTGTTTATTTGGTGGCTCACTCTCAGTTGGCGCTACATGAAGATTAGTACTTCAGAATCTAGATTCTCAGATTATCAAGTAACTCAACTCAACGAAAGATGAGAAAAACTATGCTCTTTTCTGGTTCCTTTGTATTCATTCTCTCTTACTCTCTCTGTTTTTTTTTTCTTAGAGCTCACAATCTCACCAGATTCTCACGTATGATCCGTATTTGGTGGTCTCACTTGGCATTAACACTTTAATTGAGTTCCATAACCCTAACACTAAGTCTGAATTCCTCAGCCAGTATTCGGGCGGTCAGAAACATAGAAAGATAGGTTAAGGCTTTATTTGGTGGATCTCAAATTTATTTGGTGGTATTGCCTTAATGCAACTGAAATAAACACTAAATATTCATACTCTTTTTTTCTTGCTTTTTCTTCTTTTTCTAAATGTTTTCTTTTTTTTCAATTTTTTTTCTTTTTCTTCTTTTTTTTTCTATGTATAATTTTTTTTTTCAACACAACACAAGCTAGCATTCATTCATAAACTTTATTGAGGAGGCATTATTAGGGATTAGTGGTACTCAAGAGACATTGGGTGGCTTATTTGGTGGAAGTGCCTACTCACGGCATTGGGAGAGATGGATAGGACGGTGTATTTTTGACCTTAACATCATCACCCTCCTTCAGCCAAGGATTTTGTAAAGAATGGTCTTAACCATCCACCTTAGCCCTAGTTTTATGAAAACTCACTCTCTGCGTATTTACCTTATTTGGTGGCTCTCAAAATTTCGCACAAAAATGTATACATAGGAACCGAGAGTGAAAACTATGCCTCATCTTTGAGTATCATCACCTAATTATCTAGGATTCCAAATTCCTTGCACTAATCTTAGAGCACCAGTACTCTCTATTGTCATCTCACACTATGTGGTGGATTTTTGGAAGAAAATCTACCTAGCTCCCAAAACACTATCCAAGGGTTAAGGAAAAGAGGCACTGCTTCTTCTCGACAGACTAAAGACGTTTATCAGCTTTCACCGTAAATCCATTGCAAATTCTACGTGTGTGTGAAAAGTTGTATTTGATTCCAGATTACAGGAATCAACTAGAGGATAAAATCCCTAATGCATTCTCTTAATAAGATAATCTTATTCATGGATGCACTATGTATATATGCTATAAACAAGTAACCTCTTATATTCGTACTTCATGAAATTTCCCTTTCGGGTTACATCTAGCTTGACCCTAAATTTAGAGCAAAAGGTGAGTGGGTGAGTTGGAAGTGGCTATTGCGGATGATTTTTAGCTCCAATGCGAGCATTGGAGGTGGAGTTGGTTGTTTTTTTATTTAGGATCCTAAAGTACATTTGACATGTAGCTCTAAGGTTGTCCTAAATGTTGGCATAAAAATTTTCAGTTTTGTCATATCTACCCCCCCATGCCTAAGTTCTTGCATGTCCTCATGCATGAATATAAAAGAAGATAAATACAACAGGGAGTAAATGGGTAGAAATCACCTAGAATTGCTCCTAAAGTTTAACATTCAGCACCGGCCAACCTGACAGTATGCAATATGCGAAAACGAAATATGCTAAAAGAAAATATGCTATGTATAAAAATGGTATGCATAGGTGATGGTAGAATGTGGGGTAGATGCTGAGTTTAACTCATTCTGCTGGGTGAAAACTCAATCAGATGTATCAGTTCTAGCATAGGAGCCGGTCAAGATTAAGAGAAAGATGTGCTCGTATGCTCCTAGAATTAGTGGTCCAGAGATGTGAACCAACTGATTGTGCACCCTTACTCTAAAAAGTCTAGCTATAAAAAAGTGTGGAGTGGTTGTGGAAAATAGAGGATAATCAGAGGGGGGGTCATGATGTTAATTCAACTGATTTATCATGTCCCACAATTCAGCACGAAGTTGCTGAGGGAGTATATGAACATATATCTCAGAACCAAAATCTGAGTCATAGGGATCCTCAAAATGATAATTGACATCAAAGATCATGCCCTCTCCAGGCTTTGGATCATATGGGGGTATCTCTGAAAGTAGAAGATCTATGAGAAGGTCACTAAAATTCTCGTCAGAAATTACTTCGTCCTCATCATTACTCATCTCTAATTCATCGGAGGCTGACTCTTCAGGCTCAAAGTCAAGCCATCCATTAGATTGACTAGGATGGTAGGTGTGTCCCCAGCTCATTTTGCTCAAAGCTTCACCCTCGTATGCGTTAGGCTCCTCAGTAATTCTTGCCTCAGGTAGCATATTTATTTCTTCTATCAAGTCATCCATAGCTACTTCTGGTCTTCGGATGTCAAGATTAGGGATAGAAAGTGTCATCTCAGAATCTTTAGCATCCGCAGTAGAGATGTAGGTGAAAGAAGAGTGCAGATCAGAAGATGTTGGCCCTAGCACAGGTTCACCTACAATGGGAAGTGGCCTAGATTGATCAGTAGTGTCACATGTAATGTTTGCCTCAAGATCCATATCCTCAAATGGATCTACTTCCCTTATCATGGTTGGGTTATTTAGCCCAAGAGGTATCTCCCAGGATTCAAGATAATCCGATTGTGGCTCAGTCCTGGAGATATCAGTCCTTTCCTCAGTTTCCTGAATGGAGTTCTCAGATGAACCCATTTTGAATATTTCCTGCTCCTATCTCATATCCAAGTTGGATTCTTCTTCCCCTAAATTATCTTCCAGCATCTGCTCCTGAGAATCGCCTGTGTGTCCATCTGGCATAGTCGTTTCAGATTTTTCAAGGTCTTCAAGGCTATTTTCCACTTGATATCTCAAAAGCAATAGTTCTTGAGTTTCCCGATTTTATCCAATTAGCCTTGTTATCCCTGCTGTTCCCTGAAGGAGCTCCATCAAAGCTACTTGATACGGAATCCAACTTCGTCTTTGGTTTGGATTAGTGGTAGCTTGGATTTCGTTTAGATAGAATGCGGCCTTCTCCTTAGCGCTAGCTATGGCTCTCTATATTCTGTAATGCGGTCGCATATGCATTGGTAGTTCTTCAGGGGTTCCAAGGGGTGAATTAGGTCTACCCATATTCCATGGGTGAGAAGCAGGAGTATGAAATCCATATCCTGGGTTATAAGATGCGGTCCTTTGAGGGACTAGCTGGTATGGGTCATAATATCCAGGGTTAGGATATGGGTTAACCATTTTGGTAACCCAAGGAGAAGGATTCTGATCCCAAGGTTAACCCATATCCTAACCCTTCTCCTTGGGTTACCAAAATGGTTAACCCATATCCTAACCCAAGGTTCTTCCTTCAGCTCACGCCTCTGGTTCCGTTACTCCTTAGCTACGGTCATTTGACACTGCCCCGTAGACTTAGTCACTAGGTTTGGCAAGAGCTCTTGAAACCACCCAGTAGTATGATACCAAATTTGGGTTTATTTTATGTTTTACAATTTATTTTAACCCCTTTTTTCTTCCGCTGGGGTTTATGGTGAGTGGCCAACAAGGTGACCAAGCTCACCGGCTAAACCTTAGTCATGATTAAGTCTAGTATAGCCCAAACTTATGGTCTCTACAGTGTAACCCTAAAGGTGTAAGCTAGGGTTCATACAATTCTAGGGTTTTTTTTTCTTCTTCAGTAGACCATGAAAATAAGAACAATTCTCTGATGAAAATTGGAATGAGAATAAGTTGAAATTTGGCAAGTAGGTTCCTTTTTCAATTATCTTTACAGGGAATATTTTTTTATAATTTTTACTACTTCAATCGAATTTATAGACATTTTTAAATGTTAGGGGGTCAGATCAAGAATTTTGACCCCTGGTCGATTTTTGGCTTTGAAATAGTATCAAATGAACTTCAAAAATCTAAGAAAAATATGGAAATTAAAAATAATGAAATCAGCTTTCAAACACCACCATTTTTAGTCAAAATAGATTCATGAATTACTCGGAATTGATTTTTTGAATTTTGAAAAATGTCAAATCTGGGTCACTCTGACCCCTTGCACTTCACAAATTTTAGAAATTTTCTACTTTGAATTTCTTCAAATGAACAATGCCATTTAAAAGATGGTTTGACAATAAAGGTATAGCCGAAATTTGAAATTTTTTCGCTAATTAATTTGTTGGCAATTGAATTTTTAAGTCAAAATTTGAAATCTGGCTGAAAATCAGAGAATGGTGGGAAAGCTTTTAAAAGGTGTTTGAATTCAAAATTAAAACTTTCCACCAAAATGATTTTTTTTTATTTTCAATTTTTTTTTCAGAAATTTTTGATTTTTTTTAAGGGAAAAGCTTTTTTTTTCAATTTTTTTTCTTTTTTTCTTTGAAGCAAACTAACCTAAGATTCAGACAGAAACATAATCTAACTACCTAGACTTTTTTTTATTTTTTTTTCACGAAAATAAATAGCCTTTTTGTTTTTGTTTTTCAAATGAAATTGCTAGAAAGAAATCTAACCTAGGGTTCGAAAAAGGAGAATCCTAATCTAAGAGGAGATGTGCACCTGATGATTTTTCTACGCCCGATGTGTGTGCAGATCTCATTTTTCCTACTTTCCTACACATCCAATAAACAAGAAGAGGAATATTTGTTACTAAAAGCTCAAAAGATTGAAATCAATTTTGTTGCCTTCTCGACGATGGCGCCATTTGATAGGTGGTGGTTCTCGCGCGTGTTTTGAAAATAGAGATCTTGTCGTAGTATAGTGCGCGAAAATGCTCGCCAAAAATAATTTATAAAATAACGAGACTTGAGTTCCTATCGTTCGTCTCTGGGAGGCATTTAGAAAATGCAGATTTGAATACAATCTAACTCGCTCTACTTATTCAGCAATGCATGCCCGTTTACAATAATTCATATTGATGCATGACATGCTTAGTTGCAAGAGAATACAAATTTCGCGCATGCAACTTTAATCATAAGGAAATATGGCAATCTGCTCATGGTGATTTTCACACATAGACATAGAGATATATAAAAGATGATTTCATTGATTGCATCATGGTGGCTACAGAGTGAAGCTCGCAGAAAGCTTGTACAGGAAAGATTGAAAGCAATAAACTAGCTAACAGAAAATGACTGCATACATGAATCTATGGGGGGATTATGCATGCATCATTGGGGGAGAATATGGAGATACACTACTAAGCAGTAATAAAGCATTAATCTACGATGAACTACGCTACTTATCTAGCTAATAGAATGAAGGGCATTCGAAGGTAGCTCCGATGGCCTTTGACGTGGTTAAGAGGAGGGGCAGCCAATGGTGCTTAGGACGGCCCTTGGAGAGAGGTTGGAGGTGATCTAGGCTTGGAATGGAGGTGATGGGGATGCCATGATGTGCTTGTGGAGATGGAGGTGGAGTAATGGAGGTGGAATGAAGCTAAAACTAGATGGAAGGCTAAATGGGTGCAAATGGCCACCCAAAGGTCCTTTACGTAGACCCAAGGGAGCTTCTCTAGAGAAGTGTGGTACTTTCTAGAGAGGCCTATGGTGGGAGTTCGTGGGAGAGTGAGAGAGAGGATGAATGGATGGTTTTTAGATCCACATTTGGTGGATCTAAAAATTGAATACATCTTGGTTGCTATTTTTAGCAACCAAGACAATAACACATGGTAGAGAGTTCTAGAGAACTCTAGGCTAGATATTTTCATGTAGATGGTGTGTGTAGGTGGGTGTGGGTCGAAACCTAGGTGGCTAGGTTGATTAGGTTAGGTTCTAGTGGGTTTAGGTCAAGGTAAGTCTCAAATTAGGGTTGTAAACCCTGCTTCATTAATGAAAAATGTAATTAAACTTGATACAAGTTTAATTGGATGTGTGAAACCCTAATTGAGAGTAAAACAACTCAACTAAGGTAGGTCTAGGTCAATTGGACTCTCACTGAGTCCAATTGGACAGTGTGTGCTGAGATCATGGCTCAATTGGACTTAATGAGTCAAATTGAATAGGCTAATGGAATTGACTAAGATCTAAGTCAATTAGGTTTGGTGAGGACTTAATTAGGCCCTTAGGGAGGTTTGGAAGTGATGTACTAGGGTTAGGGTACCTTGATTTAGGTTCTTATGGGGTTGGAATTGGGTTTAGGGACCTAGGAATTCAAGATCCAAGCTTGAATTCAAAAACAGGAACTAGAGTGCAGTTCCAGACGTCTGGCAATAGTGTCAGACATCTTAAAATGAAAAGTTAGATGTCCAGACTTGTTGTTTGGACGTCCAAATAGAGGTAGGGAAGAATTAAGGTTCTGTCTGCAGAAATTAGACGTCCAGACCAAGTGTCTAGACGTCTTAAAATGATGCAGAAGTGGGTTTTAGGTGCGCGGGTTGTGGCTAAGGGTTCTAGACGTCCTGTAACTCATCTGGACGTCTAGATAGAGGCTGGAAATAGGGTTAGGGCTTCCTAGGGTACAGTGACCTAATCTAAGGGTGGCTAAGGCTTTGGGAAGCTTCTAAGCTATCCTAAGGCTATGATGGACCTAAGTTCTTCATAGTTCACTGCTTTATTCCTACGTAATAGAATGGCATACCTCAACCCCTTACATTATTGTCTACTACATCTTATTCTTGGTCTTCTACTCCAGCTCTACTACAACTCTAGCTTCAGGTCCAGCTTCAGATCCAGTCTCAGAGCCAGCTCCTGATCTTCTTATTTCCTACAATTTATATAATGCGCCTAATTAGTATATTATAGCATTATTCTATGCATAGCTATAGGAGGAACAGTAAAGATGCAAACAATGCTTATGCATGTATGAACTACCCTAACTTATGCTAAGTCCTAGCCTAATTCTGGACAATTAGAACCTATGATTGCTGTGCAATCATCAAGCAAACCATCTTCTAGTAGATTCACCAAACAAGTGTGAGGTGAGAGTAGAAAGTCTACTGATGCTCTAAGGCTAGTATAAGGAATCTTAATTTCTGGGTAATTAGATAATGATACTCTGAGTTAGGCATAGTTTTCGCTCTCGGTTCCTGTGTACAAATTCTTTGTGCGAATTTTTGAGAGCCACCAAATAAGGAAAATACGCAGAGAGTGGGCTCTGATAAAACTAGGACTAAGGTGGATAGTTATGACCATCCTTTATGAAATCCTCGGCTGAAGGAGGGTATTAATGTCAAGGTTAGAAATATGCTGTCTCATCCATTCCTTTCCCAATGTCGAGAGTAGGCACTTCTACCAAATAAGTCACTTGATATCCTTTTGAACACCCCCAATCCCGAATAATGCCTCAAGAATAAAAAAATGTGCGTGGTTGCTATAGTACGTTGTGTTGGAAGAAATAAATAAATAAATAAAAAGACAAAAGAAAAAAAAAGAAAGAGAAAAGTTGAAAAATACATATAAAAAAAGAGAAGAAAAAGGGTTAATTGCGATGTGTTCACTTCATATCAAGCACATTGAGGCAACAACACCAATTCCCTTCACAGTCCACCAAATACAGCCTTGACATACTTTTCTATATTTCTGACCACCTGAATACTGGCTGAGGAATTCTGACTAAGTCTTAGGGTTATTAGAACTTAATCAAAGTATTAATGCTATGATAGGCTACGAAATATACTGATAAATCTGGTGAGATTGTGAGCTCGAGAAGAAAAGAAAAAAAAAGAAAAAAAAGGAAGAAAAAGAAAGAAAAAAAAGAAAGAGAGAGAATGAGTACAAAGGAACTAAAGAGAGCATAGTTTCTCCACCTCTCTTTGAATTGATTTATTTAATAAGTTTGGAAATCTAGGTTTTGTAGTACTAGTCTATGTGTGGCACCAGATGAGTATGAGCCACCAAATACAAACCCACTTGAATTTACAGATTACTTTATAACCCTGAGGGAAGAAGTTTGCCTATCCCAATAGAAATTTTACTAAGGGTCAAGTACAAGCTTTAGATGTGGATTGACTTTTCACTTGGATTTGTTGCATAGGCTACAATAATACACTTTCACGACTGTCTGGATTTCTAAAGTTTTGGATGAAAATAAAAGAAATAAATCACTAATCAAACTCTTGATAGAAATTAGTCATTTAGGACCACTATGCGTTTAGCCTTGCATTTGTTAAGGACTAGCAAGATTTAGGCATAGGGGTGTGATTGCACAGTAATCAAACGACCTAATCTATTTGAATTAAGTTAGATTCTAGCATAACATAGGAACAACGCATACATAAGCATCATAATTTGCATAATAGTTAATTTAGTAGCCTCAGAGATAATATTACCATTTTATACTCTAAAAAGGGAGACGTAATTGATTGCAGATGATCCGAGGCCGCAAATGATAGATCAGACCATATGAATCAGATTAGGATGACGACGAGAGTCCAATACTTTCGAAATCATCTTGATCAGACGTCCATAGCATCACATGCAGCCCATAGAAGAATGGAGGCCACGGAGCAAGATGATGAAAATCCAAGCCTCAGATGTAAAATCTGATTGCATGAATGGATTTAAATCAACGATCGCAGTCTAATGACACAAAAATCATCTCGATCAGAGACCTACAGCACCGTCTACAAAGCAAGGAAAATGGATGGCCATGATGGCACCACAAGGTGCCATCATAGTCACCCCTCATTGTGCCCCTATCTCTGAACAAGTTTCCTGTGCCTTGTGGGTCGTTGGATCATCATCCAGTAGCCACATGCATGCCATGTCGACCGCTCTTTGCCGCGCCCTCATCAGCCAAAAGAAGATCTCAGCCGTTGGATCTCCATCCAACAGTTGAGAGCAGTCGAGCATCGATATTGAAGCATGACCATCCATGCTTATAATGCGTTGGTTAGCGCGCACCAACTGCAACGAGGGGCACGGGATCGAGCCGTGTTGCGACAAATTTGGGAAGGCGGTGGCGTTTGAGTGAAATCCGACTGTCAGATGAAGATCGCATGGCATGGAGGTGTACGCGTGGCGCGGCGAGGGACCTCCAATGCGAACGCGTGATCTGACGCCGCCGCAAATGCACAATCACACGCGTTCCCCTTAAGGTGGTAGCACATGCGATTTAGGCTGTCCGATCGCGAGATTGGATGGTTGAGAGAGATAACGTGTGATTTGAAATGAGCATGTGCGAGGTAGGCGCGAGGCGAGTGGCGAAGAGCGCGTGATGGCGATCTGAGGGTTGCGGGTGTGCCACGTGGCACCACCAGAATGCATCCATGCATATAAGGTGCGTTAGGGGTTGGATTGAGGTGTAATCAGAGTTGTTGGTCTCCCGATTGATGGATTTGATCAAACCTGAGTTGTTGCACAAGTTTGAAGGCTAAAATGCCCACTTTGCCCATCATTAAAGCTATAAAAAGAGACCCAGGGCCCCCCAGTTGAGGGCAACTTGCACTAGATACATCTCCAGCCTCTCTCCCTCTCTGCAACTCTTCCCTGGACTTCATCTCGATGCTCTAGATCTGAAGTGCTACCGCACTTCATACAAGAATCCCACAAGTAGCGTCGCCCTACATCTACTTTTGCCCTCTCTCTCTCTCTCTCACTTTTTAGCATAGTTATTTCTATTCATAGTTGAAAGATTGTTTGCAAGTGATAAATGATATTCTGATATTTGATGCTTGTTTATACATATATAAATATTTAAGAATGACTTTTTGAAAAGCTTCCGAATAGAAATCGTGTTTGCCTCCCTACGAATGACTCGGTACTCATCGAAATCTTTATAAATATTATTTGTTTCATCACAATTCGCACTACAACGATAACCATAATCTATAATGTGTCTCGCGGTCGAACACCCTGCTGTACAAACAATTCAAACCTGTCCTTAAGCAGGTAGCCTAAAGATCTACAGATTCCTACAACCCGTCTTAAGATTATAAACGATTTAGTCTACTTTTATCCGGTCAATCCAACCAGTTAGAGGGAAGGTGTGGGGAGAAGGTACTTGCCTTGACTTTCACCTCAGGTTCCTTTGATACCTTCTAACCACAATCGTTTGACACTACTACCCTAGCTAGACATCAGGTGGATCGGTAAAAGTAGGTTAATCAAAAATAATCTCAATCTGAACCTTGAAGAGCTATTCAATCCTTAAGGCCAATGTCTACTCAATTTTAGTTAGGATTAGGTTTGAATGTGCTCTAGAATCTGATGGGCCCTTTAGATAGGTTGTGCCCTTAAAGATCAGTTTCAATGTGTGTGTGCACAACCAATGGTTTTCAAGTAAGATTATTAAAGATGAGGTTGATTTTAAAGTTCAAATCTTGCTTAGTAGCTTTTGGGGTTTAATTTTTAGGTATATTCAATCAAAGTTTAGTGGAACACTCCAAGTTTTGAAAACACGGGTGTAGATATATTCTTTTAAAGATAGGAAATAATGTGGAGTGCCTAGTCCAACCCTAAAAATCAACCCCAGAGTGCAAACTATTGAATGAATCAATTTTAATATTAGTGGTGAAAGTAGGTTAATAAAAAATAATCTCAATCTGAACCTTGAAGAGCTATTCAATCCTTAAGGCCAATGTCTACTCAATTTTAGTTAGGATTAGGTTTGAATGTGCTCTAGAATCTGATGGGCCCTTTAGATAGGTTGTGCCCTTAAAGATCAGTTTCAATGTGTGTGTGCACAACCAATGATTTTCAAGTAAGATTATTAAAGATGAGGTTGATTTTAAAGTTCAAATCTTGCTTAGTAGCTTTTGGGGTTTAATTTTTAGGTATATTCAATCAAAGTTTAGTGGAACACTCCAAGTTTTGAAAACACGGGTGTAGATATATTCTTTTAAAGATAGGAAATAATGTGGAGTGCCTAGTCCAACCCTAAAAATCAACCCCAGAGTGCAAACTATTGAATGAATCAATTTTAATATTAGTGGTGAAAGTAGGTTAATCAAAAATAATCTCAATCTGAACCTTGAAGAGCTATTCAATCCTTAAGGCCAATGTCTACTCAATTTTAGTTAGGATTAGGTTTGAATGTGCTCTAGAATCTGATGGGCCCTTTAGATAGGTTGTGCCCTTAAAGATCAGTTTCAATGTGTGTGTGCACAACCAATGGTTTTCAAGTAAGATTATTAAAGATGAGGTTGATTTTAAAGTTCAAATCTTGCTTAGTAGCTTTTGGGGTTTAATTTTTAGGTATATTCAATCAAAGTTTAGTGGAACACTCCAAGTTTTGAAAACACGGGTGTAGATATATTCTTTTAAAGATAAGAAATAATGTGGAGTGCCTAGTCCAACCCTAAAAATCAACCCCAGAGTGCAAACTATTGAATGAATCAATTTTAATATTAGTGGTGAAAGTAGGTTAATAAAAAATAATCTCAATCTGAACCTTGAAGAGCTATTCAATCCTTAAGGCCAATGTCTACTCAATTTTAGTTAGGATTAGGTTTGAATGTGCTCTAGAATCTGATGGGCCCTTTAGATAGGTTGTGCCCTTAAAGATCAGTTTCAATGTGTGTGTGCACAACCAATGGTTTTCAAGTAAGATTATTAAAGATGAGGTTGATTTTAAAGTTCAAATCTTGCTTAGTAGCTTTTGGGGTTTAATTTTTAGGTATATTCAATCAAAGTTTAGTGGAACACTCCAAGTTTTGAAAACACGGGTGTAGATATATTCTTTTAAAGATAAGAAATAATGTGGAGTGCCTAGTCCAACCCTAAAAATCAACCCCAGAGTGCAAACTATTGAATGAATCAATTTTAATATTAGTGGTGAAAGTAGGTTAATCAAAAATAATCTCAATCTGAACCTTGAAGAGCTATTCAATCCTTAAGGCCAATGTCTACTCAATTTTAGTTAGGATTAGGTTTGAATGTGCTCTAGAATCTGATGGGCCCTTTAGATAGGTTGTGCCCTTAAAGATCAGTTTCAATGTGTGTGTGCACAACCAATGGTTTTCAAGTAAGATTATTAAAGATGAGGTTGATTTTAAAGTTCAAATCTTGCTTAGTAGCTTTTGGGGTTTAATTTTTAGGTATATTCAATCAAAGTTTAGTGGAACACTCCAAGTTTTGAAAACACGGGTGTAGATATATTCTTTTAAAGATAAGAAATAATGTGGAGTGCCTAGTCCAACCCTAAAAATCAACCCCAGAGTGCAAACTATTGAATGAATCAATTTTAATATTAGTGGTGTAGCCCAAACAAGTTAGACAATTGGCTAGTAGCACCACTTGATTAAGGCACACAAAACAATCCTAGTCACTAATGCGTAATTGGTTCAAGTGTACCAGGTCCATATGTCAGAATCTTAGTTTGTGACTAAATCAAAGAAAAGTGGTGCGTCTTAGGATGAGAAATTGTGGGTGTGTGAGGTGTCTAGATTTTAATTTATGTCCCACAATCAGATAAAGAATATATATATATATATATATATATATATATATATATATATATATATATATATATATATATATATATATATATATATATATATTGGGGTTGAGGTGGGTGGAGTGACAATCAAACAACTAATTTCTAACCTAGGATTTATATAAGCACCTAAGTCGATTTGGGTTTGATTTATTAGTGTGGCAAAATGAAATCTAGGATATGGGGAACGGGGAATACACTTACAGAACCTTCTAACTGCACTTTACTCTGATTTATTCCACTTTGGCTTGCCTTGGAAGGGTACTTGTAATCACAGAAAGAAAGGAGCAAAGTGAGCTAAAAAGTTAAGTAAGGTGGAAAACACGGGAAAAACCAAAGAGCGTCGCCTCTTGGATTCCTTTTGGACGTCTGAGAACAATGGTCATTTTCCTTGGATTCAATTGGATCTAAACAATGTTCATGTCAACAAGGATCAGGCGTCTGTACGTGAATTTTAAGACGACTGATGAAAATATTGGACTACTAATAATAGGGGGTTGGTTCCTATAAATGTCCATATCTAAACAGAGATCTAGAGCTAAGTGATTAGATGTCTTACTGGACGTCCAGTCAAGCTGTTGGACGTTTGATGATAATGGTAACTCTCAAGAATTGATTCCTGAGAAGCTAATGGTTATATAAGGTCTGACTGATCTTGATTTGGGTCAGATTAGGTGCAACGTCTCTTTATTGGATGTCTGTAATGCTCTTTGGACATTTGGAAATAATATTAAAATATTCCTAAGTTGGTTCTCGAATATATTGGTTTGACAGGAGTAACCAGAGTTTAATGGCCCTTTTACTGGACATCTGCTAAAGTCTTCATATGTTTGGCTCAAAGCCTGTACCATTGAAAATAGGTTAGGACGTTTGGGAACTAAATATTGAAAATCAAGTGTTCCAGGTTTTGATAATTGGGCATCTAATATAAACATCAGATGACTTAAAAAGTAATATCAGATGTCTGGTAAACATGTTGGACGTCTGATAAGGCTGTTTAATTATGGTTTGGTTTTCTAAGACAATTCTAGGATTTTCCTAAGTGTCCTAAGGTTATTGATAATGCCAGTTTATCATCATTCTTATACCCTAAAATAGACCTAGCTTTTACGATTTTAACTCCGTAAATGGGTTTTTGAGTTGCATTTAGGCATTCCAGTAGGTTAGGCATGCTTGCATCATTTTGTGTTTTTAATGTGTTTATTTGAGTGTTAGTGATAAGAAGAGAGTCAGATCCCACAAACGTTGGCACTTTGGAAGGCAGAAAATGAAGAGGAAGCCCAAATTCAGCTAAATCCTAACTAAATCCAGCTCACCACAGCTGGATTCCAGGTCCACTTAGTTGGCTAGCTCATCTCAGCTCTATTCAACTCATTTCAGCTAGATGATAGCTCAAGATGGCTCAACTCAGTTGACTTCAACTCAATTCCAACTCAACCTAGTTGGGACTAGCTTATCTCAACTCCATTCAGCTCATCTCAGCTGAATGGAAACTTAGGCTAGCTCAACTTAGTTGACCCCAGCTTCATTTAGCTCTTGGAAGGACTACCTGACTAGGATTAGCTACTGCCATCAACTAACTAAGCCTAGTTAGTTGAAGTTCTCAACTAGCTCGGGTCAGCTCAACTCCAACTCCTAAAGACTCAAATCAACTCAACTTAGTTGAGCTGAGCTACTTGACCTGAACTAGCTACCTCAACTAGCTGGGTAGCCTTTGGGAAGACCAGCTCCAGCTCACCTTAGCTTAAGACACAAGAAAACCAGCTCAACTTATCTTAGCTTGGTAGCTAGAAAAGAACTAGCTAGCTAAGCTAACTATTGAGTTCTACTTCAGCAACAGTCAACTCCAACAACTCTGATGCAGCTTCATTTTAGCTCCTCCTCAACAAGCCCTAATATTCCTACTTCCTCCTCCATTCACCTACTAGCTAAGCTAGCTTAGCTTAGCTCTTCCTACTCTCCATGGCTAGCCCTAAACTTCACCTACATAAACCTCCACTTAAACACTACCTAAGTCCACCTAAGCTCCACCTATTCCTACTCCATCTTGGTGCCAATCAAGACACCACCCTTCAACCCACCACCACCACCACCACCAAGGGACATTAATAAGTTGGCACCAACCACCCCCCATAACCACCCAAACTTGGTGCCACTTTTCCCTCCAAAAATCACTCCATCTCCACCCTACACCTAAGCCCTAAACCCATCTACACCCTCCAAAATTCCCTCCAAAACCTTCCTTCTAGTAGCCTTCAAAGTTGGCGCCAAACCATGGCACCCTACCATGGTTGGCACCACCTTTGGTGCCCCTCCAACCATCAATTACCACCCCCTACCACCCCTTCATGTGGCGCCAACACATCTCCACCGTAGGATCTCCATAACCACCACTTAACTTCATCCCAACCATCCATCTATACTCCACACAAACCCTTCATTCCCTTTCTATATGTACCAACATTCCACCACCAAAAAGACCATCCTTGGTTACCAAAAATCCTATACCTACACCTACATAATTCGACCAAGGATGGAGGAGAAGGAAAGAAGATTAAGCGGGCAACATACTTGCCTCCTTGGTGCCTTCTTATTCTCTCTTCTTCCTTGTGCCATGCCAAGGAGCTCTCTAAGGGGGACGGCCAGGCAGGAGTAACAAAGTGGTGGACGTCCACCATGGATGAGGAATCAGGAGGAGGATACCAGGAGGAAGGAAGACCTCTCTTCATAATGCAGGAGCAGTTGCACTTGGAGAGAGAGTGTCTTCAATTGACTTGGAGGATTTGTTTCTTCATCTCCTTTTATTTCTTGTATTAGCTAGAGTTTTTATTATTTTCTTGTAAAATGCATCTAGCTACCTATCGTTCATTTTCCTAGTAATACAAGAATGCAGTTGCCTTTCACTTACCTTCTTTCAATTTCGTGTGTTCCTTAATTCTAGTGATTGTAGTGCACAACTCTAATTATCCTAGGTCTCCAAGCACCTAGGGTGAGGTTAGAGAGGAGCTCATTTTGTCAATTTCTATTTGTTAGGCATAGTCTCATTAGCATAATAATCTTTGAAATTGTGCCTATTATCTCAAAAACCCTAAAAACAAGAAAATTTAAAATTACAAAAAGAAAAGTGTTGATTTAAGAGGTAAGAGAGAGAATCACTTATTTGACTAACAAAATTGTCCTCCTTGGACGAACTTAGATATTGCCACTATCTAGTGATGGTAACACCATCATTCACCATAACTAGCTTGAATTAGTTAGAATCAAGAGGTAAATGCTCTTGAATAATTGCCTGAGGACAGTAATTCCATTCAAATCCATTTTGAGAAAAAAATAGTAAAAAGGGCTAATTCTGCAGTTTTAACATCAAATCATAAATGCAAAATATCCATGGGATCACCTAGGGGTTAATAAATGTAAAATGAGCCTGAAAGTCCAAAAAGTGGGTCAACACATACAAAACAAGGTTTCACGCATTCCAAGAACTTAATCAGAACACAAAACCTTAATTCTCCACACTGCTTAAATTAAAGAGGTTCTGATCAGGATAAAATTCATATAAACCTCCTAAAATTAATATAAAAATATTATAAGAGGTTTGGTACCCTTGGTTTGACCATCTGAACCTATTTTGACCTTGAGTAGAGTTTTATACGGGATTTTGCCCTAATTTGGGCTTCTGTGCAAATTGCCCAATTCAACATGACCAAAACTCAAATCCAACTTCATTGTTAGATTCCTTAGGTTCAAATTATGTTAAGGCCAAAATTTGGGCACAATCAGAATTTATCTTGACCTTGTTTGCAATTTAGTCCCTAAGATCTCTATTTCCTACACTCAAGTCCCTAACTTTCAAAATTCCTTACGAATGCCCCCTAGCTTTCTCATCTACTTTACAAAATGCTCCCTACCTCCATTAAAGGTTTGAACAGGATCTCCCTGCGACCTTCTGATGAGAACCTTATCATGAGCCTTAACTAACTCATTTTGACGTAAGAAAGAGAATAAAAGCTCCTACATAACCTAGAGAAGGGCTTAATTGAAGGAATAGGTGTTCTGAGAAGAAAACATGAAATAAAGGTTAAAACTGCAATTTTATCATTGCATTACATAAACGGGATTTCTCAGAGGCAAAACATAGGTCAAATGGTTTGAATAAGATAAAAAGTGGGTTGGTTCAATCAGAAATGGGTTTATGTGCAAGCCAGGAATTAAATGACATCTTGTAACCCTAAAACAGACCCGCTTAATTCAACAAGGTTCTGGTCAGGATAAAAATCAAGTAAACCCTATAAAATTCATGGAAAAATATCCTCGAGGGTTTAGAACATTCAATTTGGCCTTTGGAACCTAGTTTTACCAAGATTAGGGTGCTAGCTCATCAATTGACCTAATTTGGGTTTTTATGCAAAAAGTCCAGTCAAATGTGGTCAAGAAAGGCATCCAAGTCGATCCGAGCTAAGGTTAACCTGATTTCTAAGCTCCCTATGCCTAGCTCGATTAAGGACATCCGATCTTTTTTAGGGCACGTCGGTTTTTACCATCGATTTATCCTTGATTTTTCAAAAATCGCGTGCCCCCTGACTACTCTTCTCTCCAAGGATGTGACTTTCGAAATTTTCAAGGAATGCACCCAAGCATTTGAGATCCTTCGTGACCGAGTCACCCAAGCCCCGATCCTACAGTTCACTGATTGGTCTCAACCCTTTGAGATCATGTGCGATGCATCTGACTTCGTTGTAGGAGCGATTTTAGGGCAGAAAATTGACGGGAAACCTGTGGTCATTTACTACGCTAGCAAAACACTGGACGAGGCTCAGCGTAACTACACGGTTAGTGAGAAAGAGCTGCTAGCTGTAGTATTTGCCCTAGAAAAATTCAGATCATACCTTCTGGGTTCCCGTGTTATCATATACTTGGATTACACAGCTGTGAGGCATCTCCTTGTAAAGAAGGACGCGGAACCTTGATTAATCCGATGGATCTTGCTATTGCAAGAATTTGACCTCGAGATTCGTGACAAAGTGGGAAAGCAAAATGTGGTAGCTGATCACTTGTCCTGCCTTCCTTCTGAAATAATTGACCCTTTCGGATCCATCACAGAACACTTTCCTGATGAGCACCTCCTGACTATCAATACAGGCTTGCCATGGTTCGCAGATATAGTGAATTACTTGGCATCACATCAGATCTTGTCCGATTGGCCGAAGGCCAAGAAGGACAAATTGCGTTCCGATGCCAAGTATTACTTATGGGAAGACCCGTATCTATTCTGCATTGGTGCTGATCAGATAATTCGATGGTGTGTCGCGGAAGTAGAAATCAAAGGCATACTCTCCTTTTGCCATGACCAGGCATGCGGTGGACATTTCTCAGGACACAAAATCACATCAAAATTCCTCCAATGTGGCTTTTACTGGCCCACAATTTTCAAGGATGCATACGATCACTGTAAGGGATGTACCCATTGCCAGACCTTGGGCAACATGAGCCATCGAGACATGATGCCTCTACAGCCGATCCTGGTATGTGAAATTTTTGACATCTGGGGGATCGATTTTATGGGACCCTTCCCTATTTCGGATGGCTTCGAATACATCTTACTCGCCGTTGACTACGTGTCCAAGTGGATAGAAGCCATTCCGACTCGATCCAATAATCATAAGGTTGTTATCAAATTCATTCATCAAAGCATCTTCTCAAGGTTTGGGATTCCACGAGCAATAATTTCCGACGGAGGGACCCATTTTACAAACGTTCAGTTTAGGTCACTGATGACCGAATACAGGATGTCGCATTGAATCTCTACTCCCTACCACCCCCAAACTAATGGTCTAGCTGAGCTATCAAATTGAGAGATCAAGAAAATCCTTCAGGTTACTGTTTGACCTGACAGAAAAGATTGGTCTTCTCTGCTTCTGGAAGCATTGTGGGCCTATAGGACCACCCACAATACCCAATTAGGTATGTCTCCCTTCAGACTGGTGTACGGGAAGGCATGTCACCTCCTCGTCGAATTGGAGCATAAAGCCTATTAGGCAGTACGGAACTGTAATTTAAATCTTTCTAAGGTTGGAACCCACAGAAAGCTTCAAATAAGCGAGATCGATGAATTACGCCACGACGCGTATGAGAACTCGTGAATTTACAAAGAACAGGTTAAAGGTTTTCATGACAAACACATTTCTAGAAAGATCTTTCATCCTGGTCAAAAGGTTTTACTCTTTGATGCCCGACTCAAATTATTCCTAGGAAAGCTATGATCTAAGTGGGTCGGACCCTACCTAATTCGATAAATCTTTGGAAATGGATCCATTGAAATTAGCCCACTCAGCCACGATTTTGAACCCTTTGTTGTGAACGGTCAGAGACTCAAACCGTTCATTGACATGACCGATACAAATTTGGCTGAGTCATCCTTTACCCTCCATTCTCCTTGAGCTCATTGCACCCAGCCGATGGCATAAAACTCAACGCTTAATGGGAGGCACCTATCATTCTTTGAAAAACCCGAAACCTTTTCTGACATTTCTACATAGAATTCATATTGCACTTTAGGGTTCATCGATTAGAACAACCGACTCCACCTCAGGTACCCTTACCCGAGATTAGAAATTGTTCGCAATAGTCACTTCGACCCGTTCGCCCACCCAACACCTGTCATAATGCATGAACTAAGCTAAAATCAAACCCACCTAATTTACAATGGGGACATTGCAAATCTTAGGCATGGGGGGGTATGAAAGTGCAAAAATGTCAGGAAAATTCATATCAAGAAAAGGTTTCAACTCAAAAAAAAAAAAATCTTTGAAAGGAAAAAAAAGAAATAAGGAGGGGGGAGAGACAATTTTTTTGGGCCATACAAAATGAGAGGAGGAAAAGAGAAAAATGCCAAAAAAAGGAACACAAAATGAAAAAAAAAGAGAGATAGTAATTAGTAAAAGATTAAAGGATTAACTGAAGTTCTACACCAGAGCAAAAAAAGAGAAAAATAAATGAAAAAATGCTATGGAGACATAAAAAGAGATTAGCAGGAATGCTATTCTTAGGCCTCTTGGGCTAAATTCTTAGGCTTAAAAATTCACGTATCCGCTAAGATCTGGATAATCCTCAAGAGGTTGGGGAAAATGCGAAGCTTAAGTATTAGGTCTAAGGCTTAGGAAGTATTCGGCCTCGTTAATTGACTTTCGGTTTGCGGGATTCGGTAACCTAAGCACCCCAATTCACACACAGTCTGGTTCAGTGTGCATAAATATCAAATCATGCAAAAAGCATTTCAATGTTCTGAAAAAGTCACCTAGATTAGGAGCGGCCGATCAACACAAGTTGATTTGGACGAGTTCCCGGTGCGGAGAGGCGGGAAATTCCCCTCGAAGATGCGTAACAACATATCATCTCCTCAGTGCTTGTCTCTTAGGATATTTAAATATCCTACCGGGGGCATGTAAGCACTCTGCTGGTTCAGATATCATGGGCGGCATTATCATGAAATGTCGATCGCCAGGGTCTGAATTCGGCCACGGAACGCAATGGGCGGGATTATCTCGAAATCTTGAAAGCTAGGGTTCTGGGGGTTGCCATGGGCGGTGCTATCTCGAAGCATTGATTGCCAGGGACCCTTGAGGATTGATGATGGGGATGAGGAATTCGATACAGATCGTGTTGAGAAGCCAATCCGAAGCTAGAAATAAAAAGAAGAGAGAGAAAACTCTCCAAACAAGTAAATCTTCTGTCTCTCTCACAAAAAGCACACTGCAAACTGAACCTAGGCTAAAAATGTCTCAAGCATGAGTGCTTTAACCATGGAGTCCAATAAACCATAGGATAGTTTCTGTGGGCCTTAAAAACCTTTGCGGAAGACTGAGGCTACAGCGGGTCAGGTTCGGATTTTGGTTGATACTTGAGTACCTCTAGGCCTATTGTCAGCATTCTGACCTAATCACAAAAGAAAAAGAAAAGCACTTATCATAACTGATGACAGACACTCAGGGTCTAGAACGGAAGTTAAAACCTTGAAATTTTGCTAAGGGACTAGCAAAAGCTAGTCATGAGGGTATGATGAGAACCTCATCATGAGCCCTAACTAGCTCATTTTGACCTAAGAAAGAGAACAAAATCTCCTACATAACCTAGAGAAGGGCTTAATTGAAGGAATAAGTGTTATGAGAAGAAAATATGAAATAAAGGTTAAAACTGTAATTTTACCATTGCAGTATATAAACGGGATTTCTCAGAGGCAAAACATAGGTCAAATGGTCTGAATAAGATAAAAAGTGGGTTGGTTCAATCATAAATGGGTTTATGTGCAAGCCAGGAATTAAATGACATCTTGTAACCCTAAAACAGACCCGCTTAATTCAACAAGGTTCTGGTCAAGATAAAAATCAATTAAACCGTCTAAAATTCATGGAAAAATATCCTCGAGAGTTTAGAACATTCAATTTGGCCTTTGGAACCTAGTTTGACCTAGATTGGGGTCCTAGCTCATCAATTGATCTAATTTGAGTTTATGCAAAAAGTCCATTCAAACGTGGTCAAACCTAAAATCCAACTTCACCATTAGATTCCTTAGGTCCAAATTAGGTTTGTACCAAAATTTTGACCTAAGGGGAGGTCTTCTTGACCTACTTTGCAAATTAGTACATCCAATTACATTTGGTCCCTATCTTTTGAAAATCATTACACATACCCCCCTATCTTCCTTGTCACTCTTACAGAAAGGTCCCTCTACCATTGATGGGGAGGAATCCTTCTTTGACGAGGAATGGAGGGGGAATACTCCCTGATCCCTCAGAGATCTCCCAAATTTGGAAGGGAGATTCTCTGAGGAATCCCCTTCCATCTGAGCTCAATCACAATCTTTGATTTCCATCCAATCTCTCATGCGAACGCACGAGAGATTTGGGGCCCCAACTACCTTCCTTCTCCAGCGAGAAGTTGGTGGCAGAGGGCTTGCCCTCCACGCACCAGAAGTTTGGCCAGCACTTATAAAAGGACCCTCGGTCGTCTGCGAATCTCTCAGACTTGTTTTGGCCACAGAATTCCCCAGATTTCATCTCCCCTCTCTCCGGCCAAGTAGCCTGCAAGCTCCGGCGATTCTTCCTCCTCCCTCTCGTCTCTCTGCTGCCATACCAGCAGCAAGGTTCACTCTACCTCGTCCTCCTACATCGCGTCGCACCAGCGCACGCCTTCTTGTCCTCCTCCTCGTCGCCGTTATCTCCCTTAGGGCCGTCTTCTCCGACGACGGCACAAACGAGCCGTCCGTCTCCGCTGTCCCCCCTTCGCTCCCAATAATCCAGATAAGCTCCCCGTCTTCCACTCTTTTATTTTCCTCATTTTATTTCACACAACACCCCTCGACTGCCACTGTCTGCCCGCATCTTCCCCATCTCCGGGCACCCTCCGGCGAGACGCTTCCATCACTCCGCAACCCCACATGTCTCGCCACCCACCTCACAACCTTCGCCACACTCCACTGAACACCTTCCACCCATCCACAGGATGCCACACGCACTCCACGCTTCCCCCGACCTAACCCATAACTCTGGCCACAGAGCGACCTAGGCACGCATGCCTAGGTCACCCCTCGGCCTGCCACCGATTGCTTCACCTTCGCCACGACACGGCGAAGGTCCTCCTATGGTCTGATAGAGCTGCAAGCTCCTTTTTGTGTTGTGCAGGGTCTGAGCTCCAGCCGCCATTAGCGACGGCTCGAGGAGGTTGAAAGCTCGCTCCAGGCTGAAGTGCTTCAGGGTCCCAGGTCCAGCAAGTTCGGGGAAGTCTCGTGCATCCAGCTATCCAAGCAATTGGTGCTGCGAGGCCTACAGCTGCTGTAATTGGACGGATGATCTCCTGTGGGCGTGCTAGCAACAGCGGGTGGAACATTAGTCCCACCTCGTGAACTTGTGAGTGAGGTGCGCGAAATAAATTGATTTTGTGATATTGTCTCTTCGCCTCCAAATCACTGGAGTGAGGTCCCTCCTCACCTATACACGCCTCGTCTGCGATTTCATCCTGCGGACCTGGTAACCCAACCAGACTATCCTCCTGTGCACTCCTCGCGCACCACACCCACGCCGGTGCGCTTGGACCTGGGCGTGCGACCCGACCCGATTACCCGGCTCTGGGAGAGCGTACCGAAGAGAGATTCAGAGAGAGAGAGACGCATGGGGAGGGTAGGGGAATAGGTTTTGTTGTGTGGTGCTTGTGCAGGAAGAGGACGCTAAGGAAGAAGCAACAAGAGAAGGAAGCAGAGACTTAGCCGCTGCAAGTGAAGAAGAAGAAGAAGGACACCCTGTAGTAGAGGTGCGGCAGACCAAGAGAAAGAAGAAGAGAGAGATCAAGGGGTAGACAAAGAGGAGAAGTAAGAAAGCAAAGGAAGAAGGGGAAGAAAAAGAAGGCAACCTAAGAAGAGGCAGAGCCAGGACTTAAGCTGCAGGAAGAGAATCAAGAAGAGAAGGGAAAAGAAAAGGAGCAGGAGCAGCTAAGGAAGAAAAAGAAAAGGAGAAACCATAGCTATAGCATAACAAATCATAAACAGAAGAAAAGAATCTGAGAGATAATTTTAAGACGTCTGATGCAATATCAGACGTCCAATTCTTTTCGAGCAATTTCTTTCCATAACATTATCCTGTCACTTCTATTGAACTAGTCATTTGTTTTTATTTAAAAAGTTGTGTTCTCAAGTTTTGGAATACTCAGATTGCTCCCTGTGTTTGACCTCGGATACTTTGATTTTCGAGTTATAAATTTTTATTTGTTTTCGCGGAGAGTTCATCTATATTACAACGAGATATCTGTCAAAACACGATCTAGCCGCGTGAACACCTTCTGTTACGAACGCGCGGCTTCAGACGTCTAGGAGGTGGCCTAGACGTCGGACCAGACGTCTGGAACCCCTCCCAGACGTCTGGGATTCAGTTACGGCAGCACGCGTGGTCGCGTCTGCGCACCTGCGCCCGCAAACCTGCGGGTGCCCTTTTTCCCTCTCCTCCGCAGGCGCTGCCCCCCTGTTCCGCTCTCTCTCTCCTCCCCGCGAGGCTTTAAAAAGCCTCGCCCTCTCCCTTACTCTCACCACCTCCGCTTCTCCTTCTTCTTCTTCCAGCGAGTGCGAGCGCGAGCGAGCGGCAGCGGTGGCAGCCGCGGCGAGTGCGGGAGGAGGTGCTGCGCGAGAAGAGGAGGCGCTCGGCCGTGAGGGCGAGCTTGCCGGGGCTGCTAGGGCCGACTGGCGGGGGGAACAGCAGATGCGGGGTGACGTGGGGGCTTGCTGCACCTCGAGCAGCAGGCGGACGAGTCGTGGCGCGGCTGAGCGTCGTGAGCGGAGGGCGAGTCGCGCCCTGATTCTGGAATTTTCTCCAGAATCAGAAGTCTGGGCTTCCAACCAGACGGCGGGGAGGACGTCTGGAGGATTGTCCAGACGTCTAAAAGGTGAGTTATTTCCGTCTTTCTTCCTCTTCTTCGACTGGCCGTACTGAGAGAGAGAGGAAATGGGTACGTGCAGGTTCGGATTCGCCATCCAACGCGAATCAGACGTCTGGCTGCAGTGCCAGACGACGGGAGCGACTTCCAGACGTCCAGGGTGACCATCAAACGTCTGGGAACTAGGCTAGACGCCCCCGCAGGCTTCTAAACATCTGAGAGACCATGCAGAGCAAAGGTAACCTCTGATCCACTTTTTAAGACGTCTGGAAGAAGTTCCAGACGTCTGATTTTGCACTGTTTCGTCGTTTTCGACCCGTTTAGGGCCCGTTCGGAGTCCGTTTTCCGCATTTCTAGTTACGTGCTTTTCGAGATTGAATCCTCTACCCGTCTACAGTCGCTATATATTGTTTTGGGAAACTCCTTGTGTTTGATCCTTGTGATAGGACTCTGTTCCGTTGCAGTCTCGGGGGTTGCGGAGGCAAGCGGAATTCCTGACCACGCCCCCAGTACTCCTGTTGTAACCGGTAGAGTGGCTTTTAAGTTTACTAGTATAATCTGTTAAATTATGGAACCATAAATAGAACCTAGGACATTACATGAATCCTAGGAATGAGAAATAGATTGGATGATAGATCCTAGGTGTTGCATGAATCCTAGGGCTGGAGAACTAGATTGTATGATAGGTCCTAGGATATGGCATGAATCCTAGGATGGGAAAACTAGTGGAATATACGAATACTGCAGTCTTGGAAAAATGGAAAGGAACAAATAGCTGCCTGTGAATTGAATTAACAGCTGCCTACTATGAATAAATAAACGTGATTGAGAACATGTATTGTAAGAACGTGAAACTGGAAAGTGAAACCTAGATGTTCTGAGTTAAAAGAGCTGGAACCCTACGGGGAATTAGGAGTGGAACTCCTGGAAAGAGAAAGGAATGGAACTGAGAAAGAAAGACGTGGTAGTGTGCTGTCTTTTGGGTACGTGGTACCAAGGGAAGTACCTGTACCTGTTTAGTGCGGAGCGGAGCCAGCCGCCCCAGGGACCCGGGGTTAGGACTGGCCACTTTGTACCGACTTGCTGGCCCTCGCGTACGTAGTACCGAGGAGAGCTAATAGTGTAGGGAGGGCACTAGCTACCCCACGGGCCTCGGGGTTCTGCTAGCCTCCTACACCGACTTGTTAGGCCCACTGGGCAAACCAGGGTAGTCAGGCGAGGGTGCACGGACTGTGGAGGGGCAAGGCCCCTGTTTGGTTACTGTGGAGGGGTTGGACCCCTGTTACTGAGAGGGCTCTGCCCTGTACTGGTTCCGTGCTGTGCTTTGGGCGCACCTGTTAACGGAAACGACTGACCGCGTGCCAGTGTGGGTTAGCTACCTGTGTGTTTATTGCGCGTGCCGTAGTCACCGTTACGTCTGTCCATGACCCTGGGGTGGTTGACTGAGAGTAGGATCACCACAGGGGACTCTCCCGGCCAGGAGAGCACCACGTGCTACTTCTACTGTTCGGAAAAGACTGCAATCAAGATCGTTCTCACGTGGAACATTCGAGATCAAGTGAAGGATCTGAGAAATAGATAAATTGTGAGACAATAGAAAGACGTAAATAAAGAAAGTAACAGAACATAACAGCTACTGTACACTCTACTGTTTCTTTTGTTTTAGTTGCCACTCTACTCAGCATTTTGCTGACGTGTTACACTCGTTACCTTTCAGGACCAGGTGTTGAGCAGCCAGGGTCGGCGGCTGTAGAGGACGCTGGGCTGAGTAGGGTCCAGTAGAGTTACCACTGTTCTCTTGTACCTCTTTTTGTTCCACTGTAGTGAGTAGTTCTTGTTACCGCTGTACTTTTCTTTACCTGTAGTTCATATTATGTTATAAATGTTGTTCTACTGTTGCGGTGGTATATACTGTAGTGGCTTCTTTCCTTACTGCTATATTTCCTTACTGTTAGTTATATTCATGCTGAATGTGGTTTATTTTACTGCTCTTTTGGTTGCTTCCTCGTTGGACGACTAGGTCTTGGGATTAGTCGAGTCGGTCCGGTTCTCGTGTCTCGTAGGGACTTGGGAATCGGGTCATTACACCTTCAAACTTAGAAACTCCCTTGTTTTCTCAATCAAACTCTCCCAAAATTGGAGAAGATGATCGTTAGAAGATCCCCTATCATTTGAGCTCGATTCCAAGACCTAAATCGAAGCTAAGACCCCCAGTGAGCTCGAGATTTCAAGGATCCTAAATCCCCTAAAATCACAACTCATTCAGGTTCCTCGATTTAGAGCCCATTCTTAAGCTCTATAAAAGCTCACGATGGTCCCAACATTCTCTTTAGTTTGGTTAGGCCCCAAAATCTTCTTCTTCCTTCTCCCTCTGGCCAACTCTGCCACAACTCTGGAGAGCTTTTCAATTCCCCTTTGTCGCCCTCTAAAGTGGGAACTTCTTCCCTGACCTCGTCTGCTTCTTGCTGGTCACCGCAGAAGCTCTCTGACCTCTTCTTCCTAGCTGTCCTCATCCTCGAGTATTCACCCCCTTCGATGCTAGCCAATCACAGCCGGCACCAACTCCTATCCTCTTCGTCCATACTTAGGCTCTCTCTTCCCCTCTTACTCCCTAGTTTAGATTAGGACTCTTTACACCTTAATTTAGCTGCTAAACCACGCTTTCCCCTCCATCTTCTCCGCCTCTGGCGAGGACGTCCACCGCTACTGTCCACGAAACACATCGTTGTCACCACCACAACCTTCCATGCACCATAGAGAACAATAGCCACAAGGAAAGTGGGGGGTTTGATCCCTATAAATCCTTACCAACCAACGCACATTCTCATCATTTCTGACGCCGTCCAACTACCACAGTACTCCAAACTCCACAAAACCACCGCCACCATATTTGTTGTACCCCAGCAACTCGTCTGAGCATATTAATTGGGGCATTTAGCCCATGTTCTTACATTTCAGGTCCTCACTGAAGCTTCGTTATCACCACCTCCTCCTGCCCTGCTCTGGCCATTCTACTACTCAGCTCCACTTCCAAAAGCTGCAAACTCATTCCAGGAATGTGCCTGTAGCCTCAATTGGATAAGCAAGCAACCACAACTGTTCTGATTTGAAATAGACATCCACAGCAGCTTGCAATTGAAGAGAGTCTTCTCTTAGTGTCACATTGTGCATTGCTGATCTGGAAATGCGTATGTAATGTTTTTATGTTGTGGCTTAGTTGCCTCAGACATGGAGTGAGGTCCCTCACGCCTCACTCACATGGGCGAGGTCGCCCGACCGCTACTGTCCACGAAACACATCGCTGCCACCACCACAACCTTTCTTGCACCATAGGGAACAAAAGCCTTAAGGAAATTAGGGGGTTTGATCCCTGTAAATCCTCACCAACCAACCCACCTTCTCATCTTCATTTTTGACGCCATCCTACTACCACAGTACTCCAACTCCACAAAATCACCACCACCATATTTGTTGCGCCCCGACGACTCGTCTGAGCATTTTAACTGGGGCATTTAACCTGTGTTCTTACATTTCAGGTCCTTACTGAAGCTTCATTATCACCACCTCCGTCCGCCCTGCTCTGACCATTCTACTACTCAGCTCCAGTTCCAAAAGCTACGGACTCATTCCAGGAATGTGCTTGTAGCCTCAATTCGAGAAGCAAGCAACCACAATTGTGCTGCTTTGAAGTAGACATCCACAACAACTCACAAGTGAAGAGAGTCTTCTCTTTAGTGTCACATCATGCACTGCTGTTCTGGAAATGCATATATAATGTTTTTATGCTATGGCTTAGTTGCCGTAAACATGGGGTGAGGTCCCTGATGAGAGCCTCATCATAAGCCATAACTAGCTCATTTTGACCTAATAAAGAAGATAAAAGCTCCTACATAACCTAGAAGAAGGCCTAAATGAAGGAATAAGTGCTCTGAGAAGAAAACATGAATTAAAGGTTAAAACTGTAATTTTACCATTGCAATGCATAAACAGGATTTCTCAGAAGCAAAACATAGGTCAAATGGTCTAAAGAAGATAAAAAGTGGGTTGAGTCAATCAGAAACGGGTTCATGTGCAATTTAGGAATTAAATGATATTTGGTAACCCTAAAACAGACCTGCTTAAATCAACAAGGTTTCGATTAGGATAAAAATCAAGTAAACCCTCTAAAAATCATGGAAAAATATCCTCTAGGGTTTAGAACACTTAATTTGGCCTTTGGAACCTAGTCTGACCTAGAATAGGGTCCTAGCTCATTAATTGACCTAATTTGGGTCAAACAAGGTCGAACCTAAAATCCAACTTCACCATTGGATTCCTTAGGTCCAAATTAGGTTTGTACCAAATTTTGGACCTAAGGAGAGGTCATCTTGACCTACTTTGCAATTTAGTACACCCAAATCACAATTTGGCCCCTATCTTTTGAAAATCATTGCAGAGAGCCCCCTAATTTCCTCGCCACCTTTGCAATCAAGTCCTGCCGCCATTGTTAGGGCAGAACCAACCTCCGGCGAGGTTTAGAGAAGGATTACTCTCTGATTCCTCAGAGATTCCCCCCCAGAAATGGAAGGGAGATTCTCTGAGGAATTCCCTTCCATCTAAAGCCAATCACGATCTCTGGTGTGAACCCAATCTCTCGTGAGAACGCACGAGGGATTTGGGTATCCACCCTCTTTCCTTCTCTGGCGAGCCGACGGAGGTGATTGCGTGCCCTCCATGCACTAGAAAGCTCGGCCAACACCTATAAAAGGCTCCCCAGACCCGGCCGCAGATCTTCAGACTTGTTTTGGCGGAGATTCCCCCAAATCTTCCTCTCTTCCATCTCCGGCCAAGAAACCCGCAAGCTCCGGCGATCTCCTCCCCTCCTTCTCGTCGCTCTGCTGCCATACCAGCAGTAGAGTCCACTTCTTCTCTTTCTCCCGTGTCGTGCAGTACCAGGCGCGCGTTCTCCTGACCTCGTCCTCATCGCCGCTCCCTCCCTTAGGGTTCTTCTTCTCCAACGACGGCAGCTACGCGCCATCCACTCCCCTGCCTCCCTCCCTTCCAAAACACTCCAGATACCTTCTCCACCTTCCCCTCTCTCTTTTCCCCCTTTTATTTCATTTAATTGCCCCTCGACATTGCCTGACCACCCTCATCTTCCATGTCACCGACCGACCTCCGACGAGCCGCCCCAACATTCCGCCCCTCCACACGGCTTGCCAACCGTCTCATAAGCTCCGCCTCACCACAAGGAACAATCTCCGCCCACCATCTCTCTACTCCTCCATCACAGCCCCCCGAACAACCCCACACTTCCGGTCACAGGTCGACCTAGGCACCCACGCCTAGGCCGTCCCACGACCTGCAGCACCGTGCACCACCTTCGCCGTGCCACGGCGAAGGTCCCCAGCTGGTCTGATTAAGCCGAGAGGCTTGTTTTGTGTGTGACAGTATCGAAGCCCCTGCCGCCATTGACGACGGTTGAAGAAGCTTCAAAGCAGCTGCAGGCGTCAGCAGCTCCAGGCCTTAGGTGTAGCGGACTCGGGCGAGCGGTGAGAAGTGATCTGGTCCAGCAAAGAGCGCTGTGAAGCCCGCAGCCTTGGCAATTGCACGAAGAATCTTCTGCGGGTGCGCGCGGGAGCGGGGCAAAACCAATAGTCCCACATCGACGAAACGCAAAGCGCAGGTGCGGTATAAATTGTTTTTGTGTTATACGCTCTTTGCCTCCGAACGCACAGGGGTGAGGTCCCTCACCTTATCCCACGCTCGCCTCGTCCGCGGTTTCACCTCACGGATCTGGTGGGCTCCGACCCGACCCAACTTGAGCACTCCTCGCGCATCACCCACCTGCCGGTGCGCCTGGTCCCGGGTGTGAAATCCGACCCGATTACCCGTGGCTCTGGGAGAGCGTCCTTGAGTGAATTTCAGAGAGAGAGAGACACGCGGGTAGAGGGACAGGGTAGGTTTTGCTTCCACCTCTCTGTGCAGACAGGCTGAGCATTGAGAGACTTAGCCGCAAGGAGAAAAAGAAGCAGAAGAAGAGGCTGAGCAAAGAAGAAAAGAGAGAAGAAGAAAGGACTGCAGAGAGAAGAAAGAAGACCAAGGAAGAAGCCTTTGCAGGAAAGAGAAAAGAAGAGAAAGAAGTTCAAGGAAGAAGAAGAAGAAGGCAGAAGAGAGAAGTAAGGAGGAAGACTGCAGAGAAAGCAAAGACCAAGAAAGAAGGCCAAACAGGAAGACTACACTACATTCAAGACGTCTGATAAAGAAATCAGACGTCCAATTCTGTTCTCTCTCAGCAACTATTTTTTTTAAATCTCTCTGTGAATCAATTATCTTTCATTTAAAAGTTGTATTCTTTGGTTTTTAAAAGTACTCAGATTGCTCCCTGTGTTCGACCTCGGATACTCTAGTCTTTCGAGTAATAAAATTCTCTATTTGTTTGAACGCTTTGTCGGCTATATTACAACGTATTATCTTTTAAAACCCGATCAAGTGATATAAACAGTCCCTCATTCCTCACTCACATGCCCTTCACTCCTTGCTAACTACCATAGCCGGTGAGCCTGGACCCAACTCGTATACCTGATTACCTTATTAGCCGTAAAGCTGGTTCAGGAAGAAAGAGAAAGGAATCTGAGGAGGGTAGGGGTAGGTTGGTTTTGTGCTTAAATGCTCAACACTTAGTAAGAATTTGAGAGGCTTTTGCGCTGTGCTTAGTGCTCTTATGCCTTGTGTTGCTTGGTGATACTTAAGGCGTCTGACCTTAGGGTTCGACGTCTGATTTGGTACTGTTGAAATATTTGAGCTTGAATATGACATTTGGATGACATGGCATTTGAGAATCAGTGGTTCTAACCACTATTGGAAAATTTGATTAGCTATTTTTTGAGATATGTGCTTAATTGTGGGATCTAAGTGGTGATCTAAATCACCATTGTTAGAGCTTTTATTCTTATTTTTTATCCTACTGATTTCCTGAGATATTATTGTTATTACAGAATATATTTTCGAGTAGATTATTCATTGAATATCTTCAATTGTGATTCATTATTGTGCTCATCTATTTCTAATTGCGATTAGTGCGTGAATTCCATATTTGTTTCCTGCGAACGACATCAGACTTGATAAACGTCAGTTTATCATCATTCTTATGCATTAAAACAAACCTAGCTCTTAGGGTTTTGCTCCGCAAATGAATTTTTGGGTTGCATTTAGGCATTAATTAGGCTAAGCATGCATTGCACTTTTTATTATTATTTTAATGTATTTTTGTGAGTGTTAGGGATATACAGATTACCAGATCCCTAGAAACCTAGCACTCAGGAAGGCAACTGGTGAAGGAGAAGCTCTCACCAGCTGGAACTCAGCTTGATCTAGCTCACCATAGCTGGAATTCAGCTCACCTGAACTAGGGTTAGCTCATCCTAGCTCCATTCACCTGATCTCAGTTGAATGGCAGCTTAAAAGAACTCATCTTAGCTCACCCTAGCTCAAGTCAGCTCAGATCCATCTCAACTTAGCTGAGTTTGGCTCATCCTAGCTCCCATGAATCCATAGGGAGTTCTAGCTAGCTCAGTTGAGTTGACTGGAGTTCACCTCAGCTCAAGTCCAGCTACACTCAACTCCACTCAACTCCAGACTACTGAAGATGACTTCATTCCAGCTTAGGAAGCTCAAGTCCAGCTCCTGGGGACTTAGCTTAGCTCAACTCAGTTGAGCTAAGCTACCTTAGCTGCTTCACCCAGCTTGATCGTCCCCAGGAGCACCAGACCTAGCTCACCTTAGCTCAATTCAGTAGAAGCTAGCTCACTTTAGCTTGGCATAGCAGCTAGCAAAGAACTAGCAAGCTAAGCCAGCTATAGTAGCTCCATGCTAACCTCTTCAGTAGCTGCCAGTTCCATTTCAAGATCCAAACTTCTCCTCCTTAGCTCCTCTCTTCAAACCCTAGCTCCAATACCTCCTCCTCTACTCCACTACTAGCTAAGCTAGCTTAGCTAGGCTCTAGCTCCCTTGACAATCCACCACCTAAAAACCCTCCTTAGTTAGCTCTACCAACTAAGCCCTACCTAAGCTCACCTAAGCTAGCTCCACTCTACTCCTTTTGGCGCCACCACCTAGACTACCCGCTACCACCAAAGGACACCACTAAATGGCACCAAAACCACCTATAACTACCCTTGTTTTGGGGCCAAAAATTCCCTCCAAAAATCCCCCCATCCTAACCTTACACCTACCCATATAACCCATCCTAGCCACCCACCTTCCCCTCCTTCTAGAACCCTACTTGGCGCCACCTAAGCCCCCCTTCTAGAACCCATTTTGGTGCCAACTTCAAGGGGTGTCACCACCCATAACTACCATCTAGGTAACCCTTGGGTTGGCACCAACTAACCTTAGCCTTAGGATCAACCTAACTACCCATAACCACCACCTAAATACATCCTAGCCATCCACCTAACCCACGCCTACTACCCCCCCTCTCCACCTCTATAAATACCCATCATATTCCACCAAAAAAATTCACCCTTGGATACAATTTTTCTACCTATATTTCCACCTACATAGAAGGTCAAGAGAAGAAGATTAAGGGGATATTCTATCCCCTTGGTGCCTTCCCCTCTTCTCTTCTCTCTTGTGCCCATGACAGCCAAGGAAGGAAGCCAGGCATTGGAGGACAACCTAGGGTACACACCTACCCTAGGAAGTGGAGGAGCAAAGGTGGTCCACACCACCTCAGGAGGAGCCTTTGAAGGTGGAAATCCATCCACCTTGGAGGAGTTAAGCACGCCCCCCTGAGGGCTTGCTAGGAGGAGACTATCTCTGGTTCAAGAAAAAGAGAAGGAGGACCCTTTTTAACTGCGGGAGCAGTCGCAGTTGGAGCAAGGAGCATTACCTCTTTGCCATCATCATCCAGGATTTGTGTTTTAATTTTTGCAGTTTTACTTTTTGTAGTAGAAGCTTTCCTTTACTTTTGTAAAACAGAAATCCGCTTAATATTAAGTTGCCTTTTTCTACTTGGTGTAGCCTCTTTTTACTTTAGTTTTAGCACTTTCACTCCTTCTTGTCAATTATCCTAAACCTTCACGTGCCTAGGGTGAGCTTGAGAAGAGGACTTTCTTCTCACCTAGTAGTTAAATTAGATTTAGTCTTTTTCCACCATCTTGCGATTGCCCCTTTATTTCAAAAACCTAAAAAAATATATATTTGAAAAGACCAAAAAGAAAGGTGATTTCCGCATTTCCAAGAAAGAGATTTATTTATCAAATATTTCCTCCTTGGATGACCCTAGATACTCTCCTATCTAGGTCTTACAAATTTTAAAAGCGAATATGTTTTTGTTCGTTGCAACGACTTAAAACCCTAATTTAACAAACTGTGCAAAAACGTGATCAGGACTCACTTGTGATTTTTGAGTTTATAAATTTAAATGTTGTAGCAATTTTCGTCACTATACTACGATGCTATACATCCTTTAAATGACGACTCTCGCTCAACAACATCTAGGTTTATAAATTTAAAAGCTGATCGTGTTTACGCGTGCAACGACACTATTTTGCATTAATTATAAAGCGCATAAGTCTCGCCATCACTTTTTGGCATCGTTGTCGGGGAGGCACCACCAGGCACGTTTTGTTTATTTTGATTCAGGGTGCGAAACAAGAATAGGAGCAGGAATCAGATTCACTTGGAACGGAAGCTTCAAGTTTCCCTTTCTTCCCACGATCTTCAGGTAAGTACCTACCAAAACACCCTTAGGAATCTCTTCAAAAATCACAAAAAAATCTTTAAAATATCCAAAATCACAAAAACAAGAGAAATTTGGGGCGATGGAACCTTAAAAACCAATTTTGTGCTTGTTTGTATTTATTCTCCACCACCTTGTTCTTATTGTGTTTGATTTTTGAAAATCCAAACTTCTGTCTTGATTTTTAAAAATCAAGTTTAGGACTTAGGAGCTTTATCACTAAATTTCACCCAAGGAAGCCCTTTTGAGTTAGGAACCTTGAGTGTAAATTTTATAAGGTTTTGACAAGTAGAAAAAACTAAAAAATTCATGGACTAAACAAGGGTCAAACCTTGTTTCCTTACTATTTTCTTATTGTTCGTGAAATTTATAAATTTTTATACTCATTAGATTTGAGGAACATTTATATTAATGGAAAACTTGAGAAATTATCTACATTATATAAAATTCTCAAAAATTTTTGAAGTCATTTGAGTTTTTTTCAGAATCCTTCTTCCGAATCTATCATTTCTGCCTTTTGATACAAGTAACAAAAAAAATTCCAAAAAAATATCAAAAAATTTTCTAAAATCAAAGAAAATTTATTTTTGGATTCTTTGTTTGATTTCTCATCAGGTGGTGGTGCTAGTTTCTTGTTTGGACTGCCACTCTTAAAGATTTTGATAAAAAAGAGATCCTTTCAGGAGTTGCAGACTTGGAATTTCAATTTCTAGGGTTTTATTTTCTCTTTTTAGTCCCACATTCAATTAAAGGAATCTATTTTCACCAACATAATTGATTTCCTTCTTGGTTTTGGAACTTCAAAACTTTGTTTGAAAATATAAAGAGAGAAAATATGAAAAATCACAAAAATTTTATCGAAACCCTAAAATCCTCTCACAAAAATCCTGTTTGCAAAACCCGACTGTTTTGGCTTTGGGCATCACTTCCCGCCCAAATTTTGCACAAAAAAAAGAAATAATTGAGCATAACCCTAATCAACGCTCATCACATTCCCTATGCACTTTAGCCTCCTAGACTTAATTAAAACTTGTAGTAATTTGACCCCTAAGGTTTCCTCAAACTTAGGCTTGATATCTAAGTCTTAAGATCTCTTTAGTTCATTTCAATTCCTTCCTCCAAATCTGGCGCTAGACTGAGGGGTTGTGTCAACCGATCAGGCCTGGGTTTATTTAAGTCCCCAGTGATTTTCTTGGGACATGCTTAGGCTCAACCCTCCCCTTAATCAATATAGCCATATTATTTGAGGGAACGGCTATCAGCTTCCGATTTCTTATTTCCTAGGTAACCAACTCTTAGGTAAATTTAGGGAGCCACCCTTAAATTAGGTCTAGAAATTTTGTTTGCTTGGTTGCACACTTCTCATCTTTCCTTCTCGTCCTCCTCGTTCTTCCATTGCATGCACGGGTGGCGATCCCAGAATCCACACTTGGAGGGACCTCTTGATTTTGCCCTCCACATAAAAAGACCCTCTTCCTCTCATTTGCATTCATCAAAAAAAATGGAAAACCCCAAAACAGGTCCAATACCGCTTCCACCTCTTATCCACAAGCCACCTCTAATCTCGCCTCTAACCCTTCCACCCAAAATCCACAATCTAACCCACTCTTTGACATCCCCAACCCTAACCTTCCGGGCTTGGAATTACCTGAGATTCCTCAAGATCAAAACCAAGGCCCCCCGCCCAATCCTTTAGCTATGATGGTTGAGCAACTGGCTCAACTTCAAGCAAACCAACAACAGTTGGCTAGGACTATCGTGAACTTAGCCAACCAAGGGCAAAACCCGCCACCCCCTCAGTAGCCTAGCATTCCTCTTAAGGATTTCTATGATCCTTTTTATTATAAGGACATAGTAGGGGTGGTCATACCAGAGGGGGATTTTGAGATCAAACTTGTAGTTCTAACCTAATAAAGCACTGGAAGACTCATTCAGCCACCTTGAGGAACTCATGCTCCTCACACAGACGACCCGTTCTTGTAATGTGTGAGAAGATTTATGGCTGATGCGGTTATTCTTGCTTTCTCTTAAAGACAAGGTCGCTTACTGGTTTAGAACTATTGGTAGACCTATTAACACATGGCCTCAGTTAAAAAGTGCTTCCATTAAAAAAATTTTCCTCATTGGTCATACCAATTCCTTGAGAAAATCTATTATGACCTTTGAACAAAAATTTGGCAAGACTTTACATGATGCTTGGGATCAATTCCAAGATCTCTTAAGAAGTTGCCTGCACCATGAGGTTCCCTTATGGTAGCTCGTGCAAATCTTCTACCATGGATTAGAAGATCAACTTCGACGTTTCGTCGATGCCTCGTGTGGCGGCAACTTCCTGAATAAAGATGCTGAGAGTACCTATGAGCTATTCGAAGAAATGAGTGAAAACTCATTTAATCATGCTTCTGTGAACACCTTTGGCAAAACTACCAACTCGCAGTTTGGTGTTCATGAGATAGGCACTCAATTCATCCCTGTCACCCAGGATGACCTCCACATGATCGCACAAAGACTTGACTAGATGCAACTAAATCAAAGAAAATGAAGAAAAACTTACCACACCTAACTAGGCTGCACAACTAACCTCGCCTAACATTCTGAAGAGAGATAACTTGCATAATATCAATGCTGTCCCTGTTGAGAATACTCATTTTTCTGAGGCTTTATATGATTCACCGAGAACTTACAGTTATATAAATCCCAACCCCACTAATGTGTACACATCTAATTGGCCTAAAATGCCTATTTATAGATGCTCCTATGTCCATATAAGCATAATGCATTATAAATATTGCATAACATGCATCACCATGCATTTAGATTAATTTGCACAAATTATATACTAATTTGCCTCTTTCTATGGTTAGGGGATAGGGCGACATCATTTTGGGGCCTCAAATTGAAGATCCAATTGTACAGATCTGATTAGGGAGACAATCGGAGTCCAACGCCTCTAAGATCACCCTAATTAGACTTTCGTAGCATTAGATGCAGTTTAAGGAAAATTAGAGGCTAAGGGGCAAGGTGGTGAAAATTCAAACCTCAGATGAAGAATCCAACCACATAGCTGGGTTCGGATCGACGATTGTAGCCCAAAGATGTGAAAATCGGTCTAACCTAACATCTGTGGCACCATCTACAAGCCAAAGGAGTTAGACGGCTAGGATGGCGTGACATAGTGCCATCCTAGCCGACCAAAACACCCTAGGAGCTCGTATCGCTTCTCCTTCTTCTAATCAGTTAATCTCAGCCGTTGGATCCGTAATCCAACGACTGAGATTCAATCTCGGCCACAGTTCACAATTCTCTGAAGGCAAAGGCTTAAGTGATCTCGACCGTTTGATCATCATCCCATGGTTAAGGGCTCATGAGCCTAAATAAAAAATTTGACAAAAAGAGCGTAGTGGCACAACGATCGTGCACCTTACGTACGATGCCCAATCGAGTTTGCGTGGAGCGGATTAAATCTGTTGAAGGCGAGCATGGTGGAATTCAGCCGTTGGATGTGTGATGAGCGATCGATGAGGCGACCACGTGGACGAATAAGTTTCGTCGGATACAAGCTCAGCGCATACGTGCTCGATCACACAATATCACACACATGATAGCACGCGGAGGCATTAGCATGTTGTGAAGGCAAGATGGCATGTGATTTGGGCTGTTCATCTGCAATCCGACTACTGAGAAGCTCGAACCCTCGACTCTTGTAACGCACTCGCGAAGCGATGCCTCTTCGCTCCGTGCGATGAAGATCCAATGATCCTCGCCTCTCCACACACCTTCAATGACGTTTGGCTTCAGTGATGTGTGCGTGTGTCACTAAAGGGTAATATTTAATTTTGAAGCTTGTAAAAGGACCCTTTTGCCCTTGAACTTCATCAATAAAAGGGCACATACACCCATGTTGTCAAATGATCCCTTCCTTTCTCAATCTCTCCTCTCCAAAGCTGTAAGGAGCTAGTCCCAAAGCTAGGATGCTCCTCTAGAATAAAAAAATATTCCAACTTCTCATCCCCTTCGTGAAGCACCCATGGTTGTCTTTTCACCACCATTTGGGAAGTAGATCCCGCTACGATACTACCCGGTCTCATCCTTGATTCATCCAGCTTTGTCCTCCCTCTTCTAGCTCCTCACCACTCTCTCCCAGAAGCTTCGTTAATGCTGCTCATCCTCCAAGCGACCGTTGAGGAGGATTTTTCTTATCCTTATCTTTCTTCTGCTTTCTAATGTAGTTTTAATTCTACAATTAGTTATAATGAACATGGTTATATGGTTATGAAATATTTGTACATTTTCTCTCTATTTTTATTTTTCTTTGTATTATTCTATCTCTCTCTTCTATTATTTATTCTTTAAGTAGAATAGCTAGTGTAGATTAATTTCAACTAGATACTCTGCTTTATAAAAATACATGTGGATTTTAACAAACGTTCGCTTCCCCGTGTTCGACCCGAGACTTACCAGAGTCTCTGTAAAATTTATTTTGATAGTGGATTTTTATGCACTATAATGACGAGTTTTCAAACTCAATCCTTTTTGCATATAAAATCTCGTTAATCATTTTGGTGTCATTGCCAGGGAGGCAACACTCTTTAATTTCCCATGTTTTCCGCCTTAACTTTTTAGCCTACTTTACTCCTCTCTTTTTGTGATTATAAGTACCCTTCCAAGATGAGCCAAAGCGGAAGAGATCGGAGTAAACTGCAGTTAGAAGGTTATGTAAGTGTATCCCTACCTTCCCACCTCGTAGATTTCATTCCACCACCTAATAATGGAAACCCTAATTAACTTAGGAGCTTGCATAAATCCTAAGGTTAGTCCTGGTTGTTTGTTTGCCACCTCATTCCACCTCACCCCTCCCCCCCCCCTCCCTACACACACACACACACACACATATATAATCTGATCTGATTGTGGGATTTGCTTAAAAATTTGCACACCTTATACACCTACACACACCTAAGGCACCTCACTTTGATCTGATTTAATCACTTAACCGGGAATCCAACTTGAGGACCCGGAACACCTGCACTAATTAAAGTGATTAGAAATTAGAATATGTTAATCATTCTTGTGTGCCTTAATTAGTGGTGCATTCGACTAATTATTTGATCTGTTTAGGTCGCACCACTCAATTTAAAATCGATTCATCAAGTAGCTTGCCACTTAGGGTTCAACTTTTAGGAACTAACTAGGCACTCCACATTCTTTTTGAGTTTTAAAGGAATATATCATAGCCTGTGATTTCAAAACTTGGTGTGCCTCACAAAACCTTGTCTGAATATACCTAAAGTTGAATCCTAAAAGCTACTAAGCAAGATTCAAACTCTAAAATTCACTTCATCCAAAAATAATCTTGCTTGAAAATCATTGGTTGTGTACGTACACACATATTAATTAATCTTTAAGTGCACAACCTAGATAAAGGCCTCATCACATTCCTGAGCACATTCAAACCTAAGCCTAACTAAAATCAAGTAGATGTTGGTCTTAAGTATTTGACTTGATCTTTGGGGCCCAAATCGAGATTATTTTCGATTAATCTGCTTCTATTGGTCCATCTGATATCTAGCTAGGAGAGTAGTGTCAAATGATCGAAGTTAGGGGGTATCAAAGGAACTTGAGGCGAAAGCCAAGGGAAGTACCTTCTCTGCAATCCCTCCCTCAACTAGTTGGATTGACCAGATAGGAGTAGACTAAATTGTTTATAATCTTAAGGTGGGTTCTGAGAGTCTGTATATCTTTAGGCTACCCACCTAAGGACATGTTTGAATTACTTGTACTGTAGGGCACCTTTCTTTTATCTTTTCCCTCCTACTTTGCCATGGATCCTTCTACACCCTACTCATATTTCCACTCCTACCCTCCTACCACCAGTTATCCTTAAGATGATTACCGCCCCGACCCGACCTATGACCACCCATCCACTAGTCAGGATAACTTTGATTGGGGATAAAATTTTGAACCTCAATGTCCAGGGCCTAACCTTGGACATCATGATTGTGATTTCTATCCTTCTCTAAGCTATACTGATTATAAATCTCTACCCTTTGTTGAATAACCTAATCTAATCTACAACCAAGAAGGATACGATTATAACACCGATCCTCCCCAGGATTACAATCCATATAGGTCACCACCCCTCTATGAACAACCCTCGATCTGGCCTACTATCAGGGAGGACCCCAAGAATCTCAATTCCTTGACTCCCTTGAACTGAACCCAAACCCACCCAACCCTGAATCGAACCATTTTTTTCAGGTGAACCAGGTCCAAGAAAGGGTGTTGGCTAACTTGAGAAACACCGTACGATCTTTAGAAACCTAGTCAACACCCCACACTGAAGAATTGGAGCCCCTAATTCAAATGATTGATGATCTGAATAGTTCGTTAATGGATTGGCTCCAAGATATTAAGGATAAGGGCCTAAGTGAGTTTTTACTTGGGAAATTGTCAAGGTTAAGGATAAAATTTGTATTTGCCCTAGTCTAATCTTGGGATGATTCTCAGGATAAAGCCCCTTCAGGAGAGCCAATGTCAGAACCTGCTCAAGCACCTATAAGGGGGGATGCATTTTATGAGACCTGGGATGGCCAAATTGGTCTAGAGAAACCTATTGAGGATGAAATGATTCTTCACCTGAGATCCCTGAACCAGGATACGAGAAAAAATGTCTCTGTGGACCAAAAAATATCATACGATCTTGAGACATTAATGCACATTCAGAATTCTTTAATTCTGAGGGGGAAGAATCTTTAGGTGAAGTCTCACTTGAGGTTAAGGGTAATGATTTTAATGAGATGAATGGGCCTGAGAAATTCGATGAACTATTTGAGGGCCCTTTAGTTGAGGAATTTGATTCGATTCGACCTAGCTTGAAGGATCCAAATCCTGATGTACTGAATCAATCAGTAGCCTCATTCCTTAACCATATTCTAAAGAGCTAAATGATGATATTTTTGAAATCGTTGTACCCAAGTCAATCCTAATTGAGCCATAGTTGTTAGACTTGGATATTGTATATGGGGTGTGCAACAACCTAGAGGTCTCAGAAACTGTGATTGTGGAAGATAGGAATCTGGAAATGAAGATTTGGGAAGCCAATTCCAGGGAAAACAGAATTGTTAATCTAAGGGTTTCTTTGTGTCTGAAATTACCAACCTTTTACCCGGACCCTTGTGTTGTTTGTGACTCTGAGGATGTGCAACCTAAGTGTAGATTAATGGATTATCCTTCTGAGTTGAAACCTAATTGGACAACATCATCTATTGGTCAGAACCTACATATTGTGATAGGATCTAAATAGATGGCTACACGCACAAATACTTAAACAAAATATTAATAATACAAAAAAGATTTGCGCAAATATCAATCCACAGAAAATACACAAGATGTATAGTGGTTCCCCTCACTTGGGTACTCCACTACCTAAGCCTCCTAGCTTAGGGTTTTTAACCCGATTCCCTCAACCTCGAGGAAATCAATATACTCATCGAGGTAATTAACAAGTTACCTCAACCCAAGTACAAAAATAGGTTTGTTATAACCCAACGAGAAAAAGCTCAAGAACAAATGAAATACATGTGTAAGAAAGAAAGATCTTACAACTAAGTTCCTAAGCCTCTCAACAAATGTAAATATAATGTTACTGATTTGAGAGCCTAGTGAAGACATGAATGCGTGAAAGAAAATCACGTTGACGCATTTGCAAAAGCGTGGAAAGATTGAGAGCAGCAAACTCTATTCTTCTCTTGAATATGTGGTGAATATATGCAATATAGAGCTCTAGAATTTATCTTATTTTTCTTGTATCTCTTGTGTGCAAACAAAGAGTCCAAGGCTCATTTTATAGAGTTTAGGACCTTAGGTAGTCATCAAATAGACGTTGGGATTTAATTCCCAACGTTCACATTTACAAAATTAATATTCTAGCCATTCTATTTTGGGCCAACGGCTAGCTGATACCAGTACTAAAGTACTTGTACCGGTACTAGCAGCTCATGCCACCAGTATATGAGTCCTGGTATCGGTACTCATCATGGGTATCGGTACTTGTGACTCTCAGGTTTGGAATTCCTTGGGCACAGTAACCTACCTTTACTGGTACTCATCATGGGTATCGGTACTTGTAAGGTTCGAGCCAAAATTAAGGCTTCAACCTGTGGCCAACATGTACCGATACTCATGATTGGTACCAGTACTTGTTGTTCACAGTTTGAGACAAATTCTCAAACCTGTGCCTTGCAAATACTAGTACTGATGAACAGTACAGGTACTTGCTTACAAGTACCTGTTTTAAGTAAATTAATCAATTACGTACTTTGAAAATGTTCACAATATAAATCCTAATTTATCTCTAATTGATTTTATGATTTAAGTTATGATTCTTTGTTAAGAGGTATATACAATCTATAAATATAAAATCTAAACTAGAAAAACTAAAGGTCGAAGATGATCTTCTCCTCCTTGACTCTTCCTTGTCATCTTGCCTCTTCCATGACATGATTTTTTTTTTCTCACCATCATACCTCCATCATTTCCTGTTTGCCTTGCTCCTTTACCTAAATCTAAAAAACACTTAATGGCAAACATTAATTCATAATAATTTAGTTAACACCTAAACAAGATGTGGAACAAGGTTCCAACATATTGTACAACACTTTAGACTTGGATTGCACAAGTACAAACTGTAGGCCCAGCCCCGCAAGTATAATGATCTCTGGTCCTAGGTAATTTTCATTTAGAACCTTAGAAATACTCGACCTTGGGACATGGGTCTGCATCACAATCTTGTCCACATCTGTGGACATCTTCTTCTTACGGGTTTCAAGATCAATCTTTTTATTCTGATCTTGACCTACACCTGTGAATTCTTAATTTCTTCTTTGTTTGTATAGTCTTCCTAGCTAAAGGCACTAAACTCGGCACTTATACAGTCTATTTTCATCTCGAAGTTGACCTATTAATCATGAAATTCAGGTGCTTTCTTCTCTACTTCACTCTCTTTCATGTCTTTTTAATACAATGAGGACATTCCATTAGATAGGCATGGTGGGGTGGAAATGCTCATTTCTAAATTATTTTGTCAGCTCATTGATGGTTCAATTCTCAACACAGTTTATTAAGGTTATTAGGCTTAATTAATCATGTAAAGAGCAGACTTCGGTTAACTTGATTGGTTAAATTGTCGTCTTTAATTGTAGTATAGGATCAAGTTAACTTACATTTTAGATTTAAATTCTTTTAACTGGTTCAGTCTAGGTCATTCACTAGGAGGCATTTAAACTTGATCAATTCCCCATTTTTATTCTAAGTTAATAATCAACTAATAACTTTATTAATTAGATCAATAATTATGATATATGTTAAGCTCATGAACAATTGCATACAAAATTGAAATTCTAAAACATGGCAATTATTCCATTAATGAAAAAATGTAATGAATGATTTACATTGAATAACAAAAAGAAAAATTATTACAAGTGTTGTTTACAAAGTAAAGGCATAATAAAGAAAATTACATTACATAACAAATGCCTTTATTACAAATAAAAACATTAACACTTTTACTAAACTCAACCTTCATTCATTAGACATCTCTCTTAATTATCAGACAACTTAAATCACATTTTTAAACTTCTTTTTAAACTCTTGGACGTCTGTTTTAAATCTTGGAAAAGCTCTTAATCACAAAATTCTCTTATGCCTTGCACTCACCTTGATTCGCTCTCTTAAACTCTGTGGATGCCAACACTTAGTCATATTTCAGGCACTTTTCTCTTCTTCTCTTCATTTAACCAAAAAGTTGGTTTTAATGGGCAAATCTAGTTTGTTCATGGGATACACAGCACCCCTAGGGGTGGGACCAGACCACTACTAGACCCTAATTCTAGTTCATTTAATGTGCATTTTAGTGTATTTAGGTGCACAGTATTGGGCCATATAGAGTCCACAATCACACTCATGCCCACCCGGGCCCATGCGCATACGCACGTGCACTCACACATGCACACACATGGTCATGCACAGCACATGCTCAGATCGAATCAAAGCTTAAGAGATGCACCCTGCGTTGACGATCGAAGAGGCTCAACACTCTTTTAGTTTTATTTAGGAGCAGGTATCTCTCATTCAACAATGTGGGACATTTAAAACTTCTCCTCCTTCTGTGTAATGTCTCTTCAGCCAAAGCTTTGGATGAGGATTCCAAGCAGCTCAGTTCACTTAATCAAGCAAGTAAGGGCTAGAGAGAAAGCTGTTGACATCCTCTATCAATTGATGAAGTCAATTTGATGTTTGGATTAGATTTGATCCGTGCAATCGAAGGAGGAACATGGCACTGTTGCCATGCACTCTAAGTGCTTTAGAGGTTGAATCTCAGGCATAAAGTCCTGCAAAAGAGCTTTAAACTCTCAATTGAGAGTTAGAGATTACATGGAATAAGATTCCACGTCGAATAGGAGAGAGATTGGAGTTTGAGAGAGCTTTAGAAGCTCCAGAAGGTTCTAAACTTGAAACTCTTGACACAGAACATGAAATCCAGATTCAATCTATCTAATCGATAGATTAAAGTGTGTAGAACTCATCGAAATCATTTCTGATGATGGAATATAACAGATCTGAGGAAGAATTTTGACCAAAACTCATCATGAACATGAAGAATAGTGTTGGATTTAGAGAATAACCCAAAATGCACAGACATTAAAATCCTAAACAAACCTTGATCAAATGAGTTCAAATCAATCTCGAATAATTCATGAATCAATCAGGAATTTGAATCATCATATAAATTTGAAAATTATCTCTTAAATCACCAAAATCGAACTAAGTTTGACGAACGAAGATTAACAGTTGAGTTTTCATATCAAATCTTCTCTGAATCAACTGAAGCCTTGGATAGACTAAATTCAGCCCCAATGACTTACTGAAATCCTCAAATCCAAGTTTTTATCTATCTAAAGGTGCTCTCAAGCACTTCCTCCTGATTTCAAATGATAAGTTAGTCGATAGACCAAACCAGAGGTTTATAGACCTTTTTGAAAGCATTCCTAGATTCTACAAGGTCTACTCATGCTCAGGACCAAATTCTAAACTCCAAAGCTCAGTGAATGTGTCTCGTCAACTCTGCCAGAGTTGAGGAAGACGATGACCATCAGAGTGAAATAAGTAATTAAACACAAGTCCAATCAGTGTTTTCTGATTCTAAAATCACAAAGGAACTATCTGGAGCTTCTCAGGAGAATTGGAAGGTTGAGGCTCATAATTCAATTCGTCGGAGCTCCGATGACTACTGATTCTCAGGTTCAAAGAACAAATCTGCATGAAATGCTTCAAGAAATGTCTTGAATAACTCCTGAGGTTGCAAGGAACCTCAAGAACATGTCAATTAAGTCATTAATCGAACAGATGCAAAGATATATCAAGAAATGCTCAGGAATCAAATTTGAGCTCAAGCTAGCTCAGAGAAAGTGATCTCACTCAATTGAGTGAGGGAAAATGATTAGGAGGGTGGGGCAATGGTGATCGTGTGACTAATTAGATCGAATAACTCCTTCTGAGCTGCTATGGACAATGATGGGCCTCGGATGGCCACCAAAAGATTTATACGATTAGGGAGTGCTACTTAGTCGTTATCATCCGACACATAGGGGGGAGATCGGCAATCAACAAGCAATCACAAAGGAGACCAGAGATTTGGTGACCAAGTTCCATCGCAAGGGGTGTACATCTGGAGGGAGGATGGTACTCCCAACTATGCAGTAGAATTTTTAGAATTACAAGATTTTTCCTTTCTCTCCAGGGGAGGATGATGGTAACACCATCATTAGCCATAACTAGCTTTAATTAATCATAATCAATTGATAAATGCTCCTACATGATCGCTTGAGAGCCGTAATTCCACTCAAATCCATTTTGAGAAGGAGACATTAAAAAGGGTTAAATTTGCAATTTTAACATCACATCATAATTGTAGGGTAACTACAGGGTTTAATTGAAGGTGAAATCAGCATTAAAGTCCAAAGAGTCGATCAACACAGATAGAAAATAGGGCCTTATGCATTTCGAGAACCAAAACAACACACAAAATCCTAATTTCAGACTCACTTGAATTAAAGAGATTTTGGTTAGGATAAAATTTATTTAAACCTCCTAAAATTCATCGAAAAATATTATAAGAGATTTGGTACCCTTGGTTTGACCATCTAAACCCATCTTGACCTTGGACAGAGCTTAAGACAGGATTTTGCCTTAATTTGGGCTTCATTGCAAATTGCCTAGTAAAACATAGTCAAAATTGAAATCCAACTTAATCATTAGATTCCTTCGGTTCAAATTAGGTTGGTGCCAAAATTTGGGTCCAATCATAGCCTATTTTGACCTAGTTTGCATTTCAGTCCATTAAATCTCTATTTCTCTCAATTAAGCCCCTAACTTTCACATTAATTGTAGAAAGCCTCGTAACTTATTCACTTTCTTCACAGATAGGTCCCTGTAGCCATTGGAGGTCAACCAACCTACAAGCGTGCTTTAACCATCTCAAATCCTCATCAAACCACCACCAAATCCCACCAAATTTGGTGGGATTGATGTTCACACTGCAAAGAATCATTTGAATCAGATCTTGGCTTCTAATTCGTGATGTTGTGCCCTACCGAACCCATGAAATCTGTGGATATCTTGGGCCCTATTCTCCAAGCAAATAGAGCTCCTTTCCTCAATTAAAGCTCGGTTATGAGCTCTATATAAGTTCTAGCTCATCAGGTCATCTTCTTTAGCAAGGAAAAGGGCCAAAATTCCTCTTCAAACTCTTTCCCTAGCCTCTTTGACCTAGCTCTGGTGAGCCTCCTCGACCTCTTTCCTTTAGCCACTAGATGTATAAATCCAGTGGTCCTCCTTCTTCCACTCCTTCATCCGCTCCTCGCCATACCAGCCAGGAGCTCTTAGATCCTTTCCTCCTCGCCGCTTCTCCGCCTTGGGCCATGCCTCCAGCGTGGTCTCCCGACCACCACATACACCCAAATGCCATGCCATCACTTCCTACACCTTCGCCACATTCACCTGAGCAAAAGGCCTCTACAAATTTCACCACACACACTCAACCACTCCATTGGACAACCCACCGTCTCATCGTTATCCCCGATTTCGGTCAGCCGCTCTGCACCTCCACTCACTAAATCAAACCCACCGCAGCACCCTACACCTCACGACGATCATCATGAGCTATCTGATTAGGGCTTAAAGCCCATGTTCATTGTTTCAGGTCCCGGTCGTTGTCGATGATCACTCCGCTGCCATCCGCTGTCGTCAGCTGTTCTTAGATCTCAACTCCAACTCCTGAAGCCGTGGAACTACTTTGTGAAGGTACTTGCAACGGCAATTAGAGAATAAAGTGCTGCAGCCGATCCAATTGATGACACATTCCTTCAGCCACAGCACGCGAAGATGATGAAGAGGGCAGCATTTCTTAGTCGCATATCGCGTGGGAGCAAGCTGAAACTGACACATATAAGGAATTCTTGCCACTGCCTTATCGCCTCAAGTAACATGGGGGGTGAGGTCCCCCATGCACATACCCACGCACACCTCACTTGCCTCTCACGCTGGTGGGTCTGGTCCCTATGGCAGGATCCGATTACCCGTATACCTGATTAAATACCCGATTCTGATTTGAGGGGAGTGGAGAAATTCAGAGGAAGGGGGGGTTTTGCACTGTGGATCCTCAAGATGTATGCCTAAAAGCCTAACACTTGGCTTCTGAGGAAGAATGCTTACTCTATGGTTATCCTTGTGCCTTGGTTGTGCTCTGAATGGTTAAGTCGTCTGACCTTAGGGTTTGACGACTGATTGAGGAGTACTGTGGGATAGTTGAAACCTTGTGCTTGAGACCCTTGGTTCTGGTACTGTGGATTTATTTGGTTGATATATGATTTGGGTTACTTGGTTAAATTGAATGCTTGGGATGTGCTTTGATTGAAGGGATTAAGTGGTGATTTAAATCACCATTCTTTTTAGATTCCTGATTTATTATTATCCCATTATGTCTTGAGATACTCTTGATTATAATTCAATATATTTTTGAGTATATTATTCATTGCAAATCTTTACCTTGTGCACATTGATTTATATTGTGATTAGTGTGTGAATTCCATATTTGTTCCCAACGAACGACCTCCGACTCACATCGATTTTGAAGACAATAATCTAAGAAGGCCGATGTGGGCAGCCTACATTTTAGTAGACACCTGGGTACTGTTGAGTCTCTGTGGGTTAGGTTCTTAGTAGAAATTTGCTCCTGTTGAGAAGTAACTTATGCCCAAGCAATCGATTCTTAGTTTTAGTTGTAAATAACATTTAGGTTAACCTTGCTAGGGACTAGCAAGGGGTGGGCATGGGGGTATGATGACTCTACAAATAATAGTGTTAATTACATCAATTAGAGTCAATTTCTGGGTGCATGTGCTTGAATACCATATTACAAAGGGTCTAGGAGCAATACATGCATATTGTGTCATTTCTTCACTAAGATTATTTTAAATTAATGTTTAATGACCTTGTGTACAAGTGCATATTGAAGTAGGTCTCAGATGAGCAATCAGACTACACAGATGAATCCAGATCAACGAACGCAGTCCAATGAAGCAAGAATCATCTCAATCGGAGCCCTATAGCATCTGGTACAAAGGAAAGATGATGGACGGCCGAGATGGCACCACATGGCAACATCTAGGTTGCCCAACTATTGGAACCTAGTTCCATCTCTCTTCTGTGTTTTGGTGTTAACAAAATCATTTTTGAATCTAATATGTTTATGAAGTATTATAAGTCAAAAGAATCTGTGGATGCAAGCAACAAGATGGCATATGAAGGAAGAAGACTAGAAGACTATAGTTTTTGTTGTATTAATTATATTTTAGATTCTTTGTATGTCTCCTAATAAGTAAAACATAATCTAGGAGTTAAAATCAAAGTAGAGATAATTAGGGTTCAGAATATCGTTCATTCATTCATTTCAAAACTCAAAATCGATTCTTTCAAAATAAAGTCGTTTAGAGTAGATGGGATAACTCTAAAAATTGACTTACACTTATAATGTCTGGTACTTGTAGCAAGTATCGGTACTGGTCATAAGTACCGGTACATGCTAGGCACAGGTTTGGGCCTAAGTCCCAAACTGTGAACAACAAGTACCGGTACTCATCGTGAGTACCGGTACCAAGTGGTCACAGTTTGTGCACTTGGTTTTGCCTGGACCCAAATCTGTGAGTCACTGGATCGGTACATGTAGGTCACTGGACCCAAATTTGTGAGTCACAAGTATCGGTACTCATCATGAGTACCAGTACCTAGTGACTTAGTTGGGCTGGCTGTAGGAAGTCAATACCGGTACCAAAAGTTTAGTATCGGTACCAACTAAACGTTGTGACCAAGCTGAACGGCTATTTTGCAATTAAACATATTTCTAATCTTCCCAAATTTCCTCCAACCGCTAGTAATCGTAGGGAAGGTGTTTAGTGGATTATATAAGCACTCTTTGAGTGTCTTTTGCATACAACCAAGAAGCCAAAATTCTATCCTTTCCTACACTTTCAATTCTCAATTTACTAGCTGCAAAAGAGCTTGTTTTGTTGCATTCCTCTCAAGGCCTCTCTCCATTTGCAAAAAGTCATCAAAGGCGATCGTGTTCTTCATTGTTCAATTATTTATTTTACGCCTTAGTATTCTCGTTAGATTAATTTACATACTCTTATTAAGCAATATACTTGTTGGAGACTTAGGGATTAGTTGTAAGCTTTTATTTACATTTTGCTTACACTTGTATCTTTATTCTTTTTAATATCTTGTAATTGGGTCGAGGTAACCCGTTAATTACCTCAGGTATTAGTAAATTGATTGCCTCCGGGTTGAGGGAATCAGGTTAAAAATCCTAAGTTAGGAGACTTAGGTAGTGGAGTACCCAAGTGAGGGGAACCACTATATATCTTGTGTGTTTTTGTGGTTTGTTTTATCTTGCAATTTTTTATCTACCATACTATTCATCCCCCCTTCTAGTGTGCTTGTGCTTTACAGATCCTACACCAATGACTACCAGCATCTCACCGCTCTCCTTAAATGCACCTTCATCAAGCGATCTCAGCCGTTGGATCTTGATCCAATGGCTGAGAATGTGTGCACACTAATTCACAAACACAACAAAGCGGCGGATGTGGCACCTTGGTCTACACCTCGACCCACATGCGGTGGGGACGAGTTTGAAACTTTGCGAGGTGCAATTGCGCTATATGTGATGAGGCGGTGAAATTGGGCCACCGAATCTCCATCGGATGAGCGCTGAAGCGACTACGTGGTGTCATCTGATTCGCAATCAAGTGCACGATCATACATGCAGGGGTGCACGATTCGTTAAGACATCTGATCACTTCATCCGCCATCTGATTGAGTGAGGCGGGATCTGGAGCATGCATTTGCATGAGATCTAGAGCCTTCATCATTCATCGGACGGCTGTGGGAAGCTAGTGGGCATGGTGTGCACGTGCGCACATTGCACTGCTCGCAGCTGGGCATGGGCAATGAGCGCTCGGGCATGTCCTACGGGTGGCTTCAATGCAAGGCTCGAACAAAAGGTGTTTCTTCACCTATAAAAGGCCCTTAAGACCCCCATTTGCACATATCTTTTACCAAGCAACACTACCACTCTATTGAGCTTCAAAGCAAGATTCTGAAGCCACTGAGCCGCCGATGAAAGCCCATTCACTGTCGTGTCTACCTCGATGACTCTTGTCTTTGCCTTTGATTGCTAGTTCTCGCTTAGCTTATAATTGCTATTTGTCAAGCATTCTTCTAGTTTTTTTTTTCTCACTCATATTTGTAGTACATTGGATACGTAATCTAAATAAGTGATTGTTTTATGCTTTCAAAGTGATTTACTACTTCGCTTATCTTATGCTTCATCATGTTTCCATTTTATGCATAGTTGGTGATCTTTCATCTACATCGGATTTCTAACCCTCCTCTCTCCTTCTTTCTTATTCTCTCTCTATTCTTCTCGCAAGTAAACAAAGTGAAATATTTTGTGACAATGAGTGATTAAATGATTCGGATTTTTACCTCCTTGAGATCAACACTCATACTCACCTTTCCATTTTTTTATTAAAATTGACGTCGTAATTGCATGCTACAATAGACAAATTAACCTAATGCATTTCACGATGTCACTCCTTTTGAGAATGGCGGCTGACCATCATGAGGGATAAGACCGTACCCTTGGTAAGGCGGGTCAGGCTCTTATTACTGTTGCGGTAGAGTTAAGGCCTCAAGTGTCGAGTTTGGCAATTATAGGATTGCTACCTACGCGACGGGGATTGTGTGTGCAAGGGGCATCCAGCGCCAGCCTACCTTGAGGGGTGATCTTGCTGTTGTAGGGATTCAGGGGGATGCTGTAGTCCCTAACATCCTTACGAGGCTGCTTTTGGGCACATTGGCCCCTCCAGGGGGTCGTTTCCCCTCCAGGAGGTCGTCGCCCCTGGACCTTTGGAGGGATCGAGATCCCCTCTGGCCTCAACAAGCTTGGTTGCATCGTGAGGAAAGAAGAGAAGGTGGGGAATGCCATGATTGAAAAGTTCGGCTATGATTCTGAAGTAGCATGGCAGATCAGCTGGGTCAACCCCTCGTAAGATTGCGCGGACTTGGTTCCCCTTTTCTTTCTTCACTTGGGCTTCTCGGGTTGCTTCAATTCAACCCTAAGGGGTTTGCACTAGGTCACTGCACCTTCGCATGCTATTCTCACCTTCTGAGGGGGTCAAGCACGTATTGGGAGGAGCTGGCAGCCGGTGTACACTGGTTGTCCACTAGTTGGGCCACCCCATGCTGACGCCAACCTAGCCACCTTAAGTGTGGCAACTTAGTTGAATTGCCCGTCCTTGTCCAAGTTGGTCAGAGGAGGGCGGTGCCCTTCCTCTTTCTTCTTCTCTTGATTGCTAAAGGGTCGTGACTAGAATGGGCAATGGAAGGAGAGGAGGGCATTTCCACTGGAGTGGTGGATGTGCTACGTGTGCACCGACCCAGAAGGGGTGGCTTGCAAGGTAGTTCGGCCTGAGCATCTCGGAGAACTACAGGTGTTATTGTTGGGAGTTGATTATGTGAGCTGTTGGCCCTTCATGGAGGACTTCATTCTCGGAGGTTGCCTCGACCTTCGCGCTGACGCAGCTGAGAAGTCAGTGTAGAGGACCTCGGGCTATCGCAAGCACCACGGTGGAGACCACCTTCTGGTCCATGGCCATGGGAGCATACCTTCTGAAGGGCTCGGGGCCACCCTAACGGGGGAGGCTTTTGCCAAAGCAAGCCTAAATGCTTTGCTGGGTCACACAGGAAGGCTTGATTGTATCCTCCTCGCCCTGATGAAGATCGAGGGGAGGTACCTGGGGAGAGCAACTTAGAAGGAGGGGATCAACTGCCTAGGGTGACGTCAACCCGAGGTTACCTTAACCTCTGCGTTGATGTTCTCAGGCGACATGGGAAGAGGACCTCAAGTAGCATGAGCGTCATTGCCTAGGTTTGGCGGTGATGTCCGTCGGACAGGGAGCTAGGGTGACACTACTTGCCTACTCGAGTGGGGTGTTGACTTGCCTGGCTCTTAGTCTGCTAAGGGGGCCACATCAGCTACCTGCAACTACTGGGGTCCCTTCTCAAGGTGGTCCCTCAGGTGCTTTTCGGGCCTTCTATTCTTTCGCCCTATGGGGCCTGGGGGCAACGAGTCCTAACTCATGGACTGTCCCCCTTTAAGCTCGCCCACCTAGTTCATGGTAGGGGGCACGTTCCCCGAGGGATCCTTGCCTAGTGCTGTAGGGTTCATAATGACGATCTTTAGTGGATCGATTCCTCTCAAACATGCCTACTTGGTACACGGCCAAGGGAGTGTGTTCCTAGAGGAACTTCTTTGCCTGGCGCAATCTGCTATAGCAGCTCTCCGGGGGTTGGCTACTATCTTCGAGGAAGGAGGCCCTTCATAGGCGGTTGCCTGAGTAAGCCCATTCTGGAGTATTCTTGCCTTCAGCGGGGTTGCTGTCGCTACGGCGTCGCTCTGCTCATCCATGGGAGGAGTTGTCTCACTTTGTGCTTTCTCGTTGGGCATTTTGACACGTGGTCAAGGGCATTGCACCTGTGCTTGTGAGCTAAATGGTTCGACTCGGGGCGTCGAGGGATCGTCGCCTCATGGAATGACGTTGAAAAACATGTAAGTGTAATTCATTCGTTGTAGCATGCGTTTACCACATCAACTTTAAAAGAAGAATTAGAAATTTTAGTCCAAGTGTCGATCTTAGGGAGACAAAAAATCATATTTCAAAGTCGCTTATTTTATTTCCATATGTGGGCTATTTTGATTTGCTTGCGAAAGAGATAGATAGAGAGAGAATAGGGTTAGAAACTCATGACAATGGAGATTACTAAGATATAATAATGTCATATTGGAATCATGAATGGCATGAACAAAATCTATTTTAGATAGATGAGGCAACAATGATAGCAATGAAAAACCAATGTATTTAGTAAGCATCAAAGTCTCACACTACAAACAATTGTGCTAGAAGAATGCTTAAAGAAAGCATGGACATAAAGCTAAAGAAACAATAGAATAAGCACTAAAAATGGGGCGTCGAGGCAGTCATGGCCGCTCGGCAGCTTCGGGACCTTGCTTTGAAGCTCTATGGAGGTGGGGGGCATGCTTAGTAGTAGATGTTGAGAGATGGGGGTCATGAGGCCCTTTTATAGGCCAAGAAGGGCCTTGAATTGGGCAAAAAAGACCAATTTTGCAAGCTCACCTGCATTGGCTGTCAAGCTGCACGCGTTGGCACATTGGCTGCCGCTCTCCTCATGCACGCTCTAGCTGTATCTCTGCTATCCTCATGTTGCTGTGCTATGCGCAGCCAAAGAGGTGTGTTCCCCGAGGGATCCCTACCCGATGCGGCAGGGTCTGTAACAACGATCTTTAGTGGATCGATTCCTCTCAAGCACGCTCGCTTGGTGCATGGCCAAGGGAGTGTGTTCCTAGAGGAACTTCTTTGCCTGGCATGATCTGCCATAGCGGCCCCCCAGGGGCCAGCTACTATCTTCGAGGAAGGAGGCCCTTCGTAGGTGGTTGCCGGGGCATGCCCATTCGAAAGTATTCTTGCCTTCAGTGGGGTTGTTGTCGTCGTGATGTTGCTCGGCTCATCCATGGGAGGAGTTGTCTCGCCCCATGGTTTCTTATTGGGTATTTTGACGCGTGGTTGAGGGCGTTGCGCCCGTGCTTGTGAGCTAAATGGTTCAACTCAGGGTGTCGAGGGACTGTCGCCTCATGGGGTAAGGTCAAAAAATGCGTAAGTGTAATTCGTTCATTGTAGCGTGCATTTACGATATCAACTTTAAAAGAAGAATTGAAAATATGAGTCCAATTGTCGATCTCAGGGAGGCAAAAAATTAGATTTCAGAGTCACTTATTTTATTTCCACATGTTGGCTATTTTGATTTGCTTGCGAAAGAGATAGATAGAGAGAGAATAGGGTTAGAAACTCATGAAAATGGTGATTGCTAACTAAGATATAATAATGTCATATTGGAATCATGGATGGAATGAACAAAATCTATTTTAGATAGATGAGGCAACAATGATAGCAATGAAAAAATAATGTATTCGATAAGCATCAAAGTCTCACACTACAAACAATTGTGTCAGAAGAATGCTTAAAGAAAGCATGGACATAAAACTAAAGAAACAATAGAATAAGCGCTAAGAATGGGGCATCGAGGTAGCCATGGCAGCTCGGCAGCTCATTATCCTCACGCTGTTGAGCTACATGCAACTATGCACTCCTATGCTCCATGCATCACGCCCGCTCTTCATGCATGCACCTCGCACTGCTACGCTACAGGGAACTTGAACCCACAACCTCCCCTTAACCATAGGGCTTAAGACCAATGAGCTATGAAAGTCTTTGTGTCAAGAAGACTTCTCAATGGCTTATAAGACGTATCACACTCATGGCAGTTGGATGAAGATCCAACGGTCTAGATCTGATGGTGTGGATGGAGAGTGGCTGCAATGGCCCTTGGGTGGCTTGGATGAATTTGATGGTGCCATGTGGCACAATCTGAGCCATTCATCTTCCAATGCTTGCAGGGGTTGCCACGTTTGTCTCATCGAATCGATTTTTGCACCATTGGGCTGCGATCGTTGATCCGGATCCATCCATATAGTTGGATTACCCATCTAAGACCTGTTTCAACATGCACTTGGATACTTGGCCATTAAACATTAATTACAAGCAATCTAAATGTAGATATTATATGAAATGCATGCATTGCTCCCAGACCCGCTATATCATGATATTAATGCGCATGTGCCCTCGAAATTGACTCTAATTAATATAATTATCATCATTATATATAGAGTCATCACGGGGCCTCCCTCATTTGGAGTGCTGAGCCTCGAGTTGACCCTGGTATGACCGGATGGGCTTAGTCCTCCGTTGCTTAACTTCCGATAACCTCTTAGGGTTGTCTCCGGTCCTTCGGTGCTTGGTGAAGCACTCCCAGGACCTGCCCACCACACCTTTGGGGGAGCTAATAGCCTGTCCGGCTAGCAGAGCAACGATCCGTTAGCGGGTCCTCATTGGGCAGGCACCGCCGGGATCACCCGGCAGGATCCCTCTTGGGACTGCCGAGTGTTGGCTTTGCCCAAGGGTGGCTCCTAAAGGTGTGGTGCATGAGCTAGGTTCCACCGTTCCTTCGCGCTAGGCCTTGATCGGCTCCTTAAGCGCTTTCAGTGGATGACCTCCATTTCCTCCTCGAGCGGGTGGAGGGTACCGGCCTCAGCTCCGACTTGCTATTCCTCTTCCTTGGGCCATGCCTCGTGGATGGGAGGTTCGCTTTGGGACCTCAGGTGATCGGTCGAGGTCACCAGGGTGTGACGCGCAATAGAGTCCACGTGGAGCAGATTAAATCCGCTGAAGGTGAGAGCGATGGAATTCAGCTGTCGGATGTGCGATGAGTGGTCGATGAGGCAACCACGTGGATGAACCAGGCATGCAGGATGCAAGCTCAGCGCCAATGCGCATTATCACACGATATCACACGCATGATCACATGTCGAGGCGTTAGCGTGTTGTGAAGGTGAGATGGCACGCGATCTAGGCTGTTTATCCAGGATCCTACGGTTGAGAAGCACGGACCCTTCGCTGCTTGTAACGCATGCATGAAGTGACGCCCGCTCTGCACCGTGCGATGAAGATTCAACGATCCTTGCCTATCTACACACCTTCAGTGATGTTTGGCTTTAGTGACGTGTGTATGTGTCACTAAAGGGTTGTATTTAATTTTAAGGCTTGAAAAAGGACCCTTTTGCCCTTGAACTTCAACTATAAAAGGGCACATACACCCATGTCGTCAGATGATCCCTTCCCTTCTCAATCTCTCCTCTCCAAAGTTCTAAGGAGCTGGTCCTAAAGCCAGGATGCTCTTTTAGAGTAAAAAAATAATTTTTGTTGAGCTTCTCATCCCCTTCGTGGAGCACCTGTGGTTGTCTTCTCACTACCATTCGGGAAGAGGATCCCGCTGCGACGCCGCCCTGTCAAATCCTTGATTCATCCGGCTTTGTCCTCCCTCTTCTAGCTCCTCACCACTCTCTCCCAAGCGCTCTGTTAATGCGGCTCATCCTTCAAGCAACCGTCAAGGAGGATTTTTCTCATGCTTATCTTTTTACTACTTTTTAGTGTAGTTTTAATTCTATAAGTAGTTGTAATGAACATGGTTCTATAGTTATGAAATATTTGTTCATTCTCTCTCTATTTTTCTCTTTCTTTGTATTATTTTATCTCTCTTCTATTATTTATTCTTTAAGTAGAATAGCTAGCGTAGATTAATTTCAACTAGCAACTTTTCTTTATAAAGATAAATGTGGATTTTAAATCAAATGTTCGCCTCCCAATATTCGACCCAAGACTCACTAGCGTTTCGGTAAAATTTATTTGATAGAGGATTTTTACATACTACAACGATGGGCTTTCAAACTCAATCCTTTTCGCATATAAAATCTCATTAATCACCCACTAAGAATATTTCCGCCCTTTAAGAGCACTTTAGAAACCCCACCAACTCAAATTGGAGGAACTACCCAATGCACTCTAGTGTCTGATGATGACACTGAAGCTTAGCCTTTTGTTTGTTCTTATTATAGTAATGTCGTTGTGGTACAGATAAAATAGCTACGGTTTGTCGTCATTACCACTATTACAATTTTACTCAGAAATGTTTTTCTTCCGAGGTCGAACTCAGGGAGCTACTAGAATTCTAGAAATACAATGCTTCTTTATTACAAAAATAAGAGAGAGAAAGAGAGAGAGAGGGAGAAGTAGATTTTATTTCTTGGCTTTTTCTTCTTTTCTTCTTTCTCTCTTTGCCTGTCTTCTTTTTCTCTTCTCTTTTCTTTCTTCACAGTTCTTGATCTTCTTCAGTTCTTCTTCTTCTTTCTTTATCTCCTTCTTCTTTCTTCCTTCTTCACAATTCTTGATCTTCTTCAGTTCTTCTTCTTCTTTCTTTATCTCCTTCTTTCTTCCTTCTTCTCTTTTCTTTCAGCTGCGACACCTTTTCTTTTCTTTTTCTTCTTTTTTGCTTTGTCTGTAGAGCTTCATCCGTCGTTTGATTTCTCAATCAGACAGCTTAAGTGGTGTCTGCTACAGTGCTTCCTTTGTGCTTCTCCTTCTTCTTCTTCTTCTGCGGTCTTCTTCTGCTTTGTTCCTTGGCCTTCTCCTTCTTTCTTCTTCCTTCGGCCAAGTGTGTTCTTCTTCCCTCGCACCCTGTCCCTGCACAAAGAGCAAAACCTACCCTGTCCCTCTACCCGCACGTCTCTCTCTCTCTGTAAACCACTCACAGGATTCTCTCCCAGAGCCGTGGGTAATCAGGTCAGGTTTCGTACCCGTGACCAGGCGCACCGGTGTGTGGGTAATGCGCGAGGTGTGCTCAGATAGGGTCGGGTCAGATCCCGCCAGATCCGCGAGGTGAAACCGCGGACGAGGCGAGCGTGAGCAAGGTGAGGGACCTCACCCCAGTGCTTTCGGAGGCGACCAGTAGAAAACACAAAATCAACTTATATTACTGCGGGGTTTGGTAAACTCACGATGTGGGACTATCCTCTGCGCTCTTCTCGCGCGCGCCCGCAGGACGATTCCGCCTTGCTCTCCGCTCAGCTGCAGCCACTATCGGTGCCAAATGATGAGGCAGAAGTCTCCGCAGACTTCACCCTAACCTGCAGCACCTGGGATCCTGAAGCTAGAGGACCTGGAGCTCGCCTCGAAGCTGCTTCAGTTGTCGTTAATGGCGGCTGGGGCTACGACCCTGTCAGACAGAAGCACGGCTTCTCGGCCTAATCAGACTAGCGGGGGACCTTCGCCGTGGCACGGCGAAGGTGGTGCGAGGTGCAGCAGGTCGTGGGGCGGCCTAGGTGTGCGTGCCTAGGTCGTCCTGTGACCGGAGGTGTGGGTGTGTTCGGGGGAGCAATGAGAGAGTGTAGAGCGGCAGTGGGTGGGCGGAGGTTGTTCAGCGTGATGAGGCGGAGGTTACGTGAGGGTCGGCGAGGCGTGTGGGACTGCGGAGTGATGGGAGCGTCTCTCCGGAGGGTGGCTGGAGTCGAGGAAGGTGACGGTGGACAGGAGCAGTCGAAGGTTTAATCGAATGAAAGTGAGGAAAAGAAAGAGGGGGAGATGGGGAATAGTTCTGACCTAATTACGGGGATGAAGGGGCCGGAGCAGGGCGGCAGTCGTATCGAATGTCGCCGGAGAAGAAATACCCAGAGGGGGAGGGCGACGGCGAGGAAGAGAGCGGGAGGGCGCGCGCTGGGTAAGGCGCGACGCGAGAAGAGCAGGCGAAGGTGGCTCTGCTGCTGGTATTGTAGCAGAGCGACGAGACAGAGGAGGAGGAGCCGCCGGAGCTGGTGGGTTTCTGCCGGAGTGGGAAGAGATGAAAGGTGGGGGTTTTTCTCCGTCAGGATCGAGCTACCAGAGTCGGCTGGCGACGCTGGTCCTTATAAAGGCGGAGGCGGAGGGGTGGGCGCAGGGAGGCGACGTGCCTCCCTCGCCGGAGAGTGGTCGGAACTACGACCCATACCTTCCGTGCATTCGCACGGAAGGTGTGGGCGAGGGCAGAGGTCATGGCGGTGTCCCTGCGATAGCAGACGTCGCAGGAAACACCCGGTTCAACTGGCAGGTACCCTCCCTCACCTTGCGCGGCGCCATGCTCCGCGCAAAGTCGTCGGAGCATGGCGCTGCTTAGAGATTTGCAGGAGGGACCTGTATGCAAAGAACGACGAAGAATCTAGGGGCCAAAATGCAAGGGTTTTGAAAGTTGAGGGTCAAAAAGTAATAGATGAGGACCAAAATGCAAAGTTGGTCAAGAAGGTCTCATCTTAGGTTCAAGTTTTTATGCATGACTAAATTGGGCCTAAGGATTCTAATGGTGAATTTTATTTCTAGGTAAGACCTTGTTTGACCGGTCAATTTACGTAAAAACCTAAATTAAATCATTAATTGGGCATGGTTCTCAATGTAGGTCAAAATGGGTTCCCAAGGCTAAATTGAAGGTTCTAAACCCTAGAGATTATTTTTATATGAATTTTAGAGGGTTTAGTCGATTTTTACTCTGCCTCGAACCTCATGAATTGAAGTAGGTTTGTTTTAGGCTTATAGAATGTCATTTAATTCCTTGGAGTTGCTGTAGCCCTTGTTTTATCAAATCATCCCACTTTCCTTCTTATTAGGTTAGTTTGACCTATGTTTGGACCCTGAGTTACCCTGTTTACTGATTGTGTTGGTGAAATTGCATTTTTACCCCTTATGACCTATTTTCTTTACAAACTCAGAATTTTCTGAGTCAAGCCTTTCTATGAGTTATGTAGGAGCTTTTTCTCGCATATCTAAGTTAGATTATGCTAGTTAGGGTTCATGATGAGGTTCTCATCATACCCCCATGCCTAGCTTTTGTTAGTCCCTTAGCAAAAACTTAAGGTTTTAACCTTTGTTCTAGACCATGATATTTTTAATAACTTCAGATAAGTGCTTTTTTTTTCATTTGAACCTAGATTAGGTTAGAATGCTGACCATAGGCCTAAAAGGTACTCTAGTACCAACCAAGATCCAAATCTATCTAACCTCAGCCTCAGTCCTTAGCAAAGGTTTTTAAGGCCCACAAGAACTACCCTAAGGTCTATTGGACTTTGTGATTAAAGCACCCATGCTTGAAATAATTTTAGCCCTGGCTCAGTTCGCAGTGCGCTTTGTAAGAAAGAGAGATAGAAGATTTATCTGTTTGGAGAGTTTTCTCTCTTTTTCTTTTTAATTCTAGCTTAGGATTGGCTTTTCAACACGGTCTGTATCAGATTCCTTGTTCCCATCATCAATCCTCAAGGGTTCCTGGCAATCGATGCTTCGAGATAGCACTGCCCATGGCAACCCCCGGAACCCTAGCTATTGAGATTTCGAGATAATCCCATCCATGGTGTTCCGTGGCCAAATCCAGACCCTGGCAATTGACACTTCGTGATAATGTCATCCATGGAATCTGAACCAGCAGAGTGCTTACATGCCCCCAGTAGGATATGTAAATATCCTAAGAGACAAGCACCGAGGAGATGATATTTTGTTACGCATCTTCGAGGGGAATTTCCCACCTCTCTACGCTGGGAACTCGTCCAAATCAACTTGTGTTGATCGGCCGCTCCTACTCTAGGCGTACTTTTCAGAATTTTGTGACGCTTCTGCGTGATTGTGATTTTTACGCTAACTGAACCAGGCTGTGTGTGAGGTTAGGGTGCTTAGGTTACTGAGTCCCGTAAACTAAAAGTTAGTTAATGAGGTCAAATACTCCCTAAGCCTTGGACCTAAGACTTAAGCTTTTCATTTTCCTCAACCTCTTGAGGAATGTCTAGATCTTAATGGGTACTAAGAGTCTATCCAAGAATGCCTAAAGTTTGCGTTCTTACTAATCTCACCATGCACTTTTCATTTCTTTTCTTGAATAAGGTCTAGAACTTAGGTCAATCCCTTAGTTTCTTACTAATGACTATCACTCTTTTCTTTTATTTTTGTGCTCCTTTTTCATTTTGTTTCTATTCCTTTTCCCACAAAATTTCCTTTCTCCTCTTATTCTCTTATTCTTTTTCGAAAAAAAATTTTAATTTTATGGTATTTTTGGCATATGTGAATTTTTTTGTTTGAAACCTTTTCTTTTTCACTTTCATACCCCCATGCCTAAGATTTGTAATGTCCTCATTGTAACCTAGGGGGTTTTTATTCAACTTAGTTCATTCCTTAGGACAGATGTTTTGATGAGTGAATGGGCCGGGGTGGCTGTTGCAGACGATTTCTAATCTCAGATGCAAGCATCTGAGGTGGAGTCGGCTGTCTTAAAGGGCGAACCTTAAGTGCACAAAGGTGTTAAAAAAGGTTTCAGGTTTTCAAGGAGAATGACGAGCTGCCTCCCGTTGAGCGCTAAATTTAACGCCTTCAGCTAAGAGGGAAATGAGATGAAGAGGGGATGGTCAAATCAGCAGAGTTTAATATAATAAGCACCTTGATTAAGAGCCTGGTTGGTCCAACCAGGTGCTTGTTAAGATCAACAGGCTGATGATGCAGCCCAAACCCAATCAATCTGGTGGGTTGATAGATGTAGGTCAAAAGGCGTGGGACCCACCATATGCAATGTGGCTCAGATGGATGTGGAAGTGTGAATACAAGGTTTGGCTGAGTCGAATCAACCTGGTCAGAATAGGGACCCGTAGAATAATGAGTGATTGGCGCGGGAACCCTACAGGGGTGATCAGAGAATGATGGAGCATGGTATGTAGTCTGATCAGTGTTCCAAACCCGATGTGGAAATGCAATCGGCTCGGTGAGAGGTGAATCTGAATAGAAATTGAGTCCAGTTGCGGGTCGGGGTTGGGAAGAGGTTTCGATCAGTTCTATGTGCGCGGACGAGGTGGCAACTGTGTATGAGGGCTCTTCTAGAAACGAATGACAGGTGGTTTTCTGTAGAGAGTCCTCTGGGTAACTATCAAATGCCTGAAGAGTGTCTGTAGGATGAAAGAAATCTGATTCGAGAAAATATTTGAATTTTGGGTTGTAATCACTCTTGGCATTTTCTATTTTTGGTTCCTGAGGATCGAAAAGGAATGATTCTGTGTTATCAGTGATCTCGGGAACCAGGACCTCAGAGTCGAAGTCAGAGAATGAGTCATGTGAACTGAGGTCGTAGATGGGCTTGGTGTGTTTAGGAAGGAGAGTCTCTCCGCAATTATAGTCAGATCCGAAGTTGTCAGAGAGTTTTTGAAAATGAGATTCATGATCATGAATTCCACCGCAGCATAAATCATCAGATGTGGAATCAGCAGCTTGACTGGGGTCTAGCCTATATGTCAATTCTAGACTTAAAAAGGTGTTCTGTTTAGGCTCAAGCTCCAAATTGGTAGGATAGACCCAATTGAAACCCCACTCATCCAACTCCTCAGTTTCTGTATCATAAATTGTCATGTCTTCTGAAAAATCGATCAGATTTCCTGAGGATGTTGGAGAGGGATATTCATCAAATAGAGGCCCGGAATCGTATTCTTTAAAAATTTGATCTTTCTCATATGGAGCCTCATAATCTTCGCAATAAGTTTCGGATCTAGATTCTAGGTTTAGGATGTGGGTAGGATTACTAGAATCAAAGTCCGAATAACCTTCGAAGGTTACCTTATCAAAATAAGGGGCGAAATTTATACCCTCAAAAGGTTCAGTTCTGATCTCATTATTGCAGGAGTTTTGGAATTCTAAGCTTGGCAATTCATGGTCTAGGGTCGGTTCATCATTATGTTCTCCTGCAATATCCCAACCTTATTCGATGTTGTCTTCTATCTGGGTTGGGAATCCACAACCACCCTGTGCCTCAGTCCCGAGATCTGGGAAACTGGATTGATCCTTAATACTGTTCCAAGATGGTTCATCCTCTGTTTCTAGTATATACGGGTATTTCTGGTTGATAATTTGTTCTAGTGATATCATCATTTCAACCCGTTTTATAAGGGCATCTTGGTGTTGTTCCCAAAGTACAGGATTTGTCAAGCATTGAAGGTATTTAGATTTGTGTAATTTTTCTATCTCAATGTATCATGTCATGAGCATGTCTCGGGTTGATCCTTTTGTAATTTCTGTCAACAGAATTTGGGCACAGTTTATGATGAAAGCTGTGGTTGTTGAGACATCAACCTGAATGTTTTCTATTGGTGTTGAGTGTTTACATTTGATTTCATAGAATTCAAGGGCATCCTCAATCATCTTATCTTTCATGGATCTCTGATATTCAGGTTTTTTGAATGGTAATCTTAAATGGTGTGCCTGCATCTTTGAATCAGGTGGTGGAATCAAGATATAGAATCGAAGTTTGAATCAAGATGGAAGAAGGGGACTTTGTTCAGAATCAGAGGAAAAGGGCTGTGTGAATGTTTGGTTGCACAAACAAGGGCACCGAGGCTCGACCTCGGGGAGACTAAATTTCTAAAGGAGGTTTCAAGGACCTCCTACCAAACATACATTGAAGGAGAAGATGAGTTTAGCAGGTGTTGGACCTAATCAAGACACCCAAAATGTTGGGTGACTATAGAGGTGCGGGGCAGATGGACCCCTTGATTAGAAAGATCGTCCACCTGAGAATTACTTGGGCAGCCAGAGAGGGTGAGTCCCGCGAAGACCCCTACATGGTAGAGCGTCCCCACGAGTTATAGGGTTTCCCCCACCCGACCTCTCTTGTCACTGCGGTTCCAGGTAGACTAGAATGGGGATCTTGACATCTTAAGTCTACCTCTTTTACTTTAAGATCAAGGTGCTTAAGGTTTCACTTGAACTCTTAGGTATTTTTGTGAACAAGGTGGCCTAATTTGAAGGTTGGTTGACCCTAAGGGTCAACTTTACCTAGGGATTCCTTTGAGAATTTAGGCCTTGTTTCCTTTTTTTAAGGTTCAAGTGTTTAGAGAGCCAATTGTTTAGGATTTTTCTTAATAGGTATTTTCAACCAATGGCTTAGGCACACCTCTTTTTAGGAAGATCTTTTCTTTGTTAATAGAAGGTGTGTCTCCAAAAACCCTAGATTTTTAATCCTTGGATTGGCTCTAGTTGGTCCATTTTAGTTGCCTCAAAATTTTAGTATCTAGGGCTCAATCAAGAAGGTTTTAGCCGTAGTTACCTTAGTTGGATGGACAGTTAAGCATGTGTTGAAATGAAAATTAGGCAACTCTGATAAATTACTATGTATGATGCAGGTTGCCCTAAGTTGTTTTTCTTTTTTGTTCCTTTTCAGATTTTAAGGGAGTTAAGAAAAGGGCTACTGAGGATTACCTGTTTGGTGGAGTGTTTGTTGTGCGGCTGCTCTTCTCATTTTTACCTACACACAAGAGAGAGAAAAAGATTAGCAATCTCTTAAAAGAAATTCAAAGCTTCTAGAATAGCCGTTGCTCCCCGGCAACGGTGCCAAAAATAGTGTCTGATGATGACACCGAAGCTTAGCCTTTTGTTTGTTCTTATTATAGTAATGTCGTTGTGGTACAGATAAAATAGCTACGGTTTGTCGTCATTGCCACTATTACAATTTTACTCAGAAATGTTTTTCTTCCGAGGTCGAACTCAGGGAGCTACTAGAATTCTAGAAATACAATGCTTCTTTATTACAAAAATAAGAGAGAGAAAGAGAGAGAGGGAGAAGTAGATTTTGTTTCTTGGCTTTTTCTTCTTTTCTTCTTTCTCTCTTTGCCTGTCTTCTTTTTCTCTTCTTTCTCTTCTCTTTTCTTTCTTCACAGTTCTTGATCTTCTTCAGTTCTTCTTCTTCTTTCTTTATCTCCTTCTTTCTTCCTTCTTCACAATTCTTGATCTTCTTCAGTTCTTCTTCTTCTTTCTTTATCTCCTTCTTCTTTCTTCCTTCTCTTTTCTTTCAGCTGCGGCACCTTTTCTTTTCTTTTTCTTCTTTTTTGCTTTGTCTATAGAGCTTCATCCGTCGTCTGATTTCTCAATCAGACGGCTTAAGTGGTGTCTGCTACAGTGCTTCCTTTGTGCTTCTCCTTCTTCTTCTGCGGTCTTCTTCTGCTTTGTTCCTTGGCCTTCTCCTTCTTTCTTCTTCCTTCGGCCAAGTGTGTTATTCTTCCCTCGCACCCTGTCCCTGCACAAAGAGCAAAACCTACCCTGTCCCTCTACCCGCACGTCTCTCTCTCTCTGTAAACAACTCACAGGACGCTCTCCCAGAGCCGCGGGTAATCGGGTTGGGTTTCGTACCCGTGACCAGGCGCACCGGTGTGTGGGTAATGTTCGAGGTCTGCTCAGATAGGGTCGGGTCGGATCCCGCCAAATCCGCGAGGTGAAACCGCGGACGAGGCCAGCGTGAGTAAGGTGAGGGACCTCACCCCAGTGCTTTCGGAGACGACCAGTAGAAAACACAAAATCAACTTATACTACTGCGGGGTTTGGTAAACTCACGATGTGGGACTATCCTCTGCGCTCTTCTCGCGCGCACCCGCAGGACGATTCCGCCTTGCTCTCCGCTCAGCTGCAGCCACTATCAGTGCCAAATGCTGAGGCAGAAGTCTCCGCAGACTTCACCCTAACCTGCAGCACCTGGGATCCTGAAGCTAGAGGGCCTGGAGCTCGCCTCGAAGCTGCTTCAGTTATCGTTAATGGCGGCTGGGGCTACGACCCTGTCAGACAGAAGCACGCCCTCTCGGCCTAATCAGATTAGCGGGGGACCTTCGCCGTGGCACGGCGAAGGTGGTGCGAGGTGCAGCAGGTCGTGGGGCGGCCTAGGTGTGCGTGCCTAGGTCGTCCTGTGACCGGAGGTGTGGGTGTGTTCGGGGGAGCGATGAGAGGATGTAGAGCGGCAGTGGGTGGGCGGAGGTTGTTCAGCGTGTTGAGGCGGAGGTTACGTGAGGGTCGGCGAGGCATGTGGGACTGCGGAGCGATGGGAGCGTCTTGCCGGAGGGTGGCTGGAGTCAAAGAAGGTGACGGTGGATAGGAGCGGCCGAGGGTTTAATCGAATGAAAGTGAGGAAAAGAAAGAGGGGGAGATGGGGAATAGTTCTGACCTAATTACGGTGACGAAGGGGCCGGAGCAGGGCAGCAGTCGTATCGAATGTCGCCGGAGAAGAAATACCCAGAGGGGGAGGGCGGCAGCGAGGAAGAGAGCGGGAGGGCGCGCGCTGGGTACGGCGCGACGCGGGAAGAGCAGGCGAAGGTGGCTCTGCTGCTGGTATTGCAGGAGAGCGACGAGATGGAGGAGGAGGAGCCGCTGGAGCTGGTGGGTTTCTGCCGGAGTGGGAAGAGAGGAAAGGTGGGGGTTTTTCTCCGTCAGGATCGAGCTGCCAGAGTCTGCTGGCGACGCTGGTCCTTATAATGGCGGAGGCGGAGGGGTGGGCGCAGGGAGGCGACGTGCCTCCCTCGCCGGAGAGTGGTCGGAACTGCGACCCATACCTTCCACACGTTCGCACGGAAGGTGTGGGCGAGGGCAGAGGTCATGGCGGTGTCCCTGCGACAGCAGACATCGCAGGGAACACCCGGTTCAACTGGCAGGTACCCTCCCTCACACTGCGCGGCGCCATGCTCCACGCAAAGTCGACGGAGCATGGCGCTGCTCAAAGATTTGCAGGAGGGACCTGTATGCAAAGAACGACGAAGAACCTAGGGGCCAAAATGCAAGGGTTTTGAAAGTGAGGGTCAAAAAGTAATAGATGAGGACCAAAATGCAAAGTCGATCAAGAAGGTCTCATCTTAGGTTCAAGTTTTTATGCATGACTAAATGGGGCCTAAGGATTCTAATGGTGAATTTTATTTCTAGGTCAGACCTTGTTTGACTTTCCAATTTATGTAAAAATCCAAATTAAATCATTAATTAGGCATGGTTCTCAATTTAGGTAAAAATGGGTTCCCAAGGCTAAATTGAAGATTCTAAATCCTAGAGATTATTTTTATATGAATTTTAGAGGATTTAGTCGATTTTTACTCTACCTCGAACCTCGTGAATTGAAGTAGGTTTGTTTTAGGGTTACAGAATGTCATTTAATTCCTTGGAGTTGCTGTAGCCCTTGTTGGATCAAATCATCCCACTTTCCTTCTTATTAGGATAGTTTGACCTATGTTTGGATCCTGAGTTACCCTGTTTACTTATTGTGTTGGTGAAATTGCATTTTTACCCCTTATGACCTGTTTTCTTTACAAACTTAGAATTTTCTGAGTCAGGCCTTTCTATGAGTTATGTAGGAGCTTTTTCTCGCATATCTAAGTTAGATTGTGCTAGTTAGGGTTCATGATGAGGTTCTCATCACACTCCTAGCCCAATCAAGTTCCCTCTTAGAAACAAAACCAATTTGAAGGGTATGGATAGAATCAAACTTTTTATCAACCTGGGCTATCTCAAAAAGACATCAATGCCCAGGTTATGAAGACCTTGTAGGGGACGCAAAGTCAAATGTCAGAGGTAACCTGTGTTGTTACAAACCTCCATAATCAGATTGGGGTTACTCTAACTCAGAGACTTGCAGGACATCTGCCTTCCTAGCCCATACTCAACCCTACCAATCAGAGGAACCACTATCAGGGCAGAAATTTGAATCACAATCATCAGCCTCCCATCAACCAGCACCATAGCACCCACCAGGTTTCCCTCGACATTAAGCCCTGCAAACTCCTCCCAGGAACAACCAAACTACTAATGCAGTTACTTTGAGGAGTGGGAAAATAAATCCAGGGCCCTCCCACCAAAATGATGAAACCCATCTTATACTTGTGCAAGATGACTCTCCTTCAACCTTCACCACGAAAGAAAAAGACCAAGATCTCCCAGGAAAATCTCCAATCCCTTTTCCCCAAGCATTACACTCCACCACTCCCAAAAGAAAGAAATCTGAGCCCACAAATGAAGAACTAATGGAATTATTTGGGCAAGTTCAGATCAACATCCCTCTCCTAGATGCAATCAAGTATATCCCTGCCTATGCTAAGTTTTTGAAAGATGTTTGGACTCCAAAAAGGTATGCTAAAAATCTAGGAAGAGTGCATCTTTCGTAAACAGTAAGCTCTGTCATACAAAGCAAGCTACCTCCTAAGATGAAAGACCCAGGCTTGCCTTTAATTTCGATAACTATTGATGATACTACTTTTAACCGTGCCCTTCTCAATTTTGGGGCCTCAGTCAATATCATCCCCACTATTTTATTCGATGAATTCAAGATCAGTAATCTAAAGCCTGTCGAGGTCACTTTACAGTTAGCAGACCAATCTTCAAGCAAACCCATGGGGATTGTCGAGGATGTCCTTATCAAGGTCCAGAATTGTCTTCTCAGTTGACTTTTTGGTCCTTGACATTGAGGTACCTGAGAGCTTGATCAATGCCCCTATCATTCTTGGACCACCTTTTTTGGCCACCACAAAAGCAAATATAAATTATCATACTAGTAAAATAGATATCACTTGCGCTGGCCAAACAATTACCTTGGATATTTTCAAATCCTCCAGGAGATTCCATGATGATGATTTCTTTGAGGACTCAGATACTAAAATATCTAATTTAGTGGAGGAAACAATGCTTGTGGATTCTCTTCCCGACCACAATTCTTTGAAGATTCTGACTCTGAATCAGTGGTTGGCGACATCAATAACCTGGAGACTTGTCAAAATTCCAACTCTCTTCCTTACTCATCACCTCACCACCCACCCTAACTTCAATTCACCCTCCCCTCCTAACTTCACCTACCCTTCACCTCACTAAAGTTTCTTCCACTCCCTTTCTCTTGGACCTATCACCTGATTTCCCCGCATATAATTTCCATCTTGAACTAAAACCCTAGCTAGACTCGGGTATTTTTTCCATTTTTTCAAGTCATTTCAGTTCCCCTACTTCCACTACTTACTTTTCAGGGGACCAAGAGGAAGAATTCATTTTCAGGGGCATTTAGGTGTCCAACTATCTTCATGACTGACCCTCTTCCGTGCATCACTTCACACCCGACTAAATAGCATTAAAGAGAGCAATGGATGAGAGGTAACCCATTCTTTTTCCTACTTTCCCTTTCTCTTTCTTTTCAGAGGTTTTGATCATCCTGAAGCTGATTGCCTGTCACTAAGGTGATCTCTTTTCCCTTCCTAATGCATGAGGGCATTGCATATCATAACCATGACGAGTGTTAAAATTTTGATAATCTTTTCAGGACTTTCAAAACCTAAAAATATTAAAATTTTTTTCTTTTTTGCATGCATTCTCATAAAAATTAGAAAAATCATAAAAACTTTTTGAAAAAATTTTGAAGACCTAGGACTAAAGTTGAAGGATCACTTCAAGGTACACTATCATTTAATCTTTAACAAACAAGGGACGAGGATGTGGACTTGATTGTTAGAACTTTTGGGTCTATTTTAGACTCGATCAAGTATTGTTTGATAAATTCCTCCTGAACTCTTGATGATTCAGGTAACTTGATCTCATTTTGCAACTTGAAACTACTTGGCTTAGTCTCCAACCCAAAAAATTGCATCTCTTTCGTAATCCTTGCATCAAAAATTTCACACACAAAGCTAACACTACCCAAGCCCAAAAACATTTAGAAAATTTAGAAAAGACCCTTATTTATTCTTAGTGAAAATTTGAGGCAAATGATTGGTGTGAGTTCCCACCGTCGAGGAGGGAGGTACCTCCTTTGAGGATGCGATGTTAACATGTTACTGCCTCGACGTTGCTCCATATCTATATTTCATGTCTTTAGATGAAGCATTAAGCTGCAATTTTATGGCTCAGGTGTCTTGGACGGTGCTCTACCATAGCATCAGAGTAAGAGCCTGAGTTTGCTTGGAATGCCCCTTTACACTCCATTGTGTTTTGGGGTTGTGAGCTCCTGGGGTGTGTCTTGGTAGGTACTATCTGAAAGTACCGGCACCAGAGCCCCCTTGAGGATTGGTAACGGGAATGATGATCCTGACACATCTATAGTAGGAGTGATATGAGAATAAGCATGGGGGAAATTAGAAAAAAAAGTTTCAATAGCATGTCCTTATAAATACCCCAATAATGTTGGCATTTCACAAAGCACTGACACAAGATTTTATTGGTTATGTAAGTTGCGAGTCGAATTCGAGAGCCAAGGAAATCCTAACTGTAAAAACGATATCGGGTCATTTGAATTAAAATAGAGTTAACTTGTGAACTTCTGAGAGATACATTGATCTCGATTCATCCAACTTTAGGATTTGAAAATAAATCCCAAGGTTTTATCTCTAACAAATCTCGTACCTTTCCTATTTTCAATCAATCGAAGTCCTGTAATTTTATTCTCCTCAAAAGTAAAAAAATTAGCCGTTCCCAAAAAATCTATTTTGTGAAAATAGCTTTGCTAAGAGACTATCCAAAGATAAGTATGGGGGGTGTGATAAACGACAGTTTATCATCATTCTTATGCCCTAAAATAGACCTAGCTCTTAGGGTTTTAACTCTGCAAATGGGTTTTTGAGTTGCATTTAGGCATTCCAGTAGGTTAGGCATGCATTGCATCATTTTGTATTTTTAATGTGTTTATTTGAGTGTTAGGGATAAGCGAAGAGTCAGATCCCACAAACCCTAGCACTTTGGAAGGCAGAAGATGAAGAGGAAGCCCAAATTCAGCTGGATCCAAGCTAAATCTATCTCATCACAATTGGATTCTAGGTCCACATAGTTGAGCTAGCTCATCTCAGCTCCATTCATCTCATTTTAGCGGGATGGTAGCTCAAACTAGCTCAACTCAGTTGACTTCAGCTCAATTCCAAGTCAACCTAGTTGGGACTAGCTCATCTCAGCACCATTTGGCTCATCTCAGCTGAATGGAAGCTTAGCCTACCTCAACTTAATTGATCCTAGCTCCATACAGCTCTTAGAAGCTCTACCTAACTAGAATTAGCTACTGCCATCAACTAGCTAAGCCTAGTTAGTTAAAGAAGTTCTCAACTAGCTCGGGTCAGCTTAACTCCAGCTCCCAAAGACTTAGATCAGCTCAACTTGGTTGAGTTGAGCTACTTGACCTAAGCTAGCTACCTCAGCTAGTTGGGTAGCCTTCGGGAAGACCAGGTCCAGCTTACCTTAGCTTAAGATAGAAGAAAACCAGCTCAACTTAGTTTTGCTTGGCAGCTAGCAAAGAACTAGCAAGTTAAGCTAACTATTGAGCTCTTCTTCAGCTATCTTCAGCAATAGTCAACTTAAGCAGCTTCGATGCAACTCCATTTCAGCTCCTCCTCAACAAACCCTAATCTTCCTAGTTCCTCCTCCATTCACCTACTAGCAAAGCTAGCTTAGCTTAGCTCTTCCTACTCTCCATGGCTAGCCTTAAACTCCACCTACATAAACCTCCACTTAAACCCTACCTAAGTCCACCTAAGCTCCACCTATTCCTACTCTATTTTGGCGCCAACCAAGACACCACCCTTCAACCCACCACCATCACCAAGGAACACCAATAAGTTGGCACCAACCACCCCCCATAACCACCCAAACTAGATGCCACTTTTCCCTCCAAAAATCACTCCATCTCCACCCTACACCTAAGCCCTAAACCCATCTACACCCTCCAAAAATTTCCTCCAAAACCACACTTCTAGAAGCCTTCAAAGTTGGCGCTAAACCATGGCACCCTTCCATGGTTGGCGCCACCTTTGGTGCCCCTCCAACTAGCAACTACCACCCGCTACCACTCCTTCATGTGGCACCAACACATCTCCACCCTAGGATCCCCATAACCACCACTTAACTTCATCCCAACCATCCATCTATACTCCACGCTAACCCTTCCTTCCCTTCTTATATGTACCAACATTCCACCACCAAAAAGACCATCCTTGGTTACCAAAAGTCCTATACCAACACCTACATAATTCGGCCAAGGAAGGACGAGAAGAAAAGAAGATCAAGGGGGCAACATACCCGCCCCCTTGGTGCCTTCTTCTTCTTCTCTCTTCTTGCTTGTGCCACACCAAGGAGCACTCTAAGAAGGATGGCCAGGCAGGAATAATAATTTGGTGGATGTCCACCCTGGAGGAGGAATTAAGTGGAGGATACTAGGAGGAAGGAAGACCTCTTCATAGTGCAGGAGCAACCGCACTTGGAGCGAGAGTGTCTTCAATTCAGTTGGAGGATTTGTTTCTTCATCTCTTTTAATTTCTTGTATTAGCTAGTGTTTTTATTATTTTCTTGTAGCAAGCATTCCTCTGCTTATCATTCATTTGGCTAGTAATACAAGAATTCAGTTGCCTTTCACTTTCCTTCTTTCAATTTCTTGTGTTCCTTGTTTCTAGTAATTGTAGTGCACAACTCTTTCTCTAATTATCCTAGGTCTCCATGCACCTAGGGTGAACTTAGAGAGGAGTTCATCTTGTCACTTAATTTCTAGTTGATAGGCATAGTCTCGTTAGCATAATCATCTTTGCAATTGTACCCATTATCACAAAAACCCTGAAAATAAAAAAAAACTAAAATTACAGAAAGAGAAGTGTTGATTTGAGAGGTGAGAGAGAGAATCATTTATTTGACTCACAAAATTAACCTCCTTAGACGACCCTAAATATCGCCACTATTTAGGTTTATAAAATTGAAAGCTGATCGGGTTTGCACGTTGCAACGATACTATTTCGCATTAATTATAAAGCATATAAATCTCACATCAATTGTGTAAGTGTGCCTAGGACCTAGGGTGTTATATTTTGGGCTTTTTAACACATCTCTAAGGAAATTAAAAAGCATGAAAAGCGAAAAATACAAATATATTGAAAACATAAAACTATCCTTTTCTTCATGCTCTTGGTCTTCAAGTTGACACCAATGTTCCATCTTTATGCTCCTTGATCGGGTCTTTGCGCAATTTGTAATTACGATTTTTAAGATTGTTGTAATGCACAAAAATCAAGTCGCTTTTAAAATTTGTAAACCTAGATAGGGAAGTATCCGGGGTTGTCCAAGGAAGCCAAATGTTTGCAAAATACGTCTCTTACTTGAAACTGAAAATCACCTTTCTTTTTGTGTTTTTAAATATATAATTTTTATAGGTTTTGAAATAACGGGAAAATATACGAAGTTGTTGGCGAAAAAGCGAACTACTCCTAATAGCTAATACCTAAGTGATAGAAACTGCTTTCTTTCTAAGCTCACCCTAGGCACGTGGAGGCCTAGGGTAATTAGAAAGAAAGGGGTGAAAGTGCACTAAAGATAAAGCGAAAAATTGCAATAAAAATTTGACAAAAGCTATTAAGAAGGCAATTTTTATAGAAAAGAGGATTTGTTTTACACAGAAACACTAGTAGAGGAATGCTTCTACTACTAGAAATAAAAATGCATAAAATAAAAATAATGATCCTATGAAAATGTCGATGAAGAAGATGAAGCTCTTGCTCCAACTACGGCTGCTCCCGTAGTTAAAAAGGGCTCCTTCTTTTCTTGACTTCCTCCTCCAAGGTGTGGCTTTCCCAGGCAAGCCCTAAGGGGGGGCGTGCACTTGCTCCTCCAAGGTGGAAGCTTCCACCTTAATTGATCTCCAAGGGTGGGCGTGTACTACCCTTCTCCTCCAATGCTTGGCCGTCCTCCAAGTTGAAGAGAGTCTCCTCCTTGGCATGGCACAAGAAGAAGAGTGGGAAAGAAGAAAGCACCAAGGAGGCAAGGGATAGCCTCCTTAATCTTCTTCCTCCCTTCTTCTTCTTGGCTATGGGGCAAGGGTAGAGTTAGGGTGGAATTAAACTAAATGGAGGATGGGTTTTTAGTGGTGGTTAGGTGGGTATATATAGAGTAGGATGGAGGGGGGTTGGCGTGGAGATGATGAAGGGATAAGATTAGGTTTAGGATGGTGGTTAAGGATCCTAGGGTGGAGTGATGTTGGTGCCAACTCAAAGGATGCATTCTAGAAGGGGGCTTAGGTGGCGCCGACTTTGGGTTCTAGAAGGGGAGTAGGTGGATGGCTAGGATAGGTTGTAGGGTTAGGTGTAGGGACATGATGTGCGGGTGTTTTGGCATCAAAAGGGAGGGCTTCTAGAATGCTATTTTGGCGCCAAAATGGAGTAGAGGTGGAGGTAGCTTAGGTGGTCTTAGGTGGGCTTAGTTGGTGGAGCTAGTTAGGGTTAGGTTAGGTTGATGGTTGGCCAAGGGAGATGGAGCTTAGCTAACTTAGCTAGTAGGGAGTTGGGTGGGAGGTAGAGGGAGCTAGGTTTAGAGGAGAGGAGCTGGAGAGGAGAAGTCTAGAGCTGAACTAGAGCTGGCAGCTGCTGAAGAGGATGGCATGGAGCTGCTTTAGCTGGCTTAGCTGAAATATGTTCAGATGAGCTGGGTCTGATATTCCCAGGGAGGACCTAGCTAGTTGAAGTAGCTAAGGTAGCTTAGCTCAACTAAGTTGAGCTAAGTTGAGTCCCTGGGAGCTGGACTTGGGCTTCCTGAGCTAAGATGAAGTCATCTTTAGTTGGTTGGAGTTGAGTGGATCTGGATGTAGCTGGTTCTGAGTTGAGGTGAACTCCAGTCAACTTAATTGAGCTAGCTAGAGCTCCCAGTGAACTGACAGGAGCTGAGATGAGCTAGTCTTAACTAAGTTGAGCTGGATCTGAGCTAACTTGAGCTAAGGTGAGCTAAGAAGAACTCTCTTGAGCTGCCATTCAGCTAAGATGAGCTGAATGGAGCTAGGATGAGCTAACCCTAGTTCAAGTAAGTTGGAATCTAACTATGGTGAGCTGGATCAAGATGAGTTCCAGTTGGTTTGAGCTTCTTCTTCACCAGTTGCCTTCTCGAGTGCTAGGGTTCTTGAGATTTGATTATCTGTATATCCCCAACACTTACAAAAACACATCAAAAAGACAACGAAAATGTGTGATGCATGCCTAACCTAGTTTATGCTTAATGAAACCCAAAAACCCATTTGTGGAGTTAAAATCTTAAGAGCTAGGTTTGTTTTAATGTATAAGAGTGATGATAAACTGGCATTTATCACTCCTTAATTCTTTTCTCCTCCATTAAGCTCGTCCATGATCTTGAGCTTGAGCTCTTTCACACTTGCTATCATTTGCATTTAATCCGAAACTTTAAACTCAAAAGCAAATGTCAAATAACAAGTGTTTTGTTATCATCAAAATCAATGACATGGTGCAGTTGCACCAACAGATTAGTGCCCTCTTGAGGAATTAGATCCAGATGATACCATCTTACTTTCTAAAGGTCCTAATTTTTCTACCCTTAAAAGTCTACCTATAGAGCTAAACTCCAATCCGTAATAGACTAAAAATCCAAATTTACAAAAGGATTCATACTAAGAATGATTAAGGCCTCAAGCAAGTAAGAAACTCAAAAAAACAATGTACGACATCAATCAAACATTGTTGAAACTCCTAAAGAGAATGAAAGAAAAAGAATGATTAATCAAGCTTGAGAAGATCAATGAGGCTAGCCTAGAGAGAAACGTAGGAAACCTTAAAATTGAGTTAAATGATAAGGAACCCAATAAAATTGAAGCTTAATCATACAAAAAACTTGGGAATCAATTAAGTGAATCAAGAATAGAGATAAATCAAGATCTTGGAGAATAATCACGCGAGGATATTCAAGAGGAATCATTTCCTTATAAGAGGGCTTGTGTTAATGATTTAGAGATTGAACCACAGATTGATCTTGATACTCTCTAAGATAAGCCACCAAATGATTTTCATGAAAAGCTTGAATATGAGGATCCAGAGTTTAAGGTAGAAAACAAAGAAGAGTAGCTCCATTTACAAGGAGTTTGGTCTTGAACAAACCAATTAAATCAATGAAAATGTCTCATATTGATCTCGTGACCGTTTCAAGCATTCTCGGTTTGTGGTTAAACCTATAAGTCGTTCGCTCAAAGTACTTATAGTTGCAACTTGGTGATTCCCTGTAGAGACATCACCAAGCGCCCTTACATAGCCTAATTCCCATTATTTGACTTTTCCCAAATATCAAGTGAATATAAAAATACAACTTATCTTCTTCATTACATTTTCACATTGCTGCTAGAGAGGAAGAGAAATCGAAAAGGCTAGGAAGGAGCTACCACGAGGTTATGGGAAGGTAGGAAAGGTAAGGAATTCCCTTCTTCCTCAACATGCTAGTGTTTCATGTGGGTTTCTTATAATTAGTGGTTATTTTATGGTGAAGAATTCAGTGAGACCTTTCATGAGCACGACGGTTTTGCCATTTGATGTTTTCATGTCGAGGCAAGTATAGCATAGACTACTATCCCATTACATAACATTGGGGAGTCTGAGACATGTCTTCTATCAACTGATGGTGCAGGATCTTTTAATTCTTTAGCATATAGAAATGCTACATATGTTGTTTATAATAAGAAATAAACCTTTGTTAAGCTTTCTATGGGTTTGGCAACTTGGTCATTGATGAATTGATGAGTGTCTAGGGCATGTATATATAACTTTGTCTACTACCCCTCTGCACTTCCTAGGGGAGTACTAAGCATAGTTTACCAGCTAGCAATGCATGATTTACTGAATTCTAAGTTTTATGTGGTGCTTTCCTTTGTTTCATTTATATTTTGTATAAGTTAAGATTTTGCCAAAATTTTTGGTTGAAATATGATTTGCATAAAGGAAAAGAATATATGTTAAATGTAGATGCAATGTATGTTACATCTTTCATTTTCATATGTATGATATGTAATTTTATGTTGATAAGGTGATGCATATGAAAAGCTATGAATCTGAGAATGAGGAGAGGACCCTCTTACTTGGCTAAGTCTTGATTTGAAAAGGATCAAAACCCTCCTTTAGTATTGGGGTTGTGCTGCTTGCAAGTAAGACTCCCCTAGCATTACTTGTATTTCTTATCAACGATAATTGGGGGGTTCTCTGAGAATTATTCATGTTGCTTACAATCAAGGCCACGGATCCTAGCATTTTTTTAGTGCTATTCCTTAAGGGTAGTCGGAGGCAAGTTTTACTATCAAGGTAGGTGAAATGGGCCCTATTTAGGATGAGCTGAAGGGATGCGAATGAAACACTACATCTAGATCTCCTTGTAGTTACAAGAGATGATTACATGAACATGGTGACCACTATTAACATTGCATAATGTTTTTTTAATTACATTGTTGTCTTTTATCCATTTTCATTACTAAGTTTTGTGCTTACCCTTTTTGTTGGAGTTGCTCAGTCAAAAAAAATGAAAGATGTGAACTTGATTTCAAATAATAAGAAGATGAATAAAAAAATTAAAGATAAAATATTTAAATACTTATGAAAAATTATTCTTATGTAGCTTTGTATTTATTATACTTTTAGCCTTTGTAATAACATAGTTGAATTGTGGCAATTGTCAATTGAGAGAAATGATGGGATCATCAGATTGGCAGCCGACAACCTCAACCTCGCGAGATCTCAACCTGGACGGGCTTCTTCGCCCTTCGACTCTGATTCGCGGAGTAGCGGTCGTCACACCGGTTTGCATAGCCTGCGTCACCAGCCCCGATTTCAGAAGCGAGGAGACGAGGGATGGCTCGCTCGACCGAAAACCTAGGTGGGCAGCACATCCTCCTCCTCTCGATCTTGCCCTCACTGGAAGTCGGATGCTGCTGCATCTTTGAGTAGATGGCCTCAGCCGTCTCCAGCACGGTGGTGGGGAGGCTCTCGTAGACGATTGTAGCACCACCATGCCGATCTTCGTGTACGCCTCCGGTGGGTGCAGATGGTGAGGGGCAATGACCACGGGGAGGAAGGGTCATGGAGGTGTGATCGTGGTGGAGGTAGTGGGTGGAGGGATGTTGAAGCGGAAAATCTTCGCAAACGGAAGTTGAGTTTTGAAAACCTGTCGTTGTAGTGGGATTTGCAAGAAAAATCAACAGATAAATTTAACTGAAACTCGAAAACAATTCTAGGTCGAACACAGGGAGGTGGACATTTGATTAAAAACTACGTTTGTTTTATTTATCATGAAGCAGATTAGCCGATCGAATTGAATCTAAACTAGCTATCTACTTAAAGAATAAATAATAGAAGAAAGAGAGAATATTACAAATAAAGAGAAAATAGAGATAGAATAAACATGGATTTCATTACCAAAGAGCAATGTTCATTACAACTACTTGCTAAAACTACTCGCTACACTAGAAAGCAGGAAATCTTTACTAGAAAGCGAGAAATCTACATTAGAAAGTGGTAAAAGAAGGTGAAGAGAAGTTATTCTCCTAGACGGCTGCTTGGAGGACGAGCTACAACGACGAAGCGCCCAGACGAAGGTGGTGAGATGTGGGATGAAGGAGAACAACGAAGGACGAAGGAGAACGGGGCAGGACGATGTCGTAGCGGGATCTGCTTCCTGAATGGTGGTGAGAGGACCACGGCAAAATGCTCCATGAACGGGGTGAGAAAGTGGAAAAATTATATTTGAACTCTAATGGAGCATCTCGGGTTTGGGACAAGCTCTTAGAGCTTTGGAGGGGTAAGAGAAGAGAGGAAGGGATGAGAAATTCGAGTGGTAGGGATCTCCTTTTATAGTTGTAGGGATTGAGGGCAATTTGGATATTTTACGCTTGAAAATATTAATTTAGGGTCTTTAGTGACAGATTTAAGCATCACTAGAGCCCTTGAATGTGGGCATAGGTCACGTGCATGTGCTGCCCTCTCCTCTCCCTACGCACTCAACGCACGCGCATGTACGTGCATCCTCAGCCGTCCGATCCTTGCATCTGATGGCTTAAGATCACGTGCGCCTCATGTGTTAAGTGGCAACGCGGCCTCTTTCATTGCCCTTGGATCAAGGATCAACGACCTAGAATCACGCTCGCACGCCTTCACAAATTGTGCCTCCCGTGCATCTAATCTCACATGAGATTGGGCATCATCTTGCGCGTCTGGCCGATCGGTTGATCTGTGCCGTTGGCGCTCAATCGAACGGCTCGATTTCACGCTTGCGCGCAAGAAGGATGGGCGCCACACTCAATTCGAACGCGCGCCTCTTGCATGAACAGTGCCTCGACCGCTGTGCTACGCAGCGGTTTGAGGCACGTTCTTGAATTCTTCCATACACTCTCTTGACTGTTGGATTTCAATCCAACTGTCGAGATCATCCGAGCCTTTGCCTTCAGAAGATAAGAGTGCTGCTTGGTGCGCGATGTGGTGTGTTCTCAGTCGTTGGATGGGCATCCAACGGTTGGGATTCATCGAGCGGGCGAAGAAGAGATTCTACGGCCGGTGCTGGGAAGCTATGATGGCGCTATGTGGTGCCATCATGGCCGTTCATCTTCTGTGTCTTGTAGATGGTGCCACGGTTGTTGGATTGGACTGATTTTCATGCCATTGGGTTGCGATCATTGATTTGAACCCATCCGTGCGGTTGGATTTGTCTTTTGATGTACTTATTTACACCATCTTGGCCCCTTGACCTCTGATTTTTCTCGGACTGCATTTGATGCTATGGAAGTTCGATCAGGGCGATCTTAGAATCGTTGAACTCCGATCGTCGCCCTGATCAGATCCATACAATTGGATCTTTAATATGAGGCCTTGATTAAATGTCGCCCTATCACCTGACCATAAAAATGAGAAATTAACTTAAAATTTATACAACCTAATCTAAATGTAAGATGATGCATGTTATACAATATTAATAATGTATGATGCAACTATATGTCTAAGAACATGCAAAAATAGATGATTTATGTGATATAAACATGTTTGCATCACACCCCCATGATTATCTTTTGTTAGTCCTTAATAAAACTACATGCTATTTATAAAAGAATTAGGTCAGATTTCTTGAGCAATAGTTATTTTTCAATGCTTATGAATTTCAATTATGACCTGAACTATAAAGACACAACAGCGCTGGGTGTCTGCCAAAGTGTAGACTACCTTAAGCCCTCGCCTTATTCAAAGAAGGATCTTTTTCTTCTTTTCTTCTTTTCTAATTTTTTTTTGGATTTTTGAGTTTAAGGTTTCGAAGTAGCTTTCTACAGCCACTCAACCCACCCAAGACTTGAAGAGAACCCTAAGTTCTAAGCATCTTTATGTGAAATGTGTTAGACTCACTGATCGGCGATTAGAACGGACTTCAGATTTCTATGCCCCTAGGTGACCTTGAAAAGAAATTCTGCCTAAAGGTGTATTTATTCGACCGGTAGCTTTCTCCCTACTTTTATTTTTATGGGATCAACACAAGGGTGAACCCAGTGTATATCTCCCCGGCTTATTCTACTTCTCTGCTTCTTCCTAAGTATTTTGAAATTATACATGCATTTCTTGAGCTAGGTTCTGGACAACCTACCAATGGGTTGTTACTCCCGATAACTTGCTAGCCATGCTTGTGCAGTGAAGTATGGCTTATTTATTTTTCTTTTCTTTTCTTTTCTCCTTTTCTTTTTTTTTTTGTTTTCTGTTTGGATATTTTTCTTTTCTCTTTTCTTTCTTTAAGTAGGTAGCTTCCCTAATCTAAGATTTACCTAAAGGCAGCAGGAAAAGAATGATCATGTGACTGGGCTCTGGATAACCTACCAATGGGCTGTTACCCACGATAACTTGCCAGCCATACCACCCTCGAAGGTTCATTAGCTACCCAATTTCTGTTAAAATCATCAAAAAGTGAGTCAGTGCAAATAGTGTGTAGATGCTTAGACTTAAAATTTCCTCAAATCAGAGGGCGGGTTGATAAGTCGTGTACTTATCACCCCAACTTATTTAACACAATTAAAGATAAATTCAAAATGGCAAAGACTCGATAAACAAATCCACATTTTAGTAGACACCCGGGCTGATTAAGCTTGAAGACCTGAAGGGTCTAAGTGATCAAGTTATACAGTTTTATTTCCTAAGATTGAAAATTTTCTAAAGTCTAAGTTCTCTTTCCTAATTCCATAAGTTTTTTAATAATAAAGAAAAAATAAAAAGAATCTACGGAGCTAAAAAGATAATTCAAAGATGAATATCCACCGCCTCATGCCTATCTAATGCAATGTCCTCATTATATTAAAAAGACATGAAATAGAGTGGAGTAGAGTAGAAAGTGATAAATGCTAGTTTATCATCATTCTTATGCATTAAAACAAACCTAGCTCTTAGGATTTTACTCCACAAACGGGTTTTTGTGCTACATTTAGGCATTAATTAGGTTAGGCATGCATTGCATTTCTTATTGTGTTTTTAATATGTTTTTGTGAGTGTTAGGGATAAACAGATTACCAGATCCCTGGTACCCTAGCACTCAGGAAGGCAACTGGTGAAGGAGAGGCTTTCACTAGCTGGAACTCAGCTTGATCCAGCTCACCACAGTTGGAATCCAGCTCACTTGGATTATGGTCAGCTCATCCTAGCTCCATTTAGCTCATCTCAGCTGAATGACAACTCAACAAAGCTCATCTTAGCTCACCCTAGCTCAGGTCAGCTCAGATCCAGCTCAACTTAGCTAAGTCTAGCTCATCTCAGCTCCCATTAGTCCACAGAGAGCTCTAGCTAGCTCAGCTGAGTTGACTGGAGTTCACCCCAGCTCAGGTCCAGCTACATCCAGCTTCACTCAACTCTAGCCAGCTGAAGATGAATTCATCACAGCTCAGGAAGCTCAAGTCCAGCTCCCGAGGACTTAGTTTAGCTCAACTTAGTTGAGCTAAGCTACCTTAGTTGCCTCAACCAGCTTGATCCTCCCCGGGAGCACCAGACCTAGCTCACCTCAACTCATTATGGTAGAAGCCAGCTTGCTTTAGCTTGGCTTAGCAGCTAGCAAAGAACTAGCAAGCTAAGCCAGCTAAAGTAGCTCCATGCCACCCTCTTCAGCAGCTGCCAGCTCCAGTTCAAGCTCCAAGATTCTCCTCCTCAGCTCCTCTCTTCAAACCCTAGCTCCAATACCTCCTCCTCTACTCCATAGCTTCTAAGCTAGCTTAGCTAGCAACCAGCTCCTTGGCCATCCACCACCTTCAATTCAACCCTAGCTAGCTCCACCAACTTAAGCCCTACCTAAGCTCACCTAAGCTAGCTATCCTACTCCAAGTTGGCACCACCACCTAGCCACCTCTTCACCCCATCATCACCACCAAAAGGCACCAATTTTGGCGCCAAAACCTATCCCTAACTACCCCCCTTTTTGGCGCCAACATCCACCCCCATATCCACCATACACTTAACCCTACAACACATCGTAGCCACCCACCTACCCCTCCTTCTAGAACCCTACTTGGAACCACCTAAACCCCCCTTCTAGAAACCATTTTGGTGCCAACTTCAAGAGGTGCCACCACCCATAACCACCACCTAGGTACCCCTTGGGTTGGTGCCAATCACCCTTAGCCATAGTATCCCTAACTACCCCCCATATCCCATCCTAGCCATCCATTCCAAGAGCCACCTATGCCCCCTTTCCTACACTGTATATACCCACCTATCTTCCCACATTTTCTTCATCCTCCATTAGTGTTTACTTCTACCTATACCCACCTACACCTACAACCAAGAAGAAGGAGTAGAGAAGAAGATTAAGAGGGCACATCACTAGCCCTTTTGGTGCCTTCTTCTCCCCACTCTCTTCAACTTGGGCCATGCCAAGGAGGAGGGCTATTCCAATTCAAGGAGGATGGCCAGGCAAGGGAGAAAGACCTAGGGTGGATGTCCACCCTTGAGGAGGAGAATTGAAGGTGGTAGCTACCACCTTGGAGGACATCATTTGGAGGAGCATCTCAAGAAGGAGGAGTTGGAGGACTCTTTTCAAGCCCAGGAGCTACTAGGCTTGGAGAAAGAAGCCATCATCTTCTTCACCATTTCATTTAGAGGATTTGTGTTTTTATCTTCTTGCATTTCAAGTAGATTAGAAGCTTTCCTCTATATGTTTTGTGTAGAACAAGCTCATTTTTAATTCAAGTTGCCTTCTTTCAATTTTTGTTGCATAGTTTTTTACAATTTTTGCCTAGCATTTGTTTCACTTCCTCTCCCTAATTATTCTAGGCCTCCACGTGCTTAGGGTGAGCTTAGGGAGAGGCTCTACCTGTCACCTTAGGGTTAGCTTTATTGAAATAGGTAGTAGTTGTTTTCCCGCTATCAACAAAATTTGTATTGCTGTTATTTCAAAACCTATAAAAATCATATATATAAAACACCAAAAAGAAAGTTGAGCTCGATTTCCAAGCAAGGGATTTAATTTTGCAAACATTTGGCCTCCTTAGACGACCCTAGATACCCCACTATCTAGGAATATAAATTTAAAAGCGTATGCGATTTGGCTTGTTACAACGACTTAAAAACCCGCTTTTACAAATCATGCCAAACTTCACATCAGAAAGCACCTGAATTGCGTGAATAACAGGTTGGCTCCGAGATGAAAAGAAACTATATACGTGCTGAATTCAGTGCCTTCAGCTAGGCACACTAGAAGAGGAAATAAAGAATTCACAGGTGCAGGTCATCATTAGAATAAGACAATCTAGCTTTGGACCTGCCAGGAGAAGATGTTCACAGATGTGGACTAGATTGTGGTGCAGACCCATGCCCCATGGTCAAGTATATCTAAGGTTTTGGATAAAAATTACCCAGAACCTGATATCGGTATCAATCGAGGTCAGGCCTGCGATTTGTGAGGATGCAACCCAAGTCCAAACAGTTGGATAACAGAGAGATCAAACTCAAAAGAATAATCAATGAATGTTTGCTTGGGTTGGACATTCTCTGAGTCAAAGATGTCATAAGAGTCTTGGTAGAAGGTTGGTGATTTCAGACAAATAGGAACCTTTAGACTCGATCTTTTACTTCCTTTGGAATTGACTTCTCAAATCATTTCCCAATTCCTATCTTCCTCAATCAGAATTTTGAATTTTGGGACCTCCTGCATATTAATCACCCCATCTAAAATGTCCAAGTCCAAGATTTGTTGCTAAATTAGAATTGACTTGGGTCTAGTGATCTTAAAAACAAAATCATCAATATACTCAAAGGGGTGTAATTGAGGAATGGGGCTTTGAATTGAATCCTTCATGAAATCAGGATTTGAATCCACCATGCGAGCCCCAATAGGATCAAGTTCCTCAATTTCAGGGCCATCAAATGATTTATCGAATTCCTCAGGCCCAATTGTCTCACTAAATCGTGTTCTGTAAACTCATGTGAGACTTCGCATAATGATTTGTCACCTTCAGAATTAAAGAATTCTAAATCTGCATTAATGTTTGTCTCAAAATCAATCACTTTCTGATTCATGGAGGCATACGTTTCCTCATTCCCCGGCTCAGGGATCTCAGGTGAAGAAATCAAATCATTCTTATTTGATTACTTTAGAACAATCTGGTCATCCCTGGTCTCATAAAACGTGTTCCCCCTACAGGTGCTTGAGCAGATTTTGACATCAGCTCTCCCATTAAGGGTTCATCCTGGGAATCCTCCCAAGATTGGACTAAAGCAATCACAAATCTCATCCTCAATTTAGATAACTTCCCAAGTAAAAACTCACCCAGGGCCTTATCCTTAACTTCCTGGAGCCAATCCAACAGATACTTGTTAAGATCGTCAATCATTTCAATCAGGGGCTCCAATTCTTCAGGGAAAGGTGTTGGCTGAGCTTCTAAAGATTGTATGGTATTTGATGAGGCATGCTTCGCGTGGTAGAAATCAGGAGTTCGAAGGACCTGCCATCGTATCTCACAAAATGCATCTATCAGATAAAGTTTATAATCGAAACTCGAAAAGTGAGTCCCAGGTCGAACACAGGGAGGCGAATGTTTGGTTTTATAAAAATCCATGCTTCGCTTTTATTTATTTTTGGTAGTTTTTATCCTTCTAATTTTTTTGGCATTTTTAGCAAGCAAGAGATCAAGTCAATGAATTCTAGCTAATCTACTTGCAAAAATTTAAGAAAGAGACAGAAACAGAGAGAGAAACAATCATCTATTTATAAGGAATTGTTTATTACAACTACGAAAGTGGAAAATCTATATTACGAAAGCAAAAGAAAGATAGAAAGAGGTAAGAGAAATCCCCCTCGTCGGTTGCTTGGAGGACGACTCGCTCTGACGTTTCCTAGAGGAAGGTGGTGAAGAGCGGGACGAATGGGGATGGAATCGGAGGACAGAGGGCAGCGTAGGATGGCGTCACGATGAGGATCTTCTTCCCGAAGGAAGGTGACAAGAAGGCCACTGGATGCTCCATGAATGGGGATGAGAGGTGGGAAAACTATTTTCTTTTCTACTCTAGAGGAGCATCCTGGGCTTGGGACAAGCTCTCTCTAGAGCCTTGGAGGTGGTGAGAGGAACAAAGGAAGAGATGGTTTGGAATGGTGGTGGGTAGGTCCTTTTATAGTGGAGGAGGAAGAACAAATTCGCATATGGGTCATTACTGACGTCTGTAAACGTCGCTACAGATCTGGCCTTTCTGTCACTGAAGATCTGTGCCTTCAATTCCTTTGCTGGCACCCATGGGCCATTAGTGACAGCTGCAAGCATCACTAAAGGTCCGCGTCGCTGAAGATCCATGCATATCCTCGCTGGTTACGCCCTGCTAGCACGCGCATCGCGCTCCTTGTCAAGTGCGCGTGTGCTGGCGTGAGTTGGCTACTACTACGCGTAGCTACGCTCTCGCGCACGCGTGCGTGCCTTGTTACTGCGCCGTGCCTCAAGTGTTCAATTGAGGGGGCAACGGGTTTCGAACCCACGCCCTCTCTTTGAGAGGAGCCTTCACAACCAACGTTCTGCAACCAAGAAGTGTTGTGAAGATGACTTAAGGGAGCGCGCGGAGATGGATCCTCAACCGTTGGATCAAGATCCAACGGCTGAGAATGGGTGATGCCTTGATGAAGAGTGGGTGCTAGCCGATGTTGGGTGGCCTGGATGGCACCACGTGGTGCCATCTGGGTCATCCATCTTCTTTCTGTTGCAGAGGGTGCCACGGTGCTCAGATCAAGATGATTCTCGCATTGCCGAACTGCAATCATCACTCTGGATCCATTCGTATGGTCGGATTTTCCATCCGAAACTCGTATGGATGTCGCATTGCCCCCTGGCCATTGATCTTCCTCGAACTTTATATGATGCTACGGGACTCTGATCTAAACGATTTCGGAGGCGTTAGACTCCGATCATCGTCTTGATCAGATCCGTACAGTTGTATCGTCCATCCGAGGCACTAAAATGAATCTCCTCTCCTAACCATAAAAAGGACCTAATTAACCTAAAAAATATACTACTCTAAATGCAGAATGATGCATGCTATGCAATATTTATAATATGGAATGCAAGTCTAAGCCTAGGAACATGTATAAATAGGCATTTTAACCTAAATAGATGTGTCAACATTAGTATTCCTTAAGTTAGCCAACACCTTATCTTGGACTTGGTTCCATATGAAGTGAGGTGGGGATCACATTAATGGAAGTACCCAAGTCGAGGAGGGCCCGATCAGAAGTAATGTTTCCTATTGTGCAGGAAATCAGCAGGGCTCCCGGGTCCTGCTTCTTAGGGGCTAGCTTGTTTAAGATTAGTGTGCTTGTGTTATCAGACAAGACTACTCTCCTATTATTTTCAGATTCTGCACTACACTTTTCTTTATATGAATTTGGTAAACCTTTGGCATAGGTAGGGATTGATCTGATAGCCACGAGGAGTAAAATGATTGTCAATTTGGAAGCCTGAAGTAAGGACATCCTTTCCTCCAATTTCTCCTTCAACTTTTTCTATTTGCCCATACAACAGCAACATACTCCCAAATCAGACTCTAATGTTTTGTTGATCACATTCTTAGTTGGGAGTCTAGAATTCTTACTACGGGGCCTAATGGTGTTGACATGGGGTTGGGTGGGTCCCTTGTGTCTACTACCACTCCTCAAGGTGATGGTATTTGTAGTGGCAAAATGCTGTTGGTTAGTGCCTTGGGGAGGGTTGGGCAAAATAGGAGGCTCCCTGTTGATTATGGTGGGAACTTGGTTCGCTCCAGGAGGGGCTAGGGTAGCCTGATAGATAGCATGAGCTTGAGCATGCGACTCCCCACCACTACCAAACCCTTGAGGCCAAGCTCCTCAATTCTGTACATTCCTTGGCTTTGGTACTGGTTGTGATGATAGGGATCGATCCTATCAGTTGTTTGCACTAAGTTCGGATTACAACGTGTCCAACGAAGTTTTCATTTGTTGCATGAACTGGAGCATTGACCCTTGTATTTCTACCATCTTCAACTTTAAATCAGCCTGCCCGATGGGTTGTTGAGCATTCCACATGGACTGATTAACTTGATTCGGGGACAACTGAGTATATACATGACCCTGACCCATTGCTTTTTGTGGTACATAATTGTTGGGTCGATATTGGGTCTGCTACCCTTGATCTTTCCAAGAGAAGTTAGGGTGATTTTTTCAACTAGGATTGCAGGAATTTGAGTAAGGGTTGGACCTAACACTCTCTTGTATAGCATGAACATCCTCATAAGATGGGGATGAAGAAGGATTAGAAAAACTGGGATCAAAGGCCCCAGTTTGGAACCCATAAGGTTCCAAGAAGACATGGCCCAAAGGTTGAGCCGACTCCAGCTGGTTCACAAACTCCCATCCTGTAGGAGTTTGCGAAGAATGGAATCTCGATCCCTAGGATTGAGTGGATTTAGAAAAATTAGAGTTTCCAGACATCCACTCTTCCATTCGTTTAGCAACCAAATCCCCCTTATCTAATTTATTGCAGATCAATTCCATATCAAATGTATGAGAATCTTGGACCACATTGGCATTTGATCTAGTTTGTTGAAATTGGTTGAAGGTTTCCATAGAGGAGTGGCTTAAAGAGTTTTCACTCATTTCGTGAAACAAATCATACGCGCTATCTAAGTCTTTGTTGAGTAAATTGCCTCTGCAAGAAGCATCCACATGATTATGGAGTTGACCATTCAAGCCGTGGTAAAAAATCTGCACAAGTTGCCATCTAAGCACCTCGTGGTGTGGACACTTCCATAGTGGATCCTGGAATCGCTCCTAGGCCCCATGAAATGGTTCCCCCGGCCGCTGGGCAAAAGTGGTAATTTCCTGTTGTAACTCATTGGTTCGCCTAATTGGGAAGAATTTCTTCAGGAATGCCGATTTCAAAGCTATCCAAGTAGCAATCGATCTTCCAATGGTACGATACCAATGTGCGGCCTTATCTCTGAGTGAATGGGGGAAAAGCCTCATGAGCATCTGTTCTTCATCCACATTCCACGATTTGGTGGTCTGAACTAGAGTGATCAGGTCCTCCAAATGTTGGAATGGGTCCTCTGAGCCAAGCCTGTGAAAGTGTTTAACTAAACTCAAAATCGACGGGGATCATAACACCGGGACGATCGTCATAATTCGAAGGATCATAAAAATCCTTCAAGGGTCGAGCACCCTAACCATTCATTCATTGGAACCATTGCTGCATCTATTGCAATTGGTCCAATTGCCTCTGAATCAGCTCCTGCTGGTTCAAGGGCGGGGGGGGTGGTTGTTGATCAGCCATGGGATCTGCTTGGCTATAACTCAACCTCCACCTCCAGGAATGGTCTATAGGTCCTTCCAAGTGAGGGTTCAATGACCACCTTCCAAGCATGCATTGGAAGGAAGTTGGAAGGACAGGAAAAAGGAGCCTTGTAGCATAAAAAAATGCAAGCTTGTCCTTAGGTTGGGTAGCCTAAAGACTTACAAACTCTTAGAATCCATCTTAAGATTATAAATGATTTACTCTACTTTTATCCGGTCGATCCAACCAGTAAGGAGGGGCTGGCGAGAAGGTTCTTCCTTTGGCTTGCACCTTAGGTTCCTTTGATACCCCCCAACCACGATTGTTTGATGCTACTCCCCTAGCTAGACATCAGATGGACAAGTATAAGCAGGTTAATCGAGAACAATCTCAATCTGGGCCCCGAAGAGCGAATCAATCCTTAAGGCCAACATCTAATCTATTTTAGTTAGACTTGGGATATTTATGCTTTTGGAATGTGATGGGCCCTTTAGATGGGTTGCGCCCTTAATGATCAATTCAAATGTGTGTGCGTGCACAACCAGGGTTTGCAAACAAGATTATTTGATGATGTGTCTTTTAGGGTTTAACCTTGTTTAGTAGCTTTTAGGGTTTAATTTTTAGGTTCATTCAATCAGGTTGTGTTGACGGGCTAAAATGGGGTTTTTAAATCCCTTCATTGTAAATAGCCAAAATAGTTCGAAAATAGATACAATTTATATCTTGAAGAATCATCAGAAAATCTGAGGACGAAAACAGAGAGCAAGTATTGCAATTTAATCTCAAAGATCATAATTCTAGCACATATTTGAACAATAATTCCATTCAAGAATAATGTATATATGAGAATCAGTATCAAAATGCAAAAAGAATAGGGTAAAATGGTGATTTAAATCACCAATTATCCCTCACAATATTAACCCACAAATATCTCAAATATATGAATAGTATTATCAACTCAAATGCTACATCAGCAACCAATATAACCACAGAAGTTTAGAACCAATAGATATCAGATGATAGAATCCAACATCAGATGGCTTAAATGAAGCCTGCTACAGTGCTTACAAGAGACTCAAGGGCCTCTTTCCTTCTTCCTTCAAACCTCAAGAGAAAGGCTTCTCTTCTTCTTCTTGAGCCTTAGGAGAGAGACTCACAGCAGCATTATAATAGAGGCAAAGGCCTCTCAGCAGCCAAGTGTTAGAGTAGGAGGCAAAAAACCCCCCTCTCTTTCCTACCTTCCTTCTCCTCTTTCTCTCAAGAACCCAATCGTAGTCGGATAAACGGATCTAGAACTGGGTGTAGGCCTACGGGCGTGATCGCATGTGAGCAGTGGGGCTAGGCTGGAGTGCAGATGTGCGGGTAATGGGGACCCGACCCCCGTGTCTTGGGCGAGGGGTCGGGGAGAAAAATTCCTCTTATCTCTCTTGGCTCGCTTCAATCTTCATGATGTGGGACTATGTGTCCCATAGTCCTTCGTCACGTGCAGTTGGAAGATGAGAGCTTCAATTGGGGCCGCAATGGTGGATGAAAGCCCAAATTGGAGACTTGGAGATGCTCCTAAAGGAAATCTGCAGTTCCTGGGGAAGTTTCCTGGGTCTATCGTTGCTAGAACACCACGAACGAGGTCGGAGAAGATGACATGGCGGCGGAGCTCCAATGGAATACCTAAAATCACGAGAACGGCCTCACGGCCACATCAAATATTCTTAGGAGCTTCGTGCAAATGAGGCGAAGGTGATGGTGGCAATGGCGTGTGATGAGAGTGCGTGTGTGAGCATGGCAAAGGCGGAGAAGGTCGGAGTATGTGAAGGTGTTTAGTGGAGGGCTAGGGTGAGCAATCCCCTCAATTTCTTAAGGGGTTTTGTTCGTGAGGATTCGACGATGCTTTTGGGACTGGTGGGAGGCAATTTGGTGGTTCGTGGCGATGGGAATGCCTTGCCAGAGGTATGTCGAAGAGGTGGAAAGCAACGGTGAAGCGAGCGTGACGATGGTCAAAAGAGAGGTTTAGAGTTGTTGAGATGATGAGCGGATGCTGAGGTGTCGAAGAGAGTAGCTAGTGGATGAGGAGGAAGCGGAGGAGGCGTCGGCCATGATGAGCCAACGTCGGAGAAGGTGAATGCTCTGGGAGAGGGAACAATGATGAGGAGGAGGTCGGAGAGCGCCTCGCAGGTATGGTGAGGTACAAAATGCGATGGGGAAGAAGAACCAGCTGCCTATTGTACGTTGCGGCCGACAAAGAATCTGGAGGAAGGTGGTTGCTGGAGTAAAGTTTGGAGCAGGCTGGAGAGGGAGAAAAGGAGAAATTTTTGGCCTAGAAACTTGCTAAGGAGGTGAGGTTGTCCATGAGGGTCTTTTATAGACCTTCAAACAAGCTTCCAAGCTTGGAAACAATCTTGAAAGGTTCGGCTTTTGAAGAAGAAGGATTCTTGAAATCCTTGGATTCGCTCAGGTGATTGAGATGGACTTGGAGCTTAGGAATAGGTGTAATTGATCAAGGAATTCCTTAAGACCATCCCTTCCAAATTTGGAAGGGATTGGTCAATCAATCAAGGTAGAATCAGATATTGAAGCTCGGATCTGATGGGTTCACAACTACCATGGTGATAGGGACCCAAATGTGAAGAATATAATGAAGTTAGGGGGATCTTTGTAAGGATTTTCTAAAGTTAGGGGTGTATGTGATAAAGAAAGAGTCTAAATGGACCAAAATGCAAACTAGGTTGAAATGATCTCTGATTGATCCCAAATTTTGGTACAAACCTAATTTAAACTCAAGAAATCTGATGGTGAAGTAAAATTTTGGTTTTGACCAAGTTTGAATGGATAATTTATGAAGAAACCCAATTAGGGTAACTTCCTATATGAGACTCTATTTTAGGTCAAAATGAGTTCAGATGGTTAAATCAAGGATACTGATTGCATAGCAATCATGGGTCCTAATCATCCTAAATAATGTTTGAACCCAGCTTAATTTGTGGATATTGCACTCATATCTTGCATATCATACATTGCATCAGTCTATTTAGAATAAGATGAGATATCCTGCTATTTAATGGTTTTTACCACTATTTATAGATAATAAAGTAATCCAGGATGGAGATAGTGGAATAAAGCAATAAATGAAGAAGAAGACTGATCCATATAAGAGGAGTGAGGAGGATAGCCTTATCCCTACCCTTAGAAATCCTAGGACAACCTTCCCAAACATAAAACGACCTCCATTAGGGCACCTTAGCCTTAAAACCCAAACATGGATAGCACTATCCATGTTCTTATCCTCCCTATCCCTCTCCAAAACACTTAGGAACCAAAACCCACCTTAGAAAACCTAAAACCCACTCTCCAGCACCTCTTAGGACGTCCAGACATCTAGCTGGACGTTTGATTTCTACATAATAACAATCGAAGAAGCCAAAACTCATACTGACACAAAATTGGATGTTTAATTTAATGTCCAGACGTCCAATTTTGTAATATAAGACATCTGACCACTATCGTGGACGTCTGATATTGCTGTCTGGTTCCTGATTTTGGTGTTAGAAGCCCTAGCTTGACTATTTTGACCTAAGAACCCCACCGGACACCCTAGGAAACCTAATTAGAGACCTCCTAAGCCTAGTCCACTATCCATAGCCCTACTTATCCTATCCCTAACCCAATTGAACCATCCCATACTTAATTGGGTGCATCTACAGTTGATTGGGTGCACCTTAGCCCAATTAGATCCACCCAGGATCTAATTAGCTCATACCTATTAGGGTTACCCTAGCCTAATCACATGCACACATCCAATTTGACTTGACCTAGACCTAACTAGGATCACTCCTATCCAATTAGACTTTCCTAAGCCCAATTAGGTCCACACCCACTTAATCTAGATTGACCTAACCTATTTAGCACCTAATCCTACCAAAACCCACAACCTAGCCCTACGAAAAACACACACCCACACACACCTTCCTATTTTACCCCTACCAAACCCAAGCACACTCTCTTGGAAACCCTAAAACTTGTGTCAAACCTAGATCCTAAAAATGTGGCATTAGCTAATTTTGGAGCCACCAAAAGTGGCAACCAAATGGAGCCTTCCATAAGGGCAAAGAGAGAGCCACGAAATTCAATCCATTCTCTCCACTCGCTCAACTTGCGACCACACCTCCTCCTCTCCCTCTCAAGGCCGTCCTCTTCCTCCAAAGCCCCCTCCATGGATGGCTAAAGAAGAAGCTCCTCCAAGGCATCTTCATGTGGGTGGCAAGAAGAAGAACATAAGGATGCAACACCTTCTCCTTTCTTCTTGTGGGCGTGCGCTCTTCTTCCACCATAGAGGATCCATGCCCCCATTTTCTTTTCTTCTTAGACGGCCATAGAGAAGACCCTCCTCAAGGTCTTCTCAAGGACGGCCATTGGTAGAGAAAGGGTGCAATACCCTCCTCTCTCCACTTGGGTGCACACACCCATCCTCCTCTCTTTAGTGGACGGCCAAGAAGGCTTCTCCTTATCCTCTCTTGGTTGATCCCTTTCTTTAGTTTAGCTTTATTTCCATGTATCTGTATTTTATAGTGACTTAATTTTTGATGCATGATACTCTTGTCTAATGGTTTTATATGCATGCTATTATCGTCATGGCTTACAACTTTGATGCATGCTTTCATTTCGTGTTTCAAAATAAAGATCAAAAATGCAAAAAGATAAAAATATTAGGTTAGATTAAGCCGATCCAAATTTCGACTTGTTTTCATGCCTCCCAGAGACAAACTACCGGGACTCAAGCTTTCAAAAGAATAAAATCAATCGAGTTTCGTTATTACAAATATTTTTGCCAAGGGGATTTCGCGATTATACTATGATGTTATTTTCCGAAAATGCATGATTTCTACGCCTGTCAGATACCAAACCTTATAGAATATTTTTCTATGATTTTTAGAAGGTTTAGTTGAGTTTAATCTTGACCAGAACCTTAGTTAATTAAGCGGGTTTGAAATTAGGGTTTTCGATGTCCATTAATTCTTGAAATGCACGAAAACCCGTTTCTGTCTGCATGGACCCTCTTATTAGACATTAATGACCATTTGACCTTTAATTAACCCCTAAAATTCCCCATGCTTATTCTGTACTTATGAAATGTAGTTAAAATTTCATAAATAACCCTGGTTTCTTATTTTCTTCTCAAAACAAAACATTATGCATATATGACCCTCTGATGGTTATGTAGGATCTTTTATCAACTTTATCAGACCAAATTACACTAGTTAGGGCTCCTGATGGTGTTTTCATTAGGTTCATTAGAACACTCCAGGTTTTAAAAGCATTGGTGATGATGTGTTCCTTTAGAAATAAAAAAAAAAGTGGAGTGCCTGGTTCAACCCTAAAAATCAACCCTAAGTGGAAAGCTACTGATGAATCACTTTTATCTTGAGTGGTATCGCCCAAACAGCTCAATCAATCGGTCTGTTGCACCACTTGATTAAGGCACACAAAAGGTGATTAACCTAGTCTGATTTCTACTCTTTTATGTGTTGATTTGCATGTACCGGTTCCACAAGTCGAAATCCCGGTTGAGTAGATAAAATCAAGATAGGTTATGTGCCTCAAATGTGGGTGTTCATAGTGTGTATGTTGATTCATCCTATAATCAGAACGTAATTTTTTTTTTATATGCGGTGGTGAGATGAGTGTAGGTGGCAAACAAGACAAAAAATTTCTATCTTAGGGCTTATGCAAACACCTAAGTAGATTAGGTCTTGGTTATTGATGTGGTGAAAGTGAAACTAGTGCGGGGGGGGGGGGGGGGGGGGGGGGATGTAGGGGCACTTACAAACCACTCTACCTGCACTTTACTCTAATTTATTGTACTCGGATCTCCTTGCTAGGGTACCTACAAGACAATAAATTAGAGGCAAGAGGGAATAGTAATAAGTAAATGCAAAGAAACACGAAAACAAGAAAGCAAATTCTGTTTCCTCCCCAGCAACGATGCCAAAATGATCAATGTGTTTCGGTGATGGAAAGTTGGGGTTCGGAGAAACCTGTCACTGTAGCTGCAAAACATGTTATCAAATATAATTTTTTATTGAAACTCCAAGGGTGTCCCGAGTCGAACATAGGGAGGCGACATTTGTTTTCGTTGAAATCCGCACTTCGTGTTGTTTCTTTTTGGTATTTTAGGGTTTTGTTATTTTCTTTTGTGTTTTCGTAATAAAGAGACAAACAAGATAACTTCACAAAGTGGAAAGAACAAATTTGATATATCACAATGTGATGCAAATGTTTATTTTTATTTTTTGAAACAGTAAGGAAAGCTATCGTTAGACGATAGCAATCTGGAGGGCAATATATTTCAAAACAAACAAAACATTACAAAATAGATCCCCAATTGTGTATGAGGGACCAGCACTCATTTACAATTTTTTCACATCTAACCAGTCTCTCCTGAAACAACTTTTCTTTTCGTGCCCTCCACACACACCACAGGGTGGTAGCCATACACCTGTACGACCGTCCAGGAGTGTCGAACCTCTGCCAAAGGGAGTCCCAGGTAGGTAGAGGTTCCAGACGAATCTTCCTCCAAAGCTTGTCTGTGACCGGGCAAGAAGAAAAAATATGCGACGCACTGTCAGTGTGTAAACCACAAAGATGACAGGCATTCAAAGTAGTCCCCATTCTTCTGTGTCTAAGGTTGCTAGTGATCAAGCCTTCCCACCTGCAAAGCCACAAGAAAATTTGAACCTTCAAGGGGATTTTCAATAGCCAAATTTTCTTGTCAATTGGATCACTCTCCATCTCAGTGTTTGATCTGATGATCTTCTCATAGGCCTGCTGCACTGAGAAGACCCCATTCCAGCCATAAGTATCATCCACATTCTGCCTAGGATGCATTTGCTGCAGTGCATCCAACAAATTCTTCCTATCCTCCCATAACTGAGTGCCAGATCTGCATTGCTCATGACCTTCCAGCCTCCAGCACCCCTCTGCAGCAGACCACAAATTGCTGACATTGGCCTTCTTATCTGCAGCAGCAGCATATGCCCTCGGGTAAGCATCTTTCAAAATCCCCAAACCTGACCAATGCTCATTCCACAGACTAAAGTCACAGCCATCTCCAAGTCTAGGCTACAACAGATGCCAATTACTGCTGATTGCAAGGGTAATAGACCACCAAAAAGGGGAAGGCTTCACTGGTTGTAGCCTCTTCAGTGCACTATTAGAACCACCATAGTTGTCTTTAATTAAGTCTGTCACAAACCCATCCTTACAATCCAGAATCTTGATGGCCCACTTGATCAGGAGAGCTTCATTGAACTCCTTGAGAGCATTAATCCCCAAACCACCTATCTCCTTTGGCCTGCATATCTTTTCCCATCTGATGAGCTGCATAAACCCTCCCTCATGGCCAGCTCCTTTCCAGAAAAATCTTCTCCGCATAACATCCAAGCGTTTCCAAATAGATTTTAGGGCCTTAAAGATGCTAAAATAGAAGATAGGGATGGATGTTATGACTGAGTTAAAGAGGATTAATCTCCCACCCTTCGATAAGAATTTACTACTCCATCCTTTCAACTTTCCAGAGACTTTATCAAACAAAATATTCCAATCATTTTTCTTTAGCTTTGCAGCTCTCAATGGCAGTCCTAGGTACCTCATTGGTAGCTTAGCTCGAGGTGAACCCAATGCATTCTCCAACTCCTTCTGCTCTTGCTCGTTCATGCCAAAGCATATCAGAGTAGACTTTTCCTTGTTCAATTTTAGGCCTGAGATGTCCCCAAAGATCTTTACCATAAGCCCCAAAACATGTGCAGCAAGATTGGTCCCTTCTACAAAGAAGATCGTGTCATCTACATATTGCAAAATGGGAGCCAAGGTTCTCCTGTTGGACAGTGAATACCCTTTGACGACCCCCACCTTTTCCAATCTGCATGCATACCTTGCAAGCCCATCCACTGCAAGGTTGAAGATCAAGGGGGCTATAGGACATCCTTGTCTAACCCCACGTTGAGGTTGAATCCAAGCACCACATGGCTTCCCATTGATCAATGGAGAAAAGGAGGCAGTTGTGATACAACATTTCATCCATGGGATCCAAATAGGAGGGAATCCTCTCCTTTTAAAAACCTCCCAGATATAAGACTAAGAAATCGAATCATATGCCTTTTGAAAGTCAACTTTCCACATGAATGCCTTGCACTTCCTTCTGTGCCATCCACACACTATTTCTTGAGCCAATATGAAGGATTCTTGGAGTGATCTATCAGGCAAAAAAGCAGACTACACAGGATGGATTAGGCTCTGAAGAACAGTTCTCAATCAATTTGCTAGTATCTTGCTCACAATAAGGTAGATGGAATTTGATAATGAGGTCGGCCTGAAATCTGAAAACTTCTCTGCTCCCAAAGTCTTTGGCAATAAGAAGAGATATGATTTGTTGATCTTTTCAAAGCCAGCATTTCCCTTCTCAAACTCTCTAATGATTTCCATCGCCTCATTTCCCACCACATTCCACATTTCTCTATAAAAGAATACTTGTATCCCATCAGGGCCTGGGGACCCTTCCATATTAAGCTCTTTTATTGCCTGCACGGTCTCTTGTTCAGAGATGGCTGCTGTCAGTTGAGAAGCCTGTTCTCTTGTCACACCAAGTGCATCATTCCCTGCCATTCTCCATTCCTCTCTCTCGTCTTCCTGAGAGGCTCCCCTATAGTATTTGATAGCTTCTGACCTTATCTCCTGAATGGAAGAAATCCTATGTCCATCTTTGAGAATAGAAGAGATCAAGTTTGCACGCGTCCTAGAGCTAGCCGAAAGATGGAAGAATTTCGTGTTAGCATCTCCCTCCTTAAGCCACAATTGTCTTAATCTCTCCCTCCAATCAATCTCCTGTTTAAGATCCTCTTCCAATATCACACCCTACCACATCTTCCTGTTTGCAAGTTCCTCCTCTGATAGAGGACCTACTGCTTCCTTAGAGTCCAGCTCCTGGATGTTACTCAAAGCCTCTATCCACCTTTGTTGCCTTAAGGTGTTCACGGTAGCACCATACTCTTTCAAGATTGTGCGCAAGGCTGCCAGCTTGGACGCCAATCTGATAGTAGCAGAACCCTCCACCTTTTTAGCTTACCACCATGAACTAATCATCTGATGGAACCCCGGTTCATTCAACCATGATCTTCTAAGTTTGAAGTATGAGCCGACTTGGATCTCTTCCCCACTATCCCAAACCAAAGGGGTATGGTCAGAGAATGGTCGGTCCAAGCCAGTAACACTTGATAGCTGAAATCTTTCAAGGATGTTCACATTTCCAAAAAATCTGTCAATTTTGGAGAGCAACCCATTACCATTGCGCCAAGTAAATTCAACACCAGAAGAAGGGTACTCATTCAGTTCAAGAGATTGAACCACCAGCTGGAAGCCAATAGCTGAGCTGTTTGTGTCACCGAAAGGCCTGTCTGCCCCTGTTAGCACATAGTTGAAGTCACCTCCTGTCAGCCAGGCTTCCCCTTGCACCAATTTAGCCACAGCCACCCAATCCTCCCACAATTCCTACCTTGCAGATGCAACACAAGGACCATACACCCCTGTAACCCAGATAGTGTCATGCCCCTGGTGAGTTTGGAATTTGCAAGTCAGTAGGTGTCTGGCCTTGTGAACTCCCAGACAGTGTGCCTAAACCTTTCTCCACCAAATAACAATGCCCCCCGATCTACCATGTGCACCTACCTTCACACATTCATTCACCCCTGCAGCCAATAAGTCATTCCATAGTTTATCAGAGTCATTCTCAATGTGCGTCTCTTGAATGATCGCACACTGAATCCCCCACTCTCTCAAGTACCTCATCAAAGAAGCCCTCCAGCTCTTATCGCGCAGCCCGCGCACATTCCAAGTGAGGATTCTCATCTATCCTCGCGAGATCCCTCCCCCCTGAGGTTCTAACACTTGCAAACCTGCATAATCTCTGCAATCTTGTCTTCATCCGGCATTAGGTCAACCTTTGATTTCCTCTACCTGAGGCTATAAGGAGATTTGCCCTTAATAGATTTAGAGCAAGATCCAACACCAAAATTAAGACCCTCCATTTCTTGCAGATTCTGCTGATCCTTCAGGGAGTCAGGCCGAGTCTCTTATACCCCCTGCCCCTCAACATCCTCAACGTCTAGCAGCACACTCCCTGCTTCCTCAACCGTTGGCCTCGATGCTTCCATCCTAACCGATTCCTCCTCTTCTGCCATTGTCTCCCCCCTTTCCCCCATGTGATGGTCCTTGCATTTTTTGAAAGAAGGGGATTCTTCAGGAGAAGCCCTACACACATCTTGCGCAATCGCCTCTTCAACAACTTCAGATTCAGATGACTTATCTTGTCTCACTACAGTGTTACCCACCGTGAACCTCAGTAGCAGCAACCATGAGCTTCCATCACATCTTAAAATCAATCTGTCAGGGACCGAACCAGCTTTAAACACATCGACCATCACATTTAGCAAACGCTCATCGCCCTCCAACAGTCCTACAACCGCATCTTCTGCCATTGAGGCAAACCCAGATATCATGGAGGCCACAACCTCCTTCGACCTTAAGTGTAAAGTTAACCCCTTGATCTCAAGTTTCCCCGACCTGGATCCCACTCTCTGTGGCGGTCTCTCCGGTAGAGCTCCATCAAAGGGAGAAACCAATCTCCAGATCACCGTTAGGCCATCATTGAAAGATGTTTGAAATCGCAGCCTCTCAACATCCATCATCCCCAACCCAAATAGAACAAATCGTGTAGGCGATAGAAAGGCGAACTGCCAGGAATTGGTCGAGGGGGAAAGAGAGTTTACCAGATTACGCATGTTCTCCGACGTCGATCTCCCGGTCATAACCTCTCCGATCAGCGCCCCTCACAATATTAGCTCTACCGCTTTGATGTTCTCCGTCATAGGGACCTCCACATCAACCGTATGTCCCCCAAAGGTATGGGGCGGTGGTGGCATCGGCTAAGCCCTAGAATTCAAAATTTCAGAGCGCAGGAAAAGGCAACCTTTCATCTGCCAATCAAGAAATCTGCAGGAATCCCGCTTGTGACCAAATCCCCCACACGCTAAACATACAACTGGAGATCGGCAGGTAGCTACCATATGGCCCCATCGCCGGCATCGGAAACACACGATCCTTTTGTACTCCCTTGCGCTCCCTCTATCAGTCCACCTTGCCTCCATCACCCTTTTATCATGTATATCGGAGTCACTCCTCTCCTTCCGCCTCTATGCCCTCGACCTCCAAGTTGTCCATCCTTCGTCTTCCCTGATTCTACCAGTCGCCGCCCTAATACCGCCTGTTGCCGCCCTAAGATCACCTGCCACCATCGCCATCTTCCGTCTAGTCCCTAGCCCTTTTTCTCATGATGCAAATGTTTATTACAATATGCTAAGAAAATATAAAAGAGATAGGGGTGAGATGAAATCTCCTGAATCGGCTGTTCGGCGAGACGACGGCTCTTAGCGATAGCTTGGACAGAGGAGGCAAGAGGATGGATGATGGGGATGAGATGCCGGAGGATGTCGGGTAGATGAATGCTTCACCAAGGCAAGAAATGGGGATGAGGAGGTGGAGGTGATAATCTACTGGAATGGAGGTAGGAGGACAGCTCCAAGGTTTCCTGTGAAGGTGGTGAGATGGAGGAGGAATATTTGGTGGGGTATAGGAGCATTGCACTAGTAGGAGGTTCTTAGAGCTTGGAAATGAGCTCTAGGGGAGCTTTGAGGGGCTTCTAGAGCTTTGGAGTAGGTGGGAATAGCATCAGTAGAGATGCCTCGGTAAGGGAGGTGTGTAGGTCTTTATATAGTGGATGGGAGGAGGCTAAAAATGGACACAGGGTAATTAGTGACTTCTAGGATGTCGCTGTAGATCCAGCTCAAGCATCGTCATAGCCACCTCACTCCCACTCACCCGCGAGTTGTGTTGGCCCTCCATCATGCGCGTGGATCGCGCATATGCGTGCTGATGCCCGTTGGCGTGCGCGCAGCTGGTGTGCACTAGCGTGTGCTAGCGTGCGTGCTAGCATAGCCAATTAGCGAATTAGGGGGGGGGGTCTGTGGGTCTCAAACCCACACCCCTCCCTCGAAGGCTAGGTCTTCAACCGATGCGCCAAGTTGACGGAAGTGTCGAGATAATGCATTATGGGTGCATGGTGGAGGAGGGCTCTCAGCCATTGGGTTTGCATCTAACGGTTGAGATTGCTTGTTGGATGGCCTTTGGAAGGACATCGGGTGACCTTGTGTGCTCCAGATGGTGCCACGTGGCACCATTTGAACCGTCCACCTTTCCTTGCATGTAGAGGATGCCACGGTGTTCGGATCGAGGTGATTTCATGCTATCGGACTACGATCATCACTTCCAATCCATCCGTATGGTTAGATTCTTCATTTGAAGCCTATAAATATGCCGCATTGTCTCTTGGCCATAAAATGACAGAATTACTATACAACATTCACAAATTATTCTAAACGCAATGTAATGCATGTTCTTCACTATTCATACTTATGGAATGCAATGCTAGGCTTAGGAACTATCATAAATAAGCATTTTATCATGAATTCATGTGTGTTTATCAACAAGCTATGGGGTTACATCCCATATCAACCTATTCACATTCCTGATTTCTACCTTAGTCAATCAATTTAGAATTCCTTTCTTGGAATTTATGCCCATGATCTATTGAAGTATTATTTCAAGAGCATTATCACCTTAATAATCTTGTTTTCCCTAAGTTATGATACCTTAAAATATTCATTTATAACTTCAATTTTGAGTGGGCAAATTCAGTTGTGTGCCTAACTTACCCTCTTGGCTACCCAAACCTCAAATTATTTTTCTTCAATATTCTAATATGGGCACCCAACCCACAATATTGGACACCTAAATAATTGTCATCAACTCTCCACCCCTGATCTAGGTTTAGGCACCCAAACAACTATCTTGGTTGTTCAAACTTGTAACAAGGTTGAATATAATGAATAACACTTACACTATTCTTCAACCTATTCAACGCTAGAATATAGACCATAATTTTGAGCTTGATTAAAGAAATGTGATATTGAGCTTTTATAATAGAGAATTATGGAATTCAGCTAAAAACTTGATTTTACTCATTGAGGAGACATGGGCTTAAATCCAAATGCATGAGTCTCTTGTCCATCCTTACAAGACATTGTACCCCCAAATATCTCAGTGGCTTAGCTGATCCTAGCAAGAATCTTAATCAATATTCGAGTAACCCATTAAAAGTAAACATGAATATAAGTGATGAGGGGAGAAAAATCACCCCATTAGTCAGGTCGCGCGGAATATCCAGTTGCCCGACAAATAGTGAAAACTCGACACTTCAAGGTGGACCTATTTACCCAGACTCGCATACCCGGTAGCATAACAGGTCGCTCTAGGTTCGGAAAATCACAAATTGACAGGCTTGGCACTACCACTAAGAAGGAATCATGCAGAGTATGGAATTGACTTATGATTGCCTGTCAGTTACAACACAACATACTATTTTTAGCGGGAATTTCAAGTTTGTGAGAATAAAAAAGGAGGCCTGCAACCGAGGGAAGTTCAGCCCATAAATACTAGGGGAAGACTAGCTTTTATTTTTTACATAATCAGAGAGAGAGAAGCAGAGAGTTTGTACCACTCAAATACTAGTGCATATTAGGAGCATCATCGTTTGAGTAGGCGTCGTTCACATTTGTGAAGTCCATGCACATCCTTCACTTTCCTTTTGACTTCCTGACCATCACAATATTAGATAGCCACTTCGAGTAGACAGACTGCTCGATGAAGCATTCTTCCAGTAATTTGTCTACTTTGCAGCAGCCGCGTGACACTGCTCGGCTTATTTATGCCGCCAAGCTTATTTCATCGCTGGAAAACCTGTTTATATATTGAGTCGGTGCCTGATTAAAGATGGATCCACTTCCGACAGGTCATTGGTTGACCAGGAAAAAATGTTCCCATTGGCTCTTAGTAGTAGGAGTAGCTCATGGACTTCGTCAGTAGATAGCTCGGTCGCTAAGTGAACTAGCTTATCAATTGCATCAGAGTACAACAGAATGGCCATGATTGAAGAACCAGGCTTCATCTCTTGCATCGACGGATGAGTAGGGGGTTCATTCTCCCACAGGGTGTGGACCAAATTTCTCTTCTTCCCCCATTTGTAAGGTTTGGCGGGGATTCTCTCCATTGAGCGCTCAAGCTCAATGCGCAACAATTCTCAACCGACGAATTGATCTCATTGGATAATCCCGACTCCACGCGGAGTGTGGAAGAGCAAGAACTAGAAGTACAGGGAGGGGATTGCCCGGAAGGCATGAGTCGTGGGGCGGCCTATGATACTATCAAAAGCTGTTGTCAACCCTGCCACTATGAAAGTGGTTGTCCTGTTGATCTGTTTATCTCTGTTGCATATCAACATTGGTAGGCTGATTTCTCCTTTGGGCATCACTTTATGGTTCCTGAACCCTACCACAAGTAGGCTTGATGGGGAAAGTTGTGCCTTACTGAGACCCAACTGCATGAGGGTCTTAAGGAAGAGGACATCGCTGGCGCTACCCATATCTACAAGGAGACGGGGTTGTTGGTGCCCAGCCTGGAGGAGTGTTACTAGCAAGGGGTCCGTGTGGTTTGCTAGATTTGGTAGAGAGGAGAAGATCCTTGAGGTGGCTTGCCTGACATAACTCTTTTCTCCCCATTGCACAGTGGGATATACCACCCAGATGGCCTTTGCAAGGGAAGGGTAGCCCCTGGCCCTCTCATGGGGTCGGGTGCCACATTGACGCCAAAGATCACATCTATCTGCCCTTCATCCTAGTGTTGAGTAGTGATGAAAACCTCATCATGAACCCTAACTAGCATAATCTAACCTAGGTATGCAAGAAAAAAGCTCCTACATAACTCAAAGAAAGGTTAACTCAGAGAATTCTGAGTTTAAGAGGAAAATAAGTCATAAGGGGTAAAAATGCAATTTCACCAACACAATCTGCAAATAGGGTAACTCAGGGTCCAAACACAGGTCAAACTAACCTAATAAGAAGGAAAGTGGGATGATCTGATCCAACAAGGGCTACAGCAACTCCAGGGAATTAAATGACATTCTGTAATCCTAAAACAAACCCACTTCAATTCACGTGGTTCGAGGTAGGGTAAAAATCAACTAAACCCTCTAAAATTCATATAAAAATAATCTCTGGGGTTTAGAACCTTCAATTTGGCCTTAGAAACCCATTTTGACCTACATTGAGAACCATGCCCAATTAATGATTTAATTTGGGTTTTTACGTAAATTGGCTGGTCAAACATGGTCTGACCTAGAAACAAAATTCACCATTAAAATTCTTAGGTCCAACTTAGTCATGTATAAAAACTTGAGCCTAAGAAGAGACCTCCTTGACCGACTTTGCAATTTGGTCCTCATCATTTACTTTTTGACCCTCAACTTTCGAAACCCTTGCATTTTGGCCCCTAATTTCATCTTCGTTCTTTGCATTTTGGTCCCTCCTGCAACTCTCTGCGCAGCACCATGCTCCGGCGACTTTGCGCGGAGCATGGCGCCGCGCAGGGTGAGGGGGCGTCCTACTAAGAGAACACGGAGTTCCCTACGATGTCTGCTATCTCAGGGACTCAGCCATGCCACCTGACGACGCCCACACCTTCTGTGTGAATGCGCGGAAGGTATGGGTCTCGTTTTTTACCATACTCCGGCAAGGGACGCATGTCGCCAGCCGTTTCTCCCAGCTCGTTCTTGACGGAGAATCCCTCAACCCTTCCTCTCTCTCCACTCCAACAGGAACCCACCAGCTCCGGCGACTCCTCCTCCTCCTTCTCGTCGCTCTGCTGCAATACCAGCAGCAGAGCCACCTTCGCCTGATCTCCCCGCGTCGCGTCGCACCAAGCGTGCGCCTCCCTGCCCTCTTCCTCGCCGCCGCTCTCTCCCTCTGGGTGTTTCTTCTCCGACGACAGTCGGTACGGCTGCTCGCCGCTCCGGCCCCCCTTCGTCCCTGTAGGTAGGTTACAGTTACTTCCCTTCCTCCCCTCTTTCTTTTCCCCAACTTAATTTGCTTGATCGCCCTACGACCACGCCTGACCACCATCACCTTCCCCGTCTCCGACCACCCTCCGGCGAGTTGCCCCTGTCGATCCGTAGCTCCACACAACTCGCCGACCGTCCCACAAGCTCCGCCTCATCACACTGAACGCCCTCCACCCCTCCACAGTCCCTCCACACTCACTCAACATGCCACCGATCAGGCCCACTTTTCCAGCCACAGGACGACCTAGGTACACACTCCTAGGCCATCCCGCGGCCTGCTGCACTTCGCACCACCTTTGCCGTGCCACGACGAAGGTCCCCCAGTGGTTTGATTAGGCCGAGAGGCCCTTTTTGTGCTAGACAGGTCTGCTGCCTCGGCCGCCATTGGCGATGACTTGAGAAGCTCCCAAGCGTGCTCCAGGCTTCAGAGCTCCAGGCTATCAGTTGCTGCGAGGGCGGGCGAGTCGTGTGAAGGCAGGCAGCTGGCGAGCGAGGGGAATCGAGGCTGCAGCTGCTGAAGCAAGGCTGCGGTCTTCCTGCGGGCGCGCGTGAGGAGAGGCAACAGTTTAGTCCCACATCGTAAGTTCTCGAAGCGCCGCACCGATTTAAATTGATTTTATGCATACGGCTTATCGCCTCCGAATGCACATGGGGTGAGGTCCCTTGCCCATCAGACTCGCCTCGTCTGCGGATTCACCTCGCTGACCTGGCGGATCCGACCCGACACTACCCTGCACTCCTCGCGCACCACCCATGCCAGTGCGCCTGGTCACGGGTACGCTATCTGACCCGTTAACCCAGCTCTGGGAGAGCTTCCTGTGAGTGGTTTACAGAGAGAGAGAGACGTGCGGCTAGAGGGAAGGGGTTAGGTTTTGCTATGCCTTGTGTGTAGGAACAGGGCGCGAAGGAGAACGGCTAGGTGCTTAGCCGCAGGAAGGAGAAGGAAGAAGATCTGAAGAGAGGCTGAGCAGAGGAAAAGGCAAGGAAGAGAAGGAGCAGAAGAAGAAGAAGCAGTGAAGGAAGAAAAGGAAGCACTGTAGCAAATCGTCGTTTAAGTCGTCTGACTGCGGTATCAGACGAAGGATGAAGCTTCCTAGGAGATAAAGCAGAGAGGAAGAAGAAGAAAAGAGAAGGCTCGGCAACTGAAGAGAAAGAAAAGAGAAGAAGGAAGAAAGAAGCAGAAGAAAACTTCACGCAGGAAAAGAGAAAGTAGAAGAACTGAAGAAGAAAAGAAATAGAAGACAAGCAGAAGAAGAATTGAAGGCAACAAGAAGAAGAAGACCCATAGAGACACTGCAGCTGAAGGCTCGCCAAAGAAGAGAAGAAGAAGACAAGCAAAGAGAGAAAGAAGAGAAGAAGAAGCCAAAAACCGAAATCTATCCCTCCCTCTCTCTCTCTTATTTTTGTAATAAAGAAAACTCTGTACTTCTAGAATTCTAGTAGCTCCCTGAGTTCGACCTCAGGAAACCAAACTATTTTCGAGTAAATTTTGATAGTAACGACAACTGTAGCTATCTTATTTTACATTATAACGACATTACTGTAATAAACACTAAAACGAACAAAGATTAGCCGCGATTGAAAACCCGTTACCAAGTAGACAACGCTAGCTAGGGAGACAAGGCCCCAACTCCTGGATGTTTCGACTGCCCAATCTTGAGTGCTGCCATAACCTAAAGGTGATACTCCTCAGGTGAGAGTTCCACCGGGATCTTCTACTGGGCAGCTAGGGCCTTAGTCTTCACCACCCCTGGCTCTAAAAGGAATATTACGTGGACTTCCCGGAGCTACTGGAGCTTCTCCCAATGATAGTCTTCGGTAGCCTCCATGGGGTATTTTCCCATATTCTAGCCTTCATTTCTTTTGGCGAAATGGGCTAAATTGCTGTGCCAAATCTGAGACTTGATCTGGTCACGCAGATCATGGAAGTCCTCCTTGGCGCACCCCCGAGCCTGATGGTATTTGCAGTAAGGCCCAGTCTCTGACTTTTTCTTTAGGGGCTTTGGTGAGGGGAGCAGGTCTTTGTCCGTGGACCACCCTTCTACTAGCACTTCTAGCTAATTCACGACCGAGTGTATTCTTTGTAGGGGTTTCCCCTAGGTTGGTAAGGGTTGTTGAGCCGATTCTTGCTAAGTCGGTCCCTCAGATCTGGGAAGTTCCCCTTCCGCTTGTTGAGCCAGTGGCCATTCCTGGCCGATATCGGTGTCACCTTGCCTAGGATCCTCCTTGCCTTAGGGAAGGCTTGGTCCTCGTAGTGTCCATCTGCCAGGGGACGCTTGGAGCGGAAGGAGTCGTCCTATTCACCAAACTTAGTGGCATGATCCCAGAGCTCTGCCATGTCCCTTAGAGGGAAATCATCAATGTCATACTAGACTGTCTAAGTCAACAAGCCTAACTTGAAGTACTAGATAGCTATAGCAACATGAAGACACTTGCACTTAAAGTACTGAGCCTTGAACCAATCTAAATAGAACCCAAAAGTCACCGTCTTCCTCCGCCAGATCTCTAATAGCCTCTCTGGATTAACCCTAATTTGCTACTAATAGACAAAATATTGACAAAACTTGTCGGCCAACTCTTGGAAGCACGTGATTTGGCCTACCAATAGTTCAGTGAACCACTCGTGAGCCATTCTAGACAAGTAAGATGGGAACACCTGGTAGAGGACTCCATCTGGGCACCTGTGGACCAGCATTATTTGCCTGTAACTTCCTACGAAGCTATTAGGGTTCGACATCCCATCATATTGAGTCAGGACGGGTTGCTTGAACTTCTCGGGGAGCGAAGCGGTCATCACTTCCTCTAAGAAGGGGTATGTGGTTACGTACGCCCGAGGCCTCATGGCCCAGGTGACCTGGCGGACAATCTTAGGAATCGAGCCTCCGTCGCTAGTCATTAGGGGATGAGCCCCCGACTGCTCGTTTGACTCCTGTGGAGGTGAGAGGGGAGCCTTTGGTGGGCCAGGAGGGACCTTACCTTTCTGGCTACTAAGCTTGTGCTTCATCTTTTCGAGCTGTTTGCATAGGTGGGCATTTTCTTTTTCCACCATGTGATGCCACTTTAGCTGGTTGTTGGTGGGGCTGGAACTCTGGGGCTCTTCTTGTCGAAATTCAACCCAATTCTTCATTAGTTAGATCTCCTATAGCTGCTCCTCCACCAACTGCTACTCGGTCCTTAGGGCTGCCAACTTAGCCTCGTATTCATCCTCCTTTGTTTGTATATCGAGGAGAGCGTCCTTTGAAGAGTCCTCTTGACAGGGAGGTTCCTGAGGCATACTCGGTGGTCGCCCCTCCTTGCCTTTGCTTAGTTTGAAGGACTATTGGCGTTTCCTTAACATAGAAATGCTAGACTCAGCCGAGCTAAGATTTCTAGGTTAGCGCTAGAAGAGTGACACATAGGAGCCATATTAGGAGGAATAGAGTAGAGAAACATAACGCTGCATGCTTCCCACAGATGGCGCCAATTGATCGAGGCCCTTAAAATAAGAACCTCAAGTCAACAAATAGTTACAGAGAAATGCACGCACGAGGTTTAATGGCCCAGTTCCATCAAAGAAAATGTGTATGTTTGGGGGGAGGCTGATGCTCCCAATATGCACTAGTATTTGAGTGGTACAAACTCTCTGTTTTTCTCTCTCTCTCTCTGATTGTGTAAAAAATAAAAGCTAGTCTTCCCTTAGTATTTATAGGGTGGACTTCCCTCGGTTGCAGGCCTCCTTTTCTATTCCCACAATCTCAGGATTCCTGCTAAAAATAGTATGTCGTGTTGTAACCGACAGGCGATCATAAGTTGGTTCCATACTTTGCATGATTCCTTCTTAGTGGTAGTGCCAAGTCTGTTGGTTGGTGGTTTTCCGAACCTAGAGTGACCCACCATCTTGAAGGGTAGGTGGGTCCAGGTAAATGGGTCCACCCTAGGCTGTTGGGTTTTCACTATTTGCCGGGCAGCTAGATCCTTTGCGTGGCCCGACTCATGGGGTGATTTTTCTCCCCTTATCATAAAAAATACAGTTATGGATGAATCCAGATATATCTGCATCTAGTAAATGCCTCCTCGTGAGAACAACAATCTTCTTTATCTTTGTTTTGGATCGATTTGGTCCCATGGGTTTTTTGCCCCCGTTTCTTTCAGGAGTTTTGCCCTCTTTAAAATTATCATGCATTTGTGATTTGTGGCTGAATGTTGTGAATTTTTTCTTGTCGTACATTTCTATGTTGTATTTTCTTTTTGATGATTGAGAATCTCTTGCGGGTATAAGAAAATATGGTGCTCCCACATTGTCACTCTTAAGATAAATAGAGCTAGGATTTGAATCTATGGTGCACACTTCCCTCCCCAATTGGTCTGAAGACGAGACCAACATCACGTGAGCACACCGAAGTGAGACAAGAACTTCTCTACTATGTTGTAGAATCTATCTTGTGAGTTGTTATATTATGATTGGCTTCACCTTTTTTAAGAAAAAGGGTTAACAGAAGACTTTTCACGGTGTTTTCGATGCTTGTTGATTTCGAGGCATGAAAGTGCTATGGCACCTGCATTTGTGTTGTCACATGACACACATGTAAATCAAATGATGCGAATTAGATAGTCGCTCCCGAAATATGACTTTCATATTTTTTTCCCGCTTCATTTGTAGTTATTTGCATGCCTCTATGTTTAGGGGGGGCACGAAGTGACGTGCTTGCATCGTGTGCTGCATTTTTAGTTGTGTGCTGAGTTCCTATGTGTTGCGGGAATGTTCAATGTTCTCTGAGAATGTCCTATGAGTATTAATGACTGCTGTGAGATCTACTAGGGCCAATGTGGATGCTGTCAATTGGAATTGCTCGGCATAGGGAGCTGCAGCACCTTCATTACAACTCAACACACTCGAGATCTGGGTTGGTGGGTCGAGGGGCGCAACTCACCGATATGCACTCGCTTTATAGGAGGCGTGTGTCATGGAAAGTAGCTTCAGTTGTTGCTTGTATATACTATTACTCTTGTTTTAAAGTCCATCAGATAGCGTGCCTCTTAAGGCACACACAAAGTACAGAAGTAGATGTATACCAATTAAAATATTTAGGCACGGGGACCATGTACAATCAGAACTTCATCCCCAGCCAGTCTAAGATTGAAATCCAAGCAGTGACTCCTCCGCTCTCCCCATTTATGCTCGATTAAAGAAAAAGCCCTAACCTCTCCCATTGGGCCCCTGATCGACTACATCTCACCAGTCGGGGACCACCTTCCCCCTTTCTCCCTCCCAATCATCTACTCTACCCACCACATCCCTCCTTCCATGTGGCTTCTCGAGCTTCTCCTTTAGCTGGTTTTTCTCACCCACGTGTTCACCCCTTATGGTAAACCTATGGGTTCTTGTTGCTTGCTATGGCCAGGAGTGTCTTGGCAGTAGTAGCAGTTACACATTGATGTTCGTGATTGTGGCGGCGCTACTTTACAGGTGGCAAAGTTCTTGTTGGCGTGGCAAATATGGTGATGTCGCGGCCTACTCGCGACGGTGGTGATGATGGCTGTGGCCAAGGATGAAGGAAAGGTTGACCGGTGGAGGCCTGCCCCCCCCTAAGAAATGAAAAATAAGGAAAACCTCCCAATGTTTCTGCTGTTAATTTTATATTTCAATAAATGTTTCAATTAATTGGCCCCCCAAGGAAATACAACGGATTCATAGTTGATGATAACATTATCATCAGCCATAACTAACTTTAATTATTCAGAATCAATTGATAAATTCTCCTACAAAATCGTCGAAGAGCCATAATTCAGTGCATATGCACTCTGAGAGAAATGCTTTAAATCAGGGTTAAATCTGCAATTTTAATAGAAGATCATAAATGAAGGTCAGGGGTTAAATGAAGGTCAAATGATCATAAATATCTAATAGGAGGACCCGTGCAGATAGAAACGAGCTTTTGCGCATTTCAAGAATTAATGGACATCCGAAATCCTAATTTCAGACCCGCTTAATTAACTAAGGTTCTGGTTAGGATAAAATTTTCCCAAACCTTCTAAAAATCATAGAAAAATATTTTATAAGGTTTGGTATCCTTGATTTGACCATTGAAGTCCATTTTGACCTAAAATAGTCTCAGACTGATAGTTGCCCTAATTTAGGTTTCTACATAAATTACATGGTCAAACTTGGTCAAAACCAAAATCCAACTTCATCATCAGATTCCTTGGGTCCAAATTAGGATTGTACCAAAATTTGGGCCCAATCAGAGATCATGTTGACCTAGTTTGCATTCCAGTCCAATTTAACTTTTTTTCTTACACACACCCCTAGATTTTTGAATTAATTGCAAATAGGTTCCTAATTTTTTCATCATTATTTGCATATTGGTCCCTCTACCATTATCAAGACCATGCCAATCTTTTGATTCACATCCATCAACCCACCAGATTGATTGGGTTTGGGGTGCATTATCAACCTGTAGATCTGAACAAGCAATTCGTTGGACCAACTAGGCTATTGATCATGGTGCTTGTTCTGTAAAATTCCACAAATTGACCACTTCTTCCCCATGACCACCTTCCGCTCAGCTGAAGGCATTGAATTTAGCGCTTAACAGGAGATAACCTGTCATTGCAAAAAACCTGAGACCCTTCTAATCATCGTTTTGAGCTACACTCCTACTGCACTTAGAGTTCAATTTTAGAATAGCCGACTCCACCTTTGGCACTTATATCAAAGCTTGAAATTGTCTGCAACATTCATCCCGACCCGTTCACCCACCCTTCTGACCCTGCTCTAATCCTTAAACCCAACTGACTTCATACCCTCCAGTTTCAATTAGGACATTGCAAAATTTAGGCATGCGAGGGTGTTAAAGTGCAAACACATAAAAACTCAAATTCTCTGAGAGGTTCTCACAAAAAATTACATATTCAAGAAATCAAAGAAATAAAAAATTGAAAAAGAACAAAAATTGAAAGGGGAGGGAAATTTTGAGAATTAATTGCATATCATTCATGAGGAGGAAATGAGGAAGTGATTCAAAATGTTAAAAAGGAGCAACATTCAAGAACAAAAATGATAGTCATTAGTACTTGATTATGAAAATTACTTAAGTTCTAGACCTAATCAAAAGAAAAATTTAGTCTTGAAACGACAGAGAGACAAGGAGATCAGTATGAGTACTGATCTTAAGCCTCTTGGGCTTATTTTAGGGCTTAAACGCTCATGTATCCGTTAAGATCTGGATAATCCTCAAGAGGTTGAGGAAAATGTGAACCTTATGTATTAGATCTAAGGCCTAGGGATTGTTCGACCTCGTTACCTAACCTTTGGTTTGCGGGACTCGGTAACCTAAGCACCCTAATCCGCACATAGTCTGGTTCAGTGCGCTTAACAATAAAAATCACGCAAAAGCGTTTATTCTATTTTGAAGAAGTTACCAAGATTAGGAGCAGCTTAAAAACACAAGTTGATTTGGACAAGTTCCCTTCGTGGAGAGGTGGGAAATTCCCCTCGAAGATGTGCAATAGCATATCGTCTCCTTGGTTCTTTTCTCCTAGAATATCTAAATATCCTACCGGGGGCATGTAAGCACCTTGTGCTGATTCAAGTGCCATGGGCAGGATTATCCTGAAATGTCGATCACCAGGGCTTGAATTTAGCCACAGAACACCATGGATAGCACTATCTCGAAGTGTTGAAAGCAAGGATTCTGGGGGTTGCCATGGGCGATGTTATCTCGAAGCATCAATTGCCAGGGACCTTGGGAGGATTGATGGTGGGAACAAGGAATTTGATACAGATCATGTTTAGGGCCAATCCGAGACTAGAAAAATAATCAAGAAAAAGAGAGAGAAAGCTCTCCAAAAATGCAAAGAAATTCTTTTATCCCTCTCTTTTACAAAAATGCACTACAAATTGAACTTGGACTAACCATGTTAAAAGCATGGGTGCTTTAATCGCTGGGTCCAACGAACCTTTGGATAGTTTTTGCGGGCCTTAGAAACCTTCGCGGCAGACTGAGACTAAAGCTGGTCAGGTCTGGATCGTGATTGATACTTGAGTACTTCTAGGTCTACTATTAGCATTCTAACCTAATTTCTAGAAAATGAAACAAATCAGGCAACTGAACATCAATGCATGTCTAGAACTCTGACTCTTTTCATAAGATTTTGCTAAGGGACTAGCAAAAGTTAGGTATGGGGTCATGATAATAACATCATCATCAGCCATAACTAACTTTATTTAGTAAGAATCATTTGATAAATGCTCCTACATAACTGCCGAAGAGCCATAATTCAGTGCATATTCATTCTGAGAGAAATGCATTAAATAAGGGTTAAATCTGTAGTTTTAACAAAAAATCATAAATGCAAAGCAATCATGGGGTTCCTCAGGGGTTAAATGAGGGTCAAATGGTCATAAATGTCTAATAAGAGGGTCTGTGCAGACAGAAACAGGTTTTCGCGTATTTTAAGAATTAATGGACATCCAAAACCCTAATTTTAGATCCTCTTAATTAACTGAGGTTATGTTCAGGATAAAATTTACCTAAACCTTCTAAAAATCATAGAAAAATATTCTATAAGGTTTAGTATCCTTGATTTAACAATTGGAACCCATTTTGACCTAAAACAGTCTCAAACAGATAGTTGCTTTAATTTGGGTTTCTACATAAATTACCCAGTCAAACTTCGTCAAAACCAAAATCCAACTTCACCGTCAGATTCCTTGGGTCCAAATTAGGATTGTACCAAAATTTGGGCCAATTAGAGATCATCTTGACCTAGTTTGCATTCCAGTCCAGTCTAACTCTTTTTCTTCACACACACCCCTAGCTTTTTGAGTTAATTGCAAATAGGTCCCTATTTTGTCATTGTTCCCTACAGATAGGTCCCTCTACCATTATTGCAGAGGAAGTCCTACTCTGATGACCTTCAATCAGAGATTTCTCTCTGATTTCTTGACGAATACCTTCCAAAATTGAAAGGAAGAATCTTGAGAAAATTCCCCTTAATCTAAGCTGCATCTTGGGCTCGGAATCCTACTCAAAACCTCATGCGAACCTTTCAAAGGTTTGGGTTTCCTTCTTCGTTGAGTTGTCGTGGTTTCAAGCTTGGATTCCAAGCTTGGAATGACCATCTAGCACCTATAAAAGCATGTCCATGGCATTCCTCACCTCCTTAGCTTGGTTTGGAGGCCAGACTCCCCCTCTTCCCTTCTCCCCAACCTCTATCTCCACTAACTCCTGGGAGCTCCTTCGTCCACCTTCCTCGTCCGCCGTCACAGACATTAGCCAGAGGATTCCCCTTCCCCACGTTCCTTCACTACTTGCAATACCAGCGAGGGTCTCCTTCCTCATCTTCCTCGCTGTTTCTTCACCATCGGAGACTTCATCTCCTCCAAGTCCGGCATACCATCGGCAAGGACTTCCCTTCCCTTTCGTCCATTAGATTGAGGTTAGTTAGATTCCTTTAGCTCTGTAGGTTAGTTTAGGACTCCTTAAACCCTTGTTTCGACCCTCGACATCGTCATTCATCGTCATCTTCCTCCGCTCCAGCTGCACCTCCGGCGAGGACTCCCCGTTGCTTCGCAACACCACACACCTTGCCAACACCCTCACAACCTTTGTATCATCCATCCGAACCAAACCCCTCGACCTATTCGTCGTTCCACCCATCCAAACACACCACCCTCGCACGGTCTCCTCCACCTTTGCCAGCTACCAACACCTTCGCCACATCCTTGCGATTCTCCTGAGCATTTTAACTAGGGCTTATAGCCCGTATTTCTGTTGCAGGCACCCTCATCAGAGCTCCGTCGCTGCGCCATCTTTTCCGGCTCCGTCCAACACTGCCAAGTCGTGTTCATCCCCTCTGAGCATCCCAGGTGACATGGAAGTGCTCCAGGATCCTCTCCAAGTCTCAATCAAGGACTTCAACTACAACTGCTACAACAATTGGGAGATCCACCGCAGTTGCATGCACGCGAAGAGAGGCTGTGGGGTTTAGTCCCACATCAGTGGGAGAAGAGCACCCACATGCGCTTATTATGTTTTTGTAAATAGGCCTCTTCTCCTTAGACACTGGGGGTGAGGTCCCCTTACCCACACACCCATACCCGCCTAAGCCTTCACTCCTCGACTACTATCCACGCCAGTAGCCCTGGACTCGATATTGCTTAAACTCGAATACCTGATTGCCTGACCAATTGTCTGAGAGAGAAGAGGAAGGAAAGAGAGAGAGAGAGTAGGGGAGGGGGGTTTTGCTATCTTGTGCGGGAGCTCAACACTTAGTCATGAGAGAAAGAAGAGAATAAGAGAAAAGCCTCTGAAGAAAGAGAGAAGAAAGCAGGAAAGAAGAAGCAAGGTTTGTGCGTGTACTGTAGCAATGACATTTAAGTCGTCTAATCTAAAATGCCAACGTCTGATTGAGCATTTGATACTTTGGCCACTTAAGCTTGCATGGCATTACTAATTTAGGCTACTATTCATTTTTTTCCTATAATTGAGTAATTAGTATATGCGTCTAAACTAATAATTGGTGATTTAAATCACCATTATTTTGTCTTAGATATCTTTTTGCCTTGTCAAACTCTTGATATACTCATGTTTTACATTGAAGATCAGTTTTGAGTAGATATTATTCATTGCATATCATTATTGGCTTGATTTCCTGTGCTCATTTATATTTTAATTAAGATTAGCACATGAATTCCAATTTGCTCCCTTGTGTTCGACCTCGGACTTCATTTCTTGATTTCGAGTTATAAATTGTATTTGTTGATCAAGCTATTTAGGATACTTTGCTACAACGAAATGACTTAAACCTCCTATCTGGTCCTATCAACAACAACCCCATAAATGCTCCCAAATCCCAATCTTAATTTCAATAACACATCAACGTAACTTAACAAAAAACCCAAACCACCATCATCATGTAACCCAACGCCATCATCGTAACCCAAAAATCAACCATTACTGCAACCATCGAATCCTCACTCTCCCACCAAAGATCAAACATGTTGAAGGCATGCATTCGTTCCCGATGAAGTATCGAGTGCATTCGGCATTTTTTCGGAGGCTTGATTTGAACGATTGAATGTATTCCATCCTCTATCACCCCTTTGATTCATACCTTAATAAGGGAAATTAAGCCACTCGTATTAGTCGTAATGTGATTTGAAATTAGTTTACCTTGCATACCATATAAAAGTATTATAATTCATTACAATATGATTTCTGGTTGGCCCCCCCAGGTTAGAAATTCTAGCTTTGTCCCTACCTGTGGTTGCGGCCCCACTGTTCCTTCTCGTGGTGGTAGTAGCGTTGGGGATGTGGGTGCTATTCTCTATGATGGCATTTGTAGCAGGGCCGACGACCTAGGAACCTGTGGATCCTTCCCTTCAAGCCTACTTGGTTGAGGGAGTGTATCTCATATATCATTATCACTACCTGCATATTTGATAATTGCCAGTTTATCATCATTCTTATAACATAAAACAAACCTAGCTCTTAGGATTTTAACTCCTTAAACTATTTTTGGGTTGCATTTAGGCATAATCTAGGATTAGGCATGCATTGCATTCTTTTTGTATTTTTAACATCTTTACTTGAGTGTTAAGGTTAAGCAGATATTCAAACCCTTAAAACCCTACCACTCAAGAAGAAAGAAAGTGAAGAAGTCTAGATCAGTTGAACCCTAGCTAGATCCATCTCATCTCAGCTGGATATTAGCTCACATTGGTTAAGTTTAGCTCCTTCCAGCTCCATTCAACTCATCTTAGTTGGATGGTCGCTCAAGGTAGCTCATCTTAGCTCAACTCACCTCAGCTCAGCTCAGATCCAGCTCAACTTAGTTTAGTCTAGCTTATCCTAGTTCTAGTCAGTTCACTGGGAGCTCTAGCTAGCTTAGATTAGTTGACAAGAGTTCATTCCAGCTCCAGCTCATTCCAAGTCTAGCTCTACCTAGCTCGACTTAGCTCACAACAACTGAACTCCCTCCAACTTAGCTACTACTTGCCTACTTAGTAGCTAAGCTAGCTCGAGAGTTCTCATCAGAGGCAATTCCAGCTCAACCTAGCTTTAGATAGGTTGAAACTAGCTCAACCTAGCTCAACTACTCAAGCCTAGCTACTAGCATAAGAATTAGCTAGCTAAGCTAAGTAGTTGAGCTCCTCATAAAGACCTCCTCAGCAGATTCAGCTCTAGTGCAGCTCCAATCAGCTCTCTCTTAGCTCCTCTTCTCAAAACTTTAACTCCACTACTATTCTGCTAGTTAATCTAGCTTAGCTAAGCTCAAAACCAGCTCCACCTCCAAGGTCATCCACCAACTACCTAAACCCTAACCTAACTCTACTCCAAGTCCACCACCTAAACTAACCACCTACCTCCACCTATAGTTGGCGCCACCATCCCCACATCTCTTCACACCACCACCTCCAAAAGCCACCACAAAAAGTGGCACCAACTTTCCCTCCAAAACCCCTTCATATCACCACCATCCATCTTCCTTAGAACCCATCTTCACCATCCACCTAACCCCATTCTTGAAGCCCCCCTTTGGTGCCAACTTTAACACTCCCTTCCACCACCTTAACACCCTTAACCACCACCTAAGTTGGCACCAAAACCACCTATCCACACCCCTTTAAAATGGCACCAACTCTACCATATATCACCACCATCCAAACACGACCATAATCCATCTCCTCCATCCACATGTTGGCGCCAACTCAACCCAAACCCACCTATCCTGCACCCTTTCATGTGGCGCCAATTAACCTCAACCCTCCACCATATAACCACCACCTAAAGACCTAATCCTAACCCTCCATCCATCTCCATGCCAACCCATAACCCTTAACCTACATAGAGTTGTCACCAACTCCATTTAACCCAACCATAACCACCACTCAACACACCCCTACATATGGCACCAACCCATAACCCTTAACCTCATTAGAGTACTCAGAGTTTATAAATTTAAAAGTGATCCAAATTGCGTGTAACAACAACCTAATTCACGATTTTTACAAATCACACTTTTTAGCGATCACTTTTTGGCACCGTTGCCAGGAAGGCACGGCTTTGCTTTACCATTATTCCCTTTGTTGATACGTGGATCTCATCCCTTTTCCTTCTTTTCTCTCATGTGTGTAGGAATTACAGGAAGAAGGCAGGAATTTGGAAGCGAGAACTTCAAGTTCCTTTTCTTTCAACGGATTTCAAGTGAGTTCCTTCTTCCTTGTCACATTAACCCTAAAAAAGGATAAAAAAAACATTAAACCAAGCTTTTAGGATCATAAACATTTAAATTAAGTGGAGTGGTGCCTTTAAAAACTTATTGGTTGTTTGTTTATATCTTTAAACACCACTCTACCTTAAGTGTTGGTATTCTGATTTTTGGGTCAAGACTTCTATTTGGATTTCTAAAATCAATTCCTGACACCACAGGCCTTATAAAATCTTGAAATTTCACTCACAGATTCCAAATCAAATTAGGAATATTTGTTCCAAATTTCATAGCAATTGGATTTATATAAAAGTTTTAAAAATTCGTGGACCACAGGGGAGTCATCTCCTCTGATTTCACTATTTTGTTACTGTTCATGAATTTTAGGAATTTTTCTACTTATCCAATTTTTGTGAAATTTAGCTTTATGGAATCTTTGTTAAATTATACACAACACATAAAATTCCAAAAATTTTTGGTGGCCGATGGTGGTACTGAAAAGTCCAAAATATCCATGAGTACCATTTCTAGACTTTGACACCAACACAAAGAAAAATCTTATAAAAATATCAAACAAATTCCTAAAATAATAAAAAAATATTTTTTGGAATCCTTGTTTGATTTTCCTTCCAGTAGTGGTGTTTTTTGCTTTGTTTGGATCACTAGTTTAAAAGAAAAAGTTTGAATCAATTCACTGGCAGTAACATTTCTGCTTAAGGATCAATTCAATTAGGGTTTCTTTTCATTTTTTTAGAGACCCATAGTTTAAAAGGAAATCTATCTTCACCCATATAACTTGATTTCTTTTTTATTGTGGGACTCAAACTTGTTTGAAAACATCAAAAGAAAACTCTAAAAGATATTAATCTAAATCAAATCCTAAAAGCAGAAAAACTACAAAAATGTTTGTGTAATAACTTGTTTGATATTGGAATCACTCTTTCCAATTTTGCACACACCAAAAAATTGCAATAACAGGGCATTACCTCAATCAACGCCCTCCACATTCTCGTGCACATTCAGATACCTAAGCCTAAGTAAAAAAAAGTAGTCAATCGACCACTTAAGAACTTCACCAAAGTTTAGGCTTGATATCCAATATCTAAGAGTTATTAAGCATTCTTAATTCCTCTTGAAAATGCAGCGACAGACTTAGAGGGAAGTCAAACGACGGGTGCGGGTTTACAAAACCCCTGGTGATTTTCTCACGACATGCTTGGGCCCAAACCACCTCTTTGGTTCGCCAGGTGATCATTAGGAAGCAGGTTCACTTAATTTCTTATTTATTGGGTTCCCAAGTCTTAGGTTTTATTAAGGAGTCAACCTTAAGATAGTTTAGGCTTGGTTGTTTGAATTACACACTTTCATCTCTCTCTCTTCTCCTCCCCTCCTGTCTTTCGTTTAGTGTATGCACGGCCGACGGTCCCAAAATCTGCACTTGGAGGGACCGACTAATTTTTCAACCCACCTCACCGCCCATGCTTGCTTGTTTGATTCTTTTTCTTCCTCTACTAAAAATCTAGAGAAAATGGAAAAAACCCAAAATCACAAAAAAGGCACTAACCCATCATCTTCTAACCATCAAAACGAGAACCCCAATTTAGAACCTGATGTTGAGGTTCCCGAACCACAATTCGAAATGCCACAATTTGAAATCCCGTCTCAGAAAAAGTCAAAGGAAAATTTTCAAAATTCCGATGCTTTTCTCATGGTAGTAACTCAACTCCAACAACTCCAAGCAAATAAAAAATAATTGACTAGAACCGTTACAAACCTAGCTAACAATAGACCACCCAATGCTGAACCTACTATTCCGTTGAGGGAATTTTATGATCCCTCAAACTATGAAGAAAGACCAGGGGTGGTAATCCCTGATGGAGAATTTGAAATTAAACCTACAGTCCATCTCATTAAACATTTTCATGGCCCTCCTTGAGAAGACCCTTTATCCATTTAGAGGAACTCACGGTCCTCGCCCAAACCACCAAATCCCGAAACATTTCAGAAGATTTATGGCTAATGCGGCTTGTCCCGCTTTCTCTTAAAGATAAGGCCGCTTATTTGTTTAGGACTGTAGGAAAATCAATTACTACCTGGATACAATTAAAAAACCTATTTCTTAAAAAATATTTCCTAATTGGTCAAACTAATGCTTTACGTCACGCTATAACGACCTTCCAACAAAAATCCAGTGAGCCTATGAATGAAGCATAGGAAAGATTTCAGGACTTATTAAGAAGTTGCCCCTACCACGGGGTTCCACTTTGGCAATTCGTGCAAATATTCTACCATGGTCTTGATGACCAATTGTAGCGGTTTGTTGACGCCTCATGTGGAGGCAACTTTTTAAATAAAGATGCCGAAAGTGCCTATGAACTTTTTGACGAAATGAGCGAAAATTCTTTCAATCACTCGTCCATGGACACCTTTGGCAGAATGCCAATTCCTGTGTCAATGTCCATTGACAAGTCGATTTTCTGCTTTCGATTAAGTTTCCCGAATGAAATAACGCGTTGTAGTATTTAAGTGGTGGAAAAATCGACTAATCAACAATATAAATAACCACTAACAGAAGAGCGAGTCGTGTCCATAGGGAGGCAATGGTGCAATAAACTCTCGATTATTTCGTATTCTTTTGATCAAGTGCGAAATCCCTAATCAAATCCTACATGAAATGCGATGGAAAGAAGATGCACAATAACTCAAAAATATAAGGGTATATGTGCAATTTTTCCTCACTGAAATATTCAATAAATATGTGATGATTTTATGTAATTTTCAATTGACATATATTAGAGAAAATTTGTGCACATGTTAATCCCTAAACCAATATTGAAACATGTGAATATCAATAACGTGCAATTATCAAAAAGCGTGAGTGTGCAATCACAATTTCACCACAATAAAATAATAATAAATTAAAATTGATTTTGGTGGCAATGGCAATAAATGTAATTTTAATTAACTTGAAAATGGGGGATTTGTTGTAGTGGCTTGTGCGCACAGGAGGAGGAGAGACGGACGTCGAGGTTACAGCTGAAGATCACCTTGCTCGGGCTGCACTCGACGGTGGTGACAGTGCAACTGATGGCAGCCTGTGGTGGATGCAAGAAGGAGAGGAAGGTGGTGGGCGGTGGTTCTGCACGCAGTGCAGGGGCAAGCGCGGGCGTGGTGCCTACGGGGAGCACTGGTGGCTAAGGCAGTCTGCAGAGGGGAGCGCCAGGCGCTGGTAGGAGGCAAGCGTTGGAAGGGCGCAAGTGCCTACGGGCGTTGTTTCGCCTGCGGTGGTGAAGGCGCTAGCGGGGTTGAAGGCATGCCTGCAGAGGCGTAGGGGCGCGTTGCGGTGGGCACTGTGCGGGTGTGGGCCTGGTGGGGGCACGTAAGGTGGAGGCGCTGCAGGGAGGCGTTGGAGATGGGCACGCGAAGGTGTGCTCTACAGTGGAGAAGGCGTAGTGCCGCGGGCGCCTGGTGGTGCTGGAGCTGGTTCCTACAGGCTGGAAGGGTGAGGTGGACGGTGGTAGCATGAAGGTGATGGCGCTGCAGAGGGTTGCCTGCGTGGGTGCAGGCGTCTGCAGGCGCAGTTGGAGGAAGACTTGGTGCACAGTGCACACGGTGGTTCACAAGGTTAGCCCTCTCCACGGTGGTGAAGGTGGATCCCCGCAAGAGAGAGCAAGAAGCCTCTGCTCTCGAACTTTTCCAACCTCTTTATCTCCTCCCCCTACGTGTGTGAGTTAAGGGATTTTCAAATCCCTTTGCTATTTTTGGCCGGCAGCTGTTGAGGGTGGCCGGAGGATGGGGGAAAAAATATGCCATCGGTTTTTTGTTGGGAAAATTTATTCCCCAACTCCTTGTTCTTTCTAAATATCATTCTTGCACATAAAAACAAAAAAAATGATTACATATTAAGTTATAAAATGTTAAAAATAGATGTAAACTTAAATCATGATGCATGAAAACATTCTATAACTTAATGTAGTTATTAACAAACCTAAAAGGTAAGATTAAAGTTACTTAGGCATAATACTAGTACATTAAAATGGACTCATCAAATACCCCCATGCTTAAGATTGGCTAGTCCCTAGCAAAAATGAAAAATAAGAGAAGTAATCAGAAGATTTCTTCTTTTCTTATTTCAGAACTTTAGAAATCCAGACAAACGTGAAGTGATGATAGCCTAGGTAACAGATCCAAGTGAAAAGGCCAATTCGCATTGAAAGTTCGTACTTCACCCTTGGTAAATATTTCTGTCAGGTGAGGCAACTTCCTGCGGGGATCTGTAATTTGACCCCGGCTTTTGGCTTAGGTAGGAGATATCGAGTAGAATGGATTTGTAATTGGTGCAACACATTCCTCTGATGCTACATGTAATCTAGTACTATAGACTCTAGATCTCTAGACTATTAGAAAAGTCAACTTAGAGAGAGGCTAAACCACTGTGCTCTCTTGATGTTCCTAGGCGCTTACTCTTTTTTTTTTTTCTGAGATCACAAATCTCGCCAGATTTAGTAATTGTACTCATTGTTTGGTGGCCTCACATGGCATCCACAGTTTAAGTAAAGCCCTAATAACTCTACAACTAAGTTAGAGTCCTCAACCAGTATTCGGGCGATCAGAAATACTAAAAGGTAGGTATGGGTCGTATTTGGTGGAACGCGATAGGTGTTCTGTTGCCTCAGAAACAATGTTACATTATAAACTTGGACTTTTTTTTTTGTAATATAACTATTTCTTCTTTTTCTTCTTTCTGTTTCTTTTTCTTATATAAATCAACATAATACGACACAGACTTTTATTTATGAGGCATTATTAGGGATGATGATAGTCAAGAGGATGTTGTGTGGCTTATTTGGTGGAAGTGCCTATTCTCGGCACCGGGAAGGAATGGATAGGACGGGCGTATTTCTGACCTTTGACACTATTACCCTCCTTCAGTCGAGGACTCTATGAAGGACGGTCATAACCATCCACCATAGTCATAGCTTTATTAAAACTTAATCTCTGTGTATCTGCCTTATTTGGTGACTCATAGGAATTCACACAAAGTACGCACACAGGAACAGAGAGCAAAAACTATGCCTAACTCTAAAGTATCATCATCTAATTGTCCAAAACTTAAGACTCCTTGCACTAGACTTATTGTACCAGTAATCTCTCTACTTTATTCTCACAAATATGAGGTAGATCTACTAGAAGATAGTATGCCGGACTCCCTATGAACTGTCCAAGGGTTTAGTAGACTACAAATGCTTATTGGTTTTCCTCAAGGATCCATTACCCAGTCTACGTGCACGTGAAATAAATGTACTGGATTCTAAACTTAAAAAATAATTCAAGAAGAAAAACATCCAATGACAAAGGTATTCTGCTAGGGACTAACCCATTCAGCTCAAGAAAAGAGATTTTTTTTTATACATATAAATATATATGCATGCAAATATTTATAGATGCTATAAACATTCTCAGGTTATACCCCCCCATGCTTAAGACTGACAATGTCCTCATTGGAAAAATGTAGACATAGAAGAATATCACCTAAGGAGGAGAGTGGGAGGAGCTAAGTCTCCTCAAGCCGAAGTGCGTCCAAAACCTGGCCATCTGAAAGAGTAATATACGATTTAAGTCGCTGGCCATTTACCTTAAAGCTTCCACCTGAAATAGGGTTCCTAATCTCTATAGCTTCATAAGGAAAAGTATTGATAACAACATATGGCCCATCCCAGTGAGACTTGAGCTTTCTAGGAAATAATTTAAGTCTAGAATTGAAAAGCCAGACCCACTGGTTGGGCTCAAAAGTCTTTCTAATGATGTGCTTGTCATGGAAGGCTTTTGTACGTTGCTTGTAAGATTGAGAAGTTTCATAAGCTTTATTACGAAGCTCCTCAAGCTCACTTAATTCTAACATACATGCCTTTCCTGCTTTATCCAGATTCAAGTTAACATTTTTAATAGCCCAATAAGCTTTATGTTGGATTTCCACAGGAAGGTGGCATGCTTTTCCGTAGACAAGACAGAAAGGAGACATGCCCAAGGGAGTCTTATACGCAGTTCTGTAGGCCCAAAGAGCATCATTTAGTTTTTCAGACCAATCCTTCCGATCAGGCCTGAAAGTTTTTTCTAAAATTCGCTTAATCTCCTTATTAGACACTTCAACTTGTCCACTCGTTTGGGAATGATAAGGTGTGGCTATCATGTGGTTGACTCCCAAATTTTGGAGTAGTCTTGTGAAGTATACATTCTTAAAGTGAGGTCCTCCATCACTTATGATCATCCTTGGGCACCCATACCGAAAAATGATATTAGCCTTAACAAAGACCAAGACCACGGAATAGTCATTGGTTCGTGTGGGTATGGCTTCTATCCATTTCGATACATAGTCTACAGCCACAAGGATGTATTCATATCTGAAGGACACAGAAAAGGGACCCATGAAGTCATTGCCCCAAATATCAAAGATTTCTACAGGGAGGATAGGTTGTTGGGGCATCTCATCCTTTTTCCAATGGTTCCCATCTGCTGGCAATGTAGACAAGCGCCCACATACGTATGTGCATCTCAGAATAATGTGGGCCACCAAAAGCCAAACTGAAGAACCTTATGGGCAGTCTTCTTCCCACTAAAATGTCCCCCACAATGGAGGTCATGGCAAAAGCTCAGAACACTTCTTTATTCTTCGTCAGGGATGCAACGGCGAAAAAGCTGGTCAGGGCCTATTCTAAAAAGCTCAGGTTCCTCCCAATGATAAAATTTAGCGTTGGCGAGAAATCTGTCTCATTTCTACTTGTCCCAAGTACTGGGGGTAATGCCCGTGACCAGATAGTTCACTATGTCAGTGAACCAAGGAGTTTTAGCTTCCACGGCCATCAGAGACTCATCAGGGAAAGTCTCCTGAATACCACCAGTAGGGTTTGATGCCTCAATAGGGATCCTAGAAAAATGGTCTGCTACCACATTCTCAACTCCTTTCTTGTCTTTAATTTCCAGGTCAAATTCTTGGAGTAGCAGGATCCAACGAATTAGGCGAGGTTTGGTGTCCTTTTTAGCCAGAAGATGCTTTAGGGCAGAATGATTAGTGAACACTACAACCTTGGATCCCAAAAGATAAGACCGAAACTTTTCTAAGGCAAATACTATAGCAAGTAGTTCCTTTTCAGTGACTGTGTAGTTTTGCTGAGGATCCGTAAGGGTCTTGCTGGCATAATGTAGCACATGAGGTTTGCCATCAACCCTTTGACCTAAGACCGCCCCCACTGCAAAATCAGAAGCATCGCACATAAGCTCAAATGGGAGGGTCCAATCTGGTGCTTGGAGAATTGGCGCAGTAGTGAGGGCTTTCTTCAAAACTTGGAAAGCCTCGCCACGTCTATCATCAAAATCGAAGGAGACATCCTTCTCTAACAGATCGCAGAGCGGCTTAGAGATTTTACTAAAATCTCTAATGAAGCACCTATAAAATCCAGCATGGCCAAGGAAAGATCTAACCTGACGAACATTGGTGAGCAATGGAAGCTTAGAGATGGAATCGATTTTTGCGGTGTCCACCTCTAATTCTCTCTCGGAAACTATATGCCCTAACACAATGCCCTGCTGGACCATAAAGTGGCTTTTCTCCCAGCTAAGCACCAACTTTGCCTCTTCGCAACGGGTTAAGACTTTATCAAGGTGCGAAAGGCATAGGTCAAATGACAAGCCATAAATGGAGAAGTCATTCATGAAAATTTCAATGAACTCATCGATCATATCAAAAAAGATAGCCATCATACAATGTTGGAAAGTGGTAGGAGCATTACATAACCCGAATGGCATTCGGCGGAACGCAAAAGTGCCATACGGACTCGTGAAGGTGGTACGCTCCTGATCATAAGGAAAAATAGCTATCTGATTGTACCCAGAGTACCTGTCAAGAAAACAAAAGTACTCATTCCCCGCCAATCGTTCCAGAATTTGATCGATAAACGGTAAGGGGAAATGGTCTTTCTGGGTAGCCGTGTTTAAACGGTGGTAATCAATGCAGACTCTCCAACCAGTTGAGGGTCTAGTGGTCACCAGTTCTCCTTGGTCATTCTCTTCCACAGTGATTCCTGCCTTTTTGGGAACTACGTGAATAGGATTGACCCATTTACTATTTGAAATGGGATAGATAATCCCTGCATCCAGCCATTTCAGAATCTCCTTTTTAACAACCTCGCGCATATTTGGATTGAGCCTTCTCTGCATATCTCGGAAAGGCTTCACGGACTCGTCCGTGTATATATGATGCATGCAAAGAGAGGGATCAACACCCTTAATATCAGCAATTGTCCAGGAAATTGCTTCCTTGTGCCTTTGTAAACACTCAAGCAGAGCTCCCTCCTGCAATTCAGATAATGCAGACGAGATAATAACGGGGAGCGTGTTATAAGGGCCAAGGAAATCATATTTCAATGTGCTCGGGAGGGGTTTCAACTCCAATTCAGGAGCCTTTTGGATTGAGGGTTTTAGTTGAGATGTCCCAGCCTCAGGCAGCGGATCTACCTTCACAGTCCAGGGTGGGAACAGAGACTCAGTGTGTATCCCCAGCAACTCTTCTAGTTCGGGCATTTCCCTTTCAGTTTCTTTAATAATCAAGGGATGGTCCTTAGATATGACCTTCTGAAGGGGATCTCTACATAAGAGTGTTGGAGTAGTCTCTTCAATTATTTCATCAACGACCTCAATCTGAGAACAATCTTCAAATCCGGATTGCTTGTAAGTATCCAAAACATTCAACCGGATCTTCTTGTTCCCAAAGCCCATTTTAAGTGCCCCAGATCTACAATTTATACAGTCATTGGCTGTGGCCAAGAAGGGGCGTCCCAGAATAATGGATGGCTTTGTGGGCTTATTAGATAGGTCAGTATCAAGTACCAGAAAGTCAACGGGGAAGAAGAAATCCTCCACTCTCACAAGGACATCTTCCAACAATCTCTGTGGTGTCTTAAGTGATCTATCTGCAACCTGGAGGATTACTGGACTAGGCTTTAGCTTGCCTCCTCCCAAAAGGTTGTAGACAGAGCTCGGTAGAATGTTCACCCCCGCACCTAGATCGAGCAGAGACTCGTCAATGTGTTGGTTACCTATAACCACTGAAATATACGGGAACCCTGGGTCTTTCATTTTGGGGGGTGTTCCATGCTGGAGAACCGAGCTAACATGGTCAGGCAGGATGACCTTGGTTTGGACCTGTTTCCTAAATCAGAGCTTCTGGGTGCACGGGTCCTTTAGAAACTTGGCATAGGATGGAATCTGTTTAATTGCTTCCAACAGAGGCAAGTTAATCTGGACTTGCCTAAAAGTATCCATAATCTCTTCCATCCTATCCTTGGCTCCAGACGAGCCAACAGAAGATTCCCCAGGAGTAGGTAGATGCTCTGGAGAGGGCACCCTCGGCTTCTGAGTCGAGGGGTCATCATGGCAGGAAAGGGGTGGTGGAAGGATGACATCCTCATTGTGGGTGATTTTGTGCGAGGGAGAGCAGTGTGGCTCTTCCTCGGTGGAGATGGAAGTCGGGTTAGGTGTGGAAGGGGAATTCTGAGATGTAACCATAGGAGTGTTATCAGGCTTGTCAAACTTTTTTCCAGTCCTCAACACGGTCACTGCTTGGGCGTGCTCCCTGAATACAAACCCCTTGCCCTTAGGGTTCTCAGAGGAGCTAGGCAGCTTCCCCGGATCACGTTGCCTAACTGCCTCAGTAAGATGACCAATTTGGGATTGCATATCAGTAATCATCTTATTCTGAGATTGGATAACCATATTCTGATGCTCTTGCATTACTTTCATCATGGCCTTCAATTCATCCATCTCAGAGGGCTTATTCGGAGGAGGGTTTTCATAAGAAGGTTGGTATATGGGCTGGGAGGGTAAGGGTCTTGTATTCCCTGAGTTAGAAGCATCACCTTGCTTCCAAGAGAAGTTTGGATGGTTCCACCACCCTGGATTATAAGTGTTGGAGTAAGGGTTATTGCGAGGGGGGCGGAAACCTTGGACCGCGTTCAAGTCTGCCTGAATCAACTTAGGGAATTGGTTTGCCTGATGGCACTCTGCAGTGGCATGCGTTGTGCTTTGTCAAATGGAGCATTCTCTTGAAGCATGAAAAATAGAGGTTGCTTGCAGGTTCATGCCAAGATTTGCTAAAAGCCTATCAAAGTTTTTATTCAATAGTTGAATCTGATAAGCCAAATCCTGAAAAGCCCCAGCTTCATGGGCCTCCATCTTCCTCTGCAAGATTGATGGTTTTCTTTCTTGATAGGCAGAGGACAGATGTATGGAGTTGTCGCTTAATGTTTCAAATAATGCCCAGGCTTCATCCTCAGTTTTGGTCATGAAGGTTCCTACACATGTTGCATCGATGGTTTGCCTATGCCTTTCAGATAATCTGTTATAGAACCTTTCGACCAACTGCCATCTTTGCACTTGATGGTGGGGGCATAACCTAAGAAGGTCAGTAAAGTGCTCCCAAGTCTCATGAAATTGCTCCCCTTCCTGTTGAGTAAAACCCATAATCTCACTTCTGTAATGGTTGGTTTTACTCATAGGAAAATACTTTTTCAAAAATTCTCCCTTAAGGGTGGCCTAATCATTTACCCTTGCATCGAGGGTATGATACCAGTTCTTGGCCTTATCTTTAAGGGAGAAAGGAAATAGAGTCCTCATCAGGGCTTCATCAGTAAAGCCCTGGAGCTTCACCGTGGAACAGACCTCAGTGAATTCCTCCAAATGCCGGTAGGGGTCCTTCCTAGTAGTACCATAAAAAGAGGGAAATAAAGATATGGTACTACTCTTGATCTCATATGGATTATCCCCTGCCAGTCGTCTTAGTGCTTGTGTAGGTTGGTTAGTTGGAATAAAATAGTCCCTTAGGGTCCTTTGTTGATTTGCACCTTGCTTAGCCATTCCTTCTTTTTCCTCTCCTAGGTGAGCTCTCCTAAGAATTCTCTCAGGCTCAGGATTAAATACTAGACTACCCTCAAGAGAGCGTCTACCAAGCATACAAAACACACTTCAGGTTCTTATTGAGTAGGTGAAGCCTCCACTCCAAAGATAAGTCAAAAGATCAAAACTTATCCCTCCGTTCCCACGTAAGTGGTATAAGAGGGGTGTGGACTTGAAATCTTAACCTTCTTTGTTGCGGAGGTCGAATTAGTTAATATAAATGGCCAAACAAGTTTTTCACTGCAATTACGTGCCTTAATTCAACCTTCGAGTGCCCTAGGACCTATACTTTGCTTGGATGATACTCCCAGGTGATCAAGTGAGAAGTTACTCCAAGGATGAACAAAGGGATGCAAGTAGGGCAAACCCTTCCTTTGAGGCGATGCATATGCGGTGCCACTTAACTACCCTTTTGTTCCTTTAAGGGGTGTCCCCCTCCGTGGAGTATCAAAATACTTGGTTAAAAGATAGTATCACCACCACCACAAAGCACAATAGGAGGGTCTGCACCGATAAGGAGATCGGTACCTATAGCCTTAAGGGATCGAGCCTTAGTGAGGTGCCTAATATGCTTGCTCAGTATCAGAAGTGTGCAACACACCGCAAATCTTTGTAATTTCTTTTGAAATCACAGACAAGTCCCTTAGAATCTGATCAAATGTGAATTGCTTTTAGGGTTGAATCTGATTATCAGTCCCACTTTTAGTTATGCGACCACTGAATTAGTAAATTCAAACAACTTGGTGGTCTTGAATTTTAATTTGAATGCAAATGCATGAACAGGAGTTGGATGCAAAAGTTAGAAAGGTGTACCTGTCTCTAGCAATCTTTGTGCTAATATGCTTGCAATGCAATAATAAGATCTAATGTGTTGCTCAATCACCCCTAAATGCACGCACCTAAGGGCATGCAACTTCTAAATAGGCAGCTCAATATTTTCTTTGTTGGTTTTAAAGGCAGGCAAGCAAAAAATAGAATCACGCATGCACAAAAAATAATGTAAGCCCTAGTAGCTAAAGAATGTGAGGACAAACCCCCAAAAATTCAGCCCCAATTACTACAAGGGTGAAAAGATAGAAATAAATTTTATGACGATGGAGAATCCTTTGTGAAAGCAGGATCTTGGTCTCCTACGTCTTTTCCTCGTGTGGCTTAGCTCGTGGTTGCTGTCGCTGTTGTGTTGCCCCTCGTCGCCTCGTCAGATTCCTTGCACAGTAAAAAAAATTAATCAGATAATTATGCATCTCAGAATATTCAAAAATAATGAAGTGAATCTATTGCGTCTATTGCCTCCTCGGCAACAATGCTAATTTGACAAGTCGATTTTCCACTTTCGATTAAGTTTCGCAAATGAAATAACACGTTGTTGTAGTATTTAAGTGGTGGAAAAATCGACTAATCAACAATAAAAATAACTACTCACAGAAGAGTGGGTTGTGTCCACAGGGAGGCAATGATGCAATAAACACTTGATTATTTCGTATTCTTTCGATCAAGTGCGAAATCCCTAGCCAAATCCTACATGAAATGCGATGGAAAGAAGATGCACAATAACTAAAAAATATAAGGGTATATGTGTAATTTTTCCTCACTGAAATATTCAATAAATATGTGATGATTTTATGTAATTTTCAATTGACATATATTAGAGAAAATTTATGCACATGTTAATCCCTAAACCAATGTTGAAATATGTGAATATCAATAACACGTAATTATCAAAAAGCATGTGTGTGTAGTCACAATTTCACCATAATAAAATAATAATAAATTAAAATTGATTTTGGTGGCAATGGCAGTAAATGTAATTTTTAATTAACTTGAAAATAGGGGATTTGTTGCAGCGGCTTGTGCGCACAGGAGGAGGAGAGACGGATGTCGAGGATGCAGCTGAAGATCACCCCGCTCGGGCTGCACCCGACTGTGGTGACGGCGCAGCTGATGGCAGCCTGTGGTGGCTGCAAGAAGGAGAGGAAGGTGGCGGGCAGTGGTTCTGCGCGCAGTGCAGGGTAGGCGCTGGAGGCGCGGACGCGGTGCCTGCGAGGAGCGCTGGTGGCTAGGGCGGTTTGCAGAGGGGAGCGCCAGGAGCTGGAAAGGCGCTAGCAGGAGGCGGGCGCAAGCGCCTGCAGGCGTGGTTTCGCCTGCGGTGGAGAAGGTGCTGGCGGGGTTGAAGGCGTGCCTGCAGAGGCGTGGGGGTGCGCTGCCGTGGGCGCTGTGCGGGTGCGGGCCTGGAAGGGGCATGCAAGGTGGAGGCGCTGCAGGGAGGCGCTGGAGATGGGCACTTGGAGGTGCACTCTGCAGTGGAGAAGGCGCGGTGCTTGCAGGATAGAAGGGTGCGGTGGACGGTGGTAGCGTGAAGGTGATGGCGCTGCAGAGGGTTGCCTGCACGGGTGCGGGCGTCTGCAAGCGCGGCTGGAGGGAGCGATGGAAGACTTGGTGCATAGTGCACACGGTGGTTCACAGGGTCAGCCCTCTCCACGGTGGTGAAGGTGGATCCCCGCAAGAGAGAGGAAGAAGCCTCCGCTCTCAAACTTTTCCAACCTCTTTATCTCCTCCCCTTACGTGCGTGAGTTAAGGGATTTTCAAATCCCTTTGCTATTTTTTGCTGGAAGCTGTTGAGGGTGGCCGGAGGATGGGGGAAAAAAATATTCCGCCGGTTGTTTGTTGGGGAAATTTATTCCCCAACTCCTTGTTCTTTCTAAATATCATTCCTGCACATAAAAGAAAAAAAATCATTACATATTAAGTTATAGAATGTTAAAAATAGATGTAAACTTAAATCATGATGCATGCAAACATTCTATAACTTAATGTAGTTATTAACAAACCTAAAAGGTAAGATTAAAGTTACTTAGACGTAATACTAGTCCATTAAAATGGACTCATCATCCATGAAGTAGGCACACAACAACAATCTCTCCCGATTACACAAGACAATTTGCAACTTTTTGCACAAAGACTCGACCATATTCAAATCAATCAAAAGAAAATGGAAGAAAAATTTAATGCACGACCACAAAACCCATTACCGACCAACCCTAACTCTCGCCTTTCTAAATCCAACACTAACCCGACTCTCTTCCGCCAGGAAAATTTGCAACAAATAGATATAAGCAGATTTCAAAATCTTGACTTTGCACCTGAAATTGTTGGGATTTCTGATAATTCTTCCATATATGTCCTAGTAAACGAAAATATTTCCGCTTTCCAGGATAATTTTAGGAATTTCTTCCAACTTTTATAATCCTACTTGGACAAATAACCCTAATTTTTCCTGAAAGAATACCAATCAAATTCTGCATTTTCAAAATCAAACAGGGAATTTTGGCCAAAGCCAACCTTCGCAGGCTGATGTTAATAATCAATTAATGAAAACCCTACAAGGAATGCAACAGCAAATGAACGACGTTACCTGTGCCGTTTCTAATTTACAAAATCAAATCGCAGTAGTGCTCGATCAAAGGCCAATTGGAAATTTACCTTCCCAACTTGTCCCAAACCCTAGAAATTAGTGGAATCAATTTCAAAGTGGAAATAATCAAGGTCAACATGGTCAACAACCAATAAATCCCACCCCTCAATTTCCACCCGATTTTCAAAACCCGCAACAAAATCAACATTTTCCACAACGAAATAACCATATTGCCAATGCAGTAACATTAAGAAGTAGAAAACTACACACAATGCGGAACCCTCACAGGAAAATAAACCAGATCAGAAGCAATTTTTTCCCACCTCTATTCACTCTTAGGACAATCAAGGTAGCACAAACACGACACCTTTTCCACAAGCATTGAACTCTAAGAAGAAGAAACCCAGAAAAACTGAGCCAACTGAAGAATAATTGCACGAATTATTTGGCCAAGTGAAAATTAATATCCCTCTCCTAGACGCAATTAAATACGTACTTGCCTACGCAAATTTTTAAAAGAAACTTGCACACCAAAAAGGCAGCCTAAAAAGCTAGGAAAGGTTGTCCTTTCTAAGACAGTTAACTTTGTTGTTCAGAGCAAGCTACCTCACAAGAGAAAGGACCCGGGTGCTCATTAATATCTGTTGTCATTAATGACACAACCTTTGATTGTGCCCTCTTAGACCTAGTGCATCAATAAACCTCATGCCTACCATCCTTTTTGATGAATTTCAATTCAGTGAACTCAAACCAGTGAAGGTCACCCTTCAACTTGCTGACCAATCTGTTATTCACCTGAAAGGGATTGTAGAAGATGTCATTGCTCAGGTACAAAATTGTCTCTTCGTTGTGGACTTTTTAGTCCTCGACATTGATGTACCCGAAGCTTTAAAGAATGCACCTATTATTCTTGGAAGACCCTTCCTCGCCACTGCCAAAGTCAACATAAATTGTGATTCTGGTAAAATGGACATCACTTGTTGTGGCGAGACACTCACTTTAGATATTTTTAGGGCTTTCAAAAGATTCCACGACCCAGATTTCTTTGATGACTCAGATTCCGAAACCTTAAATCTTGTTGAGGAAATGCTTTCTATGGATACGTGTTTTGTAATAAACACTTCTCCTGAGCAGCAGGAATCGTCTAACCCACCCTCACCCACCACACCAAATTTCACGCTAACTTCTAACCCTATTTCAGAACCCGACCTGCAATTAGATTTGAAACCCTTGCCGGATTCCTTAAATACGTATTTTTGGACCCCAATGATATAAAATCCCTTATTATTAATGCCAAACTGTAGAGGTTACAAGAGGAAAAACTACTCCAAGTCCTGAATAAATATCAAAAAGCAATCAGTTGGACTTTAAATGATTTAAAAGGCATTGACGTGTCCTATTGCACCCACCACATTTATCTTGAGGACAATTCTAGAACCTCTCGCCAAGCCCAACATCGCTTAAACCCAAATATGTAGGAGGTCATAAAACGGGAAATAATTAAATGACTTGATGCAGGAATTATTTACCCTATCTCTGATAGCCAGTAGGTCAGCCCTACACAAGTTGTACCCAAGAAAGCTGGCCTCACTGTTATTACTAATGATTACCGCCACCAAGAAAAATCATTTTCCGTTCCCATTTATTGATCAAATTTTGCAGCAACTAGCCGGACAAGAATATTATTGTTTCCTTGATGGATATTCCAGCTACAATCAAGTCGCAGTCCACCCTGAGGACTAGGAAAAGACCACTTTCACTTGCCCCTTTGGAACCATTACTTTTCGAAGAATGCCATTTGGATTGTGTAATGCACCTACGACTTTTTAATGATGCATGTTAGCAATCTTCTCTGATTTGGTAGGTGATTTTCTCGAGGTCTTTATGGATGATTTTTCCATTTTTGGAGATTCTTTTGATCAATGTCTTGGGAATTTGGAAAGAACTCTCCAAAAATGTATTGAGGTTAACCTGGTTCTCAGTTGGGAGGTGAGTCATTTCATGGTTCAGGAAGGTATTGTCCTGGGCCATGTTATTTCTGAGAAGAGAATCTCGGTAAATAAAGCTAAAGTTGATCTAATCTCCCAACTTCCCCCACCCAATTCAGTGAAATAAATAAGATCTTTTCTGGGGCATGTGAGATTCTACTGATGATTCATCAAAGATTTCTCCAGAATTTCCTGACCTTTAAGCCACCTTTTAACTAAAGACCAACCTTTTGATTTTGATCATGATTGGTTGGAGAGTTTTAATATTTTAAAACAAGCGATTACTGAGGCACCCATTCTGGAAGCACCCGACTAGGCTCATCCTTTTGAGCTTATGACAGATACCTCAGATTTTGTAGTAGGAGTCGTCCTTGGGCAACGAATCAATAAGAAGCTCGTTGTGATTTATTACGCTAGTAAAACACTTGATGAAACACAACAGAATTATCCTATCACCAAAAAAGAACTTCTTATGATCGTTTTTGCTCTCAAAAGATTTTTTCCATATCTATTAGTGTAACGACCCGGTTCCCGAGTCCCTACGAGACACGAGAACCGGACCGACTCGACTAATCCCAAGACCTAGTCGTCCAACGAGGAAGTAACCAAAAGACAGTAAAATAAACCACATTCAGCATGAATATAACTAACAGTAAGAAAGTACAGCAGTAAGGAAAGAAACTACTACAGTAGGTACCACCACAACAATAAAACAACATTTATCATATAACAAGAACTGCAGGTAAAGAAGGTACAGCGGAAACAAAAACTACTCACTAGAACAGAAACAAAAGAGGTACAAAAGGCTGTGGTAACTCTACTGGACCCTACTCGGCCCAGCGTCCTCTGCAGCCGCCGACCCTGGCTGCTCAACACCTGGTCCTGAAAAAGGTAACGAGTGTAACACGTCAGCAAAACGCTGAGTAGAGTGGCAAACTAACTAAAGGCAACAGTAGAGTGTACAGTAGCTGTTATGTTCTATTACTTCCTTTATTCACATCTTTCAATTTTTCTCACTATTTCATTTATTTCTCAGGTCCTTTACTTGATCTCGAATGTCCTCGTGGGAACGATCTTGATTGCAGTCTTTTCCAAAAGTAGAAGTAGCACGTGGTGCTCTCCTGGCCGGGAGAGTCCCCCGTGGTGATCCTACCCTCAGTCAACCACCCCAAGGTCACTGACAGACGTAACGGTGACTACGGCACGCGCGATAAACGCACAGGTAGCTAGCCCGCACTGGCACGCGGTCAGTCGTTTCCGTTAACGGGTGCGCCCAAAGCACAGCACGGAACCAGGGCAGAGCCCTCTCAGTAACAGGGGTCCAACCCCTCCACAGTAACCAAACCGGGGCCTTGCCCCTCCACAGTCCGCGCACCCTCGCCTGACTACCCTAGTTTGCCCTAGTGGGCCTAACAAGTCGGTGAAGGAGGCTAGCAGAACCCCGGGGCCCGTGGGGTAGCTAGTACTCTCCTAACACTACTAGCTCTCCTCGGTACTACGTACACGAGGGCCAACAAGTTAGTACAGAGCGGCCAATCCTAACCCCGGGTCCCTGGGGCAGCTGGCCCCACTCTGCACTAAACAGGTACAGGTACTTCCCTTGGTACTGCGTACCCAAGAGACAGTACAACTACATCTCAGTTCCATTCCTTTTTCTTTCCAGGAGTTCCACTCCTAATTCCCCGTAGGGTTCCAGCTCTTTATCTCAGAACATCATATGTTTCACTTTCCAGATTCACGTTCTCAAAATCCATGATCTCAAACATGTTTCTTTATTCATAACAGGCAGCTGATAATTCAAATTACAGGCAGCTTTATATTCCTTTCCATTTTTCCAAGACTGCAGTATTATACATTCCACTAGTTTTTCCATCCTAAGATTCATGCCACATCCTAGGATCTAGCATACAACTAGTTTTCCAGCCCTAGGATTCATGCATCACCTAGGAGCTATCATTCCATACATTTCTCATTCCTAGGATTCATGCAATGTCCTAGATTCTAGTTATGGTTCCATACTTTAACAGATTTTAAAAATAACTTAAGCCACTCTACCAGGTACAACAGGAGTAATGGGGGCGTGATCGGGAATCCCGCGTGCCTCCGCGACTCTCAAGACTGCAACCGAACGAGGTCCTATCACAAGGATCAAACACAAGGAGTGTCTCAAAACAGTGTATAGCTACTGTAGACGGGTAGAGGAATTAATTCTGAAACGAACGCAACTCGAATCGCGGAAAACGGAGCCCGAACGGGCCCTAAACGGGTCGAGAAAGACGATACTGTGCAAAATCAGACGTCTGGAACTCCTTCCAGACGTCTTAAACGGTGGATCAGAGAATTACCTGTTCAGCGTGGTTTCCCAGACGTCCAGAAGTCTGCGGGGACGTCTGTCCTATACCCCAGACGTCCGATGGTCCACACGGACGTCTGTAGGTCACTCCCGCCGTCTGGTACAACTTCCAGACGTCTGATTCGCAAAGGATGGCGAATCAGCGAACCTGCGCACAGCCAACCCCCCTCCCTCAGTACGGTCAATCGACAAGAAGGAAGAAGAAGGCGGAAAACTCACCTTTCAGACGTCTGTATGATCTTACAGACGTCGACCTTGCCGTCTGGCTATCAACCCAGACGTCTGATTCTGGAAATTTTTCCAGAATCAGAACCCTGCTCGGCCTCCGCTCGCGACGCCGCCCGCGTCGCACCTCGCGCGTCTGCTGCTCAGCCCGCAGCAGGTCCCTCTCCGCGTCGCTCCGCGCCCCCTGCGCCCTCCGTCGGCCGGCCAAGCCGCTCCGGCGAGCTCGCCCTCACGGCAGAGCTCCGCCCTCGCACGCCGCACCTCCGCGCTCACTGCGGCCGCCGCTGCCGCCCTCGCGTCCGCTCGCTCTCGCGCACAGGAAGGAGAAGAAGAAGGAGACGGTGGAGACGGGAGGGGAGGCGCGCCCCTTTTAACGCCGCGCGGAGAGGAGAGATGAGGTGGCAGGCCGCCTGCAGCCGCAGAGAGAAAAAGGGGGAATATGCGGTCTGCGCGCTCAGGCGCGCAGGCGACTCGTGTGTGTCGAAAATAACGGATTTCCAGACGTCTTGAAACTATCCCAGACGTCTTATCAGACGTCTGGTTGTGATCCCAGACGTCTTGTCCGACGTCTGAGCCACCTCCCAGACGTCTTAAAATACGTCTGGGGCACACATTCGTTACAATATAACAAACTCAAAGGAAGTTTCGTCCCCAAAACTTGCGCCAACTAGGGTGCGGGAAAAAGATGTCCAAATAACCATAACAAACTCAAAGAGGACCGAAGCCGGTCCGAAAAGACGTACCCGCGAAAAGCTCTGGGTACCGCTCCCGCATTGCCGCCTCAGGCTCCCAGGTAGCCTCCTCGTACCGCTGGCTCCTCCACAAAACCTTTACCAGGGGTACTTGCTTTCGTCTCAACCTGCGGACGGCTCGGTCTAGGATCTGCACTGGCCGCTCGGGGTAGGTCAGGTCGTCGCTCACCTCGACGCTCTCGTGACTCAGTACGTGGCTGGGATCGGCTACGTACTTCCTGAGGTTGGACACGTGGAACACGTCGTGCACACCAGAAAGCTGCGGGGGAAGGGCAAGTCTGTAAGCAACGGGTCCAACTCGCTCCAGGACCTCAAAGGGCCCCACGAACCTCGGCGCGAGCTTCCCTCTCACCCCAAACCGCTGTAAGCCCTTCATGGGCGAAACACGAAGGAAGACGTGGTCCCCAACCTCGAACTGCACCCCTCTGCGTCTACGATCCGCGTAGCTCTTCTGTCTGCTCCTGACAGTGCAGAGTCGTCTGTGGATCTGCTCAACTACCTCCTGACTCTGCCGGATCATCCTGGGGCCAACCTCCCACTTGGTCCCCACCTCAACCCAACTCAAGGGTGCCGTGCATTTCCGTCCGTACAGAGCCTCGTAGGGAGCCATGCCGATGCTCGAGTGATAACTGTTGTTGTATGCAAACTCCGCCAGGGGCAGGTGCTCCTCCCAAGAGCCCCTCCAGTCTAGTACACAGGCACGCAAAAGGTCCTCAAGTGTCTGTATCGTGCGTTCCGACTGTCCGTCCGTCTGGGGGTGGTAAGCCGTGCTAAACCTCAACCTCATCCCCAAAGCCTGCTGAAAATCAGCCCAAAACTGGGACGTAAAGCGGGTATCCCGGTCGGATACGATCTCCCACGGAACTCCGTGTAGTCGCACCACATCACGGATATACCTCTCTGCCAACTGTGCTGGTCCCAAAGTGACTCGGATCGGCAAGAATCGTGCCGTCTTCGTCAATCTATCCACTATTACCCAAACTGCGTCGTGTCCTCGCTGGGTAACAGGTAAGCCCACCACCAAGTCCATGGTGATGCTCTCCCACTTCCACTCTGGCACTGGAAGCAGCTGAAGCGGCCCTGCAGGCCTCTGATGCTCGGCTTTCACCTGCTGGCACACTAAGCACTGCTGCACGAACTCACCCACATCCCGCTTCATCCCTCTCCACCAGGACTCGCGTCTCAAGTCATGGTACATTTTCGTGTTTCCGGGATGTATGGTGAATCTGGAACCGTGTGCCTCAGTCAGGAGCTCTCTCAACAGCTCCTCGTCTCTGGGGACGCACAACCGTCCCCTCAAGCGTAACACCTGGTCTGTGAAAGAGAAGTCCCCTGGGTCCCCTAATAGTAATCTGTCGCGCAAAGACTGCAAGTACGGATCGGCCATCTGTCCCATGATGATGCGGTCTATCAACTCTGGCCTGGTCTGCCGTGTCACCGTCACTGCCCCACAGTACCCTCGTAACTCTAGAGGTCGCCAACTGCCCACCTCCTCCAAAAGGCTCCAACTCTGTAACTGTAGACTGGCCAAGCGTGCGGGCGCCTTACGGCTCAAGGCGTCAGCCACCACATTGGCCTTTCCCGGGTGGTAGGAGATGCTGCAGTCGTAGTCCTTCAGGAGCTCCAACCAACGTCTCTGTCTCATGTTGAGCTCCTTCTGGTCAAAAAGATATCTGAGGCTCTTGTGATCTGTAAAAATCTCGAAGGTCTCACCGTACAAGTGGTGCCTCCATGTCTTCAGCGCGAAGACAACAGCTGCCAACTCTAGATCGTGGGTAGGGTAGGTATGCTCATGGGGCTTCAGTTGCCGCGAAGCGTAAGCGACCACGTGACCCCTCTGCATGAGCACACCTCCTAACCCCTGCAAGGAAGCGTCCGTGTACACAACGAACCCGCCACTACTGTCAGGGATGGTGAGCACCGGAGCCGAGGTCAACCTCTCCTTCAACTCCAGAAAGCACGCCTCACAGGCGTCTGTCCAAGCGAAAGGCACATCCTTCCTGGTCAACTGTGTCATAGGACGCGCAATCTGTGAAAATCCTCTGATGAACCGTCTGTAGTAACCTGCCAGTCCCAGGAAACTGCGAATCTCAGTGACTGAACGCGGTCTCTCCCACCTGAGCACTGCCTCGACCTTGGCGGGGTCCACCGCCAGGCCGTCTCCAGAGATCACATGACCCAAAAAGGTCACCTCCCTCAACCAGAACTCGCACTTGCTGTATTTGGCGTACAGCCTGCGTCGTCTCAGAGTGTCCAGAACCATCCGCAAGTGTTGTCCGTGCTGCGTCCGATCTCTAGAATAGATGAGTACATCATCTATGAAAACCACCACAAACTGGTCCATGAAAGCAGCGGGGGCATTGGTCAGCCCAAACGGCATGACCAAAAACTCGTAGTGTCCGTACCGGGTGCGGAAAGCTGTCTTGGAGACGTCGGTCTCCCTGATCCTCAACTGGTGGTATCCAAACCTCAAGTCGATCTTGGAAAACACCGTGGCACCCCGCAACTGGTCAAACAAATCGTCGATCCTCGGCAGCGGATATCTGTTCTTGATGGTGACCCTATTCAGCTGTCGGTAGTCCACACAAAGGCGTAGGGTCCCATCCTTCTTCTTCACAAACAGTACCGGGGCTCCCCAGGGAGACGCACTGGGCCTCACGAAACCTTTCTCCAAAAGGCCCTGCAACTGGGACTTGAGCTCTCGCAGCTCAAGCGGTGCCATTCTGTATGGTGCGGTGGAGATGGGGCTGGTCCCTGGTACTAGTGAGATCTCAAACTCGATCTCACGCTCGGGCGGTAGTCCTGGTAACTCGTCTAGAAACACGTCGGGGTACTCTCTGACCACCGGGATGCTCTGGAAGTCTGCCACGGGGCTGTGCTCTGCCACCACACAAGCTAGGAAGCCCTCACACCCCTGGCTCAAAAGTCTCGCCGCCCGAAGTGCCGAAATGCACCTGAAACCTCCGTCCACTGGCTGCCCGTGAAACTCGAAAGAAGGCAACTCCGGAATGGAGAAGACAATCTTCCTCTCAAAACAGTCTACCAAGGGGTGGTAAGCGGACAGCCAATCCATCCCCAGAATCACTCCAAAGTCCTCCATCTGTAACATAATCAGGTCAGCTGGCAGGCTATGTCCCCCGATGCTGACCTCGCAACCCGTGTACACCTCCTCAGCTACAAACAGCTGACCACTCGGACCTCTGATTACGAACGGATTCTCTAACAGTGTATAATCCTGGTCCAAACTAACTGCGAAACTGGCTGCGACAAACGAGTGTGTAGCGCCGGAATCGAAAAGCGTGTAAATGAGTCTGCCAGAAACTGAAACTATACCTGCTACCACGGATCCTGATGCTCTGGCGTCCCTATGTGTTAGGGCGTTGATACGCCCCTCAGCCCTAGGTGCGGACGAAGCAGCCACACTCTGCGTCGGACGGGTAGGTGCTAGCCGGTACCCTCCTCGCGACTGCTGTCCTCCTCCTCGTGCCTGGGGACCGCGGCCTCCTGCGCGCCCTCCAGTGCTCTGCACGGGAAGTATCTGCTGACCTCCTGCCCTAGATGGGCAGTCCCTCCTGACGTGGCCCGGCTGGCCACACTGGTAGCAGAGGGGAAACCGACTCCCGCCCTCAGTGAGTCCCTGCTGTCGGCTAGGCGGGGGTCCGGTGCTGGCGACTGGCCCCTGTCGAGGGCCCCCAAAGGCCACTGATGGCCCTGCACAACGTGACGGCTCTCCTGCGGACGCCACGTGTCTCCGTTGAGTTCTCCTAACACGCCTGGTGTGGTGGCGGAAATCTCGTTCCACCACTAACTCCCATGTCGTACGCTCGGAAGGGGGAGGGGGTGGCGACGTGGGTGGAAGCTGAAATTCTTCTCGAACCACCTCTCGAATCAGTTGGAAGAGGTCCCGAGATGGTATACACAGTTGAAGAGGAGGGGTAGTATGTATTCCAAGCCCGACACATCTGTCCCCCGGGCCCTGACCTCGGCCGCGCCTGCGGCCCACCCTCCTAGCTCCACGACGCGGCATCTCCTACAATGGAGATGCGAAACAAAACGGAAACGTCAAAACAGACGGTACCTAACAAAACTTCTAAGAGCTCATGTCAAGAGATATGTTGTGGTGGCTACTCTAGCTATAAACATGTGAATTGGTTATTTTCCAGTCAGTTGATTCACTTCTCGGGACGACCTTGCTCTGATACCATCTTGTAACGACCCGGTTCCCGAGTCCCTACGAGACACGAGAACCGGACCGACTCGACTAATCCCAAGACCTAGTCGTCCAACGAGGAAGTAACCAAAAGACAGTAAAATAAACCACATTCAGCATGAATATAACTAACAGTAAGAAAGTACAACAATAAGGAAAGAAACTACTACAGTAGGTACCACCACAACAGTAAAACAACATTTATCATATAACAAGAACTGCAGGTAAAGAAGGTACAGCGGAAACAAAAACTACTCACTAGAACAGAAACAAAAGAGGTACAAAAGGCTGTGGTAACTCTACTGGACCCTACTCGGCCCAGCGTCCTCTGCAGCCGCCGACCCTGGCTGCTCAACACCTGGTCCTGAAAAAGGTAACGAGTGTAACACGTCAGCAAAACGCTGAGTAGAGTGGCAAACTAACTAAAGGCAACAGTAGAGTGTACAGTAGCTGTTATGTTCTATTACTTCCTTTATTCACATCTTTCAATTTTTCTCACTATTTCATTTATTTCTCAGGTCCTTTACTTGATCTCGAATGTCCTCGTGGGAACGATCTTGATTGCAGTCTTTTCCAAAAGTAGAAGTAGCACGTGGTGCTCTCCTGGCCGGGAGAGTCCCCCGTGGTGATCCTACCCTCAGTCAACCACCCAAAGGTCACTGACAGACGTAACGGTGACTACGGCACATGCGATAAACGCACAGGTAGCTAGCCCGCACTGGCACGCGGTCAGTCGTTTCCGTTAACGGGTGCGCCCAAAGCACAGCACGGAACCAGGGCAGAGCCCTCTCAGTAACAGGGGTCCAACCCCTCCACAGTAACCAAACCGGGGCCTTGCCCCTCCACAGTCCGCGCACCCTCGCCTGACTACCCTGGTTTGCCCTAGTGGGCCTAACAAGTCGGTGAAGGAGGCTAGCAGAACCCCGGGGCCCGTGGGGTAGCTAGTACTCTCCTAACACTACTAGCTCTCCTCGGTACTACGTACACGAGGGCCAACAAGTCAGTACAGAGCGGCCAATCCTAACCCCGGGTCCCTGGGGCGGCTGGCCCCACTCTGCACTAAACAGGTACAGGTACTTCCCTTGGTACTGCGTACCCAAGAGACAGTACAACTACATCTCAGTTCCATTCCTTTTTCTTTCCAGGAGTTCCACTCCTAATTCCCCGTAGGGTTCCAGCTCTTTATCTCAGAACATCATATGTTTCACTTTCCAGATTCACGTTCTCAAAATCCATGATCTCAAACATGTTTCTTTATTCATAACAGGCAGCTGCTAATTCAAATTACAGGCAGCTTTATATTCCTTTCCATTTTTCCAAGACTGCAGTATTATACATTCCACTAGTTTTTCCATCCTAAGATTCATGCCACATCCTAGGATCTAGCATACAACTAGTTTTCCAGCCCTAGGATTCATGCATCACCTAGGAGCTATCATTCCATACATTTCTCATTCCTAGGATTCATGCAATGTCCTAGATTCTAGTTATGGTTCCATACTTTAACAGATTTTAAAAATAACTTAAGCCACTCTACCAGGTACAACGGGAGTAATGGGGGCGTGATCGGGAATCCCGCGTGCCTCCGCGACTCTCAAGACTGCAACCGAACGAGGTCCTATCACAAGGATCAAACACAAGGAGTGTCTCAAAACAGTGTATAGCTACTGTAGACGGGTAGAGGAATTAATTCTGAAACGAACGCAACTCGAATCGCGGAAAACGGAGCCCGAATGGGCCCTAAACGGGTCGAGAAAGACGATACTGTGCAAAATCAGACGTCTGGAACTCCTTCCAGACGTCTTAAACGGTGGATCAGAGAATTACCTGTTCAGCGTGGTTTCCCAGACGTCCAGAAGTCTGCGGGGACGTCTGTCCTATACCCCAGACGTCCGATGGTCCACACGGACGTCTGTAGGTCACTCCCGCCGTCTGGTACAACTTCCAGACGTCTGATTCGCAAAGGATGGCGAATCAGCGAACCTGCGCACAGCCAACCCCCCTCCCTCAGTACGGTCAATCGACAAGAAGGAAGAAGAAGGCGGAAAAATCACCTTTCAGACGTCTGTATGATCTTACAGACGTCGACCTTGCCGTCTGGCTATCAACCCAGACGTTTGATTCTGGAAATTTTTCCAGAATCAGAACCCTGCTCGGCCTCCGCTCGCGACGCCGCCCGCGTCGCACCTCGCGCGTCTGCTGCTCAGCCCGCAGCAGGTCCCTCTCCGCGTCGCTCCGCGCCCCCTGCGCCCTCCGTCGGCCGGCCAAGCCGCTCCGGCGAGCTCGCCCTCACGGCAGAGCTCCGCCCTCGCACGCCGCACCTCCGCGCTCACTGCAGCCGCCGCTGCCGCCCTCGCGTCCGCTCGCTCTCGCGCACAGGAAGGAGAAGAAGAAGGAGACGGTGGAGACGGGAGGGGAGGCGCGCCCCTTTTAACGCCGTGCGGAGAGGAGAGAGGAGGTGGCAGGCCGCCTGCAGCCGCAGAGAGAAAAAGGGGGAATATGCGGTCTGCGCGCTCAGGCGCGCAGGCGACTCGCGTGTGTCGAAAATAACGGATTTCCAGACGTCTTGAAACTATCCCAGACGTCTTATCAGACGTCTGGTTGTGATCCCAGACGTCTTGTCCGACGTCTGAGCCACCTCCCAGACGTCTTAAAATACGTCTGGGGCACACATTCGTTACAATTAGGGTCACACATCACCATATACACTGATCACTCGGTCTTGAAAAATTTGCTGCATAAGAAGGATGCAAAACCCCACCTAATTCTATGAATTTTATTGTTAGAAGAATTTGAGTTGGAAATAAAAGATAAAGTGGGTTCGCAAAATGTCGTGGTCGATCACCTTTCAAAACTTAACACTGGTGATTTGATGACCCAAATAGCCATTTTTCCGAACGAAACACTCCTAACATTAAAATCCCCCCCTTGGTATGTTGATTATGAAAATTATCTTGCCACTGAACAATTCCTTTCTGACTGGCCCAAACACAAGAGGGATAAGTTCTTTGCCAAGATTAAATATTACTTTTGGGAGGACTCCAATCCATTCTGTATCTGTGCTGACCAATTCATTAGGTGGTGCATTCCCGATTCAAAAACACATGATATTCTAAACCATCGTCACTCAATGGCTTGTAGCGGATATTTTTCGAGGAAGAAGACAGTGACCAAGGTGTTAAATGCCAAATTTTATTGACCTAGCATACACAAAGATGCTCATGAATTTTCTCGATCCTGTGTGCATTGCCAGAGCATCGGCAACATGACCTCTAAGGATATGATGCCCCTCAGCCCAACTTTGGAAGTTGAAATTTTTGATGTGTGAGGCATTGATTTCATGGGACCGTTTATCACCTCTTTTGGGTACCAGTACATTTTAGTCGCTATCGACTATGTTTCGAAATGGATCAAAGTGGTACCCACATGCACTAATGACCATCGGGTCTTCGTGGATTTTATAAAGAAAAATATGTTTTAGCATTTCGGTATTTCTAAGGCCATTATCAGTGACAAAGGCTCACATTTCACACATTCTCAATTCTGTCAACTTCTTGCTAAATATGGGGTGAAACATAAAATCTCCACACCACATCACCCTTAAACTAATGGCCAAGCTAAAGTCTCTAATCGGGAGATTGAAAATATTTTGCAAATGACAGTTAAGCCCGACCGAAAAGATTGGTCGCTAAAACTTGACGATGCATTATGGGCTTATCATACGGCTTTCAAAACCCCCAATGGTATGTCATCTTTTCACTTTATTTTTGGCAAGGCATGCCACCTCCCGATTGAGCTAGAACATAGGGCTTATTGGGCGATAAAAGAATTCAATTACAATTTAGATGCAACCGGTAAACACAGGAAATTACAATTAACTGAACTTGAAGAACTTCGCAACATGGTTTATGAAAATGCACGCATTTACAAAGACCAAACCAAGAAATTTCATGATAAATTCATCGTTCGGAAAACTTTTGAACCTAAACAACGCATGTGGCTTTTTGATGTGAGGTTGCGAATATTTCCTAGTAAATGAAAATCTAAATGGATCGCTCCTTACATTGTAGTTCAAACTTATCCCCACAATGCCGTTGAAATTTTGGATCCTAAAAACAACAATATATTCGAAGTCAATGACCAACGACTTAAGCCCTATCTTGATCACAACCTTAACGTGAAATCTGATTCTCAAGACCTCCACGACTTACCCAATTCTTTTTTAGTGACTTCACACCCAGCTGAATGGTGTAAAAGATAGAACTGGATGAGAGGTAACCCATCATTTTTTTTTCTTTTCATTTTTTTACTTTCTTCGGAGGTTTTGCCTATCCTAATTTTGACCACCTTCACCAAGGTAATCTCCTTTCCCTTCCTATTGCATGCAAACATGTCATATCTTAAGCATGGGGGGTATTTTTAAATTTTTACGATTAAATCAGGATTTTCAAAACCTAAAAACATGCAATTTTCTTATTTTATTTTCTAGTTGCTTACCCAAAAAAAAAAATGTTGAAAATTTTTTAAGAAAATTTTGAAATTGAGACTAAGGTTGAACATTCACTTTTAATATAATGGGATTTAATCTTTAACAAACTAGGGATAATGATACAAATCTGATTATTAGAATTTCAGGGTCTACCTTTAGACTAGATCAAATATTCTTCTCTAAAATTCCACCTGAACTCATAATAGTTCAGGTGACTTGATCCTCTTTGTAACATGGAAAGTATTTAGCTTAGTTTCCAATTCAAAAACTTGCATCTCGTGCAAAATTTCTTGTGTCAAAATTTACACACAAGCCAACACCTAAAAAATAATTAGAAATTCAAAAAACCCTTTGTTTGGCCTTAGTAAAAATGCGAAGCAAATCATTGATTTGGGTTCCCACCATCGAGAAGGAGGAAAATGCCTCCTTTGAGGACACGATGTCAACATGTTACCACCTCAGCTCTATATATATATTTCATATCTTTAGATGAAGCATTAAGGCACATTTTTGCAGCTCAAGTGTCTTAGACGGTGCTCTATCCATAGCGTCGGAGCAAGAGCTTGAGTTTGATTGGAGCGCCCCTTTACACCGCATTGTGTTTTGGGATTGTGAACTCCTGGGTGGTATCATGGACAACACTATCTCAAAGTACTAGTGCCAGAGCCCCCTTGAGAATTGGTAACGGGAATGATAATCCCAACACATCTGTTATAAGACTAAGCTAAGAATAAGTATGGGAGAGACTCAAAAAAAAAAAAGTTTTAAACCAAAAATACGACCCTATAAATGTTGGCTTCTCACAAGCACATACACAAAGTTTTAAAGGTTATTGCAAGTTGCGAATCGGATTTAAGAGCCAGAAAAATCCTAACTACAAAAATTTCGAGTCATCTAAATTAACAAGGGGTTAATTTGTGAATTTTTGGAGGATATATCGATCCCAATTCGTCTAATTTTTTGGATCCAAAAATGAATCCCAATGTTTATCAATAACAAATCCCATACCTCTCATGTTTTAACCAACCAAGGTCCCGTGATCTCTTTCTCCTAAAAAGGTTTAAAAAAGAAATAGTTTTCCAAAAAGATTCCATTTTGTAAAAATTTGTTTTGCTAAGAGATAACTAGCAAAAGATAAGTATAGAGGCATAATAAACGCTAGTTTATCAACATTCTTATGACATAAAACAAACCTAGCTCTTAGGATTTTAACTCCGCAAATGGATTTTTGGGTTGCATTTAGGCATAATCTGAGATTAGGCATGCATTACATTCTTTTTGTATTTTTAACATCTTTACTTGAGTGTTAAGGTTAAGCAGATATTCAAACCCTTAAAACCATAGCACACAAGAAGGAAGAAAGTCAATAAGTCCAAATCAACTGAACCCTAGTTGGATCCATTTCATCTCAGCTGGATATTAGCTCACATTGGTTAAGTTTAGCTTCTTCCAACTCCATTCAGCTCATCTTAGCTGGATGGTAGCTTAAGGTAGCTCATCTTAGCTCAACCCACCTCAACTTAGCTTAGATCCATCTCAACTTAGTTGAGTCTAGCTCATCCTAGTTCCAGTCAGTTCATTGGGAGCTTTAGCTAGCTCAGCTTAGTTGATGGGAGTTCATTCTAGCTCCAGCTCATTCCAAGTCCAGCTCTACCCAGCTTGACTTAGCTCACAACAGTTGAACTCCCTCCAACTTAGATACTACTTGCCTACTTGGTAGCTAAGCTAGATCGGGAGTTCTCATCAGAGGCAATTCCAACTCAACCTAGCTTCAGATAGGTTGAAACTAGCTCAACTTAACTCAACTACTCAAGCCTAGCTACTAGCATAAGAACTAGCTAGCTAAGCTAAGTAGTTGAGATCCTCATGAAGACCTCCTCAACAGATTTAGCTCTAGTCAGCTCTCCCTTAGCTCCTTTTCTCAAAACCCTAACTCCTACACTACTATTCTACTAGTTAAGCTAGCTTAGCTAAGCTCAAAACCAGTTCCACCTCCATGGCCATCCACCAACTACCTAAACACTAACCTAACTCCACCCTAACTCTACTCTAAGTCCACCACCTAAACTAACCACCTACCTCCACCTATAGTTGGCACCACCATCCCCACATCTCTTCACACCACCACCTCCAAAAGCCACCACAAAAAGTGGCTCCAACTTTCCCTCCAAAACCCCTTCATATCACCACCATCCACCTAACCCCCTTGTAGAAGCCCCCCTTTGGCGCCAACTTTAACAATTCCTTCCACCATCTTAACTACCCTTAACAAGCACTTAAGCTGGCGCCAAAACCACCTATCTACGCCTCTTCAAAATGGTGCCAACTCTTCCTTCAATCACCACCATCCAAAGACCACCATAACCCATGTCCTCCATATAAATGTTGGCACCAAAAACAAGCCCCTTAATCACACCAAAATTGGCGCCAACTCAACCCAAACCCACCTATCCTACACCCTTTCATGTGGCGCCAATTAACCTCAACCCTCCACCATATAACGACCACCTAAAGACCTAATCCTAACCCTCCATCTATCTCCATGCCAACCCACAACCCTTAACCATAACCACTACTCAACACACCCCTACATATGGCGCCAACCTAATCTATCCCTCCATCCATTAACCACCCTCCTAAGCATCCATCCTAACCCTACAACACACCATACAACCCCTTAACCCTAGTCCCCAACTAGGGTTGGTACCAACTCCTAAGAAGTCTCTTCATGTTGGTGCCATTAACCCTAGCTCTAGGATCCCATAACACCCCCTATAAGCCATCCTAACCATCCATCCTTTAACCATACCTACACCCCTACCCATCCTATAAAAAGACCATTAACTACCCACTTCCAAATCATCCTTGGTTACATTTTTCTACCCATACTCCACCCATATCCAACATCCAAGGAGACAAGGAGAGGAGGAAGAAGATCAAGGAGACACCCTATCTCCTTGGTGGCTTCAACTTCTTCTTCTTCCTTGTGTTGCCACCAAACCAAGGAGGAAGGCCAAGCAAGGAGGACATCCAAAGGAGGAGATACTGAAGGTGGTTCACGCCACCTTAGGGAGAAGTTTTCGGAGTGGAGATCTTCCACACCAAGGAGGAGGAGGCATGCCTACCTAGGACTTGCTAGGAAGAAGAGGAGAGCCAGGTGCCAGGAGCAAGTTTTCTTCAACCTAGGGGCAACCTGAGTTGGAGTAGAAACTCTGCAGCATCATCACCATCTTCTTCATAAGCATTCTTCTACATTTTCTTTGCATTTTGCATAGTAGTTTAGTGTTTGATTTTGGTTGGAGATTATAAGTGAGAACCCCTCTCACTTGTGAGTTCTCTAACCTGTTGTAAAACATTTTTCCAATTCAACAAAAGTATTCCTCTACTTTCTTTTAGATAGCTTGTGATTGTGTTGTGACTTGCTTCTTCATTACTCTAGGCCTTTTATGCTTAGGGTGAGTTGGAGAAGCAAGGCACTTGTTGCTTTGCATTTCCCATAGTTCTAATTCCTGTCTCTCTCTGTGTCTATTTTGCTCGTATTCAAAACTCAAAACAAAATTACATATTTCAAAACCTAAAAAAAGAAGTTGATTTCCAAGATTCAAGTGAGAGATTTTTGTTAAAAGAATTCCTACCTCTCTTGGGACGACCCAAATACTTTCCCAAGTACTTAGAGTTTATAAATTTAAAAGCAATCCAAATTACGTGTTACAACGACCTAATTCGTGATTTGTAAAAATCACGCTTTGTAGCGATCACTTTTTGGCACTATTGCTAGGGAGGCACGACTTTGCTTTACCATTATTCTCTTGCTTGATATGCGGATCTCATCCCCTTTTCCTTCTTTTCTCTCCTATGTGCAGGAACCATAAGAAAAAGGTGAGAATTTGGAAGCGAGAGCTTGAAGTTTCTTTTCTTCCAACAGATTTCAAGTGAGTTCCTTCTTCCTTGTCACATTAACTCGGTTGTTATATATATTTTCAATTTTCTCAGAAGCAACTGGAAGTAGCAATCGAGCTTCGAAGTTCATTAATTTTAGTTCCGCAATCATTCTGCTTGAAGCAGGATACTTTCTAAGGGGATAAGGACCAACTTTATGTATCTCAATTTTAATTGGAGCTGAATGCAAAGGAAAATGGTTGACATTTAGGGATATAACTAAGTAGGTTTGGATTAGATCTGGTTAAGTTGATATCTATATCTATTTATAAAATTTATATCTATACTGTATATATTTATTTATTGGATATAAAAATTTAAATCCATACTCATCTCTTTATCGGATATCTATTTACTTGTTAGATATTTATTTATAAATTCATTTACTTGTTTATTTTTAATATGCTGAAATAGAAGAATTCTAGGTTACTCAAATTTTATTATTCTCTACTGAAATTATTACCAAAAAAGTCGTTTAAGGAAAATACATTAAAAATAAAAAAATATAGAGAAAGACAAAATGTAAGTATGTTTCACATAAAAAGATTATTATCTCCAAAATAGATATTCAATAGAAGCTTCATAAGCACTTTTAATTTTTAAAATCATTGATGAAATCATGATGGAGATCAAAGATGAGGGAATGAGAGATTTTAAATGGGACTTATACATCTCAAGTAATAAAGATTTTATTTGAATATTCAAATCAAATAATTGAATATAAATTTATATCCATACCAATATCCAAATCGAGCGAAATTTTTTAGATAAAATTCATGCCCAATTACGGGCAGATTTTATCTTTTTTTTTTTTTTAAGTCAGATTAGATCTAATACAAATCAAATTTACCGAATCTTACGTCCTGCTTACATTTCCCTTCCAGGGTACGTTTAACCCGCAAGAAAAGAAGCAAAATGTTAAACTTACTTGCGATTAAATAAAGGTATACCATTTAAGTAGAGGAGGAATATTTCGCCATTTTTACGCAAGAGGACGTCGTTGCTACAAATAATCTCCAGTTGGGGGTTAATTTCACTTTTCTGAACTGAAGAATAATCATCCACTTGCACAGGGAAATGGCAACTGAACTTGTCCTGGATCGTTGCCAGCAGAATACATCTCAGTAATGAGATGCCTATCCATGTTAAAGGAGCGCCTTCTCAAGCAATAGCTATCTTGCCTATACATCACTACAATTTGCAGATTGGACTATACATCATACATGGAGAATACTTGTGCATTACTTGGATAGTTGGGAAAGTATTATTAAGAAATATAAAATTAATATTAATTTACAATTGTATTTACTTATAAAATGATATTAACGTCAATTTATGTTTACTTAAATTGATGTTAAGTTGTAGTATTGACCTATATAACATTTAGTTGGAAGTGATGTTAGGAATATGAAACATAAAAGTTGTTAGAGATACGAGTGGTATATGATTTTAACACAAGTTTAACTAACACTAGTTGAAATTACTGTTAAACAAATCCATGTTAAAGTAACTAAAATTAGGTTACCAGGTTGAAGGTTAAGTAAACCAAGTAAACAGAAGTTAACTTTCTTTTTGAGAGATTAACCTCAAGTAAACTAAGCCTAAAGGTCTTGTTGAACTACGGTAAAGAAATATAGTTTGAAATGAACGACATGAATCCAAGTCCCTGTAAGTAAATAAACAGATTAAAAACAGTTTAGAGTGGTAATTACTGTCCCTCACCTTTAGTTGCCATATAGTTATCTCTCTAACATTACTTGTTTGCTTCTCTGTTCAAAAAAATTTAAGGGGGATGGAGTAGGGGAATTGAATTTAAAAACACTGAAATATATACAGATAGTATTCGCTCTTCCAATAGGTAGTGTCGACGGTCAAATGGGGTCCATAGCTATTATCTAGTGATCTTCCCACCACCACTACAAACTTCCTATGGTTTAAAGATGATCTGGTCCCTCTTTTTGGGGTCCCTTGTTAGGCCTTCTCCCATCAAGATGTCACTTCTTAGCCTTTGGCTATGTTATCCACCACAGCTTTTATATTTTTGAAGCACAGTCTGGAATCAAGCTGCGTATCTCTCGTTGCAGTGCAGTTGGGGGCTACCGTGATAAGGGTTTGAGTGGCTTACTTGTCGATTGACTGACTAGAGAGAGGGAAATTAAGTTGTTGGTGGATTTAAGTTATTTCTTTTGCAAGCATTGCACTAAGACATTTGATTTGATTCCTATACCATCCTATGTGAATGTTCAGTTAGGCTGTGTTTGGATGGCAGGGTATCCCTATCCCAGGATAGAACAAGTAGTATTAGGTGCTTGGTTGGAAAGCATTGGCTAAGTTGTGAGATAAAATGAGTGGTGTATTAATGTTAATAGCTAATATTTTAATTTTATAATACAATGGTGGGATGGTTGATATCAAGTAGTACTGATTCTAGTAAATATATGTTAGTAGATATATTATGTTAAAATAGATATATTTTAACGTATGTTGGTGGTTATAATATATAGTGAGGTGTTTTAAGAATGGATAAATTGCAACAGATGTTGAAGTTTTGTTTCTTTTTTTAGTTGAAAGGAATGACTTCATTGATAGCTAAGTGAAGACACGTGCAGGGAAAGGAGGAACATCAAAACCACTCCACTCCCCCATAGATTCCCTGCCTAGAACATTCAACAGTAAGGGAATTAGCACGAGGGACATATTGTCTACTGACATAGATGAGATTGTGGAGGTGATGATTTTGGAGAGTAAGCTGACAATCCAAAATCAAGGCCCCGAAACGCCAAAAAGCGGGTGGTGTCACCCAAAATCATGACCTCTGGAAAGCTATTATTCATTGCAAAAGCCTCATGGAGCCGTTTGTTGGGAAAGTTGTGGTAAACGATCGATCCACACTAATTTGGGAAGACAGCAAGGTGGGTTGCAACCTCTTTGACTCCTCGAGAGGACACCTCACCGATGAGAACTTATGTCCACGAACTTAACAACGATAATGGCAATTGGGACCACCAACTGCATCAAATCCTCAACCCCTAGGATGCCCACAACATTTCCAACATGCGAATCAACTTCAACTTGCCCGATGTGCTCGTCTGGAAGCCCCACCCCAAGGGCATTTTCTCCATTTAATCTACCCATGTTCAAATTTGTTCCGAGAGGGGTGTTGCACATACAGCCACTGGATTCCCCTTCTTCGCTAATGATGGAGTGTGATAAGTCATATACTACCTGTTAGAGGACTTATCCCACGGGATATCTCTCTGATCGATACATCCCATTGGGACATATCCAAGCGTGACCTTAATTAGATGAACAAATTAGATATTTATCCAATGCTAAGAAAGCCTTGGAGAGATCATTGGAGGACTCAATCACGAAGAAGAGCCAGTTGAGTGCAAAGTTTTTGGTCTAACACAGATGTAGTTGGAGTGATTGCTACTTTGCATAAATTAAGCTTCTCTTGGCGCTTGGAGTATATGTTGCTCTGAAGTTACTCTGCGATGATAGCCAACTACTTAATTTATCTAGTTAGTTAACTTTTCCATGAAGCATGGATGTATGAAAAATTAAAAATCATAATTGCCATAGCTCCAACGTCTTTGACCATATACCGATGGGATTTTTTATTTGATGAACATTGTTATTGTTAAAACCACCATCTTAATGAGAAAGAGAAAGAACCTATACCCACGTCTTAAATAGATAAATATATTGATAAATGAACCTAAGAGTACATGTATGAACTTAACACACAGGTGAAGTTATCTGGAATCAACATAGTACCGGTGCTTGTGAACTAATACCAATACAAGCAACATATTTTACTTAGGACACAAGTATGGAAAGACATGCTGCAACGCGCGATTAAAATTAATCAGTTGAAAATCATAATCAATTGGTTGAGAATGAAAATTAACAAGATCAAAATGCACTGGTTAAAAATTATTTTCAACTAGTTAAAAATCAACATACACCAATTAGAAAATCAAAACATACAGGTTAAAAATACAAATATACCAGTGTGTTTTGCCTTGCTATTGGTGGTAAATGATTTCTTACTTGGAATGTGATTTTTCACCTATGGGAAGTTATTTTTCACTTAGAAAGTGAATTTTCATTTATGGAAAGTAATTTCCACTAGTGGAAAACTAAAATACACTTGTTAAAACCATCACTCTCACTTTGTAATTCATGCACATGACAATTGAACAACATGACAATCCAAAAGAAAATTCCTACCATAATCGATCTACACACACAAATAATATAACCATATATACCTATGTTCATCCTTGATCATGATGGAGGCTACAATATTGCTCTTCCAAGTGATCCCACCCTCACATTGAAAATTAGAACACTTAGACAAGAACCACTCTTTTCCAACCATACTCTCTTTATATATATTTTTTCAAAGTCACGATGGGAAAGACCTTAAAAGGTGTTGAGCATAAGGGCATATATATTAATTTTATGTTTTTTCGGATGTCTTTGAAATTCTTCCAAACTTCTCTAGTTTAAAAGAGATGCTAGGGTTTCCCTTCTGAGAATAAGACTTCTCTTTTCTTCAATATAGTATCAGAGCAGCAATCCTAGGCTGATGCTCTGATATCCCACTAAATACCCACTTGAAACAATAATCAAATCACCAATACAGAGGTGATTTGATCATCTAAATCTCAATGGACCACCACAATAAGGGCAGCGACGATGGAGAAGAGATCTCCACTATTGTCATTGCTACCTCATGCAGTCGTGGGGGCCTGGCGTCGTCAGCCAGACCGTCGCTGAGCTTCCACAACCTTGCCTTGCCACTAATCGGTGGATGTTCAGTCATCCTGACATCGCTGAGGGGTGGATGCGACATCGACCAGACCGTCGGGATGATGACTGTTAGCACGTATCACACATGCTTCCTAGAGCTGTCACATTTTGCTGCAATAGCCGTAGCTACGGAGGAGGAGCGCCTGTGGAGGTTCACTGAGGGGCTCTGGCTTGCTATTTGGGGGTATGTCAAGCCCCTGAAGCTGCCCACCTTCTCGAGAGTGGTGGAGGCGACTATGACGTACAAGGAGACCAACTCGGTTGCACGAGACACTGACAGCAGATGGAAGAGGTCCTACCAGCTAGAGTACTCACAGGGTCGACGGGAGAGGAGGCACGCAGCACCCACGGGAGAGCCGTCTCGTTTTATGGGGTAGTCAGTGGCCTTTGGGGGCCCCTGACAGGGGCTAGCTGTCAGCAGTGGACCCCTGCCCAGCCGTCAACAGGGACCTATCGAGGGAGGGAGTCAAGTCCCCCTCTGCTACTAGTGTGGCCAGCCAGGCCACATCAGGAGGGACTACCCGTCTAGGGCTGGAGCGCAGCAGATGCTCCCCGCACCGAGCACTGGAGGCCAAACAGGTGGTCATGGTTCCCAGGCGCGTAGGGGAGGGCAGCAGTCATGGGGAGGGTACCGACTAGCGGCTACTCGTCCGACACAAAGTGTGGCTGCTTCTTCTGCACCAAGAGCTGAGGGGCATATTAACGCCTTGACACACAGAGACGCCAGGGCATCATGTTCAGTGGTGGCAGGTATGGTTACAGTTTCTGGCAGATTAGTTTACGTACTTTTTGATTCTGGTGCCACACACTCTTTTGTCATTGCGAGTTTTGTTGTTAGTTTGTGACAGGACTGCGTGTTGTTAGAGAATCCATTTGTGATCAGAGGTCTAGGTGGTTAGCTATTTGTAGCTGAAGAGGTCTACACAGACTGTGAGGTCAGTATTGGGGGACACAGCCTCCCCGCTGACCTGATCATGATACCGATGGAGGATTTTGGCGTGATTCTGGGGATGGATTGGCTGTCCACTTACCATGCCTTGGTAGACTGTTTTGGGAGGAAGATCGTCTTCACCATACCGGAGATGTTTTCCTTCGAGTTTCACGGACAGCTGGTGGATAGAGGTTTCAGGTTCATTTCTGCACTTCGGACAGCGAGACTTTTGGGCCAAGGGTGTGAGGGCTTTCTAGCCTGTGTGGTGGCGGAGCCCAGCCCCGTGGCAGACTTTCAGAGCATCCCGGTGGTCAGAGAGTACCCCAACATGTTTCTAGAGGAGCTACTAGGACTACCGCCTGAGCGTGAGATCGAGTTTGAGATCTCACTGGTACCGGGGACTAGCCCCATTTCTACAGCACCGTACCAGATGGCACCACTTGAGCTGCGAGAGCTTAAGTCACAGCTACAGGACCTGTTGGAGAAGGGCTTTGTGAGGCCCAGTGCGTCCCCGTGGGGAGCCCCTGTGTTATTTGTGAAGAAGAAGGATGGTACCCTACACCTTTGTGTTGACTATAGACAGCTGAATAAGGTCACCATCAAGAACAGGTATTCGCTGCTGAGGATTGATGATCTGTTTGACCAGTTGCGAGGTGCCACAGTATTCTCCAAGATAGATCTGAGATCAGGCTACCACCAGTTGAGGATCAGGGAGACCGATGTCTCCAAGATAGCTTTCCGCACCTGGTATAGACACCACGAGTTTTTGGTCATGCCATTTGGGCTGACCAACGCCCCCGCTGCCTTCATGGATTTAATGAACTAGGTGTTCAGACCGTATCTAGATCAGTTTGTGGTGGTGTTTATAGATGACGTGCTCATTTACTCCCGGGATCAGGCATAACACGGATAACACTTGCGGATGGTTCTGGACACTTTGAGATAACGCAAGCTGTATGCCAAATACAATAAGTGCGAGTTTTGGTTGAGGCAGGTGACTTTCTTGGGCCATGTGATCTCAGGGGATGGTTTGGTTGTGGATACAGCCAAGGTTGAGGCCATACTTAGGTGGGAGAGGCCACGTACAGTGACAGAGATACACAGCTTCTTGGGATTGATAGGTTACTACCTGCAGTTTATCAGGGGTTTCTCATAGATTGCGCGTCCTATGACTCAGTTGACTTGGAAGGACGTGCCTTTTTCTTGGACAGACACTTGTGAGGCATGTTTTCAGGAGTTGAAAGAGAGATTGACCTCAGCTCCTGTGCTTACCATTCCAGATAGCAGTGGCGGGTTTGTGGTCTACACGGACGCCTCGTTGCAGGGGTTAGGGGATGTGCTCATGCAGCAGGATCACGTTGTCGCTTACGCTTTGCGGCAACTGAAGCCCCATGAGCATAGATACCCTACCCATGACTTAGAACTGGTAGCTATTGTCTTCGTGCTGAAGACATGGAGGCACTACCTTTACGGTGAGACCTTTGAGATTTTCACGGATCATAAGAGCCTCAGGTTTCTGTTTGATCAGGAGCTTAACATGAGACAGAGACGTTGGTTAGAGCTCCTAAAGGACTATGACTGCAGCATCTCCTACCATCTGGAGAGGACCAATGTGGTGGCTGACGCCTTGAGCCGGAAGGTGCTCGCCCACTTGGCTAGTCTACAGGCACAAAGTTGGAGGCTTATGGAGGAGTTGGGTAGTTGGCGACCCCGAGAGTCACAGGGGTATTGTGGGGCAGTGACGGTGACACGACAGACGAGACCAGAGCTGCTAGACCGCATCATCACAGGTTAGATGACAGATCCGTACCTACAGTCGTTGCGAGATAGAGTGCTACCAGGGGACCCAGGAGACTTCTCTTTTACAGACGAGGTGCTGCACATGAGGGGTCATTTGTGCGTTCCTAGGGACGAGGAGTTGTTAAGAGAGCTCCTGACTGAGGCGCATGGGTCCAGGTTCATCATACATCCCGGGAACACAAAGATGTATCATGATCTGAGACGTGACTTTTAGTAGAGAGGGATGAAGCGGGATGTAGGTGAGTTCGTGCAGCAATGTTTGGTGTACCAGCAGATGAAGGCCGAGCATCAGAGGCCTACAGGACCGTTGCAGCCACTTCCTATGCCAGAGTGGAAGTGGGAGAGCATCACCATGGACTTGGTGGTGGGCTTACCCGTTACCCAGTGAGGACATGATGCAGTCTGGGTGATAGTAGACAGATTGACGAAGACGACATGCCTCTTGCCGATCCGAGTCACTTTGGGACCAGTGCAGTTGGCAAAGAGGTATGTTTGTGACGTGGTTCGTCTGCACGAAGTTCCACGTGAGATTGTATCCCACCGGGATACCCATTTTACTTCCTAATTTTGGGCCGAGTTTCAGCAGGCTTTGGGGACACGGTTGAGGTTCAGTACGGCGTACCACCCCCAGACGGACGGACAGTCGGAGTGCACTATACAAACACTCAAGGCCTTTTACGTGCCTATGTACTAGACTGGAGGGGCTCTTGGGAGGAGCACTTACCCCTGGCAGAGTTTGCATATAATAATAGCTATCACTCAAGTATTGGCATGGCACCTTACGAGGCTTTGTACAGATGAAGGTGTACTGCACCCTTGAGTTGGGTTAAGGTGGGGACCAAGTGGGAGGTTGGCCCCAGGCTGATTCGGCAGAGTCAGGAGATGGTAGAGCAGATTCACAGACGACTTCGCACTGTCAGGAGTAGACAGAAGAGTTATGCCGATCGGAAGCATAGAGAGGTGCAATTCAAGGTTGGGGATCATGTCTTTCTACGCATTTCATCCATGAAGGGCCTGCAACGTTTTGGGCTAAAAGGGAAGCTTGTGCTGAGGTTTGTGGGGCCCTTTGAGGTCCTGGAGCAGATAGGACCCGTTGCTTACCGGCTTGCCCTTCCTCCCCAACTTTCTGGTGTGCACGACGTGTTCCACGTGTCCAACCTCAGGAAGTACGTCGCCGATCCCAGTCACGTTCTGAGCCACAAGAGTGTCGAGGTGGGTGACAACTTGACCTACCCTAAGAGATCAGTGCGGATACTAGAAATAGCCATCTGGAGTTTGAGACGGAAGCAGGTACCCCTGGTGAAGGTCTTGTGGAGGAGTCAGCGGTACGAGGAGGCTACTTGGGAGCTTGAGGCGGTGATGCGAGAGCGGTACCCAGAGCTTTTTGAAGATGCGTCTTTTCGGATCAACTTCGGTCCTCTTTAAGTTTGTTATGCATTTATATTTCCTTTTCCGCACCATAGCTAGCCCAAGTTTTGGGGATGAAACTTCCTTTAAGTTTGTTATGATGTAAAGACTCATTCTGTTCTAAGCCTTTTAAGATGTCTGACTGTCAGTCAGACGTCTGAACTCCTTCCGAAATGTATGGAAATTGAAAATGTTGTACGCAGGGTCGGTTCTGCGTGCTGCCTGCACGCAGACCATTTTCTTCTCTCTCTTCTTTTCTCCTTCCCCCTCATTGAACCCTAACCCCACTCCCTATATAAGACCCCTCTCCCCCTTTCTCTCTTCTCCACTCCAACACCGCCACCTTCCTTCCTCTCCACTGCAGTGAGAGGGATAAGTGAGAGAGAGGGAGCGAGAGTGAGAAGCGAGGAGGAGTGGTGTGAAGAGAAGAGGAGGTTGAGCTCGCGAGTTTGTGGGAGCTCGCTGGAGGACGCACGGCTAGAATGACGCGTGCGGGAGGAGTGCATCGGGGAAGCCATCCCTGACTTCCTACTACAGCCGGAGCTGCAAACGAGAGGGAGGAGCCACAGCTGCACGCGGCAAGAGGAGCGGGAGCTCGCTCTGGTTCTGGGATTTTCCCAGAATCAGATGTCTGGAGTGCCATCCAGACGACGGGTTAGACGTCTGGTGACGACACCGGACGTCTGAAAGCAAGGTTTATCGAAGGTATGTTCTTGCGGTTATGGCCATGTAGGCCTCATCGCAGAGCCGATCTGTTTGGCTAAAGTGGGGAGATTTTGTCTGTTGCATGCTGGGACAGCTTTAGGAAGGCACGGGGCACGCCCTCCCATGCATTTCGGACATCTGGACAGCTTACCAGACGACCGGAAGTGCTCCTAGACGATTGGAGGAGAGGCCGGACGTATGGAGCTGAGTCCAGACGGTCAAGTGGGAGTCTTGGACATCTGAGGTCGACGCAGGAACTTAAGGTGAGACCCTGATGACTTTTAAGACGCCTGGACCTTGTGCCAGATGCTTGATTTGGTTCTGCAGTCCTGTTTTTGACCCGTTTAGGGTCCATTTGGGTTTTGTTTTACGCAAATGAGATATCTATGGTTTCCTTATGAGTTCCTCTACATGTTAGAAATCCTTATATAATGTTCTGAACGTTCCATTGTGGTATGTCCCTTGGTATAGGACTTTGATTTGTTGCACGTTCGGGGCTTGCAGAGGCACGTGAGTCTGCCATTCGAGCCCCCATTACTCCCGGATTATCTAGTAGAGTGGTTTCCCCCTGTTTTAATTATAAACATGGATGCATATGTGAAATTAGATAACTAGAAACCTAGGATGTGGCATGAATCGTAGGATAAGAAACCATTGCACTGTTTGTATGCGTGTTTGAGATTGCAGTCATAAATGAATGAGTAGAATGTAAACAATTATCTATTAATAAATACGAGCTGCCTGTTGGAATATGAAATGCCTGTGCTAATTAAACAGTTACCTGTGATATCACTTGTTGCATATGTTAATTGTGAAAATACGAGCTGCATGTGTAAATATGAGAATGGAAATGTGAATGAGGAAACCTGGTATGGAACAACATGGTGAATATGAGCATGAACCCTATGGGGAATTAGGACTAGAGCTCCTATGGATGAATGGAAAGGATATGAAAATGTGAGTGGGAAGTGTGCTGGCCCTTGAGTACGTGGTACCAAGTAGAGCGACTGTCCCCTGTTTAGTGTAGAGCGGAGCTAGCCGCCCTTGGGTTGGGACCCGGGGTTAGGATTGGCCACTCTACACCAACTTCTGTTGGCCCTTGCGTACATTATACCGGGGAGAGCTACTAGTGTAGGGAGAACGCTAGCCACCCCACGGGACCCGGGGTTCAGTTAGCCACCCTACACCGACTTGTTAGGCCCACTGGGCAAACCGGGGTAGTTAGATGTGGGTGCGCGAATTGTGGAGGGGCGAGACCCCTGTTTGGTTCTGAGGGGCTAGACCCCTGTTACTGAGAGGGCTAGGCCCTATACTGTTCCGTGCTGTACTTTGGGCATACCCGCTAGCGGAAACGACTGACCGCGTGCCAGTGCAGGGTAGCTACCCGTGTGCTTATCGCACGTGCCGTAGTCACTGCTACGTCTGTCCATAACCTCGGGGTGGTTGACTGGGTGTAGGATCACCACAGGAGGCTCTCCCGGCTAGGAGAGCATCACATGTGCCTTCTACTCTTCGGAAAAGACTGCAATCAAGATCGTTCCCATGAGGAACATGCGAGATCAAGAAAGAGATCTGAAAGTAAACTAATGGGTGAAGAGAAATTACTTGTAAAATAAAATAATTGGAAAAGATAAATTTACCTGTTAGCCTTTACTGCTTTAGTTAGTTTGGTTACCACTCTACTCAGCATTCGTTGACTCCGTTTTACTCATAACCCTTTACAGGTCCAAGAGTTGAGCAACCTGAGTCACCGACTACAGAGGGTACTGGGCCCAGTCGAGCCCAGCAGTAGTTTCCTGTTTTCATTGTACTCTCTATTCTACTAGTGAGTTTTAGACTGTTGTTACTATTCCTGTTCTATACTTTTGTTATACTTTACTGTTGTGGTGGTGATATGTACTGTTAGTAGCTTTTACTTCCTTTACTGCATGTATTCTTTTACTGTTAGTTACTTTGCATAGTGAATGTGGTTTATTTTCTTGTTTTTCGGTTATTTCTTGTTGGACGACTGGGTCTTGGGATTAGTCAAGTCGAGCTGGTCTCGGATCCTGTAGGGATTCGGGAACCGGGTCGTAACAGCGAGGGAGGGTTTTGCTCTCTATAGCTTGCCCTATGCGACACTTAGTTGCTGAGGGAGTTGGTCCCCTATGCTGTGAAGGAGAAATAAAGAGAAGGCTCTCTAAAGAGAAGGTCCTTTGTGAAGGAGAGAAAAGAAGTTTTGAGAAGAAAGAGAAGGCATTAAAGGAAAGAAGAAGAGAAAAGATCTAAAGAGCCTTGTGCACTTAAGTCGTCTGAGAAGAAAGCATGTCATCTGATTGAGCATTATTTGAGATACTGCTGCATTATTTAAGTACCATAGTTAAGGTTGAATTAAAATATTGAATGCATGCTTAATTAGAGGATTTAATTGGTGATTTAAATTACCACTTTTTATCTTCTCTTTGTTCTTTTTGTCTATAGATACATTGGATTTCATTGAATAACTAATGTGACAAGTTATTATTCATTGAATATCTATTTAATTGTGCTCATTGATTCTGAATGCAATTAATGTTATGAATTCCACATTTGTTCCCTGTGTTCGACCTCAAACTCCATTGTAAATTCTGAGTTATAAATTTTATTTGTTGACGAGTTATTTGTCGATTGTACTACGATGTATTTCCTTAAACTCGACGAAGGCACGTTAACATTTTGGCATTGTTACTAAGGAGCAACGTGCAATTCGCACATTGATCTCATCTTTCTTGATTGTTTATCTGAGCACTAATTTGCCCTGTTTGATTTGATTGTGATTTTGCGAGGTACATCACGAGATCTTCCATGCGAATCATCCACTCCCAGGGCATGTAATCTCTCTTCTTCCATAATCATTCTCCTAATCTTTTGGAAGAGAGAAAAAGGAAACAAAATTGATTAGAATTCATCTGCCTTATTTTCTAGTAATTATTATTTAAAAGGCAAGTTTCCTAATTTGTGATTTCAATTCAATGTCTAATTGAAGTTGAGATGATTTTATTTAGGGATCCCTACCCAAATTTCCTATACTTACTAGGGATTTATGCTTAATTTTTGATCATCTTGGACTACTCACCTTCTTGTTTTAGTCCAAGGTGTACATTTAAGATCAAATTAGACTTGGAATAGAGCCAATTAAGACTTCTACTATAGCGTTTTTGGGAGTGTTAGTTCACAATTGCCTGCATTAAAGGAAATCAAACTTCCCACATTTGTGTGTCACCCAAGCCCTTGATTGAAAAGAGCTAATCAAGAAGAATCCTAAATTAGGCTCTAAATTCACTTGAATTATAAAATATTGGACCTAATAAACTGCGAGTCAATTCAGGGTGATCTTTGGGTCTTGACTCATATTTCATTCTGCATCTTCTAGGACAGGTCAGGTGAAATTGATCTACTTTGTAGGCCAATCAACTTTCAAATTAGGTCACAAACTAAATCAATTTCTAATCAAGTGAAATCCAAGGCACAAATTAGAAATAAAATTGGTAGACTTAAGGTCTCAATTCGCACATACCAGTCTACTTGGAACTGTAGTGACAAGGAAGGTCGGGTGGGGGAAACCCTGTAGCCTGTGGGAACGCTCTACTATGTAGGGGTCTTTACAGGGCTCTCCCTTCTTGGCTGCCTAGGTAATTCTCGGGTGTGCGGATTTTTAATTCAGAGGCATCATTCGCTTTGAAACAAGCCTTAGTCATCCAAAAATCTTTGGGTGCCTTGATTGGGTCTAATTCACATCCAGTCCCTCATCCTTTCTCTAGAGCACATGCATAGAAAGGTCCTTAGGTTTTTAACCTAAGAGGCCTCATTAGATCTTCTACAGGGATTTCTGATCTAATCCAATCACTTCAATTTGAACCTGAGTTTGATTCTAAATCCTAATCCACTACCTGATTTGAAAATGTAACCTGAAAATTTAGGAAGACTAATTAGGAAACCTAAATCCCGAAGGTGCATGAAAGATAGAATAATTGAGGATGCCCTTAAACATTATGAAGATTATGAAAGAACCTTAAATCCAATTATCAGGATTTCAGTTAATGTTCCAAAAACAACAAAATTCATTATGAACCGTGTTCAAACGATATTGACACAAATGACACATGATTCAACCTGGGATGATCTCGTATTAGAATATATTGAATTGAAGAAATTACATAGCAATGAGTATCTACAATGTTGGTCAAATCCCCCACTTTTGGAAAAAACCAAGGTCTCATGGAGGAACGTGGAAAATTACTGAATATGGTGTATAAAGCTATCAATAAAAAATACCCATACATCCCCTCCGAAATTGATGAAAAACCTTAGAGCAACATTGAGGATCAATATGATTTCTCAAATCCCGGGTTTGAAAATCAAGGTTGTTGTGGACCCCCAACCTAAATAGAATTAAATACAAACTATATATAGAATGACACACCTGATCTTGAGACAGGTTGGGTGGATCCAATTGCAGGTGTTCCCAATTTTGAACCAGCCTTAGAAAATCATGAAGCTGATCCATCAAGCCTAGATTTCCCCAACACCTGTTATGATGAGATTGAGTCAAAACCTCTCGAGAATGTAAATTTCACTCTTTATTCTAATAAGGTGATTCTCGAGAATGATTTTGACATCCCTATAGAGCCTAGCCTAGATTCTAGTGACCCAGTGCTTACATTTAACCTCGAATTTGGATTCAAGCCTATTTGGGATAATCATGAGGCCTGATGTGATGAGAATCAAATTTTGAATCTAGATTATTATTGTGGGCCTATGTTTGATGATTACACCTCTCCAACCTCCTCAGAGATATAGATTGATTTCTCAGAAGTCAAACCAATTTATGATACATAAATCGAGGGGTTGGAAGAGCTGTGATTCGATTGGGTCTACCCTAGGAACCAAGAACTCGAGCCTCTGCAAAATAAGGACACCTTTTTGAGTTTAGATTCTGAGATTAGGTTAGATCCAAGTTAGGTTGTTGCTTCTTCGCATCATGATTCACTCCATGGTGGAAATCCCGATCTGGAATCAGGTTCAGAAATTGATCTTCGTAAATTTTCCTATGATTTCAAATCTTACTCTGATTTCGGAGAACCTTTGTTTCCTGACAAATATGAACTAATCTACGACCTCAGTATCCATGATCTATTCTTTGACTCTGACTCTAAGGTCCCTGATCCCAAGATCATTGATTCAAAATCATGTCCCATTGAGATGGAATCATTCTTTTATGATCTGCGGGAATAAAAAATAGTAAGTGCCGATAGTGTCTGCAATTCAGAATTCGAATCTTTTATTGACTCAGATTTCCATGATCCTATAAGTACTCTCCAGGAATTTACCTTTGATTTTGACGAGCATCATGAGGACCCTCTAGATGAACCTACCTTTGAATCTTTTCTAGAGGAGCCCTCAACACACATAGATCTCATAGAAGCCACATCTTCTGATACGCATACAGAACCTTCCAAAACCCATTCCCAACCCCAACCCGCCACCGAAATCAACTTCTACTGTGATTCACCTCTCTCTGATCCGGTCGCATATGATTCTTCTCCATCTTTGATCGAGTTTCGGACAATGATCAAATCAATAATCACTTCCCACCCTTTTCTGATCCTATCAGTAGGGTTCCTACATCCTTTACAGCTCTGTTTTCTTTTGAGAATCCCTACTCTGACTAGGCTGAATCGACTCAGCCAAACCCTAGATTCTCATTTCCACATCTATTTGAGCCTCAAAGAATCTAGTGAGCTCCACATCTATTGAATCACATCCATAAACCCACTAGACTGATTAGGTTTGGGCTGCATCATCAACCTGTAGATTTGAATAAGCACCTGGTTGGACCAACCAGGCTATTGATCAAGGTGCTTGTTTTACAAAACTCATCTGATTTGACCACCCCTTCTCCTTGACCACCTTTTGCTTTGCTGAAAGCATTGAATTTAGTGCTTAACAAGAGGAACCCATCATTCCAAAAACTCGAGACCCTTCTGATCATCTATTGAGCTATACTCCTATTGCACTTGTGAGTTCAAAGTTAGAATAGTTGACTCCACCTTTGGTTCTTGTATCAAAGCTTGAAATCGTCCGCAATAGTCATCCCGACATGTTCACCCTCCCTTTGATTCTGTTCTAATCCTTGAACCCAACTGATTCGGTACCCTCCAGTTTACAATGAGGATATTGCAAAACTTAGACATGGGGGGTGTTAAAGTGCAGACATATGAAAATTCAATTCTCTGAGGGATTCTCACAAAATAATATACATATTCAAAAATTAATTAAAAAATAAAAAATTGAAAAAAAAATGGAGAAAGTGGAGGAAAATTTTGTGAACTTAAATTGAAAATCTTTCTTGAGGAGGAAGAGAGGAGAATGCAAATGTCAAAAAGGATCAACATTCAAGAACAAAACAATGATAGTCATTAGCACTTGATTATGAAAGTTACTAAGTTCTAAACCTAATCAAAAGAAAAATTAAGTCCTGAGGACAACTGAGACAAAGAGATTAGTATGAGTGCTGATCTTAGGCCTCTTGAGCTTGTTTTAGGACTTAAACATTCAAATATCCATTAAGATCTAGATTAATCCTCAAGAGGTTGAGGAAAGTACGAGGCTGATGTATTAGGTTTAAGGCTTAGGGATTATTCGGCCTCATTACTTGCCCTTTGGTTTGTGGGATTTGGTAACCTAAGCACCCTAAATCACACACTTAGCCTGGTTCAGTATGCTTAATAAAGAAAAATCTTGCCAAAAGTATTCTGTTCTGAAAAGTCATCTCAAAGATCTAGCTTAGGAGTAGCTCGACAACACAAGTTGATTAGACGAGTTCCCGGCACAGAGAGGTAGGAAATTTCCCTAAAAGATGAGTAATAACATATTGTCTCCTTAGTGCTTGTCTCCGAGGATATCTAAATATCCTACTGACGTGCCGTAGTGCGTATGTGTTAAGAGTTGTCGTTATAGTCGCACTTGATACGTCGATTTTAAGAGAAGTAAACGGAGGTGAGTCCGAGTGTCGGTCTCAGGGAGGCGTGGAAATCGGATTTTGTTTACCACTTGTTGTCATGAAAAAGGAGGAGTTTTGCTTGCGAAAGAGACAGTTTTGAAAAGCGAGAGATAGAGAGAGTTTAGGGTTAGAAAGCTCTTGGTTTTGATCATGCACTTTGAACAGAAATTAAAATGGCGATTGAACGGAAAATAATTTCATTAAACATGCATTCATAGTTCATAGCTTACAACATTAAATACATGCTTTAACAAGAGTAAATGAAAGCTTAAAAGAGAGAGAGAGAGTGGAGAGCGACGAGGCAGCCACGGCGGTGGAGGAGGCTCCATTGGCGGTCGTCGTCTCTGGCGATTACAAGAGTGCCTCAAACTAGCTAGGAGAGGAGTGGAGTAGTTGCAAGTGGGAGAGTATTCATTGAATGGTGGTAGAAGGGGGTTTAAATAGAGTTAAGGGCTTCCTAAAAGAAGAATGGGCTTTAGCGACATCCAGAGCGTCGCTAAAACCGCTTCTGTAAACGTCGGTGAAGCCCTCTTACCGCCGGTCAGCTGCCCACCCCGGTCTTCTTCTCCGTGCGATCTGTGGCCGCTGATCGAGAGCCGTCCGATCGAAGATCGAACGGCTGAGAGCCTTCAGCGCCCGCGCTGAGATCACGCCTCGGGCGCGCATGCGCGCGCGAGTTTCCGCCCGGCGTGCGCGCGCGCGTGGGCGCTAGGGAGCTGTCGTCGCGCCGCGTGGCGCTATCCTGGCCGCCTGCTGCTGATCAGGCAGCCCAATTTTGCCACGCCCTTCGCTCACCTTCTATTTCTGCTCCGCGCAGCTCGAATGCGCGTTACGGCGATGCGGGCGTGCGCGCTAACCGTTGCGTCACGCCCGCGCTTTGTCGCGGCGACCACGGGCGAGCGCGCAGATCTCAGCCGTTTGATCGAAGATCAACGGCCGAGATTCATCTTTGGCTGGCTTGAGGGTGTGCGAGCGGTGGGGGCGGGGCGACGTGGTGCTCTCTGGGCCGTTGATCTCCAGATCAACGGTCAGAATTTCTTGGGCCCATTGTGGGAGCTCCGGATGTCGGATTTGGCCGATCTTGAGTCCGTTGGACTCCGTTCATCGTTCTGAATCCATCCGTGCGATCCGATTGCTCATCTGAGGCCTGCTTTGACAAATGCTTTACACAAATGGCCATTAATACAGTTTATAAGCAATCTTGGTACTTGATGCATGCAATGCTCCTATTCTACTTTATGTTGCGCCTTTTATTCTAAAGATGGGCCATATTCAACCTAATATCTACCCCCTTGTGTGGTGTTATCATACCCCCATGCTTACTCCTTGCTAGTCCCTAGCAAGGTTTATTCTAGCCTTTATTTCCTTGGAGAATTCGAGAAGTAATTGCTTAGGCACTTCGTTACTTGTCAATAAGAGGAAATATACGAAGATCTTAATCTACAAAGACTAAGCAGCACCCGAGTGTCTGCCAAAATACGAATCGCCCGAATCCTTGTTTTAATGTACATATGTATACGTATGTATATTTTCTTAGAATTTTTTTCGGAATTCAATGTGGGTTGGTAACTTTTTACGGCTACCCAACCCACCCAAAACTCGGTTAAAACCCTAAGTGCTAAGCATCTTGGTGTGAATGTTGTGATAGACTCACTTAATGGTAATTGAGACAGACTTCGAGTTTCTACGCCTCTAGGTGACCGAAAAAGAAAATATTTTTGCCTGAAGGTGTATTTGTTCGATTGGTAGCTTTCTCCCTACGTTCGTTTTACTTGGGGTCAACACAAGGATTTTCCAGTGTGTATCTCCCCGACTTATACTACTTCCCTGCTTCTTCCTTAGGTGTTTTGGTCTTTTTTGTGCAATTATTAAGCTAGGCTCTGGACAACCGACCAATGGGCTGTTACCCACGATCACTTGCCAACCATACTTGTGCGGTGAAGTGTGCTTTGTTTTCTTTTCTTCTTCTTTTTTTTTCCGTAGGTGGCTTCCCTGATCTCAAATGTACCTAGAGGCAGCGAAAAGGAAATGGCCTGTGGCTAGGTTCTGGACAACCTGCCAATGGGTTGTTACCCACGACAACTTGCCAGCCATACCACCCTAGAGAGTTCATTAGCTACCCAATTTCTGTCAAAATCTCCGAGAAGTGAGTCTGTGCAAAAATGTGTGCAGATGCTTAGACTCAAAGTTTTCCTGAGTTAGAGGATGAGTTGATAAGTCGTATACTTATTACCTTATTTAGTAGGTGGATTAGAATAGCTTAAAGTTGCAAGGATTCGTCGCTAAATCCATATTTTAACGGACACCAGGGCTGATTAAGCCTGAAGGCCTGAAAAGTCTAAGTGTTTAAGTTCTTTTGTATTATTTCCCACTATTGACAAGTTTCTAATGCTTAAGTTTTCTTCCTAAATTCATAATTTTTTTTTAATTATTTAATTAATTCAGACTGATTAATTAAGCTCAGGATTATGCAATTTACCACCCCCCCATGCTTAAGTTGGACAATGTCCTCATTAGCAAGTACATGGATGCAAAATGGTTCAAAAAAATAGTACCTGAGTGACGTAAACTACCAGATCAGTCTGAATCCTCTGGGTTGCCTCCCAGGAAGCGCTGAGTTTAATGCCTCCAGCTGGGCGGTGCTTGGTGTCAGCCCTCAACGAGGGTGACACTTTCCTTGGGGGGTACCTGGGCCAGGAAATGCTTCAATCTTTGACCATTAACTGTAAAAGTGTGCCAAGTGTTAAGATCAGCGATTTCAACCGCCCCATTAGAATAGGGCTTGACCACCCGAAATGGTCTCGTCCATTTGGACCTAAGTTTCCCTGGGAAGAGTTTCAGGCGTGCATCAAATAGCCAGACTTGTTGGTTTGGCTCAAAGGTTTTTCTATGAATGAGTCGGTCGTGAACGGCTTTCATTTTCTCCTTATATAGCGGACTATTGTCAAAGGAGTCCCGACGAATTTCTTCGAGCTCAGATAATTGAAGTGTCCTTTGCGCATCGGCTAACTAGGGATCCATGTTACATTGCTTGACAGCCCAGTAAGCCCGGTGTTCCAATTCGATAGGGAGAAGGCAAGCTTTGCCAAAGACCAAGCGATAAGGCGACATGCCTATCGGGGTCTTAAAAGCGGTCCTGTATGCCCACAGGGCATCATCGAGTCGTGTGGACCAGTCTTTCCTGTCAGGTCTCACAGTCTTCTGTAAAATATTCTTGATTTGTCTGTTTGAGACCTCAGTCTGCCCATTTGTTTGTGGATGATACGGGGTGGCAATGCGGTGGTTTACCCCGTATTTTCTAAGTAGGGCACGGAATTGGGAATGGATAAAATGGCTTCCACCATCACTGATCATGGCCTTGGGTATTCCAAACTGGGAAAAGATGTTCTTCTTCACAAAGTCCATGACCATCTTGTGATCGCATCGTCGAGTGGCGACGGCTTCAATCCATTTGGAAACATAGTCTACCGAGACCAGGATGTACTCGAAGCCGTTGGATGGTGGAAAGGGGCCCATAAAATCGATACCCCAAACGTCGAAGATTTCGACAATCAAAATGGGCTAAAGGGGCATCATATCTTTCTTAGTCATGGTCCCCAGTGTTTGGCATCGCGCGCAAGTCTTGGCAAAGATGTGTGCATCCTTAAATAGGGACGGCCAATAAAATCCAGACTGCAAAACTTTTGCAGCTGTTTTCTTGCCAGAGAAATGGCCGCCACACGCTTGGTCATGACAAAAGGAAAGCACACTCTGAACTTCGTCTTCGGGGAGGCACCTCCTGATGATCTGATCAGCACAGAGGTGAAACAGCATGGGAACATCCCAGAAATAGTGCTTGGCCTCAGCCAAGAACCTATCCCATTACTGTCTGGACCAGCTGTGCGGGGTTTGTCTTATAACCAGGTAGTTGACATAGTCAGCATACCATGGCATTTTCTTATCTTGCACGGCTAGGATGTGTTCATCAGGGAAGGTATCAGGTAGAAGTAGGGAGGGTCCAATGTGGTCTGGATAAAGTCTTGACAGGTGGTCAGCCACCACATTTTTCGATCCGGCCTTGTCTCAGATTTCCAGGTTAAATTCCTGCAAAAGCAGGATCCATCTGATGAGCCTGGGTTTTGCGTCCTTTTTTGGCCAACAGGTGCCGGATGGCTGAATGGTCGGTGTAGATAGTCACGTGGGATCCCAGCAAGTATGATCGGAATTTTTCCAGTCCAAAGACTACAGCGAGCAACTCTTTTTCTGTGACCGTATAATTACGTTGGGACTCATCCAACGTTTTCCTCGTGTAGTAGATCACCACGGGCTTCTTGTCTTGCCTTTGTCCCAGGACAGCACCTATGGCAAAATCTGATGTGTCACACATAATCTCAAAATCCTGGGACCAGTCTGGGGGTTGAAGTACAGGTGCGGTGGAGACTAAGTCCCGGAGGGTATGATAAGCCTGGATGCAATCAGGAGACATGTGGAAAGTGGCGTCGTTGGCTAGAAGGTAGGTCAAGGGTTTGGAAAGTTTGGAAAAGTCTTTGATGAACCTTCGGTAGAAGCCAACATGTCCTAGGAAAGAGCGAATCTGCCGGACCGAACTAGGTGGAGGAAGTTTGGAAATTAAATCAACCTTAGCTCGATCTACCTCGATTCCCCTATGCGAAACGATGTGTCCGAGGACAATTCCTTCTTGAACCATAAAATGGCTCTTTTCCCAACTTAACACCAAGTTAACCTCGATACATCGTTTCAGGATTTTCTCCAAGTTGCTCAAACAATGGTCGAATGAATTCCCGAATACAGAGAAATCATCCATAAAGACCTCCAAGTATTCACCCACCATTTCTGAAAAAATGGCTAGTATGCAACGCTGGAAGGTCGCAGGTGCGTTGCATAATCCGAACGGCATTCGACGGAATGCAAACGTGCCATACGGGCAAGTGAATGTGGTCTTTTCCTGATCTTCCGGAGCAATTGCGACTTGGTTATATCCTGAATATCCATCCAGGAAGCAAAAATACTTCTGCCCTGCCAATCTTTCAAGGATTTGGTCAATGAATGGCAAGGGGAAGTGGTCCTTCTTAGTGGCTTCATTAAGCTTCCTATAATCAATACACACCCGCCATGCGATGGTGGTGCGGGTGGGGATGGATTCGCCATGATCATTAGTGACAACGGTGAGCCCAGCCTTCTTTGGAACCACTTGAGTGGGGCTCACCCAGGGGCTATCAGAGATAGGGTAGATGATATCAGCATCGAGCCACTTGATAATTTCTTTTTTAACGACCTCCCGCATGTTAGGGTTTAACCATCTCTGCATCTGGCGGGAAGGTCGGGCCCCGTCTTCCAGGTAAATCTTGTGGGTGCAATAGGTGGGGCTAATTCCTCTTAGATCCGAGGTGGTCCAACCAATGGCGGCCCGATGTTCTGAAAGAGTTGCAGTCAACCTTAGTTCCTGATCCTTGGTTAGATGGGAATTAATAATCACTGGGAAGGTCTGGTCAGGTCCCAAGAAGACGTACTTGAGATTCTCGAGCAATGGTTTAAGTTCAGGTGCGAGTGGGACCACAGTCGATGGGAATGGAAAGGGCGGTAGTTGATCAACATCGATCTCTTCAAATGGTGTCATGTGATGATACTCAGCCTTACAGAGGTCCACGGGTAATGATGGTGACGAGTCAGAACTACGGGTTTGGTGGTCTGAGACAGAACTGAGGGTAAGGCATTCCTCGATTAAAGTTTCCACGGGATCATGTTCCTCAATGTAATCGTAATCAAAAGACTTTGTCACCCAGAAGATATCCAATTGCATTTTCCTGTCTCCGAAGGCAATTTCCATACATCCCGTGTCGCAGTCGATGTTTGCTTTATCCGTAGCCAAGAAAGGTCTGCCTAAGATTATGGGTGCGTTCTGTACTTTTTCAGGGACCTCCATGTCGAGCACCAAAAAGTTGACTGGGAAATAGAAGTCCTTGACCCGTACAATAACGTCCTCGACAACCCCCTTCGGGGTTTTTACTGATCTATCTGCCAGCTGGATGGTGACAGGGGTTGGTGCCAGCTCCGCAAAACCAAATTGGTGGTACAGGGTTGTTGGAATTAGATTGATAGAAGCACCTAGGTCCAGGAGCGCTCTATCAAATGTCATGTCCCCTATATTGCTGGAAATCAGGGGTGCTCCTGGGTCAGTTCGTTTGAGTGGAAGGTTGCTTGATATCACGGAACTCGCTTGCTCAGAGAGTACAACCTTCCTAGGTGCTTGAGGTCTCGGCTTACGCTTGGGTGTATAGGCATCCTTTAAGAACTTGGCGTAAGCGGGGATGTGTTTGACGGCTTCTAGGAGCGGAATATTAACCTGTACTTGCTTAAAAATCTCCAACAGCTCCTCAGTTTCCACAGCATTCTTCTTTTTCTTAATTGTTTCCAAGGCCTCAGGGTAGGGTGTTTGAATGTGGACTGGTTCCATGTCTGGGCCCTTGGTTGGTGCCTCTTCTGAGTCGGGTATTTCAACAGGTAAAGTCTCGGGGAGAGTCGGCCATTTGGGATCCTAGGTTTTGGTGCCGCTTCTCAAGGTCACAGCATTTGCAGAGGCATTGGGGCCATGGGGTGATCCTTGAGAAGACGAGGATGAAGAAGCGCCAAACCCAGGAGGTGTTTGTGGGGCTGGCTGGACCATGTGAGCTTGCCTGGGATTGCCTTGGAACCCTTGCGAATTGGGGCCTCTGTTAATTATGTTTCGCGGGTTCGGTTGTGGTTGGGAAGGTAGAGATCCTTGCTGTTTACAGTCCAAAAGTTGGCTTAACTGTCCCTTTACCAAGGCCATTTCTTCCTGATGTTTCTGGTTCATGTCAGCCATCATCTTTATTAAGGTATCCATTTGGTTTTGTGGGGGAGGGGCCGCCCTATTCTGGTTATATTGGGGTCTAACTGGTGGTCCTTGCTAATAGGGGGCAAGTGTGGCTGCTGGTTTGTCCTGGGCTGGTTTTGGAATTGCGGTGGTTTTTGGTTTGTCCAACCAAAGTTGGGGTGATTACGCCAGCCGGTGTTGTAAGTGTTGGAGAAAGGGCCAGGTTTCGCATAACCTTGGACGGCTTGCCCATCTTCTAAGATAGCCGATGTTGATGAAGAGGGAAGGGAGTAATCAAGGGTCGAGGGAGCAAAGGTCCCTCCCTGGAACATGGTCGGGGGTTGTTCCATATTCAGTTGGGTGAAGGGCTAGACCAGGTCAACATTATGTGCTCCCTTTGCTAGGGAGAAAGTCTGCAAGGGGTTCCTGGTCTGATTCAGTAGCTCATCAATCTTTTTGTCAACCAATTCCACTCGATCTAACTTTTTGGCAATGATGTCCATGTCAACCATTCCAGAATTTGCTTGCACCTCATAAATCCCACCACGGGGTTGACTGGACCTGTTAAACTGGTTCATGGAGGCATTGTTGAGAGAATTCTCGCTCATAGACTCAAAGAGCTCAAACGCGCTCTCCTCATCTTTGTTTAGGAAGTTTCCCCCGCATGAGGCATCGACGAAGTTCTGTAGGTTGCTGTCCAGACCGTGGTAAAAGATCTGGGCCAATTGCCACCTTGGGACTTCGTGGTGTGGGCATTTCCTCAAAAGTTCATTAAATCTTTCCCATGCCTCATGAAATTGTTCCCCACCCTGGAGTGTGAAGGTAGTGATAGCTCTTCTGAGGGCATTGGCCTTTCCTATGGGAAAGAATTTCTTTAAAAAAGCATGCCTCAGTTCTTCCCAGGTGGTGATGGGTCTACCTAGGGTTCTAAGCCAATGAGAAGCCTTGTCTCTTAATGAGAAAGGGAACATCTTGATTAGAACAATGTCAAGGCTAATGTTCCTAGGTTTCACCGTTCGTGCTATGCAGTCAAGATCCTCTAGGTGTTGAAAGGGGTCCTCATTTGAGCTTCCATGAAAGTGGCTCTGGATCAAACTTAAGACGTTTGGTTTCAACTCAAAATCATCTCCCCCCTCGGGGATCCTAAGGTGTGGCTCGACTCTAATAGCAGAGGGATTATAGAAATCATGGAGAGGTCTTGGCTGGTCCTGAAATGGCGGTAAATCAAATGGTGGTTGCCCTGGTATGTCGTGGAAAGGTGGTGGTTGTTCGTGCGGGTTCTGTAACCGTTGTATGGCTTGCATGATGGTGTGGATTTGTTGTTGCTGAAGCCGATGGTTAGCATTGATTTGAGCTTGGATGATGGCCATAGCATCTGGTGGGGGTTGATCTTCAGCCTCATCTACCCTAGGTTCAGCCATGTTTTCAACAGAATTACGTCGCCTAGATTCCTGCCCTAAAACACACAATTCGGGATGCAGTGAACGCCTCCCGTGCATACACTAGAGAAGAACAGGAGGGGATGCGGAGGGCGACAGATGCGAGAAATGTGTTTCAATCAAGCACGCAAGCCTAGTCCTTATGGTGTATTCCTTAGGAGACCTAGAAATCTCACAAAGGGTGATTAAGTCCGTAAGCACTGGACTCCCCTTCCCGAGGTTAATCTGGCCAGGTTGTTTACGAGGGGATTGCAGGGAAGGTTCTTCCTTTGGCTTGCGCCTCCAGTTCCATAGAACCCACAACCGCGGTCGTTTGACACTACCCCGCAGCCTAGTCACCAGATTCTACCAAGGGAATGAAAGCCAAGTGCCTAGCAAACAAAACCTTGCCTTTTGAGACTTAACTCAGTCCTGCCTAGGGCACGTCTACTCAGTTTTAAAGGGTTAGGATAGTGCTTGTGCTTAGGGTGATGTGATGAGGCGTTGATTGGGGTGGTGCCTCTTAATTTTCCACTTTCAAAGTGTGTGCTTCTAGCAAAACATGGTTTTCAAGCAAGGATTTTTAAGGTGTGGTGTCTTTTAGTATTTCATCCTTACTTTAGTGCTTTTTAGGGTTGACGTGTCTTAATGTTTTCAACCAAGTTTCAGTGGGCACGTCAAGTTCTGCACACAATTTGATGAAAGTAGATTTCCTTTTTATTTTGTAGAGGCTCTAAAAACCCTAGTGTACTCATCCTAATGATCATGCGGCTTCTATTAAATGAGTCAGCTTTAGGGTTGAGTGGTGCGGCCCAGGTCAACTCATGGTGGCTTCGCAAACACCACTCAAGAAAGAAAAGAACACTCCAAGAATTTGTTTAGAATGTTAGAGTGTATATTTTTTTGTGGGGTGATGTGTTAAGGATGTGGGTCAAGTAATCATACACCACGCCAATTTTTTTTTGCAGTTTTTACAATTTTTTTTTAGCTTTTTCACGCAAGCAAACAATGAGAGACAGGTTACTCACTATCGGTCCTCGAGGTGCCTACTCCCTTGCTACCGTCGGATGCATCGCTTCGCCGTCCATGCGTCGAATTCCTGCAACCATCAAGTAAAAAGGAAAATAGGGCATTAGACGATGTGAGAATGAATGTGGAATGGAGGTGATAAAACAAATCCGTTGCCTCCCCGGCAATGGCGCCAAAAACTGACGTGCCGTAGTGCGTATGTGTTAAGAGGTGTCTTTATAGTCGCACTTGATACGTCAGTTTTAAAAGAAGTAAACGGAGGTGAGTCCGAGTGTCGGTCTCAGGGAGGCGTGGAAATCGGATTTTATTTACCACTTGTTGTCATGAAAAAGGCGGAGTTTTTCTTGCGAAAGAGATGGTTTTGAAAAGCGAGAGATAGAGAGAGTTTAGGGTTAGAAAGCTCTTGGTTTTGATCATGCACTTTTAACAGAAATTAAAATGGCGATTGAACGGAAAATAATTTCATTAAACATGCATTCATAGTTCATAGCTTACAACATTAAATACATGCTTTAACAAGAGTAAATGAAAGCTTAAAAGAGAGAGAGTGGAGAGCGACGAGGCAGCCATGGCGGTGGAGGAGGCTCCATTGGCGGCTCGTCGTCTCCGGCGATTACAAGAGTGCCTAAAACTAGCTAGGAGAGGAGTGTAGTTGCAAGTGGGAGAGTATTCATTGAATGGTGGTAGAAGGGGGTTTAAATAGAGTTAAGGGCTTCCTAAAAGAAGAATGGTCTTTAGCGACATCCAGAGCGTCGCTAAAACCGCTTCTATAAACGTCGGTGAAGCCCTATTGCCGCCTGTCAGCTGCCCGCCCCGGTCTTCTTCTCCGCGCGATCCGTGGCCGCTGATCGAGAGCCGTCCGATCGAAGATCGGACGGTTGAGAGCCTTCGGCACCCGCGCTGAGATCGCGCCTCGGGTGCGCGTGCGTGCGCGCGTTTCCGCCCGACGTGCGCTCGCGCGTGGGCGCTAGGGAGCTGTCGTCGCGTAGCGTGGTGCTATCCTGGCCACCCGCTGCTGATCGGGCGGCCCAATTTTGCCGCGCCCTTCGCTCGCCTTCGATTTCTGCTCCGCGCGGCTCAAACGTGCGTCGCGGCGATGCGGGCGTGCGTGCTAACCGTTGCGCCACGCCCGCGCTTTGTCGCGGAGACCGCGGGCGAGCGCGCGGATCTCGGCCGTTCGATCGAAGATCAACGGCCGAGATTCGTCTTTGGCTGGGTTGAGGGTGTGCGAGTGGTGGGGGCGGGGCGACGTGGCGCTCTCTGGGCCGTTGATCTCCAGATCATCGGTCAGAATTTCTTGGGCCCATTGTGGGAGCTCCGGATGTCGGATTTGGCCGATCTTGAGTCTGTTGGACTCCGTTCGTCGTTCTGAATCCATCTGTGCAGTCCGATTGCTCATCTGAGGCCTACTTTGACAAATGCTTTACACAAATGGCCATTAATACAGTTTATAAGCAATCTTGGTACTTGATGCATGCAATGCTCCTATTCTACTTTATGTTGCACCTTTTATTCTAAAGATGGGCCATATTCAACCTAATTACTACCCCCTTGTGTGGTGTTATCACCTACCAGGGGCATGTAAGGACCTTGTGCTGATTCAAGTGCCATGGGTAGGTTTATCCCAAAATGTCAATTGCTAGGGCCTAAATTTAGTTACAGAACGTCATGAGCAGTACTATCTCAAAGTGTCGAAAGCCAGTGTTCTAAGGGTTGCCATGGGTAGTGCTATCTCGAAGCATTGAAAGCTAAGGACCCTTCAAGGATTGATGGTGGGGATAAGGAATTCGATACAGATAGTGTTTAGGGCCAATTCGAGGTTGGATTTAGGGAAGAAAAAAGAAGAGAGAGAAAAATCTACAAATGAAAAGTCTACTTCTATCCTTCTCTGATGCGAATTTTTACGTGGTTTGTAAAATTAGGTTTTTATGAGTCGTTGCAACATGTAAAATTGTTTCGCTTTTGAATTTATAAGACCTAGATAGGGAAGTATCTAGGGTTGTCCAAGGAGGCAATATGTTGCAAAATCAAGTCTCTTGCTCGGAAATGGAAATCAACTTCCTTTTTGGTCTTTTCAAATATATAATTTTTATGGGTTGAAATGATGAGAAACACACAGAATGTTGATAGCGAGAAAACAGTCTACACCTAATTCACTACACTACTACTAAGGTGACAAGTAGAGCCTCTCCCTAAGCTCACTCTAGGCACGTGGAGGGCTAGAGTAAATAGGGAGAGGGAGTGAAAAAAATGCTAGACAAAAATTCTAAAAGACTATGCAACAAAAAGATAATTGAAGGCAACTTGAATTAAAGGAAATTGTTTACACAAGACCTATTGAGGAATGCTTCTACTCTACTTGAAAATAAAAGAAAAGAAAAATACAAATCCTCTAGATAAAATGGTGAAGAAGAGGGGGCTTTGATCAGGGCACGCTTCGCAAATTAAAATCGGGGTTCAGAGGACCTGTCGTCGTAGCTTACAAAATGCGTCTATCAAATAAAATTTATAACTGAAACTCGAAAAGTAAGTCCCGGGTCGAACACGGGGAGGCGAACATTTGGTTTTGAAAATCTGTGTTTCTCTTTTATTTATTTTTTTGTCATTTTTATCTTTTCTAATTTTTTTGTATTTTTATCAAGCAAGAGATTAGGTCAATGAAAACTTTATCTACTTGCAAAAATAAGAGAGAGAGAGAAACAATCATCTATTTATCTCATGAATGATTTATACAATTATGAAAATAGGAAAACTACACTACGAAAGCGTAAAAAGATAGAGAGAGGTAAGATAAATCTCCCTCGATGGTCGCTTGGAAGATGACTCGCTCTAACATCGCCTGGAGGAAGGTGGTGAGGAGCGGGACGAACAGGGACGAAGCTGGAGGACAGACGGCCGGGTAGGATGGCGTCGTGGTAAGGATCTTCTTCTCGAAGGGCGGTGAGAGGACGGCCACGGGATGCTCCACGAATGGGGATGAGGGGAGGGAAAACTATTTGATTTTCTACTCTAGAGGAGCATCCCGGGCTTGGGACAAGCCCTCTCTATAGCCTTAGAGGTGGTGAGAGGAAGAAAGGAAGTGATGAAGAAAAATGGGAGGAGTAGGGGTCCTTTTATAGTGGAGGAAAGAATCAAATTCATATACAGGACATTTAGTGATGGTCATAAACGTCACTGAAGATCTGCTACAAATGTCGTTGAAGATCACGCTTATGCGCCCCCGTTGCCGCATCGCTGGAGCGCACTGTATGCGCCCTTGTCGCGTGTGCCGTTGTGCTTGCGTGTGTGTGTCTCCTCGCACGCACGTGCACTCATGCTGCTGTGTGTGTGTGGTGGCACGTGCATGAGCATGGGCGCCTAATAAACAACAGTTTATCATCATTCTTATGGATTAAAATAAACCTAGCTCTTAGGATTTTGCTCCGCAAATGAGTTTTTGGGTCGCATTTAGGCATTAACTAGGTTAGGCATGCATTGCATTTTTTATTGTTGTTTTAATGTGTTTTTGTGAGTGTTAGGGATGAACAGATATACAGATCCCTAAAACCCTAGCACTCAAGAAGGCAACTGGTGAAGGAGGAGCTCAGACTAGCCGGAACTCAGCTTGATCTAGCTCACCACAGCTGGAACCTAGATCACTTGGACTAGGGTTAGCTCATCCTAACTCCATTCAGCTAATCTCAGTTGAATGGTAGCTCAAGAGAGCTCATCTTAGCTCACCCTAGCTCAGGTCAGCTCAGATCCAGCTCAACTTAGATGAGTCTAGCTCATCTCAGCTCCCACTAGTCCATAGGGAGCTCTAGCTAGCTCAGCTGAGTTGACTGGAGTTCACCCCAGCTCAAATCCAGCTACATCCAGCTCCACTCAACTCCAGCCAGTTGAAGAAGAATTCATCCCAGCTCAGGAAGCTCAAGTCCAGCTCCCGGGGACTCAGCTTAGCTCAACTTGGTTGAGCTAAGCTACCTTAGATATCTCAACCAGCTCAATCCTCCCCGGGAGCACCAGACCTAGCTCACCTCAGCTCCATTCAATAGAAGCCAGCTCACTTTAGCTTGGCTTAGTAGCTAGCAAAGAACTAGCAAGCTAAGCTAGCTAGAGTAGCCCATGTTGACCTCTTCAATAGCTGCCAGCTCCACTTCAGCTCCAGATTCTTCAGATCCAGCTCCTCCCTCCAAACCATAGCTCCAACACTTCCTCCTCTACTCCACTATTAGCTAAGCTAGCTTAGCTTAGCTTAGCTTAACTATACTCCAGCTCCCTTGGCTTTTACCACCTAAAAACTCTACCTAACAACTCCACCAACTAGCTCCACCTAAGCTCCACATAAGCTAACCCTACTTCCACCTCACCTTGGCGCCAACCTAGCCAACCCACTACCTCCAAAAGACACTACAAAGTGGCACAAAAACCACCCTAACTACCCTCCTTATTGGCACCACTTTTTCCCTCCAAAACCCCCTTCATCTCCACCACACATCTTCCCTTAAACCCATCTCCACCATCCACATAATCCCCCTTCTAGAAGCCTTCTTGGTGGCGTCAAAACCAAGGCATCTTTCCATGGTTGGCGCCACCTAAACCTTTAGGTGGCATTTCACCACCATAACCACCACCTTCACACCCCCCTACTTGGCGCCAACTCTTCTTAGCCCTAGGATCACCTAACCACCTCCATCTTCCCATCCTAGCCATCCATCTCAAGGGTCACCTTAACCCCTCATCCTACCCTATAAAAAGACCACCACCCACCACCTTACAAGCCATCCTTGGCTATAGAATTTCCTCTCATATTCTACCTAAAGCCCACTCCCAAGAGAGAAGAAGAAGAAGATTAAGGGGATATTCTGTCCCTTTGGTGCCTTCCCCTCTTCCCTTCTCTCTTGTGCCTACACCAGCCAAGGGAGGAGCCAGGCAAGGAAGACCTTTAGAGGTCTTGAAGGTGGTCCACGCCACTTTAGAGGAGAACTTGAGGGTGATGCACACCCACCCTAGGAGGAAAGACTTGAGGTGGAGAGCATCCACCTTGGAGGATCTTTCAAGGAAGGAGAAGGAGACCCTCTTTTCAAGCCAAGGAGCAGCTAGGCTTGGAGCAAGAAGACTCCCTTCTTCACTAGATTCTACAAGAGGATTTGTGTTTCTTCTATTGCTTTTATATTTTACATTTCTAGTAGAAGCATTCCTCTACTTGTCTTTGTAAAAGAACACAAATTCTGCTAAATTAAATTTCCTTCTTTTTAATTTCTTGTTGCAATTGTTATCTTTGTTCTAGCACTTGTTTCACTTCCACTCCCTAATTACTCTAGGCCTCTACTTGCCTAGAGTGAGCTTAGGTAGTGGACATTTTCATCTCTTAAGTTTTAGCTTAGCAATTTTAGGTGTTAACACTTTTCCGTCACAATTCGCATTTTGCCCTCATCATTTCAAAACTGAAAAAAAATTATATATTTAAAATACCAAAAACAAAGTTAAGATTTATTTTCTAAGCAAGAGAGTTGAATTGCAAATTTGCCTCCTTGGACGACCCTAGATACTCCCCTATCTAGGAATATAAATTTAAAAGTGTATGCGAATTCGCATGTTACAGCGACATTAAAAATCCTAATTACATATCATGCCAAATTTTGCATCAGTGCCCTGGGTTGTGCCACATGGTGCAATATGGGTCGTCCATCTTCTTTCCTTTGTGGGGGATGCTACAGAAGTCGGATTGAGTCGATTTTCATGTCGTTGGCTTGCGATCATCGACCTAAATCCATCCGTGCTGTCGAATTTGCCGTTTGATGCTCCAGATTGCGTCACCTAGTCTCTCGGCCGTTGATCTTCCTTGGATTGCATATGGTGTTACAGGACTCCGATCGAGGAGATTTCGGAGGTGTTGGACTCCGATTGTCGTCTTGAGCAGATTCGTATGGTCGGATTATCAATCCGAGACTCCAAAATAAGTATCCTTCTCTCCTAACCATAAAAAGGATGCAATTAGCCTAAATTATATACAACTACTCTAAATGCAGAATGATGCATGCTATGCAATATTTATAACACGAAATGCAAATCTAAGCCTAGGAACATATATGAATAGGCATTTTAACCTAAATAGATGTGTTTACATCATACCCCCATGCCTATCTTTTACTAGTCCCAAGCAAAATTAAACTACATGCTATGTATAAAATCAAAATTAGGATTAGATCGCTTAGGCCTAAGTCATTTATGAACAATAGAAAATTTCAATTAAGGTCCTAAACAACGAAAACTCAACAGTACCCGGGTGCCTGCCAGAATGCAGACTGCCCAAGTCCTCACCTTATTTGAAAAGGGAAGATACATTTTTTTTTTATTTTTTCTAATTTTTTTGTACTTTTGGAGTTTGAGAGTTCCGAGATAACTTTTTACGGCTACCCGACCTGGCCAAGACTCGAAAATGACTCTAAGTGCTAAGCATCTAGTGAAAAGAGTGAAAGACTCACTAGGCGGCCGTTAAAATGGACTTCGAGTTTCTACGACCGTAGGTGACCTTACCTAGAGGTTTATCTCTTCGAACGGTAGCTTTCTCCCTACTTCTTTTATTTATGAGGTCAACACAAGGGCGAACCCAGTGTATATCTCCCTGATTTATTCTACTTCCCCACTTCTTCCCTAAGTGTTTTGGGAATTATTGTGCATTTTTGTGAGCTAGGCTCTGGACAACCAGCCAATGGGTTGTTACCCACGACAACTTGCCAGCCATACTCGTGCGGTAAAGTATGGCTTTATTTATTTATTTTTTCTCTCTTTTTTCTATTTTTTCTTTTTCTTTTTTCTTTATTTTCTTTTTAGGTAGGTGGCTTCTCTGCTCTAAGATTTACCTAAAGGCAGTACAACGAAAATAGTCTTATGGCTGGGCTCTGGACAACCGGCGAATGAGCTGTTACCACCGACAACTTGCCAGCCATACCACCCTAGATAGTTCATTAGCTACCCAATTTCAGAAAGTGAGTCAGTGCAAAAAATGTGTAGATGCTTAGACTTAAATCCCCCTCAAATCAGAGGGTGGGTTGATAATTCGCATACTTATCATCCCAAATTATTTACCAAATTAAAATAAGATTGACATAGCGAGGACTCGAGACTAAGTCCACATTCGAGTAGACACCCGAGCTAATTAAGCTCGAAGACCTGAAGAGTCTAAGTGTTCAGGTCCTATCGTATCATTTCCTAAAGTTAATAACTTCCAAAAGCCTAAGTTATCTTCTCTTAATTCTTTTTACTTTCAATTTTTTTAAAGAAAATAAAAGAAATTCTATAAAGCTAACGAAATAATTTCAGGATTAAGTATCCATCCCCGATGCCTAAATGATGCAATGCCCTCATTGTAAAAATAAGGAAATGAAAAGGGCAGAGTAAACAGAATATCACCTGAATACCGTGAGAAATTCGGTCAGCTCCATAGATAACGTGAAATATAAACACGTGACAAATTTAATGCCTTCAGCTAGGCGTAAAATACATACAAGGAAGAAATTGAGAATTCACAAGTGCAAGCCAGAATCAAAATCAAAAGATTAATCCTCCGACCCGCTAGCAGAAGATATCCACAGACGTGGACCAGATTAAGGTGCGGACCCATGCCCCAGGGCTAGTGGTTCTAAGGTTCTGGATGAAAATCACCTAGAACCGAAGATTGTTGTATTTAAGGGGCTGGGCCTATAGTTTGGTGGTGTGCAACCCAAGACTAAAGTGTTGGACAAAAGGTAGATTTGATTTACAAGGTTCAGATGTCCGCTTAACGTTTAGCTCAAAAAAATAATCAGTTATTTCGAGCTTGGGTTGCACGTGAAAGATATCATAAGGGTCCTTGTAGAAAGTATGTGGTTTTAAGTCAACAAGAACCTTTAGATCCAAAATCAAAGTTCCCTCAGAATTAGCTTTCCAGATTTTTAATTCCAACTTCCTATCCTCCGAAATCAATGTTTCCAGGACCTCCAAATCGTTGTACACCTCATCTAAAGTACGCAGGTCCAATAATTGTGGCTGAATCAGGATTGACTTTGGTGTAATGATTTCTAAATCAAAATAAATCCCTTTGGGGTGTGGTTGAGGGATGGGGCTACTGATTGAATCTTCTAGTAAATGAGGATTCGAATCCTCCAAGTTAGCCCCAACCGAATCAAAATCTTCAATGACTTGGCTATCAAATGGTTCGTCATGCTCCTCGAGCCCATTTGTCTCACTAAAATCATCTTCCTTAAGCTCAAGTGAGACTTCACTAAGAGATTCCTCACCCTCAGAATCAAAGAATCCATGATCCTCATTTATATATGTCTGAAAATCATATGTCATTTCATGGTCCGTGGAGGCATATTTTTCATCATTCCCTAGCTCTAGGATCTCGGGTGAGAAACTCGATTCATCCTCAAAGGGTTGTTCTAGACCAACCTGGTCATCTCCAATCTCAGAATATGTATCCCCACCGACAGGCACATAAGCGGGTTCAGACATTGGCTCTCCTGAAGGGGGTTCATCTTGAGAATTATCCCAAGATTTGACTAGGGTAACCACAAATTTCATCCTCAACCTCAACAATTTCCTAAGAAGAAACTCACCTAGGTCCCTATCCCTAACACTTTGGAGCAAATCCAATAGAGAACTATTAAGTTCATCAATCATTTTGATCATAGGCTCCAATGCTTCAGTGCATGGTGTTGGCTGAGCTTCTAAAGATTGTATAGTATTCCTCAAATTAGCCAACACCCTATCCTAGATTTGGCTCACCTGAATTGACTGGTTCGGTTCAGGTTTCGGTGGGTTCGGGTTAAATCTAGAGGAGTCAAGATGTTGAGGTTCTTGGGTCCCTCCCTGATGGTAAGTCATTCCAGGTTGTTCAAAGAATGGTGATGACCTATTTTCAATGGAATATTGGGGGGTAGGTGATATAATCAGCATATCCTTCCTGATTGTAGATCGGGTTGGTTTTGTCATCAAAGGATAGAGATCCATAATCATTGTAGGTTTAGGAAGGATAATAATCATAGTCTTGTTGTCCAGGGTTAGGCCCTCGACACTGAGGTCCAGATTCATATCCCCAATTAAACTTATCCTAGCTAGTGGATGGGTAATTACAAGTCAAGTCAGGATAGTAATCATTTTGGGGATAAGTGGTGGTGAGAGGATAGGATTGGAAATGTGTGTAAGATGTGGAAGGGTACATGGTGAAGGAAGGAAATCAGAAGAAAAAGGAGCCCTGCAATACAAATAATCAATCCTGTCCTTAGGTGGGTTAGCCTAAAGACCTACAGACTCCCAGGACCCATCTAGAGATTATAAACGATTTGGTCTACTTTTATCCGGTCAATCCAACCAGTTAGAAGGAGGGACTGGGGAGAAGGTTCCTCCTTTGTCTTACTCCTCCAGTTCCTAGTGTACCCCCCAACCGTGGTCGTTTGACGCTACTCCCCTAGCTAGACATCAGATGGACCAACAGAAGTAGATTAATCGAAAAGAATCTCAGCTTGAGCCCCAAAGAGCGAATCAATCCTTATGGCTAATGTCTACTCAGTTTTAGTTAGGCTTGGGATGATCATGCTCTTGGAATGTGATGGGTCCTTAAGATGAGTTGTGCCCTTAATGATCAGTTGAAATGTGTGTGCGTGCACAACTAGGGTTTGCAAACAAGGTTATTGGATGATGTGTCTTTTACGGTTTAACCTTGTTTAGTAGCTTTTAAGGTTTAATTTTTAGGTTGGTTCAATCAAGATTTAGTAGAACACTCCAAGTTTTGAAAACACGGGTGATGATATGTTCCTTTAAAAATAAAAAATAATGTGGAGTGCCTGGTTCAGCCCCAAGAATCAACCCTAAGTGACAAGCTACTTGATGGATCAATTTTAGATTGAGTGGTGCCACCCAAACAGTTCAAGCAATTGGCCTATTGCACCACTTGATTAAGGCATACAAAAAGTCTTAACCTAATCAGATATTTACTCACTTATTTGTGTGTTAAGTGTACTGGGTCCACAGGTCAGCTCCAGTTAAGTGGTAGAATCGATGTGATTGTGCACCTTAGGGTGAGAAGTTGTGGGTAATAAGTGTGTAGCTTTCAGTAAATCCCATAAGAGAAGGGTACATATATATATATATGCAGGGGTGAGATGAGTGGAGGTGGTAAACAAACAACCAAATCTATCCTAGGGTTTACAAAAAGCACCTAAGTTGATTTGGGTTTGAGTTATTAGGGTGGTGAAATGAACTAGTAGGTGGGGGTGATGGGGATAAACTTATAAAACCTTCATCTGCACTTTTCTCCTATCTAACCGCTTTGGCCCACCTCAGAAGAGTACTTGCAATCACAGTAAGATCAGAGAAAAAGTGAGATAAAAGTTAAGTAAAGCAGAAAAAATGCAAGAAAAATCAAAGAGCGTTGCCTCCTTGACAATGGCGCCAAAATGATGAGGGCGCGCTTCGCGAATTAAAATTGAGGTTCAGAGGACTCATCGTCGTAGCTTGCAAAATGCATATATCAAATGCAATTTATAACCGAAACTCGAAAAGTGAGTCCTGCGTCGAACATGGGGAGGCGAACGTTTGGTTTTGAAAATCAGCGTTTCTCTTTTATTTATTTTTTTTGTCATTTTTATCTTTTCTAATTCTTTTGTATTTTTATCAAGCAAGAGATTAGGCCGATGAAAACTTTATCTACTTGCGAAAATAAGAGAGAGGGAGAAACAATCATCTATTTATCTCATGAATGTTTATACAATTATGAAAGCAGCAAAACTACACTACGAAAGTGTAAAAAGATAGACAGAGGTGAGAGAAATCTCCTTCGACGGTCGCATGGAGGACGACTCGCTTTGACGTCGCCTGGAGGAAGGTGGTGAAGTGTGGAACGAATGGGGATGGAGCCAGGGGACGGAGGGTGGGGTAGGACGGCGTCGAGGATCTTCTTCCCAAAGGGCAGTGAGAGGATGGCCTCGGGATGCTCCATGAATGGGGATGAGGGGAGGGAAAACTATTTGATTTTCTACTCTAGAGGAGCATCTCGGGCTTGGGAGAAGCTCTCTCTAGAGCCTTGAAGGTGGTGAGAGGAAGAAAGGAAGAGATGAAGAAAAATGGGAGGGGTAGGGGTCCTCTTATAGTGGAGGAAAGAATCAAATTCGTATATAGGATATTTAGTGATGGTCATAAACGTCGCTGAAGATCTGCCGCAAACGTCAATGAAGATCCTGCTCACGCGCCCCTACTGCCGCATCGCTGGTGCGTGTTGTACGCACCCTTGTCATGCGTGCACCTGTGCTGCTTTGCGCGTGCGGTGGTGCATGCACATGCATGGGTGGCCTGGGTTGCACCACGTGGTGCAATCTAGGTCATTCATCTTCTTTCCTTTGTAGGGGATGCTACAGAGGTCGGATTGAGTCGATTTTCACGCTCTTGGGCTGTGATCGTCGACCCAAATCCATCCGTGCGGTCAGATTTGTCGTTTGACGCTCTGGATTGCATTACCTAGCCTCTCGGCCGTTGATCTTCCTTGGATTGCATATGGTGCTACAGGACTCCGATCGAGGTGGAGGCGTTGGACTCTAATCGTTGTCTTGATCAAATCCGTACGGTCGGATCATCAATTCAAGGCTCCGAAATAAATATCCTTCTCTCCTAACCACAAAAAGGATGCAATTAACCTAAATTATATACAACTACTCTAAATGCAGAATGAGGCATGCTATGCAATATTTATAACATGAAATGCAAATCTAAGCCTAAGAACATGCATGAATAGGCATTTTAACCTAAATAGATGTGTCTACATCAGGCTTCTTACTCCAAGTTGACTAGCTCCTTGACTTGAAATGAGGGCTCCTTCTTCTCCTTCCTTGAAAGGCTCCTCTAGGAAGGTGTCCTCCAAGATAGTTGCAAGCCCAAGGGGGGGTGTGAACTTGCTTCTCCCAAGGGTGGACTTCCACCCTAAAAACTCCTTTGCTTGGCCATCCTTCTAGTGATGGAATGCTCCTCCTCCTTGGCGTGGCACAAGAAGAAGAGAGAAGGGGAAGAAGGCACCAAGGGGACGGGTAGGATGCCCCCTTAATCTTCTCCTCTCCTCCTTCTTCTTGGCCGTGAGTTGTAGGTGTATATAGGGTAGAGTTAACACTCATGGAGGATGGGGAAAATGGTGGTGGTTAAGGGTCTTTTATAGAGTAGGATGGTGGCTATAGGTGGCTCTTGGAATGGATGGCTAGGATGGGATTTAAGGGTAGTTAGTAGATCCTAGGGCTAGGAATAGTTGGCGCCAATTGAGGGGTCACATAGGGGGTAGTTATGGTGGTGGTGTCCCTTGAAGTTGGAGCCAAAAATGGGGTTCTAGAAGGATGATTAGGTGGCGCCAAGGTAGGGTTCTAGAAGGGGCATATGTGGATGGTGGATGTGGCTTGGAGGGGGTAGGTGTAGGGTGTAGATGGAAGGTCATTTTGGCGTAAAAAGGAGGGGGTTCTAGAAGGGTTAGTTGGTGCCAAAATAGGTGTCTCTTGGTGGTGGTTGAGGGGTGAAAGGGTGGCTAGGTGGTGTCGCCAACTTGGAGTAGGGTGGAGCTAGCTTAGGTGGGCTTAGGTAGGGTTTAGTTGGTAGAGCTAGTTAGGTAGGGTTTTAGGGTATTAGATTTCCAAGGGAGCTGGAGCTTAGCTAGTAGGGAGTAGAGGAGGCAATTGGAGCTAGGGTTTAAGGAGTGGAGTTGGATAGGAGAAGTCTGGAGCTGAACTAGAGCTGGCAGCTGCTGAAGAGGATGGCATGAAGCTACTTTAGCTAGCTCAGCTTGCTAAAAGGAGTTGAGGTGAGCTGGGTTTGATGCTCTTGGGGATGACCTAGCTTGTTGGGGTAGCTAAGGTGGCTTAGCTCAACTAAATTGAGCTAAGTTGAGTCCCTGGGGGCTGGACTTGAGCTTCCTGAGCTAAGATAAAATCATCTTCAGCTGGCTGGAGTTGAGTGGAGCTGGATGCAGCTGGTCCTGAGTTGAGGTGAACTCCAGTCAACTTAATTGAGCTAGCTAGAGCTCTCAATGAACTAATGGGAGCTGAGATGAGGTAGACTCAGCTAAGTTGAGCTGGATCTGAGCTAACTTAAGCTAAGGTGAGCTAAGATGAGCTCTCTTGAGCTGCTATTCAACTGAGATGAGTTGAATGGAGCTAGGATGAGCTAACCCTAGTTCAAGTGAGCTGGATTCCAGCTATGGTGAGTTAGAAAAGTTGAGTTCCAACTGGTTTGGGCTTCTCCTTCACCAGTTGCCCTCCCGAGTGTTAGGGTTTTAGGGATCTGCCAATTTGTAAATCCCTAACACTCACAAAAACACATCAAAAAAATAATAAAAAATAAAATGCATGACTAACCTAATTTATGCCTAAATGCAACCCAAAAACCCATTTACGGAACAAAATCCTAAGAGCTAGGTTTGTTTTAATGCATAAGAATGATGACAAACTAGCATTTATCACTCTCTCTTACAAAAAATGCACTGGCAAACTGAACCTGGACATGTTACGTCTATGCACGGGTGCTTTAACTGCTGGGTTCAACAAACCTCTGGGTAGTCTTTGCGAGCCTTAGAAACCTTCACAGTAGATTGAGACTGAAGCTAGTCAGGTCTGGATCTTGATTGATACTTGAGTACCTCTAGGCCTACTATTAGTATTCTGACCTAATTTCTAAAAAATAATAAGAATCAGCAATCTGAACTTCAATGCATGGTCTAGAACTCTAGTTCTTTTCATAAGATTTTGCTAAAGGACTAGCAAAAGTTAGGCATGGGGGTATAATGATAACGTCATCATGATCCATAACTAGCTTTAATTAGTCACAATCAAGAGATAAATGCTCCTACATAATCGCCGAAGAGTTGTAATTCACTTAACATCCATTCTGAGAAGAATGCATTAAATTAGGGTTAATTCTACAGTTTTAATAGAAGATCATAAATGCATATTAATCATGGGGTTTCCCAGGGGTTAACTGAAGGTCAAATGTTCATTAATGACTAATAAGAGGGTCTGTGCAAACAGAAATGGGTTTCATGCACTTCAAGAGTCAAAACAACACCTGAAACCCTAATTTTAGACTCTCTTAATTAACAGAGGTTTTGGTCATGATAAATTCCATCTAAACCTTCTAAAAATTATATAAAAATATTCCATAAGGTTTGATATCCTTGATTTGATCATTGGAACTCATTTTAACCTAAAACAGAGTGTCAGACAAGAAGTTGCCTTAATTTTGGTTTTTGCGTAAATTACTCAATCAAACTTGGTCAAAACCAAAATCTGACTTCAACATCAGCTTTCTTGGTCCAAATTAGATTTGTACCAAAATTTCGGCTCAATCAGAGATCATCTTGACCTAATTTGAATTTCAGTCCAGTCAGACTCTTCTTTATCTCACACTAGCCCCTAGCTTTTGAAATTCTTTCGAATAGGTCCGTAAGTTTCTCATCATTTTTGCAAATTGGTCCCTACCACCATTGGTGTGAACAGAAGCTCCACCATTGAGATTCGAGTGAGGATTTCTCTCTCGATTCTCAAACAAAGAATCCCAAAATTGAACCAGAGATTCCTTGAGGAATTCTCTTCCAAATAAGACCGGCCATGAATCCTATTTCCTTCCTAATCTCTATGCCAATGCATGGAAGATGTGGGTATCCCACAGGCGCAAAATCTCTGAGCTTCCAATCTTGGTTTCCAAGCTTGGAATGCCCCCCTGAGGCCTATAAAAGATCCCCTAATGCAAGGTCGTGCTCTTTAACTTGGCTTTAGACCGGATTCCACCTTCTTCTCCTCTCTCTAGCCGAACTCTCCGCAAGCTCTGGTGAGCTTCTTCGTCCACCTTCCTCATCGACCACTACAAACCACAGTCAGCTGATTCCTCTTCCCCAAGCTCTTTCGCGTCTCGTAATATCAGCAGGTGTCTCCTTCCTCTATCTTCCTCTCCATTCTTCCTTCCCGGAGATTTCACCTTCCACGGTGCCAGCCAATCAAAGCCGATGTCGCCCTACCCTCTTCGTCCACTAAAATTTGGTTTATTTGCTTTCTCTTCTCTACTATCTTTTCCCCTCTTTAAAACCTTGTTTTGACCACCGATACGCCCTCCACACCACCGTTATCTCAACGTTCGGCCGCACCTCCGGTGAGGCTTCCTTGATGCTCCACCGCACCAAAAGCCTTGCCAACACCTTCACAACCTCCGCTTCACCTCCTCAAACCAAACCCTCATCCTTATTACGCCTTTCACTCACTCACTCACGTGACCCCCCGAACATGCCCAGGCTACCAATTGAAGCATCCAACCTCGTCTCCACTCGCAATTCGATGAACCACCTACTGTAGCTGCTGTGCGAAGGAGGGGAACTAAGATAGTCCCACCTCGTGGAGTGAAGAGCATGTGAGCACGCATAAATTGATTTTGTGACTTGAGCTTACCGCCCAAGACACTGAAGGGTCAGGTTCCTCACTACCCCCTTCACATCCGATTACCCGTCCTACTCACTCAGTCACCACACACACCAGTGACCCTGGACACTGTTTGAGACCCGAACACCCGAGTATCTAGATCTGGTTACGCTGGGTCTGTGACAGAGAACAAGAGGAGAATTTGTGAAAGAGCGGGGAAGGCTTTTGCTCTCTATAGCTGTGCCCTGTGCGACACTTAGTCGTTGAGGGAGTTGGTCCCCTATGCTGTGAAGGAGAAATAAAGAGAAGGCTCTCTGAAGAGAAGGTCGTGCCTTTGTGAAGAAGGAGAGAAAAGAAGTTTTGAGAAGAAAGAGAAGGCATTTAAGTAAAGAAGAAGAAGAAGAAGAGAAAGGCTCTGAAGAGCCTTGTGCACTTAAGTCATCTGAGAAGAAAGCCTGTCGTATGATTGAGCATTATTTGAGATACTGTTGCATTATTTAAGTACTATAGTTAAGGTTGAATTGAAATATTTAATGCATGCTTAATTATAGGATTTAATTGGTGGTCTAAATCTCCACTTTTTAGCTTCTCTCTATTCTTTTTGTCTCTAGATATATTGGATTTCATTGAATAACTAATGTGATAGGTTATTATTCATTGAATATCTATTTGAATGCTCAATTACTTGTGCTCATTGATTCTGAATGCGATTAATGTTGAGAATTTCACATTTGTTCCCTGTGTTCGATCTTGGACTCCATTGTAGATTCTAAGTTATAAATTTTATTTGTTGACGAGCTATTTGTCGACTGTACTACGATGCATTTCCTTAAACTCGACGAAAGCACTTTAACAGGATGTGATAGAATCTCATCTTCTTTAATATTTCAACCAACTATACTAGCTCAAACAGCTTTTACACTTTGCTAATAAGGCCTGCCACTTTGCAATCAGATGTTGGTAGATCTGAGTGTTTTGTAGAGGTCCATGGTCAGTCCATACGTCCCCACAGATCAATGTGTTCTGGCCATGCCCAATAATTACTTTCTTGGAGTTCTCCTGGATGATAAGCTTATAAGAAACAACACGTAGCTTTCCATAAGTTGGCACTATGCCTTTTCTGTTTGGCTTTAGTAGGTTCGTCCCCACATAATATTTTACCTTTAGCACCTTTGAGACTAGGGTGACATCTTGAGTGATAGCCCCCCAGATATGTTTCGAAATAAAAGCTTTATTGATATCAGCCACCATTCTTATTCCAATTCCTCCAAATCCTTTTGGCAGTGCAATGCTCCTCCATGCCATGATGTACAAATGGATCGCTTTTGTAACGATATTGTTCTCTATAATGAGCCTTCCCTTCAGGAAAGCACTTTGGTAAGGTGAGATGTACAATGCAAGATTGGCTTGAGGCGAGCTTCAAGGATTGTACTACTATATTACATCATTATCAACATACATTAAAATATGTAGGAGAGCCCTAATGGGCAGATATGCTATTGTTTCTTCTCTAAAGAATAGCTGGTTACATGAACACATATTTATAGATCCCCTCTCCTCTTAAAACTCTGAAATAGGTGATGTGAGGCTAAATACTCAACCCTATACAACTTCCAAGCTAGAGACAATTTCCCTTTGGAATGACAAAATCAATTGCGATGCTAAGCACCACACATATATCCTGAGATCTATGAGAACAAGAATGATAAATGGGAGAATTATATCCAAGCAGAACTCAATTTGAAATCTTGATGAATTAATTAGTTGCCTAAACCATGATGCTGCCCTAGATTCCATAACTTCTCTTTTATCGAGCTTAAAATTTGGATAATTACAAATTCCATCACTCTTGTTCTCTGTTAAGGACCTACAAAATCTTGTCTTTTGATGGAACCACCTAGAGTTGCAATCTTTATTGATCTTCTCATGCACAACTCAATATTAGCCCAAGATGATTTATAGAAAGGAGGAGTTAACCTCAATAATGAATATGCAAAGTCACAATTCTTTGGTGCATCTTGAAAGAAAGATGTTTACGCACTTCTAAAGTAATTCTACATTTGCATTTTATATGAGATCTACACTTCCATCATATCGCCTTCCTTTTGAGATTTAAAGACCAAATAGATTTACATTTACTAATTAATTCTCAAAAAGCTAGAACTTATTCCAATCTTATAGGCTATTGACCTTAAACATTATTTACATGGCCAACTAAATTCATTATGAAGCCTTATACTTGCTTCAATATATATAATACCATGTCAACAATGAGGTTTATGCATAGACAAACTCAACTCAAGCAACTAAGACTATGTTAAGATGAGATATAGGGCTCTTCCTCTCCCTCTCCCCCTAGTGGTGTTTATTTTCATGCATGTATGGATTCCTCTCAAGCAGAAAAGGATGGGAATACATAGGTTTCATGCTTTTCATAATTATGTGTGAGTATAACTTCCTATGATATTAAATCATTAAATAGTAAGTTTAAGAAAAAAAACTTCTAACGATGCACTACGTATCTACCACATGCCACTCAAATCAACTGCTTTTTTTGACTTAATTAACATTTCGTGGAAGTTATTGAGTACCAAGACATAATCTACAGCACGAAAACCCTAGACTATGTGAAGCAAACTTCTAAAGGAAAGGAGGTGCAAAAGAACCGTCAGAACTTCCACAAAGACAAGATGTTCAAACTGAGGTCAAATAACCTTGTCGTTTACTTGGTGGATCTCTTCCCTAGTTAACAAAGTTACCTAATGGTTCAAGAAGAGTAAGGGAATCTAGACGAAATTGCCTCCAAGATAGTATCAAGAGTAAGCCCTATGGGCTACGGCCCACTTAAGGGGATTACACTGAGCCAGCATAGGTGAAAGAGAAAAAAATGTCATCTTCAGCATCACGGCCCAAAGTCCTCATAGTTCAACCTTATAAACTTTTGCAAAGGATGCCTTCTAGAGAGTCTTCATTACATACTCCGCATATGCAAAGATGTCTAAGCGACAACTAGTCAGAAGTGGAACCGTAGAACATCATTACGATCCACTGACGATCACCCTGTTGGAAGTCAGCCAAGAACAGCTGCACCTCTTAGTAAACAAAGGAAGCGAGGTTGACATCCTCCACAACACTACATTTAAGAAGATGGGATTTGACAACTCTACCCTATCCCTAAGCTTGCTACCATTCTTAGAGTTTGGTAATCATAAGACCATGCCGAAGCAAGAAATCACCCTACCCATACTATCTAAGATGGAAGAAATTATTGTTCCACCTCCATTTAGAGAAAGGTTGGAAAAAATAAATAGAGAAAGGAGCAATCCCCACCTATAGACAATGCTCTGGGAGAAAGCTTTGCACCCCCTCCTCAAAAAGAATACAATAACGACTTTAGAGCCGAGATCAGCCACCACAACTATCCAAAAGGTTTAGCTCTCCTCAGAGCTGAACCCTAATGAGGTAATTGACCTCCTTGCTTTGTCATGGGTGAATCTAGACACATCTATTTGGTCTATGTTCGACCTAGAAGGTGTAGATCTAGTTGTAAATGATCGGCTTAACATCAATTCATCTTGCAAGCCTATGATGATAACATCATCATGAGCCATAACTAGCTTTAATTAGATATAATCAATTGACAAATGCTCCTACATAGTTGCCTGAGAGCCATAATTTACTACATATTCATTCTGAGAAGAATACATTAAATCAAGGTTAATTCTACAGTTTTAACAGCATATCATGAATACAGAATAATCATGGGGTTTTCCATGAGTTAACTGAAGGTCTATTGAGCATTAATGACTAATAAGAGAGTTCGTGCAGACAGAAACGAGTTTTCACACATTTCGAGAACTGATTCATAGCCTAAAACCCTAATTTCAGATCTACGTAAATAACAAAGGTTTTAGTTAAGATAAAATCCATATAAACCTTCTAAAATTCATACAAAAATATTCCATGAGGTTTTATGCCCTTGATTTGACCATCTGAACCTATTTTGACTTAAATAGAGTCTTAGATAGAAAGTTACCCTAATTTTAGTTTTTGCATAAATTTCCTAGTCAAACTTGGTTAAAACTGAAATCTGACTTCACCATCAGATTCCTTGAGTCAAAATTAGGTTCGTTTCAAAATTTGACCCCAATAAGATATCATCTTGACCAAGTTTGCATTGTGGTCCAATCAGACTCGTTCTCTCTCAATTAGCCCCTCAAATTTTGAATTATTTGGAATCAGGTCCCTAACTTTCTCATCATTCTTTACAAATGGGTCCCTACCGCCATTGGTATGAACACACCAAGCTCCATTGAGATTCGAGCAAGGATTTCTCACTCGATTCTCAATAAACTCTCCCAAAATTGAAAGGGAAATTCCTTGAGAAATTCCCTTCCAAATGGACCTGGCCATGGACCCTAAGTCCTTCCCAATCTCCCATACGAATGCATGGAAGATTCGGGTATCCCATGTGCATGAAACTCCCGAAGCTTGAAAGCTTCTTTCCTTGCTTGGGAACATCCCCTAAGGCCTATAAAAGCTCCCTTATGCATTTCCACTTCTCCTTAGATAGGAATAAGGCCAAAAACCCTTTTCTTTCCCTATCTCCAGCCACCTTTGACCTAAGCTCCGATGGCCTTCCTTCTCCATCATCTTACAGACGGCCAACAACCAAAATAGCTCATCCTACTTCCTCATCGTCTTCCCTGCCTCACCAGCCACAGCTAGGGTTGCCTCCCCCTTTCCTTGCTGCCGTCTCCCTCAATAGAGTAAGTTTCGTCTTCCACATCAGCCAATCATAGCCGACACCAAACCCTCACCCCTTCATCCCATAGTTAGCTCTAGCATCTTCCTCTTCATCTCCTTAATCTCCCTAACCCCTCTACTTCTTAAATCGATGGCCAACTCACCCATTCCATCTCCGTCTTCCCCATGTCCGGTGAATCTCCGGCGACACCTCCCTGACGCTACACACCACCAAATGCCATTGCTCCACCTCCAAAAGCTCTGCCTCACCTCACTACACAAATCCCCTCACCTAATTCCTCGATTCACCCACTCGAAAACTCCACTGAACACACCCATCGCCGTTCACCCCTTTCACCTCCATCTGGCCACCACACACATGCCCACACCATGCAAACACCATGACCACCTTCACCAACACTTGGATAGTCTCTTGAGATGTTTTAATGTGGCTGTGAGGCCATATCTCGTGTTTCAGGTATCCATTGTCCTCCATCGTCACCACCATCATCTTCGGCCCTTGTTTGCAGTCCTCCGACGAGCTCAAGGCCTAGTTTCACTTCCAGAAGATGCGGACTATGTTTGCATCTCCAACTGCAGCGCCAATTGGAATCACGAAGCTTGCAAATCGAGCAGAGTTCCTATCTACAACACTTGTGTGAAGGAGTGGCATTAGTACCACATCGTAAACAGAAGAACGCCTGTGAACACATAAGTTATTTTTGTGAACTGAGTTGTTCACTCAGTAACACGAGGGGTCGGGTCCCTCATCACCCTCACACCCAATAACCCGCCTACTCCTTACTTGCGACACCACACCCGCAATCCTGGACACCGTTCTAGACCCGAATACCCATATCCGGATCCAACTGTAAGCTAGGTCTTGAGAGAGGAGAAGGATTTGTGAGGGAGTGGGGGGGGGGGGTGTTTGCTCTCTGAAGGTATGCCCCTGTGCGACACTTGGCCGCTGAGAAGTTGGCTCTCTCATGTTTGTGAAGGACAAGGGAAGCTTAAAGAAGAAAGAGAAGTCTTAAGAAGAACAAGGGAGAAAGAAGAGAAAAGCTTTCTAAGAGCCTTGTGCTTGTGTTGATTAAGTCGTTTGAAAGAGAAAGCCTTCGTTTGATTTGGTGGTGAACATTGTAGCATTATTTGAATGATTGATTAGAGTTATTGTTGAATTATTTAAGAACCTAAGTTTAAATTGAATACTTTGGATGCATGCTTAAATTAAGAGGATATCTGTGGTGATTCAAATCACCATTGTTTTTAGTCTCTCCTTTTTGCTTCATCATACATTGGTTCTTATTGAATATATTTCCGAGTATTTGATTCACTGAATATCTTCTATAACATCTATTTACATTCATTTCAATTCGAGATTAATGTTGTGAATTTCATTATTTGCTCCCTGTGTTCAACCTCAGACTCTTTGTCTTATTCTGAGTTATAAATTTAATTTTTTTCGAGCGATTGAGGCTTTGCTACAACAAAACGACTTAAAACTCCTCAATAGCCCACAAACAGCCCATTAAGCAAGTAATGCACCACAAGTCCCCGAAGCAATGGGTTGCAGTGGTAGAGGAAATATAGAAAGTACTCCATACTATTTTTATAGAGGAAGACTAGTATCTGAACTAGATATCCAAAATAGTGATGGTCAAAAAAGCAAACGAGAAGTGGCACATGTGTGTGAATTCACCAACCTCAACAATACATACCCAAAGGACAATTTCCCCCTAAAAAAATCGATACTCTAATTGACTCAGGCACAAGTCAAAGGTACATGTCCTTCTTCAATGCCTTTTCAGGTTACCACTACATACCTCTGGCAATCAAGGACCATCCTTATACAAATTTTATAACGGATAGGTCATTGTACCAATACACTGTAATGCCTCTTAGCCTAAAGAATGTTGAGGCAGCCTACCAATGTTTAGTGAATTTAATTTTTTTTATTTATTTGGAAAAAGCTTTGAAGTATGTATTAACGATATTCTTGTAAAAGGAACCTCCTTTGAGGATTATCTGCATAATCTGTGTGTCAATTTTCTAATATTGAGAAAATATAAACTCAAGTTGAATCCAGAAAAATACATATTCGAAGCAGCATCCGAAAAGTTTCTTGAGTTCCTCATGTCCCATCAAGGAATTGAGGCTAACTCTGGAAGATCAAAGGTGATCATGGACTTAGAGCCCCCTATGACTCATATAATTGTTAGTAGGGAAAATTACTTTCTTGGGACATTTTCTCTCTAGGGATTTCAATAGATGATCCCATTTCTTTGATCGCATAAAGAAAGGGAAGGCATACAACATTACCCATTAGACTTATGAATGCAAAAAAGCCCTAGATGAACTAAAATTACACCTATAAACCCATACTTTCCATCCCCGTTGATCGAAAAATTGTACTTGTACTTGGCCACATCCAATCGAGTTGTAAGTGTGGCTTTAGTACGAGAGGACGACGGAGTCCAATGACCCATATATTACGATAGTAAGACACTATATAGTGCTAAACACAACCACTCGTCCTTAGAAAAGTTAGCTCGAGCTTTGGTGTCTGCAACTAGGAAGTTATGGCCATGTTTCCAAGTCCAAACAATAGTGGTCCTTATAGGACAACTGCTAAAAAGGATGCTCTTCCTGCTGGTAAATGTCAGTTTATCGTCAATCTTATACCCTAAAACTAATATAGGTCTTAAGGTTTTAACTCCGCAAATAGGTTTTCGGGATGCATTTACACACTTAACTAGGATAGGCATGCATTGCATTTTAGTTGTATTTTTAATGTGTTTACTTAAGTGTTAGGGAGAGACAGAGAGTCAAATCCCACATACCTTGGCACTCGGGAAGGTAGAAAATGAAGCTCTTAACAACTGGATTCCAGCTAGATCCAGCTCATTCCAGCTGGATCCCAACTTCTAGCTGGATCAACTCGTCCCTAGCTCCACTCAGCTCATCTCAGCTAAATGGTAGCTCCAGCTAGTTCACCTCAGCTCCATTTAGCTCACCTCAACTAGATGGCAACTCAAACTAGCTCAAGTCAATTGATCCCAACTCCATTCTATCTCCTCCAACTCAGAAGAGTTCATTGGAAGTTTAACTTGACTAGGACTACCTACTAGCTAGACCTGGTCAGTTGAAGATGACCTTAACTAGCTTAGGCTAGCTTAAGTCCAACTCCCGGAGGCTCAACTCAACTCAACTTAGTTGAGCTAAGCAACTTGACTTAAGCTAGCTACTCTAGCTAGCTCAGTAATCTCTGGAAAGACCAGACCCAGCTCATGTTAGATCACATCAGTAGAAGCCAACTCATCTTAGCTTGGCTTAGCAGCTATCAAAGAACTAGCGAGCTACGGCAGCTAAGGTAGCTCCTTGCAATTCTCTTCAGTAGTCACCAGCTCTAATGCAGCTCAAGACTACTTCTTCCAGCTCATCACCTCCAAAACCCTAGCTCCCTCTACCTCTCTACCCTACTCCCTACTAGCTTAGCTTAGCTTAGCTAGTCACCTCCTTGGCCACCAAAACCTAACCCTAAAACCCACCTAACTAGCTCCGCCAACTAACCTTACCTAAGTCCACCTAAGCTACCACCACTCCACCTCAATCTTGGCACCAACCCTATACATCCCATCACCCCTCTCTACCACCAAAAGACACCACCAAATTCCCTCCAAAATCACCTAAAAATGGTGCCAACTTTTTCCTCCAAAACCCTTGAAATCCAACCCTACACCTACCCCTTCAACCCATCTCCACCCTTCATTTTTTCCCTCCAAAATCAACACCTTCTAGAAGGTATTTTTGGAGGGAAAACCAAGGCACCTCTTCATTTCCCTCCCATTTTTCCCACCAAAAAATACCATAGCCACCCCCCTTCCCATCCTATAAATACCCTACCCTACCACCACATAATTCCAATCTCCTCTCCATTAGATAGGTTCCACCCATACCATTAGTTAGGTTCTTACATCCACTCCAAGGAAGAAGGAGAGAAGAAGATCAAGGGGGCAACCTACCTGCCCCCTTGGTGCCTTCTTCCTCTCGCTCTTCTCCCTTAACCACACCAAGGAGGACGTCATCTTCAACACTATGAAGGACCGCTAGGCAAGAGGAGGAGCAAGGTGGTTGACACCCACTTTGGAGGAAGGCTTGGAGGAATATCAACTTGAAGGCAAGGAAGAGATCTTTTCAAGTAGAGGAGCTATTGTGATTGGAGCAAGACCTACCTCTTCCTTCATCATCTTTGGAGGACACATTTCTTCTTTATCTTTATGTTTTTCTTATATTAGCTAGTGTTTCCTTATCTTTCATGTAACAAGCATTCAGTTACATTGCATCTACTTTGTGAGTTAATACAAGTTTTCCTTCCCATCCAAGCTCATGTCTTCATCTTAGTGTGTTTTTCATGTTATTCTAGCTTAGTGCACCAAACACCCTTCTCTTCTAATTACCCTAGGTGAACTTGCCTAGGGTGAGTTTAGAGGAGAAGGCTTCATTATTGTCACTTAGGGTTAGTTGATAACTATAGTTGTTAACGTAGTTAATCTTCGTATCAGAAAACCCAATTGTTTCTAAAAAACCCTAAAAACAATGTAAATCAAAATCACAAAAACATAAGTACGAATTTGAGAGGTGTTCTCACGTTTTTGTGCGGGTTTAAAGTATATCACGTTGTAGTATAACTGACAAAATGTTTAAACAAATATAAGGAATTTTATTACTCGAAAAACTAAAGTATCCGAGGTCGAACACAGGGAGCAAGCTCAATACTTTTTAAAACCAAAGAATACAACTGTTAAATGAAAAGGATTGATTCAAAGAGAGAATTTTAAAAAGGATTTATGAAATAAAAATAGAATTGGACGTCTGATTTCTGTATCAGACGTCTTAAATGTAATCTCCTTTCTCTCTTCTTCTTCGTTGCTCTTCTCTCTTTCTGCCTTTGCTTCTTGTCTTGTGCAGGCTTCTTCCTGCCTTTGTTTCTTTTCCCTTATTTCTTATTATGCCTTGCCTTCTTTCTTCTTCACTTGGCCTCTCTACGAAAGCTTCTTTTACAGGCTCTTCTTCTTTCTTCTCTTCCTGTTCTGCAGCTGCTTCCTTTGCTTCTTCCTTCCTGCACACACCACAGCCGAAGCAAAACCTACCCCCGTCTCTCTACCCAAGCGTCTCTCTCTCTCACAAGCAATTCGCTCAAGGACGCTCTCCCAGAGCCACACGGGTAGTCGGGTCAGATTTGCACCCGGGACCAGGCGCACCGGCAAGTGGTGATGCGCGAGGAGTGCGTAGGTTTAGGTCGGGTCGGATCTCGCCAGATCCGCGAGGTCAAGCCGTGGATGAGGCGGGTGTGAGGGCAGGTGAGGGACCTCACCCCTGTGCTTACGGAGGCAATGGGCTTAAAACACAAAAATAACTTATATGATACCTGTGTTTTGCAATCCCACGATGTGGGACTATCTGGTCGGTCCTGCTTTCGCGCTCGCAGAGCTTTCGTCGCGCGATTGCTCCAGCTGCTGGCCTCTCTGTGTGACTTGCTAGCCTCACTCACTTCACGACACTCGCGTGAGTCTGCTGCACCTGCAGCCTGGGAGTCCTGGTACCTAAAGCTGCTGCAAGCTCCTTGCTGCTTCGGCTGATAATGGCGGCCGGAGCTTAAACCTGTCACACACAAGAACGGCCTATTGGCCCAATCAGTTTGGCTAGAAACCTTCGCCGTGGCACGGACAAGGCCGTGGGCGGTGCTGCAGGCTGCAGGTCGGCCTAGGCGTGCGTGCCTAGGTCAACCTGTGGCCGGAGATGTTGGGTTGTTCGGGGGGTGATTGTGGAGGTCTGGAGTGGCAGTGGTGGGGTGAAGTGAGTTCCTGATGGTGAGGCAGAGCTCACGAGGGGGTTGGCGAGACGTGTGGAGGGGCAGAGTGGTGTGGGCAGCTCGCCGGAGGGTGGTCGGAGGCGAGGACGATGGAGGTGGTTAGGCACTGTCGAGGGGTAATCAGATAAAATAGCAGGGGGAAAAGAGAGAGGAGAGGAGGGAGAAGGTATCTGGCGTGGTCTGGAAGGAAGGGAGGCGGCGGAGAGGACGACGCGTAACTACCGTCGTCGGGGAAGAAGGACCCTGAGGGAAGAAGCGGCGACGAAGATGAGGTCAGGGGCACGCGCGCGTGGTACAGCGCCACGCGGGAGGAAGTGGCGGAGTTGACTCTGCTGCTGGTATGGCAGCAGAGCGACGAGAAGGATGGGAGGAGGTCGCCGGATCTTGCGGGTCGTTTGGCCGGAGATGGGAGAGAGGGAATTTGGAGGGGATCTCCGTCAAAATCAACCTTAGATCGAGCGGCCGGAGGTGTAGTCTCTTTTATAGACGCTGGGCTGGGTGTGTAGAGCATGGAGGGCACGCCAGCGTCTGAGGTTGGTCATCGGAGATGGAAAGAAGTTAAGATACCCAAATCTCTCATGCGTTCGCACGAGAGATTGGGTTCACACCAGCGGTTGTGATCGGCCTTAAATGGAAGGGAATTCCTCAGAGAATCTCCCTTCCATTTCTGGGAGAGAATCTCTGAGGAATCAGAGAGGAATCCCTCTATAAACTTCGCCGGAGCTCGGTTCTGCCCTAACAATGGCGGCAGGACCGGATTGCAAAGGGGGCGAAGAACTTAGGGGGCTCTGTGCAAAGATATTCAAAAGATAGGGACCAAATTGTAATTTGGGTGTACTGAATTGCAAAGTAGGTCAAGATGACCTCCCCTTAGGTCCAAATTTTGGTACAAACCTTATTTTGACCTAAGGAATCCAATGGTGAAGTTGGATTTTAGGTTTGACCACGTTTGACTGGACATTTTTCGTAAAAACCCAAATTAGGTTAATTGAAGAGCTAGGACCCTATTTTAGGTCAAACTAGGTTCCAAAGGCCAACTTAAGTGTTCTCAACCCTAGCGGATGTTTTTCCATGATTCTTAGAGGGTTTACTTGATTTTTATCCTAACTGGAACCTTGTTAATTTAAGCGGGTCTGTTTTAGGGTTACCAAGTGTCATTTAATTCTTAGATTGCACATAAACCCATTTCTGATTGACTCAACCCACTTTTTATCCCATTTAGACCATTTGACCTATGTTTTGCCTCTGAGAAATCCCGTTTATGGACTGCAATGGTAAAATTACAGTTTTAACCTTTATTTCATGTTTTCTTCTCAGAGCACTTGTTCCTTCAGTTAAGCCTTCTTCTAGGTTATGTAGGAGTTTTTATCTTCTTCATTGGGTCAAAATGAGCTAGTTATGGCTCATGATGAGGCTCTCATCAAGAGGCAAGAGAGAGAACCACTCATGTGATTAACAAATTAGCTTCCTTGGATGACCCTAATACTCTACTATCTAGGTATTATAAATGTAAAAGTTTGATTGCGGATTTACTCATTGCAACAACACTAATTACATCATTTAACTAACCATGTCTTTTTTGTTTCACTTTTTAGCACCGTTGCCTGGGAGGCATGGCTTAGTCACATATTTAATCTCTCTTACTTGCTTGATCTTCATGAAATTTTGTTTATTTTGATTTTAGGTGCGAATCAAGAGCGGGAGCAGGATTTAGAGCACTTGGAGTGGAAGCTTCAAGTTTCTTTTCTTCTTGCGTACTTCATGTTAGTACCTCAAGCATTTTCTTATCAAAAACAAAAGCAAAATCTCTTAAAAAAACTTTAAATTATCAAAAAATCAAAAAAAAGAAAAATTAAGGGTGGTGGAACCTTAAAATTCATTTTGTTGCTTGTTTGCTTCATTTTTTCACCACCTTTGCGTTATTGGTGTTTGATTTTTGAAAATCCAGACTTTTGTCTTGATTTTTAAAAATAGGTTCAAGCACTTAGGAGCTTCCTAAAATCATCAAATTTCATCCAGGGAAACCCCTTTGAGTCAAGAACCTTGAGTCCAATTTTCAAGCAGTTTTACTCAATAGAAAAAATTAAAAAAATTCACGGACTGAACAGGGGTCGGACCTTTTTTCTTACTATTTTTTCACTGTCTAAAAAGTTTATAAATTTTTCTACTCATCAGATTTGGGTAAACTTTATAATTGTGGAAACATTGAGAAATTATCTACATAAATTCTCAAAAAGTTTTGAGATCATTTGAGGTTTTTGCAAAAACAATTCCCCGAATCTATCATTCCTGACTCTTGACACCAATAAGAAGAAAATTTTCAAAAGAATATCAAAAAAATTCCTAAAATCATAAGAGAATAATTTTTGGATTTCCTGCTTGATTTTGCATCAAGTGGTGGTGTTGTTTGTTTTGTTTGGACCACCACCTAAAAATATTTTAAAAAGAGATTTATTTTTTAGAAGTTGCATAACTAGGATTTCCAACTTTAGGTTTTTAATTTTCTCTCTTAATCACATCAAATTTCAAAGGAATTGATCTCCACCAACAACAACTTGTTTGCCATATTTTGTGGAACATCAAAACCTTGTTTGAACATTTAATAAGAGAGATCCTAAAAGACATTAAATCTTTATTAAAATCCTAAAATCCTTCAACCAAAAATCATTGTTTGCAAACCTCTTTTGATTTATATTGGGCATCACTTCCCACCCAATTCGCACGCACACCAAAAAGAAATAATCGGGCATTATCCAAACTAATACCCATCACATCCCTTGTGCACTTTAAGCTCCAAGACCTGACTAAAATTTTGTAGCAATTTGACCCCTAAGGTTTCATCAAACTTAGGCTTGCTACCTAAGTTTTAAGTTTTCTTTAGTTGGCATCAATTCTTTCATCTATATCTGGTGCTAAGCCGAGGGACCATGTCAAAAGACCAGGCATAGGTTTACACAAGTCCCCATTGATTTTCCTGGGACATGCTTGGGCCCAACCCTCCCCTTATTCAGCCTAACCAGATTTATTGAAAAAATGAATATCCACTACTGATTTCTTATTTCCTAGGTAGACCAAGTCTTAGGTTAATGTTTAGGGAGTCATATTTAAGTTAGGTCTAGAATTTTGTTGCTTGACTGCACACTTTCTCTCATCTCTCCCTCCTTTCCTCCCTGTTTCTTCCACTTTTTGCACGGGCGACAGTCCCAAACTCCGTACTTGGAGAGACCACTTGATTCCCCCCCCCCACCCCCCCTCCACGCCAAATACCTCTTTTCCTGCATTCTTCCTCTTCTTTGCATTTTAGAAAAATGGAAAAACAAAATAGGCCCTCTAACCCACATGTTGATTTTTCTATCCCCTATCTATCCACCTTGGAGCTACCTAATCAAGCCCCCCCACCTCATTTCTACTCTATGATGACTCAGCTACAAGCTAATCAACAACAGTTGACCAGGGATATAACAAACCTAGCCAACCAAGGGAGACCTGCCAAACTTACCCAAGCTCCACGAGTTCCACATCTCACCCCTTCTAACACCCCAAAGAGGGAAAATTTGTGTAATCTAAATACTACCCATGCTAAGTATAATCAATATTCCGAGGCTTTCTATGGTTCAACGGGGAATTACACATATCCAAATCATCACCCCACTCAAAATATCTCCACCCTTTAGGAGCAATTTAAAAATTCCTCTAATTAGAGGAATTATCTGACTCACTTCTGGACCAATCCGGCTCCTCACCAACAACAAAACCCGTTTGGAGGGTATGGTTCAAATCAGAATTTTTATCAATCTGGGCCATCTCAAGAAGACATCAATGCCTAGATGATGAAAACCCTGTAGGAAATGCAAAGCAAAACAACAGAAATCACACCATCCCAACCCACACCAAACCCTGTCTATCAAAGGAACCAACACTCGGGTGGAAATCAAAATCAAAACCCCACTAATCATCCTCCCATTAACCCGATACCTTAGCACCAACCAGGTTTCTTTCAACAATAGGCCCCCCACCTCCTCCCAATGATACCAAATTGCATATGCAGATACTTTGAGGAGTGGGAAAACCACCACTGATTTGGGGCCTTCAAATCAAATTGATGAAACCCACTCTCAGCCTATGTAAATTGACTCTCCTAACCACAATCAGGAAGAAGAAAAAGAAAAACTAAAAACATAAGATTCAAATCCTATTTCCCACCTGGTAGAACTCGAATAGGTTGTGTTAATATGGTGAAATTATCGTTGAAGTTATTATAGTGGTTAACCTAAATCGAGTCTAACCATCTTTCACAAAATTTTTTAACCTGGCCTACATAATTTTATCTTGGTCACTTTTAGGCTCAGGGTCGATGTCAAGGAGGCGAGAATTAAAGGTGAAGAAGTTTTTATGCCTTTCCTAAAACGTATCCCTTCCATGCGTTTATTATGTTTTTGATTTTTCTATTCAAGATTTTTTTTATTGATAATATTGTCCTTGAGGCACACCCTCAAAATCAAGTTCTTGGCTTTGAGCCAAATTATTCTTGGCTTCGAGCCAACTTAGGGTTTCCAAAAACTGGTCTTGCTATTCGCAAGACCGAGTACCTGCAAGACAAGAATTATCTTCTCTTTTACTCTTTTTTTCTATCTTTTTAATAGCAGGAAACAAAAGAGAAATAAAAATAAGGTAGGTTGCTTGTAGAGAAATGAATACTTAGCTTAATATAACAAATACAGTCTCTATATATATAGATATGTATATATTATATATAGGGGTGGAGGTGGAAGTGGAAATGGAGTGTAGCACAGTGTCAAGTTTGTCTACGTCTAATAAGATGCAACCAACAAGACGGAGTGCCACGTAGAGTGTGGGACGGATGTGTGGGAGTGTGTGCTGAGGCGCTTGCTTTGCACGGGTATTGGGGAATATCAGCAACTGATGCAGATATTCCCGCGATATAATGCGCGGAGGAGTGACTAGTGCACGGGCGTATAGATACGGGTAGGTGATGTGTATGTAACATATATATATATATAGAGCTTTAACTATATATGTGTAGTTGTGTGTATATATATATATGTATATACATATATATGTATAAATATATGTATATGTATATGTAGGTGTGAGTGTGTATAAGTGAGTGTGTGTGTGTACGAGTATGTGTGTGTATGCTGGAGAGGAGTGTGAGAGAGAGGGCAGTTAAGCTGTCTGGCGAGTGCGTGCAACGTCTGGCGGGCAGGACGTGCGCAGGCACACAAGGGCTGCGTGCAGGCGTTGGAGGGAGCGTGCGCACTGTCTTCGTGTGCTAGCGGGTGCGGTTGAGCGCAACGTGGCGCACTCTGTAGCACAGCTCACAGCGCTGCGGGCGGGAGCGGGCGCAGGTGAGTGCGGGTGCGGGTGCAGGCAACCGGCTGGAGCGGGTAGCGGGTGAGGAGAGAGAGCACTATGCCGTCGGCTAAGTGAGAAGTGAGCTGATGGCTACAGTGTCGTGCTGAGAGGCGTGAACAGTGGCTACAGTGCCGCGCGGAGTGGGCGACGGGTAGCGGCCGGTTCTACGTGCGCGGGCGCGTTGGGAAGTGCTTGCGCACGCGCGAAGGAGTTGCGGAGGCCTGCTGGCATGCGTGCGGTGGCCGACAGCTGCTGCAGGCTGGCGTGCGCACTGCTGGAGCTTCTGACCTTGAAGCTTTGGCAATGGCGGAAATGGCGAACTGCAGTGAATCAAGAGGGTGAAACCACCACGCCCACCTACTCACGAAGGAGCTGGATGGTGGTGGAACTCACAGTAGTGGTTGTGGGACCACTGTGAGCTTTCTCTTGCCTGCAGTATGTCTCTTCAATGAAAAGAGATACCGCATATGGAGAGGGAGAGGGGAGGAGGTTGGCCTGATGGTTGAGCAGGAAGTGTCTGCAGGTGTGTGTGTTCGGCCTCCTGCGCAAGGGAGAGGGCAAGGCCTTTTAAAGAAGAGGAGGCATGCCACAGCCATGCTGCTGGCATTGCATGTCTAGCCATGCTGCTGGTAGAGGAGTGGCGCGAAGAGGCGCATGCCCCATGCCCTGCAGCCGCGCAAGGGAGAAGAATTCAAAGTAAAAATAAAAAATGAAAATGGTGAAATTGCAATGCTGCCCTTGATGAACATGTTAATTAGATGGCCAATTATTCACATTCTCCTCCCCTCTCAATAAATGCATGCATGTGTCTATTTACAAATGCAACTATAGCTACATAAAATGTAGTGGCAGTGCTAGGAAATAACACAAGATGGCATAATTACTGGTGTATTTTTGTTGTGCAATCATACCCCCATGCCTATCTTTTGCTAGTCCCTAGCAAAACATTTTGTTTTGTATTTAGAAATGATCTTAAGCTGAAGATTTTCTTCTGAGGCGACATGGGTGTGTTTATCTGCTGGATATTGTGAGAACCAATTGTAGAGAAGATTACCAATTCTTTAAGCCTTATATGACATAGACCCTTTCTCGACTAATCTGGACTCTTGATATTTAAACCTTAAGTATGATTTCCAGGACTCAGAAGGTTTTTGCCGTACTCGAGGGCTCAAGAGATTATGGTTTGTGCATAGTGAAGGATTAAGACTGACCAGATGAACATTAAGGCTCAAGCCCAGGGTTTCAGGAATTTTTAAGTTCAGGTTGGTCCCAGTTTCAACTCATGTCTCGGATTGACCCTTAAAAAGATGATGGAAAACTCAACTCCCATTTTATTGCTTTAGTGGCTCAAGGAATATATGATAGAAACAGGGTATTTGTAACTTTCCCTGAAACTTTTTGGAGAAGAGAATTTACAGACATTTGAAAGATATACTGACTTATTTGCACAGATTCTCTCTCTCTCTCTCTCTTTTCGAAACAAGTGTCAGTATATCTCTTACAACTTTATTTGGAAGAACACACATTTTTGGTGGGAGAGTACCTTTTTGGTGGAAAGAGTTTCTCCTAGACACAAAACTAAAGCCTGGGATAAAAAGCCTACCTGACCGCACAGGTAAGGACTCCACCTTCCCTAATGAACAATAGGGTTGGATCTTATGCTCACCTAGTCTTTCTTGATATGTGTAGTGTGAACTAAGATTACCTAGGCTCTCGAGTAGAAGCAAACCAACGAATCCTGTACTGGTGTCTCAGGTACACGAATACGTCCTTAGTTAGGAGAGATTCTGATCTATCTTGTCAATGCTCAAGTGAATTAAGCCAAGCCTGAGCGAATCAAGCTTCTGTAGCCTGGAAAGTCTTTAAAACAGTGGTTGAATATCCATAAACACTTATTGTATTTTTGTTTCAACCTTCAGATCATTACTAAACACCTTTTTTTTTTTGTTATGTACACATTTATAGATGGATATATATAATGGAAGCTGCATGATACCATATAATACCCAGATCCTATGGATGCCTATCCACCCCCTATGCCAAACGATGCTATGTCCTCATATGCATGCAGGGTAGAGGAAGGTCCAAAGATCGAGGAACGAGAGTTGAGGTGCAAGGTATATAGCAGGGTGGTAGGGTGGGTGGATGGTGGGTGGTGAAGTGAAAAGGTGCGAAGTGAAGTGACATGGAAGTGTGTACGTGACAGTGGAGGAGTGTTGCTGGGGTGCCTCCCAATGAGTGCTGAATTTAACGTCCTCAGCTGGACTCAGAATGAGGCACGAAATTAGTTACCCACCAGCAGGGCAACAGTTTCACCAACGGGGGCAGGTTCATGAGTTAGATAGGGTTTTAAACGCTGCCCATTAACCATAAATTTTTGCCCAGAATTGGGATCTTCAATTTCCATAGCCCGTTGGGAAATGGTCTTGAGACCAAGAAGGGACCAGTCCATTTGGACTTCAATTTCCCTAGAAAGAATTTGAATCGGGCATTGTAAAGCCAAACTTGCTGAGATAGCTCAAATTCCTTCCGCCGAATTCGGCTGTCATGAAAGGCCTTAGTGCGTTGCTTGAAAGTTAAGGCAGAATCATAGGCTTCACGATGGTGCTCTTCCAGCTCTTGTAGTTGGAGTTTCCTTTCTCAACCACACAAGTCTGGGTCGAGGTTACATTGGTGAACCGCCCAATAAGCGTGGTGCTCCAGCTCCACGGGCAAATGACAAGGCTTCCCGTAAATGATCCTATAAGTAGACATACCAAGGGGAGCCTTGAAGGTGGTCCAATACACCAAAAGTGCATCAATCAGCTTGTCAGACCAATCCTTACGGTCAGGCCGAACCGTTTTATGGAGAATTTGCTTGATTTGCCGGTTCGACACCTTAGCCTGGTCGTTCATCTGAGGATGATACGGAGATGCGATACGATGGTGGACTCCATATTTCCTCAGAAGTGCCCGAAATGAAGCATGGGTAAAATGACTTCCTACATCCAAGATAATGGCTCGAGGGATCCCAAAGCGTGCAAAAATGTGATCTTTGACAAATCAAGTAGATATGACATGGTCATCATGGCGCGTGGGAATAGCCTCGATCCATTTCGAAACATAATCAATAGCAACGAGGATGTACTCGAAGCCGCTGGAGGGAGGAAAGGGACCCATGAAATCGATTCCCCAAATGTCAAAGATTTTGGCAGCTAAGATGGATTGCAAGGGCATCATGTCACGATGTGACATTGACCCTAACGACTGGCACCTAGTGCAATGTTTGGCATAATTGTGTGCATCCTGGTGAAGGGAGGGCCAAAAGAAACCACACTGCAACACCTTGGCTGCAATTTTCTTCCCCGAGAAATGGCCTCCGCAGGCCTAATCGTGCAAAAGGATAGCACACTGGGGAATTCGCTGTCAGGAATGCAGCGACGGATGATCTGGTCAGCACCTATTCGAAAAAGTAGTGGATTATCCCAGAAATAAACTTTGCTTTTGCAATGAGACGCTCACACTGGTTTTTAGGCCAGCCACGTGGAAGGGAACTAGAAGCAAGGTAATTGGCAATGTCAGCATACCAAGGTCCACTTGCCACATTAATTGCCAATAGGTGCTCATCGGGAATAACCTCATTGATCGGCAAGGTAAGTCCAATGTGGTCAGGGTCCAGTCTCGAGAGATGATGAAGCACAACATTCTGGGCTCCAACCTTATTGCGGATCTCAATGTCAAATTCTTGGAGCAGAAGGATCCAATGAATCAGTCTAGGCTTGGCATCCTTCTTATGCATGAGATGGCGAATGGCCGCGTGGTCAATGAATACAATAACATGCGAGCCCAGAAGGTAAGAGTGGAATTTCTCCAGCTCAAAGATGACCGCCAGTAGTTCTTTCTAAGTGGCTGTATAATTACGTTGGGCCCCGTCCAACGTCTTACTGGCGTAGTACACCATGAAGGGGTGTCTAGGCGTCTTTGTCCCAAGATGGCTCCGATTGCAAGGTCGGAAGCGTCACACATGAGTTCAAAGTCGAGGGACCAGTCAGGTGGCTGGAGAACAGGGGCCTTGGTGACAGCATCATGCAGCTGCGTGAATGCTCGTATGCAGTCAGGGCCCATATCAAAGGGCACCTCGGTCGATAGGAGATGAGTTAAAGGTCTAGAAATCTTGGAGAAGTCTTTGATGAATCTCCTATAGAAATCGACGTGTCCCAAGAAGGAGCGGATTTGTTTGGCAGAGCCAGGCACAGGTAAATCAGCAATTACATCAAGCTTGGCTCTGTCAACCTCAATACCCCTATCAGAGATGATATGCCCGAGAACAATCCCCTCGTGTACCATCAAATGACTTTTTTCCCAGGAAAGCACGAGGTTTATATTAATACATCTCTGAAGGATACGGGTCAGGTTGGCGAGACAGTCATCAAAAGAGGGTCTAAAGACCAAAAAGTCATCCATGAAGACCTCAAGAAAGTCACCCACCATGTCATGGAATATCGCCAGCATACATCTCTGGAAAGTTGCTGGCACGTTACAAAGTCCGAAAGGCATCCTTCTAAATGCGAAGGTGCCAAAGGGGCAGGTAAAGGTGGTTTTCTCTTGGTCCTGGGGGTCAATTGCCACCTGATTATATCCAGAGAATCCTCCAGGAAATAGAAAAATTTATTTCCCGCTAACCGCTCCAGGATTTGGTCAAAAAAAAGTAGAGGAAAGTGATCTTTCTTGGTTGCAGCATTCAGTTTCCTATAGTCTACACACACTCTCCAAGATGTAGGAGTGCGTGTAGGGATGGATTCACCCCTGTCATTGACACGGATGGTGAGTCCCGCCTTTTTGGGCACGACGTGAATCGGGCTCACCCACGGGCTATCGCTGATCAGGTAGATTATACCCGTATCCAGCCACTTAACAATTTCCTTTTTAACGACCTCTCGCATGTTGGGGTTTAGACGTCGCTGCATCTCTCAGGAAGGTCGAGTCTCCTCCTCCGTATATATACGGTGAGTGCAATAGGAGGGGCTAATGCCAGTTAAGTCCGATAAGGACCATTCAATGGCTGCCTTGTGTTCTATAAAGACCTTTGTTAGTTTGCACTCTTGCTCCCTAGTCAATTTTAAACTAATGATTACGGGGAGAGTTTCGTTTGGTCCCAAGAAAACATACTTAAGCGTATCAGGTAGCTCTTTCAGCTCGGGAGAGGATGGTGAAAGATCTGGCATTTCTTGGGACGAGAGTGTCCCAAGCGGATCAGAAGAAAACAAGGCAGGAGGAAGAAGCTGGCCCTCAGATTGGCCAAGGGGAGGGGCATCTTGGATTGATGGATTCAAAAGGGATAGCCCCAGTGAGTAGTATGTGAGCTCAAGGTCCCAGTATGGAGTTGCAATTCCGCCTGAATTGGCAGGAAAGAAAGGGCAATCCGGTCTTCAAGAGTGTGGATCGACGGTGAGTAGCCCGAATATGACTTAGACCATGAGGTATGGGGAGTGGAGAAAACCTCATCAGAAGTCTGGTCAGGAGAAGGTACGGGTAAAGGGAGGGATGGGAGAACGTCACAATATGTGCCAGTCAGGCAATGGTCTGTGTTCAAAGGCAATCCACAGCAATCAGAATAGGTCCCTGTTAGTCCAATACATGCTTTGACGGCCATGTCCTCGTCAGACGTGTCATCCTCGATGCAATCACAATCAAAGTTCTTGGCTGCCTTGAAGATGTTTAGCTTGAGTTTCTCAGAGACAACGGCAATTTCAATGCAGCCTGACTCGCAGTCGATATGGGCACGGACTGTGGCCAAGAAGGGTCGACCAAGGATGATCAGACAATCAGAAAGTGAGCTAGGAACTTCCATATCCAAAATAAGAAAGTCAACAGGAAAACAGAGACTATTGACCCTAACCACCACATCTTCCACCACACCCTTTGGTATTTTGACAGAACGATCTGCCAACTATAATGTGACAGGGGTGGGTTTCAGATTTCCTAAAGCAAATTTCTCGAGCATGATGGTTGGTATAAGATTAATGGAAGATCCTAGATCAAGCAGAGCACGGTTGAAATTGCAGCCTTGGATGCTACAAGAAATAAGCAGTGTGCCTGGCTCTTTCTACTTCGGTGGTAGATTTGACAGTATAGCACAACTCGCATGAGGCGAGAGAACCACCGGATTCTTTGTTTTCTTTGACTGTCGCCTGGGTGTAGTGTAGTCTTTGTAAAATCAGGCGACAGTGGGTATATGGTCGATAGCCTCCAATAGGGGTACCTTGATTTCAACATCCCTGAATAAATTACGCAAGTTATCAAAGGCCTGAGTATCCTTTTTCTTTCCTTTTGGCTCCCTCAGTAGAGCCTCAGGGAATGGGACTAATTCTGGCAGTAGTTTGGGTATATCGTCCTCACGAGAATACGATGCGCATCCCGAATGAGAGGGCGATGAAAAAGATGGGCCAGGATCAGGTCGAGGCGGATCGACGGTTTGCTTCCTGCTCCTCGTAGTAATCGCATTGGACATTGCAGGTCCAGTGGGATCATAAGGCGGAGGAGGGTTCGTAATAGGGACATAAGGGTGAGGTGCTGCTGCGTGATTAGCTTGGAATCTAGGCGGAATGCTCGATGCTTGCAGAATCTGATGAACCTGCCCCTAAGAAGGTCATACTTGTGGTTGAGGACCACGGGGTACAAAATTTCGTGGGTTAGGAACAGGTTGGGTTGGAAGGGTGCCCTGAGATCGAGTCGCCATGTGTAGTTGACTGATCTCAGCATTCTGCTATGCCAATTGATGATGAAGAGAGGTCATGTTCTCTTCATGGCTCTTAGACATTTCCGTCACCATTCGCATCAGTTTATCAAGAGGACTTGATGCGTGTTCTGTTTGCAGTAAGCAAGGACCCGATGGTGGATTTGCCACAAGATTAGACTGGGCCCTTGGGATGACGGGTGCGGATGGTTGCATTAGCCCACCCGCGGGGTTTTGGCGTTGCGGGTTACTGGACCATGCGAAGTTAGGATGATTTCGCCACCCTGGGTTATAAGTAGCAGAGAACGGGTTGTTCCCCAGGGCGCAAGCGTCTTCTAAGCCAGAAGACGAGTCCGCATGTATGTATGCATCCGAGCACACGGAGGCTTGGTCCTCCGTGTCAAAATACTGGCTTGCAGAAGCCAAATCCACTTTACTTATCGAATCGCTCGGTGCGACACTCGGTAAGGATGTTCTTACAAGGTTTTTAGGAATAAGCTTGGCATTGGAAAGATTAGGATTGTGACGAAGTGGTGAGGTGGATTTGTTTGCCATAGAACGGGCAGGATTGGCCAGAAGCTCGTCTAGCTTCTTGTGCACGACGAAGACTTCATCCAATTTTTGTGCGATAAGATTAAGATCTGTGGATGAATGGGAGGGTCCCGTGTCAACTTCGTGAACATTACAGGGCAGGCTGGTACGATTAAAGGTGATAATGGAGGCATTGTTCATTGAATTTTCGCTCATGTTTTCAAATAATTCGAATGCTCCATTCTCATCTTTATTCACGAAATTCCCTCTGTAGGAAGTGTCTGCAATCTGCTTCAAAGTCTCATTTAGCCCATAATAGAAAATCTGGGTTGTATGCCACTTAGGCAGACCGTGGTGCGGACACTTCCGGAGGAGGTCATTATACCTCTCCTAAGCCTCATGAAACTGCTCGCCGTTTTGTTGCGTGAAGGAAGTTATAGCACGGCGAAGTGCATTGGTTCACCCGATTGGGAAGAATTTCTTGAGAAATGCTGTTCGCATCTCTTCCCAAGAATGGATGGTTCTCCCAAGGGTGCGTAACCATTGTGATGCTTTATCCCGCAACGAAAATGGGAACATTTTCATGAGGACAATTGATAACCCGATGTTTCTTGGTTTAACCGTTTCAGCCAATCGGGTTAGGTCTTCCAAATGGATAAAAGAATCTTCACTTGCAAGACCATGGAAGTGAAAGTTAATTAGGCCAATTACATTGGGTTTTAGTTCAAAATCATCCCTGCCCATAGGGACTCGAATTTGTCCTATGGTCTTTGTAGCAGCGGGATTTTGATAAGAGCTAAGAGACCTAGGCTCCTCTCATTCGGGAGGGTTCTGCATTTCCTCGGTTTCCCTAATGGCTTCAATATGCTCGTTCTACATTTCCATTTGGGCTTGGAGGCGGGTTATGGGGTCTACGGCTCCACCACCACCTGGTGGGATTTGAGGGGGGCGGTTTCCTCCCTCAGGATTTGGGGGTGGACGTGCAGCCATGTTTGTGGAGGAGGATGACGAATCGGTTTCTATCCTTCTAGAATTATCAGACAGTTCAAACAATTCAGGGTTTTGTGACCTCCTCCCAAACATGCACTACTGCAAGAAGAATTAGGGAGATAAGAGGGGAAATGGGGATGAGAGAAATGACGTCGCAAAGGTACACTTGATGACAAATCAAGGCAATCAAAGTCTTAACCTCTACAATGTGCCCTTAGACCTAAAGATCTAAGTTACCTACTATCACAACCTACAAAATCAAATGAGAGCACCGTGGAACTACCAGGCCAAATTGAAAGGCCGTTTACCCCAGTCTTAGACACCCGATAGCACGCGGGAACCTGCACCAGCACGTAGGCACTACACGCAGGTAGTTAGACCTCAAATCCTTAATAAGGGTCAAGTTGCTATCAGTTTTAATTAGAGGCTTATGATCAAGTGCTTCAGGAATGTGAAGGGTGTTGTATATAGGTAATGCCCAAGTGCGTTGATTTTAGAAAATGTGTAAACCAAGCATGCAACGGGAAAATCTCTCCGAATTGAAGTTTTAGTTGGTGAATGATTTTTAGAATTTTCAACCTTAAGTATATGGATTTTAAGATTTCGCTAAGTTACCAATTCAACCAATCTCCGGGTTTTGAGAAAATACAAGTTCTTTTATGCCCAACAAACTCTTCTTCAATGTGAGTTCGTTAATGTATGCTAAAAATGCAATGGGCTTCCCTAGGTGGAAATTCTATGTGTGGATGCACGAGTCAATTTTAGGTTAATATGAAAGGGAGCCAAAACACTTCAATTCAAATGCTCCCAATCACCAAAAATGATATTCCACACACAAGGCTCAACCACCAGATAATGTAAAGAAAATTAAAGTGTTGGGGTTGAAATATTCGGGATTAAATCTAAGGCACGTGAAAGGTCATGGTGGGGTTGGAATCAACTCAATTCCAAATCTCCCCACCAAAAATGTGATCCTGAATTGTGGATAAATGAGGCAAGGAAGGGTGACAATCAATCAATTTAAACTTGCCTCAAAGAACACTTCACACGACAAAAGATCCAAGAATCAAGATTCTTGGATTTTTGCTATGCGAAGTTTGGCTGGAAATCAAGGGGTGGTGGGGGTGATAGTAAACAATCAACCAAGTGATTTTTTTAATCCACCTGTCCCAAGAAATTCCCAAGAAGTGTTTTTAGATTTTTTTTTATTTAGGTGACAAGTTTACCTAGGTTGCTAAGAGAGAGAGACCTACTTATTCAGCAACGTGGGTGAAGCTCCAGTGCGGTGCTGACAACTTTACGCTCTCGCTCCCACCTTGCATCTGCCTACGTCTCTGACTTCCTCTGCTTGCCTCCTCCTTGCAACTGATTTACCTGCACACCAGCAAACAAAACACCCGTGAAGAGAAGGGTGTGAGAAGAGAAAATCAAAGGAATGGAGTAAAAACTTACCTCAATGCGCACCTCCCTAGCAACGACGCCAGAAAAACAGTGGTAGAACTCGAATAGGTTGTGTTAATATGGTGAAATTATCGTTGAAGTTATTATAGTGGTTAACCTAAGTCGAGTTTAACCATCTTTCACAAAATTTTTTAACCTGGCCTAATTAATTTTTTCTTGGTCACTTTTAGGCCTAGGGTCGATCTCAGGGAGGCGGGAATTAAAGGTGAAGAAGTTTCTACGCCTTTCCTAAAACGTATCTCTTTCATGCGTTTATTATATTTTTGGTTTTTCTATTTAAGATTTTTTTTTGTTGATAATATTGTCCTTGAGGCACACCTTCAAAATCAGGTTCTTGGCTTTGAGCCAAATTGTTCTTGGCTTCGAGCCAACTTAGGGTTTACAAAAATTGGTCATGCTATTCGCAAGACCGAGTACCTGCAAGACAAGAATTATCTTTTCTCTTTTACTCTTTTCTTTTATCTTTTTAATAGCAGGAAACAAAAGAGAAATAAAAACAAGGTAGGTTGCTTGTAGAGAAATGAATATTTAGCTTAATATAATAAATACAGTCTCTATATATATAGATATGTATATATTATATATAAGGGTGGAGGTGGAAGTGGAAATAGAGTGTAGCACAGTGTCAAGTTGGTCTATGTCTAGTAAGACACAACCAACAAGATGGAGTGCCACGTAGAGTATGGGACGGATGTGTGGGAGTGTGTGCTGAGGCGCTTGCTTTGTGCGGGTATCGGGGAATATCAGCAACTGGTGCAGATATTCCTACGATATAATGCGCGGTGGAGTGAGTAGTGCACGGGCGTATAGATATGGGTAAGTGATGTGTATGTAAAATATATATATATATAGCTTTAACTATATGTGTAGTTGTGTGTGTGTATATATATATATGTATATATGTATATATCTATATATGTATATATGTATATGTATGTATGTATGTATATATATATATATATACATACATACATATACATATACATATATATATATGTGTGTATATGTAGGTGTGAGTGTGTACAAGTGAGTGTGTGTGTGTGTATGCTGGAGAGGACTGTGAGAGAGAGGGCAGTTAAGCCATCTGGCGAGTGCACGTGACGTCTGGCGGGCAGGACGTGTGTAGGCGCACAAGGGCTGCGCGCGAGCGCTGGAGGGAGTGCGCGTGTTGTCTTCGTGCGCGGGCGGGAGCAAGTGCGGGCGAGTGCGGGCAAGTGCGGACGCGGGTGCGGGCGACCGGCTGGCGCGAGTAGCGGGCGAGGAGAGAGAGCACTGTGCCACCGGCTAAGTGAGAAGTGAGCCGGTGGCTACAGTGTCGCGCTGAGAGGCTTGAATAGTGGCTACAGTGCCGCGCAGAGAGGGCTACTGGTAGCGGCCGGTTCTGCATGTGCAAGCGCACTGAGAAGCGCCTGAGCACGTGCGAAGGAGCTGCGGAGGCCTGCTGGCATGTGTGCGGTGGCCGACAGCTGCTGCAGGTCGGCGTGCGCACTGTTGGAGCTTCTGACCTTGAAGCTCTGGCAATGGCGGAAATGGTGAACGACAATGAATCAAGAGAGTGAAACCACCACGCCCACCTGCTCACGAAGGAGCTGAGCGGTGGTGGAACTCACAGTAGTGGTTGTGGGACCACTGTGAGCTTTCTCCTGCTCGTAGTGTGTCTCTTCAGTGAGAAGAGATACCGTGTATGGAGAGGGAGAGGGGAGGATGTTGGCCTGACGGTGGAGCAGGAAGTGTCTGCAGGTGTGTGTGTTCGGCCTCCTGCACAAGGGAGAGGGTAAGGCCTTTTAAAGAAGAGGAGGCATGCCACAGCCATGCTGCTGGCATTGCATGTCTGGCCATGCTGCTGGCAGAGGAGTGGCGCGAAGAGGCGCATGCCCCATGCCCTGCAGCTGCGCGAGGGAGAAGAATTCAAAGTAAAAATAAAAAATGAAAATGGTGAACTTGCAATGCAGCCCTTGATGAACATGTTAATTAGATGGCCAATTATTCGTATTCTCCTCCCCTCTCAATAAATGCATGCATGTGTCTATTTACAAATGCAACTATAACTACATAAAATGTAGTGGCAGTGCTAGGAAATAATACAAGATGGCATAATTACTGGTGTATTTTTGCTATGCAATCACCGCCCTCAAGCACTACTATCCAATCCTTCTAAAAAAAAGAAATCAGAGCCCTCTCACCAAGATCTGTTGGACTTATTTGGGCAAGTTGTGACTAACATCCCCCTCCTAGATGCCTTCCCTGCCTATGCTCAATTTTTGCAAGCTAGGTGTACTCCAAAGTGGCAGGACCAGAATCTAGGATGGGTAGTCCTTTCCGAGATAGACAGTTCAGTTGTACAGAGCAAGCTACCTCTCACGAAAAAGGACCCGGGTGCACCATTCATTTCAATTGTCATAAATGACACCACCTTTTATCGCACCCCTCTCAACTTAAGTGCCTCTATTGATCTCATTCCCCTGGTCTTATTTTAGGAATTTTGATTCGGTGAGTTAAAACCTATTAAGGTTCAATTTCAATTGCCAGACTGATTTACCATTAAACCATTGGAGTTTTCAAGGATATTATTGTCAAGGCTCGAAATCTATTTTTGGTTGATTTTTTGGTCCTTGACATAGAGGCACCTGAGACTCTCAAAAATGCCCTTGTCATCCTTGGAAGACCCTTTCTGCTACCGCAAAAGTCAATTGTCATTCTAGAAAAATGGATATAACTTGTGGTAACCAGACTACCTCATTAGATATTTTCAAAGCTTCCAAGAGATCCATTGATCATGAATTTTTTGAGGACACTGATAATGAAATGGAAGTGGTACTTAATAAATCTATGATGATCAATTCCTACTCTGCTTTGACCACCATTGATCCAAATTCTATTGATTCATATTCCAAATATGATTTTGTGGTCCAAGACATTTCAGATCAACTAGGGTTTGACTTTTACTCTTTTAATCTTCCTAATTTATCATCAAAAACATCCACACTAACTTCACCCACCCTGCATCACTTTGACTCCTCTCCCCCTCCCTTTCCATTGGACCTACCATTCGACCCATCCAAGTTTGGCTTTCATCATAAATTCAAACCATGGCCAAACTTGGGTCATGATAAACGTCAGTTTATCATCATTCTTATGCATTAAAACAAACCTAGCTCTTAGGATTTTACTCCACAAACAGGTTTTTGGGTTGCATTTAGGCATCAATTAGGTTAGGCATGCATTGCATTTTTTACTGTCTTTTTAATGTGTTTCTTGTAGTGTTAGGGACAAACAGATTAATAGATCTTTAAAACCCTAGTACTCTTGAAGACAACTGGTGAAAGGGAAGCTCAATTAGGCTAGGACTTAGCCAATTCCAACTCATCATGGCTAAATACCAGCTCCCTTGGACTAGGGTTAGCTCCATTTAGCTCATCTTAGCTGAATGGTAGCTCAAGGCAGCTTATCTCAGCTCAACCTAGATCAACCCAACTCAGATTCAGGTCAACTTAGTTGAGTCTAGCTCATCTCAGCTCCTATCAGTTCACTAGGAGCTCTAGCTAACTCAACTGAGTTGACAGGAGTCCATCTCAGCTCAACCTCAGCTCATTCCAGCTCCACCTAGCTCATGGCAGTTTAACTCCATGCTAGTTGAGCTACTACTTGTCAACTAGTAGCTTAGCTAGCTCTGGAGTTCTCATTAAAGGTAGTTCCAGCTCAACCTAGCTCCAACTAGGTTGAGACCAACTCAACTTAGCTCAACTACCCAAGCCTAGCTACTAGCATAAGAACTAGGTAGCTTAGCTAAGTTGCTGAGCTCCCAATGCAGCTGCCTTAGTAGATTCAGCTCCAATTACAGCAGCCACCAGCTCCAGATTTTTTTCTCCAGCTCCTCCTTCATGAAACCCTAGCTCCACCACCTCTACACTACTAACTAAGCTTCCAACACCACCTAAGCTCCATGGTTGTCCGCTCCTTAACCCATCACCCTAACTAAACCCCAACCTAACCTACCTAAAGTGGTGCCAACCCACACCAACCACTCACACCCCTTCATGTTGGTGCCAAAAACCCCTCATGCATCCCTTCGTTTTGGCGCCAACATGTCCTTAAATCCTAGCCCTACACAACACCACATAAGGCCATCTAAACCCTACACCTAAACCCCTTCTAGAAGACTTATGTGGGACCAACCCTAAGCCACTCTAACCTACCCTTAACCACCATAAACTTGGTGCCAAAACACCACCCACACCCCCTCATTTTGGCGCCACCTATATCTACCCTTAATCCCATAACCACCACCACATGGATCCATCCTAACCCTTCCTAAAACCCACACCACTTAACCCACCTAAACCCTCCTATAGTTGGTGCCAAAACACCTAACCACACCTCCACATATCCCTTAAGATGGAGCCAACTAACCCTAGCCATTCATCTCCTAACCACCACCCTATGACCTAATCCTATCCCTACAACACATTAACCTACCCCTTAACCCTACCCTAGATAGAGTTGGTGCCAACTCTTCCACCCACCATAACCACCACCTCATACACCTCTCTACCTCCACGCCAACCTTCATCCACCATCCATCAACCAACTTCCACATACTAGCCTTCCATAACACCACCCTTCCTTTAACCCTAGTTAACTACCCTTACCCCCTACCACTACTATATATACCCATACCTACCACCATTAACAAACACCCTTGGCTACATATTTTCTACCTATACTTCCACCTACATAGACGGCCAAGAGAAGAAGAAGAAGAAGAAGAAGAAGAAGAAGAAGAAGATTAAGGGGACACTCTGTCCCTTCGGTGCCTTCCCCTCTTCTCTTCTCTCTTGAGCCCACGCTAGCCAAGGGAAGAAGCTAGGCAAAGGAAGGAGACCTAGGGTACATTCCTACCCTAGGAGGATGATTTGAGGGTGGCACACAACCACCCTTGGAGGAGAATTTAAAGGTGGTCCATGCCACCTTTGGAAGAGTTTTTGAAGGTGGAATTCCATCCACCTTGGAGAAGCCATTCAAGGAAGTAGAAGAAGGAGACCTTTTCAAGCCAAGGAGCAGCTAGGCTTGGAGCAAGAAGACTCTCTTCTTCACCATATTTTGCAAGAGGAATTGTGTTTTTAGCATTTTTGTATTTTTAATTTCAAGTAGAAGTATTCCTCTACTATTTTTGTAAAACACAATTCCATCAATTCAATTTGCCTTCTTTTCAATTTTTTGTCGCATTTGTTTTTTATCTTGTTTCTAGCACTTCTTCACTCCCTCTCCCTAATTTCTCTAGGCCTCCACGTGCCTAGAGTGAGCTTAGGGAGAGGCTATTCTTGTCAACTTAAGTTTAGCTTAGTGAATTAGGTATAATCTTTACCCCAACTTTGCGATTGCTTTGTTATTCAAAAACCCTAAAAATCTAATATTCAAAAATAAAAAAGAAAGTTGATTTCCCATTTTTCGAGTAAGAGATTAGAATTTTGCAAACATTGCCTCCTTCGATGAACCTAGATACTTCCACTATCTAGGATTAAAAATTTAGAAACATTTGTGAATTCATGTGTTACAGCGATTTGAAAACCCTAATTACAAATCATGCCTTTTTTCGCATTAGGTCACTCTTCTAATTTTCCATTTCATTTTGATCCCTATATCTTTACCAATCATCTTTTAACGGATCCTGAGGAAGACACCTTTCTTAAGGACATTCAAGTGTCCAATTATTTAGATGATTGTCTATCTTCCGTGCATTGCAATTCACGCCCGGCTGAATGGTATAAAAGATAGCACTGGATGGGAGATAACCCATCATTTTTCCTGCTTTTTATTTTTCTATTTTTTTCAGCAGTTTTGCCTATCCTGATTTTGACCACCTTCACCAAGGTAGTCCCTTTTCCCTTCCAATTGCATGTGGAAATGCCACATCTTAAGCATTGGAGGGGGGGGGGGGGGGCATTTTTAAATTTTGACGATCAAATCAGTATTTTCAAAACCCAAAAACATGCAATTTTCTTGTTTCATTTTCTGCATACATACCCAAAAAAATAAAAATGTTGACAACTTTTTGAGGAAATTTTTAAAATTAGGACTAAGGTTGAAAGATTCATTTCAAGGTACAATGGGATTTAATCTTTGACAAACTAGTGACTAGAATGTGGATCCAATTTCTAGAATTTCTGGGTCTATTCTTAGATTAGATCAAGTATCTATCCCTAAATTTCACCTGAACTCATGATGATTCAGGTGACCTGATCTCTTTTTATGACCTAGAAACTATTTAGCTTAGTTTCCGACTCAAAAACTTGCATCCATTGTGAAATTCTTGTGTCAAATTTCACACACAGCCAATGCTTAAAAACAAATTAGAAAAATTAGGAAAGCCCATCTTTAGTCTCAATGAAATCCGAAGCAGATCATTGGTTTGAGTTCCCATCGCCGAGAAGGAGGAAAATGCCTCCTTTAAGGATGCAATGTCAACATGTTACCACCTTGACGCTGCTTTATATCTACATTTCGCATTTTGCAGCTCAAGTGTCTTAGACGATGCTCTACCTATAGCGCTGAAGCAAGAGCTTGAGTTTTCTTGGAGCACCCCCTTACACCGCATTGTGTTTTGAGGTTGTGTGCTCTTGGGTGGTGTCTTGGACAGTACTATCTCGAAGTGCTGGTGCCAAAGCCCCCTTGATGATTGGTAATGAGAATGATGATCCTGACACATCTGTTATAGGATTAAGCTAGGAGTAAGCATGGGGGAGACAAAAAAAAGTTTCAAAAACACTACCTTATAAATATCCTAATAAACGTTGGCATTCACAAAGCACAGACACAAGGTTTTAAAAGAATTATGCAAGTTGCGAGACAGATTCAAGAACTAAGGAAATCCTAACTGCAAAATAGTTTTGGGTCATTTGAATTAACAATGAATTAATTTATGAATTTTTGAAAGATACACTAATCCTGATTCTTCTAACTCTTGGATCCAAAGACGAATCCCAATGTTTTATCTTTAACAAATCCTATACCTTTCGAGTTTTCAATCAACAAAGGCCTTGTAATCTTTTTCTCCTCAAAAGTAAAAAAAAAACTAGTATTTCCCAAAATCTATTTTGTGAATTTAGTTTTGCTAAGAGACTAGCAAAAGATAAGCATGGGGGTGTGATAAACATCAGTTTATCATCAATCTTATACCCAAAACCTGATCTAGCTATTAGGGTTTTAACCTCGCAAATGGGTTTTCGGGTTGCATTTATGCATTTAACTAGGATAGGCATGCATTGCATTTTAGTTGTATTTTTAATGTGTTTACTTGAGTGTCAGGGATAGACAAAGAGTCAGATCCCACATACCTTAGCACTCGAGAAGGCAAAAGATGAAGAAGAATCTCTTATCAACTGGATTCCAACTAGATCCACCTCATCTCAATTGGATCCCAACTGGATCTCAACTCCTTCAAGCTGGATCAACTCATCCCTAGCTCCACTCAGCTCATCTCAGCTGAATGGTAGCTCTAGCTAGTTCACCTCAGCTCCATTCAGCTTACCTCAGCTGGATGGCAGCTTAAACTAGCTCAAGTCAGTTGATCCCAACTCCATTCCAGCTCCTCCAACTCAAAAGAGTTCACTGGAAGTTCAACCCGACTAGGACTAGCTACTAGCTAGACTTGGTCAACTAAAGATGACCTTAACCAACTTAAGCCAGCTTATGTCCAGCTCTCGAAGGCTCAACTCAGCTCAACTTAGTTGAGCTGAGCTTCTTGACCTAAGTTAGCTACTCTAGCTAGCTCTGTAATCTACGAGAAGACCAGACCCAGCTCACTTTAGCTCACATCAGCAGAAGCCAGCTCATCTTAGCTTAGCTTAGCAGCTAGCAAAGAACTAGCGAGCTAAGCTAGCTAAAGTAGCTCCTTACAACTCTCTTTAGCAGCCACCAGCTCCAGTGCAGCTCAAGACTACTTCTAGCTCATCACCTCCAAAACCCTAGCTCCCTCTATTTCTCTACCCTACTAGCTAAGCTAGCTAAGCTAGCGTAGCTTAGCTAGTCACCTCCTTGGACACCAAAACCTAACCCTAAAACCCACCTAACTAGCTCCACCAACTAACCTTACTTAAGTCCACCTAAGCTACCACCACACCACCTCAATCTTGGCGCCAACCCTATACATCCCTTTACCCCTCTCTACCACCAAAAGACACCAGCAAATTCATTCCAAAATCACCTAAAAATGGCGCCAACTTTTTCCTCCAAAACCCTTGAAATCCAACCCTACACCTACCCCTTCAACCTATCTCCACCCTCCATTTTTTCCCTCCAAAATCAACACCTTCTAGAAGGTATTTTTGGAGGGAAAACCAAGGCACCTCTTCATTTCCCTCCCATTTTTCCCTCCAAAAAATTCCATAACTACTCCCCTTCCCATCCTATAAATACCCTAACCCATCACCACATAATTCCTATCTCCTCTCCATTAGATAGGTTCCACCCATACCAGTAGTTAGGTTCCACCCATACCAGTAGTTAGGTTCTCCCTCTTGGTGCCTTCTTCCTCTCTCTCTTCTCCCTTAGCCATGCCAAGGAGGAGGTCATCTTCAACACTAGGAAGGACGGCCAAGCAAGAGGAGGAGCAAGGTGGTTGATGCCCACCTTGGAGGAAGGTTTGGAGGAATATGAACTTGAAGGAAAGGAGGTGATCTTTTCAAGCAAAGGAGTTGCTGTGCTTGGAGCAAGACCGACCTCTTCCTTCATCATCTTTGGAGGACACTTTTCTTCTTTATCTTTATGCTTTTTTTGTATTAGCTAGTGTTTCCATATCTTTCATGTAACAAGCATTCAGCATATACATTGCATCTACTTTGCTAGTTAATACATGTTTTCTTTCTCATCCAAGTTCATGCTTTATCTTAGTGTATTTTTGATGTTATTCTAGCTTAGTGCACCATACACCCTTTTCTTCTAATTACCCTAGGTGCACTTGCCTAGAGTGAGCTTAGAGGAGAAGGCTTCATTATTGTCACTTAGGGTTAGTTGATAGGTGTAGTCATTAGTGTAGTTAATCTTCATATCACAAAACTTGATTGCTTCTGAAAAACCCTAAAACCAATGTAAATCAAAATCACCAAAACGTAAGTGTGGATTTGAGAGGCGAGAGAGAGAACCACTCATGTGATTAACAAATTGGCCTCCTTGGATGACGCTAGATACTCTACTATCTTATAAATGTAAAAGTTTGATTGCAGATTTACGCATTGCAATGACACTAATTACATCATTTAACAAACCATGTATTTTCATATCACCTGCCTCTGCATTCACTCGATACATAAGGTGGTCCTTAAAGTGAAATTGATATAAAGTATTAGTTTCAGGTCTCCGTTAAGGGGCAAGTACTCGCCAACTTCATCATGGAGCTGACATCGCAGAAGGGAACGAAAGGTCATGATATGTGGACCCTACGAGTGGATGAAGCCCACTCGCGCATTTGTGGGAATCATGAAGGTGTTAAGGCCTTGGTATTCATGTTGTCAACTTCTGGGTACTATTGGACCAACCTGAATATTGATGCAAGAGACTTTGTCAAGAAATCCTATAAATGCCAACACTACACTCCAATACCACACCTGCTCCCTACAAAGATGATAGCTGTGACCAGCCCCACACCTCTCGCTAGATGGGGATTAGACTTCATTGGAGAATTCCTAATGTCCTTAGGTCAAAAATGCTACGCGTTAGTAACAGTGGACTATTTCTACAAATCGGTTGAGGCAGAAGCTATGATGAAAACCAATGTTGATAGAGTATTCTCTTTCATCAAAAAAGATATCATATGTCACTACAACATGCCATGCATTTTGATAGCAGATAATGACCCACAATTCATCTCGAAAAGATTCCAAGGCTTCTGTGAGGATTAAGGAATATAATTGAAGTTGTTATTCGTCCCCCATCCACAGGCCAACAAACAAGTCAAAGTTACTAACAAAATCATCATACAGGCTCTCAAGACAAAACTTGAAGATCTAAAGGAAAGTGGGCCAAGGAGCTCCCCTACATCTTATGGGGCTACCGTACAACGACCAAGATGGCCACGGGTTAAACCAGATTCCAGGTAGCCTACAGGTACGAGGCTTGGATGCCAATAAAGGTTGATCTCCCAACCTACCAGAGACACTAGTTTGACCTAGACCAAAATGAAGAGGCCTTGAAAATCTCATCGGACTTCAAGCACTTCGGTTGTGGTGTGGTGATCATGGAATTAACAAAACGATAAGGACAGTCGTGCATGAAAACGTGATTGTTCACAAAAATCCGAACTCTAAAAACTAAATAGAAATGGTATACCGGGAGTCTGATGTAAACACATTTACACTACTTAAGATGTCTATTTATGCATGTTCTTAAGCATAGGATTGCATTTCATGATATAAATATTGCATAACATGCATCATCTTGCATTTAGAGTAGTTTAAATAAAATGGAGGTTAATTATCTCCTTTTATGTGCTTGGACAGGGCAAATATTTTATCGGGGCCTCGGATCGAAGATCCAATCATATGGATGTGATCAGGGCGACGATTGGAGTTCAACGATTCCAAGATCGCCCTAATCAGGCATCCGTAGCATCAGATAGTGACTGGGGAACCCTAGAAGATCAAGGGCCAAGACGGATGAATTCGGATCGACGATTGCATCCCAACGATGCAAAAATCAAGTCAATCCGACATCCGTGGCACCATCTACAACTTCCAGAAGATGGACGGCCAAGATGGTGCCTCGTGGCGCCATCTCGACCGCCCAAACGGCCGCATGCAATCTTTGAAGGCCCCGCACCCACTCGCTCTCCGCCGTTGGATCTCAATCCAACGGCTGTGGTCAGCCGCGCCTAAAAGCGCCCGCTCGACCATCCGCGCCTCGTAGTGTACCGGTCTAGCGCGCTTACACGAGCTGCGGGCGCAGGTTCGAGCCGCAGCGAAGGGGAGGAAGGCGCGGGCGTGCGGGCGATGGCGGGCGTTGGATCGCGATCGGATGGCCTTCTGCACTCAATCAAGATCACGTGCTATTGCACGCACGGCGTCACACGCAATCGCACGTGCCAGGCGGGCGTAGCAACGGGCGAAGATGCGTCGGCTTAAGCCGTCCGATCGTGAGATCTGAAGTACGTGGGTGTATGCGTTGTGCACGGGCAGCTGAGGAGGCGTGTGTGGGTGCAGAAGCCACGCCCACGTTGGGGGCTTTAGTAACGGATTTATCTGTCACTAAAGACCCCTCATTTATTATTTTAAAGTTGTAATGACCATTTTGCCCCCACTCCTTGCAATTATAAAAGGAAACCCCCTCCATACAAAATTCCCATCCCTTCCTTCTCTTCTCTATCTCTCCAAAGCTCAAGAGAAGCTTGTCCCACACCCGGGATGTTTCTCGCGAGATAAAGTCCAAATTTTCATCCCCCTTCGGAAGTGGATCCCGCGACGACGACGGCGTGCTGCTCCATTCCCGTTCTTCTACTTCGTCATCCTTCGTCCAAGTGTCGTCCTGTCCGGCTTGTCCTCCAAGCGACCGTCGATGAGGATTTCTCTCTCCCTATTCTTTTTACTGCTTTCTAGTATAGATTTACTGCTTTCTAGTGTAGTTTTGCTCGTCCTCCAAGCGATCGTTGAGGAGGACATTTCTCCCTCCATTCTTTTAATGCTTTCTAGAGTAAATTTATCGCTTTCTAGTGCAATTGTTTTATGCTTTCTAGTTGTAATGAACAATCTTCTTAATGATAAATTCTTTGTTTATTCTACATCTCATTTTGATTTCTATGTGTAATATTCTCTCTCTTCCTTACCTTCTCTCTCTTCTATTTATTGTAAATAATTAGATAGTTTTAAATTTAATTACTTCATGACAAATAAAAAGAAACGCGTAGTTTTTAAATCAAACGTCCGCCTCCCTGTGTTCGACCAGAAATTTCATTTTGGTATAAATTTTATTTGTTGAACACGAATTCTTCGCTTTCAAACTACAACGACAGGTTTTCCAAAACCAAACACGTTAGCGTAGCGATTCGTGCGTTCAACATTTTGGCGCCGTTGCCGGGGAGCAATTCGTGCGCTCAACATTTTTGCGCCGTTGCCGGGGAGGCGACGATCTTTGATTTCTCTTCGCGTTTTGTAACTTACAAATCATTTACCTCACTTTTCTCCTTTCTTATTGTAATTGCATGTACTCTTTTGAGATGAGCAAAAGCGGTAGATTGGAGTAAAGTGCTGTGGAAGGCTTTGTAAGTTATCCCCCATTCTTTTCATTCGCCACATTAAATCCAAATTCCAATTAACCTAGGTGTTTACATAAATCCTATGAATAGTTTGGTTATTTGGATTCTTACTCACATTCATTCCACCCTCATTCATAAAAAAATACCAAAAAGATAATCTTGTGGGGTAATTTTCAACAAACACACAACGTACACCCACATTCAAAGGCACTTAACCGAATTGATTTGTTTCTACTCAACTGGGTTCTAATCTGTGGAACCGGTACACATAAAGCAACACATAAAAGAGTAGAAATCATTTTAGGTTAACCATCTTTGTGTGTCTAACTTAGTGGTGCATTTGTGGGCAGTTATTTGAGTTGTTTGGGCCGCACCACTTCAAATAAAATCAATTCATCAAGTAGCTGCTACTTAGGTTCAACTCTTAGGGATTTACTAGGCACTCCACATTCTTTTTAAGCTTCAAAGTAAAACATTTTCACCCGTGCTTTCAAAACCTGGTGTGCCAATGAAACTTGTTTGAAAACACCTAAAGTTGAATCCTAAAATCTACTAAGCAAGATTTGAACCTTAAAATTCACCACATCAAAAATAATCTTGCTTGAAAACCACTGGTTGTGCACTCACACACAAATCAATCAATCATTAAGGGCACAACCCATTTAAAGGGCCCATCACATTTCAAAACACATTCAAACCTAGCCCTAAATAAAACAGAGTAGACGTTGGCCTTAAGGATTGGACTCGCTCTTTAAAACTCAGAACGAGATTATTTTCGATTAGTTTATTTCTACTGTTCAATCTGATGTCTAGCTAGGGGAGCAGAGTCAAACGATCGCGGCTGGGGGGTACACTAGGAACCGGAGGCACAAGCCGAAGGAAGAACCTTCTCCCCAGTCCCTCCTTCTAACTGGTTGGATTGAACAGACGGAAGTAGATAAAATCGTTCCTTTATCTCAAGATGGGTTTTGGGAGTCTGTAGGTCTGTAGGCTAACCCAATTAAGGACAGGTTTGATTGTTTGAATTGCAGGGCACCTTTCTTCTTCCTGTGTCTCATGAATCCTTCCACATATTTCACGCATTCCTACTCTTTCCCTCCTGTTGTGAATTATCCTCAACATGACGATTATCCCAACTCGTATTGTAATCAACCATCAGTTAGTTGGGATAATTCGGATTGGGGATACAATTCTGGACCCCCGTGTTTAGGATCTAACCCTGAACACTTTAATTCTGATTTCTATCCTTCTCAGAGCTACATCGATTATAGATCATTTTCCTTTCATGCATGACCTAATACGATCTACAATCAAGAAGGATACACCGATCTTTACCCATCCTCTGATTTCACTGCTTTTAGGTCATCACCATCTTTTGAACAATCTGAAATGACCTATTTTCAGGAAGGGTATAACGAATCTTAATTCGTTAATTCCCCTGCATTGATACCAAACTCACCCAATCCTGAACCAACTCATTTGGTTCAGGTTAACCAGGTTCAAGATAAGGTTCTGGCTAACTTGAGGAATATCATACAATCTCTAGAAGTTCAGCCAATACCTTGCATTGAGAGATTAGAGCCCCTGATTGAAATGATTGATGATTTGAATAAGTCTTTGTTGGATTGGCTCCAGGACATTAAGGATAAGAACCCGGGTGAGTTTCTACTTGGGAAATTAGCGAAATTGAGGATGAAATTCATGGTTGCTTTGATTCAATCTTGGGATGATTCCCAGGATGAACCCTCTTCAGGAAAGTCAATGACAGAATCCGCTCAGGCACCTGTTGGGGGGGACATGTGTTATGACCAGATTGAATTAAAGCGACCAATTAAGGAAGATCTGATTTCTTCACCTGAGATCCTTGAGCCAGGTTACGAGGAAACGTATGTCTCCTTGGAACAGAAAGTGACAAATGATTTTGGGACATACATTGATACGGATCCTAATTTCTTTGATGGTGAAGATTCAAGTTGCGAAGTCTCACGTGAGTTTTCTGAACATGATTTCTGTGAGACGATTGGGCTTGAGGAATCTAATAGATCATTTGATGGCCCAATAATTGAGGAAACTGATCTTAGGGCACACATTACAAATCCAGAATTACATTTTCTGGAGGATTCAATTCAATGCCCTGATTATCAGTTACACCCCGTTGAGCTTATCGATAATTCTATTTCTGAGATAATTAGACCCAAGTCAATTTTGATTCTGCCACATCATTTAGACTTGGAGATTTCAGATGGGGTGATTAATATACAAGAGGTCCTGGAATTTGATATGCTGATTGAGGAGGATAGGAGCTGGGAAGTTCTAATTTGGGAAGTTAATTTTGGAGGAAATGGAAGATTGAGTCGAAGGGTTCCTTTTAAGCTGAAACCATCAAATCAGAACCCTTACGACATTTGTTTCGAGGATGTCAAACTCAAGCACACATGCAACGATTATCCTTTTGAGCTTCAATTCTCTGTAACTCGACTTTTTGGTCTTGGGTTGCATCCTCATAAATCGCAGGCCGCTTGCATTCTGATTTTAGGTTTTTGGTAATTTTTATCCAGAACCTAAGATATTCTCGATTATGGGGGATGGTCTGCACCACAATCTGGTCCACATCTGTGGACCTCTTTTGATAGGTCATAGGATTCTTCTGTTCATTCTGATTCTGACCTGCACTTGTGAATTCTTCATTTCTTTTCCTTTATTGTGTGCCTAGCTGAAGGCACTAAACTCAGCACATATACAGTTTTTCTTAGTTTTCATCTCGGAGCGGACTTGACATTCATGCAATTCAGGTGCTTTCTACGCTTTTCCACTATGTTTTATGTCTTTTTAATACAATGAGGACATTGCATTAGATAGGCATATGGGGGTGGATATTTATCTCTGAATTCATTCATCAGCTCCGTAGATTTGTTTTATTTTCTTTTATAAAAAAAAATTCAGAATTAGGAAAGACAATTTGGGTTTAAGAAAATTTTCAATCTTAGGAAATACTATATTATGATTTGAACACAAAGACCCTTCAGGTCTTTGGACTTAATTAGCCGGTGTATCCACTAAAATGTGGATTTGTCTTTGAGTCTTCGCCATCTTAATTATATCGTAATTGGAATAAATAAGTTTGAGTGATAAGTATACGACTTATCAACCCACCCTCTGATTTGAGGGAATTTTGAGTCTTAAGCATCTACACATTTTCTTTGCACTGACTCGTTGTTCGGCAATTTTAACGGAAATTGGGTAGTTAATGAACCTTCTAGGGTGATATGGCTGGTAAGTTATTATGGGTAACAGCCCATAGGTAGGTTGTCCAGAGCTCAGTCACTGGACCTTTCTCTTTTTACTGCCCTTAGGTAAATCTTAGATCAGGGAAGCCACCTACTTAAAAAAAAAATCAAAAAGAAAAGGAGAAAAGAACAAAAAGAAATAAGCCACACTTCGCCACACGAGTATGGTTGGCAAGTTGTCGGTAGTAACAGCTCATCGACCGGTTGTCCAGAACCCAGCTCAGTAAATGCACTAAAAATTCCCAAAACACTTAGGAAGAAGCGGAGAAGTAGAATAAACCAGGGAGATATACACTGGATTCACCCTTGTGTTGACCCTGTAAAAAATAAAAGTAGGGAGAAAGCTACCGGTTGTCAAGATACACCTTTAAGCAGAAGTCTTTTTGAGGCCACCTAGAGGCGTAGAAATCTGAACTCTGTTTTAATTACCGGTCAACGAGTCTATCACAATCACAATAAGATGCTTAAAGCTTAGGGTTCTCATCAAATCTTGGGTGAGTTGAATGGCCATAGAAAGCCACTCTTAAACCCTAAAATTTGAAATTTCAAAAAAATTAGAAAAGAGTAAAAAGAGAAAAAGAATTTTTCTTTGAATAAGGCGAGGGCTTGAGGCGGTCTGCATTTTGGCTGATACCCAGGCACTGTTGTGTCTTTGAAAGTTCAGTTCCTAAGTAGACAATTTCTTAATGATTGAAAATAACTCAGGTCCAAATAATCCAACCTAATTCTTTTATAAATAGCATATAGCTTTTGCTAGGGACTAGCAAAAGATAGGCATGGGGGTATGATGTAAACACATTTACACTACTTAAGATGTCTATTTATGCATGTTCTTAAGCATAGGATTGCATTTCATGATATAAATATTCCGTAACATGCATCATCTTGCATTTAGAGTAGTTTGAATAAAATGGAGGTTAATTATCTCCTTTTATGTGCTTGGATAGGGAAAATATTTTATCGGGGCCTCGGATCGAAGATCCAACCGTATGGATGTGATCAGGGCGACGATTGGAGTTCAACGATTCCAAGATCGCCCTAATCAGGCATCTGTAGCATCAGATAGTGATCGGGGAACCCTAGAAGATCAAGGGCCAGGATGGTGTAAATCCGCTCTTCAAATGACAAATCCGACCGCACGGATGAATTCGGATCAACGATTGCAGCCCAACGACGTAAAAATCAAGTCAATTCGACATCCGTGGCACTATCTACAACTTCCAGAAGATGGACGGCCAAGATGGCGCCACGTGGCGCCATCCCGGTCGCCCAGATGGCCGCATGCAATCTCTGAAGGCCCCTCACCTGCTCGCTCTCCGCTGTTTGATCTCAATCCAATGACTGTGGTTAGCCACGCCTAAAAGCGCCTGCTCGACCATCCGCGCCTCGTAGCGTAGCGGTCGAGCGCGCTTACGCGAGCTGCGGGCGTGGGTTCGAGCCGCAGCGAAGGGGAGGAAGGCGCGGGCGTGCGGGCAATGGCGGGCATTCGATCGCGATCGGACGGCCGTCTGCGCTCAATCGAGATCACGCGCTATTGCACGCGCGGCATCACACGCGATCGCACGCGCCAGGCGGGCGCAGCAGCGGGCGGAGATGCGTCTTAAGCCATCCGATCTCGCGATCGGACGGCTGAGATCTGAAGTACGTGGGTGTATGCGTTGTGAGCGGGCAGTTGAGGAGACGCGCGTGGGCACGGAAGCTACGCCCACGTTGGGGGCTTTAGTGACGGATTTATCCGTCATTAAAGACCCCTCATTTATTATTTTAAAGTTATAATGACCATTTTGCTCCCACTCCTTGCAACTATAAAAGGAGACCCCCTCCATACAAAATTCTCATCCCTTCCTTCTCTTCTCTACCTCTCCAAAGCTCAAGAGAAGCTTGTCCCACACCTGGGATGCTTCTCGCGAGATAAAGTCCAAATTTTCATCCCCCTTCGGAAGTGGATCCCGCGACGACGACGGCATGCTGCTCCGTTCCCATTCTTCTGCTTCGTCCTCCTTCGTCCCGCTTCATCCTCCTTCGTCCAGGTGTCGTCCCGTCCAGATCGTCCTCCAAGCGACCGTCGAGGAGGATTTCTCTCTCCCTATTCTTTTTACTGCTTTCTAGTATAGATTTACTGCTTTCTAGTGTAGTTCTGCTCGACCTCCAAGCAATCGTCGAGGATGACATTTCTCCCTCCATTCTTTTAATGCTTTCTAGAGTAAATTTATCGCTTTCTAGTGCAATTGTTTTATGCTTTCTAGTTGTAATGAACAATCTTCTTAATGATAAATTCTTTATTTATTCTACATCTCATTTTGATTTCTATGTGTAATATTCTCTCTCTCCCTTACCCTCTCTCTCTTCTATTTATTGTAAATAATTAGATAGTTTTAAATTGAATTACTTCGTGAAAAATAAAAAGAAACGCGTAGTTTTTAAATCAAACGTCCGCCTCCCTGTGTTCGACCAGAAATTTTCATTTCGGTATAAATTTTATTTGTTGAACACGAATTCTTCGCTTTCAAACTACAACAACAGGTTTTCCAAAACCAAACACGTTAGCGTAGCGATTCGTGTATTCAACAGAGTCCAAGCCATTTGTAAGGAGGTAAAATAGCCTAAATTACTAATTATTATCCTAAACAAAATTTTTAAATTTTTTTCTTATTTTTTTGAAATTTTATAATGAGAGATAATCACTAATCTTAATTCTAAAAGCTAATCCTAAACTAACAAAATACAATTACACGAAAATCAAGAAACTAATCTATGAATTAACTACAAACTACTAAACTAATCACTAAACTAATGAAAATAAAAATAAATCACTAAAAAAAATTTATTAATGTAAAATAATATCAAAATTACAACTAGAGAAAGTAGAGAGAGAGAGAGAGAGAAGAGAGCAAAGGGAGATTCTTGGCACAGTGGTGATGAGTGGAGAGCGATAGCGATGGTCGTTGACTACGATGATGAAGAGACGAAGTTACGTCGGAGATTCCTCGTGCTCAAGAGAAAGGGAGAGGGAAAGAAAGGCATTGACAACTTTTCTGAAAAACATAAATATAGGCAACCGAACCTACACACACGCTCACAAACATTTTTGTTTGTATCATCCCCTTACAATCCCATGCAATCTCCTCCAGATGCCTCCACATAGAAACCACAAAAGAAAGGAAACAAGATTAACAGTATGCTTATAATTTTTTATCCATGGGAAAATGGCAATCTACAGTTTGGTTTGAAACCAATTGCCTAACCATTTAAATTAAATAAGGGAACATTCTTCTCGAAATTCAACCTTAAGAATTTCCAAACCAAATAACAACTTCTATTCAACTTAAGACAAATAAGAAGTTAATGCGTAGAAAAGTTATTGCAGGACCAACCAGATATGATCATGAATATAGGCATACTAACGAGCATGAATATAATAATTCAGTAATTAGAGAATTAAAAATCAAAACACAATCAGTTTCTGAAGACAGTTGCTTTAATCAAAGCTTAGGTACAATACATGAGCTAAATTTCCAGATGATTTTTGGAGCAAAGGTTTGGCCCTTTTTTCAAGAAAAAAAATATTGATAAAGGCATCTTTCTTAATTATTTCCATTATTGTTGTGGTAGTCATACTTATTTGAAAATGCAAAATATACCTCTCAACCAAATCAACAGCTTCTTACATCAACAATATTATTTCTTTTTTTCGAACTTCAATGCACTTATTCTTCTACAGATTTTCAAACAAAACTGTAAAAGATAACAACCAATAAAAGTGGGTGAAATCATATACCTTAGCCTCAGCCAACACCGTCACCAACTCTTCAGGCTTTTCCCTCCTTATGCACTTCTCGTTAATATCTGCAGTCTAAAATCAACCCATAGGTTTCCAAATAAGAGATAACACCAAACTCAATCAACTTCCAATCTGACGAGGAATTGTATACCAACCATGGTTGTGAACTCATATCCCATTTTCATCAGGATGTTTCTCCGAGCAATCAATTGGAGATCCCAAAAATAATCTGCCAAAATAAAATGCCCACCATTTCAAGACTACACATAAAGGAAGCACATGTCACCCAATTGTGCAAAGCATTGTCGAGGTGCGATGATAAGATATAACCAATTAATGGTAGATATCTACAACAGCAAGAGAAGTTGAATAAGTGCAGTGGAGAGAAAGGGAGAGGGTGAACCAATCAATGTAGGTTCGGTTGCCTATATTAATGTTTTGCTCTTAATATGCTAATACAATTTTTTTTTTTTTAGGGATACTACAAAATATAAATAGAGACCAGTTTTCTTGCACAGTTTCCGACATTAACAAAGAGGAACTGATAACTCAATTCCTTGGTTCCTATCATTTTTACCCAACATATCTTACATATCAGTTAAACTAAAAATACATGGGAAGGGAACATAATCGAAGCATGGCCCAGCAATGTTCCATCCCATTTTCCTTAGCTATTTTTTTGCTAAGTATAGTACTCACTCATCAGGTCATTGACATGATGAGAATAGGTGACCCTGTTTGGGTTATGAGACAAGCTCGAGCCTGCTTGTTAAGCTCGAGTTCAATCCCAGGTTGGCTCGTCTCATCCAGTTGAACATCCTGGATTATCTTCACCTCTCCTTTCAAATCTAAAGGGCCATCCCAAAGCATAGATCCAAGTAAGCCACCCAGACATGTAATTATGAGAACTACCCAAATTGAATGTCTCCTTGGAACATGAGCATAGATATTACCTTCTCAAACTATCTTCAGAAAATGGTATAGACTTTGTCACTTTCTATGGTATTTTTATGGATCAGCTATCAGGGCCTTGCATTTAGGTACAATGAGAATATTTATCAGGGCCTTGCATTTAGGCACAATGAGAATATTTTACAAGCACTATCTAATGCCACCCAAGTAGAGTCACCTAAACCACAAACAAGTTTTCAACTTCGTGTGGAGAATGACACCATCGAAACCATCTTCACATATATCTCAGAGTATTTTTCTACTATCCTCTCTATTACATGTGACGATCCATTAACTGGTTTCCATCCCATTATTGTAGCTACCAACCGAACTTAAGAGCCTACGGAATAACCCATTTATGTACTAGAATGAAGTCCACACAATTGTTGCAAAGAACACTGCCACTGAGGAACATGTAATGATATGTATGAATCGCTTAAATAATAAAACGCATTCGTTGTAGTTTGCAAAACTGTAATTGTTTTAAAGATTAAGTGTAAGTGGACTTGGGAGTCCAGGTTGTCTCACAAGGAAGCACAAGGTCTACTTTGCTTCCTAACCTAATGTAGATACTACCTAAATTTGTTTCGGATTTTTGGATGGATGTTTCTTATTTTTATATATTTTTTTTTCTTGCTCATGCAAGGCAAAGGACAGCTCTAACCCCATGTGAAAGAGACACCTAAATACTAAGTATACGGTCAACCAAAAAATTCACCAATCTTCCTGAAAATATTGTATTCAGAAAGGAAACACATGCAAGTAATTTCACGCAATTTGGAGTTGTATAAAAATCACGAAAAATTTAGAATGACCAAAATTTCAAGTTCTATTTGGCAATTTGACCCCAAGTCAATGCACTAATTTTGTAAAATTTTCTAGAAGGAATTATGTGTCAAAATTCTATAACATAATTTGCAACTTGATGCCTAACCCAGGAGCAAAATTTGAGGATTTTCTTAAGGCTAAAATGTGCAAAATTGAATTTCTAACCTAGACCTAGAATTCTGGACTCAATACGAATTTCTGACTAACCTAATAACTTTTTTTTTTTGTCGGGGTGGGGGTGGGGGGAATTTGAATATGAAAGCAAGAAAAAGAGAGCAAGTACACAAGCAAGAAAGTTCATAATCAATTGACTATGAGCCTACTGCAATAAAAACAAAATAACAAAACATGAGAATAAAAAGAAAAAGAAGGTGTATAGGGTACTTGGTCGGATCATCATGGAGGTGGAGAGTGTCATCGATAGGTGTTGTGGGAAGCTTGCACAAAGGCAAGAGTTGAAGAGTAGCCCAGAGAGGAAGAACCACCACAAGAAAAATTCGAAGAAGACAAGAACCACAATGAAGTTGCAGAGAGGACGTTTGCTATAAGGAAAAGATGGTAAGGGAGAGAGAGAGGGTGTGAGATGTGCCCCCAAGGGGGTCTCTTTTTTTTGCATGTGGGTTGTAGAGAATTTTGGAGGGATAAATGATTCTTGTTATTCATGAAAAAAGAGACCCTAGCCCTCTTTATATATAAAAAGGCAAGGGCATATATGGTAATCTACTTATGACCTAAAAATAGTAAATATCTAATTAAATAATTAATTTATTTTATTTCCTAACAGTCCCCCACAAGTCGAGATGCAGGAGATGGTGAAGACTTAGATCCTTAAGGTAGTGAAGATCAACTCTTGTCAATGTAGTAGTCCTTTTTGTGTCTTCAACTTGACATCTTGAGGTGGCTCCATCTTCTTGTTGACATGGTAGTCCCTTCTTTGTATCTTCAACCATAGATGTTTCTTCTTGTATGCCCTCTCAGAGCCAATCAACGCTTGGTTTCTCTTGAGATGTGTGAGAGTACTACCCGTATTCTTGACATCTTGAGGATTCTCCCATCTTCAACTCTGTGTCTTCCACTCAACATATAAGGACCCAACTGAGACAACTCAATACTTTGAGGGGTTACAGACAAGTATCCCAACAATAAAAGACTTAATTTTAAAGAAAATAGAAAGATGGACTCAATCACAAAATAACTCTTAATAATTTTTTTTTAAAGAGAACTTCAATCGAAGAGGGTTTTTATCTTCATCTTTCTTATCTATTGCTAATCAAAGATCCATGACCTCCCATCCCCTACGTCTGCCCTTCCCTTCTCCTCTACGGTGGTAGAGGTGGCGATCTGACAACGATGGAGTAGAGGCCAGCAGCATGCGGCGGCCTCGTGCTCATGCTTGAGGTCACTAAGGTAGTAGTAGTTGAGGGAGGCGACAATAGTAGGGGTGGCCATGGAGAGCTTTGCAATGGAGAGAAGGAGCACGGTGAGGGGTGCCACTGCTGGCAATGGTGGAGACACAATGAGGCATGGCTGGGATGGGGGCCACTGAAGATGGTTGGCATGGAAGGCAGCCCCCCTAGCGAGCAACCCTAAGGTGGTCCCTCGCCAGTGCATGGCCGGAGGAGGCACCGACAAGATATTTATAACAACCCAAGCCTAGACCTGAGTCTAATTAAGAAAAACTGATCTTGACAACTTGTGTGTGGGTCGCATAAACCCAGGCAACCACCTAAAATGCTTAAGCCGAAGTTGATAAATAGTAATTCTCAATCCTTATATCCTACCACTCACTTTGATGAGTTTACAATGTGGGACTATTTTTTGGGATGTTACAACCTCTCCCACTTGAAATCCTGATGTCCTTGTCAAGGTTCGATACTTCCAATACTAGTGGTGCTCTACCTCATGGCTCACTATTTTGCTGTCCCAAGGACAACCCTTTCCTCCTACTAGAGGAAGTTTGGCTCTAATATCATTTTGGACAACCCGAGTCCCACCAGTCGACGAAACTTGAGTTTTCGTCTGCTAATAACCAGCACAATCCAACTACAAGATCACAGTCACCCATCACATAGTCATAGAACATTATTAGCCAAATATTCATTCATAATGCATTAAATGAAAATAAACAAAGTGCTGACAAACGTAATAAAATTCACCATAGAAAGCAGAAAGGTAAAGAGTGCTCAATTGCTATTATAATCACTAAAGACAAGAATTAAAAGTCTAACAACATAAACGAACAAGCCACTGGCTGATAGCGAAAACATGCATTTTGTAAAAGTAGGTTTTTAGGTCGTTGTAACGCGTATAATCGCAATTGACTTTTAATAATTTATAACCAAGATAGTGGTGGTATCTAGGGTTGTTCAAGGAGGCACTTTAGTTAATGAATCAACTCTCTTTCTCTCTCGCTCTCTGAAATCTTCTTTCTTTTTGTATTTTGGCTTTGTGATTTTTTTAGGGTTTTGGAAATAATCAAGAAATCGGAATATGAAGATGAGAAAAACTTGCAATGAAAACTATGCCTACATGACAAGAATATCTTCTCTTTTAAGCTCACCCTAGGCAAGTGCGTATAGGGTAATTAAAAAAGAAGAGTGTGAGTGCACTAACAAATATAAAGAAAATTTGCTTAAAATCAATAAAGCACAAATTGAAAGGCAAGAGCTTTTTATAAAGAAAAACTAGTAGTGTCTACAAAGTCTACTTGGAGAGCTCACTTGTGTGAATGGTATCACACAAGTAATCCCAAAATAGAGGAAAGCTTACTACTACAAAAATAAATTACAAAACAAAATAAAGAAGCTCCTGTGAAGATGGTGGAGATGACTCTTGCTCTAAGTGAGGCTGCTCTCGCACTATGAAGAAAGCCTCCTCCTTGCTATGAAGTACTCCTCTCTCCTCCTCCAAGGTGGACGTCTACCACCTCGAACTCTCATGTTTGGTCATCCCCTTAGGATGATCCTTGGCTCTTGGACACAAGGAAGAGGAAGAAGAAGAAATGAACACCAAGTAGGCAAAGAAGAACCCTCTTGATCGCCCTTCTTGTTTCTTCTTCCTTGGCCGAATATAAGGTGATATATGTTGAAATAATGTAAGCCAAAGATGGTGGAATATGGTGGTTACATGGGGTATAAATAGGAAAAGAGGGAGGCTAAGTTGTCGCCAATTTTGGATGTCTAGGATGGCCTCTTGGTGGGTAGTTATGGGATTTAGGGTTGGGATTAAATAGGGCCACCTTAAGGGTTGCTAAAGGTGGTGGTTATGGGTAGAAAGGGCACCATAGCTGGCATCAACCATGGAGGGATCCCATGGTTTTGGCATCAACCCTAGGTTTCTAGAAGGTATATTTTTGGTGCCACTTTTGGATGGTGGAGATGGTGTTTGATGATGGATGGAGGGTGGAGATTTATGGTGGTTTTGGAGGGAAAGTTGGTGCCATATAGGGTGGTGGTTGTGGCTTGGAAGGGTGTCTATTTTGGCGCCAAAAATAAGGAGGTGTGAAGGTGGTGGTGATTGGTTGTGTTGGCTCCAAGAGGAAGAGGTTAAGGTGGAGCTTAGCTAGGGTTTAGCTAGGTGGTGGACGACCATGGAGTAGAAAGGAGCTTAGCTAAGCTATCTAAGATAGCTTAGCTAGTAGAGTAGTAGAGGAGGGAGTAGAGGAGCTAGGGTTTGGCTGAAGGAGCTAAGAAGAATCTTCATGGAGCTACATTGTTGCTGAAGAGGACTGCATCTGAGCTTATTAGCTAGCTAGTTCTTTGCTAGCTACTAAGTCAAGCTAATGTGAGCTGTCTTCTACTATTGTGAGCTGAGGTGAGCTAAATCCGATCTTCCTAAAGACTACCTAGCTAGCTAAGCTAGCTAGCTTAGGTCAAGTAGCTAAGCTTAACCAAGTTGAGCTTAGTTGGGTCTTCAGGAGCTGGACTTGGGTTGGCCTGAGTTGGTTGAGGACTTATTCAGTTGACCAAGCTTAGCTAGTTGATGGTAGTAGTTAAACCTAATCAAATAGAGCTTCCATGAACTATCTTGAGCTAGGAGGAGAGCTGGGTTCAACTGAGTTGAGCTGAACTAAGCTGTCATCCGACTGAGGTGAGCTGGATGGAGCTAAGATGAGCTGATCCCAACTAGGTTGAGTTGGAATTCAGCTGAGATGAGTTGGATTCAGCTGAGTTCCAATTAAATTAGGCTTTTCTTTCATCTTCTGCCTTTTTTGGTGCCAGGATTTTGGGATTTGACTATCTATTCATCCTTGACACTTAAATAAAGATGTAAAATAAGCAAAAATATGCAATGCATGCTTATCCTAAAAAATGGCTAAATGCAGCCTAAAAACCCGATTGCAAAGTTAAAATCCTAAGAGCTAGGTGTGTTTTAGGGCATAAGAACGATGATAAACTAACATTTATCACACCCAGCCCCCATGCTTATCTTTTTCGTAGTCTTTTAGCAAAATTGAATTTTGCAAAAACGATTTTAGGAAAGCAAATTTTTTTACTTTTGAGATAAATATTACTATGAGACTTTGGTTGATTGAGAATAAGGAAGATAAGGGATTTATTAAAGATAAAACATCAGGATTCGTCTTCAGATCCAAGGGCTAGATTAATCAGGACTAATGTATCCTTCAAGAATTCACTAATTAACCCTTCTCTAATTCAAATAACCTGAAATCATTTTCACGATTATGACCACCTTGGCTCATGAACCCGATCTGCAACTTGCATAATGGTGTGTATGCATCTGAATAGCCTAAAATGTCTATTTATGCATGTTCTTAATGTCATAGAAGCATCAAGCACTGTAAATATTGCATAACATGCATCATCATGCATTTAGGTCAAAGTGTATAAATTGTATAATAATTTACTCTTTTGGTGGTTAGGGATAGGCGATATTTAATCAGGGCCTCGGATTGAAGATTAAGCCATACGGATCTGATCATGGTGATGATCGGAGTTCAATGACTCCAAGATTGCTGCGATTGGACTTTCGTAGTATCAGATGCAGTTCGAAAAAGATCAGAGTTCAAGGGATCAGGTGGTGTAAATCTGTTCTTCAGACAACAAATCTGACCACATGGATGGGTTTGAATCGACGATCGCAGCCCAACGACGTGAAAATCGATCCAATGAGACATCTGTGGCACCACCTACAAGCATGTGAAGATGGACGGCCAAGATGGTGCCACGTGGTGCCATATCAGCCACCCAAACCGGCCCAACTAAAATGGTGAGGACCCGCCGCGCCCTCTCTCTCCTCGCATGCACGATCAGATCTCGACCGTTTGATCTTGATCCAATGGCCATGAGCATGCCCACCTCGGTTGGAAACGCGACAAAGTCTCGACCTTGGCACATTGGTTGAGCACTCCACGTGCGAGATGAGGGCACGGGTTAAAAGCTCACTGCGCGCCTTAATTCAATGCAGTGCAAGGCGCGGTTGATTTCGGCTATTGGATGCAGTGCAGACGGCGAATGGAGCAACGACGTGGTGCAACCAAAGCACATGGATCATACATGAGCGATACAACACGCCATTGACGCTCGCTTTCATGCGCAAGCGCTCGTTGAAGGCATGGGTGAGATTAAGTTTAAGCCATCCGATCTCAAGATCGAACGGCTGATATTGTGTGGACGTGATTATGCATTGAAACAAAGGAAGAGGAGGGGGCGGCGCGAGCACGCGAGCTACAACCACGTTCAGGGTCTTTAGTGATGCTTAAATCAATCACTAAAGACCCCTATATTAATGTTTTAAGGTTAAAATGACATATTTTCACCGAACCTCTATACCTATAAAAAGGCCTATGCCCCCCACATATCATTCATCCCTTCCTTCACCTCTCTCGCTCTCCAAAGCTCTAAAGAAGCTTGTCCCAAACTCGGGATGCTCCTCTAGAGTTAAAAGCAAAATTTTGTCCACTTCTCATCCCGTTCGTGGAGCTCCCGTGGTCATCTTCTTGACCCCATTCCGGAAGTGGATCTCGCGACGATGACGTCCTACCTCACTCCCAGTTCTTTCCATTTCATTCTCCGTCTTCCGTCTCCACTCTCCATCTTTCAGGTGTTGCCCATTCTGGCTCATCCTCCAAGCATCCGACGAGGAGGATAACTTCTCTCCACCTTCTCTTTTACCTCTTTCTAGTTGTAAAAACATTAACCATATTATAAAATTGTTTTGTTCTCTCTCTCTCACACAGTTAGTATCGATTCATTGTGATTATCTCACCTTTAAACAAAAATTACAAAAAAAATAATCACGGAGTTCAAATCGATGTAGCCTCCCTGTGTTCAACCTGGAATTCTTTTCGAGTTTCGGTAAAATTATTTGTTGATGGATTTCCTCACAAATCACACTACGACAACAGGTTTTGAAGATGCAACCTTTTTTCATAGAATTTCTGACTCAACATTTTGGCACCGTTGTTGGGGAGGCAACAAATATTGATTTCCTTTTCGCATTTTCACGTACTTATCTGTTTTCTAACTTGCTTTTATTTCTTTTCTATTATTTTGCAGGTACCTCAACAGAGAATCTTCAAGCGGTAGAAAGGAGTAAAGTGCAGTTGAAGACAACTGTAAGTGCTCCCCATTCTTCCCCTCTCCATAGAGTTCATTTCATAACCCTAATTCAAACCCTAATTAACCTAAGTGTTCCCTAGGATTAGTTTTGATTGTTTGATTTCCACCTCCACCCATCCCACCCTCCACTTAATAAAAAAAAATCTTAAAAAAAAACACAGAGGTACACAACCTCTTCTGATTTTCAAACTCAACCGGTCAACTAATCTTTGGAATCGGTACAAACACACCCAAACACATAATCGAGTAGAAATTAGATTAGGTAACCACTTTTGTGCCTAACTCAGTGGTGCATTAAGGCCAATTGTTTGAGTTGTTTGGGCTGCAACACTTCATCTAAAATCAACTCATCAAGTAGCTTCCCGTTAGGGTTTACAATTTAGGTTAATACCAGACACTCCACTTTACTTTTGATTTTAAAAGGAAAAGATCTTCACCCGTGTTTTGAAAATCTAGTTTGCCTCTTGAACTTGATTGAATTTACCTAATTCTAAACCCTAAAAACTACTTAAGCAAGATTTGAACCTTAAAATCCACTTATCCAAATAATCTTACTTGAAAACCCTGATTGTGCACACACACATATTCAATCAATCATTAAGGGCAAACCCATTTTAAGGGCCCATCACATTCCATAAGCACTACAATCCTAAGCCTAAGTTAAAATTGATTAGACGTTGGCCTTAAGGATTGATTTGCTCTTCAGGGCTCAGATTGAGATTGTTCACAATTAACCTACTTGTACTAGTCATCCCGATGTCTAGCTAGGGGAGTAGCATCAAACGACCGCAGTTGGGGGGTATGATGTTCATACATCTAAATAGTCAAAATGTCTATTAATGCATGTTCTTAGTACCATATTAGCATCATGCATTGTAAATATTACATAACACGCATAATCATGCATTTAGGTCAAATTGTACAAATTATATAGTAATTGTCTCCTTTTATGGCCAAGGATAGGGCAATTTTTAATTGGGGCATTGGATGGAAGATCCAACCGTACGGATCTGATAAGGGCGACGACTGGAGTTTAACGACTCTACGATCCTCGATCGAACATCCATAGCACCAAATATAGTTAGAGGAAGCTCAATGATCAAGGGCCAAGATGGTGTCAATTCGCACTTCAGACGACAAATCCGACCATAGATTGGTTCGAAGTGACAATCGCAGCCTAACGGTGTGAAAATCGATCCAATCCGACATCTGTGGCACCATCTACAACACAAAGAAGATGGACAGTCACAATGGTGCCACATGGCACCATCCTAACCATCCGCACCCAGCCATTAGATCGCGTGATGTGAGATCTCGGCCATTGGATGAAGATCCAACGGCCAAGATTAACCGAGTGCAAAAGTAGCGTCGCTCCTCAAACCGTTGCATACGTAGTGGTTAAGGTGCTACACGTGCAAAGAGTGAGCGTTCGAGCCACCGTGAAGCGCTTTTTCTCGCGTGTACGCATGCGATCTTGACCGCGCGATCAGCTGCAAATGGCTCAGATTGTCCAATTGGGCGCACATGAAATTGGACGCCCCGTTTCACGCCTGATCTCATGTGCAGGTGCGCAAAGCTGAAGCAGACGAGAAGTGATCTGAGCCGTACGATCTTGCGACCGGATAGCTAAGACTGCTTGGATGTGCGCGTGCGTTAGGTGCGTGGGAGAGGAGGAGGCGCGCACGACATGCACACATGTCGCCCACGACAGGTCTTTAGTGGCGAATAAATCCGTCACTAAAGACCTGATATTAATGTTTTTGAATATGGAATGACCAAATTACCCCTAATCCTTGCAACTATAAAAGGGGACCCCTACCCTACGAAATTCTCATCCCTTCCTTCACCTCTCTCCCTCTCCAAAGCTCTAGAGAAGCTTGTCCCACACCCAGGATGCTCCTTTAGAGTTAAATCCAAAGTTTTCTCACCCTCGTTTCGGAAGTGGATCCCGTGATAATGACGACATGTTGCCTCGTTCCCGCTTCCTCCTGCTTTGTCCTCCTTCTTCCTGCCCCGTCCTCCATGTTCTAGGCATCGCGCCGTCCGGCTCGTTCTCCAAGCAATCATCGAGGAGGATAACATCTCTCTCCCTTCTTTTTATCACTTTCTAGCTGTAAAAATAGTATTCATATATCAAGTGAATGTTCTCTCTCTCTCACTTAGTGTTAATATCAATTCCATTGTAATTATCTCGCTTTCAAACAAAAATACTGAAAAAATATAATTGCAGATTTTAGATCGACGTAGCCTCCCTGTGTTCGACCCGGAATTTCTTTACGAATTTTGGTAAAATTTTATCTATTGACAGATTGATTCGCAAATCGAACTATGATGGGTTTTCAAAATCCAGTTTCGATCGCATAGTTTTCCGCTACCAACATTTTGGCGCCGTTGTCGGGGAGGCAGCGATTCTCGATTTTCTTTCCGCATTTCACGCACTTCATTATTTTCTAACTTGCATTATTTCTTGTCTATTGCTTTGCAGGTACCTCAATAGGGAATCTTCAAGCGGTAGATCGGAGTAAAGTGCAGTTGAAAACAACTGTAAATGCTCCTCATTCTTCCCCCTCCATAGATTTCATTTCACAACATTAATTCAAACCCCAATTAACCTAGGTGTTTGCATAAATGCTAGGGTTAGTTTGGTTGCTTGGATTTCCACCCATATTCATCTCACCCTCATATATATAAAAAAAATCAACAAAAAGATACTTCTTATGGGATAAATCAAACATACACACTACATACACCCACATTCAAGGCACATAACTTAATTGATTTTTATCTACTTAACCAGATTCTGATCTATGGAACTGGTACACGTAAATCAACATATAAAAGAGTAGAAATCAGTCTAGGTCAATTATTTTGTGTGCCTAACTTAGTGGTGCAATTTTTGTCAATTATTTGAGTTATTTGGGCCGTACCACTTAATCTAAAATCAATTCACCAAGTAGCTTCCCTTTAAGGTTTTCAATTTAGGTCAATACCAGTCACTCCACTTTACTTTTTGATTTCAAAGGAAAAAGATCTTTACCCGTGCTTGAAAATCTGGTTTGCCTCTGAAACTTGATTGAATTAACCTAATTCAGAACCCTAAAAGCTACTTAAGCAAGATCTGAACCTTAAAATTCATTCATCAAAAATAATCTTGCTTGAAAACCCTGGTTGTGCACATACTTACACATACTCAATTGATCATTAAGGGCACAACCCATCTTAAGGGCCCACCCCATTCCATAAGCACTACAATCCCAGGCCTAAATAAACTCAAGTAGACGTTGGCCTTAAGGACTGATTTGCTCTTGGGGGCCCAGTCTGAGATTGTTTATGATTAACCTGCTTGTACCAATCAATCTGATGTCTAGCTAGGGGAGTAGCATCAAACGACCGTGGCTGGGGGGTACACTAGGAAAAGGACGCGCAAACTAAAGGAAGAACCTTCTCCCCAGTCCCTCCTAACTGGTTGGATTAATTGGACACAAGTAGAGTAAATTGCCTACAATCTTAAAATGGATTCTGAGAGTCTGTAGATCCTTAGGCTACCCCACTTAAGGACAGGCTTGTTTTGTTGTACTGTAGGGTTCTTATCCCCAGTCCTTCTGACCTCTTCCTAGTTTATGGTGGGAAGGAGGTCATTGAATCCTCGATTAGAAGGACATTAGAGTATTCTAGGAGGCGTAGATTGGATTTTGGCCAAATTGATCCCATGGCCGATCAACAACCTCATCTGCCTCAGAATCCACAGGAGATGTTTCAAAGGTAGCTAGAACAAATGCAGAGAATGTAAGAATGGTTCCAGAGAATGCAGAGCGCTCAGCCCTTGAAGGATTTTTATGATCCTTCAAATTACAGGGAATGTCCCGACGACCAAATTCCTGCCGGAGACGTAGAAATCAAGCCCCAGGTGTTAAGCCTAATCGAACATTTTCATGGGCTCGGCTCTGAAGACCCGTTTCAACAATTGGAGGACTTGACCACTTTGGTCCAGACCACCAAGGTGCGAAATGTGAATGAAGAGCAGATGATCATGAGGCTCTTTCCCCACTCTCTTAGGGATAAAGCCGCTTATTGGTACAATACCATAGGAAGGTCGATCGCAACATGGAATGATCTGAAATCGGCTTTTCTGAAGAAATTCTTCCTTGTCGGACATATCAATGCCCTGAGACAGGCGATTACTACCTTCACCCAGTGGCCGGGGGAGCAGTTTCATGTTGCCTGGGAGCGATTCCAGGACCTATTACGAAAGTGTCCACACCATGAGGTGCCGAAATGGTAGCTTGTGCAGATTTTTTACCACGGGTTGACTGAGCAACTCAGAAATCACATGGATGCTTCTTGTGGAGGCAATTTCCTTAACAAAGATGCAGATAGCACGTACGATTTGTTTGAGGAGATGAGTGAAAATTCAATCAATCATGCCTCTATGGATACTTTTAACCGGTCCCAACAACCCAAATCGAATGTTAATGAAGTCCACGACTCTCATTCATTCGATATGGAACTGATTTGCAATAAACTAGATAAGGTGGACTTGGTTACTAAAAGAATGGAGGAGTGGATGGTTGGAAACTCAATGAACAATTCTTGATCCACTCAATTCCATAATTCAGGATTCCATTCTTCACGAGCTCCTTCCGGATGGGAGTTCGTGAATCAATTGGATGCGGCTCAACCTGTGAGCCAGCATTGTTCGGAACCCCACAGGTTCCCAACTGGGGCCTTTGATCCCAGTTTCTTTGATCCCTCCCTTTCTTTCTCTTCATCCTCACCCTATGAGGATGTCTATGCTGTACAGGAGAACGTTAGGTCCAACCCTTACTCCAATGCTTATAATCCGAGTTGGAGGAACCACCCTAACTTCTCCCAAAAAAAACCCGGGGCAACAGACCCAATTCTAACCCAGCAACTATGCTCCACAAAGACCAATTTGTCAGGGTCATGTTTACACTCGGCTGACCCTGAATCAGGTCAATCAGCCAGCTTGGAATGTCCATCAACCTGTAAGGCAGGCTGATTTGAACCAATAGATGGTAGAAATGCAAGGATCTATGCTCCAGCTCATGCAGCAAATGAAAACTTCACTGGACAACTTGCAAACCAGGTTCATTGCTAATTCTCGTCAACCCAAATCTCTACCATCTCAACCCGTACCCAACACTCGTAATATCTAGAATCCAGGCAATCAAGCCTAAGGGTACGAGAATCAAAGGGACTCGCACGCACATGCTCAGGTGGTTGAGTTGCGTTCTTCCTCTTCCACTTCTTCAAATCAAAGGTTTCTGGCTAATGAAGCCCCTTCAATCTTTCCTAACCATCCCCAAGACCCAAACCCGTATGCATCTGCTAATTCTGTTACCTTGAGGAGTGGAAAACAAACCCAAGATCCACAACCACACTGTTATGATCTACCAAATCCTTGAGAGCCTGAGGAGAGAAAGAACTCTGAAGAAGAAATCAAGGCTCAGGAACTTGATTCCAAAGATCTAACTCATGTTCCTTTTCCTGAGGCCTTGATTAAGCCTAAGAGGAAGAATCTTGTTGATAGTAACGAGGAGCTCTTGAATATCTTCAAGAATGTCGAGATCAATATCCCACTTCTCAACGCTATCAAACACATACCAGCTTACGCTAAATTTTTAAAGGATTTATGCACACAGAAGTGTAAGTCGAGGGAATCTGTTCCGAGGATGGTGGTAGTATCCGAGCAGGCTAGTTCTGTTATCCTACATCACCTTCCTCAGAAAAAGAGAGATCCAGGTGCTCCTTTGATTTCTTGTGTCATCGGAGATTACACATTTGATAGGGCACTTCTGGATCTAGGTGCATCCATTAACCTAATTCCGACTTCTCTTTACGAAAAGTTTGGATTAGGTGAACTTCGACCGACTTTAGTAATGCTGTAGTTAGCAGATTGTTCGGCCACAAATCCGTGAGGCATTATTGAAGATGTTATTGTCAAGGTTAAGGATTTCTATTTTCCCGTAGATTTCCTTGTCCTTGACATGGATGTACCTGAAAATTTAACACACCCATCATTCTGGGGCATTCGTTCCTGGCTACCACTAAGGCCAATATCAATTGTGAGAGTGGTAGCATGGAAATCGCCTTTGGGAATCAGAGATTGAAATTGGATATTTTTAAGGCAATTAACAAATTCAAGGATTGTGGATTTATAGAGGAACTTGAGGATGACAATTTGAATATTGAAACATGTATGGCGGTTTCTGCATTTGAAAGTTCCTCCTGTTTTGATGGATTTGACCTGCAACCCTTTGTGGCAAACCTGCCACATTCTAAAGAGGTTATTGAATTTGTTCACTTTCAACCTCTTCCTCTTGATGAATTTTCATCAGCATCATCCTTACCTTCCATCCTAAACACGCCTCAGCTCAAACTGAAACCATTGCCTGAGAGTCTGAAATATCAATTTTTAGGACCTTAAAAGACGCTTCCTGTGATTATCAGTGCTAGATTAACTAAGGACCAGGAGATTAAACTGATCAAGGTCTTAAAGGAACACAAGGAGGCAATTGGTTGGACCATTCATGACCTTAGGGGGATCGAGCCATCTTACTGCAATCATAGAATATTCTTGGAAGATGGATCCCACCCTTCTCGCCAAATCCAAAGAAGATTAAACCCTAATATGGGAGAAGTGGTCAAGAAGGAAATTATTAAGTGGCTCGACATAGGAATCATTTATTCGATCTTTGATAGTCCTTGGGTAAGTCCCGTACAAATTGTTCCTAAGAAAGCCGAAGAAAGCCGGGATTACTGTTGTGACTAATAGGAAAGGAGAATTTGTAACAACTCGTTCAGCTTCCTCTTGGAGGGTTTGTATTGATTACAGGAAGCTTAACACAACCACGAAAAAAGATCATTTCCCTTTGTCCTTATCGATCAAATCCTAGAAAGACTAGCTGGGTAGAAGTACTTCTGTTTCCTAGACGGTTACTCGGGATACAATCAAGTTCCTATCCATCCCGAGCATCAGGAAAAAATGACTTTCACCTGTCCCTACGGAACCTTTGCTTTCCGTAGGATGCCATTCGGCTTATGCAATACACTTGCGACTTTTCAAAGGTGTATGCTAGCCATATTCTCAGACATGGTGGGAGAATTTATGGAAGTTTTCATGGATGATTTCTCTGCTTTCAGAGAATCATTTGATTCTTGCCTAGCTAATCTTGAAACGATCCTTAAAAGATGCATCAGAACAAGACTGGTCCTTAGCTAGGAAAAGAGTCATTACATGACATAAGAAGGTATCATTCTAGGTCATGTAATCTCTGAACAGGGAATTGAAGTTGACAAAGCTAAGGTTGATGCTATCTCTAAACTTCCTCTTCCCACATCTGTCAAACAAATTCGATCATTTCTTGGTCATATGGGATTCTATAGGAGGTTCATCAAGGACTTCTCTAAGGTTGCTCGCCCTTTGAGCAACCTTCTCGCCAAAGATACACTATTTGATTTCAACGAATCATGCCATAAGGCATTTGATTTTCTTAAAACGACAGTCACTTGTGCTCCGGTGTTGCAACCACCGATTTGGACAATCCCATTTGAGATCATGACCAATGCTTCTGATTACGTGGTTGGGGCTATTTTGGATCAGATCAACAAGAAGCCCTTTGTCATCTACTACGCTAGCAAAACTCTGGACGAGGCCCAGAGGAATTACACTGTTATTGAGAAGGAATTGCTAGTTGTAGTATTTGCTTTGGAGAAATTTAGGGCTTATCTCTTAGGGTCTCATGTCATAGTATATACCGACCACTCGACTTTGAGACATCTCTTGGCCAAAAAGGATGACAAATCCCAGCTTATTCGATGGATTCTTCTGCTTCAAGAATTCAATCTTGAAATAAAAGATAAATCCGGAGCACAGAATGTGGTGGCAGATCATCTTTCGAGACTTCTTAGTGATTCTTCTCGTTCGGATATTCCGATTGCTGATACTTTTCTGGATGAGACTATCCTTGCAGTATCAGGTGTCCAAATTTCGTGGTTTGCAGACATCGTAAATTATCTGGCCGTTGATCAAATCCCTCAGGATTGGACTAAGCAACAACGAGATAGACTCAAATCTGAGTCAAATATTACTTCTGGGAGGATCTTGAGCTGTACTGCATTAGCTCTGATTAGATTATTCACCGATGTGTACCGAAGAATAAATTCAAAAGTATACTTGAATTCTGCCATGCATCTGCATGTGGTAGACATTTCTCCGGGAAAAAGATGGCTGCAAAGATTTTGCAATCTGGATTCCATTGGCCGTCTTTATTCAAGGATGCCCATGAATTCTTGAGGTCATGTTCCCGATGCTAGGCACTTGGGAGCATAACCAAGAGAGACATGATGCCTCTAAACCCGATTCTTCCCATCGAAATCTTTAACATTTAGGGTATCAATTTCATGGGACCCTTCCTCCCTTCATTTGGACACCAGTACATTCTCGTTACTGTTGATTACATGTCCAAGTGGATCGAGGCCATTCCCACCCGAACCAATGACCACAAGGTGGTCATTGATTTCATCAAGAAGAACATCTTTAGTGGTTCGGGAATCCGAGGGCCATCATCAGTGATGGTGGTACTCACTTCACTAATGCCCAGTTCTGTAATTTACTGGAAAAATTTGGGGTAAATCATAGAATCTCCACACCTTACTACCCCCAGACGAATGGATAGGCCGAGATCTTCAATCAGGAGATCAAGAATATTCCTCAGAAAATGGTTCAGCCTGATCATAAATATTAGACTCAAAAGCTTGAGGATGCTCTTTGGGCTTACCGTACGCCGTACAAAATGCCTATCGGCATGTCACCATTTCATCTGGTGTATGGAAAGGCGTGCCATTTACCCGTAGAAATTGAACATAGGGTGATGAGAGCCTCATCGTGAGCCATAACTAGCTCATTTTGACCCAATAAAGAAGATAAAAGCTCCTACATAACCTGGAAGAAGGCCTAACTGAAGGAACAAGTGCTCTGAGAAGAAAACATGAAATAAAGGTTAAAACTGCAATTTTACCATTGCAGTACATAAACGGGATTTCTCAGAAGCAAAGCAGAGGTGAAATGGTCCAAGTAAGATAAAAAGTGGGTTGAGTTAATCAGAAATGGGTTCATGTGCAATCTAGGAACTAAATGACACTTGGTAACCCTAAAACAGACCCGCTTAAATTAACAAGGTTCCGGTCAGAACAAAAAGCAAGTAAACCCTCTACAAATCATGGAAAAACATCCTCTAGGGTTTAGAACACTTAATTTGGCCTTTGGAACCTAGTTTGACCTAGATTAGGGTCCTAGCTCTTCAATTAACCTAATTTGGGTTTTTACGCAAATTGTCCAGTCAAACGAGGTCAAACCTAAAATCCAACTTCACCATTGGATTCCTTAGGTCCAAATTAGGTTTGTACCAAAATTTGGACCTAAGGAGGGGTCATCTTGACCTACTTTGCAATTTAGTACACCCAAATCACAAATTGGTCCCTATCTTTTGAATACCTTTGCAGAGAGCCCCCTAGGTTCTTCGCCTCCTTTGCAAACCGGTCCTGCCACCATTGCTAGGGCAGAACCGAGCTCCGGCGAAGTTTCGAGAGAGATTGCTCTCTAATCCCTTAGAGATTCCCTCCAAGAAATGGAAGGAGGATTCTCTGAGGAATTCCCTTCCTTGTAAAGCCAATTACATTCGCTGGTGTGAACCCAATCTCTTGTGCGAACGCACGAGAGATTCGGGTATCCACCTTCCTTCCAACTCCGGTGAGTCGGCAGACCTAATTGCGCGATCTCCACGCGCTGGTAGGTGCGGCTAGCATCTATAAAAGACACCCCAGACCCTACCGCAGAAGGTAAGCTTGATTTTGACGGAGATCCCTTCCAAATTCCTCCCTCTCCCATCTCCGGCCAAACGACCCACAAGCTCCGGTGACCTCCTCCCCTCCTTCTCGTCGCTCTGCTGCCATACCAGCAGCAGAGTCCTCTCCGTCGCTTCCTCCCGCGTCGTGCTGTACCCCGCGCGCGCGCTTCTGACCTCGTCTTCGTCGCCGCCTCCTCCCTCAGGGTCTTTCTTCCCCGACGACGGCAGTTACGAGCCGTCCTCTCCGCCGCCTTCCTTCCTTCCAGACAATCACAGATACGTTCTCCATCCTCTCCTCTCTCTTTTCCCCCAACTATTTTACTTGATTACCCCTCGACAGTACCTCACCGCCTCCATCTTCCTCGCCTCCAACCTCACTCCGGCGAGCCGCTTCCACCATTCCAGCCCCCCCACCCGGCTCGCCAACCACCTCGAGAGCTCCGCCTCACCACCAGGAACTCGCTCCACTCCACAACTGCCACTCCAGACCTCCATAATCACCCCTCGAACAACCCACCATCTCCGGCCACAGGTTGACCTAGGCACGCACGCCCAGGCTGACCTGCGGCCTGCAGCATCGTCCACCGCCTTCGCCGTGCCACGGCGAAGGTCTCTAGCTGATCTGATTGGGCCGTGAGTCTCGTTTTGTGTATGACAGTGTTTGAGCCGCTGCCGCCATGGACGACCTCCGGTGAAGCTCCAACGAAGCTCCAGGCATCAGGCTTCCCAGGCTGCAGATGCAGGAGACTCACGCGAGTGTCGCGAGTTGAGAGAGCCTAGCCAGTAGCGCCAGCAGAGTCAATAGCTTGGGCAATTGCATACGAGAGTCTGCGGGCGCGCGTGAAGTCAGGGCGGCACCTTTAGTCCCACATTGTGGGATTGCAGCACTCAGGTATACTATAACTTGTATTCGTGCTTTAAGCCAGTTGCCTCCGTGAGCACAGGGGTGAGGTCCCTCACTGCCCTCACACGCCTCGTCCGCGGCTTGACCTCGCGGATCTGGCTGACCCGACCCGACCTAGACCTACGCACTCCTCGCGCATCACCACTTGCCGGTGCACCTGGTCCCCGGTGCGAACCCGACCCGACTATCCTTGTGGCTCTGGGAGAGCGTCCGTGAGTGCATTGCTTCAGAAAGAGAGAGACGCTTGGGTAGAGGGACGGGGGTAGGTTTTTGCTACTGTGTGGTGTGTGCAGGAAGGAAGAACTGTCCAAGGCAGCAAACACTTAGTGGCTGCAGAACAGGAAGAGAAGAAAGAAGAGGCTGTGTAGCAGTGAAAGTAGAATTCTTCGCAGAGAAGAAGAAGGAAGACAAGGTAGAAGAGAGAGAAGAACGAAGAAGAAGACAAGGGAAGACTGCAAAGAGATCAGAAGAAAAAGAAGAAGAAGAAGAAAGAAGAAAGGCAAGACAAGAGAAGGAAGGATACCAGAAGCAAAGAAGGGAGAAGAGCCACGAAGAAGAAGAGAGAAAGAGAGATCACATTTAAGGCGTCTGATACACAAATCAGACGTCTAATTCTATTTTTTTTCCAAATTCTTTTTTTAAATTCTCTCTTTGAATGAGTCCTATTTGCATTTAAACAGTTGTATTCTTTGGTTTTACAAAGTACTGAGATTGCTCCCCGTGTTCGACCTTGGATACTCCGGTCTTCGAGTAATAAAATTCTTTATATTTGTTTAGACGTTTTGTCGGTTATACTACAACATGACATCCTTTAAACCCACACAAAAACGTCGACAACATAGGGCATTCTGGGCAATCAAGCAGTGTAATCTGGATTTGAGTTTAGCCGAAAATACCAGGAAACTCCAACTATTTGAGTTGGAGGAGCTTAGAAATGACGCATACGAGAATGCCAAGATCTATAAGGCTCGGACCAAAGCTCTTCATGACCAATAAATATCCCGTAAGAGATTTGAGCCGAACCAAAAGGTCTGGCTTTTTGATTCTCGACTTAAGCTCCTCCCTGACAAACTTAGGTCAAAATGGAACGACCCATTCATTATCGATCAGATATTTCCAAATGGGGCCGTTCAAATCTTTGACCCAAAGATGGGTAATTCATTTAGTCAACGGTCAATGTCTAAAGCCTTTTATTGACTGTATTATTCCATAACCTGTCTCAGACACGGTTTCTCTAATCACATTGTGATTTCTTTGGCTGGACTTCGCCTAGCTGATGGCATCAAACTCAGTAGTTGTACAATCTGACTCAGAGCTGACCCAAGCATCATATTCAGGTGATATCTTCTACATTCTACTCTTCCTTTCATGTCTTTTATTCTCAATGCGAACATTGCATCAGCTAGGCATGGGGGGTTGGATTCATTTCTGAATCATTTTGTCAGCTCTGTGGAGTTCTTGTAAATTCTATTTGTTCTCTCTAAAAAAAAAAAATTGAATTAGGAGAGAATACTTGGGCATTAGCACTTTTCAATCTTAGGAAATGTTACAGTAGGATTTGAACACTAAGACCCTTCAAGTCTTTGGGCTTAATCAGCCCGAGTATCCACTAAAATGTGGATTTTTTTATCGAGTTCTCGCCATCCTGAATTCTATTTCAATTTTATCAAATAAGTTTGGGTGAAAAGTACACGACTTATCAACCCGCCCTCTGATTTGAGGGAACTTTAAGTTTAAGCATCTACACACTATTTGCACAGATTCGTTGTTCGACAGTTTTAACAGAAATTGGGTAGCTAATGAACCTTCTAGGGTGGTATGGTTGGCAAGTTATCATGGGTAGCAGCCCATAGGTAGGTTGTCCAGAGCCCAACCATAGGACCATTCTTTTCCTGTTGCCTTTAGGTAAATCTTAGAGTAGGGAAGCCACCTACTTAAAGAAAAAGAAAAAAAAAGTTAAAAAAAAAAAGAAAAGAAAAAGAAAAGGAGAAAAGAAAAAAAGAAAACAAAAGGAATAAGCCACACTTTACCGCACGAGTATGGCTGGCAAGTTATCGTGGGTAACAGCTCATTGGTAGGTTGTCCAGATCTCAGCTCAAGAAATACACGTTTAATTCCTAAAACACTTAGGAAGAAGCGGAGAAGTAGAATAAGCCGAGGAAATATACACTAGATTCACCCTTGTGTTGACCCCATAAAAATAAAAGTAGGGAGAAAACTACTGGTTGTATAGATATACCTTTAGGTAGAATTCTTTTTAAGGACACCTAGGGGCATAGAAATCCAAAGTTCGTTCTGATTACCGATCAATGAGTCTATCACATTCACAAAAAGATGCTTAGAACATAAGGTTCTCATCAAGTCTTGGGTGGGTTGAGTGGCCGTAGAAAGCCTCTCTGTAACCCTAAACTCAAAAATCCAAAAAAATTAGAAAAGAAGAAAAAGGAGAAAAAGAGATCATTCTTTGAATAAGGCGAGGGCTTGAGGCGGTCTACATTTTGGCAGATACCTAGGCACTGTTGTGTCCTTGAAAGTTCAGGTCCTAAGTAAAAATTTCTTAATGTTGAAAATGACTTTTGCCCGAGTAATTTAATCCTAATTCTTTTATAAATAGTATGCAGTTTTTGTTAGGGACTAGTAAAAGATAGGCATGGGGGTGTGATGTGCATACATCTAAATAGCCAAAAAAGTCTATTAATGCATGTTTTTAGTACCATATTAGTATCATGCATTGTAAATATTGCATAACACGCATAATCATGCATTTAGGTCAAATTATACAAATTATATAATAATTGTCTCCTTTTATGGCTAGGGATAAGGTGATTTTTAATTGGGGCTTCGGATGGAAGATCCAATCGTACGGATCTGATCAGGGCGACGACTGGAGTTCAACGACTCCAAGATCGCCCCGATCGGACATCCGTAGCACCAGATATAGTCCAAGGAAGCTCAGAGATCAAGGGCCAAGATGGTGTCAATCCACACTTCAAACAACAAATTTGACCACATGGATGGGTTTAGAGCGACGATCGCAACCTAATGGCATGAAAATCGGTTCAATCTGACATCCGTGGCACCATCTACAACACAAAGAAGATGGACAGTCACAATGGTGCCACGTGGCACCATCCCAACCGTCCGCACCCGACCGCCCCCCTCCGCTCAACTCTTGAAGGCTCGCGTGATGTGAGATCTTGGCTGTTAGATGAAATCCAACAGCCAAGATTAGCCGAGCGCAAAAGCAGCGCCATGCCTCAAACCACTGTGTAACGCAGTGGTTAAGGCACTACGCGTGCAAACAGCGCACGTTCGAGTCGCCGTGAAGCGCTTCTTCTTGCGTGGATGTGTGCGATCCCAACTGCACGATCAGCTGCGAATGGCCCAAATCATCCAATCGGGCGCACGCGCAATTGGACGCCACGTTTCACGCCTGATCTCACGTGCGGGTGTGCGAAGCTGAAGCAGGAGAGGAGTGATCTGAACCGTACAATCTCATGATCGGACGTTGAGACTGCTTGGACATGCACGTGCGTTAGGTACGTGGGAGAGGAGGAGGCGCGCGTGGCGTGCGCACACGTCGCCCACGATAGGTCTTTAGTAGCGAATAAATACGTCACTAAAGACCTGATATTAATGTTTTTGAATATGGAATGACCAAATTACCCCCAATCCTTGCAACTATAAAAGGGGACCCCTACCCTACGAAATTCTCATCCCTTCCTTCACCTCTCTCCCTCTCTAAAGCTCTAGAGAAGCTTATTCCACACCCAGGATGCTCCTTTAGAGTTAAATCCAAAGTTTTCTCACCCCCGTTCTGGAAGTGGATCCCGCGATAACGATAACATGCTGCCTCGTTCCCACTTCCTCCTTCTTCGTCCTCCTTCTTCCTGCCCCATCCTCCATGTTCTAGGCATCGTGCCGTCCAGCTCGTTCTCCAAGCAATCGTCGAGGAGGATAACATCTCTCTCCCTTCTTTTTATCGCTTTCTAGAATAGAATTTCCTGTTTTCTAGCTGTAATCATTTCCCACTTTCTATCTATAAAAATAGTGTTCATATATCAAGTGAATGTTCTCTCTCTCTCTCGTAGTGTTAATATCAATTCCATTACAATTATCTCCCTTTCAAACAAAAATACCAAAAAAATAAAATTGCTGATTTTAGATCGACGTAGCCTCCCTTTGTTCGACCTAGAATTTCTTTATGAATTTTGGTAAAATTTTATCTTTTGACAGATTGCTTTGCAAATCAAACTACGACGGGTTTTCAAAATCCAATTCCAATCGCGTAGTTTTCCACTACCAACAAGGTACACTAGGAACCGGAGGCACAAGCCAAAGGAAGAACCTTTTCCCCAGCCCCTCCTTCTAGCTGGTTGGATTGACTGAATACAAGTGGAGTAAATCGTCTATAATCTTAAGATGGATTCTGAGAGTCTGTAGATCTTTAGGCTACCCAACTTAAGGACAAGCTTGTTTTATTGTGTTGTACGGTTCTTATCCCCAGTACTTCCGACCTCTTCCTAGTTTATGCTTGGAAGGAGGTCATTGAATACCCGATTGGAAGGACCATTAGATCATTCTAGGTGGCATAGATTGAATTTTGGCCAAATTGATTCCATGGCCGATCAACAACCTCCTCTGCCTCAGAATAAACAAGAGATGTTTCAAAGGCAGCTAGAACAAATGCAGAGAATGCAAGAACGGTTCGAGAGAATGTAGGGCACTTAGCCCATGAAGGATTTTTATGATCCTTCAAATTACGGGGAACGTTTCGGCATCCAGATTGCAGCCGGAGATGTTGAAATCAAACCCCAGGTGTTAAGCCTGATCAAACATTTCCATGGGCTTGGCTTTGAAGACCCGTTTTAGCATTTGGAGAACTTGACCACTTTGGTCCAGACCACCAAAGCACAAAACATGAATGAAGAGTAAATGATCATGAGGCTCTTTCCCCACTCCCCTAGGGATAAGGCTGTCATTGGTATAGGAGCATAAAAACGCTGATAGCAACTTGGAACGATCTTAAATCTCTTAAAGAAATTCTTTCCAATCGGGCATACCAATGCACTAAGGCGGGCGATTACTACTTTCGCCCAATGGCCGGGGGAACAGTTTCATGTTGCCTGGGAGAAATTCCAGGACTTGTTGCGGAAGTATCCACACCCTGAGGTGTCGAAATGGTAACTCATGCAGATCTTTTACCACGGGTTGACTGAACAACTCAGAAATCAAGTGTACGCTTTTTGTAAAGGCAATTTCCTCAACAAAGATGTAGATAGTGTACATGATTTGTTTAAGGAAATGAGTGAAAATTCAATCAATCATGCCTCCATGGATACATTTAACTGATCCCAACAACCCAGATCGAATGTTAATGAGGTCCATGACTCTCATTCATTCAATATGGAGCTGATTTGTAATAAACTAGATAAGGTGGGCCTGGTTACCAAAAGGATGGAGGAGTGGATGGCTGGAAACTCTGTGATCACTTTGCAATCCACTCAATCCCAGAATTCGAGATTCCATTCTTCGCGAGCTCCTTCTGGATGGGAGTTCGTGAATCAACTGGATGCGACTCAACCTGTGAGCCAACATTGCTCAGAACCCCACGGGTTCCAAACTGGGACCTTTGATCCCAGTTTCTCTAATCCCTTGCTTTCTTTCTCTCTATCCTCACCCTATAAGGATGTCTATGCTATACAGGAGAATGTTAGGTCCAACCCATATTCCAATGCTTATAATCCGGGTTGGAGGAACCACCCTAACTTCTCCTGTAAAAATCCAAGGCAGCAAACCCAATTCTGACCCAGCAACTATGCTTCACAAAGACCAATGGCTTAGGGTTATGTTTATACTCAGCTGCCCCCGAATCAGGTCAATCAGCCAGTTTGGAATTCCCGTCAACCCATAAGACAAGCTGATTTGAACCGTCAGATGGTAGAGATGCAAGAATCTATGCTCCATCTTATGCAACAAAGGAAAACCTCACTAGACAACTTGCAAACCGAGCTCATTGCTAATACCCATCAGCCTGGATCTCTACCATCTCAACCCGTACCCAACCCACGCAACATACAGAATACGGGCAATCAGGCCCAAGGGTACAGGAATTAGAGAGATCCACATGCTCATGCTCAGGTGGTTGAGCAGGGTCCTTCATCTTCTGCTTCTTCATTAAATTTGGGGTTTCTGGCTAATCAAGCCCCTCCCATCTTTCCTAACCCTCCCCAAGACCCAAACCCGTATGCATCTGCCAACTAGGTTACTTTGAGGAGTGGAAGGCAAACCCAGGACCCACACCTACCCTGCTATAGTCAAGAAAATCCTAGTGAGACTAAGAAAAGAAAGGAGAACTCTGAAGCAGAAATCAAGGCTCAAGAACATGATTTCGAAGATCTGACTCATATTCCTTTTCCTGAGGCCTTGATTAAACATAGGAAGAAGAAGCCTATTGATAGTAACGAGGAGCTCTTAAATATATTCAAGAATGTTGAAATCAATATCCCCCTCCTCGATGCTATCAAACACATACTAGCTTATGCTAAATTCTTAAAGGATTTATGCACCCAGAAGCGTAAGCCGAGGGAATCTATTCCGAGGAAGGTGATACTCTTTGAGCAAGCTAGTTCTGTTATCCTACATCACCTTCCTTTGAAAAAGAGAGATCCAGGTGTCCCTTTGATTTCATGTGTTATCATAGATTACACTTTTGACCGGGTGTTTGGTAGTCGTAGAGTGCATTTTTGATAGGAAAAGCATCATAGTATAGTGCGCAATACGATCAAACAAAAGTATTTTCTAAAGAAAACAAGACTTTGAGTCCCGATCATTCGTCTCTGGGAGGCATTTATTTTAATTCTGAATTCGATCTTTTATTGCTCTACTTTGTTTAAAATCGCACACCGATTTCCAATCTTCGGATTAAGATTTTTCCACTTCTATTATGAACCCTAATTATGTGCGCATGTGTTAAATAGATTACAAAGGTGAAAGTGTGAGTTTCGGTGCGCACAATTCTAGTGAGGTGGTGGCTATTTACAGAAAATGCATCTATAGTTAGATTTTCTATATTTTCCAAAATCGACATGCTTGTTGCGAAATATATAAGTGAAAAACATTCAACTTGAATCACACAGAAAAGATGGCAATTGATAAGCTCATGGTGATTTCAAACATAGAGATATATATAAAAGTGTATCTTTTATTCATTCATTCAGAGAAGTGTTTGCAACATGAAATGTAGAGGAAAGCTTGTACAGGAATGCCTGAAAATGTAAATCTAGCTACCAGAAAACGATCGCATACAAGAATCTATGGGGGGATTTTGCATGCATCATTGGGGGAGAATAAGGGCTACACTACTAAGTAGTAAATAGAAGCAATAAATGTAAGGAGCTAGCTACAAATCTATCAGAAAATGAGGGCATTCGGAGGTAGGCTCCAATCGCCTTGGAGTAGTGTTGAAGCTACGAGTTGCTACGCTAACGTGTTTGGTTTTGAAAACCTGTCGTTGTAGTTTGAAAGCGAAGAACTCATGTTCAACAAACAAAATTTATACCGGAATAGAAATCCCGGGTCGAACTTAGGCAGGTGGACATTTGATTTAAAAATACGCGTTGTTTTATTTGTCACAATGTAGAATAATTGATTAGAAACTATCTATCTATTTACAATAAATGGAAGAGAGAGAGAGAATGAGATAGAGAGAGAGAATATTACAAACAAAAATAAAAAAAAGAGATGTAGAATGAACATGAAATTCATTATCAGAAGGATTGTTCATTACACTAAACATTACGACTAGAAAGCAGTAAATCTACTCTAGAAAGCTGTAAATCTATTCTAGAAAGCAGTAAAAAGAATGGGGAGAGAGATATACTCCTCGACGATCGCTTGGAGGACGAGCCGGATGGGACGATGCCTGGAAGATGGAGAACGAAGCAGGACGAAGGAGGACGAAGCGGGAAGAACGGGAATGGGGCAGCACGTCGTCGTCGTCGCGGGATCCGCTTCCGAAAGGGGGATGAAAATTTGACTTTATCTCACGAGAAGCATCCCGGGTGTGGGACAAGCTTCTCTTGAGCTTTGGAGAGGGAGAGTAGAGAAGGAAGGGATGAGAATTTCGTATGGAGGGAGTCTCCCTTTGTAGTTGCAAGGAGTGAGGGTAATTTGGTCATTTTAATTTGGAAAACATTAAATCTGGGGTAGTGGGGCACCGCCCACGTGACCACTCGCCTCCTCGCGCGTAACACATGCTCCACGTTCATCTGATCCTAGCGATCTGATGGCTTATCTCGTGCTTTGCAACACCTCCACTACATGCAACACTCGCGTCTGATGGCGCGTCACGTGCAGGAGTGCGATAGCGCATGGGCGTATTGAGCACTCACAACCGCTCGATCGCGATCCAACACTCGCTTGCACCTGCTCGCCCGCTCCTCGCGATTCAATCGCGCACCGCTTGCTCGCGTAAGCACTCTCACCCACTGTGCTGTAGAGGAGAAATGGTCGCGCGGTTGAGTTGAGGAGCGGCTGTCCATGGCTATTGAATGGCGACCCAACGGCCACGATTCAACGTGCGGTAAAAGGGTGCGGTCGACTCTGAACTCAGCTGGGCCGATTTGGGCAGCTGAGATGGCACCATGTGGCACCATCTTGGCCGTCCATCTTCTGGATGATGTAGATGGTTCCACGATTATCAGATTGAGCCGATTTTCGTGCCGTTAGGCTGCGATCATCAGTCTGAATCCATCCGTGTGATCCGATTTTTCGTTTGAAGTGAGGATTCACACCATCTTGGCCCTTGATCTTCTAGGGTTCCCCGATCTCTATCTGATGCTATAGATGTCTGATTAGGGCAATCTTGAAGTCGTTGAACTCCAATCGTCGCCCTGATCACATCTGTACGGTTGGATCTTTGATCTGAGGCCCCGATAAAAATTTTGCCCTATCCATGAACATAAAAGGAGACAATTAACCTCCTTTTTATTCAAACTAATCTAAATGCAAGATGATGCATGGTATGCAATATTTATAGTATGCAATGCAATTCTATGCTTAAGAACATGCATAAATAGACACCTTAAGTAGTGTAAACATGTTTACATTAAGTGGTAGAGAGGAGAATGAGGGGCGGCCAATGGAGCTTAGGCCGGCCCTTGGAGAGAGGTTGGAGGGGTGATCCAGCATCCTAGCATGGAGATGGTGTCCTTCATGGTGGTGCCCAACTTATGGAGGTGGAGTGGATGGAAGTGGCTAGCCTAAGTGGTGGTGGATGTGAATGGAGCCAAGCATGTATGGCCAAGAGTGGATGGGTGGAAATGGCCACCCCTTAGGTTTTTTTATAGACCTAAGGGAGTCTCTCTAGAGAAGTGTGGAACTCTCTACAGAGAGTCCAAGAGTGGCCAACCAAGAGAGAGAGAGAGGTGGCTTCTTAGATCCCATTTGTGGATCTAAGAATTGAGTGCCTCTTGGTTGCTAAATTTGGCAACCAAGAGTTGGCTCCACTCCAAGAGAGTTCTAGAGAACTCTAGAGGAGTGTGTGTGCGTGAATGGGTGTATGTGTGTGTGTGTGTGTGTGTGGTCGTGCCCTAGGTGTCTAAGAGGTCTAGGTTAGGTCCTAAGGGGTTTGAGTAGGTGTATGCCTTGAATTAGGTTTGCAAACCCTAATTGCTAAGGGGAGATTACAATTAAACTTAACCTAAGTTTAATTGAATGAGTGTGAACTTAATTGAGAGTGAAATAACTCAACTAGGTTGAGTTTAGGTCAATTGGACTCAATGAGTCCAATTGGCTTAGGTGATGGTAATTGACTTTGATCTAAGTCAATTGGGTTGGGTGAGAACCTAATTAGGTCCTTAGGGAGGTCTAGAGGTGATGTACTAGGGGTAGGGTACCTTAATTTAGGTTCCTATGGGGTTGGGATTAGGTCTAGGGAGCTAGAGATCCAAGATCAAGGCTTGAATCTCAAAACAGGAACTGGAGACCAGTTCCAGACGTCCAAAAACATGATCAGATGACTTATACTCAAAAATCAGAAGTCCAGACTTCAGTTCTGGATGTCCAATCTGAGTCAGGGGGAATTCTAGGTTCTGTTTTGGGTATTCTGTAGAAATTGGACGTCTGACAAAGTGTCTGGATGTCCAATAACACTACAAAAGTGGGTTTGAGGTGTGCAGGAGTTGACTAAGGGTTTTGGACGTCCTATAACTTATCTGGACGTCCTATAACTTATTTGGACATCCAGATAAGGGTTGTAACTAGGGTTTTAGGCCTTCCTAAGGTGTTGTGACCTAATCTAAGGGTAGCTAGGGCTTGGGGGAAGTCTCTAGGCTATCCTAGGGCTAGGATGGAACTAAGCTCTTCACATTTTACTGCTTTATTCCTACTTAATAGAATAGCAAACCTTGACTCCCTTACATCATTATTCCTATATCTAATCCAAGTCTTCTGCTCCAGCTTTGCTGCAACACCCATTATTCCTGATCCAGCTTCAGATCCTACTCCAGATCCGCTTCTGATTAGCTTATTGCCTGCAATCGACATAATGCACTTAATCAGCACACCATAACATTATTTTATGCATAGCTAAAGTAAAGTAGTAAAGATGTAGATAATGCCTATGCATGCACAAATAACCCTAACTTATGCTAAGTCCTAGCCTAATTTAGGTCAATTAAGACCTATGATTGCAGCGTAATCACCGGGCACTCTTGGATCTAGGTGCATCCATTAACCTAATTCCGACTTCTCTTTACGAGAAGTTCAGATTAGGTGAACTTCGACCAACCTCAGTAACACTGCAGTTAGCAGACCGTTCGGTCACAAATCCGAGAGGCATTATTGAGGATGTTATTGTCAAGGTTAAGGACTCTTATTTTCCTGTAGATTTCCTTATCCTTGACATGGATGTACCTGAGAATTTAAGGAACACGCCCATCATTCTGGGGTGTCCGTTCCTGGCTACCGCTAAGGCCAATATCAACTATGAGAACGGTAGCATGGAAATTGCCTTTGGGGATCGGAAACTAAAATTGGATATTTTCAAGGCAATTAATAAATTTGAGGATTGTGGGTTTATAGAGGAACTCAAGAAGATCATTTGAATATTGGGACATGTATGGCTGTATTTACTATTGAGAGTTCTTCCTGCACCAATGAACCCAACCCACAACCCTCCGTGGCAAACCCGCCACATTTTGAAGAGGTTGCTGATTTTGTTCACTTTCAACCTCTTCCTCTTAATCGTCCTAATGAATCTTCATCAGCATCCTCCTTACCTTCCATCTTAGACCTGCCCTAGCTCGAACTGAAATCATGCCTGAGAGTTTGAAATATCAATTTTTAGGACCTAAGAAGACGCTCCCTGTGATTATCAATTCTAGATTGACTACGGAGCAGGAGATAAAACTGATCAAGGTCTTAAAAGAACATAAAGAGGCAATTGGTTGGATCATCCATGACCTTAAGGAGATTGAGCCATCTTACTGCAATCATAGAATTTTCATGGAAGATGGATCCCACCCTTCTCGCCAGATGCAGAGGAGATTAAACCCTAATATGCGAGAAGTGGCTAAGAAAGAAATAATTAAGTGGCTCGACGCAGGAATCATCTATCTAATCTCGGATAGTCCATGGGTAAGTCCCGTGCAAATTATTCCCAAGAAAGCTGGGATTACCATTATGACTAACGAGAAAGGAGAATCTATCACAACTCGTTCAGTTTCCTCGTGGAGAGCCTGTATCGATTACAGGAAGCTAAACACAACCACAAAAAAGGATCATTTCCCTCTGCCCTTCATTGATCAGATCCATGAAAGATTAGCCGGGCAAAAGTTCTTTTGTTTCTTGGATGGTTACTCAGGATACAATCAAGTTCCTATCCATCCCAAGATCAGGAATTTCCATAGAATGCCATTTGGGCTTTGCAATGCACCTACGACTTTTCAAAGATGTATGCTAGCCATTTTTTCTGACATGGTGGGAGAATTTATTGAAGTTTTCATAGACAATTTCTCCATTTTCAGAGACTCGTTTGATCTTGCTTGGCTAATCTAGAATTGATCCTTACAAGATGCATCAAAATAAGATTGGTCCTTAGCTGGGAAAAGAGTCATTTCATGACACAAGAAGGTATCATCTTGGGTCATGTAATCTCTGAATGGGGAATTGAATTTGACAAAGCTAAGGTTGATGCTATTTCTAAACTTCCTCCTCCCACATCTGTCAAACAAATTCGATCATTTCTCAATCATGTGGGATTCTATAGGAGGTTCATCAAGGACTTTTCTAAGGTTTCTCTTACTCTGAGCAACCTTCTTACCAAAGATACGTCATTTGATTTTGATGAATCACGACGCAAGGCATTCGATTTTCTTAAAACGACAGTCACTTATGCTTCGGTGTTACAACCACCGGTCTAGACAACCCCATTTTAGATCATGATCAACACTTCTGATTACGCGGTCAAGGTTATTTTGGGTCAAAAGATCGACAAAAAGCCCTCTGTCATCTACTATGCTAGCAAAACTCTAGACGAGACCCAAAGGAATTACATTGTTACTGAGAAGGAATTACTAGCTGTAGTATTTGCTTTAGAAAAATTCAAGACTTATCTCTTAGGGTCTCACGTCATAATTTTCATCGACCACTCAGCCTTGAGATATCTCTTGGCCAAAAAGGATGCTAAACCTCGACTCACTCGATGGATTCTTCTGCTTCAAGAATTAGATCTTGAAATCAAAGATAAATCCAAGGCATAGAATGTGGTGGCAGATCATCTTTCGAGGCTTCTAAGTGATTCTTCTCACCCGGATATTCCGATTACTGATACTTTTCCGAAAGAGACTATTCTGGTAGTTTCAGGTGTCTAAACCCCTTGGTTTGCAGACATAGTAAATTATTTGGCTGTTGGTCAAATCCCCTAGGATTGGACCAAGCAACAACAAGATAGACTCAAATCTGAAGCCAAATATTACTTCTGGGATGATCTTGAACTGTATTGCATCAACTCTGATCAGATTTTTCGCCGATGTGTACCAGAGAATGAGTTTCAAAGCATACTTGAGTTCTACCATGCATCTGCGTATGGTGGACATTTCTTTGGGAAAAAGACGGCTGCAAAAATACTTCAATCTAGATTCTATTGGCCGTCTTTATTCAAGGATGCCCAGGAATTCTCGAGGTCGTGTTTTCGATGCCAGGCACTTGGGAGATAACCAAGAGAGATATGATGCCTCTAAACCCAATCCTTCCTATCAAAATCTTCGATGTTTGGGGCATCGATTTCATGTGACCCTTCCTCCCTTCATTTGAACACCAATACATCCTTGTTGTTGTTGATTACGCATCCAAGTGGATCGAGGCTATCCCTACCCAAACCAACGATCACAAGGTGGTCATCGATTTCGTCAAAAAGAACATCTTCAGTCAATTCGGGATTTCGAGAGCCATCATTAGTGATGGTGGTACTCACTTCACAAATGCCCAGTTCCGTAGTTTACTGAAAAAATACGGGGTAAATCACAGAATCTCCACACCTTACCACCCTCAGACAAACAGACAGGTCGAGATCTCCAATCGAGAGATCAAGAATATCCTGTAAAAGACGGTTAGGCCTGATAGAAAAGATTGGACTCAAAAGCTTGAGGACGCTCTTTGGGCCTACCGTATGACATACAAAATGCCTATTGGCATGTCACCATTTCATTTGGTGTATGGAAAGACGTGCCATTTACCTGTAGAGATTGAACATTAAGCATTCTAGGCAATCAAGAAATGCAACTCTGATTTATGTTTAGCTGGAAAGACCAGGAAACTCCAACTATTTGAGTTGGAGGAGCTTAGAAATGATGCGTACGAGAATGCCAAGATCTATAATGCTCGAACCAAAGCTCTTCATGACCAATTGATTTCTCGCAATAGCTTTAAGTCGAGCCAAAAGGTCTGGCTCTTTGATTCTCGACTTAAGCTCTTTCTCGGCAAGCTTAGGTCAAAGTGGAGTGGCCCATTCATCATCGATCGAATATTTCCCAACAGAGATATTGAGATCTCTGACCCAAAGACGGGTAATTCCTTCAAGGTCAACGGACAACATCTGAAACCTTTTGTTGATCATCTTATTCCAGAACCTGTCTCCGACAAGGTTGCTTTAACCTTAATGTGACTTCTTTGGCTGGACTTCACCTAGCTGATGGCATTAAACTTAGCACTTGTACAATTTAACTCAGAGCTGACCCGAGCATCATGGAATACAGGTGATATTTTCTTCATTCTACCCTACTTCTCATGCCTTTTATTTTCAATGACATTGCATCAACTAGGCATGGGGGGTGGATTCATTTCTAAATCATTTTTTCAGCTCTGTGGAATTCTTGTAAATTCTACTTATTTTTCTCTTTTTTTATTAAAAAAAATTTTGAATTAGGAAAAGAATACTTGGGCATTAGGATTTTTCAACCTTAGGGAATAATACAGAAGGACCTAAACACTTAGACCCTTTAGGTCTTCGGGCTTAATCAGCATGAGTGTCCACTAAAATGTGGATTTGTTTCTTGAGTCCTAACCATTCTGAATTCATAAATTGATTAAATAACTTGGGGTGATAAGTACACGACTTATCAACTCGCCCTCTGATTTAAGGGGATTTTAAGTCTAAGCATCTACGTACACCTTGCACTAACTCACTTTTCGACAGTTTTAATGAAAATTGGGTAGCTAATGAACCTTCTAGAGTGGTATGGCTGACAATTTATCATGGGTAACAGCTAATTGGTCAGTTGTCCAGAGCCCAGCCACACGACTATTCTTTTCCTACTGCCTTTAGGTAAATATTAGATCAGGGAAGCCACCTACTTAAAGAAAGAAAAGAAAAGGAAAAATATCCAAAAAGAAATAAAAAAGAGAAAAAAAGAAAAGGAGAAAAGGAGAAAAGAATAGAAAAAAAGAATAAGCCACACATCATCTCACGAGTATGGCTAGCAAGTTATCGTGGGTAACAGCCCATTAGTAGGTTGTCCAGATCCTTGCTCAAGAAATGCACGTATAATCCTAAACATTTAGGAAGAAGTGGAGAAGTAGAATAAGCTGGGAAGATATACACTGGGTTCGCCCTTATATTGACCCCATAAAAATAAAAGTAGGGAGAAAGCTACCAGTCGAATAGATACACCTTTAGGTAGAATTTCTTTTTAAGGTCACCTAGGGACGTAGAAACCCGAAGTCCGTTCTAATCACCGATCAGTGAGTCTATCACATTTCACACATAAAGATGCTTAGAAGTTAGGGTTCTCTTCGAGTCTTGGGTGGGCTGAGTGGCCGTAGAAAGCTGCACCAAAATCCTAAACTCAAAAATCCAAAAAAATTAGAAAAGAAGAAAAGAAGAAAAAGATCCTTCTTTGAATAAGGCGAGGACTTGAGGCAGTTTGCATTTTGGCAGGCACCTAGGTGCTGTTGTGTCTTTGTAGTCCAAGTCCTTAGTAAAAATTTCCTAGTATTGAAGAATAACTTTTACTCAAGAATTCCAATCCTAATTCTTTTATAAATAGCATATACTTTTTGCTAGGGACTAGCAAAAGATAAGCATGGGGGTGTGATGTGTATGCATCTGAATAGCCTAAAATGTCTATTTATGCATGTTCTTAGTGTCGTAGAAGCATCATGCATTATAAATATTGCATAACATGCATCATCATGAATTTAGGTTAAAGTGTATAAATTGTATAGTAATTTACTCTTTTTGGTGGTCAGGGATAGGCGATATTTAATCCTGGCCTCGGATTAAAGATCAAACCATACGAATCTGATCAGGGCAATGATCAGAGTTCAACGACTTCAAGATCACCCCGATTGGATTTCCGTAGTATCAAATGCAGTCCGAGAAAGATTAGAGGTCAAGGGGCCAGGTGGTGTAAATCTATCCTTCAGACGACAAATCCAACTGCACGGATGGGTTCGAATCAACGATCACAGCCCAACGGTAAGAAAATTGATCCAATCCGACATCTGCGGCACCACCAACAAGCATGTAAAGATGGATGGCCAAGATGGTGCCACATGGTGCCATCTCGACCGCCCAAATTGGCCTAGCTAAAACGGCGCCTAGATCTAATCGTGTGTGCAAGGAGAGAGAGGACCCGCCGTGTCCTCTCTCTCCTTGCACACACGATTAGATCTAGGCCACTGGATCTTGACCCAATGGCCATGAGCGTGCGCACCTCGATTGGAAACGCGACAAAGTCTCAGCCTTGGCGCATTGGTTGAGCGCTCCACGTGCGAGATAAGGGTGCGGGTTCGAAGCTCATCATGCGCCTTAATTCAACGCAGTGCAAGGCACAATCGATTTCGGCCGTTGGATGCGGCGTGGATGGCGGATGAAGCAGCGACGTGGCACAACCAGAGCACACGAATCCTTCACGCGCGATACAACTCGTCGTTGATGCTCGATCTCACTCGCAAGCGCTTGCTGAAGGCATGGGCGAGATTGAGTTTAAGCCTTCCGATCTCAAGATCGAACAGCTGATATTGTGCAGACGTGATTGTGCGTTGAAACAAAGGAAGAGGAGGGGGCGGTGCGTGCACGCGAGCTACGATCACGTTCAGGGTCTTTAGTGATGCTTTAATCCGTCACTAAGTACCCTTATATTAATGTTTTAAGGTTAAAATGACCTATTTGCCCCTAACCTCTACACCTATAGAAAAATCCTACGCCCCCCACATATCATGCATCCCTTCCTTCACCTCTCTCCCTCTCTAAAGCTCTAAAGAAGCTTGTCCCAAACCCGGGATGCTCCTCTAAAGTTAAAAGCAAAATTTTGTCCACTTCTTATCCCATTCGTGGAGCTCCCGTGGTCGTCTTCTCTCACCCATTCTGGAGTGGATCCCGTGACGATGACGTCCTGCCTCGCCCCCAGTTCTTCCTGCTTCATTCTCCACCTTCCGTCTTTGCTCTTCATCTTCTAGGCGTCACCCGTTCTGGCTCATCCTACAAGCAGCCAATGAGTAGGATAACTTCTCTCCACCTTCTCTTTTACCACTTTCTAGATTAGAGTTTACTGATTTCTAGTTGTAAAAATATTATCCATATTATAAAAGTGTTTTGTTCTCTCTCTCTCTTAGTTAGTATCAATTCATTGTGATTATCTAGCCTTTAAAGAATAATTATAAAAAAAATAATCATGGATTTCAAATCGACGTAGCCTCCCTGTGTTCGACTCGGAATTCTTTTCGAGTTTCAGTAAAATTATCTGTTGACGGATTTCCTCGCAAATCGCACTACAACGATGATGAGAGCCTCATCATGAGCCATAACTAGCTCATTTTGACCCAATAAAGAAGATAAAAGCTCCTACATAACCTGGAAGAAGGCCTAACTGAAGGAACAAGTGCTCTGAGAAGAAAACATGAAATAAAGGTTAAAACTGTAATTTTACCATTGCAGTACATAAACGGGATTTCTCAGAAGCAAAACAGAGGTCAAATGGTCCAAATAAGATAAAAAGTGGGTTGAGTTAATCAGAAATGGGTTCATGTGCAATCTAGGAACTAAATGACACTTGGTAACCCTAAAACAGACCCGCTTAAATTAACAAGGTTCCGGTCAGAACAAAAAGCAAGTAAACCCTCTACAAATCATGGAAAAACATCCTCTAGGGTTTAGAACACTTAATTTGTCCTTTGGAAACTAGTTTGACCTAGATTAGGGTCCTAGCTCTTCAATTAACCTAATTTGGGTTTTTACGCAAATTGTCCAGTCAAACAAGGTCAAACCTAAAATCCAACTTCACCATTGGATTCCTTAGGTCCAAATTAGGTTTGTACCAAAATTTGGACCTAAGGAGGGGTCATCTTGACCTACTTTGCAATTTAGTACACCCAAATCACAAATTGGTCCCTATCTTTTGAATACCTTTGCAGAGAGCCCCCTAGGTTCTTCCCCTCCTTTGCAAACCGGTCCTGCCGCCATTGCTAGGGCAGAACCGAGCTCCGGCGAAGTTTCGAGAGAGATTGCTCTCTAATCCCTCAAAGATTCCCTCCCAGAAATGGAAGGAGGATTCTCTGAGGAATTCCCTTCCTTCTAAAGCCAACTACAATCGCTGGTGTGAACCCAATCTCTCGTGCGAACGCACGAGAGATTTGGGTATCCACCTTCCTTCCAACTTCGACGAGTCGGCAGACCTAATTGCGCGGTCTCCACGCGCTGGTAGGTGCGGCCAGCACCTATAAAAGACACCCCAGACCCTACCGATGAAGGCAAGCTTGATTTTGACGGAGATCCCTTCCAAATTCCTCCCTCTCCCATCTCCGGCCAAACGACCCACAAGCTCCGGCGACCTCCTCCCCTCCTTCTCGTCGCTCTGCTGCCATACCAGCAGCAAAGTCCTCTCCGCCGCTTCCTCCCGTGTCGCGCTGTACCTCGCGCGCGCGCTTCTGACCTCGTCTTCGTCGCCACTTCCTCCCTCAGGGTCTTTCTTCCCCGACGACGGCAGCTACGAGCCGTCCTCTCCGCCGCCTTCCTTCCTTCCAGACAACCACAGATACGTTCTCCATCCTCTCCTCTCTCTTTCCCCCAATTATTTTACTTGATTACCCCTCGACAGTACCTAACCGCCTCCATCTTCCTCGCCTCCGACCTCACTCCGGCGAGCCGCCCACACCACTCCGCCACTCCACACGGCTCTCCAACCACCTCGAGAGCTCTGCCTCACCACCAGGAACCCATTCCACCCCATCACTGCCACTCCAGACCTCCACAAGCACCCCCCGACCAACCCACCATCTCCGGCCACAGGTTGACCTAGGCACGCACGCCTAGGCCGACCGGCAACCTGCAGCATCACCCACCGCCTTCGCCGTGCTGCGGCGAAGGTTTCCAGCTATTCTGATTGGGCCAATAGGCCGGTCTGTTGGATGTCAGGTGTAAGCCCCAGCCGCCATTAACAGCCGAAGCAGCAGGGAGCTTGGAGCAGCAGCAGGCGTTAGGCTTCCCAGGCGGCAGGTGCAGCAGATTCTCGCAAGTGTCGCGAAGCAACCAAGGCCAGCCAGTAGCGCCAGCAGAGTCAATAGCTTGGGCAATTGCATACGAGAGTCTGCGGGTGCGCGTGAAATCAGGGCGGAGCCTTTAGTCCCACATCGTGGGCTTGCAGCACTCAGGTACACTATAAATTGTATTTGTGCTTTAAGCTGGTTGCCTTCGTAAGCACAGGGGTGAGGTCCCTCACTGCCCCCACACGCCTCGTCCACGGCTTGACCTCGCGGATCTGGCTGACCCGACCCGACCTAGACCTACGCACTCCTCGCGCATCACCACTTGCCGGTGCGCCTGGTCCCGGGTGCGAACCCGACCCGACTATCCGTGTGGCTCTGGGAGAGCGTCCGTGAGTGCATTGCTTCAGAGAGAGAGAGACGCTTGGGTAGAGGGACGGGGGTAGGTTTTTGCTACTGTGTGGTGTGTGCAGGAAGGAAGAACTGTCCCAGGCAGCGAACACTTAGTGGCTGCAGAACAGTAAGAGAAGAAAGTAGAGGCTGTGTAGCAGTGAAAGGAGAATTCTTCGCAGAGAAGAAGAAGAAGGAAGACAAGGCAGAAGACTGCAAAGAGATCAGAAGAAAAAGAAGAAGAAAGAAGAAAGGCAAGGCAGGAGAAGAAGGAAAGATACCAGAAGCAAAGAAGGGAGAAGAGCCACGAAGAAGAGAGAAAGAGAGATCACATTTAAGACGTCTGATACACAAATCAGACGTCTAATTCTACTTTTTTTTTCCAAATCTTTTTTTTTTAAATTCTCTCTTTGAATGAGTTATATTTGCATTTAAACAGTTGTATTCTTTGGTTTTACAAAGTACTGAGATTGCTCCCTGTGATCGACCTCCGATACTCCGATTTTCAAGTAATAAAATTCTTTATATTTGTTTAGACGTTTTGTCGGTTATACTACAACGTGACATCCTTTAAACCCGCACAAAAATGTCGACAACAAACGACAGGTTTTGAAAGCTCAACCTTTTTGCGTAGAATTTCCAACTCAACACATAACTATGAAGAATTAGGTGTTAGGGCTTGTGATTTGTCAATATTATTAGGATAATATATTTATACAGTCGTGTTTTTGAAACTTTTTTTTTTACTATTTTTGTTTGTTTACTCCCCCATGCTTAGCCTTAGGTCAATCCTAATACAGATATGTCGGGATCATCATTCTCGTTACCGATCCTCGAGGGGGCTCTAGTGCCGGTACTTCATGATAGCACCACCCAAGAACTCCCTAGGAGCTCACAACCTTAAAACACAAAGTAGTGCAAGGGGGCGCTCCAAGCGAACTCAAGCTCTTGCTCCAACGCTATGGGTAGAGCATCGTCCAAGACACATAAACCATAAAATGCGCCTTAATGGTCCATCTAAAGATATGGAATATAGATATAGAGCAGTGTCGAGGCAGTAACATGTTGATATTGCATCCTCAAAGGAGATGATTTTCACCATCTTGGAGGTGGGAACTCACACCAATCATCTGCCTCGGATTTTCACTAAGGCTAAAACAGGGGGTATTTTAAATATTTAGATGTTTTTAGGGCTTGGGTTGTGTTGGCTTTATGTGTGAAGTGTTTGACACAAGAATTTCAAAAAGAGATGCAAGTTTTTGGATCAAGAACTAAGCCAAGTACTATCTAGGTCGCTAAATAAAATCAGGTTACCCAAATTATTATTGAAGAGTCGAAAACCATCGTAAAAAGATTGCATTGTAGTATAACGACGAAAATCGATACAACATTTAAATTTATAAGTGCTCAAAAATAAAATATGAGTCTGAGGTCGTTCGTAGAGAGCAAATATGGAATTCACACACTAATTGCAGTAATAAACATATGAGAACAATGATTAATCATGACAAAGATATTTAATGAATAATATACTCAAAAATGTATTCAATAATAACAATAGTATCTCAAAAGTCAATGGGATAAAAAGAAGATTAAAACCCTAAAAATGGTGATTTGAATCACCAATTTAATCCACCAATCAAGCACATATCCCAAGGTATCAACCAATTCAATTTTTCAACAATGTTTCTCAACCACTTGCCACATCACCACTAAGATATCCACGTCAGCAAAAATATCAAATATGTCAACAGTACCCAGAACTAAGGGCAAGCACAAGGGTCTCAAGCATAGCACAAGGTCAGCACAAGGCACAAGCAACCATCCTCTCGAAATGCCTAAGTGTTGGGCGTGTGTGGGCATGAATACTGAGGATGAACAATGCAAAACCACCCCCCACCCTCCTCAAATTCTCTTCCTCTTCTTAACCGGGTTAACAGGTATGAACAGTAACGGGTAACTAGGTTTAAACAGTGACCAGGCCCATTGGCATGCATGGTGGGTGAGGTGTGCACGGCACGTAAGGCGGGGACCTCACCCCCGCTATGTAGAGGCAATAAGGCCTTAGCACAAATGCATTAAATACGTATTTCCGTATCGTGCACATACAAGGTGAGACTAAATCCCACTGTCTTCCTCGCATGAAGGTTGCTTCTGATGTCTTCACAATTGAACCACTGCTGGAGATCTTTCTTCAAATCAAGGTAGCACATGAGTTCTCTAGATGATGCCGCAGCTGCTCGAGGTGGAATCGAAGCCATAGGTGGTCAGACAATGACGAATGGAGTTGATGAAGACAAAGGCGGAGATGGACTTCAGGAAAGGTACCTATGACAAGAAAGTGGGCTAAGAGCCCTGGTTAGAAGGTTCACAAGCTTTGCCGTGAGGAGTGGAGTGTGATGGCGGTGTTGGTTTGTCGGATTGTGATCTAGGGTGGCCGGATGGTGAAGGGATGGTCGGTGACTTGGTGGGTTATCCGACAGAGCTCCCCATAGACCAAAGCTCTTAATAAGTTGAGGGCTTTTGGTCACGAAGGTGTGGTGGAGGTTTTAGTGAAGGTGGCTTGTGGTTTGCGTATGCAAATCGCCGACGCTAGCTAACCAGAGCTCTCACTGGACCTGGGGAAGATTGAGGGGGAGACGGGGGAATGGTAGTCAAAATAGGAGAAAGGGTTGAATTAAGTCTAGAGAGAGAGGGAAAGAGTGGACTAGCTATCTGGATGAGAGGGGTAGGGAAACCGTGATGGTGTGATGGTCGATCACGAAGGTGACCTCTCCAGTGGGGTCAAGTGATGATGAGGAAGAGGGAGGATGTCATCGGAGCTTCGGTCAGAGACAGCTAGGGAAGGAGGGGAAGAGGGTTTTTTGGCCTTAAACCTAGCTAAGGAATACGCTAAGACCAAGAAGAGCTTTAGCAAAGCTCAGAACCGATCTCTAAATCAGGGAAGAGGCCTGATTGCACCTTGATTTTGAGAGAAAAACTTCCTCAATTTCCTCAAGCTTGTTTGAGCTCTAGGAACCGATTTGGAATCCTTGAGGCGATTCAAAAGATTGGGTATCTTCTCAAGATCCATCCCTCCAAATTTGAAGGGATTTAGATCTGATTTGAGGGAGAAATCCTCCTTTAAATCTTGACCTGAAGGTGTGTTCTCACTTTAACGGTGGTAGGGACTGTTTTGTGAAGGATAAGAGAAAGATGGGGGGGAAAATGCAAGAAACTTGAAAGTTAAGGAGTTGATTGTAAGAAACAGAGATCTTAAGTAATGAATTGCAAACTAGCTCAAGATGGACTTTGATTGCACCCAAATTTTGGTGTTAACCTAATTTGTACCCAATGAATCTAATGGTGAACTTGGATTTGAGTTTTGACCATGTTTGACTAGGTGATTTGCATAGAAGCCCAAATCAAGGCAAATTCCCATCTAAATCTCTATTCTAGGTCAAAATAGGTTCAGATGGTCAAACCAAAGGTACCAAACCTCTTATAATATTTTTCTATGAATTTTAGGAGGTTTAAATTGATTTTATCTTGACAAAAACCTTTCCAATTTAAGTGGGGTTGATAATTAGGCTTTTGTGTACTGTTTTCATCCTCAAAATGCGTAAAACCTTGTTTCTATCAGTGTGGACCCACTTCTTGGTCTTTAATGCTCAATTGACCTCTAATTAACCCATGGGTGACTCCGTGGTTACTCTGAACTTGTGATGTGATGTTAAAACAGTAAAATTAACCCTATTTTATTGTCTTCTCAAAACAGATAGAGTGGAATTATATCCTTAAGCGATCAGTTAGGAGCATTTATCTCTTGATTCCAGCTAAGTTTAGTATGACGAATGATGGTGTTACCATAAATTGTCAAGTGTTCAGGAGGAATTTTTCAAAGGATACCTGATCTAGTCTAAGATAGACGCAAAAATTCTAACAAACAAATCTGCATCTTTGTCCCTAGTTCATTAAAGATTAAATCTCAAAGTGTGCCTTTTTGAAATGAATTTTCAACCTTAGTCTCGAGTTTTAAAAATTTTCTCGAAAAGTGTTTTATGATTTTTCTAAAATTTTATGAAAATGCATGCAAAAAGAAATTTTTATTTTCTTTATGACCGTCAAAATTTAAAACACCCCCTCATGCTTAAGATATTCAATGCCTACATGCATAAAGAAGGGAAAAGATGTCACCTGAGTGAAAGGAGGGTCGAAATTAGGATGGTCAAAACCTAGGAAAAGAAAAGAAAAAGGAAAGCAAGAAAATAGTGGGTTACCTCTCACCAAAGGCTGTCTTTTATGCCTTTTCAGTTGGGCATATGATTTTGCATGGAAGACGGATAATCATGCATAAAATGGGACACTTGAATGCCCTCGTGAAAAATGTCTTCCTCTAGGTCCCCTAAAAGATATGAGGTAGAAGGGGACTAAAATGAGATGGAAAAGTAGATAGATAATTCGAGTCTAGACAAGGTTGTATGTTAGAATATAGGCCAAACTCGAAACAGGAAAGTTGCAGGTCCAGAGATGGGTGAAGGTTAGAGAGGTTAGGTGAAATTAGAGGGGATGGTGTTAAATTAGGAAGGGGTTTAATGGAAGGCAAGGGTCCAAGGTGTTGATGTCACCGACCACTGATTTAGAATTGGAATCATGAAAGAAATTATGGTCGGGATAACTCCACAAGCATAGTTTCTTCCACCAAGTTGGTAATTTTAGAATCTGAGTTCTCAAAAAAATCATCCTCATGGAATCTCTTGGAAGCTTTAAAAATATCAAGAGTAATGGTTTGGCCATCGCAAGTAATATCCATTTTTCCTGTAAGGCAATTAAAATTTGCTTTTGCAATGGCCAAAAATGGCCCTCCAAGGATAATGGGGGCATTCTTTAAAGATTTAGGTACCTCAATGTCAAGGACAAAAAAATCAACGGGGAATATACAATTCTAGACCTTGACAAGAACATCCTTGAATATCCCCTTTAGTTTAATTGTAGATCGGTCGGCTAATTGAAGGGTAACCTCGATGGGTTTTAATTCACCGATATTAAGCACCTCAAATAAAACAGTGGGGTTGATATTAACAGAGGCACCTAAGTCGAGCAGGGCGTGATAAAACTGGTGTCATTAGTGACAATTGATATTAGGGAAGTGCACGGATCTTTCATTTTTGTAGGTAGCTTGCTGAATGACAGAGCTTACTGTCTTCTTAAATGAAATCTTCCTAGATTTTTCATCTGCCCTTTGGGGGTACAAAGATCTTTAAGAAAGTTAGCATAGGTAGGGATGTATTTAATGGTATCTAAGAGAGGGATATTAATACGTGAAATTGCACTAGAGGGGGGGTAAATAGTGAAATTATAAAATCTTACAATACAAAAAATTCAATCACAAAAGGTGGCACCATATTTTTAAGTGGAAACCCAAGATGGGTGAAAACCATCACCTAAGCCAATCTCTTGACTTAGGATTTTTGATCACAAGGTGAGCAATCCACTAACCACACTACTTAAACGAGGGTAGTGTACCTCAATTACAAATCCCACCTCCGATCCCTAAACGGAGGTTTCTCCCTTCAAAATGAAGAGACAGGGACCCGACAGGCCAGATACCCAAAGTACAAAAATAAGAATTGAAACAATACCTATAGAGAGCCCCAATACTTTAATTACTTTCTTATATACTAAGCATGAAAAGAACTCCTTGAGGATTTGTAGAACGGAGTGAGCCGGGAGTATGGATTTGCCCTTTGATCAGAGTGTTGGCATAGTACAAGGGCAAGATGGAGCTTAGAGTAGTGAGCAAGTGATTTTTCTAATGGAATTGTATCTCAAGAGGTGTGTATTGCCTAAGAGAAGTTTTAGTCTATTTATAGGCAAGTTTGAAACCTTCAACAGCACTTGGGAGAGCTCTTCTAGCCGTTGGAGACAAATCCCAAGAGATTAGGACGAAATCCACCACAAATCAGGGTAATGATGAGTCTGACAGCAATATCAAACGTCTAATTTTAGTATCAGACGTCTTATAGGACGTCTGATTATACTTCTGGTTGTCTAATGCTGTAGGCCATCCAAAGCTAACTCCATTGGATCAAAAGAAGGACGTCTAATATTTTCACATAAGACGTTTGATTAGGTTATTGGACGTCTAATAAAGGGTGGATTCGTTCCTATTTTCATCAGATCCAAATAGGGTTCTAGGTTTAAAGGATCAGACGTCGTTATGGATGTCTAAATAAATCACTAGACGTCTGAAAACCAAAAAACACTCCCCTACTTCTTTTGCCAAAAGATTTTATGGCCGTAATGAGATACGCTCAAAAAATCATGGGCAATGGTCCAAAGGTAGACGTCTGGAAGTCTGTCCAGATGTCTGAAAATTCATTTTTGCCTACACTTAGTCTAACAGTTAGTCTGAGGACGTCTAGGTAAAGAATCAGACGTTTGTGTAAGGTTATCGACGTCTGATAGTGAAGTGCTTCGACTGATGTTTATGAGGAGACAAACTGAAGGCAGAACTCTTGGAAATTAGACGTCTGAGACACTTGTCAGACGTCTTAAAGTGGAAAATCAGACGTCTAATAAAAGTATAAGTGTTCGGTTTTTGTTTCTAATTTATCTTAAGTGTAGAGAGCCTAATTAGCTATTTATAGGTTATGTTTGGGGGCTCTTTACAACATTTCTAGACTCAAATAAAATGAAAATTACAACCTTTGAAAGTTTACATTAAAAAGCCTAAGACCTAATACTTATGCTACTTGTCTTCACGTTTTTAATCTCCCGTTTTGGAAAACTTTATGAAATCCTGCAAATATGTTATTACAGAGAGAAACAATATGCTACGCTTTATTTTTTTATTTCATTTTCTTCATTTTGTAAAATCATCAAAATATTATATATGAGTGGTTGAACTAACAATATGAACTTGCCCGAATAAATCCATGAGTTCCATAGTTGTGGGCTCAGATTTCTTTCTTTAGTGTTGGTGGAGTGTAAGGCTTGAGGGAAAGGAATGGGGTCTTGCCTTGAAAATCAATTTGATCTTTTTGGGTTTCATCCTAAAGGGTGGGAGAAGAGTCAACTTGCATTTTGTTAGGGCAGGTTTCAGGTGAAAATGTGGAAGGCCCATGATCTTGTGTGGTTTTCTTGCTCCTCAGAGTGATTGCATTAGTAGTATGATTGTTGTTAGGAGGAGGGCGAGGGACTTCGTTTTGAGGGAAACCAAGGGGGTGTAGGGCTGGCTGGATAGGAGGTTAATAATGATTGGGATTTGAACCCTGGTTGTGGCTCCTTTGATTATTTGGATTGGGCATGGGCTAGGAAGGCAAATTACCTGCAATTCTTTGGTCTGGAGTAAACCCAATTTGGTTTTTCAAATTAGTCACCATGCGGGTTACCTCAGACATCTAGTTCTGCATGCCTTGCAAGGTTTTCATGAGCTGGGTATTAATATCATTTCGAGATGGCCCAGAAGAATACTAGCTTTTCCCAAAAATCCCATGCTGGTTTTGTTGATGGAAAGGAACTTGAGAAGGGCTTTTCTAGGAAAAGTTTGAGTTATTCCTTCAATTAGGATTGTATGAATGGGAAGAATTTCTAAAATTATCCTCGAAAGCAAAGATATTCTCAGTAGCAGGGCTAAAAGAATTGGGAAAATCATACATCCTAGTCATTTTCAGTACAACCACAGGAAATAATTAGGGTCAACCGGGATGGGACCTATGTTGTGCAAGTTTTCTTTCTTCATGATGTTCAACGGAGACAGATGTGGAGCTTGTTTTTTATTGAATTTTTCCTCTAGTTTCTTTTGGTGAATTTACATCTAATCCAGTCTCTGCATGATCATCTAAATATCATCCTGAGTCACTAGAACAGATGCAGGCCTAGAGTCAATTTCATTTAAGCCAAGTCTGGGATTAGAATTCTTGTTGAAGGTATCAACCAAGGCATGATTGAATGATTTTTCACTAATTTCCTCAAATAATTAGTATGCACCTTCGGCATCTTTGCTCAGGAAATTACCCCCACACGAGACATCCACAAATTTCCATAATTGATCTTCTAATCCATGATAGAAGATCTGCACTAATTTCCAAAGTAGGATTTCATGATGAGGGAAACTCCGTAGTAAATCCTGAAATCGCTCCAATGACTCGTGTAAAGATTCACCATGTTTTTGTTTGAACGTCGTAAATGATCTTCACAATGCATTTGTACAACCAATTGGGAAAAATTTTTTAAGAAAGGTACTTTTTGTTGGAACCTTGTTTCACATCTTGTTTTGGTGTTAACAAAATTATTATGGATTAATGTTTGCAATTGAGTTCTTTCAGATTTAGGTGAAGATCAAGGCAAATCGAAAATGATGGAGGCTTGATGAAAAGGAGAAGATCATGATTAGAAGGAGGCAAGATGACAAGGAATAATTGAGGAGGAGAAGATCATCTTCGACCTTTAGTGTTTCTAGTTTAGATTTTTTATTTATAGATTGTATATGCCTCTTAACAAAGGAATATAACTTAGATCGTAAAAATAATTAGAGATAAATTAGGATTTATATTGCGATCATTTTCAAATAACGTAATTGATTAAATCATTTAAAAAAGGTACTTGTTAACCCACAAGTACCGGTACTAAAGTTTAGTACCGGTACATGTGAGTTACAGGTTTGGGTTTTCTCAAGAAACAAACCTGTACCCTGCAAATACCGGTACTCATGATCAGTACCGGTACTAGAGTTAACGAGCACCGGTACAAGTGGGTTACAGATTTGTGTTAAGAGTTTGGAATCCAAATCAGGAAGCAACGAGTACCAGTACTCATACTTTAGTACCAGTACCAGGTAGTCGTTGACTCAAAACTGAACGGCTAGAAAATTAATTTTGGCTATATGAACGTTGGGATTTAAACCCCAACATCTAGTAGATGAATCCTTGAGGTCCTAAACTCTATAAAATGACCCTAGGACTCTTTGTTTGCACACAAGATATAGAAGAGACAAAAGAGAAAATTCTAGAGCATATAATTCATATTATCCACCACATATTCAAGAGAAGAAATCGTGTTTGCCGCTTTCCAATCGTGCTACGAGTTTGCAAACACATTGAATTATTTTGTTCATGCAATTCAACATGATTTGCATCCATCTAAGCTTTCAAATCGGTAATATTATTTTAATTATTGTTGAGAGGCGTAGGAACTTAGTTGTAAGAGTTTTCTTTCTTACACCTGTATTTCATTTATTCTTGAGCATTTGCTCGTTGGGTTGTAACAAACTCATTTTTGTACTTGGGTTGAGGTAACCCGTTAATTACCTCGATTTAGTAAATTGATTTCCTCGGAGTTGAGGGAATCGGGTTAAAAACCCTAAGCTGGGAGGCTTAGGTAGTGGAGTACCTAAGGGAGGGGAACCACTATACATTTTGTGTCCTTTTGTGGTTTGATTGATTGTGCAAATTATCTTTTTATTACTAATATTGTTTGAGTGTTTGTATGCATAGCCATATATATATTCCATATATTTTAGATCCTATCAAGTGGTATCAGAGTGGGTAGCGAGAAGAAGTAAAAACTCTCGCTCACGATGGCATCAACCTCAAGGCGCATTGAAGGACAATCGTCGACCCGTCCTCCCTATTTTGATGGGATGGACTACGGGTATTAGAAGAGGAGGATGCAAGTCTTCCTCAAAGCAATGAGCGAGGAGTCTTGGATTCTCATTCAGGATAAGTACACGGATCCAGAGCCGCAAGAAGGCGTAGATTGGACAACGGATCAAAAGAAGAAGATCATAGGTAATGCAAATGCGATGAATGCACTTTATTGTGCATTATCAAGGGAGGAGTTCAACTGAATTTCTGCATGCGAGTCCTCCTACGAGATTTGGAATACTTTACAAATCACCTACGAAGGTACTAACAAGGTAAAAGAAACCCATATTTCTATTCTAATCGAAGAATATGAGTGTTTCTGGATGACAAAAGGTGAAACGATCAAAGACATGTACACAAGGTTTGGGGAAATAGTTAACCCCTTAAAGAACCTTGGAGTGAAGTGTTGGTTCTAGAGCACCACGATCATTTATTTTGATGATAACAAAACACGTGTCATTTAACATTTGCACTTTGAGTCCTAGATTTCAGGTCAATCGCAAATGGATACGTGATTAGACGGAGTTCGAGCTCGCATTCAGGACGGATTGGAGGAGCTTGATGGAGAACAGAAGAGATTCGCGAGGAGCGATATATTGAAGAAGGAAGGAGATGAAGAATAGGATAGATTTCCTTCTCTTGTACTCATTGTATTTTTCGTTTCTTTTGTTGCTCTTTATTTTTGTTACTTAGATTTCTGTTAAAGAGCCTCAAAGTACCCTAACAGTAGTCTTAGGAACACCCGCACAACCCTAGGATACTTAGGTTTTCTGTAAAGAACTTAGAAAACCAATATAGGGTTCAAACAGAGTTTCCAAACGTCTAATTCCAAAATCAGACGTCTGATAAAGTATTTTAAGACGTCTGACTGTTGTTTCAGACGTCTGATAACTATTAGGCTGGACTTAGTATTCTGTCCGATGAAATCAGACGTCCATACCTTAGTCCAGACGTCTTAGGAGACGTCTGATGGATTTGCCAGACATCCAATTAGTGGACCGTTGGCTGGCTTAGCAAACACACGAGGATATGACCGTTAGAGCCTTATCAGACATCCATAGGACTTTCCAGACGTCTGATAATTGACCGTTTTGCCTCGGCTGACCCAAAATCTCTTCTCAGAGATTTTCTAGCCGTTGCAACGTTTGAAAATCCATTCCCACAGAAAAAGTAGGTTTCTAGACGTCCAGACATAGTGTCAGACGTCCTATATGTCGTCTGATGGACTTGCACAAAAATCCTGTTTAGATCTGATCTAAGTCAGGAAGAGACCCGCCCAAAATCAGACGTCTGACCTTGAAATCAGATGTCTTAAAGTGAACTTCCAAACGTCTGATGCCAGAATTAGATGTCTGATAAGCCTGTCAGAGCAATAATTGTTCTTGATGTCGGGCTGATTCTCTTGGGCTTTGTTCCCAACGGCTATAGAACCTTTCCTAAGCCTTTCAAAGCCTTCCTAAGGCCTCTATAAATAGAGGGAAACCTTTGCAACACATACACACACCTAGAAACACCAAGATACACAAGAAACACTTTGTAATACACTTTCCACTCTCTTGTGTCCTAGCTAGCTCTTACTCTCCAAGCTCAAGCTCCATTCTTTTGAGAGCATCAAGCTGTTGCGCACCTGCTCTCCCGCTGTAGTTCACGAGAGCGAAGTTGCGCCGTCGCGTGGCTCACGCACCGCGTCATCAACTCGACGCACTCCTTGCAAAGGGGAGTTTCCTAATTCCTATAGAAGCTAGGTTTAAAATTACTTTGTTGGCTCTATAGGATTACTTGTTTATTTTATCTTTGTTATTTGGTTGGGTATTCGCTTTGCGAATTCCCGTCTCCTTCGCGAGACAAAATCCTTCTCGTGGAGAGAAGGGGTTGAGGTACGCTACCCTCGTTTAAGTAGCGTGGTTGTATTGAGGTTGAATCACCATCGTTTAAAGTGATTCGGTTTAGTGGATTTTGATCAACTTGGTTGATCGGGAAATCCTAACTCGAGAGGGTTAGGTGGTGGTTTTCACCTGGTTTGGGTTTCCACCTGAAAATACTTTGTGCCTTTTGTGCGATTGATTTTTTGTGAGATTGTTTATTTCAATTCCGCATTTTTTTACGTTACGCTGATCTCACCCCCTCCTAGTAGGAACCTTCATGAAGTTCACAGAAGAGCAGCTTGTATGGAAGATCTTAAGATCTCTTACAAGTGATTGGTCTCCAAAGACTACAGTGATCCAAGAGGCGAAGGATCTATCCACTCTCCCCTTGGATGATCTAATTGGAAGCCTCATGGCATATGAAGTCCAATTGGAGAATATCAAGAAGAACTAGGAGAAGGCGACAAGCAAGAAGAAAAGCATCGCTTTTAGAGCAAACAAGGAGGACTCAGACTCAACAACATTATAATCCGAAGACGAGGAGATGGAAATGCTCACTAGGAAATTTCAGAAATTCCTCAAGAAACAAGGTAAGCAAGTAAATAAAATTTCTTCTAATATTATTTGTTATGAGTGCAAGAAGAATGGCCACTTGTGAAAGGATTGCCCCTTAAACAAGAAGAAGAGGACAACAGGAAAGAAACAAAGGAGCTCAAGAAGAAGAAGAAGAAGAAAGCATTTAAAGCAACATGGGATGATAGCGACTCTAACATGGACACTGACTTTAGTGAATCGGATGAAGATGAGGTCGCACACCTTTGTCTTGTTGCAACTTCAGAAGACACAGAAGAAGAGGTAAATCCTGATTTTTCTTTTGAAGAATTATTAGAAGCTTATGAAGAACTATATCATAAAGCTAAGTTATTTAAAAAGGAAAATAAAGTTTTAAAAAATAATTATCAAACATTAGAAATAGATAAATCATGTTTAGAAATAGAATTAGAAATGTCAAAAGAAACTAATAATCAGCTGCATGCAAAGATAGTAGAATTAGAAGATATTTATGAGCACTTTGAAGGTACTTTAAATAAACTCAAAACAACAACTAGGTTAAATACTGAATTTTGTGAAGCTATAAAATCAAAATTTTAGAATAAAAAGAATACACATACTAAATCACATGCACCTAGGCATGCATTGATGTATCAAAAGACTAAAAATCCCAAGAATTACAGATCTAACACTAAAAAGTTCTACAAATCTCAGGATTTGAAAGGTGCTAACTCTAAAGGACCCACAAGAAAATGGGTACCTAGAAAAGATATTTGTTTTGCAGGAGTAGATCAAAGCAATCAATGGGTGTTCAAGGCACATAACGAAACACTTCAACCTTTCTATAGGTTGAATGAAGACCAAGAATGTTGGATGAGAGATGCTTGGTATCCACAAGCTCCATTTTACTATTGGTAAATTTTATGGTATGATATTTCTTCATTTTTTTGTGATTGACAAAAAAGGGGAGAAAGAAGGCAAATAGTAATATTTTTAAGGGGAGCATATATTAAGGGGGAGGATTTAATTAAAAGTTTTTTTCCTTCATATAACATTGTTAAAAATTATTTTTATTCTTATAATTATCTATTTGCAAGATAGTTTTGTCAACACCAAAAAGGGGGAGATTGTTGGAACCTTGCTCCACATCTTATTTTGGTGTTAACAAAATTATTATGGATTAATGTTTGCAATTGAGTTCTTTCAGATTTAGGTGAAGATCAAGGCAAACAGGAAATGATGGAGGCTTGATGAAACGGAGAAGATCATGATTAAAAGGAGGCAAGATGACAAGGAAGAATTGAGGAGGAGAAGATCATCTTCGACCTTTAGTGTTTCTAGTTTAGATTTTTTATTTATAGATTGTATATGCCTCTTAACAAAGGAATATAACTTAGATCGTAAAAATAATTAGAGATAAATTAGGATTTATATTGCAATCATTTTCAAATAATGTAATTGAATAAATCACTTAAAAAAGGTACTTGTTAACCCACAAGTACTGGTACTAAAGTTTAGTACCGGTACATGTGAGTTACAGGTTTGGGTTTTCTCAAGAAACAAACCTGTATACTGCAAGTACCGGTACTAATGATCAGTACCGGTACTAAAGGTAACGAGTACCGGTAAAAGTGAGTTACAGATTTGTGTTAAGAGTTTGGAATCCAAATTAGGAAGCAACGAGTACCAGTACCCATACTTTAGTACCAATACCAGGTAGCCGTTGACTCAAAACTGAACAGCTAGAAAATTAATTTTGGCTATATGAACATTGGGATTTAAACCCCAACGTCTAGTAGATGAATCCTTGAGGTCCTAAACTCTATAAAATGACCCTAGGACTCTTTGTTTGCACACAAGATATAGAAGAGACAAAAGAGAAAATTCTAGAGCATATAATTCATATTTTTCACCACATATTCAAGAGAAGAAATCATGTTTGCTGCTTTCCAATCGTGCTACGAGTTTGCAAACACATTGAATTATTTTGTTCATGCAATTCAACACGATTCGCATCCATCCTAAGCTTTCAAATCCGTAATATTATTTTAATTATTGTTGAGAGGCATAGGAACTTAGTTGTAAGAGTTTTCTTTCTTACACCTGTATTTCATTTATTCTTGAGCATTTGCTCATTGGGTTGTAACAAACTCGTTTTTGTACTTGGGTTGAGGTAACCCGTCAATTACCTCGATTTAGTAAATTGATTTCCTCGGAGTTGAGGGAATCGGGTTAAAAACCCTAAGCTGGGAGGCTTAGGTAGTGGAGTACCTAAGGGAGGGGAACCACTATACATTTTGTGTCCTTTTGTGGTTTGATTGATTGTGCAAGTTATCTTTTTATTACTAATATTGTTTAAGTGTTTGTGTGCATAGCCATATATATATTCCATATATTTTAGATCCTATCACTTTTGAGTTGTGGACAAGTGGTTATCGGTTGGTCGATAGTCCTAAACAAGTAAGTAGCCTTATCCTTAAGACTGAGAGGGAATAATCTCATGAGCCATAGGTCCTCCTGCACATTGCCGAAGCAACTAGTTTGGGCAAGGACCATTGGTTCCTCCAAATGACTAAAGGGGTCCTCTCTGGGAAACCCGTGAAAATGCTTAACAAGGTTCAGGATAACCGACTTAACTTCAAAGTCTCCCGTGGGAATTACCACTCCCAGTCTTTCTTCATATTTGGAAGGATCATAAAAATCCTTCAGAGGAATGACGGGATCTTCGGGTTGTAAATTGCCTCGTTGATTGGCTAGGTTTGTCACAGTCTTAGCAAATTGTCGTTGCTTGGTGTGAAGTTGAACCAATTGCTCAACCATCATCAACAACGGATTAAGCGGGGGAGCTTGATTTTGACTTGGCGGTAAATCATGATTTTTGGGAAGCTCCAAGTTAGGAAGGTCAGGGATGGGAAAATTAACCTGCGAGTTAGAGGCAGGTTGAAAGGTGGATGATGTGGACCTATTTTGTGCATTTTCCATGTTTAAATCAAAAGATGAAGAATGCAGATAAAAGGAAGAAGTCAAATATCTAGTACAAGGGGCGAAATCAAGCGATCCCTCCAGTTGTGGATTCTGAGACCTTCACCCATGCATACACTTATGGGAAGAATGATAGGAGAAGAGAAGGGAAAAGGAGAGAGAAAATGTGTGCAATCCAAGCAAACAAAAATTAAACCTAACTTATGGTAGACTCCCTAGATAACCTAAGACTTGGGAACCCAGAAAATAAGAAATCCCTTATGGAAGTTGCTTCCCTAAATCGACGTGACCAAACTAATGAGGCAGCTTGGGTCCAAGCATGTCCTAGGAAAATCACCCGAGGATTGTATAAACCCTTACCTATCGTTTGACTTCCCTCCTAGTATTAGACACCAAGTATGATTAGGGGAATTAGGAACAATTAGAGAAAACTTAGAATCTAAATATCAAGCCTAACGATGAATGAAATCCTTAGGGCTCAAGTTACTACAAAATTTTAGTTAGGCTTAAGAACTTAAATGTGCACAGGAAAATGAAAAGCGTTGATTGGGGTAATGCCCAATTATTTCAATTTTTTTGTGTGTGCGAATTGGGCGAGAAATGTGACGCCCAAGTCAAAACATATAGGGTTTGCAAACAAAGATTACAATTGATAGATTTTAGGTTTCGATAATGTTTTAATGAATTTTAAGATTCACTCTTGTTAAGTATTCAAACAAGTTTGAAAGTGATCACACAAAATAAGGCAACCAAGTTTTAGTTAGTGAAGGTTGATTCCTTTAATGTGTGTGTGATTAAAGAGAAAATTAAAAATCCTAAAGTTGAAATCCTAGTTATGCAGCTCTTAAAATGAACTCTTTTTATAAAATCTTCTTAGATGGTGGTCCAAACAAAAAAACAACACCACCACCTAATAGAACATCAAACAATGAATTCAAAATTGATTTTTTTAATATTTTTGAAAATTATTTGGTATTTTTTTGGAATTTTTATCGTTTTTGGTGTCAAAAGATAGAAAATATAGATTTGGGAAATTGATTCTACAGAAACCTCAAACGATCTTTGAAATTTTTGAAATTTTTATATATGAAAGATATTTTCTCAAGGATTCTAGAAATATAAATTTTATTTAAATATGATATGTAGAAAAAATTTATAAAATTCACGGACAGTAAGAAAATAGGGTGTGACCCTTATTTAGGCCATAAATTTTCCAATTTTTTATATTTATCAAAAATTTCTGAAATTTGGACTCAAGGTTCCTGACTCAAAGGGGCTTCCTTGGGCGAAGTTATAAGATTTTAAGAATCCTTTAAGTATTCAAACCTAAATTTTAAAAATCAAGATAGAAGTGTGAATTTTCCAAAGTCTAACACCAATAAGATAAGGGTGGTGGAGAATGAATGAAAATAAGAAAAAAAAAAGTGTTTTAGGGTTCCGCCACCCCAAATTTTTCTTGTTTTTGAATTTTTTTGATAATTTAGAGATTTTTAAATAATTTTTTTTTGAAAGGTTTGGCCTGGGGTACTTGGAGTACATAAAAAGAAAAGAAAACTTAGAGCTTCTACTCCAAGTGAATCCAAATCCTACTCTTGCTCTCGCTCTTGATTCACACCTACTGATGGAAGACCATCATGAGCCATAACTAGCTCAATTTGATTTGATTAAGTCATTAAATGCTCCTTCATAACCGCCAGAGGACTGTAATTCATTGCATAATCATTCTGAGAGAAAGACAAGAAAATAGGGTTAAAGTTGTAAATTTACCATCATATCTTGAATGCAGAATAACCATGGGTTTTCTCAGGGGTTAATTAAGGGTCAAATGACCCTAAAAGGCTAACAAGTGGGCTAGAATAGACAGAAAAGTATTTTCACGTGTTTTGAGATTTAAATGACTTCTGAAACCCTAAAAAAAACTTGCATAATTAACTGAGGTTCTAGTCAGGATAAAATTCACCTAAACCCTCTAAAATTTATATAAAAATATTCTTTAGCGTTTGGTACCTTAATTAGACCATCAGAACCCATCTTGACCCAAAACAGAGTCTCAGATTGACAGTTACCCTAATTTGGGTTTTTGCATATATTACCTAGTCAAACTTGGTCAAAACTAAAATCCAACTTCACCATTGAATTCATTAGGTCCAAATTAGATTTGTATGAAAATGTGGGCTTAATCTGCGATCATCTTGACTTAGTTTACAATTTGCTCCTGTCTGATTGTTTTACATCACAATATGCCCTTAACTTTCAAAATCCTTACAAAAAAGCCCCTAACTTTATCATCATTTTCATAAATAGGTCCCCACGCCATTTTTGGAAGGTTAAACCTTCATCGTCGAGTTTCAAGCGAGGATTTTTTGCTCGATTCTCAATCAATCCCTCCCAAAATTGGTACGGGGATTCCTTGGGAAGTTACCTTCCATTTGAGCCATTCCTTGGGCTCTAAGTCTTTCCCAAAAGGCCATGCGAACCTTTCAAAGTTTCGGGTATCCTATTTCACATGACCTTTCAAAGGGCTTCATATGGCCTATAAAAGAACCCCTGTCGCACGACCAAGTTTTTCAGCAAGTCTTGGCTTGTCAAACGGCCCTAAAAACCTATCTCCAACCACTGTAGACCCCTACTCTGGCGACCTTCCTCGATCCCCCTCCTCCAGCCATCCAACCATCAAATTGGACGGCCTAAGCTCTTCCTCTCTTCCTCGCGACCCTCCCCAGCCAAAGGGAGGGCGTTCCTCTACCTACTTCACCGTCGCCACCTCGCCGTCTCTACTTCCTTCTCCGACTCCGGTCGACCAACACCGGAGCCCTCCGCCTCTCTACTACATCGTTAAGTCTCTCTATCTCTCCCTTTCCCTCTCTACACTATTTTTCCATCCTTGCAACACAAGCACGACCACCGCTTCTCCCCCAACGCCGTCATCTTCTCCGCCTCCGGCGATGCTCCGACAATGCCTACTTACCGCCACACTGCTCGAAACTCGCTGCTACCACCCCCATCAGCTTCGACACAACTCCACCAACTAAAGCCCTAACCTAAATCCACATATTGCTTACCCTAATCACCTGTCGAACTCCACACTCACCTCACTGCCATCTTGAGTTCATCTGACCTCTTCACTCACTCCCGCGCACCACTAAGGCCACCATCATGTTCACCGTCCTCAGACGATCCTCCTGAGCATATTTGATGTGGTCGTGAGGCCGTTCTTGTGCTTACAGGTCCTCCATCGGAGCTCCACCACCACCCTAGCTGCACCGACCATGCCTTCAGTACTCCGACCACATCCGCTCTAGGTTTCTTCCCAAGTTCACGCGGAGTGGTCTCAGAACCCTTCCCAGGTCCTTGACTGGGATCATCAGTGCCTACAGTTGCACCAATTGGAGGCTTCTTAACTACATTAGCACGCAAGGGTAGGACTTTAGTCCCACATCGGAAACAGACGAAGTGGCACAAGTGCTTAAATTGATTTTGTGATACAGGAACTTCACCTCAGTAGCATGGGGTGAGGTCCCATCGCACGTGCCCATGCACACCCTCACCTGCGCTCACGCCCTGCAAGTCTGGGCTTGATCCAATTATCCGGATACCCGGGTCTGGTTTGGTTTACTTGGTCTAAGAGAGGAAGAAGAGGAAAAGAGAGGAGAGGGGGGGTTTTGCTCTGCCACCCTCCTTTTGACTCTTGTGAGATCTGAAGAGGCCTTTGCCTCTGCTGGCATGCTAAGTCCTATGTTGCACCTTCTCTGAAGCTAAGGGAAGAAGAGGAAGAGAAGAAGAGAGAAACCTCTCCCCGAGGCTTGAAGAACTTGAAGAAGAAGAGGCCTTTGCCTCTGTTAAGGCGTCTGAGCCTAAATTTATCGTCTGATATCTGATACCTTGGTTCTGTTGGTTAAATTAAGTTGTGCTTGGCTTATCTGATCTGTTACTTTGAGTAGCTTGCTAAGCTTAACAATGTAGGGTAATTTGGTGATTCAAATCACCATTTTACCCTCTCTTCTTTTTGCATTATTGACATTGGATCTCATTTATATATCTTTATTGATTGGAAATTCTTACATCTTTGATTGTGATCTTGAGTATTAAATATCCACTTGCTCCCTACGTTCGACCTCGGATTTCATTCGAGTAATAAATTTTATATGTTTTCGCACTAATTCGAGCTATACTACAACGCGACAATTTTAAAACCCGTTTCAGAGCGACGAACACCTACATCAAAAATCAAAATAAGAGAGTGAAGACTCAAATAAAGCAAGAGAGATAGAATGAAAATCTAAGTCGTCCTCCCGAAGCCTCAACTCAACTCAAATTGGTTGAGCTTAAGCTACTTGACCTAAGCTAGCTAGCTTAGCTAGCTAGGTAGTCTTCGGGAAGACCAAATCCATCTCTCCTAAGCTCACCCTAGGTGTGTGTGACCTAGGGTAACTAGAGAAAGTGTGTGTTCACAAAATACTAAAAAGAACTTCAATAAAAATGCAAAGAATAAAATGAAAGGCACTTGAAGTTAAAAGAGACTAATGTTTACACTTCTACTTGGAGAGCTCATTTGTGTGGAGGAATTCCACACAAGTAATCCCCAAGTAGAGGAATGCTTGTGCTATAAATAAAAATAAGAAAACACAAAAATGTAAACTAGTCTCTTGATATGAAGAAGAAGAAGACGATCTTGCTCCAACACAGCTGCTCCCGCTCTTGAAAATATGCTCCTCCTGCTCCAAGTATCCTCCTCCTATCTCCTCCAAGGTGGACGTTCTCCACCCTTTGTTCTCCTCTGCCTAGTCATCCCCTTTGGTGTTGCTCCTTGGCTTGGTCCTAGGTAGAAGGGAGAAGAAGGCACAAAGGAAGCATGTGATGGCTTCCTTAATCTTCTTGTCTCTACTCCTCCTTTGGACGTCTACTATGGTAGATATGGTAGGAAATTATGATAGCCATGTTGGTGCAAGGGCACCATGATCGTTGATTTTGATGATAACAAAGCATTTGTTATTTAACATTTACATTAAGTTTAAGATTTTAGGATAAATGCAAATGGAAGCAAGTGTGAAGGAGCTCAAGCTCGCATCCATAGCTGATTGGAGGAGCTTGATGGAGGAGAAGAGAAGATCGAGCTTCGCATGGAGCGAAAGCGTGAAGAAGAAGAATATGATAGGTATTTTCTTTCTTGTATTTTGTACTTGTACTTTGCTCTTTTGTTTCCTTATATTCTTGTTAAAGAGCTCAAAGTACCATACCTTAGTCCTAGGAACACCTTCCAATCCTTAGGACACTGAGATAAACTTAGCAATAACTTAGAAAATGTAAATAGGCATCAAACAACCTAATCAAATGTCCAATATAGACATCAGACGTAAGATCATAGACTTTAAGATGTTTGACATTTTGTCTAGACGTCCAATGACTTAGGCTGCAAACAAAGATCTGTGACCATGACCATTGGACGTCCAGCCCTTAGTCTAGACGTCATAGAAGATGTTTAATGACCTTACCAAACGTCTAAAAAAGGACCATTGACCTATCAGGAGAAAATCTTCGAGAATCACCTGTTGCTTATTTTAATAGTATTATCAAACGTCCGTAGACCTGTCCAGACATCTGATAAAGAGACGTATCCCCATATTTGACCCAAATCTTGATTTGTCAGGCCATAAAGCCGTTAGCTTCTCGGGAAATTAGTTCCTGCAAAGAATCCTCAGACCAGACATCCAGACATTATTTTAGACGTCTGACCTGTTGTTTGACCAATATACACTAGAACCCTGTTTAGATCTAGTTTAATTCCAAGAACCAAACCTGCTTAAATAAGACATCCGATAAGATCAGCAGATGTCTTAAAATAGCACTTCAGACGTCCACTAAGATCCCTGTTTAGATCCAATAGAATCGGGGACTCTGACACTTTAAATCAGACATCAAAAATTGTCATCAGACATCTTAACAGATGTCTGACCAGAATATTAGACGTCTGATAACTTTGTTAGAGTCATAATGGCCCTAATTTTGTTGGGATTTTGGCTTAATCTTTTGAGATCTTTTTTCAACATCTACCCAAGCCTTCCAAGGCCTTCTAAACCCTTCTTAAGACCTTTATAAATAAACGAGTACCCTTCCTAAGACACATACACCTAGGGATACTACTTCCACCACTGTTTGTGTCAAAGAAAGAGAAATCAACAAGAAGATAAACTCTACCATTGTTCTCCAAGCCTTATTCCATACATCTGAGGGTACCAAACCTTTGCTGCACTTCACGCCGAATCTCTTCCATCTAAGGGAAGTTTCTCAGCTTATAGAAGCTTAGGTTTAATCCTTACTTTCAGGCTCTATAGGTATTTCTTTTTCTTTTATATTTGGTTGGGCATTCATGTGGTGAATTCTCGTCTCCTTTGCGAGACAAAATACTTTTCATGGAGAAGAGTGATTTTGAGATACGCTACCCTCGGGTTAAGTAGCGTGGTTGTACGAGGTTGTACTACCCTCATTGAAGTAGTACGTTGGTGGATTTTGATCTACTCAGTAGATCGGAAAATCCTAAGTCAAGAGGCTTAGGTGGTGGTTTTCACCTGGTTTGGGTTTCCACCTAAAAATACTTATCTCATTTGTGGTGAATTGTATTTACGTAATTGATTGTTATTTTATTTCTGCATATTTTTTATACCACACTATTCACCCCCCCTCTAGTCTAGAATTTCAAGCCAAAGATGGGTATTTTTGGTGGTAGGAAGGGATATAAATAGGAAGGGAAGGAGCAGGCGGCATTGGATTATGGATGGCTAGGATGGGTTTATTGGTGGGTGGTTATGGGATGTAGGGTTAGGATTACTTGGTGCCAACCTAAAGGGTCTCTAGGGTGGTGGTTAAGGTTGTTGGCCACCCTTGGTAGACGTCCATGGGTGTAGGGTTGTGTGTGTTTGGCGCCACCTATGGGAGGTTCTAGAAGGGAAGGAGGCGAGGGATAGGATGGTTTAGGTGACGATGTGTAGAGTAGATATGACTCCTTGTTTTGGCGCCAAAACAAGGAGGTAGTTATGGTGGTTTGGTGGCAAGTTTATGGTGGCTTGTGGTGGTTGTGATGCAATGAGAGGGTGTGTCTAGGTTGGCACCAAAATGAGGTAGGAGTAGGTGGAGCTAACTGGCATATTTGGTGGAGCTTAGGTAGTAGGGTAGTGGGGTAGTGGATGACCATAGTAGAGGAGGTGGAGCTAAGCTAAGCGAGCTTAGCTAGTATGGTAGTAGAGGATGAGCTAGGGTTTAGTTGAGAAGAAGGAGGCTTGAGCTGCTCTGAAGCTTGCTGGAGCTGACTGTTGTTGAAGAGGACTACATTGAGCTCATTAGCTAGATTAGCTAGCTAGTTCTTTGCTAGCTGCTAAACCAAGCTAATGTAAGCTAGCTTCTACTATTGTGAGATGAGAGCTAGATCCGATCTTCTCGAAGACTACCTAACTAGCTAAGCTAGCTAGCTTAGGTCAAGTAGCTAAGCTCAACCAAGCTGAGCTGAGTTGAGTCTTCAGGAGCTGGACTTGAGCTAGCCTGAGCTGGTTGAGGACTTCTTTAGCTAACTAGGCTTAACTAGTTGATAGTAGTAGCTAGGCCTGATTAGGTGGAGCTTCCATGAGTTGGATGGAGCTGGGAGGAGTTGAAATGGAGTTGGAATCAAGTGAGTTGAGCTGGCCTAAGCTGCCATTCAACTGACGTGAGCTAAATGGATCTAAGATGAGCTAAACCTAACTAAGTTGAGCTGGAGTGAGGTGGAATCTAGCTGAGTTGAGCTGGATTCAAATGAGATCTAGCTGAATTGACCTTCTCCTTCATTTTCTGCCCTTCTTAATGCCAAGGTTTGTGAGATATTCTAAATATGTTCATCCCTAAAAATGAAATAAAGATGTAAAACAACAAAAGCTATGCAATGCATGCTATTGGAGCAGAAATTCTACCAAAAAGGTTTGAGTTTTGAAAACTCGTCATTGTAGTGTGATTTGCGAGGAAATCCATCAACAAATAAATTTTATCGAAACTCGAAAAGAATTGCGGGTCGAACATAGGGAGGCAGACATTTGATTAAAAACTGCATTTGTTTTATTGTCACGAAGCAGATTAGTTGGTCGAATTAAATCTAAACTAGCTATCTACTTAAAAAATAATTAATAGAAGAGAGAAAGAATAATACAAATAAAGACAAAATAGAGAGAGAATGAACAAGAATTTCATAACCACATTATCATGTCTATTACAACTAACCACTATAGTAGAAAGTGGGAAATCTACACTAGAAAGCGGTAAATCTACTCTAGAAATTAGAAAAGAGAAGGTGGAGAGAAGTTATCCACCTTGACGACTACTTGGAGGATGAGCCACGTTGACGGAGCGCCCAGATGAAGATGGTAAGATGCGGGACGAAGGAGAACGACGACGGACAACAAAGAATGGGGCAGGGCGATGTCGCAGCGGGATCCGCTTCCCGAATGGCGGTAAGAGGACCACCACAGAATGCTCCACGAATGGGATGAGAACGTGGAAAAATTATATTTTTAACTCTAGAGGTGCATCTCGGGTTTAGGACAAGCTCTTAGAGCTTTGGAATGGGTAAGAGAAGAGAGGAAGGGATGAAGAATTCAAGTGGTATGGGTCTTCTTTTATAATTGCAAGGATTGAGGCAATTTGGTCATTTTATGCTTAAAAACATTAACTCAGGGTCTTTAGTAACAGATTTAAGCGTCACTAAACCTCCTAAACGTGGGCGTAAGTTGCACGCACGCCACACCTCCTCCTCTCCCTACGCTCAAAATGCATGCGCACGATTGAACAATCTCAGCCGTTCGATCTTACAATTGGCAGCTGAGAATGCATCGCGCTGCACCTTCATAACGCCTCCCCCGCATGCGATGGCACGTTAGATTGCGCATCATCGCACACGTACACGTTCGGCATTCATCCGTCGCTCCACGTGGCAACCCTGCTATCGCACGATCTAAATCCGAAGGAGGAATTTGGTCACACCAGCGCTTGCGCTCGATTTTAGGCACGTGGGGACTCGACCTCGCGACCTCTGCTTCACGTAAGGGCATTCGCCCACTATGCCAAGCCACCCTTTGCAGCGTGCTTTTGGTTTTGAGCTCTGGTGCCCTTGGCCATTGGATCTAGTCCAACGACTGAGATTGATCAAGCCGTTGATGAGGGAGAGAGGGCAGCGGGTGTTCATGGCCAATGTGGGTGGCTGAGATGGCGCTACGTGGTGCCATCTTGGCCGTTCATCTCCTGTGCCTTGTAGATGGTGCCACGGATGTCGGATTGGATCAATTTTCATGCCGTTGGGCTGCGATCGTCGATCTAAACCCATCCATGCTGTCGGATTTGCCATCTGATGTATGGATTTACACCATCTTGGCCCCTTGACCTCTGATCTTTCTCAGAGTACATCTGATGCTACAGAAGTTCGATCAGGGCAATCTTGGAGTCGTTGAACTAAAATCGTCACCCTAATCAGATCTGTATGGTTGGATTTCAATCCGAAGCCCCGATTAAATGTCACCCTATCACCTGACCATAAAAATGAGAAACTAACCTAAAATTTATACAACCTAACCTAAATGCAAGATGATGCATGTTATGCAATATTATTAATGTACGATGCAACTATATTCCTAAGAACATGCATAAATAGACGATTTCTGTGATATAAACATGTTAACATCACATGCCTATCCTAGGAAATGCCTAAATGCAACCCAAAATCATAATGCAATGTGCAAAACCTAAGAGCTAGATGTGTTTTTAGGCATAATAGTAACGATAAACTGGCGTTTATCACACCCCCATGCTTATCTTTTTGCTAATCTCTTAACATAATTGAATTTTGCAAAAATAATTTTCGGAAAAACTAATTTTTTTACTTTTGAAGAAAACATTACTATGAGACTTTGGTTGATTGAGAATAAGGAAGGTACCGGATTTGTTAAGGATAAAACATCAGGCTTCGTCTTTGGATCCAAGGGTTAGATTAACTAGGTGTTGAATGCAGAAAACTACGCGTTCGCAATTGGATTTGAAAACCCATTATTGTAGTTCGAGTAGCGAAGAAATCCGTTCAACAAATAAAATTTATACCAAAAAATCTATAAAGAAATTCCGGATCGAACACAGGGACGCTACGTCGATCAAAATTTGCAATTATAATTTTTTTATATTTTTATTTAAAGGGTGAAATAATCACAATGGAAGCAATATAAACAATAAGAGAGAGAGAAAGAACAATCACTTGATATTGAATAATGTTTTTACAACTAAGAAAGCGAGAAATGATTACACTAGAAAGCGGGAAATTGTTACAACTAGAAAGCAGGAAAATTCTACTCAATAAAGCGAAAAAAGAAGGGAGAAGTTATCCTCCTCGACGATCACTTGGAGGACGAGTCGGACAGGGCAACGCCTAGAAGATGAGGAATGGAGCGGGAAGAAGGAGGACAAAGCAGGAGGAATGGGAACAAAGGAACACGTTGTCGTCGTCGTGGGATCCGCTTCCGGAACAGGGGTGAAAACTTGGTTTTAGCTTTTGAGGAGCATCCCGGGTGTGGGACAAGCTTCTCTTAAGCTTTGGAGAGGGAGAGAGGAGAAGGAAGGGATGAGAAATTCGTAGGGTAGGGGTCTCCTTTTATAGTTGCAAGGAGTGGGGGCATTTTGGTCATTACATCATTAAAAACATTAATTTGAGACTTTTAGTGACGGATAAATCCGTCACTAAAGGCATAAATGTGGCTAACGTGCGCACGCCACGTGCATGCCCCCTCGCCTTTGTTGCCTCAACGCCTATGCACAACCACGCATGCTCAGCCTTCCGATCAAGAGATCGGACGGCTTAAACTGCTCCTCGCCAGCGCCACGCACCAGCATGCGATCGGGAGTTCGCACTACGCGTCTGATCGCACGTGGGCACTATCGGCTGATCCCTGCCGCTCGATGCGAATCGCACACCTTCGATTGCACGCCCGCACGTGAGGAGGCAACGCTACACTTGCAAATCGAACTCGCACCTCCTACCTTCGCGGCGCCTTAACCACTGTGCTTTGTGTGCGGTTGAGAAGCATGGATGAATTTGTGCGTGCGTGCGTGCAGTTGTTGGATGAGCATCCAACGGTGTGGATTCGACGAGTGATTGAAGAAGAGAAGTGGAGGCGGGTCCTTGGGATCGATTGGGTGGCTGAGATGGTGCCACATGGCACCATCTTGGCCATCCATCTTCTGAGTGTTGCAGATGGTGCACGGATGTTGGATTGGACCGATTTTTGTGTCGTTAGGATGCAATTGTTGATCTGAACCCATCCGTGCGGTCGGATTTGTCATCTGAGGTATGGATTAACACCATCTTAGCCCTTGATCTTTAGGATTCCTCGGTCCCTATCTGGTGCTACGGATGTTCGATCAGGGCGATCTTGGAGTCGTTGAACTCCAATTGTTGTCCTGATCAGATCTGTACGATTGGATCTTCGATCTGAGGCCCCAATTAACAAATTTCTTTGTCCCTAGCCATAAAAAGGAGACAATTATTATACAATTTATATAACTTAACCTAAATGCATGATTATGCATGTTAAGCACTATTTCCAATGTATAATGCTAATGTGACACTAAGAACATGCATTAATAGACATTTTAGGTTAATCAGATGTATGCACATCACACCCTCATGCCTATCCGTTGCTAGTCCCTAGCAAAAACTACATGCTATTTATAAAAGAATTAGGTTGGATTACTCGGGCACAAATCATTTTCAACATTAAGAAATTTTTACTTAGGACCTGAACTTTTAAAGACACAATAGCGCCCGGGTATCTACCAAAATGCAGACTGCCTCAAGCCCTGGCCTTAGTCAAAGAAAGATTGCTTTTTCTCTTTTTCTTCTTTTCTATTTTTTTTGGATTTTTGAGTTTAGGGTTATAGAGTGGCTTTCTACGGCCACTCAACCCACCCAAGATTTGATGAGAACCCTAAGTTCTAAGCATATGTTTGTGAATGTGATAGACTCGTTGAACGACAATCAGAACGGACTTCGGGTTTCTACGCCCCTAGGTGACCTTAAAAAGAGAGTTCTACCTAAAGGTGTATCTTTACGACAGGTAGCTTTCTCCCTACTTTTATTTTTTATGGGGTCAACACAAGGGTGAGTCCAATGTATATCTCCCTAGTTTATTCTACTTCTCTGCTTCTTCCTAAGTGTTTTTGGAATTTCTAGTGCATCTCTTAAGCTGGGTTCTGGACAATCGGTCGATAAGCTGTTACCACCGACAACTTGCCAGCCGTATTCGTGCGGCGAAGTGTGACTTATTTCTTTTTGTTTCTTTTTCTTTCTTTTCTCCTTTTCTTTTTCTTTTTCTTTTTCTTTTCTTTTTGACTTTCTTTTTTTTTTAAGTAGGTGGCTTCCCTGGTCTAAGATTTACCTAAAGGCAGCAAAAAGAGAGTGGTCTTGTGACTGGGCTTTGGACAACCTACCTATGGGCTGTTACCCATGATAACTTGCCAGCCATATCACCCTAGAAGGTTCATTAGCTACCCAATTTCCATTAAAATCGTCGAACAACGAGTCAGTGACAAATAGTGTGTAGATGCTTAAACTTAAAGTTCCCTCAAATTAGAAGGCAGGTTGATAAGTTGTGTACTTATCACCCAAACTTATTTAATCAAATTAAAATAGAATTCAGGATGGCGAGGACTCGAAAAACAAATCCTCATTTTAGTGGATACCCAGGCTGATTAAGCCCAAAGACCTGAAGGGTCTCAGTGTTCAGATCTTACTGTAATATTTCCTAAGATTGAAAGGTCTTAATGTTCAAGTATTCCATCTTAATTCAAAAGTTTTTTTTATGTATATTTAAGAAAATAGATAGAATTTACAAAAATTCCACAGAGCTGACAAAAAGATTCAGAAATGAATCCACCCCCCCATGCCTAGCAAATGCAATGTCCACATTGAAAATAAAAGACATGAAAGGAAGGGTATAATGCAGAAGATATCACCTGAATATGAAGCTCGAGTCAGCTCTAAGTCAGACTGTACAACTACCGAGTTTAATGCCGTCAGCTAGGCAAAGTCCAGCCAAAGAAGTCACAACATAGCTAGAGCATCCGTGTTTAAGATGGGTTCTAGAATAGTACGGTCAATAACAGGTTTCAGACATTGACCGTTGACTTTGAATGAATTACCCGTCTTCGGGTCAAAGATTTGAACAGCTTCATTTAGAAATAACTTATCGATAATGAACGGGCTGTTCCATTTCGACCTAAGTTTGCCGAGAAATAGCTTAAGTCGAGAATCGAAGAGCCAGACCTTCTGGTTCGGCTCAAAGCTCTTGCGGGAAATCAATTGGTCATGAAGAGATTTGGTCCGAGCCTTGTAAATCTTGGCATTCTCATACGCATCATTTCTAAGCTCCTCCAACTCAGATAGTTGGAGTTTTTTGGTCTTCCCGGCTAAACTCAGATCTAGATTGCACTGCTTGATTACCTAGAATGCCCTATGTTCAACCTCCACAAGTAAATGGCATGCCTTTCCATACACTAGACGAAATGGAGACATGCCGATGGGCATTTTATACGCCATACGGTAGGCCCAAAGAGCATCCTCAAGCTTTTGAGTCCAGTCTTTGCGATCAGGCCTAACCGTTTTCTGCAAAATATTCTTGATCTCCTGATTGGAGATCTCAGCCTGTCCATTCGTCTGGGGATGGTAAGGTGTGAAGATTCTGTGATTAACCTCGTACTTTGCCAACAAATTATGGAACTGGGCATTAGTGAAATGAGTGCCACCATCGCTGATGATGGCCCTCGAAATCCCAAACTGACTGAAAATGTTCTTCTTGACGAAATCTATGACCACCTTGTGGTCATTGGTTCGGGTGGGAATAGCCTCGATCCACTTGGGCACATAATCAACAGTGACAAGAATGTACTGATGTCCAAATGAAGGGAGGAAGGGTCCCATGAAATCGATGCCCCAAATGTCGAAGATTTCGATGGGAAGAATCGGGTTTAGGGGCATCATGTCTCTCTTAGTCATGCTCCCAATTGTCTGGCATCGGGAACACGACCTCGAGAATTCCTGGGCATCCTTGAATAAAGATGGCCAATAGAATCCTGATTGCAAAATTTTTGCAGCCGTTTTTTCTCGGAGAAGTGTCCACCACATGCAGATGCATGCCAAAACTCGAGTATACTCTTGAATTCATTCTCCGGAATGCATCAGCGAATAATCTGATCAGAGCCGATGCGGTACAGTTCAGGGTCCTCCCAGAAGTAATATTTAGCCTCAGATTTGAGTCTATCCCATTATTGCTTGGTCCAATTCTGGGGGATTTGACCAACGGCCAAATAGTTGACGATGTCAGCAAACCATGGGGTTTGAACACCTGAAACTGTAAGGATGTCTCGTCCGGAAAAGTGTCAGCAATCAGAATGTCTAGATGAGATGAATCACTCAGAAGTCTCGACAGATGATCCGCCATCACATTCTGTACCCCGAATTTATCCTTGATTTCAAGATTAAATTCTTAAAGCAGAAAAATCCAACAATTAAGCTGGGGTTTGGCATCCTTTTTGGCCAAGAGATGTCTCAAGGTCGAGTTGCCGGTATATATGATGATGTGAGACCCTAAGAGATAAGCCCTAAATTTTTCCAAAGCAAATACTACAGCTAGTAATTCCTTCTCAGTAATAGTGTAGCTCCTCTAGGCCTTGTCCAGAGTTTTATTAGCGTAGTAAATGATAGAAGGCTTCCTGTCAACTTTCTAACCCAAAACAGCCCCGACCGCGTAATCAGAAGCATCGGTCATGATCTCAAAAGGGGTTGTCCAAACCGATGGTTGCAACACCAGAGCATAAGTGACTACCATTTTAAGAAAATCAAATGCCTTACGGCATGATTCGTCGAAATCAAACAGCATTTCTTTGGCAAGAAGATTGCTTAGAGGATGAGCAACCTTTGAAAAGTCCTTAATGAATCTCCTGTAGAATCCCACATGACAAAGAAATGATCGAATTTGTTTGACAGATGTGGGAGGAGGAAGTTTAACGATAGCATCAACCTTACCTTTGTCTACTTCGATTCCCCGTTCAAAGATTACATGACCCAAGACGATGCCTTCTTGTGTCATGCAATGACTCTTTTCCTAGCTAAGGACCAGTCTTGTTTTGATGCAAAGTTTAAGAATCATTTCAAGATTAGCTAGACAAGAGTCAAACGATTCTCCAAAAATAGAGAAATCATCCATGAAGACTTCCATAAACTCTCCCACCATGTCAGAGAATATGGCCAGCATACACCTTTGAAAAGTCACAGGTGTATTGCATAAGCCAAATGGCATCTTATGGAAAGCAAAGGTTCCATACGGACAGGTGAAAGTAGTTTTTTCCTTATCCTCATGATGGATAGGGACTTGGTTGTTTCCCGAGTAGCCATCAAGGAAACAGAAGTACTTCTACCTGGCTAGTCTTTCAAGGATTTGATCAATAAAAGGCAGAGGGAAATGATCCTTTTTCGTGGTTGTGTTCAACTTCCTGTAATCAATACAAACTCTCCAAGAGGAAGCTGAACGAGTAGTAATAGATTCTCCTTTCTCATTGGTCACAACGATAATCCCAGCTTTCTTGGGAACAATCTGCATGGGAATTATCGAAGGATTATCAGAGATTGGATAAATGATTCCTGCATCAAGCCACTTGACAATCTCCTTCTTGACCACTTCTCACATATTTGGATTTAATCTCCTCTGTATCTGGCGAGAAAGGAGGGATCCATCTTCCAAAAAAATTTTGTGATTGCAATAAGATGGCTCAATCCCCATAAGGTCATGAATGGTCCAACCAATTGCCTCCTTGTGTTCCTTTATGACCTTAATCAGTTTAATCTCCTGCTCCTTTGTTAATTTAGCACTGATAATCACAGGGAGCATCTTATGTGGTCCTAAAAACTGATATTTCAGATTCTCAGGCAATGGTTTCAGTTCAAGCTGGGGCGGGTTGATGATTGAAGGTAAAGAAGATGCTGATGAAGACTCATCAAGAGGAAGAGGTTGAGAGTGAACAAAATCAATAACCTCTTCAGAAGATGGCGAGTCTGCCGTAGAGGGTTGTGGGTCCAATTCAACATCAGAGGTGGAACTTTCAAATGTAGAAACCACCATACAAGTTTCGATATTCACATTATCATCCTCAAGTTCCTCAATAAATCCACAATCCTCAAATTTATTAATCACCTTAAAAATATCCAATTTCATTCTTTGATCCCCAAAGGTGATTTTCATGCTACCGCTTTCACAGTTAATGTTGGCCTTGGCGTAGCCAGGAACGGATGCCCCAAAATGATGGGCGTGTTCCTCAGATTTTCAGGTACATCCATGTCAAGGACAAGGAAACCTACAGGAAAATAGAAATCCTTAACCTTAACAATAACATCTTCAATAATGCCTCACAGATTTGTGACTAATGGGAACACCATCATGAGCCCTAACTAGCTCATTTTGACTCAGGAAAGAGAACAAAAGCTCCTACATAACCAACTGGAGGTCCTAACTCAAGGAATAACCCTTTTGAAAGAAAAGTAAGAAATAAGGGGTAAAACTGTAATTTTACCATTGTAGTACAACAACAGGTTTTCTCATGGGCTAAACACAGGTCAAATGATCTTAACAAGATAAAAAGTGGGTTGCTTCAAACAGAAAAGGGTTCATGTGAAATCTGGGAATTAAATGACTTCTTGTAACCCTAACACAGACCCACTTAATTTAATAAGGTTCTAGGCAAGATAAAATTTACCTAAACCCTCTAAAATTCATGTAAAAATATTCTCTAGGGTTTATAACTTTCAATTTGGCCCTTAGAACCTGTTTTGACCTAAATTGGGATCTCAATCAAATGTTTGTCCTAAATTAGGTTTTTGTGTAAATTGCCCAGTCAAACGTGGTCAAATCTAAAATCCAACTTCACCATTGGATTCTTTAGGTCTAAATTAGTTTTGTACCAAAATTTGGACCTAAGGGGAATTCACCTTGACCGACTTTGTAAACAGGTCCAGCCTAATTACATTTCTACCCCTAACTTTTGAAAACTTCTGCAAAAATTCCCCTAACTTCCTCATCATTCTTTTCAATTAGGTCCCTCCACCATTACAGTGGAGGGAATCCTACTCCGGCGAGGTATCGAGGTAAAGAACTTCCTGATTCCTTAGAGAATCCCTTTCAAAATTGAAAGGGAGATTCTCTAAGAAATCTCCTCTCATGTGAACCCATTATTGAGCCCTAATTCCTACCCAATCTCTCATGCGAACGCATGAGATTTGGGTCTCTCAGAGTTTCTATCTCCGGCGACATGGCCGTGCTTGGAAGCTTGGCTTCCAAGCATAAAACCAACCTCCAAGGCCTATATAAGAAACCCTAAATCATTCCACACCTCCTTAGCTTGGATTTGGGCCGATCCACCCCACCTTCTTCTCTCCTCGCTAGCTACAATTTCTCCACAAGCTCCGGTGGCTCCATCCTCTCTATCTCGTCACCCAACCATAATACCAGTGGTTGGGTTACCTTCTTTGTATTTATCCGCATCGGCCAAACCAGCCTGACGCCGCCTCTACCCCTGTCGTCGCCGCCGCCTCACCAACGGAGAGCTTCGTCTCCGACGACGGCAAACATGAGTCGTCTGCCATCCGTGCCTCCTTCATCCTTAGACTAGGTCAGATACTTCCTCTCTCCCTCCTCTTCTCGTTCCCCCTCTTTATTTCTTAAAACATGCCTCAACACTCGCAACCACCACCACCTTCTCCACCTCTGGCCAAACCTCCGGCAAGGTGTTCCTGCCGCTCCACACTTCCATCCGCCTCGCCAACTACCTCACAAGCTCTGCTACACCTCACTGACCCTAACCCCTCACTCTATTCACCACATCAAGCCCCCAGAACGCCCCTCGAACACACCCACCTTTGCACCCACAGGGTGACTTAGGCACGCACGCTCAGGCCACCCCACGCCACGCCGACCACCGTACCACCTTCGCCGTGTTCAGGCGAAGCTCCTTGCATTTTCTGTCGAAGCCACAAGGCCATTTTCTTGCTGACAGGTTTGAGGCCTTCGCCACCATTGACGAAGCAAGAAGCTTGCTTGAGAGCTTCATCCAGGACTCCTCGCTCCAGGCCCCAGGTCGCGCAGATTCCTTTCGCGCTCATCTTCAGCCTAGCAACTGGCATCGACGCCCCCGCAGCTGCTGCAATTAGAGGGAACATCTGCTGCGGGCGCTTGCAACGAAGGTGGAACAACATGTTGGACCCTAGTTCCATCTCTCTTCTGTGTTTTGATGTTAACAAAATCATTTTAAATTCTAATATGTTTATAAAGTAATTACAGGTCAAAAGAATCTGTGGATGCAAGCAAAAAGATTGCACATGAAGGAAGAAGTTTTGAAGACTTTAGTTTTTATTGTATCTTAGAATTTTTGTATGTCTCCAAACAAGTAAAACATAATCTAGGTGTTAAAATCAAAGTAGAGATAACTAGGATTCAGAATATCGTTCATTTACTCGGTTCTTAACTCAAAATCGACTCTTTCAAAACAAAGTCGCCTAGAGTAGATTGGATTTCTCTAATTGATTCACACTAATGATCTTTGGTACTTTCTAAGCACAGGTTTGGACCTAAGTTCCAAACTGTGAACATCAAGCACCGGTACTCATCATGAGTACCGGTATTAAGTGGTCACAGTTTGTGAACTGGGTTTTGCCTGGACATTACAAGTACCAGTACTCATCATGAGTACCGGTACATGTAGGTCACAGGACCTAAGTCTGTGCGTCACAAGTATCGGTACTCACAATGAGTACCGGTACCCAGTGATTTGGCTGTACTGACTGTATGTAGTCAGTATCGATACCAAGAGTTCAGTACCGGTATCAACTAACCGTTGTGACTAGTCTAAATGGCTAGTTTGCAATTAATCATATTTCTAATGTTCCTAAAATACCCCTAACGGCTAGAATTCATGGGAGAGGTGATTAGTGGCCTATATAAGCACTCTTTGAGTGTTGTTTTACACACATCTCTAAAAAGAATCATACTCTTGCCTACACCTTCAATTCTCAATTTTCAAGTGAAAAAGAGTTTGTTTTGTTGCATATCTTTCAAGGCCTCTCACCATTTGCAACAAATCATCAAAGGCGGTCGTATTTTTCTATATTCAATTGTTTGTTTTACGCCTTAGTTTTTCTTGTTAGATTTGGTTATACTTGTTATAAGATATACTCTTGTTGGAGACTTAGGAAATAGTTCTAAGCTTCTATTTACATTTTGCTTACACTTGTATCTTTATCTTTTTTTTATATCTTGTAATTGGGTTGAGGTAACCTGTTAATTACCTCTGATATTAGTAAATTGATTCCCTCTAAGTTGAGGGAATCGGGTTAAAAATCCTAAGTCAAGAGACTTAGGTAGTGGAGTACCTAGGTGAGGGGAACCACTATATATCTTGTGCCTTTGTTTTTGTGGTTTGTTTTGTCTTGCAATTTTTATTTCCCACACTATTCATCCCCCCTTCTAGTGTGCTTGTGATTTACAGATCCTACAGGTGGTATCAGAGCGAGTTACAAAAAGAAGTGACAATTCTCTTTCGCAATGGCATCTCCAGTAAGTGCACCGAAGGATAGTCATCCACACGTCCTCCTTACTTTGATGGGACGGACTATGGATACTGGAAGAGGAGGATGCAAATCTTCCTAAAGGCCATGGATGAGGACTCATGGATGTTTATCCAAGAGAAGTACATGGATCTGGAGCCACAAGAAGGAGTGGCATGGACGGCGGAACAAAAGAAAAGGATCGCTGGAAATGTGAAAGCGATGAACGCACTCTATTGTGAGTTATCAAGGGAATAATTTAACCGTATCTCCGCATGCGAGTCCAGATACGAGATATGGAACACACTGCAAGTCACCTTTGAAGGTACGAGTAAAGTTAAAGAAACACATATTTCTATTCTAACAGAAAGTTATGAGTGTTTCAAGATGCAGAAAGGTGAAACAATCAAAGGGATGTACACAAGATTTGGAGATATCGTGAATCCAATGAAGAATCTTGGAGTCAAGCTGAAGGAGGAACAACTTGTAAGGAAAATCTTAAGATCCCTTACAAGTGACTGGTCTCCAAAGACCACAGCCATTCAAGAGGCAAAAGATCTTTCTACTCTCTCCTTAGATGAGTTAATTGGAAGCCTCATGGCATATGAAGTCCAGTTGGAAAATATGAAGAAGAATGAAGAAAAATCCAAAAGCACGAAAAAGGAGCTTGCTTTCAAAGCTTTAAAAGAGGTATCGGACTTTGATGACTCAAATTCTGACAAAGAAGAAGAGCTTGCTCTTCTGACGAGAAGATTCATCCAAAAATAAGGTAAGAAAGTCAATAAATTTTCAAATGACATTATTTATTTTGAGTGCAAGAAGAAGGGGCATGTACGAAAAGATTGTCCAATGATCAAGAAGAAGGAAGAAAAAAAGGACAAAGAACTTGATCGAAAGAAAAAGAAGATTTCAAGAAAGGCATACAAGGCAACCTGGGATGACAGTGATTCCGACACAGAATCGTCTTCCGAAGAATCTGAAGAAACAGAAGTTGCACATCTTTGCTTAATGGCAAACGATGACAACTCGAAAAATGAGGTAGATTCTGAAGTCACCTTTAATGAATTAGTACAAGCATATGAAGATTTATATAATAAGGCTAGGATGATTAAAAAGGAAAATAAGGTTTTGCATGATAGTTATAGAACTCTAGAAATAAAGAAATCTTATTTGGAAATAGAATTAGATATGTCCAAAGAAACTTATAATCAATTACATGCAAAAATAGTAGAATTAGAAGATACTTATGAACACTTTGAGGACACTTTGAATAATTTAAAAACAACAACTAGGTTGAATACGGAATTTTGTAATAATTTGAAAGCTAAGTTCAATAATAAAAAGAATGCACAAAATAAATCACATGCACCTAGACATGCATGGATTTATCAAAAGGTCAAGAATCCTAAGAATTATAGATCTAACACTAAAGTGATTTATAAACCTAAGGATTTGAAAGGTAATAACCATCAAGGACCCAAAAGAAAATAGGTACCTAAAATAAATTTAATAAATTATCTTGCAGGTCAAAAAGGACAAATGGATCCTAGACAGTAGGTGTTCCAAGCACATGACGAGACACTCCAACCTCTTTATCAAATGGACCAAAATCGAAGATGGAGGACACGTCAAGTTGGGCGACAACAAACGTTGTCGCATTATTGGTGAAGGTACAATAGGAAACTCTTCTAAGCAGGTACGTAATGTTCTTTTAGTAGAAAACTTAAAACATGACCTGCTTAGTGTTAGTCAAATATGTGATAATGGATGTGATGCTTTGTTCACTAAAGTTGGATTTAAAATATTAAAAGAAGAAACAAATACGGTTTTAATTGAAAGCTTTAGATATGGAAATATCTATGCTCTTCATTTTTCAAAAGAGAAGTATGTAAAATGTCTACTTGCCTCCCATATTGAAGTAGATCTTTGGCACCGTAGGCTATGTCACATTAATCACAAACATCTTAATAGGTTAGCCAAAATTGAGTTGGTAAGGGGCCTACCTAAACTAACTTATAAGAAGGATGTTTTGTGTAAGTCGTGTGAACTCGGAAAAATGCACAAAGCCTCTTTTAAACCTAAAGACCTAGTTTCATCAACACGACCTTTAGAGTTGTTACACCTTGATCTATTTGGACCAACACGATTTGAGAGTCTAAATGGATCAAAATTTTGCCTAGTAATTATTGATGACTTCTCTAGGTTCACTTGGGTCATCTTCTTGAAACATAAGGATGACTCATTGGATTCCTTCCCAAGTCTTACTCGAAGACTTGAAAAGGAAAAATCATCCTCTATTCTTAGACTTAGGATTGATCATGGGGGTGAATTTGAAAATGAAAAATTTTCAGGTTTTTGTATCAATTCTGGCATAACCCATGAATTTTCATTTCCTCGGGCTCCATCTCAAAATGGTGTTGTAGAATGCAAGAATCGCACTCTATAAGAATGCGCCTGAACATTGCTCTTAGAGTCTGGGCTTCAAAAATATTTCTGGGCAGAAGCCATTATGTTATGTTCTAAATAGAACACTTTTAAGGCCTACTATTAAGAAAACTCCATATGAGCTTTATTATGAGAAGTCTCCTAGGATATCATATTTTAGGGTGTTTGGAAGTAGATGTTATTTATTAAACACCCCTGACTGGCTTGATAAGTTTGATGCTAAAGGTGATGAAGGCATTTTTATTGGCTATTCAACAAGAAGCAAAGCTTACCGAGTCTTTAATAAAAAGACTTTTGTCATTGAAGAATCCCTGCATGTTTCATTTGATGAAACAAACTTAGGTGAACCGAAACCAAATCATTTACTTCCTGATGATGAAGATACCCCCTCTATTGATGTATCAAAAATAGAAGATTCATGAAATGTACATGATCTTCCAAAAGAATGGATACACCATAAGGATCACCCTCAAGAATAGATTATTGGTGATATTGAACAAGGTGTAAAAACCCGATCTCACTTTAGAGGTGATTTTGTCCTTAATGCTTTTGTTTCACAACTTGAACCCAAGAAAGTTGATGAGGCATTAAAGGATGAATCATGGGTTGCAGCTATGTAGGAGGAGCTACTCCAATTTACTAGGAACAATGTATGGAACTTGGTACATGCTCCTGAGGTTAATTCCATCATTGGAACCAAGTGGGTGTTCCGAAATAAATTGGATGAATCTGGTTTAGTGATCAGGAATAAAGCCAGACTTGTAGCTCAAGACTATAACCAATAGGAGGATATTGACTTTGATGAGACATATGCTCCTGTTGCTCACTTGGAGTCCATACGGATGCTACTTGCCTTTGCAAGTGCAAAGGACTTCAAGCTATATCAAATGGATGCCAAGAGCGCTTTTCTTAAAGGTTATTGATGAGTCCATTTTAATGGACTATTGTTACGCCTAAGTTAACTTTAATCTTACCTTTTAGGTTTGTTAATAACTACATTAAGTTATAGAATATTTGCAAGCATCATTATTTAAGTTTACATCTATCTTATCGCATTCTATAACTTAATATGTAATGATTTTATGTTTTTATGTTGCAGGAATGATATTGGGAAAGAACAAGGAGGGGGGAATAAATTTCCCCAACAAATAGCTGGCTCAATCCCTTCCTCATCCTTCGGCCAGCCGCAACACCTCCCTCACAAATATCTAATCTCCCGCCGCCCTCCCTCAACAAATGAAGCCATATTTAGAAAGGATTTTGAAAATCCCTTGAAGGGCGGAAGAGAGAAGTTAAGAGGAGGCAGAGCAAAAGAGAGGGGGATCTTCGGGTGATCTTCTTCTCCCCCTGGCGAGGACCCAATTGTGAGAGGAGCGTGCACTGTGGGAAGACCGCTTGCACTGTGGACCATCACCGCCCCCCACCACCTACACTGCAAACGCTACATCAGCCTGCACCAAGCATCCATCCCCGCACTACTGCCAGGCGGCTGTAGTTGCTTCACCTTCCATCGCCCTCCCAAGAGCCCGCAGGCACTGCACCGCACCCCTCAGGCTCACCGCCCTTGCGCATTCTGCCTCGTAGGCGCATCCCCTCCAGCACCATCTTCGCTCCTGCACCTGCCTTACGTGCCCTCTGCAAACGCCCATGCCCCTTCAATGCCCCTCTCTAGCACTCTCCCACGGCTAGTAGACGCGCGCTGCACCCGCCTCCAAAGCGCGCGCTGTGCAGTGTTCCAGCAGCAGCACGTAAGGACACGCACTGCAGACCGCGCCTCTTGTCTTCTTCGTCTTCCTTGTTCTTCCAGCAGCAGCGCGCAAGAAGAACCCATTGCAGCAGCCGCACCTGTGCCCCTAGCACACACCCCACCTCTCACCTCAAGCCATGCCTCAGACTGCGCAACGCCTCAACGCACCCGCACGCGAGCGTGCAGCCACAGGCACGCCACAGGCCGCGTGCACACCATGTAGCAGAACCAAACGTCGGCGACGCACCTCCACCATCTGGCCGCCACCGTCCACCATCGGCCGCTGCGCCACCTCCATTTCGACGCCCGTCCTCCGGCGTGCCTCCATCGCTCATAGGCTGGCAGAAGATTCCTCCTCCATGCACGCAGAGAAGAGAGAAGGAAAACACTTTGTTTTCCTTCGCATTAAAAATTACCAATCATGCCATTTTGGAGGAACACTATTCATTTATTTAATGAATTAAATTATTGAGGTGAATTTGCATAGCCATCCTTCTATTTAATCAAAATTGCTTACATATGCATATCTCTCATGAATGATTTAATGCATGTCTTATATATTATGGTGAACAAGCTATATTTGAGAAATTAGTATTTACGGTGTTTACCAGTATAAAGATCATTATTTTACATGATATTATATAGTGGTGATTTTGCATATGCACCCTTGTATTCTTGATTAATTATTTGAAGCAAGAAATCATGTTGAAAACACGGGCACCAGTTAGTTTGCATACACATTGAGATTCCTAAATAAACGAAGCACAACGCACTAGTTTAAATAGGCTAATTCCTCCCTGTGGAGATGACCTAACTATTCGTGGTTAGATTCTAAAAATTAAAATGTTTTGAAAGGCGATTTTCTACCAAGTGATTAAATACAACGACACATCATTTTATGTTAAAGCTTTCAACGAAAACAAAGATCGCGCTTTCAAATGGCACCGTTGCTGGGGAGGAAACACGCCTATTAATTTTTTCAGGAATTTTATATTATTTTGATGTTATTTTAAAAGCTTTTCTGAATTATTGACATTGGTTCTCTTTATGTGCACGAATCGAACAACGAACGCGGCGGGTGCGCACGGCGGAGATGATCTTTTTGGTGGACCTTGATGCCACCTGAAAGCCAGCAATAGGAACACGTGGGCCTTGATCCCACGCACATAGGCTTACGGAGAGCCTATTTTTGATCTAGTCAGTAGAGCTTAGTTTAGATTTAGTTTAGACATTAGAATTTAATTATTTTCCTTTGGACCCTTGTCGGGTATTTTTGGGAACGTGTTCCCAGTGCATCTTTATTTCTATCGCTCTTGTATGCAGGAGCGTATTTTTGGGAGAGTGTTCCCATTTATTTAGATTATAGGACTATTTGAATTATTTAAACTGCATGTTTGTTAGTTAGTTAGATTAGGTCTGTTTGCTTATTATTATTATTAAAAAAAAAAAATCTAATTGCCTGCTAGAGGCTACATATCTATAGGACGACCATCTAGGATTGAACAAGCAGCATCTAGTTTATTTTTACTGCATTGCATTCATTATTGCACGAAGAAAGCTGGTGTAAGGTACGTCTTCTCTTAAGCATCAATTACCTGTCATGCATATGCATTGAACCTAAATCTAAGACCACTAAAGTGCTTGAATCAAATTAATTCAGTGGTCACTTTAAAAATTGGGACCGCTAAGAGGTTGGACTTTAAAATCTGTAACTGAAAATTGTGTGCAAAAGGATCTTGTTTGCGAAATTTCAAAAATCAAAACACGATCATATATTTGCACACCTGAGACACTATGCACCTCACACATAAGGTCACTAGATAAATTTCTACCTCTCCTCTTTTGCATCGCAAGGGAAGTTAGTCAGAAATCAACAAGCCTATCCACCAAGTTACTTCAGTTCCTCGTGTGTGGGCTGGATTCGAGACTTCCATCCCTTGCGAGTAGGTTATAGGCACCAGTGAAGGTTGGCCTAGGAAGTGTAATTTTTGCAAAACTTGTTTGACCACCAACTGAACGTTTAATTCTAAGACCTACAATCTACTAAAAGCAGATTCCATTGAATTTGCATTTGCTTTGACAGTAGAACTCTCTAGGAAGTTTCCGCTTGTATTCTGAATTCTTCTAAATCCTAAGAGAGTTAAAATTATTTTTCTTAAAGAAATGGATCACCCTTACTCCTATCATTTAGATTATCAGAGTCAATACTACCCATCTTTTAACCAGGATCCCATGCCCCGAGCGTATCCATCCTTTAATGGATACATTGACAATTCATGGGATCATTCATATTCCTATCCTGGGAGTACTGGCTTGATAACTCCCACTTTTGAGTAGAGCCTAGGAGCGGGATTTTCCAACCTTGAAATCCCTACTTCCATGCAACCAGAGCCTGAAATTGACAATCCTCCCCAACCTGATAATAGTAGCCTCTCCTCTTTTATAATAGAAATGAAAAAACAACAAAAGGAAATGATGGAATCAATGGGAGAGATGTTGAGGAATAGTCAACAGTTAAATGAAAAAATAAGATAGCTTAGCTACATGCTTCCCAATAATTCTTATCCCTACCCATACGACCATGATCATGAAAATAATTCTGAGGAAACCATTGACAATAGGGATCCAGTTTTATGTAGCTATCACTTAAACTCTCCTAATGAGACATGGCCATTAGAGGACAACGATCATGGTGATTATCCACCCGAGCTTTATTGGAGTCAAAAGCAAGGGAAGATGATACCTCTTGAAGACCTTGACCCCAATGACAGTATTCTCCTTACCCCTACCAACCCGGGTCAAGGTTGTATTGATCCTATCACTTCCCCTATTGATTATTTGGTGGAATCCGATTCTACCCTTAGTGAGCCTACTCCTAACCCTCCACTTAGGGAATCAACACCTACCATTCAGCATCCTGAGGATTTAAATGCACCTAATGAAGGTGACCCTAAGGGAATAGAGGATGATCAATTTTGGTCTCAGGGATATGAAGAGTCTATTTCAGAGGATGAGGATGCCCCAATAGAGGAACCTGGACTGAAAATCTGGAGTAAATCACAAGGAAATTATTTATCATTTAAGGATTTACCTCCAAAGGATATAAACAATATGGTCAAATCTAGATTCCTCCCTTCTTTTGAGAGTCATCCTCCATCAAAATAGGAGTTGATATTAGAGGAGGACGAACAAAATATTGAGAAGCCTATGGGAGACTCTCGAGGACAAAACACGTCAATTGAGGATTTATACCCCGAGAAGAATAACAAATTCAGTGATATAGGCATGTTCCAAAATATTAAGACTGACCCTCCTTTAGGAATAATTAAAGATACTGATCCAACTCCTATCTTCACTAATGAATCACATATACACCCCGACAAAAATCTGAGTGAACCAAACGAATCTGGGGATGAGCTTAATGATAATGATTCAGATATTTTGGCCCTGCCATCAAAGAGTTGTAATTTGGAGTCTACCCTTGATTCAAATATGACTTCCATCATTAATGCTAGGCAGGGTAATGTGCAATTGTCTACAACTGTTAGGGAGTGTACACAATCTGAATCATTATTGGAATTGGACTTGACACCGACTAAGCCCTTATTGGACTTAAGCATTACCTTCCAACACTACAAACAACCCTTATACTCCCTAACCGATCCTTGGCTCAGATCTCTGCTCATGTACATTCTTTCTGGAGAACATATCAGGCCAGTACATCCTCGGGTAGAATGGCGAGTGTGGATTGATGCTTGTACTTTTAGTCTTGCCATTCAAGGGTTTCAAATATTAATGTTTATATCTTTTAAAACCCGTCCTGCTTTAGAGGATCCTTGTTATCCTCCACTTATTCCATTTCGAGAGGTCCCTTTTCATATTCCTTTTATTATTCCTAGACCTCCCAAGGTAGCCAACAAGGTTCTTCACTTTCATATCTTCTGGTGAGCATCATCAGCTCGCCAACATCCGTGGCTACCTGTTTTCTAGGACCGCACTATTACGCATATTTTTAGGGCCTAACCTTTTCTGTCTGGCAGGTTCCTTCTAAGTCTGGCTACTAATAGAAAATGCAACGTGTTGGGAGGTCGTAGCTTGCATTTTTGATAAAAGCATCATAGTATAGTTGCGAAATACGATCCAACAAAGATATTGTTTTGAAAATAACGAGACTTTGAGTCCTGGTCGTTCATCTCTGGGAGGCGTTGTTTTTGTTTTTGAAATCGATCTTAAAGCCGCTCTACTTTATTTAAACGACATGCTGGTGCGTAATATATAGGCGGTTAAAGAACAGGCACTTAAATCACACAAATATGATAATCATTTAGCTCAAGGTGATTTCAAACACATAAGAGATATATATATAAAATGAAATTTCATTCATCGTGGGAGAGCTGTTCCACAAGGAAATCTAGAGGAAAGCTTATACATGAATGCTTAAAATTAAATCTAACTACCAGAAAACGATTGCATACAAGAATCAACAGGGGGATTTCGCATGCATCATTGGGGGAGAAGTAAGACTACTCTACTAAGCAGTAAATGAAAGCAATAAAAATTATGAAGAGCATGATCTAGAGCTAGAAGAATAGAGGGCATTCAGGGGTGGTCCCCGATGGCCTTGGAGTGGTCGAGAAGAGAATGAGGGGCGGCCAATGTAGCTTAGGCCGACCCTTGGAGAGAAGTAGGGTTGATCCAGCATCCCGGCATGGTGTCCTCCATGGTGGTGGTAGTGAGCTCATGGAGGTGGAGTGAGTGGCTAAGTGGAGGTGGCGTGAATGGCACCAATGGAGAGCAATTTCCAAGGGAGTGAATGGGTGCCAATGGCCACCCATGGGGTCTTTTTATAGACCCAATGGAAGCTCTCTAGAGAATTATGGAATTCTCTAGAGAGGCCTATGGTGGGAGCTCATGGGAGAGTGAGAGAGAGAGGGTGGATGGTGGTTTTTAGATCCACCAAATGTGGATCTAAAAATTGAACGGCTCTTGGTTGCTATTTTTGGCAACCAAGGCAACCTCACATGGTAGAGAGTTCTAGAGAACTCTAGGCTAGATATTTTCGTGTGGATGGTGTGTGTGGGTGTGTGTGGGTCGAAACTTAGGTGGCTAGGTTGATTAGGTTGGGTTCTAGTGGATTTAGGTCAAGGTAGGTCTCAAATTAGGGTTATAAACCCTAATTCACTAAGGTAAAGTGCAATTAAACTTAATACAAGTTTAATTGGGTGTGTGGAAACTTAATTGAGAGTAAAACAACTCAATTAAGTCAGGTCTAGGTCACTTGGACTCTCACTGAGTCCAATTGGACAGTGTGTGCTAAGATCAAGGCTCAATTGGACTTAATGAGTCCAATTAAATAGGCTGATGGAATTGACTAAGATCCAAGTCAATTAGGTTTAGTGAGAACCTAATTAGGTCCTTAGGGATGTCTAGAGGTGATGTACTAGGGTTAAGGCACCTTAATTTAGGTTCCTATGGGGTTGGAATTGGGTTTAGGGACCTAGAGATCCAAGATCAAGGCTTAAATCTCAAAACAGGAATTGGAGAGCAGTATCAGATGTCTAATTATATAATCAGACGTCCTATACTCAAAAATCAGAAGTCCAGACTTGTCTAGACGTCCAATCAGAGTCAGGAAGGATTTCGGGTTCTGTTTTGGGTATTCTGCAGAAATTGGACGTCTAACAAAGTGTCTGGACGTCCAATAACACTGCAGAAGTGGGTTTGAAGTGTGAGGGAGTTGGCTAAGGGTCCTGGACGTCTTAAAACTTATCTGGACATCCAGAGAAGGGTTGGAACTAGGGTTTTAGGGCTTCCTAGGGTGTTGTGACCTAATCTAAGGGTGGCTAAGGCTTGGGGAAGTCTCTAGGCTATCCTAGGGCTAGGATGGACCTAAGCTCTTCATATTTTACTGCTTTATTCCTACTTAATAGAATAGCAAACTTTTAACCCCCTTACATTATTATTCCTACATCTAAACTAGGCCTTCTGCTCCAGCTCTGCCACAACTCCCGTTATTTCAGATCTAGCTTCAGATCCTGCTCCAGATCTGCTTATTGCCTGCGATGGACATAATACACTTAATCAGCACATTATAACATTATTTTATGCATAGCTAAAGGAAAGCAGTAAAGATGCAGATAATGCATATGCATGCATGAATAACCCTAACTTATGATAAGTCTTAGCTTAATTTAGGTCAATTAAGACCTATGATTGCTGCGCAATCATAGCGCTTGTTGGGAGGCAACCCAGCGGTCTGAATAACACCATCATCAGGTGATTTCTTTCCTTTCTCTTCTTATTTTAATTTTACAATGGGGACATTGTAGGATTTAGGCATGGGAGGGTGCATTTTGCATTTTAAGAAGTATTCATGCATTTAGGTTAGCATATAAAAAAAAATTTCTCTTTTCTTGAGCTAAATGGGTTAGTCCATAGCAAAATATATTTGTCATTGGAGGTTTTTCTTCTTGAATTATTTCTTAAGTTTAGAATCCAGTACATTTATTCACGTGCACGTAGACTGGGTAATGGATCCTTGAAGAAAACCAATAAACATTTGTAGTCTACTGAACTTGTGGACAATTAATAGGGAGTCAGGCATACTATCTTCTAGTAGATCAACCTCATATTTATGAGAAGAAAGTAGAGAGATTACTGGTGAGCTAAGTCTAGTGCAAAGACTCTTAAATTTTGGATAATTAGATGATGATACTTCAGAGTTAGGCATAGTTTTAGCTCTCTATTCCTGTGTGCGTGCTTTGTGTGAATTCTTGAGAGTCACCAAATAAGGCAGATACACAGAGATTGAGTTTTAATAAAAATATGACTATTGTGGATGGTTATGACTGTCCTTCATGGAGTCCTCGGTTGAAGGAGGGTAATAGTGTCAAAGGTCAGAAATATGCCTGTCCTATCCATTCCTTCTCGGTGCCGAGAATAGGTACTTCCACCAAATAAGCCACACAATATCCTCTTAACCATCATCATCCCTAATAATGCCTCATAAATAAAAGTCTATGTCGTATTATGTTGATAAAAAAAAGGGATAGAAAATAAAAGAAGAAAAAGAAGAAACAGAAAGAAGAAAAAGAAGAAACAGTTATATTACAAAAAAAAAGTCCAAGTTTATAATATAACATTGTTTCTGAGGAAACAGAACACCTATCGCGATCCACCAAATATGACCCATACCTACCTTTCAGTATTTCTGATCGCCCGAATACTGGTTGAGGACTCTAACTTAGTTGTAGAGTTATTGAGACTTTAATTGAAGTGTGGATGACATATGAGGCCACCAAACAGTGAGTACAATTACTGAATCTGGTGAGATTTGTGATCTCAGAAAGAAAAGAGTGAGCGCCTAGGAACATCAAGAGAGCACATTTGTTTAGCCTCTCTTCGAGTTGACTTGTCTAATAGTCTATAAATCTAGAGTCTGTAGTACTAGATTACATGTAGCACCAGATGAGTGTGTGCCACCAAACACAAATCCATTCAACTCGATATCTCCTACCTAAGCCAAAAGCTGAGGTCAAATTACAGATTATCTTCTGCTTTATCCCTGAGGGAAGTAGTTGCTTATCCCGACAGAAATATTTACCAAGGGTAAAGTACGGACTCCCAATGCGAATTGGCTTTTCACATTGATCTGTTACTTAGGCTATCATCACTTCAAATTTGTCTGGATCTCTAAAGTTTTGAAATAAGAAAAGAAGAAATCTTCTGATTACTTTTATTATTTTTCATTTTTTGCTAGGGACTAGCAAATCTTAGGCATGGGGATATTTGATGAGTCTATTTTAATGGACTATTGTTACGCCTAAGTTAACTTTAATCTTACCTTTTAGGTTTGTTAATAACTACATTAAGTTAGAGAATGTTTGCATGCATCATTATTTAAGTTTACATCTATTTTATCGCATTCTACAACTTAATATGCAATGATTTTATGTTTTTATGTTGCAGGAATGATATTGGGAAAGAACAAGGAGGGGGGAATAAATTTCCCCAACAAATAGCCGGCTCAATCCCTTCCTCATCCTCCAGCCAATCGCAACACCTCCCTCATAAATATCTAATCTCCCACCGCCCTCCCTCAACAAATGAAGCCATATTTAGAAAGGATTTTGAAAATCCCTTGAAGGGCGAAAGAAAGAAGTTAAGAGGAGGCAGAGCAGAGGAGAGGGGGATCTTCGAGTGATCTTCTTCTCCCCCTGGTGGGGACCCAATTGTGAGAGGAGCGTACACTGTAGGAAGACCGCTTGCACTGTGGACCATCATCGCCCCCCACCGCTTACACTGCAAAGGCTACATCAGCCTGCACCAAGCGTCCATCCCCGCGCTACTGCCAGGCGGCCATAGTTGCTTCACCTTCCATCGCCCTCCCAAGAGCCTGCAGGCGCTGCACCACACCCCGCAGGCTCACCGCCCTTGCGCCTTCCGCCCCGTAGGTGCACCCCCTCCAGCGCCATCTTCGCTCCTGCACCTGCCTTGCACGCCCTCTGCAGGCGCCCGCGCCCCTTCAACACCCCTCTCCGGTGCTCTCCCACGACTAGCAGACGCGCGCTGCACCCGCCTCTAAAGTGCGCGCTGCACAGCGTTCCAGCAACAGTGCGCAAGGACACGTACTGCAGACCGTGCCTCTTGTCATCTTCGTTTTCCTTGTTCTTCCAGCAGCAGCACACAAGAAGAACCCACTGCAGCAGCCGTGCCCGCGCCCCTAGCACACATCCACCTCGCACCTCAGGCCACGCCTCAGACTGCACAGCGCCTCAACGCACTCGCGTGCGAGCGCGTAGCCGCAGGCACGCCACAGGTCGCTCACACACCGTGCAGCAGAACCAAACGCCGGCGACGCACCTCCACCATTCGGCCGCCTCCATCCACCACTGGCCGCCGCGCCACCTCCGTTACGACGCTCGTCCTCCGGTGTGCCTCCACCGCTCACAGGCCGGCAGAAGATTCCTCCTCCATGCGCGCAGAGAAGAGAAAAGGAAAACACTCTGTTTTCCTTCGCATTAAAAATTACCAATCGTGCCATTATGGAGGAACACTATTCATTTATTTAATGAATTAAATTATTAAGGTGAATTTGCATAGCCATCCTTCTATTTAATCAAAATTGCTTGCATATGCATATCTCTCATGAATGATTTAATGCATGTCTTATATATTATGGTGAACAAGCTATATTCGAGAAATTAGTATTTATAGTGTTTACCAGTATCAAGATCATTATTTTACATGATATTATATAGTGGTGATTTTGCATATGCACCCTTGTATTCTTGATTAATTATTTGAAGCAAGAAATCATGTTGAAAACACGGGCACCAGTTAGTTTGCATACACATTGAGATTCCTAAATAAACGAAGTACAACGCACTAGTTTAAATAGGCTAATTCCTCCCTGTGGAGACGACCTAACTATTCGTGGTTAGATTCTGAAAATTAAAATGTTTTGAAAGGCAATTTTCTACCACGTGATTAAATACAACGACACATCATTTTATGTTAAAGTTTTCAATGAAAACGAAAATTGCTCTTTCAGTTATATTAAGAAAGAAATTTATGTTCATTAGCCTCTCGAGTTCAAGGACCCAGCACACCCAAAGCATGTATACAAGCCCAATAAGGCATTATATGGACTTAAACAAGCTCCCAGGGCCTGGTATGATAGGCTCAGGACCTTTCTTCTTCAGCACGGTTTTAGAATTGAAGTTGTTGATTCAACTCTTTTTGTAAAAGAAGGTAATGACATCTTATTAGTTCAACTATATGTCGACGATATTATATTTGGATCAAATAAGGAGTCTCTGTGTCAACATTTCTGTGAAACTATGAAGACTGAGTTTGAAATGAGTATGATGGGTGAACTCAGATTCTTTTTAGGACTCCAAATTCAACAATTTGACACAGGAATTTACATTAGTCAAACAAAATATGTTCTTGAAATTCTCAAGAAATTTGACTTTGAAAATGTAAATGGCAAAGAGACTCCAATTGCTCTATCTACTTCTCTTGGTGAAGATTTATCTGGCAAGAGGGTAGATGAAAAGAAATATCGGGGAATGATAGGTTCACTACTATATCTCACAGCTTCTAGACCCGATATTCTTTTGCTACATGTTTATGTGCGAGATTTCAGTCCAAACCCAAGGAATCTCATTTTAATGCAGTAAAAAGAATATTTAGATACCTAACAAAACAAAAGACCTTGGTCTTTTCTATCCTAAAGCACAATCCTCAGATCTATTATCCTATAGTGATGCAGACTATGCAGGGAGTCAGACAGACCGAAAGAGCACAAGCAACACATGTCATTTTATTGGAGAATCACTAGTCTCATGATTCTCTAAGAAGCAGACTTATGTTTCACTTTCTACGACTGAAGCAGAGTATATTGCAGCTTCACTTGCTTGCTCTCAAGACATTTGGATGAGACAGACTTTGCCCGACTTTGGATTGATTTTTGCACAATCCAAGATATTATGTGATAATACAAGTGCAATAAATCTATCCAAAAATCCAGTACATCATACACGTACCAAACATATAGACATTAGACATCATTTCCTCAGAGATAATGTTCTTCAAGGCTCTATCCAATTAGAATTCATTGACACTCAAAACCAATTGGCAGACATCTTTACAAAACCTCTTGCAGCAGAGAGACTATGCTTTATAAGGAGAAAATTAGGACTTTATATAATAAAAGAGATTCTAATTTAACATTTTGTTTGATATAAACTTTTTTTGTATTTATGAAAATTCATGAGGGCTTTCTTGCAAATTACCCATACTTACTAAAAGAGGGGTAAATTGTAATATTTCCATATATATGGAAATACCAGGGTGTTATTTGCAATTTGATTTCTTAACTTAGGTTGTTGACTACATTATTTCATCAACACCTAAGTAGTCAATTTTTCTTCTCTCCACCACTTAAGTGGTCATGTGACAAGAACATGACCCATCCCATATAAAAGAGGTCAAGTGCAAACACTTGCCTTATTTCTTCACAACCAAACCCTAGTTCCACCACAAGTCTCTCCAAGCCCTTGCTAAGAAGAAGAAGAATCATCTCCAATCTTCATACCCTAGGTACATTCTTCTCTTCTCATCACATCTTGTTTCCTTGAGTCGTTCTGCATCATGTTTTTTTTTTCTTTCTCAACGTCATTTCTGCTGCTGCAATATGTTTTCATCGGGTACCAGATGGTACCGGTACCCATCATCTGTACCGGTACTCGCTGGGTGTAGTAGTGCCTGCTTTAGAGAGCAGGTACCGGTACTGAAGATGAGTACCGGTACTAGCTCAAATTTCTGGTTGGGATAGAAACCAAGTAGTACCGGTACCAATCACCAGTACCGATACATGAAGGCTTAAATGTTTTGTTACTTGAACACATGATCTTTATCTGTAATTGTATTTCTATTTCTTGTTGTTGTATGTTTTCAGATGGCACCAAAATCTAAAAGTAAGGGAAAAGCACCTCAAGATGCATTCCACAAGTTTTGCATCAATGAGGATGCTAAATCAAAATTTGATTGGTATAAAGGCCTAAAACTTCATCACTGTAGGCCTATTGAGTGGAAAGATTTTTCTCTTCAAATCTATGAGTTTACTACCTATCTTTCCAAATAGCATCTTATGCATTTCTTTGATGAGGCATTTTTTGCTAATGTTCATGGAGTTTACCCTGACATTAATTGTCTATTTTTTGCTAATCTCCAAGAACAAGAAAAACAAGGCCATCTAGTCTTAACATCCAAAGTTTTTGGTCAAAAAATCACCATTACTCCTAAATTTTTATCAACCATCACCCAATACCCTAATGAAGGTCATCCTTTAACACACTTAAGGAGAAATTTCCTACTCACAAAAATCATGAAACTCTATTACTTCCTAATTGCCAGGGCAAAGCATTGGTTGCCCCCAACATGACTCTTTTTGCTCGTGTTCTTTTCCGTATCTTAGCATGGAATTTAAGGGCTAAAAATTCAGGTTTTCACAAAATTTCCGTTGACATTTTACCCTTAATTTATGCTATCATTACCGGATTTTTGGTCAACTAGAACACGATTTTCATTCACTTTCTTAGATCTCATTATCGTGCATCGGCTTTACCCTTGGATATCTTGGTGTCTCACATATTTTATAAAAATAAAATTGACCTTTCTAATTTCACTCCTCTTAGAAAAGTGGTCTATTTCAAATGGACCACTCTCCGGAAAATGAGAGTGAAACCCGCTAGAGAGGAATCTACTAGTGATGATGAAGAAGATGAAGTTTTATCCAAATGCTCAATCTTCTTCTCATCCACCTCTTGAATCATCTTCGACTTTTGTCCCCATTACCTATCCTTTTTCGAAAGCCGAAATTCCTTGGAGGAACCTATCTCATGAGTCTGGCACCGATCCCTACATGATCAACACTTTCAATTATATTGGTCAAAATGTAACAAATCTGAATTTTTCCTTCCGTCACATGGAATGCAAATGTCATGATCTTTCTATGTCTCTTGAGTCTTCCTATGTTGCATCTTCCACTCAACAAACCAAACAAAGGAAGCGGACTCAACCAAAAGCACCTCCGGAATACAGTGAAAGAAGACAGAAGCACTTTCAAGATCCATCTTTTGTAGCAGAAAAAGAACCTATTATCCATGAAGATGAGGAAGAAGAAGACACGGAAGATGAAGAAAATGTTTCATATGAAGATGATGATGATGATGATGATGACAGCAACGACGATGATGATAATGATGACAACAACGATGATAATGACATTGACAATGACGACGACGATGATGATGATGAGGATGAACAACCACTTATTAGAAAATGTCATAGAAATTAGTCTAGTTTTTTCAGTATGTAAGCTTGTTGTTGCTTGTATGACTCTTAAGATTGTTAAACTTCTATGGCATGAACTTGTTAATTATTTTGTGTCATGAACTTTATCATGTTATGAAATTTGATGTTTTGTTTGATAATGTGAACTTGTTTAACAATGTCATGCTTTATGGTATTTGCTCATTTTTTTTTGCTTGCTTGACAAAAAGGGAGAGAAATGAAATGAATGGATACTTCATAACTAAAATAAGGAGAGCTTAGCTTGAGGGGGAGGTTTTTCACTCTCTTGTGGAGTTTTTCTTATTCTTCTCTTATTAAGTCTTTGTTTATTTTTAATATGAGTATCTTATTTGTTTTGTCAACATCAAAAAGGGGGAGATTGTTGGACCCTAGTTCCATCTCTCTTCTGTGTTTTGATGTTAACAAAACCGTTTTAAATTCTAATATGTTTATGAAGTAATTACAGGTCGAAAGAATCTATAGATGCAAGCAAAAAGATTGCACATGAAGGAAGAAGTTTTGAAGACTTTAGTTTTTATTGTATCTTAGAATTTTTGTATGTCTCCAAACAAGTAAAACATAATCTAGGTGTTAAAATCAAAGTAAAGATAACTAGGATTCAGAATATCGTTCATTTACTCGGTTCTTAACTCAAAATCGACTCTTTCAAAACAAAGTCGCCTAGAGTAGATTGGATTTCTCTAATTGATTCACACTAATGATCTTTGGTACTTGCTAGGCACAGGTTTGGACTTAAGTTTCAAACTGTGAACATCAAGTACCGGTACTCATCATAAGTATTGGTATCAAGTGGTCACAGTTTGTAAACTGGGTTTTTGCCTGGACCTTACAAGTACCAGTACTCATCATGAGTACCGGTACATGTAGGTCACAGGACCCAAGTCTGTGTGTTACAAGTACCGGTACATGTAGGTCACAGGACCCAAGTCTGTGCATCACAAGTACCGGTAGTCACAATGAGTACCGGTACCCAATGATTTGGCTGTACTGACTGTATGTAGTCAGTACCGGTACCAAGAGTTCAGTACCGGTACCAACTACCCGTTGTGACCAGTCTGAATGGCTAGTTTGCAATTAATCATATTTCTAATGTTCCTAAAATACCCCTAACGGCTAGAATTCGTGGGAGAGGTGATTAGTGGCCTATATAAGCACTCTTTGAGTGTTGTTTTACACACATCTCTAAAAAGAATCATACTCTTGCCTACACCTTCAATTCTCAATTTTCAAGCTGAAAAAGAGTTTGTTTTGTTGCATATCTTTCAAGGCCTCTCACCATTTGCAACAAATCATCAAAGGTGATCATATTTTTCTGTATTCAATCGTTTGTTTTACACCTTAGTTTTCCTTGTTAGATTTGGTTATACTTGTTATAAGATATACTCTTGTTGGAGACTTAGGAAATAGTTGTAAGCTTCTACTTACATTTTGCTTACACCTGTATCTTTATCTTTTTTTTATATGTTGTAATTGGGTTGAGGTAACCCATTAATTACCTCTGATATTAGTAAATTGATTCCCTCTGAGTTGAGGGAATCGGAGTACCCAGGTGAGGGGAGACTTACATGTGAGGGTCTCTAGACTTAGGTAGTGGAGTACCCAGGTGAGGGGAACCACTATATATCTTGTGCCTTTGTTTTTGTGGTTTGTTTTGTCTTGCAATTTTTATTTCCCACACTATTCATCTCCCCTTCTAGTGTGCTTGTGATTTACATATCCTACAAAACATAGTCCAATCTCAAAAGTGTAGGAGCGGAAGCATCGACATAAAGTGAAAAGGTGACAGGGGCTTATCGCCTCCTAACCACGGGGTGAGGTCCCACTTGCCCTCATTGCCTCGTCTGTGACCCCACTGCCCACGGACCTAGCCCTAACCCGTATACCCGACTAGCCTGCACTCCTCACCCACCACGCACGCCAGTGGGCCTGGTACCGGGTGTGCATACCCGACCCGATATCCTGAGAAGGCTTTGGGAGAGCGAGCCTAAGAGAGAAGGAAGAAGAGAGATCGCGGGGGAGGGTAGGGGTAGGTTTTGCTCTCAGGAGAAGAAGAAGCCAAGGAAGGAAAGGGCGGCAGTTAGAGAAGCTAAGGAAGGAGAAGGCAAAGTAGAAGAGGAGAAAGCTGTAGAGGAGTTGAAGGCAAAAGCGAAGGAATGAAGAAATTACATCAGAAAGAAGAAGACAAGGGCCAAAGCAGCTATAGAAGGAAAAAGAAGAAGAAGCCAAGAAGAAAGAAGGTCGTTAGAGATAGAGAATAGAAGAAAGAAAAGAAAGAAGGAGATCAGAAACTGAGATCAGATCAGAGATAAATAGAAGCACTATAGCAACTTCATATTTAAGACATCTGATTTCCAAAATTAGATGTCCTTATTTTTTGTGCTACTCCCTTATACATTGACATTGTGTTTTTTGCACTATACTTTGTTTTCATTGCATATTATAATCAATCTTAGAATTGTGTTCTTGATTTTTAGACCCGAATTTGCTCCATGTGTTTGACCTCGAATTTAAAACTTCAAGTAATAAAATTTATTTATTTTCTAGCAATTTCAACTATACTACGGCGCATTAATTTTACATTGATCTCGAATTACAAACATTTTAGCATCGTTGCCGGGGAGCAATGGGCGATTAAGAAATCTTAATCACAATTTCTAATTTGATACTAACTTGATACGTCTCTTTTGTTGTGATTCTTTCTGGGGAAAAGATTCAAAAGAAGACGGCCGCACAATAACCACACCCGAGGCAGGTAATCTCTGGTTAGCCCTTTTCTCTTAATCCCCTCATTCTGAAAAGGAAAAAATAAGATAAAAATCAATTTAGGACTACCTGCTTTCCATATTTAGCTAATTCACCCAAGTTTCCTGATTTTGATTTCAATAAATATTGATTTGTGCATCCATTTGAGGTAACTAGGGCTACCACCTTCTTGATTGAGCCCTAGAAACCATATTTGTGGCAACTAGATTGGACCAAAATTAGAGCCAAATTAAGGATTCCAATTTAGTGTTTTAGAGACACATCTTTCTAAGCAAGAATCAACTTTTCCAAAAAGAGGTGTGCCTAAGCCTTGATTGAAAAGACTTATTCAAGAGAAACCCTAAAAATTCAAGCTCTTAATTTCACTTGAACCCTAAAAGAAAGGACCTAAAGCTCTCAAAGGACAAATAGGTGAAGTTGACCCCTTTTTTGGGTCAACCAACCTTGAAATTAGGTCACTTTTGCACTCAATACATCTAAAGTTCAAGTAGAATCCTAAGCACCTCTGATCTTAAATAAAAGCGGTAGACTTAAGAGGTCAAAGTCCCTATTTTGGTCTACCTGAAATCTCTGTGACAAGAGAGGTCGGGTGGGGGAAACCCTGTAACCCGTAGGGGCGCTCTACCGTGTAGGGGTCTTTATGGGACTCTCCCTCTCTAGCTACCCAGGTAATTCTCAGGTGGACGACTTTTTGATCCAGGGGTATCATTCGCCCCGAACCTCCACAGTCATCCAAACATTTGTGGGTGCCTTGATTGGGTCAAACATCCAGCCCCTCATCCCTTCTCTTTAGAGCACACACATAGATTTTCAGTAGGATTCTCTATTCAGAACTAATCACTTTTGTCTAAGATCTGAATTCTGATTCTACATCTTGACTCCACCATCTGATCCAAATATGCAGCCTGGTTATTTAGGAATACCATTTAAGAAACCTGAATTGCAAAGATCCATGAGAGATAGAATGATTAAGGATGCCTATGAATTTTATGAAATTGAATACAAAACCTCAAAACCAGTAGAAGACATTCAGGTTAGTGTACCAACAACAACAACCTTCATCATAACTGTGCCCAAGTATTATTAACAGAAGCTACAAAAGGATCAACCCAAGACATTCTCATAACAGGATACATTGAGATAGAAAAATTACATAACTTTGAATACCTCAAATGCATGACAAATCCTGTACTTTGGGAACAACACCAAGATGATCTTGAAAAATGGGAAGAAATGATGAGATTATTGAAACAAGTTATTGATCAGAAATACCCGTACATACCCCAAACAACTCATGAAAATCTTGGAATAGTATCAAGGACCAATTTGACTTCCCAAATCCCAGGTTCGAGGCACAATGTTGCTGTGGATTCCCAACCCATACGGAAAATAACATGCCTAATCGTGAATTAGGTTGGGAAGTCCCAATTGCAAGAGATGATTTTCAGCCAGCCCTAGAAAACCAAAATCCTAGGTCATCAAGCATAGAATTTTGAGACTCCTGCAATGATGAGATTAAAATCGAACCTCTCGATGGTGTAAATCTCGTCCCTTATTCTGATAAGGTGACCCTCAAAGGTAATTCTGATCAAGATTCTAGTGATTCAACCCACACCCTCAGCCTAGAATCTGGATCTGAAACTTATTGGGAAGATTACAAGGCCCCGTATGACGAAGATCAAAGTTTAAATGAAGAGTATGATTCTGGGCTTTTATTTGATGAATATCCCTCTCCAACATCCTCAGAGATACAGATCGATTTCTCAGAAGTCACACCAATCTATGACACAGAAATCGAGGAGTTGGAAGAGTGGGTTGTGATTGGGTCACCCCTACAAGCCAAAAACCTGAGCCCAGACCCTATAAAGACACCTTTCTAAGCTCAGAATCTACATATAGGCTAAACCCAAGTCAGGCTACTGAGTCTACATCGTATGATTTATTCTGTGGAGGAACCTCTGATCTCGAACTTGATTCAGAATTTGAGTCTCACAATCTCTCCGACGATTTCAAATCTTATCATGATTTCGGAGAACCTTTCTGTCCTGACTATGACAAGCCAATCTACGACCTCAGCTCACATGATCCATTCTCCGACTCTGAGGTCTCTGATCCTGAGATCACTGATTTAAATTCAGGTTCCAGTGAGAGGGAATCATTTCTTTTCGATCCTCAGGAATCAAAACCAGAAAATGCCAAGAGTGACTACAACCCAGAGTTCGAATCTTTTCTTGACTCAGATTTTCCTCATCCTATAAACACTCTTCAGGCATTCACTTTTGAATTTGATAGCTACTATGAGGACTCTCTAAATGAAACCACCTGTAACTCCTTTCTAAAAGAACTCACATACACAATTCTTATTGAAGCCACCTCCTCCGCATATACAGAACCTATCCAAACCTGTTTTCAACCTCGACCCGCAACTGGACTCAATTTCTATTCTGATTCCCCTCTTACTAAGCCAATTGTAGATGATTCGCCTCCACGTCTCTATCAGGTTTCGGACATTGATCAGATCACAAACCATGCTCCATCATTCGCTGATCACTCTTGTAGGGTTTCCGCATTATCCACTGATTACTTTATGGATCCCTACTCTGACCAGGCTGATTCGACTCAACCAGACCCTGAATTCACACTTCCACATCATGCCAAGCTCCATAGTATATGGTGGTCTCCACATCTCTTAATCTACACTTATCAAACCACCAGATTGATTGGGTTTGGGCTGCATCATCAGCCTATTGATCTGAACAAGCACCTGGTTGGACCAACCAGGCTCTTGATCAAGGTGCTTGTTCTACAAAACTCCACTGATTTGACCACTCCTCCATACCATTTCCTACTCGGCTGAAGGCGTTGAATTTAGCACTTAACGGGAGGCAACCCATCATTCCAAAAACCCGAAATCCTTCTGATTATCTGTTTGTACTTCACATCTATTGCACCCTGAGTTCAGCCTTAGAACAGTCGATCCCACCTCTGGTACATGTGCCAAAGCTTGAAATCGTCCGCAACAGTCATTTCCGACCCAGTCACATGCCTGATAAATCCTGTTCTAAATTCCTGAACCCAACACTGTTTCACACCCTCCGTTTACAATGAGGACATTGCAAAACTTAGGCATGGGGGGTGGTAAAGTGCAAACATACAGAAATCAAGAAAATTCAGAAGGGTTCTCACAAAAAGATCTCATATGCCAAAAATACCAAAAAGAAAAAAAGAAAATGGTGAAAAAGAAAAAATTGCAAGAGAAAAGAAAATTTTGAGGCCATACAAAACTTGAGGAGGAAAAGTGAAAAATGTCAAAACAGAGCACAAGATGAAAAGAAAAAAGAGAGATAGTCATTAGTAAGAAATTAAGGGATTAACTAAAGTTCTAGACCATATAAAGAAAAATGAAGGAAAAAGCACTAATGAGACACAAAACAGATTAGTAGGAACGCTGATCTTAGGCCTCTTGGCTAGACTCTTAGGCTTAAAAATTCAAGTATCTGCTAAGATCTAGATAGACCTCAAGAGGTTAGGGAAAATGCGAAGCTTAAGCATTAGGTCTAAGGCTTAGGAAGTATTCAACCTCGTGAACTGACCTTTGGTTTGCAGGACTCGGTAACCTAAGCACCCCAATCCACGCACAATCTGGTTCACTACGCATAACTATCAAAATCACGCAAAAGCGTTTAAATGTTCTGAAAAAGTCGCCTAGATTAGGAGCGGCCAATCAACACAAGTTGATTTGGATGAGTTCCCGGCACGGAGAGGTGGGAAATTCCCCTCGAAGATGCGTAATAACATATTGTCTCCTCGGTGCTTTTCTCCTAGGATATTTACATATCCTACTGGGGGCATGTAAGCACCCTGTGCTGGTTCAAATGCCATGGGCAGCATTATCACGAAATGTCGATTGCCAGGGTTTGGATTTAGCTACAGAACGCCATGGGTAGGATTATCTCAAAATCTCGAAAGCCAGGGTTCTGGGGGTTGCCATGGGCGGTGATATCACGAAGCATCGATTGCCAAGGACCATTCGAGGATTGATGATAGGGACGAGGAATCCGATACAGACCGTGTTGAGAAGCCAATCCGAAGATAGAAATAAAAAGAAAAGAGAGAGAAGACTCTCCAAACAAAAAAATCCTCTGTCTCTCTCTTACAAAAAATGCACTGCAAACTTAATCGAAGCTAAAATACGTTGTAAGCACGGGTGCTTTAACCACAGAGTCCAACAAACCTTAGGATAGTTCCTGTGTGCCTTAAAAACCTTCGCAGAGGATCGAGGCTAGAGCTGGTCAGGTCTGGATCTTGGTTGATACTTGAGTACCTCTAGGCTACTGTCGGCATTCTAACCTAATCAAAAAGAAAAGAAAAAGCACTCATCATAATTTGTGAACATCAAAGGAATTCATGGTCTAGAACAAAAGATAAAACGTTAAAATTTTGCTAAGGAACTAGCAAAAGCTAGGAATGGGGGTATGATGGGAACACCATCATGAGCCCTAACTAGCTCATTTTGACCCAGGAAAGAGAACAAAAGCTCCTACATAATCAACTGGAGGTCCTAACTCAAGGAATAATCCTTCTGAAAGAAAAGTAAGAAACAAGGGCTAAAACTATAATTTTACCATTGCAGTACAACAACGGGTTTTCTCATGAGCTAAACACAAGTTAAATGGTCTTAACAAGATAAAATGTGGGTTGGTTCAAACAAAAGAGGGTTCATGTGAAATCTGGGAATTAAATGACTTCTTGTAACCCTAAAACAGACCCACTTAATTTAACAAGGTTCTGGGTAAAATAAAATTCACCTAAACCCTCTAAACTTCATGGAAAAATATCCTCTGGGGTTTAGAACCTTCAATTTGGCCCTTAGAACCTATTTTCACCTAAATTGAGGTTTAATCAAATGTTTGCCCTAAATTAGGTTTTTATGTAAATTGCCCAGTCAAACGTGGTCAAACCTAAAATCCAACTTCACCATTGGATTTCTTACGTCTAAATAAGGTTTGTACCAAAATTTGGACCTAAGGGGAATTCACCTTGATCTACTTTGCAAATAGGTCCAACACAATTACATTTCTACCCTGAACTTTTGAAAACTTCTACTGAAACCCCCTAACTTCCTCGACATTCTTTGCAATTAGGTCCCTCCACCATTACAGTGGAGGGAATCCTACTCCGGCGAGGTATCGAGGGAAAGAAATCCATGATTTCTCAGAGAATCCCTTTCAAAATTGAAAGGGAGATTTTCTGAGAAATCTCCTCTCATGTGAACCCTTTATTGAGCCCTAATTCCTACCCAATCTCTCATGCGAATGCATGAGAGATTTGGGTTTCTCTGAGTTTCCATCTCCGACGACATGGCCGTGCTTGGAAGCTTGGCTTCCAAGCACAAAACCAACCTCCAGGGCCTATATAAGAAACCCTAAATCATTCCGCACCTCCTTAGCTTAGGTTTGGGTCGGTCCACCCCACCTTCTTCTCTCCTTGCCGGCTACAATGTCTCCACAAGCTCCGGCGGCTCCGTCCTCCCTATCTCGTCGCCCAACCACAATACCAGTGGTTGGGTTACCTTCTTCGCATTCATCCGCGTCGACCAGACCAGCTTGACATCACCTCTGCCCATGCCGTCGTCGCCACCTCACCTACAGAGAGCTTCGTCTCTGACGATGGAAAACACGAGCCATCCAGCATCCGTGCCTCCTTCATCCGTAGACTAGGTCAGATACTTCCTCTCTCCCTCCTCTTCCTGTTCCCCTTCTTTATTTCTTAAAACACGCCTCAACGCTCGCAACCACTACCACCTTCTCCACCTCCGGCCAAACCTCCGGTGAGGTGTTCCCACCGCTCCACACCTCCATCCGCCTTGCCAACTACCTCACAGGCTCCGCCACACCTCACTAACCCTAACCCCTCACTCCATTCACCGTGCCAAGCCCCTAGAATGCCCCCTAAACACACCCACCTTCGCACCCACAGGGTGACCTAGGCACGCACGCTCAGGCCACCCCACGCCACGCCGACCACCGTACCACCTTCTCCCTGTTCAGGCAAATCTCCCTATGTTTTCTGATGAGGCTGCAAGGGCATTTTCTTGCTGATAGGTTTGAGGCCTTCGCCACCATTGACGAAGCAAGAAGCTTGCTTGAGAGCTTCATCCAGGACTCCTCGCTCCAGGCTACAGGCCCCAAGTCGCACGGATTCCTTTCACGCTCATCTTCAGCCCAACAACTGGCATCGATGCCCTCGCAGCTGCTACAATTAGAGGGAACATCTGCTGCGGGTGCTTGGGACAAAGGTGGGACAACAAAGTCCCACCTCGAAAGTGTAGGAGTGGAAGCATTGACATAAAGTGAAAAAGTGACAGGGGCTTATCGCCTCCTGACCACAGGGTGAGGTCCCACTCGCCCTCACTGCCTCGTCCGTGACCCCACTGCCCGCAGAAAAGGCCCTAACCCATATACCCGACTAGCCTGCACTCCTCATCTACCACGCACGTCGGTGGGCCTGGTCCCAGGCACGCATACCCGACCTAATAACCTAAGAAGGCTATGGGAGAGCGAGCCTAAGAGAGAAGGAAGAAGAGAGATCGCGGGGGAGGGTAGGGGTAGGTTTTGCTCTCAGGAGAAGAGGAAGCCAAGGAAGGAAAGGGAGACAGTCAGAGAAGCTAAGGAAGGAGAAGGCAAAGCAGAAGAGGAGAAAGTTGCAGAGGAGCTGAAGGCAGAAGTGAAGGAAAGAAGAAATTACAGAAGAAAGAAGAAGACAAGGGCCAGAGCAACTACAAAAGGAAGAAGAAGAAGAAGCCAAGAAGAAAGAAGGCTGTCAGAGATAGAGAATAGAAGAAAGAAAAGAAAGGAGATCAGAAATTGAGATCAGATCAGAGACAGATAGAAGCATTGTAGCAACTTCATATTTAAGACATCTGATTTCCAAAATCAGACGTCCATATTTTTTGTGCTACTCCCTTATACATTGACATTGTGTTTTTTGCACTATACTTTGATTTTCATTGCATATTATATTCAATCTTAGAATTGTGTTCTTGATTTTTAGACCCCAATTTGCTGCCTGTGTTCGATCTTGGATTTAAAACTTCGAGTAATAAAATTCATTTATTTTTGAGTGATTTCAACTATACTACAATGCATTGATTTTACATTGATCTCGACTCAAAAATAGTGACCAAGCGGTCTGCTAACTGCAGCGTTTCTGAAGTCGGTCGAAGTTCACCTAATCCGAACTTCTCGTAAAGAGAAGTCAAAATTAGGGTAATGGATGCACCCAGATCCAGTAGTGCTTTATCAAAGGTATAATCTCCAATGACACAAGAAATCAAAGGAGCACCTAGATCTCTCTTTTTATGAGGGAGCTGATGCAGGATAACAAAACTAGCCTACTCGAAGAATACCACCTTCCTCGAAACAGATTCTCTCGACTTACGCTTCTGTGTACATAAATCCTTTAAAAATTTTACGTAAGCCGGTATATGCCTAATAGTGTCGAGGAGCGAGATATTGATCTCGACATTCTTGAAAATATTCAAAAGCTCCTCATTACTATCAATAGACTTCTTCTTACTTGATCTAATCAAGGTCTCAGGGAAAGGAACATGAGTCAGATCTTTGGAATCAGGTTCCTGAGCCTTGATTTCTTCTCCAAAGTTCTCCTTTCTCTCCTTAGGTTCTTCAGGATTCACTAAATCAGAACAGTGTGGTCGTGGATCCTGAGTTTGTTTACCACTCCTCAAGGTAACAGAATTAGCAGATGCATACAGGTTTGGGTCTTGGGGAGGGTTAGGAAAGATTGGAAGGGCTTCATTAGCCAAGAACCGTTGATATGTAGAAGAAGAAGAGGAAGGACCCTACTGAACCACCTAAGTATGTGCGTGTGGGTCCCTCTAATTCCCATACCATGGGCTTGATTACCCAAATTCTGGATAATATGCAGGTTGCGTACGAGTTGAGATGGTAGAGATCCGGGTTGACGAGAATTAGCAATGAACCCATTTTGCAAGTTGTCCAGCGAGGTTTTCATTTGCTGCATGAGCTGGAGCATAGATCCTTGCATCTCTACCATTTGTCGGTTTAAATCAGCCTACCCTATAGGTTGACGGGCATTCCAAGCTGACTGATTGACCTAACTCGGGGGCAGCTGAGTGTAAACATGACCCTGACCCATTGGTCATTGCGGAGCATAGTTGCTGGGTAGGAATTTGGTCTGCTGCCCCAAGTTTTTCCAGGAGAAGTTAGGGTGGTTCCTCCAACCCGGATTGTAAGCATTAGAGTAAGGGTTGGATCTAACATTCTCCTGTACAGCACAAACATCCTCATAGGGAGAGGATGGAGAGAAAGAAAGGGAAGGATCAAAGAAACTGGGATCAAAGGCCCCAGTTTGGAACCCATAGGGTTCCGAATAATGTTGGCTCACAGGTTGAGTCGCATCAAGTTGATTCACGAACTCCCGTCCAGAAGGAGCTCGTGACGAATGGAATCCCGAATTCTGGGATTGAGTGGATCGAGAGTTGTTCATTGAGTTTCCAGCCATCCACTCCATTCTCTTAGGAACCAAGTCCACCTTATCAAGTTTATTATAAATCAATTCCATATTAAATGAATGAGAGTCGTGGACTTCATTAACATTCGATCTGGGTTGCTGGGACCGGTTAAAAATATCCATGAAGGCATGATTGATTGAATTCTCTCTCATCTCCTCAAACAAATCGTACGTGCTATCTACGTCTTTGTTGAGAAAATTGCCTCCGCAAGAAGCGTCCACGTGATTTCTGAGTTGCTTAGTCAACCCGTGGTAGAAGATCTACACGAGTTGCCATTTCGACACTTGTGGTGTGGACACCTCCGCAATAGGTCTTGGAATCGCTCCCAGGCAACATGAAACTGCTCCCCCGACCGCTAGGTAAAGGTAGTAATTGCCTGTCTCAACGCATTGGTACGTCCGACAGGGAAGAATTTCTTCAGGAAAGCCGATTTCAACTCATTCCAAGTTGCAATTGGTCTTCCTATAGTCCTATACCAATAAGCAGCTTTATCCTTGAGAGAGTGGGGGAAGAGTCTCATGATCATTTGCTCCTCATTCACGTTTCATACCTTGGTGGTCTAGACCAAAGTGGTCAAGTCCTCCAAGTGCTGAAATGGGTCTTCAGAGCCAAGCCCATGGAAATGCTTGATAAGGCTTAACACCTAGGGCTTGATTTCTACATCTCCGGTAGGAATCTGGATGCCGGGACATTCCTCGTAATTTGAAGGATCATAAAAATCCTTCAAGGGCTGAGCGCTCTGCATTCTCTGGAACCATTCTTGCATTCTCTGCATTTGTTCCAGCTGCCTTTGAAATACCTCCTGTGGATCCCGAGGCAGAGGAGGCTGTTGATCAGCCATGGGATCAGTTTGGCCAAAATCCAATCTACGCCTGCTAGAATACTCTAGTGGTCCTTCCAATCGAGGATTCAATGACCTTCCCAGCATAAACTAGGAAAAGGTCGAAAGGACTGGGGATAAGAACCCTGCAGCACAACAAAACAAGGCTATCCTTAAGTGGGGTAGCCTAAGGATCTACAGACATTCAAAACCCGCCTTAAGATTATAAATGATTTACTTTACTTGTGTCTACTCAATCTAACAAGTTAGAAGGAGGGACTGGTGAGAAGGTTCTTCCCTCGCCTTGTGCCTCCAGTTCCTAGTGTACCCCCCAGCTGCAGTCGTTTGACGCTACTCCCCTAGCTAGACATCAGATTGATCAGTACAAGCAGGTTAATCGTAAACAATCTCAGACTGGACCCCGAAGAGCAAATTAGTCCTTAAGGCCAATGTCTACTCGATTTTATTTAGGCCTGGGATTGTAGTGCTTATGGAATGTGGTGGGCCCTTAAAATGGGTTGTGCCCTTAATGATCAATTGAGTATGTGTAGTGTGTGCACGATCAGGGTTTTCAAGCAACATTATTTGGGATGAATAGATTTTAGGGTTCAAATCTTGCTTAAGTAGCTTTTGGGGTTTAGAATTAGGTTTAATTCAATCAAGTTTGAGGCAAACCAGGTTTTCAAGCACGGGTGAAGATCGCTTTCCTTTTGAAATCAGAAATAAAGTGAAGTGCCTGGTATGAACCTAGATTGAAAACCCTAAGAGGAAGCTACTGGTGAGTTGATTTTAGGTTGAGTGGTGCGGCCCAAACAACTTAAACAATTGGCCGCAATTGCACCACTGAGTTAGACACACAAAATGACTAACCTAGACTGATTTCTACTCTTTTATGTGTTGATTTATGTGTACCAGTTCCACAAATCAGAATTTGATTGAGTAGAAGAAAATCAATTAGGTTAAGTGCCTTGAATGTGGGTGTATGTTGTGTGTATGTTGAATTACCCCACAAAAATATCTTTTTGATTTTTTAATATGCGAGGGTGAAATGAATGTGGGTGGAAATCCAAGCAACCAAACTAATCCTAGGATTTATGCAAACACCTAGGTTAATTGGAGTTTGAATTAATGTGATGAAATGAAATCCATAGAGGGAGAAGAATGGGGAGCACTTACAGTCTTCTTCAACTGCACTTTACTCCTATCTACCTCTTGACGATTCCCTGATAGAGGTATCTGCAAAATAATAGACACGAGATAAAGCAAGTTAGAAAATAGTAAAGTGTGCGAAATGCGAAAAGAAGATTGAAAAATCGTTGCCTCCCCGGCAATGGCGCCAAAATGTTGAATGCGGAAAACTACGCGTTCGCAATTGGATTTGAAAACCCATCATTGTAGTTCGAGTCACAAAGAAATCTATTCAACAAATAAAATTTATACCGAAAAATCTATAAAGAAATTCTGGGTCGAACACAGAGAGGTTACGTGGATCAAAATTCGCAATTATATTTTTTTTATATTTTTGTTTAAAGGGTGAAATAATCACAATGGAAGCAATACAAACAATAAGAGAGAGAGACAGAAAGAATAATCATTTGATATTGAATAATGTTTTTACAACTAAGAAAGCAAGAAATGATTACACTAGAAATCAAAAAATTGTTAAAACTAGAAAGCAAGAAAATTCTACTCTAGAAAGTGGAAAAAGAAGGGAGAGAGAAGTTATCCTCCTCGACGATCGCTTGGTGAACGAGTCAGACGAGGCAATGCTTGGATGACGAGGAACGGAGCGGGAAGAAGGAAGACGAAGCAGGAGGAACAAGAACGAAGTAGCACGCTGTCGTCATCACAGGATTTGCTTCCGGAATAGAGGCGAAAACTTGGTTTTAGCTCTTGAGGAGCATTCCGGGTGTGGGACAAGCTTCTCTTAAGCTTTGGAGAGGGAGAGAGGAGAAGGAAGGGATGAGAAATTTGTAGGGTAGGGGTCTCCTTTTATAGTTGCAAGGAGTGGGGGCATTTTGGTCATTAAAATAATAAAAACATTAATTCAAGACCTTTAGTTATGGATAAATTCGTCACTAAAGTCCTGAATGTGGCTGACATGCTCACGCCGCGTGCGCGCCCCCTTGTCTTCGCTGCCTCAACACCTATGCACGACCACGCACGCTCAATCGTCCGATCAAGAGATCAGACGGCTTAAACCACTCCTCACCAACACCACACACCCGCGTGCGATCGGGCCTTTGCGCTACGCGTCTAATTGCGTGTGGGCTCCCTCGACTGATTCGCGCCGCTCGATGCGAATCTTACGGCTCCGATTGCCTATTCGCACGCGAGGAGGCGACCCTGCGCTTGCGACTCGAGCCCGCGCCCCCTACCTTCGCAATGCCTTAACTGCTGCGCTACGCGTGCGATTGAGGTGCATGGATGAATTTGTGCATGTGTGCGTGCAGCCGTTGGATGAGCATCCAACGGTGTGGATTCATCGAGCGGTTGAAGAAGGAAGTGGAGGAGGGTCCTTGGGGCCGATTGGGCGGCTGAGATGGTGCCACGTGGCACCATCTTGGCCGTCCATCTTCTGAGTGTTGCATATGGTGCTATGGATGTCCTATCAAGGGATCTTGGAGTCATTGAACTCCAATTGTCTCCCTGATCAGATCCGTACAATTGGATCTTCGATCCAAGGGCCAGATTAACAAATTGCTTTGTCCCTGGCCATAAAGAGGAGACAATTACTATACAATTTATACAACTTGACCTAAATGCATGATTATGCATGTTACGCACTATTTACAATGTATAATGCTAATGTGACACTAAGAACAAGCATTAATAAATATTTTAAGTTAATCGGATGTATGCACATCACTAAGACTAATGTATCCTTCAATAATTCACTAATTAACTCTTTTCTAATTCACGTAACCTGAAATTGTTTTCGCAGTTAAAACCTCCTTGTCTCATGAACCTGATCCGCAACTCGCATAATTATGAAGAATAAAGTGTCAGTACTTGTGATTGGCCAACATTTTTGGGATAACATATTTATATGGTCGTGTCTTTCTAGAACTTTTTTTTGACTACTTTTGTTTGTTTGCTCCCCCATGCCTAGCCTTAGATTAGTCCTAATACAAATGTGTCAGGATCATCATTCCCGTTACCAATCCTCAAGGGCGCTCTGGCACCGGTACTTCGAGATAGCACCGTCCAAGATACTCTCTAGGAGCTCATAACCTGATGTGCATACATCCAATTAGCCTAAAATGTCTATTTATGCAAGTTCTTAGTGTCATAGAAGCATCATGCATTATAAATATTGCATACCATCCATCATCAAGCATTTAGGTTATTTTGTATAAGTTGTATAGAGATTCGCCTCTTTTTGTGGCCAGGAACAAGATAATATTTATTAGGGCCTCGAATTGATGGTCCAACCATACGGATCTGATCAGAGCAACAATCGGAGTTCAACGACTCTGAGATCGCCCCAATCAGATTTCCGTAGCATCAGATACAGTCTAAGAAAGATCAGAGGTCAAGGGCCAAGGTGGTGGAAAATCCAAACTTCAGACAACAAATCCAATCGCACGGATGAGTTCGGATCGACGATCGTAGCCCAACGGCACGAAATTCGATCCAAGCCAACATCCGTGGCACCACTTACAAGTAAAAGAAGATGGACGGCTCATATGGTGTCACGTGGCACCATCCTATCCACCCAAGATCACCCAGAAGCTGCCACAAGCAACCCTCCACGCCATCGCCACTCAGCCGTTGGATCATCATCCAACGGCCGAGAACAATCCACACCCACCTACATATTTTTACAAAGGGAAGATGAAGATTCAATGTGGACCATTAGATCTTAATCCAATGGTCCCCATCACGCCACGTCACCAACCGCTATCGAGCAACAAGCAATTTGGACCGTTGATTCTCATCCAACGGTCGCAAGTGATGGACCCTTGGATTGTCTTTGAGACAATTCGCGGGCGTAGCGTGTTGGGTGAACACCTTACGCAAAGCGTGAGGCACGGGTTCGAGGCGTGCTCTGTAGCCAAATCCATAAAGAATAAGCACGAGCAAAATTGGACCGCCCGATCGAAGATGAGCGGCTACAGAGGTGCAACGTGGCGTACAAAGAAGCATTAATCGTGCGCGTGCCTGATGACGCACAATCAGATGCGCCATCACACGTGGACGCGCTTAACGTTCAAAGAGGAAGCAGCGCTCGATGATCCTAGGAGATCGAACGACTGAGATGAGCTGATCGTGGGAGCACGCCTCAATGCATGAAGATCAGGAGGCGATGTCGTGGCGCGTTGTGGAGTATTCGATCAGAAGCGAGCGGCAGTGATGAGGCACACGACTACAGCGACGTGTGTCTACAGTGACGCACGTATGCATCACTAAAGTCAACAGAGTTTAATGTTGAAAGTTAAGATGCCTCTTTTGCCCCTATGTATGCAACTATATAAATGCCCTACGCCCTCCACATTTTCTTCAACCCTTCCATCATCTCTCTCCCTCTCTAAAAGTTAAGAACTCAAGTTCTAAAGCTCACTCTAGTGCTCCTAAGCTACGGGAAGCTTCGCTAGAGTAAAAATACAAATTTTTCCACCTCTCATCCTCTTCGTAGAGCTCTCACCAACCGTCTTCTCCCCCTCATTCTGGAAGTGGATCCCGCGACGTCAAAGCCCTGCCTCACCCCCGGTTCTTCTCGATCCATCCTCCTTCTTCGCTCTCCTTCTTCCAAGCGACGTCCATCCAGCTCATCCTCCAAGCAACTGTCGAGGAGGATAACTTCTCACCCCCTTCTCTTTATCGCTTTCCAGATTAAATTTCTCACTTTCTAATCGTAGTTGTAATGACATTATTAGTATAAAAGTTGTTTCTCTCTCTTTCACTCTCTCTCTTTCTAGTTTTAGTGTTTATATTGCAAGTAGAATAGCGGACATTGTGAATGTTTCGTTTATAAACAAAAATTACAAAAAAAATATATAACTACGAATTTCAAATCGACGTAGCCTCCTTGTTGAAATGTCGGAGTACTACGCTATCGGATTCAGTTTTAAAAACCTATCATTGTAATTTGAATAGCGAAGAACTCGTGTTCAACAAATAAAATTTATACCGAAATAGAAATCTCGGGTTGAACTCAAGGAGGCTACGTCGATCCAAATTCGCAATTATATTTTTTTGTGTTTTTGTTAAAAAGCGGAGTAATTACAATGAAATGAAGCACTATAAACAATTAGAGAAAGAGAGAGAGAGAGAGAAAGAGAGAAAACATCCACTTGATATTTCAAAATGTTTATACAACTAAGTAAGCAAGAAATTACACTACAAAGCAAGAAAACTATTACAACTAGAAAGTAGGAAAATTCTACTCTAGAAAGCAGAAAAAAGGAATGGGAACCTCCTAGACAATCACTTGGAGGACGAGCCGAACGAGATGACGCCTGGAAGACGAAGAACAAAGCGGGAAGGAGGTCGAGGTAGGAAGAATGGGAACAAGGCAGCACATCATCGTCATCGTGGGATCTGCTTCCGAAATGGGGGCGAAAAATTGACTTTACCTCTTGAGGAGCATCCCGGGTGTGGGACAAGCTTCTCTTGAGCTTTGAAAAGGGAGAGAAGAGAAGGGATGAGAAATTTCTATGGACGGGATCTCCTTTTATAGTTGCAAGGAGTGAGGGCATTTCGGTCACTCCATTTTGAAAAAATTAATTGAAGACCTTTAGTGACGGATAAATCCGTCACTAAAGGCCTGAACGTGGCCTTCGTGGGCGGCGCTCGTGCGCCCGCTCACCTTCCGCGCCTCACCCAACTACCCACATTCTTCAAATCTTAGCCGTCCGATCATGAGATCAGACGTCTTAGATCTCCCCTCGCCACACCTCAACTGCACATGCGATCCCGCGTCAAGCGGGGGTGTCAGATAGCGCGTGGGCGCTATCGGCCGCACGGCGCCGTTGGATCTCGATCGCGCAACAGATCACTCCCACGCGCCCACTCTAAATTGAAGCTTGCGGGGGCTTGAACCCGCGCCTCCTCTTCTGGATAGGTCCTCCGACCGCTGCGCTACAGCTGCTAAGATGTCGCGTTTACACTTCAAGCTTACGTGCCTTGAAGCCGTTGGATGCGCATCCAATGGTAGAGATGAATCGCTCAGATGAAGAGGGAAGGCTGTGGCAGATGCATGCGGCCGGTTGGGCGGCTGAGATGGTGTCACGTGGTGCCATCTTGGCTATTCATCTTCTGAGTGATGTAGATGGTGCCACGAGTATCAAATTAGATCAATTTTTACGCCGTTAGGCTGCGATCGTCGATCAGAACCCATCCGCGCGGTCTGATTTGTCGTCTGAAGTGTGGATTAACACCATCTTGTCCCTTGATCTTCTAGGGTTCCTCGGTCTTTATCTGATGCTACGGATATCCAATAATGGCGATCTTAGAGTCGTTGAACTCCAATCATCACCCTGATCAAATCCGTATAGTTGGATCTTTGATCCGAGGCCCCGATAAAAAGTTTCCCTGTCCCTGACCAAAAGGAGACAATTACTGTACAATTTATACAACTTAATCTAAATGCATGATTATGCATGTTATGCACTATTTACAATTTATGGTGCTAATGTGACACTAGGAACATGCATTAATAGACATTTTAGGTTAATTAGATGTATGCACATCACACCCCCATGCCTATCATTTTCTAATCCCTAGCAAAAACTACATGCTATTTATAAAAGAATTAAGTTGGATTACTTGGGCATAAGTTATTTTCAACATTAAGAAATTTTTTACTTAGGATCTGAACTTTCAAAGACACAACTGCGCCCAAGCATTTGCCAAAATGCAGACCGCCTCAAGCCCTTGCCTTATTCAAAGAAAAATTTATTTTTCTATTTTTCTTCTTTTCTAATTTTTTTTTAGATTTTTAAGTTTAAGGTTAAAGAGTGGCTTTCTACGTCCATTCAACCCACCTAAGATTTGATGAGAACCCTAAGATCTAAGCATCTTATTGTGAATGTGATAGACTCGTTGATCAACAATTAGAATGGACTTCGGGTTTCTACGCCTCTAGGTGACCTTAAAAAAGGAGTTCTACCTAAAGGTGTATCTTTACAACTGGTAGCTTTCTCCCTACTTTTATTTTTATGGGGTCAACATAAGGGTGAATCCAGTGTATATCTCCCCAGTATTCTACTTCTTTGCTTCTTCCTAAGTGTTTTGGGAATTTTCAATGCATTTCATGAGCTGGGTTCTGGACAACTGATCGATGAGTTGTTACCACCGACAACTTGCAAGCCATACTCGTGCAGCGAAGTGTGGTTTATTTCTTTTATTTTCTTTTTCTTTTCTCCTTTTCTTTTTCTTTTTGACTTTTTTTTTAAGTAGGTGGCTTCCCTGGTCTAAGATTTACCTAAAGGTAGCAAGAAGAGAATGGTCCAGTGACTAGGCTTTGGAGAACCTATATATGGGTTGTTACCCATGATAACTTGCCAACCATATCACCCTAGAAGGTTCATTAGCTACCCAATTTTCGTTAAAATCGTCGATCAACAAGTCAGTGAAAAGATAGTGTATAGATGCTTTAGACTTAAAGTTCCCTCAAATCAGAGAGTGGGTTGATAAGTCGTATACTTATCATCCAAACTTGTTTAATCAAATTACAATAAAATTAAGATGGCGAGGACTCGAAAAACAAATCCACATTTTAGTGGATACACGGGCTGATTAAGCCGAAAGACCTAAAGGGTCTTTGTGTTCAGCTCCTAATGTAATATTTCCTAAGATTGAAAAGTCCTAATGTCCCAGTATTCCTTCCTAATTCAATTTTTTTTTTATGCATATATAAGAAGAGAAACAAAATTTACAAGAATTTCACAGAGCTGACAAAATGATTCAAAAATGAATCCACCCCCCCATGCCTAGTTGATGTAATGTCCACATTGAGAAAAAGAGACATGAAAGAAAGGGTAGAGTATGAAAGATATCACCTGAATATGAAGCTTGGGTCAGCTTTGTGTCATATGTACAACTGCTAAGTTTAATGCCGTCAGCTAGGCGAAGTCCAGCCAAAGAAGTCACAACATGGCTAGAGCAACCGTGTCTGAGATGGGTTATGGAAGAGTACGGTCAATAACAGGCTTCAGACGTTGACTGTTGACATTGAATGAATTACCCATCTTTGGGTCAGAGATCTGAACAGCTCCATTTGGAAAAATCAGCTCGATAATGAACGAGTCGTTCCATTTCGACCGAAGTTTGCCGAGAAAGAGCTTAAGTTGAGAATCGAATAACCTGACCTTCTTGTTCGGCTCAAAGCTCTTGCGGGAAATCAATTGAACATGTAGAGCTTTGGTCCGAGCCTTGTAGATCTTGGCATTCTCATATGCATCATTTCTAAGATCCTCCAACTCAGATAGTTGCAGTTTCCTGGTCTTCCCGGCTAAACTTAGATCTATATTGCACTATTTGGTTACCCAGAATGCCCTATGTTCAATCTCTATGGGTAAATGGCACGACTTTCCATACACTAGACGAAACAGACACATGCCGATGGGCATTTTATACACTGTACGGTAGGCCCAAAGAGCGTCCTCAAGCTTTTGAGTCCAGTCTTTGCGATCAGGCCTAACCGTTTTTTGCAGAATATTCTTGATCTCCCGATTGGAGATCTCAGCCTGTCCATTCGTCTGGGGATGGTAAGGTGTGGAGATTCGGTGATTACCCTCGTATTTATCCAGCAAATTACGGAACTGGACATTAGTAAAATGTGTGCCACCATCACTGATGATGGCCCTCGAAATCCCAAACCTGCTGAAGATGTTCTTCTTGACAAAATCGATGACCACCTTGTGGTCATTGGTTCGGGTGGGAATCGCCTCAATCCATTTGGACACGTAATCAACAGCGACGAGAATGTACTGATGTCCAAATGAAGGGAGAAAGGGTCCCATGAAATCGATGTCCCAAACGTCAAAGATTTCGACAGGAAGAATTCAGTTTAGGGGCATCATATCTCTCTTAGTTATGGCCCGAGTGCCTGACATCGGGAACATGACCTTGAGAAATCCTGGGCATCCTTGATTAAAGACGGCCAATAGAAGCCAGATTGCAAAATCTTTATAGCCGTCTTTTTCCCGGAGAAGTGTCCACTACACGCAAATGCATGGCAGAACTCGAGTATCCTATTGAATTCGTTCTCCGGAACACATCGGCGAATGATCTGATCAGAGCCGATGCGGTACAGTTCAGGGTCCTCCCAGAAGTAGTAATTGACCTCAGATTTGAGTCTATCCCGTTGTTGCTTGATCCAATCCTAGGGGATTTGACCAACGGCCAAATAATTAACAATGTCAGCAAACCACGGGGTTTGGACACCTGAAACTGTAAGGATGGTTTCGTCCGGAAAAGTATCAGCAATCGAGACGTCTAGACGAGAAAAATCACCTAGAAGTCTAGATAAATGATCCGCCACCACATTTTGTACCCCGAATTTATCCTTGATTTCAAGATCAAATTCTTGAAGCAGAAGAATCCAACTAATAAGCCGGGGTTTGGCATCCTTTTTGGCCAAGAGATGTCTTAAGGCTGAGTGGTTGGTATAAATGATGATATGAGACCCTAAGAGATAAGTCCTGAATTTTTCCAAAACAAATACTACGGCTAGTAATTCCTTTTCAATAACAGTGTAATTCCTCTGGGATTCATCCAAAGTTTTACTAGCGTAGTAGATGACAGAGGGCTTCCTGTCAACTTTCTGACCCAAAACAGCCCCGACCGCGTAATCAGAAGCGTCGGTCATGATCTCAAAAGGGGTTGTCCAAACAGATGGTTGCAACACCGAAGCACAAGTGACTGCCGTTTTAAGAAAATCAAATGCCTTACGGCATGATTCATCAAAAACAAACGACGTTTCTTTGGCAAGAAGATTGCTCAGAGGACAAGCAACCTTCGAGAAATCCTTGATGAATCTTCTGTAGAATCCCACATGACCAAGAAATGATCGAATTTGTTTAACAGATGTGGGAGGAGGAAGTTTAGAGATAGCATCAACATTAGCTTTATCCACTTTAATTCCCCGTTTAGAGATTACATGACCCAAGACGATGCCTTCTTGTGTCATGAAATGACTCTTTTCCCAGCTAAGGACCAATCGTGTTTTGATGCATCGTTTAAGAATCATTTCTAAATTAGCTAGACGAGTCAAACGATTCTCCAAAAATAGAGAAATTGTCTTTGAAGACTTCCATAAACTCTCCCACCATGTCAGAGAATATGGCTAACATACTCCTTTGAAAAGTCATAGGTGCATTGCATAAATCGAATGGCATCCTACAGAAAGCAAAGGTTCTGTAGGGACATATGAAAGTAGTTTTTTCCTGATCCTCGGGATGGATAGGAACTTGGTTATATCCTGAGTAGCCATCAAGAAAATAGAAGTACTTCTACCTGGCTAATCTTTCCAAGATTTGATCAATGAAAGGCAAAGGGAAATGATCCTTTTTCGTGGCCGTGTTTAGCTTCCTGTAATCGATACAAACCCTCCAAGAGGAAGCTGAACGAGTTGTGATGGATTCTCCTCTCTCATTAGTCACAACGGTAATCCCAACTTTCTTAGGAACAATCTGCATGGGGCTTACCCAAGGACTATCAAAGATCGGATAAATGATTCCTGCATCGAGCCACTTAATAATCTCATTTTTGACCACTTCTCGCATATTTGGATTTAATCTCCTCTGTATCTAGCGAGAAGGGCGGGATCCATCTTCCAAATATATTCTATGATTGCAATAAGATGGCTCAACCCCCCTAAGGTCATGAATGGTCCAACTAATTGCCTCCTTGTGTTCCTTCAGGACCTTAATCAATTTAATTTCTTGCTCCTTTGTAATTTAGCACTGATAATCACAGGGAACATCTTATGTGGTCCTAAAAATTGATATTTCAAATTCTCAGGCAATGGTTTCAGTTCAAGCTGAGGCGGTTTGATGATTGAAGGTAAGGAAGATGCTGATGACTCATCAAGAGGAAGAGGTTGAGAGTGAACAAATCAATAACCTCTTCAGAAGATGGAAGGTCTATCATAGAGGGTTGCGGGTCCAACTCATCATCAAAGGAGGAACTTACAATTGCAGAAACCATCATACAAGTTTTAATGTTCACATTATCGTCCTCAAGTTCCTCGATAAATCCACAATCCTCAAATTTATTAATCGCCCTAAAAATATCCAATTTCATTCGTTGATCCCCAAAGGCAATTTCCATACTACCACTTTCACAGTTAATGTCAGCCTTAGCGGTAGCCAAGAACGGATGCCCCAGAATGATGGACGTGTTCCTCAGATTTTCGGGTACATCCATGTCAAGGACAAGGAAATCTACAGGAAAATAGAAATCCTTAACCTTAACAATAACATCTTCAATAACGCCTCGTGGATTTGTGACCGAACGTTCCGCTAACTGCAGCATTACTGAAGTCGGCCGAAGTTCACCTAATCCAAATTTCTCGTAAAGAGAAGTTGGAATTAGGTTGATGGATGCACCCAGATCCAGAAGTGCTCTATCAAAAGTGTAATCTCTGATGACACAAGAAATCAACGGAGCACCTGGATCTCTCTTTTTCTGAGGGAGGTGGTGTAGGATAACAGAACTAGACTTCTCAGAGAGTACCACCTTCTTCAGAACAGATTCTCTCGACTTACACTTTTGTGTACATAAATCCTTTAAAAATATCGCATAAGTTGGTATATGCTTGATAGCGTTGAGGAGCGAGATATTGATCTCAACATTCTTGAAGATATTCAAAAGCTCCTCATTGCTATCAACAGACTTCTTCCTTGATCTGATCAAGGCTTTAAGAAAAGGAACATGAGTCGGATCTTTGGAATCAGGTTCCTAAGCCTTGATTTCTTCTCCAGAATTCTCCTTTCTCTCCTCAGGTTCTTCAGGATTCGGTAAATTAGAATAGTGTGGTTGTGGATCCTGAGTTTGTTTACCACTCCTCAAGGTGACAGAATTTACGGATGCATACGAGTTTGGGTCTTGGGGAGGGTTAGGAAAGATTGGAGGGGCTTGATTAGCCAAGAATTGTTGATGTGCAGAAGAAGAAGAGGAAGGACCTTGCTCAACCACCTGAGCATGTGCGTGTGGGTCCCTCTGATTTTCGTACCCATGGGCTTAGTTGCCCGAATTCAAGATATTTCTCGGGTTTGGTACGGGTTGGGATGGTAGAGATCTGGGTTGACAAGAGTTAGCTATGAGCCCAGTTTGCAAGTTTTCCAGCGAGGTTTTCATTTGCTACATGAGCTGGAGCATGGATCCTTGCAACTCTACCATTTGTCGGTTCATATCAGCCTGCCCTACGGGTTGACGGGCATTCCAAGCTAGCTGATTAACCTAATTTGGGAGCAACTGAGTATAAACATGAGCCTAACCCATTGGTCATTGCAGAGCATAGTTGCTGGGTCGGAATTGGGTCTGCTGCCCCGGGTTTTTCCAGGAGAAGTTAGGGTGGTTTCTCCAACCGGATTATAAGCATTGGAGTAGCGGTTGGATCTAACGTTCACCTGTACAGCATAAACATCCTCATAGGGTGAGGATGGAGAGAAAGAAAGGGAAGGATCAGAAAAACTAGGATTAGAGGCCCCAGTTTGAAACCCGTGGGGTTCCGAATAATGCTGACTCGCAGGTTGAGCTGCATCAAGTTGATTCACGAACTCCCATCCAGAAAGAGCTCGCGATGAATGGAATCTCGAATTCTGGGATTGAGTGGATCGAGAGTTATTCATTGAATTTCCAGCCATCCACTCTTCCATTCTCTTAGCAACCAAGTCCACCTTATCAAGTTTGTTACAAATCAATTCCATATTGAATGAATGAGAGTCATGGACTTCATTAACATTCGATCTAGGCTGCTGGGACCAGTTAAAAGTATCCATGGAGGCATTATTGATTGAATTCTCACTCATTTCCTCAAACAAATCGTGCCCGCTATCTACATCTTTGTTGAGGAAATTGCCCCCGCAAAAAGCGTCCATGTGATTTCTGAGTTGCTCAGTCAACCCATGATAGAAGATCTGCATGAGTTGCCATTTCGGCACCTCGTGGTGTGGACACCTCTACAATAGGTCCTGGAATCGCTCCCAAGACACATGAAACTACTCTCCCAGCCGCTGGGTGAAGGTAGTGATTGCCCGTCTCAAAGCATTAGTACATCTAATAGGGAAGAATTTCTTTAGAAAGGCCGATTTCAACTCATTCCAAGTTTCAATTGGTCTTCCTCTGGTCCTGTACCAATGAGTAGCTTTATCCCTCAGAGAGTGGGGGAAGAGCCTCATGATCATTTGCTCCTCATTCATGTTTCATGCCTTGGTGGTCTGGACTAAAGTGGTCAAGTCCTCCAAGTGCTGAAACGGGTCTTCAGAGCCAAGCCCATGGTAATGTTTAATCAGGCTTAACACTTGGGACTTGATTTCTACATCTCCGGCTAGAATCTGGACGTCGAGGCGTTCCCCGTAATTTGAAGGATCATAAAAGTCCTTCAAGGGCTGAGCACCCTGCATTCTCTGGAACCATTCCTGCTTTCTCTGCATTTGTTCCAGCTGCCTTCGAAATTCCTCCTGTGGATCCCAAGGCAGAGGAGGCTGTTGATCGACCATGGGATCAATATGGCTAAAATCCAATCTACGCCACCTAGAATACTCTAGTGTCCCTTCCAATCGGGGATTCAATGACCGTTTTCCCAGCATAAACTAGGAAAAGGTCGGAAGGACTAGGGATAAGGACCCTACAACACAACAAAACAAGCCTGTCCTTAAGTGGGGTAGCCTAAGGACCTACAGACTCCCAAAACCTGCCTTAAGATTGTAAACGATTTACTCTACTTGTGTCTGCTCAATCCAACCAGTTAGGAGGGACTGGGGAGAAGGTTCTTCCTTCAGCTTACGCCTTCGGTTCCTAGTGTACCCCCCAGCCGCGGTCGTTTGACGCCACTCCCCTAGCTAGACATCAGATTCATCAATACAAGTAGGTTAATCGTAAACAATCTCAGACTAGGCCGCGAAGAGCAAATCAGTCCTTAAGGCCAACATCTACTCAATTTTATTGAGGCCTGAAATTGTAGTGCTTATGGAATGTGATTGACCCTTAAAATGGGTTGTGTCCTTAATGATTGATTGTGTGTAAGTGCATGCACAACCAGGGCTTTCAAGCAAGATTATTTGAGATGCGTAGATTTGAATGTTCAAATCTTTCTTAAGTAGCTTTTAGGGTTTAGAATTAGGTTGATTTCAATCAAGTTTGAGGCAAACCAGGTTTTCAAGCACGAGTGAAGATTGCTTTCCTTTAAAACTAGAAATAAAGTGGAGTGCCTGGTATGAACCTAGATTGAAAACCCTGAGAAGAAGCTACTTGATGAGTTGATTTTAGGTTGAGTGGTGCGGCCCAAACAACTCAAACAACTGGCCAAAACTGCACCACTAGGTTAGGCACACAGAAATGGTTAACCTAAAATGATTTCTACTCTTTTATGTGTTGATTTGTGTGTACCAGTTCCACAGATTAGAATCCGATTGAGTAGAAGCAAATCAAGTAGGTTAAGTGCCTTGAATGTGGGTGTATGTTGTGTGTATGTTGAAAATTACCCCACAAAATTATCTTTTTATTTTTTTATTTTTATAAGCGAGGGTGAAATGAGAGTGTGAGTGGAAATCTAAACAACCAAACTAATCCTAGGATTTATGCAAACACCTAGGTTAATTGGAATTTGAATTTAATGTGACAAATGAAATCTATGGAGGGGGAAGAATGGGGAGCACTTACAGTTGTCTTCGACTGTACTTTACTCCGATCTACCACTTGATGATTCCCTGACGGAGATCTCTGCAAAACAATAGACACAAGAGAAAGTAAGTTAGAAGACAGTAAAGTGCGTGAAATGCGAAAAGATCGAAAAATCGTTGCCTCCCTGACAACGGCGCCAAAATGTTGAAACGTCGGAGTACTACGCTATCGGATTCAGTTTTAAAGCCTATCATTGTAGTTTGAATAGCGAAGAACTCGTGTTCAACAAATAAAATTTATACTGGAATAGAAATCCTAGGTAGAACTCAGGGAGGCTACGTCGATCCAAATTCGCAATTATATTTTTTGTGTTTTTGTTAAAAAGTAGAGTAATTCAATGAAATGAAGTACTATAAACAATCAGAGAAAGAGAGAGAGAGAGAGAAAACATCCACTTGATATTTCAAAATGTTTATACAACTAAGTGAGAAATTACACTAGAAAAAAGGAAAACTATTACAACTAGAAAGCAGGAAAATTCTACACTAGAAAGCAGGAAAAAGGAATGGAAGAGAAAAGTTATCCTCCTCGACGATCACTTGGAGGACGAGCCGGACGAGACGACGCCTAGAAGATGAAGAACGAAGCGGAAAGAAGGAGGTCAAGGCAGGAAGAACTGGAACGAGGTAGCATGTCGTCGTCGTCGCGGGATCCGCTTCCGAAATGGGGGCAAAAAATTGACTTTATCTTTTGAGGAGCATCCCCGGTATGGGACAAGCTTCTCTTGAGTTTTGGAGAGGGAGAAAAGGAAGGGATGAGAGATTCGTATGGAGGGGGTCTCCTTTTATAGTTGCGAGGAGTGAGGGCATTTTGGTCATTATATTTTGAAAAACATTAATTCAGGACCTTTAGTAACGAATAAATCATCACTAAATGCCTTCATGAGCGACGCTCGCGCGCCCGCTCGCCTTTCGTGCCTCACCCAGCCGCCCACATTCTTCAAATCTTAGCCGTCCGATCTTGCGATCGGACGGCTTAGATCTCTCCTCGCCGTGCCTCAACTGTACGCGCCTTGCACGTGCAATCCCGCGTCAAGTAGGGGCGTCAGATAGCGCGTCGGCGCTATCGGCCGCATGGCGCTATTGGATCTCGATCGCGTGGCTAATCACACCCACGCGCCCGCTCCAAATTGAGGCTTGCGGGGGCTTGAACCCACGCCTCCTCTTCTCGATAAGTCCTTCGACCGCTGTGCTACAGCAGCTAAGATGTCGTGTTTACACTTCAAGCGCTGCCGCATGCACCTGTCGCAGCCTTGGATGTGCATCCAACAACGAAGACGCATCGCTCAGATGAAGGGGGAAGGCTGCGGCAGGTGCATGTGGCCGGTTGGGCAGCTGAGATGGTGCCACGTGGCGCCATCTTGGCTGTCCATCTTCTGAGTGATGTAGATGGTGCCACGGGTATCGAATTGGATCGATTTTTGCATCATTAGGCTGTGATCATTGATCCGAACCCATCCGTGCGGTCTAATTTGTCATCTGAAGTGCGAATTAACTCCATCTTGACCCTTGATCTTCTAGGGTTCCTCGATCTCTATCTAATGCAATGGATATCCGATTAGGGAGATCTTGGAGTTGTTGAACTCCAATCGTCACCCTGATTAGATCTGTATGGTTGGATCTTCAATCCGAGGCCCCGATAAAAAGTTACCCTATCCCTGACCATAAAAAGGAGACAATTACTACACAATTTATAAAACTTAATCTAAATGCATTATTATGCATGTTATTCACTATTTACAATGTATGATGTTAATGTGATACTAAGAATATGCATTAATAAATATTTTAGGTTAATCAGATGTATGCACATCACTCCTCGTGTTTAACCCAGGACTCATTTTGAGTTTTAGTAAAAATTATCTGATTGGCGGATTTTCTAGTGAATTGCACTACAATGATAGGGTTTTCTAAACTCAAATCTTTTCGCTACGAATTTCCACTACATCATTGTGGCGCCGTTGTCGGGAGGCAACGGATCTTGATTTCTTTTCTACATTCTTCACACTTATATGCTTTCTAACTCTCTTATATTCCTTTTCTATTATCTTGCAGGTACTTCAACGAGGAATCTTTAAGTGGTAGAAAGGAGTAAAGTGCAGTTGAAGATAATTGTAAGTCCTCCCCCCATTCTTTCTCCCTCCAAAGATTTCATTCCATCACCCTAATTCAAACTCTAATTAACCTAGGTGTTCTAATAAACCTTAGTATTAGTTTGGTTGTTTTGATTACCACATCCACTAACCTCACCCCCACTTATAAAAAAAAAAATCCAAAAAAAACCACAGAGGTACACAACCTCTTCTGATTTTTCATACTCAACCGGTATTCCAATCATTAGAACTAATACACACAACCAAACACATATTGAGTAGAAATCAAACTAGGTAACCACTTGTGTGCCTAACTCAATGGTGCATTAAGGCCAATTACTTGAGTTATTTGGGCCGCATCACTTCATATAAAAATAACTCATCAAGTAGCATGCTCGTTAGGGTTAATAATTAAGGTCAATACCAAGCACTCCACTTTATCTTGATTACAAAGGAAAACATCTTCACCCGTGTTTGCAAATCTTGGTGTGCCTCCTGAATTTGATTGAATTCACCTTAATTCAAATCCTAAAAGCTACTTAAGCACGATTTGAACTCTAAAATCCAGTCATCCAAATAATCTTGCTTGAAAACCCTGGTTGTGCACTTACTCACACATTTCAATCAATCATTAAGGGCACAACCTATTTTAAGAGCCCACCACATTCCAAAAGCACTACTATCCAGGCCTAATCTAAAATCAAGTAGACATTGGCCCTAGGACTCATCAGTCTGTTTCAGGATATTTCTCATACTGTGGTGCAAATTTATGACGTCTGCTTTCTCTAGAAGGTGCTAAGTTGGGTAACCTGATTGTCAAACAACTTAAGTAGGTAGGGGTTTGGCATAATTAGTGGCCTTCGGGTCACGCTCCCTCTATCTTGCCATCCCAACTTAATAGCTTCGGGATTAAGGACAACACAAAATTCGTGTTGTGGTTTGAGTCTATTTTGGAGCATAGGTCCTTAGGCTGCCCAACTTAAGGGCAAGCTTGTATTGTTGTGCTACAGGGTTCTTATCCCCAGTCCTTCCGACCCCTTCCTAGTTTATGCTTGGAAGGAGGTCATTGAATCCCCGCTTGGAAGGACCATTAGACCATTCAAGGAGGCCTAGGTTGAAATTTAATCCAATTGATCCCATGGATGATCAACCACCTTAGAATCTACAAGAGATGCTACAAAGTCAGCTGGAACAAATGCAGCAAATGCAAGAATGGTTCCAGCGAATGCATGGTCAGGGTGTTCAGCCCTTGAAGGATTTTTATGATCCTTCTAATTACGGGGAATGTCCTAGTGTCCAGATTCCAGTCGGTGATGTAGAAATCAATCCCCAGGTGTTAAAACTAATCAAACATTTCCACGAGCTTGGAGGACTTGACCACTTTGGCCCAAACCACCAAAGCGCGAAACGTGGATGAGGAGCAAATGATCATGAGGCTATAGAATCTATAGAGCACAAGCACACTAGAATGGGGGATGAATAGTGTGGTATAAAAATAAAAATTGCAAGAAAAAGCAAACCACAAAAAGCACATAAAATGTATAGTGGTTCTCCTCACTCAGGTACTCCACTACCTAAGTCTCCCAACTTAGGATTTTTAACCCGATTCCCTCATTCCAGAGGGAATCAATTTACTAATAACCTGAGGTAATTAACAGGTTACCTCAACCCAATTACAAGATAAAGATATGAACAAAAGCACAGGTATAAGCAAGATATAAAAAGCTTACAACTAAAGTTCCTAAGTCTCCAACAAGTATATTGCTTAAAAGTGTATGAATTAATGTAACGAGAATACTAAATTGAAAGCGAACGCTTAAACAAAGAAGTGCACAATCACCTTTGAAGCTTTGTTGCAAGCAAAGAATAGCCTTGAGAAGAATGCAACAAGTCAAGCTCCTTTGCAACTAGAAAATTGAGAAATGAAGGTGTAGGCAAGGAGAGTATTTTTAGCTTGATATATCTTTTCAAAAAACACACAAGGAGTGTTTATATAGGCCACTAAACACCTCTCCCATGATTACTAGCCGTTAGGGGCAATTTAGGAAGATTGGAATTAACATAAATTGCAATATAGCCATTCTAATTAGGCACAATGGCTAGTTGGTACTAGTACTGTAGTTGTGGTACTGGTACTAACTGCTCACAGTCAGTCCAGTAATGCCTGAGGTACCGGTACTCAGTGCATTCTGTTGAGTACCAAAAAAGTCACTTGGTACCGGTACTTGTGACTCAGGCAACAGGGTTGTGAACACTTACTACCGGTACTCATGATGAGTATCGGTACTTGTTGTTCACAGTTTGGGACTTAGGCCCAAACATGTGCCTAGCATGTACCGGTACTTATTACTAATACCGGTACTTGCTACAAGTACCTTGTTTTATAAGTTTAAACCAAATTTTAAGGAAATCTTATCTTAGCTATACAATAATATTTTCAAAGAGTCGATCTTTAGTTTCAAAATGAAAGATTGAACGTGATTTTGATCCCTAATTATCTCTACTTTGATTTTAACTCCTAAGTTAACTTTTTCTTGTTAGGAGACATATAAAAGTTCTAAAATGTAACAAACTAAACAAAACTAAAGTCATCAATCTTTATGCCATCATTACTTCTTTCATCCATCCTTAAATCCTATTAATTCTTGAAAATAATACTTCAACAACTCATTAGATTTAAAATGGTTTTGTTAACACCAAAACATAAAAGTGATGTGAAACTAGGTTCCAACAATCTCCCTCTTTTTGGTGTTGACAAAACAATAGAAATACCTATATCTAAAATAATAGAAACCTCATAAGAGAAGGAATACAAAAAACTCCACTAGGAGTGAAACCTCCCCCTCAAACTAAGCTTCCTTATTTTAAATACAGTGTATTTACCATTTCTCCCCTTTTTTTTCAAACTAACAAAAAGAATATATCAATATGAACAGACAATGGTTAGACATGAAACAATATTGTAGATGAACAATCATAAGAAAAAAAAAAAAAGCATATCAAAAGTCATAACTAATCATCACTGAAAACATAAAAACATGTTGAAATGTTCAATACTTGAAAATATAGACTAAAAACTAATTGCGAGGATGTTTTCTGGTAGACTTTTGAGCATGTCCTCCATCATCACTATAATCATCATCTTCATTATTTTCATCATCATCATCTTCATCATTTTCGTCATCATCGTCTTCAGCATCTTCATCATCACTATCATCATAAGAAACCTCTTCTTCATCTTCATTATCTTCTTCCTCTTCATCATCATGAAGAATAGGTTCTTCCACCATTGGAGATGAAACAAGAGATGAGTCTTGAAAGTGCTTTTGGTGTCTCTCACTGTATTCTTAAGGCACTTCCTCTTCCTTTGTTTAGGTTGTTGAGTGGAATGAGCAGCATGGGAAGACTCACTGGAAAGAGAAAGATCATGAAACTTGCATTCCATGTGACGAAAGGCAAAATTGAGATTGGTTAAATTTTGACCAACATAATTGAAAGTATTAATCAAATTGGGATCAGTTCCAAACACATTAGACAGATTTACCCAAGGTGTTTTGGCTTCTGGATATGGATAGGTTATTGGAACAAAAGTAGAGGATGATTCAAGAGGTGGATGAGAAGAGGATTGAGCATTTAGATCAACTTCTTTTTCATCATCACTAGAGGATTCCTCTCTAACGGGTTTTACTCCAATTTTCCAGAGAGTGGACTATTTGAAATGGACCACTTTTCTAAGAGGAGTAAAGTTAGAGAGATCAATTTTACTGTTGATAAGAATGTAAGATACAAGAATATCAAGTGGAAGAGCTGAAGCACGGTAATGAGGTTATAAGAAATGAATAAATACCATGTTCGAATTTACAGGAAAACTTGTTATAATAGCATAGATCAAGGGTAAAATGTCGATAGGAATTTTGTGGAATCCTAAATTTTTAGCCCTTAAGTTTCATTCTAAAATTCAAAAAAGAACATGGGCAAATAGGGTCATGTTCGGGGAAACCAATGCTTTTTCCTGACAGTTAAGGAGCAAGAGAGTTTCATGGATTTTATAAGTAGGAAATTGCTCCTTAAGAGTGTTAAAAGCATGACCTTCATTTGGACATTCAGTGATGGTTGATAAGAACTTTGGTGTGATGGTGATTTTTTGACCGAAAAATTTTGTTGTTAAGACAAGATGACATCGATTTTCTTGTTCTTGGAGATTGGCAAAAAATAAGCAGTTGACATCAGGATATACTCCAGGAACATCGGCAAAAAATGACTCATCAAAGAAATGCATGAGTTTTTGTTCAGAAAGATGGGTGGGGAAATTAAAGATTTGTAAAGAAAAATCTTTCCACTCAACTAGCCTACAATGGTAAAGTTTTAGGTCTTTATACCAATCAAACTTTGATTTGGCATCCTCGATGATGTAAAATTTGTGAAATGCATCTTGAGGTGCCTTTCCCTTACTCTTAGATTTAGGTGCCATCTGAAATCATGCAGCAAAATAAAGTAGGAAACACAATTAGAAATTCAGAATGTTTCCTTTCATGTGCGCATATAATACCACACTTAAGCCTGCATGTACTGATATTGGTGATTGGTACCGGTACTGGTGGGTTTCTATTCCAACCAGAAATTTGAGCTAGTACCGGTATTCATATTCAGTACCGGTACCTGGTCCTAAAGCAGGCACTGCTGTGCCCAATTAATATCGGTACCGATGATGGGTACCAGTACCATCTAGTACCCGATGAAAAACAAGTGCAGCAGTAGGAATGGACTTAAGAAAAAGAAAAAGACAAGATGTAGAATGACTCAAGATGGCAAGATCTACTTAGGAGATAAGAATATACCTAGAGAAAAGCTTGGAGGTGATCCTTCTTCTTTACTAGGGCTCGGAGTAGCTCTTGAGAGAAGAACTAGGGTTTGCAAAGTGTGAAATGAGGCAAGTGTTTGCACTTAGCTTCTTTTATATGAGATGGGTCATGTGCTAGTCACATGACCACTTAAGTGGTTGAGAAAATATTTCAATCAACAACTTAGGTGTTGAAAAATAATGTAGTCAACAACCTAAGTTAAGCAACCAAATTGCAAAAAATATCCTAAAAATTTTAGTCAAATGAAAATATTACAGTTTACCCCTTTTTAGCAATAGTGGGGTAAATTGTAGTTAGACCCTCAGGAAATTTTGTAATTGCAATCAAGTTATTAAGCAATCAATTTGTTAATTTTGAATTTATTTTATTATACAAAGTCTTAATTTTCTTCTTCTAAAGCAGAATCTCTCTGCTACAAGAGGTTTTGTAAAGATGTCTACCAATTGGTTTTGTGTGTCAACAAATTCTAATTGAATGGAACCTTGAAGCACATTATCTCTAAGGAAATATTGTCTAACATCTATGTATTTTATGTGAATGATGTACCGTATTTTTAGATAAATTTATTGCACTTATATTATCACATAAAATTTTGGATTGCGCAAAAATCAATCCAAAGTCGAACAAAGTTTGTCCCATTCAAATGACCTGAGAGCATCCAAGTGAAGCAGCAATATACTTTACTTCAATCGTAAAAAGTAAAACACAAGTCTATTTCTTAGAGAACCATGAGACCAAGGATTCTCCAATAAAATGACATGTGACACTAGTGCTCTTTCGGTCCGTCCGACTCCTTGCATAGTCTGCATCACTATAGGATAATAGGCTAATGTTTATGTTTTAGGATAAAAAAGACCAAGGTCTCTTGTGCTATTTAGGTATCTAAATATTCTTTTTATTGCATTAAAATGAAATTATTTGGATTCGAATTAGAATCTCGTACATAAACATGCAGCAAAAAGAATATCAGGTCTAGAAGCTGTAAGATATAGTAGTGAACCTATCATACCCCGGTATTTCTTTTCATCTACCCTCTTGCCAGATAAATCTTCACCAAGAGAAGCAGATAGAGCAATTGGAGTCTCTTTTTCATTTACTTTTTCAAAGTTAAACTTCTTGAGAATTTCAAGAACATATTTGGTTTGACTAATGTATATACATGTGTCTAATTGTTGAATTTGGAGACCTAAAAAGAATCTGAGTTCACCTATCATACTCATTTCGAACTCAGTCTTCATAGTCTCACAAAAATGCTGACACAGGGACTCCTTAGTTGATCCAAATATAATATCATCGACATATATTTGAACTAGTAAGATGTCATTTCTTCTTTTACAAAGAGAGTTGAATCAACAACTCCAATTCTATATCCATGTTGGAGAAGGAAGTTCCTAAGCCTATCATACCAAGTCCTAGGAGCTTGTTTAAGTCTATATAATGCCTTATTGAGCTTGTATACATGCTCTGAGTGTGCTGGGTCCTCGAACCCGAGAGGCTAATGAACAAAAACTTCTTCCTTAATATATCCATTAAGAAAAGCACTCTTGACATCCATTTGATATAGCTTGAAATCCTTTGCACTTGCAAAAGAAAGTAGCATCCGTATGGACTCCAAGCGAGCAACAGGCACATATGTCTCATCAAAGTCAATACCCTCCTATTGGTTATAGCCTTGAGCTACAAGTCTGGCTTTATTCCTGATTATTGAACCAAATTCATCCATTTTATTTCAGAACACCCACTTGGTTCCAATGATGGAATTACCCTCAAGAGCAGGTACCAAGTCCCATACATGGTTCCTTGTAAATTGAAGTAGCTTCTCCTACATAGCTACAACCCATGATTCATCCTTTAATGCCTCATCAACTTTCTTGGGTTTAAGTTGAGAAACAAAAGCATTAAGGACAAAATCTGCTCTTAAATGAGATCGGGTTTTTACAACTTGTTCAATATCACCTCTAATCTGTTCTTGAGGGTGATCCTTATGGTGTACCCATTCTTTTGGAAGATCATGTACATTCTGTATATCTTCCATTTTTGATACGTCAATGAAAGGGGTTTCTTCATCATCAGAATCTAAATGATTTGGTTCAGGTTCTCCTAAGTTTGTTTCATCAAATGAAACATGCAGAGCTTCTTCTATAACAAAAGTCATTTTATTAAAGACTTGATAAGCTTTGCTTTTTGTTGAATAGCCAATAAAGATGCCTTCATCACCTTTAGCATCAAGCTTATCGAGCCGATCACGGGTGTTTAAGAAATAACACCGACTTCCAAACATCCTAAAATATGAAATCTTAGGAGACTTCTCATAATAAAGCTCATATGGAGTTTTCTTAATAATAGGTCTTAAGAGAGTTCTATTAAAAACATAACATGTCATATTAATGGCTTCAGCCTAGAAATATTTTTGAAGCCCAGACTCCAAGAGCAAAGTTCGGGCGCATTTTTGTAGAGTGTGACTCTTGCACTCTACAACACCATTTTGAGATGGTGCCCGAGGAAATGAAAATTCATGGTTTATGCTAGAATTGACACAAAAACTTGATTTTCAAATTCACCCCCATGATCAGTCCTAAGTCTAAGAATTGAGGATGATTTTTCCTTTTGAAGTCTTCAAGCAAGACTTAGGAAGGAATCACATGAGTCATCCTTATGTTTCAAGAAGATGACCCAAGTGAACCTAGAGAAGTCCTCAACAATAACTAGGAAAAATTTTGATCCATTTAGGCTCTCAAATCGTGTTAGCCCAAATAGATCAAGGTGTAACAACTCTAAAGGTCGTGTGGTTGAAACTATGTCTTTAGGTTTGAAAGAAGCCTTGTGCATTTTTCCAAGTTCACAAGATTTGTATAAAGCATCCTTTTTATAAGTTAGTTTGGGTAGGCCCCTTACTAACTCATTTTTGGCTAACCTATTAAGATGTTTGTGATTAATGTACCCTAGTCTACAGTGCCATAGATCTACTTCAACATGGGAAGCAAGCAGACATGTTATAAATTTCTCTTGTGAAAAATGAAGAGCATAGATATTTTCATATCTAAACCCTTCAATTAAAATCGTATTTGTTCCCTCTTTTAATATTTTAAAACCAACTTTAGTATATCCATTATCACATATTTGGCAACACTAAGTAGGTTATGTTTTAAGTTTTCTACTGAAAGAACATTATGTACCTGCTTAGAGGAATTACCTATTGTTCCTTCACCAATAATGCGACAATGTTTGTTGTCGCCCAACTTGGCATGTCCTCCATCTTCTATTCTCGTCCATTTGATAAAGAGGTCTGAGTGTCCCGTCATATGCTTGGAACACCCACTATCTAGGATCCATTTGTCCTTCTTGACCTGCAAAATAGTTTATCAAATCTATTTTAGGTACCCATTTTCTTTTGAGTCCTTGATGGTTAGTACCCTTCAAATCCTTAGGTTTATAGATCACCTTTGTGTTAGATCTATAATTCTTAGGATTTTTGACCTTTTGATAAATCCATGCATGTCTAGCTGCATGTGATTTATTTTGTGTGTTCTTTTTATTATTTAACTTGGCTTTTAAATTATTACAAAATTTTGTATTCAACCTAGTTGTTGTTTTAGATTATTAAAAGTTCCCTCAAAGTGTTCATAAATATCTTTTAATTCTACTATTTTTTCATGCAATTGATTGTTAGTTTCTTTTGACATTTCTAATTCTATTTTTAAGCATGCTTTTCTATTTCTAGTGTCTTATAACTATCATGCAAGACCTTATTTTCCCCTTTAATCATCCTAGCTTTATGATATAAATCTTCATAAGATTGTAACAATTCTTCAAAAGTAATTTCAAAATCTACCTCGTTTTCAGATCCGTCGTTGTTCGCTATTAAGCAAAGATGTGCAACTTCTGTTTCTTCTGATTCTTCGAAAGATAATTCCGTGCCGAAATCACTGTCATCCCAAGTTGCTTTGTATGCTTTTCTTGAGATCTTCTTCTTCTTTCGATCAAGTTCTTTGTCCTACTTCTTTTCTTCTTTCTTCTTCTTGATCATAGGGTAATCTTTTCGTACATGTCCCTTCTTCTTGCACTCAAAACAAATAATGTCATTTGAAAACTTATTGACTCTCTTACCTTGTTTTCGGATGAATCTTTGGAATTTTCTCGTTAGAAAAGCAAGTTCCTATTCTTCGTCGAAGTCAGAATCGTTGAAGTCTGAATCCTCTTTCATGGCTTTAAAAGCAAGCTCCTTCTTCTTGCTCACAGATCTCTCCTCGTTCTTCTTCATGTTTTCCAATTGGACCTCATATGCCATGAGGCTTCCAATTAGATCATCCAAGGAGAGAGTTGATAAATCCTTCGCCTCTTGAATTGCCATGGACTTTGGAGACTAATCACTTGTAAGAGATCTCAAGATCTTTCTTACAAGTTGTTCTTCCATAAGCTTCACTCCCAAGTTCTTCATGGGATTGATAATATCTCCAAATCTCATGTATATCGCTTTGATTGTTTCTCCTTTTTCCATCCTGAAACACTCATTACTCTCGGTTAGAATTGAGATTCGTGTTTCTTTTACCTTGCTTGTACCTTCATATGTGACTTGAAGAATATTCCATATCTCGTATGCGAACTCAGACGCATAGATACGGTTGAACTCCTCCCTTGATAACGCACAATAGAGTGCGTTCATTGGTTTTGCATTCCCAACGATCTTCTTCTTTTGATCCGCTATCCAAACAACTCCTTCCTGTAGCTCCAGATCCGTGTACTTCTCTTGAATGAGAATCCACGAGTCTTCATCCATGGCCTTGAAAAAGATTTGCATCCTCCTCTTCTAATATCCATAGTCCATCCCATCAAAGTAGGGAGGACATGTGGATGACTGACCTTCGGTGAGCTTGGCTAATGATGCCATTGCGAGAGAAAAAAATTACTTCTTATTACAACATCGCTCTGATACCACCTGTAGGATCTGTAGAGCACAAGCATACTAGAATGGGGGATGAATAGTGTGATATAAAAATAAAAATTGCAAGAAAAAGCAAGCCACAAAAAGCACACAAAATGTATAGTGGTTCCCCTCACTCGGGTACTCCACTATCTAAGTCTCCCAACTTAGGATTTTTAACCTGATTCCCTCAACCTGGAGGGAATCAATTTACTAATAACCTGAGGTAATTAACGAGTTACCTCAACCCAATTACAAGATAAAGAAATGAACAAAAGTACAGGTATAAGCAAGATATAAAAAGCTTACAACTAAAGTTCCTAAGTCTCCAACAAGTATATTGCTTAAAAGTGTATGAATTAATCTAACGAGAATACTAAATTGAAAGCGAATGATTAAACAAAGAAGTGCACAATCTCCTTTGAAGCTTTGTTGCAAGCAAAGAATAGCCTTAAGAAGAATGCAACAAGTCAAGCCCCTTTGCAACTAGAAAATTGAGAAATGAAGGTGTAGGCAAGGAGAGTATTTTTGGCTTGATATATGTTTTCAAAAAACACACAAGGAGTGTTTATATAGGCCACCAAACACCTCTCCCATAATTACCAGCCGTTAGGGGCAATTTGGGAAGATTGGAATTAACATAAATTGCAATATAGCCATTCTAATTAGGCACAACGGCTAGTTGGTACCAGTACTGACTGCTCACAGTCAATCCAGCAATGCCTGAGGTACCGGTACTGATCATTGGTACCAGTGCTCAGTGCATTCTGTTGAGTACCAACAAAATCACTTGGTACCGGTACTTATCACTAGTACCGATACTTATGACTCACAGGCAATAGGGCTATGAATACTTAATAACGGTACTCATGATGAGTACCGGTACTTGTTGTTCACAGTTTGGGACTAGGCCCAAACCTGTGCCTAGCATGTACCGATAATCGTTACAAGTACCTTGTTTCATAAGTTTAAACCAAATTTTAAGGAAATCCTATCTTAGCTATATGATAATATTTTCAAAGAGTCAATCTTTAGTTTCAAAATGAAAGATTGAGCGTGATTTTGATCCTTAATTATCTCTACTTTGATTTTAACTCCTAAGTTAACTTTTTCTTGTTAGGAGACATACAAAAGTTCTAAGATACAACAAACTAAACAAAACTAAAGTCTTCAATCTTCATGACATCATTCCTTCTTTCATCCATCCTTAGATCTTATTATTTTCTGAAAATGATACTTTAACAACTCATTAGATTTGAAACGATTTTGTTAACACCAAAACATAAAAGAGAAGTGGAACTAGGTTCCAACAGAGGCTTTTCCCCTACTCTCTTAGGGATAAGGTCGCACATTGGTACTAGACTATTGGAAGGTCGATCGCAACTTGGAATGATCTTAAATCAACTTTCCTAAAGAAATTCTTCCCAGCCAGGCATACCAATGCTTTGCAACGGGCGATTACTACTTTCGTCCAACGACTGGGGGAACTACTTCATGGTGCCTAGGAGCGATTCTAGGATTTATTGCGAAAGTGTCCACTCCACGAGGTGCCAAAATGGAAACTCGTGCAGATATTTTATCACAAGTTAACCGAGCAACTCCGTAATCATGTGAACGCTTCTTGCAGAGGCAATTTCCTCAACAAGGATGCAGATAGTGCGCATGAATTGTTTGAGAAAATGAGTGAAAATTCCATCAATCATACCTCCATGGATACTTTTAACCAATCCCAACAACCCAGATCAAATGTTAATGAGGTCCATGACTCTCATTCATTCGATATGGAACTGATTTGTAATAAATTTGATAAAGTGGACCTGGTTACAAAAAGAATGGAAGAGTGGATGGCTGGAAACTCTACAAATACTTCTCGATCACTCAATCCCAAAACTCAGGATTCCATTCTTCACGAGCTCCTACTGGACGGGAGTTTGTGAATCAACTAGAAGCGACTCAACCTATGAGCCAGCATTACTCAGAAACCCACGAGTTCCAAACTGGGGCCTTTAATCCCAATTTCTCTGATCCTTCTCCTTCTTTCCCACCATCCTCACCTTATAAGGATGTGTATGTTGTACAGGAGAATGTTAGGTCCAACCCATATTCTAACTCTTATAATCCGGGAGAGAGGAATCACCCTAACTTCTCCCGAGGCAACTGACCCAAATCCGGCCCAGCAACTATGCACCGCAAAGACCAATGGGTCAAGGTTATGTATACACTCAGCTACCCCTAACCAGGTCAATCTGCCAACTTGGAATGCTCATCAACCTGTAAGGCAAGCTGATTTGAACTGACAGATGGTAGAGATGCAAGGATCCATGCTCCATCTCATACAACAAATGAAAACCTCATTGGACAACTTGCAATCTAGGCTCATTGCTAATACTTGTCATCTTGGACCTCTGCCACATCAACCCGTACCCAACTCTCGCAACATACAGAATCAAGGCAATCAAGCCTAGGGGTACGGGAATCAAAGGGACCCACATGCACATGCTCAAGTGGTTGAGCAGGGTCCTTTTGCTTCTTCATCCAATCCAGGATATTTGTCTAGTCAAGCCCCTCTGATCTTTCCTACCCCTCCCCAAGACCCAAACCCATATGCTTCTGCAAATTCTATTACCTTGAGGAGTAGAAATCAAACCCAGGACCCAAAATTACCCTCTTCTAGTCAATCAAACCCTAGTGAGCCTGAGGAAGGAAAGGAGAACATTGAAGAAGAAATCAAGGCTCAAGAATCTGTACCCAAAGGTCTTACTCGTGTTCTATTCCCTGAAGCCTTGCTTAAACCCAGGAAAAAGAAGCCTGTTGATAGCGATGAGGAGCTCTTAAATATATTCAAGAATGTTGAAATCAATATCCCGCTCCTCGATGCTATTAAGCACATTCCGGCTTATGCTAAATTCTTGAAAGATTTATGTACTCAAAAGCGTAAGCCGAGGGAATCTGCCCCGAGGAAGGTGATACTCTCTTAGCAGGCTAGTTCTATTATCCTGCATCACCTTCCTCAGAAAAAGAGAGATCCAGGTGCCCCTTCGATTTCATGTGTTGTCGGGGTTACAGTTTTGACAGGACACTTTTGGATCTAGGTGCATCCATTAACCTAATTCCGACTTCTCTTTATGAAAAGTTCGGATTAAGTGAACTTAGGCCAACCTCAGTAACGCTGCAGTTAGCAAACCGTTCGATCCCAAACCCGAAAGGCATTATTGAGGATGTTATCGTCAAGGTTAAGGACTTCTACTTTCCTATAGATTTCCTTGTCCTTGTGATGCGTATGTATCTGAATAGCCTAAAATATCTATTTATGCATGTTCTTAGTATTATAGTTGTATCATACATTATAAATATTTCATAACATGCATCATCTTGCATTTAGGTTAGGTTGTGTAAATTTTAGGTTAATTTTACCTTTTTTTGGTCAAGTAATAGGGCAACTTTTAATCGGGGCATTGGATCGAAGATCCAACCGTACGAATCTGATCAGGGCAACGATTGGAGTTCAACGACTCTAAGATCGCCTTGATCGAACTTCCATAGCATCAGATATAATCTGAGGAAGGTCAGAGATCAAGGGCCAAGATAGTGTAAATCCATAGTTCAGATGACAAATCCAACTGCACGGATGGGTTCGGATCAACGATCCTAGCCCAACGGCACAAAAATCGATCCAATCTGACATTCATGGCATCACCTACAAGTAAAAGAAGATGGATGGCTCAGATAGTGCCATGCGGCACCATAATAGCCTCCCAAGATCACCTACAAGCTTCCGCAACCCTCCGCGTCATCGCCTCTCAGCCATTAGATCACCATCCAACGGCCAATATCAATCCACGCCCTCCTTCATATTTTTACAAAGGGAAGATGAACCATTGGATCGCCACGTCACCGGCTGCTATCAAGCAACAAGCGATTTGGACCATTGGATTCTCATCCAACGGTCGTGAGTGATGGACCCTTGGATTGTCTTTGAGACAATTCGCGAGCATAGCATGTTGGGTGAATGCCCTACGCAGAGCATGAGGATGGGTTCGAGGTGCGCTCTGCAGCCAAATCCGCAAAGAACAAGCGCAAGTGAAATTGGACCGCCCGATTGAAGATGAGTAGCTACGAAAGTGCGACATGGACCGCGGAGAAGCATTAATCACACATGCGCGTGATGACGCACCATCGCATGCAAGCGCGCTTAACGTTTGAAGAGGAAGCAGTGCTCGAGGATCCTAGGCCATTTGATCTCCTAATCGGATAGCTGAGATGAGCTAATCTTGGGAGCACGCCTCAACGCATGAAGATCAGGCAACGACGATGTGGTGTGTTGTGGGGCATCTGATCAGAAGCGAGCAGCAGTGATGAGGCATGCGGCTACAGCGATGTGTGTCTACAATGACGCACGTATCCATTACTAAAGGTAGCAGAGTTTAATGTTGAAAGTTAAAATGCCTCTTTTGCCCCTATGTATGCAACTATATAAATGCCTTACGCCCTCCACATTTTCTTCATCCCTTCCATCATCTCTCTCCCTCTCTAAGAGCTAAGAACTCAAGTTCTAAAGCTCACTCTAGTACTCCCAAGCTATGGGAATCTTTGCTAGAGTAAAAATACAAATTTTTCCACCTCTAATCCTCTTCGTAGAGCTCTCACCAGCCGTCTTCTCCCCCACATTCTGGAAGTGGATCCCATGATGCCGATGGCCTACCTTACCCCTGATTCTTCCCGATCTGTCCTCCATCTTCGCTGTCCTTCTTCCAAGCAACATTTGTCCAACTCGTCCTCCAAGCAGCCGTCAAAGAGGATAACTTTTTAGATTAGATTTCCCACTTTCTAATTGTAGTTGTAATGACATTATCAATATAAAAGTTGTTTCTCTCTCTCTCTTTCTAGTTTTAGTGTTTATATTGAAAGTAGAATAGCAGTCATTGTGAATGTTTCATTTATAAACAAAAATTACAAAAAAATATAATTGCGGATTTCAATCGATGTAGCATCCCCGTGTTTGACTCAAGACTCATTTTGAGTTTTGATAAAAATTATTTGATTGACGAATTTTCTCGCGAATTGCACTACGACAACAGGGTTTCCTAAACTCAAATCTTTTCGCTATGAATTTCCACTACATCACAATCCCAAAACACAAAGCGGTGTAAAGGAGCACTCCAGGCAAACTCAGTCTCTTGCTCCAACGCTATGGGTAGAACACCATCCAAGACACCTGAGCCGCAAAATGCGCCTTAATACTTTATCTAAAGATATGGAATCTATATATAAAGTAGCGTCGAGGCAGTAACATGTTGACTTTGCATCCTCAAAGGTGATATTTTCCTGCTTCTCGATGGTGGGAACTCACACCAATCATCTTCCTTGGACTTTCACCAAGGCCAAAATAAGGGGCATTTTAAATATTTAAATATTTTTGGGGCTTGGGTTGTGTTGGCTTGTGTGTGAAGTGTTTGACACAAGATTTTCAAAAGAGATGCAAGTTTTTGGATCTAGAGCTAAGCCAAGTACTATCCAGGTTGCAAAATAAAAGTAGGTCACTCGAATCATCAAGTGTTCAGAAGGAATTCTTCAAAGGATACCTAATCTTATCTAAGATAGACCCGAAAATTCTAACAAAAGGATCCACAAATTCGTCCTTAGTTTGTTAAAGATTAAATCCAAGTCTACCTTTTTGAAATGAAGTCTTAACCTTAGTCTTGAGTTTTCAAAATTTCCTCAAAAAGTGTTTTATGATTTTTCTTACTTTTATGAAAATGCATGCAAAAAGAAATTTTGTATGTTTTTGGGTTTTGAAAATCCTGAAATGATCGTCAAAATTTAAAACACCCCCAATACTTAAAGTATGCAAGGTCTGATGCATGAGGAAGGAAAAGACATCACCTGAGTGAAAAGGTCAAAATCAGGATAGTCAAAACCTAGAAAAAGAAAAGCAAGAAAAATGGTGGGTTACCTCCCACCTAGGGCTATCTTTAATGCCTTTCCAGTTAGGCATAATGCAATGCAAGAAAGATGGAAGATCATGAAGGAAATTATACACTTGAATTCCCTCATGAATGATCTTCCTCTTGGTCCCCTAAAAGATAAGTGGTAGAAGTAAGGGGACTAAAATAAGATGGAACATGAGAGAGAGGACTCGAGTCTAGGAGAGGTTGTATGTCAGGATACAGGTCAAACTTGGAATTAAGAAGGCGCAAGTCCAAAGGTGGGTGAAGATTAGAGGGGTTAGGTGAAATCAGGGGGGTGGATATGATCTTAGGTCAAGAAGAGGGGTTGCTGGAAGGCAAAGTCCGCAGTGTTGATGTCACTAACCACAGATTCAGAATTAGAATCATCAAAGAAATTGCGGTAGGGATAAGATTCCACCAGCACAGTTTCCTCCACTAATTTAGTAATTTTTGCATCTGAATCCTCGAAAAATTCATCATCATGGAATCTCTTGAAAGCTTTAAAAATAACAAGAGTAATAGTTTGGCCACTGCAAGTGATATCCATTTTTCCAGTATAGCAATTAATATTTGCTTTTAAGGTGGCCAAAAAGGGTCTTCCAAGAATAATGGGGGCATTCTTCAGTGTTTCAGGTACCTCAATGTCAAGGATCAGAAAATCGATAGGAAATATATAGTTCTAGACCTTAGCAAGAACATCCTTGACTATCCCCTTGGGTTTGATTGTAGATCGGTCAGCTAATTGAAGGATAACCTCGACAGGTTTTAATTCTCCAATCTTAAACTCAAATAAAACAGTGGGGATGATATTAACAGAGGCACCTAAGTCAAGCAAGGTGTGATTAAAATTGGTGTCATTGATGACAATCGATATTAGGGGAGCACCAGATCTTTCATTTTCAGAGGCAACTTGCTCTGAATGACGGAGCTTATTGTCTCTGATAAATGAACTCTTTCGAGATTTTTAGTCTACCTTTTTGGGATACAAAGATCTCTATGAAATTTAGCATAGGCAAGGATGTATTTAATGGCATCTAAGAGAGGGATATTGATGTGAACTTGCCCGAATAAATCCATGAGTTCCTCAGTTGTGGGATCAAATTTCTTTCTTTTAGGGTTGGTGGAGTGTAAAGCTTGAGGGGAAAGGAATGGGAGTATTGCCTTGAAAATCAATTTAATCTTTTTGGGTTTCTTCCTAAAGGGTGGGAGAAGAGTCAACTTACTTTTTGTTAGGGTGGGTTTCAGGTGAAGTGTGGAAGGCCCAAGATCTTATGTGGTTTTCCTGCTCCTCAGAGTGACTGCATTGGCAATATGATTAATGTTAAGAGGAGGAGGGACCTCATTTCAATGGAAACCCCGAGGGGTGCTACAAGGCTGGCTAGATAGGAGGCTGATAATGATTAGGATTTCAACCCTGGTTGTGGTTCCTTTGATTATTTGGATTAGGCATGGGCTGGGGAGGCAAATTATCTATAGGTTTTTGGTCTGGAGTAACCCCAATTTGGTTTTCAATGTAGTCACCATGCGGGTTACCTCAGACATCTGGTTCTGCATGCCTTACAGGGTTTCCATGAGCTGGGTATTAATATCATTTTGAGATGGCCCAAAAGAATGCTGGCTTTGCCCATAAATCCCCTGCTGGTTTTGTTGATGGAATGGAACTTGAGTAGGGGCTTTCTAAGGAAAGTTTAGGTTATTCGTCCAATTAGGATTGTATGAATAGGAAGAATTTCTAAAATTATCCTGGAGAGTAGAGATATTCTCAGTAATAGGGCTAAAAGAATTGGGAAAATCATATGTCCTAGTCATTTCCGGAACAACCTCGGGAAAATAATTAGGCTCAGTCAAGATGGGACCTATGTTGTGCAAGTTTTCTCTCTTTATGATGTTAAGCAGAGTCAGATGTGGAGCTTGTTTCTGATTGAATTTTTCCTCTAGTTTCTTTTGATGAATTTGCATCCAATCCAATCTTTGTGCAATCATCTAAATATCATCCTAAGTTACTAGAACAGATGCAAACCTAGAGTCAATTTCAATTAAGCCAAGTGTGGGATTAAAATTTTTGCCGAAGGTATCAATTAAGGCATGATTGAATGAGTTTTCACTTATTTCCTCAAATAATTGGTATGCACCTTTGGCATCTTTGGCCAGGAAATTGCCCCCACATGAGGCATCCACAAATTTTCGTAATTGATCTTCTAATCCATGATAGAAGATCTACGCTAACTACCATAGTGGGATTTCATGATTAGGGCAACTCCATAGTAAATCCTGAAATCGCTCCCATGACTCATGTAAAGATTCACCATTTTTTGTTGGAAGGTCGCAATTGATCTTTGCAATGCATTTGTATGACCGATTGGGAATTTTTTTTTAAGAAAGGCATTTTTGAGTTGCGGCCAAGTGGTTATAGGTCAGCTGACAATCCTGAACCAGTAAGCAGCCTTATCCTTAAGATTGAGAAGATATAATCTCATGAACCATAAGTCCTCCTACACATTGCAGAAGCGAGTAGTTTGGGCGAGGACCGTTAGTTCCTCCAAATGGCTAAAGGGGTCCTCTCTAGGAAGGCCTTGAAAATGCTTAATGTGGTTCAGGATAGCTAGCTTAATTTCAAAGTCTACCGTAGGAATTATCACTCCCAGTCTTTCTTCGTAGTTGGAAGGATCATAAAATTCCTTGAGAGCAATGACAGGATCTTGGGGTTTTAAATTGCATCATTGATTGGCTAGGTTCGTCACAGTCCTAGCCAACTATTGTTGATTGGTGTGAAGTTGAGCAATTGCTCAACCATCATCAACAACAGATTAGGCGAGGGAGGTTGATTTTGATTTGGCAGCAACTAATGATTTTTGGGAAGCTCCAAGTTAGGAAGGTCAGGGATGGGAAAATTAGCCTACGAGTTAGAGGAGGGTTGAGAGGTGGAAAATGTGGACCTATTTTGTGCTTTTTCCATGTTTAAATCAAAAGCGGAAGAATGCAGATAAGAGGAAGAAGTCAAATGTCTGGTGCAGGGGGTGAAATCAAGCGATCCCTCCAAGTGAGGATTCTAAGACCTTCGCTCGTGTATACACTTATGGGAAGAATGGGAGAAGAGAAGGGAAAAGGGAAAAGAAGAGAGAAAATGTGTGCAATCCAAGCAAACAAAAATTAAACCTAAATTATAGTAGGCTCCCTAGATAACCTAAGACTTAGGAACCCAGAAAATAAGAAATCCTTGATGGAACCTACTTCCCTAAATCAACCTAACCAGACTAATGAGGTGGCTTGGGCCCAAGCATGTCTTGGGAAAATCACCAAGGGCTTATATAAACCCTTACCCGTCGTTTGACTTCCCTCCTAGTTTTAGACACGAGGTATGATTAAGGGAATCAGGAACAATTAGAGAAAACTTAGAATCTAGATATCAAGCCTAATGATGGATTAAAACCTTAGGGGTAAAGTTATTACAAAATTTTAGTTAGGTTTAGGAACTTGAATGTGTACGGGAAAATGAAGGGCGTTGAATAGGGTAAAGGTTGATAATTTCAAATTTTTTTGTGTGCGAATTAGGAGGGAAATGTGATGCCCAAGCCAAAATAAATAGGGTTTGCAGACAAAGATTAAAATTGATAGATTTTAGGGTTTGATAATGTTTTAATGAATTTTAAGATTCTCCCTTGTTAAGTATTCAAACAAGTTTGAAAGTGATCACACAAAGTAAGGCAACCAAGTTTTCGTTGGTGAAGGTTGATTCCTTTAATGTATGTGTGACTAAGAGAGAAAATTAAAAATCCTAAAGTTGAAATCCTAGTTGGGTAACTCTTAAAATGAATCTCTTTTTATAAAATATTTTTAGTTTGTGGTCTAATCAAAAAACAACACTACCACCTTGTAGGAAATCAAATAAGGAATTCAAAAATGATTTTTTTTAAGATTTTTGAAAATTGTTTGCTATTTTTTTGGAATTTTTGTCTTTGCTGGTGTCAAAAGGCAAAAAATATAGATTTGGAAAATCAATTCTACCAAAACCTCAAACGATCTCTGAAATTTCTGAAATTTTTATATGTTATAGACATTTTATCAAGCATTCCAAAAATATAAGTTTTATCCAAATCTGATAAGTAAAAAATTTATAAAATTCAAGGATAGTAAGAAAATAGTAAGGAAATAGGGTGTGACCCCTATTCAAGCCATTAATTTTTTAATTTTTTCTATTTTTCAAAACTTTATGAAATTTGGACTAAAGGTTCCTGACTCAAAAGGACTTCCTTGGGTGAAGTTTGAAGAGTTTAGGAAGCCTCTTAGTATCCGAACCTGAATTTTAAAAATCAAGACAAAAGTCTAAATTTTCCAAATTCTAACACCAATTAGATAAGGGTAGTGGAGAATGAATGAAAACAAGGAAACGAAAGTGTTTTAGGATTCCACCACCTCAAATTTTTCTTGTTTTTGAATTTTTTTGATAATTTAGGGATTTTTTTTGGAAAAGTTTGGCCTGGGGTACTTACATGAAGTATGCATGAAGAAAAGAAAACTTGGAGCTTTCGTTCCAAGTGAATCCAAATCCTGCTTCCGTTCCTGATTCACACCTGAATCAAAAACCAAAACAAGGGAGTAAAGACTCAAATAAAGCAAGAGAGATAGAATGAAAAACTAAGCCATGCGTCTCTAGCAATGATGCCAAAAAGCTAAACTAGCTTAACTAGTAGAGTAGTGGAAGAGGGAGTAGAGGAGCTACGGTTTTGGTTGGAGGAGTTGAGAAGAGTCTTTATGGAGCTGCATTGTTGCTAAAGAGGACTGCATCTGAGCTTATTAGCTAGCTTAGCTAGCTAATTCTTTGCTAACTGCTAAGCCAAGCTAATGTGAGCTGGCTTCTGCTGTTATGAGCTAAGGTGAGCTGGATCTAGTCTTCCGGAAGACTGCCTAGCTAGCTAACTTAGGTCAAGTAGCTAAGCTCAACCAAGTTGAGCTAAGTTGGGTCTTCGGGAGTAGGACTTGAGCTGGCCTGAGCTGGTTGAGGGCTTTTTCAGCTGACCAGGCTTAGCTAGTTGATGGTAGGAGCTAAACCTAGTCAAATAGAGCTTCCATGAACTATCTTGAGTTGAGAGGAGTTGGAATGGAGCTGGGTTCAGTTGAGTTCAACTGAATTGAGCTGCCATCCAACTGAAGTGAGCTAGATGGAGCTGAGATGAGCTGATCCCAACTAGGTTGAGTTGAGAAGACCCAAATTCAGTTGAGTTCCAGCTAAATTAGGCTTCTCCTTCACCTTCTACTTTTTTCAGTGCCAGGGTTTGCGAGATTTGACTGTCTGTTCATCCCTGACACTTAAATAAACATGTAAAATAAACAAAACAATATGCAATGCATGCCTAACCTAGAAAATGCCAAAATGCATCCCAAAAACCCATTGCAAAGTTATAATCCTAAGATCTAGGTGTGTTTTAGGAAATAAGAATGAAGATAAACTGGCGTTTATCACTATCTCAGAATGGACCGTCTCCTAAGTAGGACCCAGTCTCATAGTAGACTGACTGACAACAGCCGCTGCACTTGACTGCTCAGCAACACCTGACTACAGAACCTGAGGAAAACACGTTAATAAAACTGAGTAGAGTAGAACAACCACATAGAATAATAGTAGCGACAAGAGGAAAAGAAAGAGGGCACTATATCAGCAGTTATTTCCTTTATGAATTATTACTTATCCAATTTTGTTTATGCATTAAAGCCCACATTATTATAGTCCACATTCCATTAATCGATGTCTTCGGGCACGAGACGATCTTGTATAATTTCTTGTGATGCAAGACCGGTATAAGCCACCTCTTGGTCAAAAAGATAGCTTATACCCATCAAGTCACCACTCTCCGTCACCCTGGGTCATTGCGGAAAGAGGTGGCGGCTACATCATGTAGTGTGAACATGTACAAGCGCTATGTACAATGAACCATAGACAACTAATGACCCACCCACTAGTCGAGAAAGAAACCACTCCCAAACCTCGAGCCACACATCCTGCTATCCCAATTGTCCGCTCAGCCTAACCAAAGAGTCGTAGAGTCGTAGGGAGACCGGCAACTCCCTAAATCGGCCCAGCATTGACAACTACAGCCAATTCCAATGAGTAGCGGGGCTGAAACCAATTATCCATCCTCCAACTCCCAACAAAACCGTCTTATCGATTAATTTCAGATAACTTGTCTCATTAGCATTTCTGACTAATCCATAATGAATTAATTACATTCATTGATTTCAGAAATTACTAGACATTCGCATTTACTCCAAGAGCAATATGTTCACAATAAATTTTCCAATTATGATAGTGGTCCCACCATATTTATTAATTTACGAACATAATGGAACTTGTTTTAAGCGAATCCGAGTTTATCTTGTACATGCAATAATAGGGTCACATTAGATCACTTAATCTTATTCAATCTCGTAATGTCATTTTATTTCATATTAAGTACCCAAAAATCAGAGTTAAATTCTCAACCAGGGTTCCAAATCAGCGAAGGAGGGATTTACATCCTCTCGTGAGATAGACGTGAAAAAAAACCAAGCGAGATAGGTCCACAAATACTTGAAAACAAACCGAAGATACAAGAAGGATAAACTACTCTACCTAGCGTAACTGGAGGGTTACGGTGACGCCGAACCATACGCACAAGGCCTGGGGGTAGTCACCACGTCCGCCTCGCAATCCGCACATGCACCGGGGACAAATCTAGGTTCACACAGACCAAAAATAGGGTAGGAATCACTTAGAAATGTTTCTACTTTTTCACTGAGAAAAAAATATTTAAAAATGAAAATAAAGAGTACTGACGTGTAATACTCGTCGATACGATTCCAACATTACTTTATTTGTTAAAATCCGAGGTTGAGAAGGCCTTTAACCATTAGAAACAACGCGAGAGGGTTGTGGATCAACTCAGACCAGCTGGTCAGACCGATCGTCAGTCCGCTCCTCGCCACGTGTCAGCGCCTGATTGGAGCTCACCGTGCACGTTGGATAAGCTGTGTGCGCCCCAAAAAAAAAAAAAAGCTATGTGCACCCACGCCTGTCAATCTTGGCATGCATCACAAGTTAACGCACCCCCGCCTCTCTGCTCAGCACAAGCACTCAAGTGAGCACACGTCCTCAACACCTCTATGAGCTAAACATGTCGACGATCCGTCGCACACCGCCAGATCGAACAACTCCCGTCCACCACCGCTGCTTAGTTTTACAAAAATTGCAGTGGGAAGCAGGCGATTTTCAAAATTACAATCAAGTCCCCAAGAATCTAATTTAAGATTTCTAATTGAAATCTTAAAGTTCTCTTTCTCTTCAACTCTAGAAGGTTTAGGAAGTAATGATGACCCAAAGACCCAAGAGGGTATATTCATAGACCCAAATTTGATTTAGGGTTAGGATTAATGAGGTGAAATACTAAAAATATCCCTTAGGTTAGGTTTACCTTACATTTAGGTCATTTTTTACTTGTTTTGGCCATAACTTGAGTTATACACTTCAGATTCAAGCGAAACAAGCGTCATTGGATAGCTTGTAACGAGAGGAATCCAACGGTAGCATACATGGCACCCTTTGAATGAGGTTTGACTAAGAGTTGACTCAAAATACGTGTTTTTGGCATTTTTTAAGAAGTGCTTGTACTTGCACTGAACTACGAGCGTGTCTACGAATTCAAAGTAACCCGAATCACTATAAAACCACTCGAGACCTGGATTTTGGGATGTTACAATATTCTTCACTGGCAATGGCAGCAACAATAGCAGAAAAGAGAGAGGAGTGGCTGTGGGAGAGGAGAGAGCCTCTCCGATGGCTTGCCGAAGGCCAGCGGCATCGTCGAAGGGCCTCCCCTCTCTACAGTTTCTTCACTTTTTCTTTTTTCCCACGGGATCAAACCCGCTCTAATACTATGAAGAAATTTTTAGAGGGATAAATGATTATTGTTATTAATGAAAAGAGAGGTCCTAGCCCTCTTTATATAAAGAGAGACAAGGGTATACATGGTAATCTATCTATGACCTAAAAATAGTAAAATAACTAATTTATTTTATTTCATTACATGGGTCTTAGATAGGTCTTTTATAGGAGAGGGTAAGAAGATGACATGGCACTTATGATGTGGCATAGGTGACGTGGCTTAAAGTGATTGGAAGAGGTGATGTGGCATAGGTGACATGGCAAAAGGGCATTGGATGAGAGGAGAGGCTACAGATCATGGTGGATGAAGAGTAGATGGCCTAGATGGAGTATTATAGGTGGCGTGGGGTTTAGGATAGGAATTGGTTAAGTTTCAAGAGGAGACATGGAGGCTTTGGCTTTGGAGAGATGATGGACATTTTTTGGTTGGATAAAAGGTTATTCACCAAGATTGAAAGATAGTGGATTCTAAGCTAAATGGCCACGATGGAAGGTGACATGGATTAATATATTTTAGAGGGCTAGGATTAAGGTTAAGATGTAATACTTCTAAAATATTAGTATTTTTTCTTAACTTTTTAAATAACGTGGGAAACTTAATTCATATGAATCCTAAACATAAATCCACCTCTTTTCAACCATGCTCGAGGCTAAAAAAATTATGAATTATTTTGGACTTTAACCTAGCCTACGAATCCATAACCCATAATCTACATGGGGTAAAGAAATGACTCTTATGTTAAGATAAAATACTATAGAGGTAAATGGAGAATCAATCTTTGTTAAAATTTAAAAATAAATGATGAGATAAAATAATTAATGTTATAATGTGAAGTTAATAAATATATAGAGGTAAATGGAGATTCACTCTTTGTTAAAATATAAAAATAGATGATGAGATAAAATAATTAATGTTACAATGTGATCTTAATAAATATGCTGACATTAAGATGTATGTGTAAGATCAAGTTTAGCGGTGCATTTGAGGGCATAGATATGAGTTTAAGTAAGATAAAAACTTCCACAAAAGAGTTTCATAATTTCCTATTCTATATCAATTATTACTATTTTCTACATCACATAAATATCAATATATATTCAAAAATAACCACTCTAATATAAAATATTCATTAAAATACATTCACATAATTATATCAACTTCAATATATATTAAAAAAAATTAACTTTAACATAGATTAAAATATCATCCACTAACATCATATTACCACATCAATCACTACAAACCTCCGCTCATTACAAATCCAACCAAACACCTTTCTAACTTATCTCACTCTAATCCTATCATAAATTTGCCTAAATGAATTGATGTTATATAATAAATAAATTTTAATAATTATATTATATTATATTTAATATACTTTAATATATATTTATATCGATACAATGTAATACTATATTAATTTAAATAATTTATGCCTCCTAGCTCTCTTTTCCGCCTTCACCTGAGCGTTTTAATACCATGAACAGTACCCCAGCCAAACCGAACCTTACTCAACCTTCAAGAGTCCGAGGCTGAGGTTTATCACACATCAAATCACGTATCTTACAAATTACCATCCATAGAATCCCTTCTCGTCAAAACCCACACAAAGTTTAAAGGAAAAACCTTACGGTGATGAATATTTTGTCCACACAAAAAGAGATAGTTAACAAGCTCGATCCCTTTGACTCATGCAAATTAGAAGTAATTCCCCAAAGTTGTAAAAGAGACCAAAAAAAGGTCGAAACACTGAATGTTCTACAAACCATCATACATCAAGCTAAAATTGAATGGACACGCAACATGACATGGAAATACAAATCAGTTTGCCAGAATCATCATTCTTGCAGCATACCAATTGTTTAACACCACTCACACAGCCAGTGCACCTTCAGTTTGGTGCAAGTGGAGAATGCAGCATGACCAAGACGGGTTTGGATATTCTTCATCAAATCTGCTGCTTTAGTATAAACGTTTAAAATTTCAAATCGTCACAGTTGCAAATACCAAAACATCTCCTAAATTAGGGTTTCACTGATACTTAAAAAACTGCAATCAATCTAATAAAAGGTAACAACCCAGAAATTGTCTTGATAACAGCTGCAATCATCGTCAGGGAACAAGTCTAAGCACTAACAGCAATCAACACAACAAAAATAAAGCAACGGCCAAGTTCTAACAAGAAATAATAACCTAAAGTTCAGAACCGCAAATCTTAACATTTGTAACACCTTTAGCTGAGCCAAAAAGCAAGACAGAAAGAACTAAGCTTAAGCTGCCTTGTCAGTTTTCGCAGCAGTGGCAGCAGCTTGACCGCGAAGACGGCCAGTCCTCCTGGCAGCAATGAGACCAACCTTCTGACCAGGTGGAGCATCACGTCGAACAGTGGAGGCATGTCCAATGTGCTGGTGGTTACCTCCTCCGTGGGGATGCTCCACAGGATTCATAGCAACACCGCGCACCTTAGGCCAGCAGTTCCTCTTCACACGGTATTTGTGGTAGGCATTTCCAGCCTTGAGCATTGGCTTCTCAGTCCTACCACCACCGGCCACCTGACCAATCATTGCTCGGCACCCACTTGGAACAATTTTCTTTGCACCAGAGGGAAGCTTGACTCTGCACAACAGTAAAAATATTGTATGCAGTATTATACCATATCTCTATTTATAACCTGATCATTCTCAACTTCAGGGCTTCCTTAGCAGATGTTCAACATCCCCAAAGGCATATAGCGACATCGGATTAACACTGACTTCTACCGTTAATAAAAAAGAAAAGAATGACAAGCAAAAGTTATCCAATAACATAGGATATTCGATTCTTTTCTTCTGATCTAAAGACAAAAGCAAGCAGACCTTTAGCCAGCAAAGTAACTGTATACAATAATAGCTATGAAAAAGGTTATACACAGAGCAAATGCACACATCCCATGGCCGAGCCACTGGCCTGTAAATAGATAATTCACATTTGAATTTAGAAACAGATCCAAAATCTTAGAAGTCTCCATTTTGAAAGCACACTATTTTGCTATACTCCAAAATTTTTTGGGAGTTGAATCTCTGACAAAAGATAATCCAGGCATTTATCCAGTTACAGATTTGTTGGATCAAGTTAGATTCATATTTTTCCATGAATTTCTAAAGGGATCCAAATCCAGATTCAATTTCCTAGTCCCTTCGAAAAAAGAAATCTTATTATTATCCTCATTTTTAACCCAAATCGGCCCCTCCCTTATTCATTTGTTGCAGCTGAATCCATGGAATTAAGTAGGTCACAAGCACAAAACTAATCCATTAATTCACAAAGACCCTGGACATGCCACATGCACTTCATTGTACAGCATGTCACACAATACCATACTTCATCAAGATGAGAACACTACCATATGTTGTTTTTTTTCCCTAATAAATTGAATTTAACGAGTATGATCTTTTCCTGCAATGAGCAGCACTTATCTGAGACGGTCACAGAACTCCAGTTTTAAAAACTTCAACCAAACTTCCAATAGCCTCAAGGATTGTTGTAACAAAATTACATGCTCACTACAGGTACAGCACAGTCACTAAAGATTTTTCAATCTGTTTGGAAACAAATGAAATGAAATTTAGACTGTTTGAATGATCTTCAAATGGCCGAACACATATTATATAGAAAGGCAAAAATAATTAATCAGTACAGAATTTAGGTACACCAACAATATGAATGCAACAGTCAAAAAAAATGGTGACAAATGAAAGGGGAAAATGCAGCTCATTATACCTAGGAAAAATGTTATACACAATTCACTAACTATTAGTCATAATTGTACCAAGAAAGTATTTCTACAAAAAAAAACTGGTGATGCAACTGTAGATACCATTGCATTTAAAAATCATGCAGCTTCAACCAGCTAAACAAATGCCAAACTTTTCTTCTTTTTTTTTGCACTGCTCGATCCACATAATCATTACTCCTCGATAAACCAATGTGCTACAATTAAGTGCCAATAATGGGAAGGTGATAATCAGCAATCAAAACAAATTATTATACAGAACCAGTAAAGTTGGAAGTTTGAGCAAGAGAAGCAGGAACAACTGAACAAGGTTATATCAATGCTACCCTTGACCTCAATTCAACAGGCACACCGTCATTTTGCACCGCAGCGAAGCAGAAAACCACGCCAACACAAGATGTCTTTACTACCTTGAACAGGCAGGCTGCACCATGTATCTACAGGACAACTCCGAATTCGAATCATTAAACTACAATGCAAATGGCAAAATCTATGCTAGAAAAAAGTAACAATTGCCATGATTCATTTACAACCATCTACCAATGATGTGAATAACCACTCAATTCATAAAACAGACAGCAATAATAAGTGCACCCGCAAGGTATTATGTTATGAGCCAACCAAAGACGCGCACCTAGAGACCATCCAACCTTGACCAACTAAAACGAACTTCCCAGTTAATTTTTTTTCCTTCTCTGCCTATGGCTTGATCACAAACTATGTTTATTAGGAACGATGCGAATTTGCATAACAAATAAAGGACAAGAGTAAGCCACACGTACAAACTCATAAAGATAAAAACTCCATATGGTTTAAGATGGACAAGAAAGCATCCGTTATAATTGGTAACTTGATCCATTAGGCAGTCAAAACAGATCGCGAAACAATCGAAGCACCAATAAATCAAAAGGTATAACGAATTGGGCAAAGAAGAATAATGTAACAACCGAAACAAGAGAGAAAGGAAAACCGCAGATTCTGATGTGTGTGTGTGCGTTGGGATGGGGTTAACAAAAAAATTGGGGTTAGTTACCTGGTGGTGCCGTTATCGGGGTTGTGGCTGACGACGATGGCGTAGTCACCTGAGGTCCTGGCAAAGACGCCGCGGTCGCCAACGTGATGCTCGACGTTGCAGACGACAGCACCCTCGGGGATGGACCTGAGGGGGAGGACGTTCCCGACCATCAGGTTGGCCTTCTTCCCGCAGTAGACGAACTGCCCCGTGTACATCCCCTCCGCCGCTATGAACAGCTCCTTCTGGTGCTTGTACCTGTACGGGTGCCGGAACGTCACCCTCGCCAGAGGGGCCCCGCGCCCCGGGTCGTGCACGATCTCCGTCACCACCCCCTTCAGGTACCCATTCCTCTCCCCGAAGTCCAGTGACCGGAACCGCGCGGGGCCCTTGCGGTGATGGGTGTGAGCGCGGAACACCGACCCCGCTCCCTTCCTTTGTGCGCGGATCACGCGACCCATCTCCTCTCCTCTCTACGACAGAAAACGGCGAGTGGGCGGGTCGGACGCAGAATAGAGGAGATGATAAGAAGGCAGCCCGTGCCCTAACCTGTGAGGAGACCCTGATAGACCAAAATCTTCGCTAATCTCCGGAACCCTAAAACGAGAGAGAGAGAGAGAGAGAGAGAGAGAGAGAGAGAGAGAGAGAGAGAGAGAGATGGAAGGGGAAAGGGTATAGGGGGCGGTGGTGACGCGTCGGCGGAAGGGAGAGACAAGAAAACCGACGAGGGGGTTTTATAGGCGGCGGAGGCGAAGGGAAACGAAGGGGACGTTAGGGTTTCGCCTCTTCTCTTTTTTTCCCTTTTTCAGGTTTTCGCTTGTTTTGGCTAATTTACGCCGCAGCCCCTTAATTATGTGATGAACTTGATAACGAAAGACCTGAATGAAATTTATGTTCAAGTTGGGCGATTCCACTAAACCTAGTTTGGATCTCAAATAAATTTATTCTAGAATTTCCTCTCTATCCCGAGATAACTTTATTTGGAGATAAAATTTACCACATAAGAGATAAATGCACATATCCTGCGAAACAAACAGTACGTTGAGAGGAAATTTGCATGCGCAATCCTTGTTGTTGCAATGGTATCTCGTACAAAATTAGGGGAATTGTTGCAAGGTTATAAATACAAATTCTTATGAACCATGGAGGATTTTTATGCAAAATGACTGACTGGAACAACAAATCGAAACAACATCGAAATGACTGTTGAAAACTTCCTCCTTTTCATGCATAATTATTGTTTTCCTAATTATTTCGGACATTTTCTTACTCAAATTTTTATCTGATTTGCCTCGACCACCCAAAGATTGTACTTCAGAGAGAATGATCTTTTGTACTTAATTATAGGTAACGAGATATGGAGACATTATCTCGGAGATCTTGTACAAATATGAAATTAGTTTAGGTAGTGGAGACATCATGGAGGCAATCAAATATAATTAAACAAAGAGAACCTAAATAAGGAATGTGTAACATGATATTCTAGATACGTGATGCAATTAATCCCTCTTGTGATTGGAAAATAATTTGTTGTATTGTAATTTGTAAGGGGCTTGTAGTTGTATGACATAGTAATAGATTTTGAGTCATTTAAATTTAACGACATTGTGGGAGGAGGATAACTTGTAAATGCATCTCACTATCTCATCACTCTTAGGAGAACGAGCACCTATTTTGGAAGGTTGCTTTGTAAATATAGATAAATAAATCTAAGCTAATTAGTTGGGAGAATGAATTTATTATAGAAAAACAAGCCTAAATAGTTATCTCATCATTGAACAAGAACATTTTTATTTAGAGATGGAAATAGATTAACCATAAAATAACATCAATTAAATTGCGCTAAGTGAACTCATATTTTTCTTCTTCATTACCGAAGGTTGAGGGAACTACATAAGCCAGAATTAGTTTGATAAGATTTTTCATGATTCAGGTTCACCATAAGTTCGATAAGGTAAAATTAGATTCAAATTTGGTTTAATTTACTTAATTCTTTGGAGGTTTGGTTTAGTTCATTCAAAATTCATTTAAGAGGTAACGTTATAATCATATCAAGTTCGATAGCAAGGGTTCGATTTGGTTCATTTGAAACTTGATTGAGAGAAAAAGTTTCATTAATCCTCAATTACCAAGATACTAAGGTTGTAGCCTTTTTTTTATTAAGTTGATATGGTGGGCATTTGACTTAATCCAATGGCACTTTTAGCACTAATTTTATTGAAATGTTATAAAACTCAGGTTTACAAAAGTATAAGGTGTGTTAGCTCTCTTTTTTGCTTACATCATAGAAGTTAACATCTATTTTTATTTATTTGAAATAGATGTTAACCCACTGTGTCAGGAAGGTGAAATGTTAAAAAAAGAGGATTAACATTAGTTCAATCTTAACATGAGTGTGAACTTAAATTTTACAAAACATGTGTTTTTAAGAGGTAGTGCTAACTCATGAAATGAGTAGACGTTAACCCTTGTTTACTAGAGTTAATTTTTCAAGTAAACTATGCCTTCAATTTCAATGAGAGGCTTTAACATTGTGCTAACTCTTTGCTGGTAGGGTTGATAATGTTTCAATCAAGGTTCACAAGTAATTTTTGTGACTGGGGTAAGAAGAGAGAAATTTAGGTTAACCTATAGGTTGAGGGTTATTATTTTGGAAAATCATAATATATATCATTATTGTAAACTAAATAAGATTCATTTATTTGCAACTTTGCGGGGGCACACACAAAAGATGCTTTTAACCTAGAATTCCCTTGTAGATAAATTAAAAAATATATATCTCCAACATTACATGCCTTCCAAGTAATTGAAAGGTTAGCTAATGACATAAAACTTAACACTGAGTGAGAGGCAACCTGATATTTTATATAAGTGTAGATACATTTTCGTTACTATTTTTGAGCTGACTCGAAATGAATTCTCTTGCTTATCATTTCTTTATTTATTTTAATTATATTCATTCCAATAAGGACATTGTAATAGATAAGTATGAAGGGGTAGATATTGCAAGTCTTAATTAAAGTATTGTCAATTGTATCTATTTTCTTTTCATGTTTGATCTCAAAATAAAAAAAAAAAAAAAACAAAAGAGAATAAAAATTGGTGTTTTGAGCTAAGAAAGAGTTGAATTTCTTGATGTTAGCAATTTATCAGCTTTAAGAAAACCATAGTCAAAATCTTTTTACCTAGACTTTCCAGGTCATTTTTGACTTAATTATCATAAGTATTTATGTAAATAAGGATTTGTTTCTTTAGTCCTTAAAAGGGGTTTTAAAAGACAAAGTATTAAGTCGAGGGAGTTATAAGTATGTGACTTATCTTCCCACCTTCTAGTTTGAAAAGATTGGGAAAATTAAAGTGCCCTATCCTAGCACTAATGCACTAACTTGTCTTTTGGGCTACTCCTGTTGAATCTATTAGTGGTCAATAAGGTTTAGTCTAAGGGTCAAATGATCTGTGTGGGCATGGTTGGCATGTTGCGCTAAGTATGTTCCTCAGATGTAGGATGTCTAGATCCCAGCTTAGCGTATTTAGCTTTTGGACCTTTGTTTAGGGAAAGCATTTAGAACAGATAAAGAAGAGCACTCACCTAGAAAAATGATTTGAAGAATAAGAAAAATATATATACTTTGAGAAAAAAATACCTCGCTACAAATGGGAATATATATACTTTGCATGAAAAAAATATATACACTTTGAGAATAAATTTGTATCATGAATAAATTTGCACCTCACTACAAATGGGTGTCGCATTCCAATAAAACACCTCGCTACAAATGGGCATTATTTCCTTAGAAAAAATATAGATATTGAAAACATATGAAGAGAAAATAAATTAGGAAAAGAGACCTAAGGTTCAGTCAGGGAGATATATGCCTATAGTGTTGATCTTGGGATATAAATGGTTGAGGAGAAAGCTGTCAAGTCCTAGTATGGCTGAACCAAAGATGGGATCCGCTAAGAGTGAAGAGATATTCTAACCCTTATTAAATACTTGGAGTCAACCTAGTTGCTCGATTGACAAGTCAACTTTTTACACACATGGAGTGCTTAAGGGTCGAATTCAAACCTTGGGGTGGGTCGACTGAGCCATCAAAAGTTGCTCCAAAAACCCAAGGCTAAGGCTGATGAAATCTTTGATTGGGTTTAGGCAATCTTTATTTAGGTTAATACTTAAGAACCGTTGAGTATTTGTAAATAAGATTTTATGATACAATTTCTTTTGATCCAGTAAAAAGTTGATGTTAGGATTTATAATCTATTCTCACTCAAAACCTATCTTTTCTATTTTTTGCATAATTCTTATATAATGTGTTGCTAGGGACTAACAAAAGATAAGCATGGGTGTGTGATCTGTACCTAATTGACAAAGCTAACATGCCTTTCTTATGACTAGTTTTGGGTAAATATAGGACTTTTCATATATATATATATATATATGTATATATATATATATATATATATATATATATATATATATATATATATCATGCATTTAGGCTTATTTAGGGATTTCATTGCATTTGTATACGCGTGTACTTATTATCGAACATTTGGAATAAGGTAGGATGAGTAGGGCTTGAGAAACCAAACTATAGACTACAAGCAGAGAGAAGATTGAACTGAGCACCAACAACAATTGAGGAAGAAATACAAACATTTTACACATAATTTGGAGGGTGAATTATGGAGGCCTCACCTACTTGGCCACACACTACATATGGACTCAAACCCAACCGAATAGACCTAGCCTAAATTGTTCTATTAGACATGCCACATGCTCCCATCTCTACCCTACACATGTAATCGTTTAATTTTCAACACAGTTAATTAAGGTTATTAGCCTTAATTAATTGCATAAAGAACAGACTTAAGTTAACTTAACTTTGTTAAATTGTTGTCATTAATTATAGTATAGGGTCAAACTAACCTATATTTTAGATTTAATTCTTTTAATTGGTTAAGTCTAGATCATTTACTGGGAAGTATAAACTTAATCATTCACCATTTTTATTTTAAATTAATAACTAACTAATTAATATACTAATTATAAAATATTTTAAGCACATGAGCAATTGCATAATATATTTGAACTTGAAAACATGACAATTATTCCATTATAAAAGAAAAGTGCATGAATGATTTTACTATGAATAACAAAAAGAAACATTTATTACAAGTATTACAAATGATAAGGCATAAATTGAAAATTACATTAAAGAACAAATGCCTCTATTACAAGTAAGCCCAAATCACTTAATCTCTCTGATGTAATTCAACTCAACCTTCATATCATCAGACGCCTCTTCAAGGAATCAGACGACTTAAGTATTAAAATTAAACTTCTAATTACATCAAAAGATGCCTCTTTCTCTCTTAATCATTTCTCTTAATTTTCTTTTATCATTTTTAAACTCTTCTCTCTGTTTTTTTTCATTCTCATCTCCCATCACTTAGCCTTTTCAGCCTCTTCTCTCTTCAACCTCACGTATTCTCTTTTTAACCCTCACAGTGCACTCGTTCCACACTTAAACCATTTTTTATACCCAAATCCCACTCTCTTCACACTTAAACCAAAAATGGTTTAGTGGGTGGACCTGGTTCATTCGTGGGATACACAACACCCATAAGGTGGGACCAGACCACTACTTGAGCCAGTTCCTAGCTTAATTAGTTGTGGATTTTAACCTTTTAATTTTGCACAGTACCAAGCCATATCAGGCCCACCAAAGCTCATGCCCACCTGGGCCCACGTGCATCCACATGCGCCACACACACACATGCATGCACGTGCACATGCACATGCTCAAGATCAGATATGTTCAAAAGGTTAATAGGTATTCTGCGCCTAGCGCTTGACAACTGAAGTGTTGGGTTGCGTTATTCGTTTTATACCAAGGTGTTGCTTCACTCCTTTCCGAGGTGGGATAAAACAACAGCTTCTCCTCCGCACAGCATCTGCAGCCATCGACTTCAAACAATGATTCTTACCAACACACTACTTCATTCAAGGTGTTCCAAAGCTCAATCAAGAGCTCTAGCTACCAGCTATCCAATTGTATCACCAATTTCGACTTTGGATCAGAATTGTTCATGGCTCTGTCACCATGGCTACTTTTACTTCTGCAGAGATGTAAAATAGGTCATTTGACCTATAAATCAAGATGATCTTCTCAGTTGAGGATTCAAATAAATGCAGGGGATTGTTCTGCATGGTTTTGAGCAAAGTAGAGGTTTAGACAAGCTTAGGAAAGGTCAGAAGCTTCAAATCTTCGATGTTCAAGTGCAAAACATATAGTTCAGGTTTGAATCAGCCCAACATATAGATTAGGTTCGTTAGAAAGGGTCTGGATCGCTTCAACAGATAATCAATGACTGATTTGGGCGAAATTTGACTCTAAATCTCGTCACAAACACTATGAACAATGTTGGGTTCTAGAAAAGACCCAAACTAGATAGATCATAAAATTCTCCTCAAATCTTGATAAAAATCATTCAAATCAGTTTCAGAAGAACCTCAATCATATCAGAAACTCATTCCAGTCCATTAAATCAGAGATTCAAGTATCTAAGGCTCGAATTGGACTTGGGTTTGACTTAAGAATCTCAGAGTTTGACTTTCAAGATTAAAGCAATTCAGATCAAATGGAAGGCTTGCTCTGACTTAAATCAATTCTAGGAATCTATTCAACATATCAAAATCGTGTTTTGAACTCTCCTATAGTGCTCTCAAGCTTCGCCGCCTGAGTTTTAAAGGGTGAGTGTTCGACATATCAATCCAGGTGTCATCAGACCTAAATGAAAGCTTAGATAAATTTTCTAGAATCTAATCTTGCTTATGAACGATAATCCAGAGTTTAAACCTCAACAGACACAACTCTCCAGCTCCATCGAAGTTGGGGAAGATGATGATCAACATAGAGTAGTTATCATTAAAGCACAAGTCCAATTATTGATTTCTCATCCAAAGATCATGACTTGATCTGGAGCTTCTTAGAAAGTTCTGAAGGTTGTGGCTCAAATTGAGGTCACCTGAGCTCGTCGGAGCTCCAATGAAGGCTAAAAAATGTCATCGGAGATCAAATCTCCATGAAAGTTATCAAGAAAGGTCTCAAATGGTTCCTGAGGTTGTAACTAACCTCAAGAACATATCAGTTAATCCAATTGACATTCAAATGTATGGATTTATCAAAAAGTACAATAAAAGTGTATCTTGAGTTCGCCTGAACTCAAGAATTGCCCCTCACTCAACCCTCACTCAATTGAGTGAGCGGAATTGATCAGGAGACTAACGCAAAGGTGATTGTGTGTATAATTAGGTGAATAAACTCCTCTTGAGCCGCCATTAAGAGCGACCTCAAGAGGTTGGATGAGATTGGGCGTTTCTAATATAGGTGATTATATATCTAATTAGGAGTGAGAACGGGGACCTAGCATTGTGAACAGTTGATGGAGGTCCCTAATTGGGTGTGGGGACAGCCAAAAACCACCACCATAGACAACGGCGATACTCCAATTAAGGTGGAGTGGAATTAGGCGGATATGTGATAAAATCATGCAATTGGTGGCATAAAAGTGATCGTGCAATAGTAGAGAAGGTGATTTGTGTGTTCAACGGACAAAAGAAAGCTCCAAACAAGCTTAAGGAGCTCGCCGGAGTCCGAGAAGACTGATAAATGCCAATTTATCATCATTCTTATCCCCTAAAACAAACCTAGCTCTTAGAATTTTAACTCCGCAAATGGGTTTTTGGGCTACATTTAAGCATCAATTAGGTTAGTGTTACGAACCGTGCTTTCAGACTTCTGGGAGGTGGCCCAGACGTCGTACCAGACGTCTGGTATCACTTCCAGACGTCTGGGATTCATTTTCTGCGGCACGCACCCTTACGTCTGCGCGCCTGCGCGCACAGACTTGCTCCGCCTCTTCTTTTTCCCTCTCCTCCTGCGAGCGCAGACTGCGCCCCTCTCTCTCGCTCTCTCTCCCCGCGCGGCTTTAAAAAGCCACGCCCTCTCCCTCACTCTCATCACCTCCGCTCCTCCTTCCTCTTCTTCCAGCGAGTGCGAGTGCGAGCGCGAGCGAGCGGGGTGGCGACAGCCACGGTGAGTGCAGGAGGAGGTGTTGCGCGAGAAGAGGAGGCGCTCGGCCGTGAAGGCGAGCTTGCCGGGGCTGCTAGGGCCGACCGGTGGGGGGAGCAGCAGACGCGGGGTGGCACGGGAGGCCTGCTGCAGCTCGAGCAGCAGGCGGAGCACTCGCGGCGCAGCCGTGCGTCGCGAGCGGAGGGCGAGTCGCTCCCTGATTCTGGAATTTTCTCCAGAATCAGACGTCTGGGCTAACAACCAGACGGTGGGTAGGACGTCTTGAGGACTGTCCAGACATCTAAAAGGTGAGTTTTCCGTCTTCCTTCCTCTGCTTCGACTGACCGTACTAAGAGAGAGAGGAAATGGGTACGCGCAGGTTCTGAGATTCGCATCCAACGCGAATCAGATGTTTGGCTGCAGTGCCAGACGACGGGAACGACTTCCAGACGTCCGGGGTGACCATCGGACGTCTGGGAACTAGGCCAGACGCCCCCGCAGGCTTCTGGACGTTTGAGAGACCACGCAGAGCAAAGGTAACCTCTGAGCCACTTTTTAAGATGTCTGGAAGAGGTTCCAGACGTCTGATTTTGCACTGTTTCATCGTTTTCGACCCGTTTAGGGCCCGTTCGGAGTCCGTTTTCCGCGTTTCGAGTTGCGTGCTTTTCGGAATTACATCCTCTACCCGTCTACAGTAGTTGTATATTATTTTGAGAAACTCCTTGTGTTTGATCCTTGTGATAGGATCCCGTTCCGTTGCAGTCTCAGGGGTTGCAGAGGCACGCGGGATTCCCGACCACGCCCCCAGTACTCCTATTGTAACCGGTAGAGTGGCTTTTAAGTTTATTACTATAATCTGTTAATTATGGAACCATAAATAGAACCTAGGACATTGCATGAATCCTAGGAATGAGAAACTAGAATGAATGGTAGATCCTAGGGTGTTGCATGAATCCTAGGGCTGGAAAACTAGATTGTATGATAGATCCTAGGGTATGGCATGAATCCTAGGATGGGAAGAACTAGTGGAATATATGAATACTGCAGTCTTGGAAAATGTGGAAAGGAAATAATAGCTACCTGTAAATTGGTTTAACAGCTGCCTATTATGAATAAATGAGCATGTCTGGGAATATGGGATGTATGAATGTGAAATTGGGAAGATGAAACCTGAATGTGCTGAGTTAAAAGAACTGGAACCCTATGGGGAATTAGGAGTGGAACTCCTGGAAAGAGAAAGGAATGGAACTGAGAAAGAAAGACGTGGTAGTGTGCTGTCTCTTGGGTACGTAGTACCAAGGGAAGTACCTGTACCTGTTTAGTGCAGAGCGGAGCCAGTCGCCCCAGGGACCCGAGGTTAGGACTGGCCACTTTGTACCGACTTGCTGGCCCTCGTGTACGTAGTACCGAGGAGAGCTACTAGTGTAGGGAGGTACTAGCTACCCTACGGGCCCCGGGGTTCTGCTAGCCTCCTACACCGACTTGTTAGGCCCACTGGGCAAACCAGGGTAGTCAGGCGAGGGTGCGCGGATTGTGGAGGGGCAAGGCCCTTGTTTGGTTACTGTGGAGGGGTTGGACCCCTATTACTGAGAGGGCTCTACCCTGTACTGGTTCCGTGTTGTGCTTTGGGCGCACCCGTTAACGGAAACGACTGACTGCGTGCCAGTGCGGGTTAGCTACCTATGCATTTATCGCGCGTGCCGTAGTCACCGTTACGTCTGTCCATGACCCTGGGGTGGTTGACTGAGAGTAGGATCACCACGGGGGACTCTCCCGGCCAGGAGAGCACCACGTGCTACTTCTACTGTTCGGAAAAGACTGCAATCAAGATTGTTCCCACAAGGAACATTCGAGATCAAGTGAAGGATCTGAGAAATAGATAAATTGTGAGACAATAGAAAGACGTAATTAAAGAAAGTAACAGAACATAACAGCTACTGTACACTCTACTGTTTCTTTTGTTTTACTTGCCACTCTACTCTGCGTTTTGCTGACATGTTACACTCGTTACCTTTCAGGACCAGGTGTTGAGCAACCAGGGTCAGCGGCTGCAGAGGACGCTGGGCCGAGTAGGGTCCAGTAGAGTTACCACTGTTCTCTTGTACCTCTTTTTGGTTCCACTGTGGTGAGTAGTTCTTGTTACCGCTGTACTTTTCTTTACCTGCAGTTTCATATTATGTTATGAATGTTGTTCTACTGTTGTGGTGGTATATACTGTAGTGGTTTCTTTCCTTACTGCTGTATTTTCTTACTGTTAGTTATATTCATGCTGAATGTGGTTTATTTTACTGCTCTTTTGGTTACTTCCTCGTTGGACGACCAGGTCTTGGGATTAGTTGAGTCGGTCTGGTTCTCGTGTCTCGTAGGGACTCGGGAATCGAGTCATTACAGTTAGGCATGCATTGCATAATTTGTTGTATTTTTGACACGTTTATTTGAGTGTTAGGGATGAATAGATAGTCAGATCCCTAAAACCTTAGCACTCAAGGAGGCAACTGGTGAAGAGGAAGCTCAATCCAGCTAGAACTCAGCCAAATCAAGTTCATCATAGCTGAATACCAGCTCACTTGGGTTAGGGTTAGCTCTATTAAGCTCATTCAACTCATCTTAGCTGAATGGTAGCCCAAGGTAGCTCATCTTAGCTCAACCTAGCTCAAGTTAGCTCAAACTCTGCTCAACTTAGTTGAGTCTATCTCACCTTAGCTCCAATCAGTTCACTGGGAGCTCTAACTAGCTCAACTAAGTTGACAAGAGTCAACCTTAGCTCAGGTTCAACTACTTCCAGCTCTGCTCAATTCAAGTCAGCTGAAGATGACTTCAAGTAGCTTAGGCCAGCTCAAGACTAGCTCCTAGGGACTCCACTTAGCTCAACCTAATTGAGCTAAGCTACCTTAGCTACTCCACTAGCTAAGTCACCCCTAGGAAAATCAGACCCAACTCACCTTAGCACAATTTAGCAGAAACCATCTCATTTTAGCTTGGCTTAGTAACTAGCAAAAAATTAGCAAGCTAAGCCAGCTAAAGTAGCTCCCTACAATTCCCTTCAGCAGCTACTAGCTTCAGTCCAGCTCCAGACATTTCTTCCTCGGCTCCTCTCCCCTAAATCCTAGCTCCATCCTACTCCTCTACTCACCTACTAGCTAAGCTAGCTTAGCTAAGCTCTCCACTCCATGGTTGTCCACCACCTGCAATTAACCCTAGAGCCCACCTACCTAAGCTCCACCAAGTAGACCTAAGCCTAGTCCACCCTATCTCCTACTCTTAAATGCTTGTTTTGGCGCCAACATAAGCAACCCTTGGTCCCTCAACCACCACCAAAGGTCACCTTGTTTTGGTGCTAACTCACCCTTCTAGAAACCCTCTCTTTTGGAGCCAAAACACCTTCACTTCCTAGCCTTACACCTACCCCATAAATCCAACATAGCCTTACACCTACCTCCCTTCTAGAATCCCCTTAGGATGGTGCCAAACCAAGGCATCTTTCAAGGTTGGCACCAATCCTTAACCACTACAACCACCTCTTCTAGCACCCCTTAGGTTGGCACCACTTATCCTACACCCTAGGATCCCATAAGCACCACTTAAAACACCATCCTACCCTTACACCTACCCTCCATGCCACCTTAACCCTAACCACATAAAATGTGGCGCTAACTTAACCTAAACCCACCTACCCTACTACTCCCTCTCATGTGGCGCCACTTAACATCCTCCTTCCATCTCCTAACCACCACCATATAACCCAATCTTAGCCATACAACACACTCAACCAATCCCTAACCCTAGTTCCCATCTAGGGTTGGCGTCAACAACCAAGCACCCCTCCATTTTGGCACCACCCATTATCAACTGTAGGATCTCCTAACCATACCCTATGAGCCATCCTAACCATTCATCCCTTAACTACTCCTACACCCCTAATACTCCTATAAAAAGACCTACCCTACCACCAAAAAAGGACACCTTTGGCTCCATTATTGTCACATATTTCCACCTTCATCCCACCATATACACGACCAAGAGAAGAAGGAGAAGAAGAAGATTAAGGGGACACTTTGTCACCTTGGTGCCTTCTCCTCTTCCCCTCTCTCTTGTGCCCACTCTAGCCAAAGGGACTAGCCAGGCAAGGAGGACCTTGGGAGGAGGTTCTTGAGGGTGGTGCACGCCCACCCTAGGAGTTCTTGTGGGTGGATTCTTTCCATCCTTGGAGGAGCAAGATCACGCCCTATCTAGGGTTTGCCAGGAGAAGGATCTCACCACCTTGGAGGAGCATTTCAAGGAAGGAGAGGAAGGAGAAACCCTTTTTAACTACGAGAGCAGCCATAGTTGAAGCAAGGATCTTCTTCTTTTCACCATTATCACAAGAGGATTAGTGTTTCTTTTTCAATTTTTTGTATTCTGAATTCTATTACTAGAAGCATTCCTCTACTAGTATTTTTGTAAACACTTTTCTCCATATATAAAGTTGCCTCTTCTGAAATTCTTATTTCCATTTTAATTATTGCTTTTACCATAGTACACTCACACACTCTCTCTAATTACCCTAGGTCTTCATGTACCTAGGGTGAGTTTAGAGAGTAGAATTACTTGTCACTTAGGTTTTAGTTTCAGCAAGTTAGGTGTAGTCTTTTTCTGCTTCCAATTTCATGATTGCCTGTTATTTCAAATTCCAAAAAAAAATTTATATTTAAAATTTACGAAAAGAAAGTTGATTTCCCGTTTTCAAGTGAGAGTATTGAATTTTGCAAACTTGCCTCCTTGGACAACCCTAGATACCCCACTATCTAGGTTTCATAAATTGTAAAAGCGATTGTGAAATTATGTGTTGCAACGACTTAAACCCTAGGTTTAACAAATCACTCATTCTTCGCATCAAAGACAAAGTCAAATCAGCATGTAAATGAAGTTAAACTAACAATCTAACTACTCTAAACTAAGCTATGCTACTGTAGGAATCTACTTCTATGATTACTTGGACGAAAGAGGTTAAAAGACTCTGTTGAAGGTGCTTAACAGAGGATGAAATCAAAGGGGGAAAGATAAGAACTCCAACAGAGATGAAGGGAGACATGTGGAGGAAGAAGATGGTGGTGTAGCCTCATCCAAAGACGTAGTGGCATTCGGCGAAGAAGAGGAGGTAGTCGATTTCGGCGAAGAGCTATGGAAGAATGGGGTAGAGGTCGCCGAAGGAGATGGACAAATACTTATGGCAACTCAATGTGGGTAAGAGGGCTAGGGAATTGCTGACGTAGATCGATGGTGGAATGGGTTATTTATAGGCAGAGATGGAGGTGAAGGGGGCTATATTGAGACGAAAACAAGGTAGGTTCATCTAACCACTGACATCGTCTCTGACGCCAGTGAGCTTAGTCACCTATTCTAAATAGGATTAGAGGTAAATCCAGTCCGTCAAATGCGAAGCTAAAGGTGAGCATAGGTTGGACAACAACGGCAATGAAGTGATAACGTAGGATAGGCGGTGATCAGGACATAAGGACACTAAACGTCCTCAGTCATCCACAGCTAAGGAAGAGAGGTTGAAGAAGACAATGTGCATAGGGGCATTTTTGCAATAAAAAGGACCTATTTGAATAAAAAAGACTCAATTGAAATGAAAGTTAGGGACTGAAGCGTAGACAGTGACTTTTAAGGCTTATTTTAATTTATTTCTTTTCAACTTTTTATATATTATCATAAATTATGTAAACAACATATTTATGCATTGAAATTACATTTTTGCCCTTTTTAGTTATATTTATTTAAATGATATGACTAATTAAGTTAATTACATACTTAGGTCTTAAAATTAATTAAGTTAAATTAAATATTTAATATCTTGCTAAATGATTATGAATTGAGTACTAATTATTAATTAAATTATTATTTAGATTAATTGATCTTTAATTTTGTATTTTTAACTTATTTTGCAGGTCCTTGCTATTTAACAGCTATAGTATAATTAACCCTGTATTTAGTGTATTCTTAGGTAATTAACTAGAAAAAATAGCTAATTAATGATAATTAGAAGTCATGATGAGTCTCTCATCAACATGTCACCACCACACTCCACCTATCTTCCACGCCACCAAGTCCACTTATTCAAAACAAAGATCCACTTTCTACTCCAACCACCAACCACCTAAGCTCCATTCAAAGCCCATCCCAATGCCACCTCAAGTTTAAAATCCCACCTTGGATCCCCACCTTTAGGCTGACCACCTACTCCTTCCCTCCTCCCTTGGATTAGAATCCAAAGGCTACCCCCATGCCATCCCTTGGATGCAAGTCCAAGGGGCATAAGCTTACATACCAAGAATAGTAGAAGGCAGTTCTATAAAAGAAGAGCTTCCATCATTGAAAGGCATTTGGCACCTTACTCGCACCTCAAAACCCTTGGTCGACCACATAGAGCTCCACCTCCATACCTCTCACCTTCCTTCATGCCAAGGAAGAAAAGCTCGATGGACGTCTCTTCCTACCCCTCCTACTGAAGCTCTTGGTGACAACCTCTTCTCTCCTCACCACTGCATCCACACCAAGGATCAACTTGCTTCAAACCTACCTCTTCCAAGCATCTACAAGGCAATCTCCAACAAGCTTCGATGCTCACCAAGCAGATCTCTTCTTCTCATCTCCATTTTCTATTTTGTTATCTTTATTTCCAATCATTCTATTAAACATTATTTTCTACAATAAAAGCTTATAGTTATTAGTAGTAGTTATGACCCGATTTGGCTCCACATGAGAACCGGGTAGGATCGCGTCATTATCCTAAGACCTAGTCATCCAACGAAGAATAAACCAAAACCGTTATCATTTTCACACATGCATTATAGTAAGAAAAATTAAACAACAGGAGGAAAACAAATCAATCCATGCACTAGCATTCATTCTGAAGGTAAAACAATGTACTGACATAGCCATCACAAAACACTTTACAGCAAGAGAACAAAAACTAGTAGATCTGAAACTAGATACTCACTACAACAGGGAAATAAAAGCGTACTACAACAGGAAAAACAACAGCTAGGCTAAGGTTGGCCTTGGCGGGGCCCAACTCCCTCTACAGTCGATGGGGCAAGCTGCTCAGTCTCCTGACCTGGGTACAAACAGTAGACGTTAGTAAAAAGCTGAGCAGAGTGACAGGACTATGGTAAACATGTAAGCAAAACTAAAAGGAAAAAGAAATAGTTCTGTAAGCATTTAATATATTTTAGTGGTTCGTAAATTACTTGTTTCGCGATTTCCAAAGCATTCTAGCGTAGGTCATACTTCCCCTTATTTCATATCTTCCCTAGCGAAACGATCTTGTCGTGGTATCCCCGCGATGCAGGATGCACACGTAGCACTCTCTTGGTCGAGAGGGTACCCTGTACCTATTCTACACCTAAATCACCACCCTGGGGTCATGATCGCAACAGAGTAGAAACTAAAGTAAGCATGATAAACGTATGGGGGGTTACCCTATACTGACATGCGATCAGTCATTTCCGTTAACGAGCATGCACTAAACCATACGACACAGAATTGAAAAGGGTCGCGTCCCTAGCAAGACTGCATACCCTCACCTGACTATCCCAATTGACCCTATAGATCCTACAAGAGTCGATATGGGAAGTTCGTTCCTACCCCAAATCTCTACTCGAGAAGGTCAACTCCCTATATATGGGATAGCCAACTCTAGGATACATGCATATCCGAGGGCCAACTCATCCCTTTAGAGATGTGATTTCCTCTTTCGCTTGTTGTTCAATAATGGATCACTTCCAACATTTCGAACAATCAATGTCTTTTAGTATAAAAAGAAATATATATATATATATATATAACTTGTGCAAGTTTTCCTTAGGAATATCCCATCACTCCCTGTCCTTGTTTGAACAAACAACGAAAATAGTGGCATAGCAGTAAATTTCTTCCGATTTCACCGAGGGATTAAGGTTCGTTTATGATATGAAAAAAAGAAAAAAAGGTACAATCAGATTACCACTTCTTTATCCTCTTGAAACGATGGGGAGGCATCCTCCGCGAACCCACTACGTGGGAACAGTTAATGGAGCACAATATCAGATCTTGCAATAATTAATATGTAAAGGAATAATTGACAAGCAAGGTATGATAGATTACTTTTCCTCTTGATTAACATTGATAAAAGACCAATATGAGGCTTAATATTGCATATCTAGGCAATTAGAGGGAATGAACCTACTCTACCTCAACATGGGGAAATCGGTGGGTGCACGGGTATCCCATCCGTCCCTCTAGTAATCGTGGTAATTCCTGCCTTGGGACACGTACCCCTAATGGGTGTCAAACCTAAAGCATCAGAGGTCATAAAATGGGTCATTTGTGTCTCGAACATACCTTCAATGTGTTAAACGTGCTCTAACCATACCAAAATTAGTACCAACACGTAGGAAATTTTGATACCTTTCCAACGGCATCTCGTGGGTGCGATTCCGAGGTCGTTTGGACCTCAAATTGGACCCAATACGAAACCTGCACACCGCCCCATGCCCTCGAACCGTGCGCTACTTACCACGTACAACACAACCAGCTGCTTCAGGCCTCGCACGTGCTACTACTACAGTGCCGCATGGCTACCTTGAGCCACGTGCAACAACGATGTGCATTGATAGGTCCACTTTAGTGGACTATAATTAAGCCTAAGGACATGATTATTTGGATGAGAAGTCAGTTTAGAACATACATTACATTGATAAATTATTTAAGCTCGAAAATTGTCATGCCTGCAATTTATTGAATGTATGTTACATGCATATAATTTTAATACATGTATTTTTTTTTGCAGGGGGGTATAAACTTGGAATTCACATATTATTTAAGGAGAAAGAATGAAAAGAAGTATTCCAAAAAGAAAGGATGGCAAGTGTGCAAAATACCACATTTCTCCTCTCAATTACACGCATATACAATCCCAATCACCGATCTCTTCCACCAATCAAATCCCTCCTTCCTTGTTTGCCCACCTAAATGCACCAGCCCTCCCTATTTCGCCCTCTGGCTCTCGTTAAAGAGAAAATCCAATGAAGCCAACGGGAGGCATCATCTTCTTCCTCGCACAAGGGAGAACCTACCTTCCTCCACCTTCATCTCCTTCCCCACGCACCCAACAGAACACCCATCGTCCACAACTGTGAGCCTCCATCTACACCGTCACCACCTTTCCCGCCTTCCTTCTGAGATTATTGAATCATCTCCTCCAATCACTGAGCACTTTCCTGATGAACATCTTTTGACTATATCATCAGATCTTCCTTAGTATGCAGACATCGTCAATTATTTGGTTACACATCAATTCCCACCTGGTTGGGATGGGAATCGGAAATTATGACTCAAATCAGAAGCCAAATACTATTTCTGAGAAGATCCGTATCTGTTTCAACTCTGCAACGATCAAATCATAAGGCGTTGTGTTTCCTCTTCTGAGATTGATTCTATTCTTTCTTTTTGTCATGACTAGACTTATGGTGGTCATTTTTCTAGTTGTAAGACCGTTGCTAAAGTTCTGCAATGCAGGTTTTATTGACCCACTTTATTTGCAGATTCATAGACATTTTGTAAGGTATGTAGTCGCTGCCAAACTCTTGGTAGTATGTCCCAAAAATATATGATGCCTTTGAACCCGATTGTAGTCTGTGAGATCTTTGATATTTGAGGCATAGATTTTATGGGTCCGTTTCCATCTTCTTCTAGCTTCGAGTATATTTTACTCGCGGTTGATTATGTTTCTCATTAGATCGAAGCCATATCCACACGCACAAATGATCACTGAGTTGTCATTCCTTTCATACAGAATCATATTATCGCTTGTTTTAGGATACCTCGTGCTATCATTTCTGACGGCGGATCTCATTTTAACAACGCCCAGTTTAGGAACCTACTTAGAAAATATGGGGTTACACATCGTATTTCTACACCTTATCATCCCTAAACCAATAGGCAAATTGAGGTCTCTAATCAGGAGATCAAAAAGATCATTCAAATGACAATCTGACCTGATAGGAAGGATTGGTCTTCCCATTTAAATGAGGCTTTGTGGGCTTATAGGGCTGCCCATAAAACACCAATAGGCATGTCACCATACAAACTTGTTTACGAGAAACCCTGTCATCTTCTTGTAGAAATTGAACACAAGGCCTATTAGGCAATCAAAGCCTGTAATTTGGACCTCGCAAAGGCTAGTGATCACCGTAGGTTGTAGCTTAGTAAACTTGAGGAATTACGTCATGATTCCTATGAGAGTTCAAAGCTGTATAAGGAAAATCTTAAAGCCTTCCATGATAAACACATTTCCCACAAATCTTTTACACCTAGTCAGAAGGTGTTGCTCTTTGATGCTCGCCTAATGCTCTTTCTTGGGAAACTTAGGTCTAAATGACAAGGTCCATTTATTGTAGTTAGAGTCTTCGATAATGGAATTGTCGAAATCACCAAACCCAACAAGGATCAACCCCTCAAAGTTAATGGTTAACGTTTAAAACATTTCTTGGAACCACATGTTTTGGGTCTTGTTGGAGACTGTTACATGCTCCATAGGGGTTTTCATCTATCTTTCCACTCACCTTGTATATAGTTGTTTCCTATTTTCTACACTTTTCTCTACACATACACTTGAATCTATATCTGAATTGTCACTTATTTTACACTAATTACTTTCACTTGGTCCGACTGACCACTCTGATCTTTGGTCAGAATAGAAATCGTCCGCATAGAGATCTTTGATCTCCTCTATTCGACCCCTTCCATCACCCTACACTAAGTGAAGTGTATTATCTTGTTCACCCTTCTTACAATGAGGATATTGTAATATTTTGGCTTGGGGGGATATGAAGTGACAATTTTCACTTTAAGTGTATTTGTAGATAAAAGTAAAAATATAAAAACACAAAAAAATGAAATACCCACAAAACTTTAAAAAAATGGAAAAGCCAAAAATTAAAAAAAAATAGAAAAGTCAAAAATACCCTAAAAATTTGAAAATTTTTTGAAAAATTCATAAAAATTTAAAAGCTTTATAAAACATAAAAACAAAAATATATAAATATAAAAATTAAAAATTACAAAATCATAAAAATAATAAAGGGGTTTTATAATAAAGAAGAAAAAGAAGAAGACACCAAAAAATATATTTAAACTTAGTTATATTAGTAATTAAGAGCTTAATTTTGCTTTTAGGTCAGAAATCAAAAATATAAATATATATATTTGGAAAATAGTATTTTATAAGAGCGTAGAATTCTTATTTAGATTTTTACTTAAATAATTTTTTCAAAACACACATCTGTTTGCGAAAATTTTGAACGGGATTTTGTTTAGGTTAGAATCTAAACCCTAAGGATCTATTTTTCCGCTCTTTACCCTGAAATAAAGTAACTAAAGTGTATTAAGTTTCAAACTTGAGTATTGGAATTAAATTGTAACTTTCTTGATCAATTAGACCAAGTAAATCCTTACACTTTATGAACATCTGTTTTTATCATCAAGTTAAGTAAAAAGGCCAGATATTCAAAGTTAATTAAGTAAAGAGTTGGTAGAATCTTAGTCTTAAGGTCTATCAGGCTATGGTTAGCTTAATCAACTAAGGACATTCGTCTAAACTTGGCGAGTTGTGCCTTGACAGATCCTGCAAGAGGAAACTAAGAGTTTAAAGGACCTGAGAGTGAATAACTTTGTTGTCCAAGCTCTGGTTTGAGAGCTAAGTAACTTAAACATCCAAAATTCACACACATAGAGTTGTCTTGTTGGCATCTGAGACTGCGAAAACACAGAGGTTAAGAAATCGATTCTAAATCCTCTTTAGTCCAAGGATTTCCGCGGGGCGGCTCTTGAAAGGGTGAAGGATGTGCCACTCACCTAGAAAAAAAATTGGAGTATTATGATAGTAAGAAAAATGAGGAGGAGAAAAGAAAAAAAGAAGAAAAAAAAAAAATATATATATATATATAAAATAAAACACCCTGCAGTTAAGCACCTTACTACAAATGGGTGCTTATGCAGTTTATCCACCAAATAAAGCATCTTGGTACAAATGGGTGCTTATGCAGTTTATCCACCAAATAAAGCATCTCGGTATAAATGGATGCTACCCTTCTTTCCATCAAATAAAAGAGCACCTCGCTACATATGGGTGTTCTATCCTATAGAAAAGAGTTAAAAAAAAATATGGAGATTAAAATTAGGAATAAGAGACCCAATGGTCCACCGGGGAGATATACACAAAAAGTGTTGACCTCGGGATAGAAAAATGGTGAGGAGAAAGCAACCAAATTTGAGTAAGGCCAAGCCAAAGGCTTGAATTAAAATAACATAGATTGGAAATTGATGTCTTAAAGATTTGGATTTTTGCAACTTTGGATGCCTTTAAGACAATTCTCTTCACAAGCACGGATGCTTAAAAATCATAGCTACTGAACCTTTGTATTGGGCAGTGAAGCCTGAGAAATCAGGTTTTGAGGACTTACAATTGAGGCCTTAAGGAGAAAGATTGACAAAACCCTAGGTCTAAAAGTCTATCCTTGGTGCTGTGGGCTGACAGATTAGGATTTTACTACTCTAAATTTGGTTAATAATGAGTGTTTGGCTAATTTGCTAAAACTCAAAGTGATAAAATCAGATTTCATAAACTTAAGGGTTAACTTAAGTCTATTGAGTTTTTGAGTTAAAATTTAATTTCCTACTCTTAAGTTTTGTTTCCTTAAAACACTTTGAATTCTAAGTTTCTAGGGTTTAGAGTGATCACAGAAAATAATTGGGTTATTGAGATTCTGATTTTTGATAAAATTTTCATTAAGAACTCTGTTTTTAATAGAGTGTGTTTTGAGAAGGGTATTTGAGTTTTTGAGTCTAGGTAAAGATTTTTGTAGAATACTTTGTATATTTATGGATACTTATTTATATACATAAAAATCTAAAAAAATTGAATATTCAAAATTATGACCTAAGCATTCCTCTACTTAGTTTGTGTTTATAATAATTTAAACCCTTTATGATAATTTAAACACTAGTGTTTAAATTATCATATTTCTGGTTAATTTTGCTAGGGACTAGCAAAACTTTGGCTTGGGGGTATGATGAGAGGCTCATCATGGCTTCTAATTACCCCTAATTAATTAGTTTCTCTAGTTAATTAGCTAGAAATATGTATATACAAGGGTTAATTATGAAATAAGGGACAAACCATTAAAGGACCTTAAAATAAGTTTAAAATGATAAATTATAAAATTAATAAATGGACTCAAAATACTATTAATTAATTACTTAATTAATATCTTACTTAACTTAAGTATAACTTAAGACCTAAGTTTTAAATAACTTAAGTAAGTTAACAAGTAAATAAATATAAATAAATGGGTTAAAAATGTGAATACAAGGATTTAATATAATATTTAGCTAAATTATAAATATATATAAAAAGTTAGAAAAGAAAATAATTTAAATTAACCTTAAAAGCCTTTGTTTGCATTTCGGTCCCTATAATTTATTGCATTTGAGTCCTTTCCTTTCACCTGGGTCCTCATCTTTCCTTGCATTTAGGTCCCTATGAACATCATCTTCTTCATTTATTCTTTAGCCGCTTCAACGGCTGTTGATCGGCAGTGCATTTACCACCTGATCACCTCACATTTGACGTCATTCCTTCCTTACCAAGCTCTTGGAGCTTGCGCTCACCCATCATTATGGTCTGGATGCCCTTGAAATCCTAATTAGGACTCAAGGTTAACTTCATTGGAGTTGGAGAAGATGCCAATGGTTATCTTAAACCTAGACACATTTTCGTGCAGATTAGGCCCCCTTCACAGCCGTCGAACCCTATAAATACCCCTTGAACGCTTCGATTTTAGCGGTTAGCTCCCTACCCTCTTCCCCAACTGCAGCTAACTGATAGGCTATTCCCCCTTCTCTAGTGACCAATCTCTGTCTCCATCTTATTCCTCCGTTTGTGCTCACTCACTTCCGATCACTGCCACCGTCTGCTGCGTCCTCTGACGAAGCGCCGATGCTGGACTCCGCTTCCACACCACGAAACCACTCGCCAGAATTCTTCCTCCAATCTTCTGATTTCGTCCTTCGTTAAGGACCTTCGACGAAGACTTCTCAACCCCCTTCATCCAGGTAACAGTAGGATAGGATAAGGTACGAGTAGTGTTACTTAGTTTATTAGATTAGGTAGTTAATTAGATTTTAATTTTCAAATTGTATGTTGTCTTCTTTAGCTCCGACGAGCTCTTTGAGCTCGTCTAAGCCATTCTTTTGTCATTTTTACACACTGTACATCTTCTTCACCTTATCATGATTCCAAAACATTATTTTTCCCTCACTTTTAGCAGCTATATCGCCTAATCCATCTTCACACTCACCAGCGGCCTCCGCTGTCCACGACGGAGGTCTCTGAGACTAGAACACACTCACTAGGCCCTCCATCACCTCTTCATTATCTAAGGGTCCCAATCTTATACCTAATTAGTATAATTAACTCATATAAAGTAAACGCCTAAATTTCACCCTCATTTCTGAGCTTGCTGTCAATGGCAGCTCAGAGATGAGTTAATCACCTAATTAAATAGTCCACTAGCATCGCTTCACCGCTTAGAATTCTTTCCCTCACTCAATTGAGTGAGGGGAAACTCTCTGAGTTCCATTGAACTCAGAACTTGTACTTTTTGAATTCATTTCATATCTTCTGTTATGATCATCAATGGAGTAAATTGATGGGCTCCTGAGGTTCCTTGTGACCTCAGGAAGTTTTTCAGACCTTCAATGATTTGTTTCATTGAGTTTTATACTCTATCAATCATTTTCTACACTCACCAGAGCTTCGACGAGTCATTTTTCAGTTTCAGACCTTAATAGGTCTCAAGGAGTTCCAGAATGCACAACTGAGGCGTATGGATTCTGATTTAGTGATTATTTTGTTGATTTATTGCTTGGAACTCAGTAATGACCTTTGTCTTCTCCAACTTCGGCAGAGTTGGAGAGATCTTCCCATTAGGTTTTAGGTTCTGGAAATAGGTCTGTAACCTTAAGTAGAACCTATAGAACTCTGTCATGATTTTTAATTACTCTAAAATTCCCTAGGGCGTTCCACCGAACTCAGGTCACTTTGGTTCCAGGCAGCGATGCCTGAGATCACATCAATGAGCTCAAAACATAGTTTTAAGCTATGCAATAACTTCCTGGGGTATAATTGAGTTGATCTAGATCTTTAATTGGACCTCAGAAAGTCTGGAACAGTAAGTCAACTTTGTGGTCGATTTGGTCAACTCTGATCTGGAATTGAAGAATTGATGTCTTCAATTCTGATTTGATGATTTAATTCAGTCTTTGAGATGATCTAGGATAATTTAGAGTTGATTAGATTGAGTTTTATTGAGGAATTAGGGCAATTCAATTCATTGAATAGTATGGGTTTGTTTGAACCCATTACTATGTTTTTGATTTTCTGAAGAGATTTGAACACCAAAACCAGCCAAATCAAATTTGAACAACTTGCACAGGTCGTTCAATCCTCTTTATTATGTTAGCTTTTTGTTGAGCTATTCAGAGCAAAAAATGGAGCTCTAAAGATCCTAAACGAAGATCAGAAGCTCATGTCTCTTTCTGAAGCTTTTTGAAGCTTTCCTTCTTAACCAATAGATGCGGAATCCTCTACTAAGATGGGTCGGACCTCAACTGGAGGTCAGAGGCTTCCCTGCAGGTCAAAAGACCTGAGATCATCTTTTGCAGGCCATGATTGGCCGCGCTAACCTCCTTGTTTCGCCCTTCAAATCGAAGGGCTAAAATTAATCTGAACACCAAATTGGTGTTTCAATTAGATAGAACTATTCAAGGGCTTTCAATCAAGCCTTTGCTTGATCGATTTGGTCCAGCCAGTTGGCTGAAATCGTCAGCCAAAGATCGGCCAAAACCTAGGAAACAAAGTCCCACCTCGGTAAATTGTGAGCGCTGGCACCGGTATATTATGAAAAGTGAAGACGACGTTTCGGTCGTCAATGCAGGGTGCGAAATGAAACTAAGCTCTTGAGTGTGGGTGTGTGCGTTGCACGTGCCTGCACACATGTGTGTGTGTGTGCGTGCCTGTGGGTGTGAGCGTGGGCCCGAGGGGGCGTGTGTGTGGGCCTGGGAGGCTGGAAATTGTGCATTGGCTTGAAATAAAAAGAAAACACCTAATATAAACTAGGTTCGGACCTAGTAGGGTCTGGTCCTACTCTGTAGGGGGTGCTACGTATCCCCGACCGGTCTGAGCCGCCAACTATAAAAATCAAATTTTTGGTTGAGTGTGAACTTATATGCACAGAATTAAAGAAGAGAAAAAAGAAGAATTATAAAAGAGTAAACCTAATGAGAAAGCTAAGACAAGAAAACAGAGAGGGCTTAGAAGAAGAAGAAGAAGAGAAAAAGAAGAATAAGAGAGAGTGAAAGAGAGAGTAACGACATAGAAATAAAAGAGAAGAAAGGGCTGAAGAGAAAGAAGAAAGGACACTCTTGTGACTTCTAATCTTTACTTTTGTGTTTTCATTATAATAATATGTCTCCTTTTAATATTTTGAGCTTAATTGATGCAATGAGGCATTTGTATTCACTTGTATAAATTTTCTTCCCTTAAACTTTTGTAATAAGTAGTAATTAGTGAATAAACATGTTTACTTGATTCTTAATGAGAAATCACATGTGTAAATATGTTCTTGCTTAATGGAATGTTGCATGCTTTTAAGTGAATATCTCTTATGCAAAATTCATGTACTTAAAGTAATCTAATTATAATCATGATTGATTAAATAATTAGTAATTTATGTTTAGGAGTTAATGGTGAATTAAGATAAGTTACGCCTCCCAGTGAACGACCTGGACTCAACCAATTAAAAAGAATTTAAAATCTAAAATGTTAGGTTAACTTGACTCTATACTACACAACTGACATTAATTCAAGTTAACCCAAGTTACTTTCTCATGCGATTAATTAAGTTAAAATAACTTAATTAACTATGTTGAGAAATTAAATGATCAATAACCTACCGCCGGCAAGCCTCCTCTCCTCCAGTCGGCCACCTCCGACTGCCTCCACCCATGTTGCCACCATCAACGGAACCCCCTCCGCATCCTCAACCTCCTTCGAGCTTCCCAAGGCTGGCCATGAGCTCCTCTTCTCGCACGCACAAGGGGAACGCTTCCCCTTATTTGCTACAAGAAACACTCCATTAAAATTTACATGTGCATGCCATTGAGATTCTCATTTTTACTTGTTAGATTTGATTTATTGGGGTGAAAATTGCCGCATCATACTTTCTCTTTCACATTATTGTTCAGCTCTCTTATTCACTTCATTCTGCACTGGATTTGGATACAGATTTTGCGCCTATGGCCACAATTAATCTATGTGAATGTCATATTTGTATTTGTGCCTCCTCGTGATACGACCTGATTTTGTTACTCAATTTCAGTATATTTCTAGTAATTTTTTATCAAGGATTTTCTACCACATCATTTATTACGACGACGTATTTCTCTGACACATCATGTTGCAAGAGAAAATTTCTCATTCATGCATGACGAGAGAGAAGAGGGGAAATGGGGTGAGGCGAGTTGTGTCTCTCCTCTTCCTCTTGATCTCTCTGTAGCTATGGGGAGTACGTGCCCCCTCCCCACTCCCTCTTGATCTTTCTCTCAGCAACAATGGGGAGCATGCCCCCTCCCCACTCCTTTCCTCCTTCCCCACACAGGAAAAAGCAACAGGGATGCCCTTCTCACTCAACTTTGGGTGGAGCACTGCCTGAGGCTACTTCCCCGCTCCTCCTCTCACACGGTAATAGGCGCCCTAGCCCTCCCTTCTCTCTCTTCACAACTCATGAGGCGCCACTGAGGGTGTGTGGTGCAAGAATCGAGGGCTGAAAATGGAGTGAGGTATAAATAGTGGGGTATGGGGTAGGGTTAGAGTTCGTTAGGATAGAGTGGGGCCATGCAAAATTTGTGGAAAAGGTCCCACGAAATTCATTCTTTCATATGGGGTCAATGGAGCAAGAGTTAAGGATGTAAAAATTTTGGGAAACACCCCAAAAGTTCGAAAAACTCACGGGAATCCCATGGAAAGGTCATTTCAGTAGTTAAATCATTGTCCACACTTCTTTTCATTTTTTTTCTATCATCTCACCCCCATTCTCTTATATCTAAAAATAACTTTAAAAAGTAGAAAAACTCAGAAAAACCAAAAAAAAGTTATTTCGTGACAAAAAGAGCTCATTTGTGTGTCTCCCTATGTTCGACACCCACACTTGCCATAGTATGAAATTTTCATATATTTTTTATCACTTTTATTCTCACATTACGATAATTTTATAACCTTTTAAAGTGACTAAAATAGCTTGATCAAGTTCATCCTTTAGTTAATGGACTTTTAGGTATGCTCGCTTAAGAATAGATTTCAATAAAATCAAAGTAAGATTCCATTTTCCTTTAAACACAGTCCACAATTATGCAGATGAATGCCAGGCAACTGAGGAAGGTTACAAATGTGTACCTGAATCCTCTCTTCAAGTAAGCAACTTGACTGATGAGAGCCTCATCATGAGCCCTAACTAGCTCATTTTGACCTAAGAAAGAGAATAAAAGCCCCTACATAACCTAGAGAAGGGCTTAATTGAAGGAATAAGTGTTCTGAGAAGAAAATATGAAATAAAGGTTAAAACTGTAATTTTACCATTGAAATACATAAACAGGATTTCTCAGAGGCAGAACATAGGTTAAATGGTCTGAATAAGATAAACAGTGGGTTGGTTTAATCAGAAATGGGTTTATATGCAAATCAGGAATTAAATGACATCTTGTAACCCTAAAATAGACCCACTTAATTTAACAAGGTTATGGTCAGGATAAAAATCAACTAAACCCTCTAAAATTCATGAAAAAATATCCCCTAGGGTTTAGAACTTCAGATTGGCCTTTGGAACCTATTTTGACCTAGATTAGGGTCCTAGCTCATCAATTGACCTAATTTGGGTTTTTATGCAAAATGTCTAGTTAAACGTGGTCAAACCTAAAATCCAACTTCACCATTGGATTCCTTAGGTCCAAATTAGGTTTGTACCAAAATTTGGACCTAAGGGGAGGTCATCTTGACCTACTTTGAAATTAGAACACCTAATTACATTTTGGTCCCTATCTTTTGAAAACTATTGCATAAACCCCCCTAACTTCCTTGCCACTCTTACAAGAAGGTCCCTCCACCGTTAATGGGGAGAAATCCTACTCTGGCGAGAAATAGAGGGGGAATACTTTCTGATTCCTTAGAGATCTCCCAGATTTGGAAGGGAGATTCTCTAAGGAATTCCCTTCCATCTGAGCGTGGTCCTAATCTAAGATTTGCACCCAATCTCTCGTGCGAATGCACTAGAGATTTGGGTACCTAACAGACTTCCATCTTCGGTGAGGATTCCCACGCTTGGAAGCTTGTCTTCCAAGCACAGGAGTCCCTACCAGTGCCTATAAATTGACCCCCAACTCCGGCCGCACCTCCTCAACTTGACTTGGCCGGAATTCCACCTTGATTTCCTCTTCTTCTCCTCTGGCTAAGGGGTCCAGTGAGCTCCGGCGAGCCCCCCCTCCTCTTTCTCATCTCTCTGCCACAATACCAGTGGTAAAGCTGTCCTCCCCATCCTCCTCCATGTCGCGCAACACTCGCGCAAGCAGCCCTAGCCCTGTCGTCGCCGCCGTCTTCCTCCACTAGACGCCTTCTTCTCCAGCGACAACAGGTACTGCCAGCCGCCCTCTCGCCCCCTTCGTCCACTTAGTTAGGTTAGAACTATTCGTCTCTATCCCCTCTTTTATTTCCCTCATTCTATTTCACACAACACCCCTCGACCGTCACTGTCCACCGCCATCTTCCTCATCTTCGGCCACCCTCCGGCAAGACGCCTCCGTCACTCCGCACCCCCACACGTCTCGCCACCCACCTCACAACCTCCGCCTCACTCCACTAAACATCCTCCACTCATCCACAGACCCTCTACACCACCACAACTGCCCCCCGACCTAACCCATCAATCCGACCATAGAGCGACCTAGGCACGCACGCCTAGGTCGCTTCGTGGCTTGCCACCTACCGCCTCACCTTCGCCGTGACACGACGAAGGTCCTCCTGTAGTCTGATAGAGCTGCAAGGCCCTTTTTGTGTCGTGTAGGGTCCGAGCTCCAGCCGCCATTAGCGATGGCTCGAGGAGGTTGCAAGCTCGCTCCAGGCTGAAGGACTTCAGGATTCCAGGTCTAGAAGATTCGGGGAGGTCTTGTGAAGTCAGTTGTTCTAGCAAGTAGCACTGCGAGGCCTGCAGCTGCTGCAATTGGAGGAACGATCTCCTGCGAGCGCGTGAGCAAAAGCGGTGGAACATTAGTCCCACCTCGGTAAGTCGTGAGGCGCTTGAGTAGTTTAAATTGATTTTGTGATATCGTCTGGTTGCCTCTAATATACTGGAGTAAGGTCCCTCCTCACCTATACACGCACCTCGTCCGTGACTTCATCCCGTGGACCTGGTGACCCGACCTGACTACCCTCCTGAGCACTCCTCGTGCACCACACATGCCGGTGCGCCAGGACCCGGGTGGACGACCCGACTCGATTACCCGGCTCTAGGAGAGCATGCTGAAGAGTGACATACAGAGAGAGAGAGACGCGGGTGTGGGTAGAGGGGTAGGTTTTGCTCTCTTCGGTTTGTGCAGGGAATGTGGAGGAGAAGGAAGCAGGGACTTAGCCACTGCAAGCGAAGGAGAAGAAGAAGGAAGGAAGCGTCGCAGAGGAAAAAGAGAAGGAAAGGCAAGGCAGAGGGAAGAGGCGAAGCCAAAGAGACGAGGAACTGAAGAAGGAAGAAGAAATAAAGGGAAGAGACAAGCAGAAGAAGAAGAAGAAGAAGAAAAGTTGAAGCCAAGGGAAGCAGGAGCCAAGGAAGGAAGAAGAAGAAGACCCGCAGGAAAAAGAAGGAGAAAGATACTGCAGAAGAGAGGCAAGGCAAAAGACAGAGGAAAGAAAAAGAAGGGAAAGAGCAGAGAAAGGAGCTGCAGAGAAGAAACAAGGAAGAAGAAGCATATGGCCAAAGAAGAAAAGAAGAGCAGAGAAAACATCTTTTTTAAGACGTCTGATCCCATGATCAGACGTCCAATTTCTCTATTTTTGCCACAATTTACTTTTAAACTCATGCATATATATTTTGAATTAAGTTTTGAGTAATTAAGTGTTCAATTACATTCTTGAGATTAGTAATAAATTTCAATTGCTCCCTGTGTTCGACCTCGGATACTTAGGTTTTTGAGTAATAAATTCTTATTTGTTGACAACGCTTGGTCACCTATACTATGACGTAATTAACTATTAAAACACAATCAAGCCGCGTGAACATTGACATAGTTGAAATCTAGAGGCAGCTTAATCAATCCTAATATGAATGCTTAAGGATGTGCTACTTCTAAGTATCAATGAATCGCTTTTATGTGCAACTGCTCACTTTTAATGCACACGTAATCATGCAATCAATAAAATAGAGAGAAATACGGAGAGAAAGGGAGGGAGAGTCCACAGTCTACGTTATTACAATACCAAGAATAATAATCACTCTCTCACCAAAGAAAGATAAAAGTCTCTAAGCTAAACTCTAATCTATGCGACCTCCTCATTCGAACCCGCGAACTTCCCACAACCTACTCTTGCACATTGTAACAAATCCCACGAACCCATACAAAGCAAACAAAAATGAGGCGCACAAATGCAAGATTAATGCAACTATGATGCTATGAATTTGCTACCTAACAAAGAAACACAATACTAAACCTCCACAGCAATGGTGCCAAAATTCGGTGTTTGTCGAAGCCAAAGCCGTAAAATAGCACATTGAAATTTAAACCAACTTAATTATATTGCGTAAAGAGTAAAGAATTCAAATCAAGTTTTTCGTAGAGGCTCTGAATAGAGTACATGGAATAGCATAGAAGAATGAACGCAGAAGCACTTAGAATAAGAGCATAAGAACACTTTTTTCTCTTAGAGATTTGCTTTGAAGTGTGTGCTGAAAAAGGCTACAAGGAGGTCCTATTTATACTTGAAATTCGTGCAGATTTGGAAATGATTCAAAATTAATTGGTTGATCAAATTAATTTTTTGGTTGATCAAAAAGGTGGTTGATTGATTAAATTGTTGTTTTGATAGATTATATGTTGATTGATTTATCTTTGAAAATCAGACTTCCACATTTGCAACATTTGGTCAATCAAAATATTTGTGTTGGTCCATCAAAGTGTTTTGAGCGATCACACTTTAAAAATGGTTGATCAACAATCTATTTAAAGATTACACTAGCGAATGTATTTTGATTGAAAAGGTTTGAGGTTTCGTACAACAAATCTTGACTCAAAGAAAAGAAAATACACGTAACTATCTTCCAAGATTCATTCTCTTAGCTTGACAAGATCCATGGTAGATTACTTGAAAGATTAGTTGACGGATAAACATAAGTTTGGTATATCAAAATTAAGATGTCAACATTCTCCCTCTTTTTTATGACAATAAAATTATAATTATGTAAAAATAACAAGCTCATATATAGGAAGAGAGAATAATACAAGATCAAACGTTTATTTCTAAGAGAGAATAAAGAAATATAATCAGTCATTTATGCATAAACTCTCCTTTTTGTTTCAGTAAAATCTATAATAAGGATTAGAAATTCTCCCCCTTTTAAACGTAAATATAACTATGTAATTTTATTGACAATGAGAAGTAGAACTTGATCAAGTAGGACATGTTAAGAACTTGAATAGCTAGAGATGATCAAAGCAAGTAATAGAAAGAGTAGAAAATTCTGATCAAGCACACAAATATAAAGTACTATCTAAACTCATACAAAGACCTAGATAGTTGAAATATAAACAAATGTCTCTACCAGAAAAGCATAAAAAGACATAGATAAAGAGAGAAGATAAGATATCTAATAAGAAACATGTCATCCTAGATTTGGCCAGAAAAGCATCTAGGCTAGCCTGAAACTACATGTCAATCTCAAGATCCATGGGGTCCATGGAGGTCAATCCAAAAGGTCCTGCAGAAGATGAAGGTCCACCAAGTCAAAGCTGTCGACGTGCTGAAGAAGACGGTGTCGGCTAATTTGCTACCTAATGTGGTGGAGTGATTTGTTGTCCCTGTGTCTGAGGTAGGAGGAGGTGGGGTTGCTTTTATACCTAGTCTCCAAATTTCATATTTTCCTATGTTTTCGTCCTTTAGTTTTATACCTAGTCGTCAGGTCGTATGTTGACTTAATCATCTTGAGTATTTACTAAAATATGAATTTGTTTGTCGAGTAGTTGACGAGATTTGAAAAAGTTGAAGTATTAAGTCGATGGGATGATAAGTATGTGACTTATTTTCCCACCCTCTAGTTTGAAAAGTTTAAAAAGATTAAATCCTCTACACTTACATGTACATATTGACTCGTCTATGGTCGACTTACCATTGAAATCCTAGTAGTCAATAAGACCTAGATTGAGGCATGACTAACATGTTGTAGTGGGAGAGCCTCCCTATTGCCAAATGTTCAGATCCCAGCATTGCGTCCATGGGTTTTCATGCCTTATTTAGGAGATGTTCTTGAATAGATGGAGAGCCACTCACCGAGAAAAATGAGTTGGAGTAAAAAGAAAAGAAAAGAAAAGAAAGTAGTAGTGGATCAAGTTCAAATAAATTCACATCTCGCTACAGGTTGGTGCCATATCCAAATAAAAACACCTCATTACATATGGTTGTTTCTTTTTAAACAAAAAAAATTGGAGAAGAAATTTTTAGGAAAAGAAACCTAGGGTCTAGCCGAGGAAATATATGCCTAGAGTGTTAACCTCAGGATAAAAATTGATGAGGAGAAAGCTGCCAATTCTTAGTAAGGCAAATCCAAAAACTTATGCCAATAGAGCTAAGGGGTAGTCTTAGTTCAATTGAAAATTAGGAGTTCCATAAGGTTTACCATTTGACGAGTCAATTATTTGATTGCACACACATAAGCTTATAATTCGAGTTCAATTCAAACCTTGGGTGGGTTGACAGAGCCATAAAACATTGCTCTTGAGACCCAAGTCCTAGAGTCTTCAATTTGACTTAGGCAATCTATATTTAAGTTAGTACTCTAGAAGTGTTGAGTCTTTGATATTAAGATTTTGTGTGCAATTCCTTCATTTTGGAGAAAAATAGAGATTGAAGATTTTGATTTGACTTAGCTGAAAACTTGCGATTCTGTTTCCCGTGTAAATACTAATTTCTTGCCAATTTTTCGCTTAGTGTTTTGCTCGAGGACTAGCAAATGATAGGCATGAGGGTGTGATAATGTTATATTTATTTATGTTAATTAATGCCTAACTAATATTAGTCTTAGGGTAATTTGGATTAGAGTGTATGTAGATAGGTTAGATTAGTCATTTGGTGCTTTATAAATAATAATGCATAATTTTGGATCTTTTTTTGCAATATTTTCCTTAGTTATATCTAGTACCTTGACGGCATTGTTAATTTATATGTGTGCAAGTGCCAGGTATAAGTCTGATTGAAGCCTGACAAGGGGGCTGAATTGTATAGAGAGGTTGAACTACTTTCCTGCCTACACCCTAATTAACCCAATTAGACCTTAGCCCCAACTTATTTAGAAGCCTAATTTCCTTTACCAAATTCCTAACTTAAACAAGCTATATATTTATCCAATGTCCCAATCTCCTTAATTTTAATAATTCCAAGAAAAACTCCAGCCAAATATATCTTCCTTAAACCCAAAAAAAATAAATCCCTCTACACCTTGATGAGGGGCAAAAACTATCCTCGGATCCAAAATTCCGCACATAACCCAACAGAGGATCCGTTTACCCGACTACAAGGTAAATAGGTGGCACCGACACCGCCTACCTTGCCTAAGACCAACCGAATCCCAACAGGAACTTGCCTAGCCTGACAAAAGATTCAGCGCAGCAAGGGCTGAAGATACGATATGATAGCCCTGACCACCTATGCCCTAATAGCAGACAAGTAGTCTGACAGTAGGGGTACTAGCGGCCATCACGTGAGGGTTCTCCCCGTGTTATAAATAGAGAGAGGCCCCCAGTGAAAGCGGGTCACCCCCCAGAGAGGGAGAGAAAATCCTATAATTCAAGAAACTATAGTGCATAGTTGGGAGCACCATCCTCCCCCCAAATGTACATCCCTTGCGGTGGAACTAGGTCACCAAATCCTTGTTTTCCCTTGTGCTTGCTTGTTGATTGTCAGTCTTCCCTCCTATGCGAAGGATTGTAATGGCTAAGTAGCGCCACCTACTCGTATAAATCTTTTGGTGGCCTTTCAAGGCTCATCAAATGATGCCGTCTATGGGAAGCGTCAACAAAAATGCCATCATGCTTCTAAGCATCTGATCATTGGGAGGAGGAGCCCTTCTAGTGCTCTTCCTTGACCTCCTCAAGGGAGAACCTCCACAGTGCTTGTAACCACTTGCGGCCCCACTCATGGCCCCCTCCCCTCGGAGGGGCCCAGTCGGGATTCGGTGTCTTTACGCCCCAATAACCTTGGCCGATCGCCCGAGGTCCCGAAGCCAACCTCCCTTCCCCGAGGCACGGCCCAGGGAAGAGGAATAGCAGGCCGAGGTTGGTGGCCTCAGGTATGCGCCCTTGCGCGTACCCCCCATCCTCTCAGGACGAAGGAATGGAGGTCTCCCGCTGGAAGTGCCTAAAGAGCCAGTCAAGGCCTAATGTGAAAGGGTGGAGGACCCTAGCTCATGCACCGTGCCCCTCGGAGCCACCCTCAGGTAGGGTCGATGCTCGACTTCCTGAGGGGGAGATCTTGTTGGATGCTTCCAATGGCTCCTACCTTGCGTAGGCCTGCCTACGGATCATCGTTCGGCCAGCCGTACAAGCTATCAGCTCCCCCCGAAGGCATGGTGGGCAGGTCCTGGAAGCGCTCCTGCAAGCATCGGAGGACCCAGGACAACCCCTAGAGGTTGTCGGAAGTCAAGCGGAGGAAGATTGAGCCCACCTAGTCTTACCCGAATTAGTTCGAGGCTCAACACTCTGGGTGAGGGAGGCCCCATAAGGTGACGATCTCATGATGCCCTGAGCAAGACCGTTTGACTCGCAAGCATGGGCGCAACGCTCTCGATCATGCATCAAAGTACCCAACTAGAAACCATGGAGAGAGAAAACTCCTCCCATGGATCAGCTGAGGGATGTGGTGGCAGCGACAGCCCCGCTGAAGGCAAGAATACTCGCTGCTAGGCGTGCCCCTACACCCACTTGTGGAAAAGGCCCACTTCCACGAGCGAAGGGCCTCCTTTCGCAAGGCAGTGGCTGGCCCCCGAAGGGCCACTATGGCCGATCGCGCCAAAGGCGTTCCTCGAGGAATGCACTCCCTTGGCGGTGCACCAAGAGGATGTGCTCGATAGGAATCGATCTGCTGAAGATCACTATTACGGATCCCACCACAGCAGGTAGGAGTCCCTTAGAGAACGCATTCCTCTGGCCATGAACCAGATGGGCGTGCTTGTTGAACATTGGAGTTGCTAAGCTAACGTGTTCGGTTTTGAAAACCTGTCATCGTAGTATGAAAGTGAAGAACTCGTGTTCAACAAATAAAATTTATACCGAAATGGAAATTTCGGGTCAAATACAGGGAGGCGGACGTTTGATTTAAAAACTACGTGTTTGTTTCTATTCGTCACGAAATAATTCAATTGATTAGAACTATCTAACTATTTACAATAAATAGAAAAGAGAGAGAGAGAATAAGAGAGAGAAAGAATATTACAAACAAAAACTAAAATGAGATGTAGAATAAACATAGAATTTCATCATCAGCACGATTGTTCATTACACTAGAAAGCAGAAAATGATTACACTAGAAAGCAGTAAATCTACTCTAAAAAGCAGTAAATCTATTCTAGAAAGCAGTAAAAAGAATGGGGAGAGAAATATCCTCCTCGACGGTCGCTTGGAGGATGAGCCAGACGAGACGATGCCTGGACAAAGGAGGACGGAGCAGGACGAAGGAGGATGAAGCAGGAAGAACGGGAATGGGCCAGCACGTCGTCGTCGTCGTAGGATCCGCTTCCGAAAGGGGGATGAAAAATTGACTTTATCTCACGAGAAGCATCCTGGGTGTGGGACAAGCTTCTCTTAAGCTTTGGAGAGGGAGAGAAGAGAAGGAAGGGATGAGAATTTCGTGTGCAGGGGGTCTCCTTTTATAGTTGCAAGGAGTGGGGGTAATTTGGTCATTACAACTCTTAAAACATTAATTCAGGACCTTTAGTGACGGATAAAACCATCGCTAAAGGTCTGTATGTGGGCATAGTGGGCGGCGCACGCGCGCCCGCTCTCCTGCCCGCGCGCTCAACGCACGCGCATGTCCAGCCATTCTCAGCCGTCCGATCGCGAGATCGGATGGCTTAGATCGCGCTACGCCCGCTCCTTAGCGCACGCCCGATCGCGTGCGATGCCGCGTTATCGCCGCGCGTGCAATAGTGCGTCATCTTGATTGAGCGCGCACAGCTGTTGGATCGCGATCATGCGGTCGATCGAAGGCACGCCTCCGCTCCAATTTCCCCGTGGCAAGGCTCGAACGTGCGCCTGTGCTTCGCGTTAGAGCGCTCGACCAACGCGCTAGGAGCGCATTTGTGTTGAGCACCTAACTTCAGTGCGGGCGTGTCGCAGCCGTTGGATCTTGATCCAACGGCAAAGAAGGGCGGATGTAGGGGCTTCGACAGGTGTGTGCGGACGATTGGGCGACTGAGATGGCACCACGTGGTGCCATCTTGGCCGTCTATCTTCTGGATGATGTAGATGGTGCCACGGGTGTTGAATTAAGTCGATTTTCGCGCTGTTAGGCTGCGATCGTCGATCCGAATCCATCCGTGCGGTCGGATTTGTCATTTGAAATGCAGATTCACACCATCTTGGCCCTTGATCTTCTAGGATTTCCCAATCACTATCTGATGCTACAGATGCCTGATTAGGGCAATCTTGGAGTCGTTGAACTCCAATCGTCGCCCTGATCACATCTGTACAGTTGGATCTTCGATCCGAGGCCCCGGTAAAAAGTTTGCCCTGTCCATGAACATAAAAGGAGACAATTAACCTCCATTTTATTCAAACTACTCTAAATGCAAGATGATGCATGTTATGTAATATTTATAGCATGCAATGCAATCCTATGCTTAAGAACTTGCATAAATAGACATCTTAAATAGTGTAAACATGTTTACATCATACCCCCATGCCTATCTTTTACTAGTCCCTAGCAAAACATATATGCTATTTATAAAAGAATCAGGTTGGATTATTTGGGCATAAGTTATTTTCAATAATTAAGAAATTATCTACTTAAGATCTGAACTTTCAAAGACACAACAATGCCCGAGTATCTGCCAAAATGCAGACCGCCTCAAGCCCTCACCTTATTCAAAGAAAATTTTCTTTTTCTCTTTTTCCTCTTTTCTAATTTTTTTTTTTATTTTCAAGTTCTAGGGTTTAAGAATGGCTTTCTACGGCCATTCAACTCACCCAAGATTTGATGAGAATCCTAAGTTCTAAGCATCTTATTGTGAATGTGATAGACTTATTGACCGGCAATTAAAACAGACTTCGGATTTCTACGCCTCTAGGTGACCTAAAAAAGAATTCTGCCTAAAGGTGTATCTTTACAACCGGTAGCTTTCTCCCTACTTTTATTTTTTTACGGGGTCAACACAAGGGTGAATCAAGTGTATATCTCCCTGATTTATTCTACTTCTCCGCTTCTTCCTAAGTATTTTGGGAATTTTTAGTGCATTTATTGAGCTGGGTTTTGGACAACCGGTCGATGGGCTATTACCTCCGACAACTTGCCAGCCATACTCGTGCGGCGAAATGTGGCTTATTTCTTTTTTTCTTTTCTCCTTTTCTTTTTGAAATTTTTTTTTTATTTTTTTATTTTTTTCTTTTTTTTTTTAAGTAGGTGGCTTCCCTAGTCTAAGATTTACCTAAAGGCAACAAAAAGAGAAAGGTCCAGTGACTGGGCTCTAGACAACCTACCTATGGGCTGTTACCTATGATAACTTGCCAGCCATATCACCCTAGAAGGTTCATTAGCTACCCAATTTCCGTTAAAATTGCCGAACAACGAGTCAGTGCAAAGAAAGTGTGTAGATGTTAGAAACTCAAAGTTCCCTCAAATCAAAGGGCAGGTTGATAAGTCGTGTACTTATCACCCAAACTTATTTACTCCAATTAAAATAGAATTTAGGTTGGCGAGGACTCGAAAAATAAATCCACATTTTAGTAGATACACGAGCTGATTAAGTCCAAAGACTTGAAGGGTCTTTGTGTTTAAATCATAATGTAGTATTTCCTAAGATTGAAATTTTTCTTAAACCTAAGTTCTCTTTCCTAATTCCAATTTTTTTTAATAAAATAAAATAAATCTACAGAGCTGACGAATAAATTCAAAGATGAATATCCACCCCCCATGCCTATCTAATGCAATGTCCTCATTGTATTAAAAAGACATAAAACATAATGGAATAGTGTAGAAAGCACCTGAATTGCGTGAATGTCAGGTTCGCACCAAGATGAAAACTAAAAAGAACTGTATACGTGCTGAATTTAGTGCCTTCAGCTAGGCACATTATACAGAGAAGAGAAATAAAGAATTCACAGGTGCAGGTCAGAATCAGAATAACATAAGAATCCTCTGACCTATCAATAGATGTCCACAAATGTGGACCAGATTGTGATGCAGACCCATTCCCAATAATCGAGAATATCTCAGGCTCTGGATAAAAATTACCCAAAACCTAAAATCAGTATGCAAGTGGGGTCGGGCCTACGATTTATGAGGATGCACCCAAAACCAAAAAGTCGGGTTACAGAGAATTCAAGCTTAAAAGGATAATCAATGAATGCGTGCTTGGGTTGGACATCCTCAGAACAGATGTCGTAAGGGTTCTGGTTTGATGGTTTCAACTTAATAGGAACCCTTCGACTCAATCTTCTATTTCCTCCAAAGTTAGCTTCCCAAATCAGAACTTCCCAACTCCTATCCTCGTCAATCAGAATATTAAATTCCGAGACCTCTTGCATATTAATCACCCCATTTGAAATTTCCAAGTCTAAAAGATGTGGCTAAATCAAAATTGACTTGGGTCTAATTATCTCAGAAATAGAATCATCAATAAGCTCAACGGGGTGTAACTGACAATCAGGGCATTAAATTAAATCCTCCAGAAAATGCGATTCTGGATCCATAATGTGTGCCCTAATAAGATTAGTTTCCTCTGTTCTTGGGCTATCAAATGATCTATCAGATTCCTCAGGCCCAATCGTCTCACAGAAATTGTGTTCTATAAACTCGTGTGAGACTTCACAAATCGAATCTTCACCATCAGAATCAAAGAAATCAAGATCCATATTAATGTATGTCCCAACATCATCTGTCACTTTCTGTTCCATGGAGACATACATTTCCTCGTACCCCGGCTCAGGGATCTCAGGTGAAGAAATCAGATCATCATTAATTGGTTGCTCTAATTCAATCTGGTCAGACTCGTAACACGTGTCCCCAATAATAGGTGCCTGAGCGGGTTCTGAAATTGGCTCTCCTGAAGGGGGTTCATCCTGGGAATCATCCCACGATTGAATCAAAGCAACCACAAATCTCATCCTCAATTTCGCTAACTTCCCAAGTAGAAACTCACCCGGGTTCTTATCCTTAACATCCTGGAGCCAATCCAACAAATACTTATTCAAATCATCAATCATTTCAATCAGGGGCTCCAATATCTCAATGCAAGGTATTGGCTGAACTTCTAAAGATTGTATAATATTCCTCAAGTTAGCTAGAACCTTTTCTTGAACCTGGTTACCGTAAACCAAATGAGTTGGTTCAGGGTTGGGCGGGTTTGGGATCAATGCAGGGGAATTAACGAATTGAGATTCGTTATACCCTTCCTGATAATAGGTCATTTCAGATTGTTCAAAAGGTGGTGATGACCTAAAGGCAGTGTAATCAGAGGATGGGTAAGGAATAGTGTATTCCTCTTGATTGTAGATCGTATTAGGTTGTTCATGAAAGGTTGACGATCTATAATCGATGTGACTCTGAGAAGAATAGAAATCACAATCATAGTGTTTGGGGTTAGACCCTAAACATGGAGGTCCAGAACTATATCCCCAATCAGAGTTATCCCAACTAACTGATGTTGATTACAGTATGAGTCGAGATAATCATCATGTTGAGGATAATTCAAAACAGGAGGGAAAGGGCGGGAATGCGTGCAATATGTGGAAGGATTCATGAGAAATGGGAGGAAGAAAGGCGCCCTGCAATACAAACAATCAAACCTGTCCTTAAGTGGGCTAGCCTAAAGACCTATAGACTCCCAAAACCCGTCTTGAGATAAAGAAACGATTTGATCTACTTCTGTCTGTTCAATCCAACCAGTTGGAAGGAGGGACTGGGGAGAATGTTTTTCCTTCGGCTTGCGCCTCCGGTTCTTAGTGTACCCCCCAGCCGCGATCGTTTGATTATGCTCCCCTAGCTAGACATCGGATTGAACAGTAGAAATAGACTAATCGAAAATAATCTCGTTCTGGGCTCTGAAGACCAAGTCAAATCCTTAAGGCCAACGTCTACTCTGTTTTATTAGGGCTAGGTTTGAATGTGCTTTGGAATGTGATGGGCCCTTTATATGGGTTATGCCCTTAATGATTGATTGATTTGTGTGTGCATGCACAACCAGTGATTTTCAAGCAAGATTATTTTTGATGCGGTGAATTTTAGGATTCAAATCTTGCTTAGTAGCTTTTAGGATTCAACTTTAGGTGTTTTCAAACAAGTTTTGTTGGCACACCAGGTTTTTGAAAGCACAAGTGAAGATGTTTTCCTTTAAAGCTTAAAAAGAATGTGGAGTGCCAGGTAATTCCCTAAGAGTTGAACGTAAGTGGCAGCTACTTGATGAGTTGATTTTAATTGAAGTGGTGCAGCCCAATCAACTCAAACAATTGGCCTGTTGCACCACTTTATTAGGCACACAAGTGATTACCTAATCTTAGTTCTACTCAATTATGTGTTTGGATGTGTGTATCGGCTCCAAAGGTCAGTTTACCGATTGAATTTGAAAATCAGATGAGGATGTGTACCTCTGTGAGATTTTTTTTTTTAATTTTTCTTTTTATAATGTCGGGGTTGGGGCGGGTGTGGGTGTCAAACAACAAACAATCTAACCTTAAACTTTATAAGAACACCTAGGTTGATTGATGTTTGTGTTATTATGTTGTGGAATGAAATCTAATGGGTGGGATGTGGGGAATAACTTACAAAACCTTTCACAGCACTTTACTCCAATCTACCGCTTTTGCCTGTCTCGAAAGAGTACCTGCAATCACAATAAGAAAGGAGAGAAGTGAGGTAAATGATTTGTAAGTTAGAAAATGTGAAGAAAAATCAAAGAGCGTCGCCTCCCCATCAACGGCGCCAAAATGTTGAACGTTGGAGTTGCTACGCTAACATGTTCGATTTTGAGAACCTGTCATCATAGTATGAAAGCGAAGAACTCGTGTTCAACAAATAAAATTTATACTGAAATGAAAATTCCGGGTTGAACACAGGGAGGAAGACGTTTGATTTAAAAACTACGCGTTTGTTTTTATTTGTCACAAAATAATTCAATTGATTAGAACTATCTAACTATTTACAATAAATAGAAAAGAGAGAGAATAAGAGAGAGAAAGAATATTACAAACAAAAACCAAAATGAGATGTAGAATAAACATAGAATTTTATCATCAGAACGATTGTTCATTACACTAGAAAGCGGGAAAATGATTACACTAGAAAGTAGTAAATCTACTCTAAAAAGTAGTAAATCTATTCTAGAAAGCAGTAAAAACAATGAGGAGAGAAATATCCTCCTCGATGGTTGCTTGGAGGAAGAGCCGGATGGGACGACACCTGGACGAAGGAGGACGGAGCAGGACGAAGCAGGAAGAACGAGAACGGGGCAGCACGTCGTCGTCATCGCAGGATCCGCTTCCGAAAGGGGATGAAAAATTGACTTTATCTCGCGAGAAGCATCCCGGGTGTGGGACAAGCTTCTCTTGAGCTTTGGAGAGGGAGAGAAGAGAAGGAAGGGATAAGAATTTCGTGTGCAGGGGATCTCCTTTTATAGCTGCAAGGTGTGGGGACAATTTGGTCATTACAACCCTTAAAACATTAATTCAGGACCTTTAGTGACGGATAAAACCGTCTCTAAAGGTCTGAACGTGGGTGTAGTGGGCGACGCACGTGCACCCGCTCGCTTGCCCGTGCGCTCAACACACGCTCACGTCTATCCATTCTCAACCGTCCGATCGCGAGATCGGACGGCTTAGATCGCGCTATGCCCGCCTCCTCAACGCACTCCCGATCGCGTGCGATGCCACGTTACCGCCACGCGTGCAATACCGCGTCATCTTGATTGAAAGCGTGATTGTGCGGTCGATCGAAGGCACGCCTTCGCTCTAATTTCCGCGTGGCGTGGCTCAAACACGCGCCTGCACTTCGCGTTAGAGCTCTCGACCAACGCACTGGGGGTGCGTTTGTGTCGAGCGCCTAACTTCAGCGCAGGTGCGTCGCAACTGTTGGATCTTGATCCAACGGTAGGGAAGGGCAGATGCAGGGGCTTCAGCAGGTGCGTGCAGACGATTGGGCGGCCGAGATGGCACCACGTGGCGCCATCTTAGCTATCCATCTTCAAGATGATATAGATGGTGCCACAGGTGTCAGATTGAGTCGATTTTCACGCTGTTAGGCTGTGATCGTCGATCCAAATCCATCTGTGCGGTCGGATTTGTCGTTTGAAATGCAAATTCACACCATCTTGGCCCTTGATCTTCTAGGCTTCCCCGGTCACTATCTGATGCTACAGATGCCTGATTAGGGCGATCTTGGAGTCGTTGAACTCCAATCGTCGCCCTGATCACATCAGTATAGTTGGATCTTTGATCCGAGGTCCCGATAAAAAGTTTGCCCTGTCCATGAACATAAAAGGAGGCAATTAACCTCCATTTTATTCAAACTACTCTAAATGCAAGGTGATGCATGTTATGCAATATTTATAGCATGCAATGCAATCCTATTCTTAAGAACATGCATAAATAGACATCTTAAGTAGTGTAAACATGTTTACATCAGTGCTTAAAGGGGCCTACTCCGCGAACTAGGACCCGTTGCCCTTAGGCCTGGTCGAGCGGGGGAATGGAAGTTAATTGCACAGCAATCATGCAACCTAAATCACCTGAATTAAGCTAGATTCCAACATAACTTAGGAATAATGCATTCATAAGCATCGTAATTTGCACAATAGCTAGTTTATTAGTCATATAGATAATATCGTCATTTTATGTACCAATGAGAGATGATTTTAATCCCAAATGATTTGAAGCTGCAGATGACAAATCAGACCGGACAAATCTGATCAAAATGACAACGGGAGTTCAACACTTTCGAAATCGTCTCGATCAGACAACCTGAGCTTCGTATGCAGTCCATAGAGGAATGGAGGTCATGGAGCCAAAGGTCAAAGATTCAAGCCTCAGATGAAAAATCTAACCACACGGATGGATCCAGATCAACGATCGCAGTCCAACGGTGCAAAAATCAACCTAATCGGAGTTCTATATCACCAGATACAAGGAAAAGAAGATGGACGGCCACGATGGCGCCATGTGGCACCATCACAGCCACCCCTCACCACCAGCCCATCTCTGAAGACCATCCCTCGCCCTCTCTCAACCATTGGATGGCCATCCAACGGTCTACGATGCATCCACACTGTCCATCCAACGGCTAAGGATAGCTAGACGCAAAGAGGAAACCTTAGCAAAACACATGCATAGCACATTGGCTCATGTGCTTGCACTAGAAACGAAGAACGCAGGTTTGAGCCGAGCAATGCTCAAATCAGGAAAGAGGCAAGGTGCGGGTCCTATTGTCCGTCGGATGGGAGATTGGTGCACGCAGGCGTGACCACATGTCGAGACTGGAGCACGCTGCTGCCGAACGCTAGAACAAATGCACAAACTCAAAGGCGCATGCGCGAGGAGAGATCTGCGGCCATGTGATCACCATCTGACGACTCAGAGCATGCCACATGTCAGCACAAGGTTAAATCCGAGCGTAGAGAAGGATTTTGAAGGTGTTTTGAGGCCTAATTAGGTCCTTTGATCTCCCGATCGACGGATCTAATTAATCCTAAGGTTGTTGCACGAGATAGAGGGTCAAAATACCCTTTTTACCCATAAAATTATAAAAGAAGGCTAAAGCCCCCTTGGATGGATCATCTCTTCTATACCTCTTCTTCCACCTTCTTCTCCAGACCAAGCTCTCCCTCTATAACTCCGCTCCAACCTTCATCCCAGCACTCTGGATCAGAGGTGCTGCCACATCTTGTACAAGCATCCTGCAAGTGACGTCATCTCTCTTCCTCCTTCTATCTCTCTCTCTATCTTTCTATCTGTCTACTATTTATCCGTTTCTACTTTTACCATAGCAATCTCTATTTTAAAAAAGACTGTTTATGAATGCAATACAATTTTGATTATATATTTGATTCCTATACATATATACACATATATATATAGTTAGAATTAGTTTTATTGAAAAGCTTCTGTTAAAATCGAGATTGCCTCCCTGCAAACGACTCGATACTCACCGGTCTTTACAAATTTATTTGTTGACGTGTTTTCGCGCTATACTACAACTAAATAATCTTTTAAAATGCGATTTACATGTCGAACAAGTTGGCACTGTTGTCGGGGAGGCAATGGAAATTTTTAAAGCTTTTCAGGTGCTCATTCGAGATCTCTAACTTGCTATTTTTCCATTGATTTCAGGAAGCAAGGAAATCTGAACAGGACATGCCAACGGAGAAATCATAGGTTCTAACCTCAAGTAAGTACCCGTAGTTTAGATTAGCTAGATTTAGGATTTTCTTAAACATTAGGATTATTTAGAATTTGTTTGCTTATTGAGAAAAAAAATTCTCTTGATTTTTGGGCTGAAATAAACTTTTATCTTAAAAATTCAATTCCCGAATATCCGTACATCCAAAAATTCTCAAACTTTTTACTGGACTTGGGTTTCAAAGTCAGGAACAACATATTCAGATTTTGCACAAATCGAAGTTAAAGAAAAATTTTAAAAATTTGCATATTGATCTATTATCAATTCGGTTACTGTTCATGATTTTTCAGAGTTCAAAATATCATAGGCATTTCTATACAACTCTAATTGACTTGAAATTTGTGGTACTGAATTTATGAGATAATCAAGAATTTAGAAAAAATGTGAAAAAAATATTTCTTGTGCGTTTGATTGCACAGATTATCCAATCACGAAGTGGGGTTCAAAATAGACTACAAAACCCACAGTACACTTTAAATCAGAAAAAAATAGAAAATGTACATTAAAATTTCTTGAAAAATATTTTATGAGTGCCTAGTTAGTGTTGCAATAGGATCAATTGATTGCATTGCTTGATTCCCACCACTCATCTGATTTTGAACTTAAAAGAATCATCTAGAAATATCTGTGCTTAGGGTTCCACATTAAGATAGAGAACACCTGCATTTTCATATTTAAAGGAAATCTATCAAATAAATTAGGATTTACAAAACTCTTGTGTGACTCATCCAAGCCTTAATTGAAAATATTAACTCAAGTGAACCCTAAAACACATTAACACAAGTAATTGAATCTTAAAATTCACTTCATCACAAAAAATTGCTTGTGAACCTTTTGCCTGCGCACTTCATATTTGAAATCAATTTTAAGGCTAAACACACCCCCTAACACCCATCATATTCCAAAAGCACAATCAAACCCAAGCCTAAAACTGAGTAGACGTGCCCTAGACAGGACTAATAGACTTGGGGACTTGAACTAGATTGGGCTAAGGTTAAGGCCTTGTCTACTTGGACCCACTGGTGACAAGAAAGGTCGGTGCGATAACCGCGTTAACCCTTAGTGGTGTCCCGTCGTGCGAGGTGTCCTAAGGGGTCCCACCCTTCTGGCCAGCCAAGTGATTCAAGGGTTAACCTAACGCAATCGTGTTTTAGGGAACCAAGATTAGGTCTATTTAGGGTTAACACTCTAAGGACCAATTTGATTGCTTGTATTAAGGGGCAGGGGAATTCTCTCATCTATCTTCTCTCTCTCATCTATTAACCTTCTTCTAGTACATGGATGCTAAAAGGTCTCTGAATCCTGACTTGGTACCACCTTTAGAGAGTAAACTAAGGAGAAGACCCAATTTTTCTGAATACATTCCAATAGCCAATTTCCATGAGGAAGAATTGATTGAGGAGGAAACCATGGACTCACTCTTTTGCCTCACACTTTTCTCCCTATCCCAACCCTTCCCTTACTTCAACTGCTTCAGGATGGGAGAACTCTCCTCAACACCCAGGATGTGATTCCCTTGCCTACGCCTCATATTCCCCGGGTATAGCTAGGCCTACGTCGAATTCCACATGAATCGCTGGATATCAAGGATCTCTACAACCTCAAAAGACACTCTCCATGCAGGACCAGCACTTGATTGCCATGACCAACTATCTTGACTTATTCAGCCAAACTCATCTCTCCCCAGATCAAGGATATGCCTCAGAATCCCAATACCTAGAATACAAATCCTATCCTCGAAATCACTTTTCAAATTATCCCAATTCCACCCAAACAACTTCACCTTCTTATTGGGATAACCCTACACCAATCAACCAAGGATATGAATCTTACCCTAGGTATTCAAATGATAGATATTCTGATTCAATTGAGGAAAGAAATCCTGGAAATTATTATCCTCTGCCTGATCATATCCTTGACCATGGCGATGATCCTGAGATCACCCAATTACTCCAAATAGTCTAGGGGATGAGAGAAGCTAATAAAAGAAATACAGATAATCTAACAAAACAGCTCAATAGAATTCGGAAAGCACAAGGTGATAAAACTGGTCCAAGTATGCTACAAGTTGGTGGTAAGCAACTTAAGGTTGAGGATCCAACCTTAAGTATAACATCTTATCCAATCCCAACCTCTACATACACTGAGCCCACCCGCCAACCCTGTGATTATGCAGAACATATCCTACTTAGACCTACAGCTGAACTAATAAATAATTTTGATATCCCAAAAACTGACTTTGAGGAGGAAGGCTCACTTGAGGAATTATATTTTGATTTAGGCCCTGAATTGCAACCATTCTATTTTGAAGAGCCAATCTATGGTGGGTTGGAGTATGAGTCTTTTAGGTTTAAAGACACACAATTGCACTACATGGATGATTTGGGAGAATCAGAGCAAGATCAAGAAGATAGAAAGATTGGGGACAGTGACACTCCCAGCCAAGCACAGATGGATGACTCTGATGTCATCTTGTCTGAGGATTACCATGATCAGATGTGCTTAAACGATTTGATATCTGGATTTGGCTATACTAATCATTCTAAGATATCCCATATAGAAGCTGAATCTGCTTTCACTTTTGTTTCAACTAATTCACACCCTTCTCTTCCCAACCACCAGAGTCCTGAGGAAAAATCTGACGCTTATCCCCAACATCTCGAGATTGAACGAAATAATCCCCTTATGAAAAAGATGTTCAAGAAATTGCAGAAGTACTGGGGATGACTTATGAAGATCTATCTGAGGAAGCAAAAAATTTAGCTGAATCATAGAATCCTGAGGAGTTTGATTTGATTGATGAGGAATAGAAAAGCATTCCCTCAAAAGATGTAATTCAAGAGAAAGACAATTGAGATCAAATCCAAAAGTCCACGAAACTAAAAGAATTTGAGATCTTGACTAATCTAGGTTCTGATCTTACTCCCCCTGGGGCTATGATTCTAAGGAATAATGAATTTCCATCCATTACATCTGAAGAATTGCATCATGAATTAAAACAAGGTTTGGGTGACTCAAATAAGATTTTTGATCACTCTAGGGATAGGATTGAGGATTCTGATAAGTCCGGAACTATTGAGATGAACCTCTAGATTATATTTGACTCACCTACTCAACATCCATCCATACCTAACTTGACTTGCAAAGTGGTGTCCTATACCATTTCAGACTACACCACTTGGGTTCCTCCTTTCCCATCACTTTCAGGACCCATATGATTTATTCCCCACGAACCGCCCTGCATCCACCTAATCTACCTTCCTCATGCATCACTTTTTAAGGTTGCCACTATCTACTTTCCACTCTGCACCCGTACTAATGTTTCTCTCTTTTGTAGCATCTGGCTGCGAATAGTTTCAAGCCCATTCACTTTATTTTTCCTACCTTTTGGGCTTGGTATTCACCATCAACTGATTCGCATTTATGGATCACTGATCCTTGCATTACATTATCATATCTTCAATTTAATCCTGACTCAACTCATTAATCTGATCATTCATTTTTGGGTTTAGGTCCAGCAAATGGCGTTAAACTTAGCGTTGGCTGGGAGGCAATCCAGTACTCATTATAGGTAGCTTTGCATCCTCTGCATCCATGCTGATTTGGATTAACAAGAATAGTTAAGTGATATCCCCTCCTTTTTCTTATTATATTTTGATTTTCATACATACATTTCGATGAGGATATTGTAATAAATAGGCATGGGGGGGTGGACATTGCATGTCTTATTTTTATGTCAAAAAAAATGCATTTAGGCATAAAAAGAATCTTTATTAAGGTTTTATTAGGGATTTATTCTTAAGCTGATTCCTGAGTTTAGAATCCAGTACAATTTCACACTTACATGTAGAATTTGCAATTGATCCTCTGGGAAGACCGATAAACATCTTTAGTTTGTCGAGAAGAAGTGCTTCTTCTCCTGAACCCTTGGACAGTAATTAGAGAGTCAAGCAAACTATCTTCTAGCAGATCCACCAAACAGGTGTGAGGTGAGTAGAAAGTCTACTTGTGCTCTAAGGCTAGTATGAGGAATCTTAACTTTTGGATAATTAGATAATGATACTCGGAGTTAGGCATAGTTTTCTTTCTTGGTTTCTACGTACAAATTCTTAGTGTGTATCTCTTGAGAGACACCAAATAAGGCAAATATGCAGAGAGCGAGTTCTGATAAAACTAGGACTAAGGTGGATGGTCACAACCGTCCTTTACGGAATCCTCGGCTGAAGGAGGGTGTAACGACCTGGTTCCCGAGCCCCTACGAGACACGAGAACCGGACCGACTCAACTAATCCCAAGACCTAGTCGTCCAACGAGGAAGTAACCAAAAGAGCAGTAAAATAAACCACATTCAACATGAATATAACTAACAGTAAGAAAATACAGCAGCAAGGAAAGAAACTACTACAGTATATACCACCACAACAGTAGAACAACATTCATAACTAAATATGAACTGCAGGTAAAGAAAAGTACAGCGGAAACGAGAACTACTCACTATAACGGAACAAAAAGAGGTACGAGAAACAGTGGTAACTCTACTGGACCCTACTCGGCCCAGCGTCCTCTGCAGCCGCTGACCCTGGCTGCTCAACACCTGGTCCTGAAAGGTAACGAGTGTAACACGTCAGCAAAACGCTGAGTAGAGTGGCAACTAAACTAAAGAAACAGTAGAGTGTACAGTAGCTGTTAAGTTCTGTTAGTTTCTTTATTTAAGTCTGTTAATTATCTCACGATTTATCTATTTCTCAGATCTTTCACTTGATCTCAAATGTTCCTCGTGGGAACGATCTTGATTGCAGTCTTTTCCGAATAGTAGAAGTAGCACGTGGTGCTCTCCTGGCCGGGAGAGTCCCCCGTGGTGATCCTACTCTCAGTCAACCACCCCAAGGTCACTGATAGACGTAACGGTGACTACGGCATGCGCGGTAAACGCACGGGTAGCTAACCCGCACTGGCACGCGGTCAGTCGTTTCCGTTAACGGGTGCGCCCAAAGCACAGCACGGAACCAGTACAAGGCAGAGCCCTCTCAGTAACAGGGGTCCAACCCCTCCACAGTAACCAAACAGGGGCCTTGCCCCTCCACAGTCCGCGCACCCTCACCTGACTACCCTGGTTTGCCCTAGTGGGCCTAACAAGTCGGTGTGGGAGGCTAGCAGAACCCCGGGGCCCGTGGGGTAGCTAGTTCCTCCCTACACTAGTAGCTCTCCTCGGTACTACGTACGCGAAGGCCAGCAAGTCAGTATAGAGTGGACAGTCCTAACCCCGGGTCCCTGGGGCGGCTGGCTCCGCTCTGCACTAAACAGGGGGGACAGTCGCTCTCCTTGGTACTCCGTACTCAAGGGCCAGCTCACCTCCCCAATTCTATCCCATTCACTTTCCAGGAGTTCTACTCCTAATTCCCCGTAGGGTTCCAGCTCTTTAACTCAGAACATCCAGGTTTCACTTTCCAGCTTCACATTCTTACAATCCATATTCTCAACCACGTTTATTTATTCATAACAGGCAGCTGTTAATTCAATTCACAGGCAGCTAGTATTTCCTTTCCACATTTTCCAAGATTGCAGTATTCATACATTCCACTAGTTTTTCCATCCTAGGATTCATGCCATATCCTAGGATCTATCATACAATCTAGTTTTCCGGCCCTAGGATTCATGCAACATCCTAGGAATCTATCATTCAATCTATTTCTCATTCCTAGGATTCATGCAATGTCCTAGGTTCTATTTATGGTTTCATAATTTAACAGATTATACTTAAAGCCACTCTACCAGGTACGACGGGAGTAATGGGGGCGTGATCGGGAATCCCGCGTGCCTCCGCGACCCCCAAGACTGCAACGGAACGAGGTCCTATCACAAGGATCAAACACAAGGAGTGTCTCAAAACAGTGTATAGCTACTGTAGACGGGTAGGGGATTTAATTCCGGAAAGAACGCAACTCGAAACGCGGAAAACGGAACCCGAACGGGCCCTCAACGGGTCGAAAACGATGACACTGTGCAAAATCAGACGTCTGGAACTTCTTCCGGACGTCTTAAAAAGTGGATCAGAGAATTACCTTGCTCTGCGTGGTTTCTCAGACGTCCAGAAGCCTGCGGGGGCGTTTGGCCTAGTTCCCAGACATCCGATGGTCACCCTGGATGTCTGGAAGTCGTTCCTGCCGTCTGGCACTGGAGCCAGACGTCTGATTTGCGTTGGATGGCGAATCACCGAACCTGCGTGCACCCACCTCTCTCCCTCAGTACGGTCAGTCGACAGGAAGGAAGAAGAAGACGGAAAACTCACCTTTCAGACGTCTGGACAGTCCTCCAGACGTCGTGCCCGTCGTCTGGCTACAAGCACAGACGTCTGATTCAGGAAATTTTTCCAGAACCAGGGCGCAACTCGCCCTCCGCTCGCGACGCTGCGCCTCGTCGCACCTCGTGCGCCTGCTGCTTGGACCACAGCAGTCCCCCCCCACGTCACCCCGCGCCCCCTGCCGGCCAGCCCTAGCAGCCCCGGCGAGCTCGCCCTCATGGCGGAGCACCTCTCCCACGCGCACCGCGGCTGCCGCTGCTGCCCTCGCGCTCGCTCTCGCGCTCACTCTCGCACACCTGGAGCTGAAGGAGAAGAGGAAGGAGACGGTGGTGACGGAAGCGAGGGGAGGCGTGTCCTTTTAAGGCCGCGTGAGGAGGAGAGAGAAGGAGCGCGGCAGGGGAATCTGCAGCCGTAGGAGGAAAGAAAAGCGAATATGCGGGTCTGCGCGCACAGGCGCGCAGACGACCCACGCGTGTCAAAGATAACCGATTTCCAGACGTCTGGAAACGATCCCAGACGTCTGGTCAGATGTCTGGAAGTGACACCAGACGTCTGGTCTGACGTCTGGGCCAGCTCCCAGACGTCTTAAAAGACGTCTGGGGCATACGTTCGTTATAGAGGGTATTAATGTCAAGGTTAGAAATACGTTGTCCTATCCATTCCTTTCCCGGTGCCGAGAATAGGCACTTCCACCAAATAAGCCACCCGATATCCTCTTGAACATCCCCTAATCCCGAATAATGCCTCGTGAATAAAAGTCGTATGCGATATTGCATCACGTAGTAGATGTCCGGATGCAAAAGGAAAAGAAAAAAAAAGGTATATATGTCTATGCATATAGAAATATATATATATATATATACAAAAAAAAATAGTAGAAAAGAAAGAAGAAAAAGCATAAAAGAAAAAAAGAGTTTATAAGTGTTTTTAGAGTTTATTTCAAGTGTATTGAGGCAACAACACCTACCACCCACGTGATCCACTAAATACAGCCTTTACCTACTTTTCTGTATTTCTGGCCGCCTGAATACGGGTTGAGGAATTCTAACTTAGTCGTAGAGTTATCATAACCTAATCAAACTGTTAATTCCAGGAGAGACCACCAAATATATTGATAAATCAGGTGAGATTGTGAGCTCAAAACGAAAGAAAAGATAAGAAAAGATAAGGTAAAAAAAAAGAAAGAGAAAGAGAAAGAAAGAGAATAGTACAAAAGGAACTAAAGAGAGCACAGTTTCTCTGCCTCTCTTTGAGTTGAATTATTTAATAATCTGGAAACCTAGGTTCTAAAGTACTAGTTTATATGCAGCACCAGATGAGTGTGAGCCACCAAATACAAATCTACTTGACTTAGAAATTTTCTACCTAAACCAAAAGCTAGGGTTGAATTTATAAATTATCTTATAACCCTGAGAGAAGAAGTTTGCCTATCCCAATAGATTTTTACTAAGGGTCAAGAATGAGCTTTAGATGTGGATTGACTTGTCACTTGGATCCATTGCATAGGCTACAACAAAACATTTTCACGATTGTCTGGATTTCTAAAGCTTCGGATGAAAACAAAAGACATAAACCTCTTGTCAAACTCTTGATAAAAATTAGTCATATAGGACCACTTTGCATTTAGTCTTGCATTTGATAGGGACTAGCAAGATTTAGGCATGGGGGTATGATTGCACAGTAATCATGCAACCTAAATCACCTGAATTAAGCTAGATTCTACCATAACTTAGGAATAATGCATTCATAGACATCATAATTTGCACAATAGCTAGTTTATTAATCATATAGATAATGTCGTCATTTTATATACCAATGAGAAATGATTTTAATCGCAAATGATTCAAAGCCGTGGACGACAGATCAGATCGGACAGATCTGATCAGAACGACTATGGGAGTCCAATACTTCCGAAATCGTCTCGATCAGACAACCACAGCATCGTGTGCAGTCCATAGAAGAACGAATATCATGGAGCCAAAGGACAAAGATCCGAGTCTCAGATGAAAAATCCAACTTCATGGATGGATACGAATCAACGATTGCAGTCCAATGGCGCAAAAATCAACCCGATCGGAGGTCTACATCACCAGATACAAGGAAAAGAAGATGGATGATCACGATGGCACCACATGGTGCCATCACAACCACCCCTCACCGTCGGCCCATCTCTAAAGACCATCCCTCACCCGCTCTCAACTGTTGGATGGCCATCCAACGATCCACAATGCATCCACGCCATCCATCCAATGGCTAAGGATAACTAAACGCAAAGAGGAAACCTTAATAGAACACACGCGTAGCGCGTTTGCACATGCGCTTGTGCTGGAAGCGAAGAGCACGGGTTCGAGCCGTGCAACGCTCAAATTAGGAAAGAGGCGAGGCGTAGGCACTATTGTCCGTCGGATGGAGATCGATGCACGCAGGCGCGACCACGTGTCGAGACTGGAGCCCACCGCGGCCAAACGCTGGAACAAACGCGTGAACGCAAAGGTGGCATGGGCACATTAAGCCGTTCGATCTCTCAGTTGGACGGCTGAGGATTAGGTGCATTTTGAAGGTGAGTGGCAAGAGAGAAATTAGGAGTGCACATGCGAGGAGAGATCTATGGCCGTGCAATCACCATCCGACGACGTAGAGCATGCCACGTGTCAGTGATGAGAGACTCATCATGATCTCTAATTACCCCTAATTAACTAGTCTTCCTAGTTAATTAGCTAAGGTTATGAACATATAAGGGTTAATTATTAAATAAGGGATATATAGTAAAGGACCTTAAAATAAGTTTAAAATGATCTTTTATCATTCAATTAACATTAGTAATAATTTAATTAATAAGTGGACTCGAAATCTTATTAATCATTTCCTTAATTAATAAGTTAAGTAACTTAAACATAATGTATACCTAAGTATATAATAACTTAAGTAACTTTACCTAACTTAATAAATTAACTTAAAAAGGTCAACAATGTAAATTCAAGGTGAAAACATAATAATTACCTTATTTACTAACATATATAAAAAGTTGAAAAAGATCTAAGTTAAAATAAACCTTCAAAACCTGGGTTTACATTTTGGTCCTTAAAACTCATTACAATTGGGTCCTTAAGTTTCACATAGGTCCTTAAGTTTCATTGCATATAAGTCCCTGTCGCCTTCTTCTTCTTCTTCTTCATCTGTTTGGATGGCTGACGACGGAGAGTGTCTCCACCGCGCGATCACCACCCTGCCGACATCAACCTTCTTTCTCCAAGCTCTTTAAGCTTGGGCTCACCATTCCATCTTCATCCATCGGTCTGGATTTCTCGAAAATCTTAATTTCTAGTGGGAGTTAACCTCACCATCGTCGGAGACAATGCCGGAGGATAAGCTCCTCAAGCTTCTTCTTCGTCCAGACCCCGCCACTCTCTTCGTCGCCAACTACTATAAATACCCCCTTACCCCTCTGATTTCTGGCAAGTTGGCTCCCTTCCCTCTTCTAACACTGCAGCCGACTTCGATAGGCTATTCTCTCCGAAACTCTGGCGACCTTTCATCTCACTCTCCAACTTCTTCCATCCACTCTGATCAGCCGAGGAGATCCGTCGTGGTCAGCCGCGTCTCTGGACACAGGCGCCGACCAAGGAGATCCTCTGCTCCGCTCACATTCGTCCGCCAGAGATTCTTCTGTACACCCTCTGATTTTGTCGTCCGCTATGAACCTTCGGCAGAACCCTATTGACCCCTTCTTCCAGGTAGCAGCAGATTAGGAGTAGGAGTAGGATAGCTTAGCTAGTTAGATAGTTACTTAGATTAGAGTTAATTCTAGATTTCAGATATCATCTTCTCCGACTCCGGCGAGCTCCTTGAGCTCGCCCGAGCCCTAGTTTTGTCTTTTGAAATCGTTGTCCACCTTCCTTTATCTTTCGCGATCATTTCTATTACACTTAAACATTAATTTGATCATTGATTCGCTTAATTCACCTTCACCTCTGCCGACTACTGTCGCTGTCCATGGCGACAGTAGCTGAGTTTAGAATCACATCCACAGAGTCTTCCATCATCTATTCATCACCTAAGGACCCAAATTCTCACTATAATTAGAGTAAATATCACATATAATGTAAACGCCTAATTTCTATTTCCTGAGCTCACTGTCCATGGCAGCTCAGGAGCAGTTCAAATCCTTAATTATATATATATTTATGATCATAAATGCTTGTTGATTTGTTTTGACCACTCAATTGAGTGGTAAAACAAGTCCTGAGTATTAACCACATAGATCCTTTAAGAAATGAAATTCACTATTAAACCATAACTCTAATGAACAAACGGAGAATTAATTGAGTCCCTGAGGTTCCTTGCAACCTCAGGAACCTTTTTAGACTCAAAATGGTACATTTTTACAATATGTACACAATATGTTCTTTTTCTGGACTCACCGGAGCTCCGACGAGTCATTTTCGACCTTCAGCCTTTAGAACTTGTTGAGAAGCTCCAGAATAGTTCAATTTTGATTCTTGATTAGTTTGAGGTCATTTATTTGAAGATTAAGTCACTGGAGCTGTAGATTGAGGTTCATCTTCTCCAACTCCGGTGGAGTTCGAGAAGTCTAATAGAAGTCTTATAAAGGCACTTGATGGATTCAAAAGCTTCAGTGCAATGAACTGAAGTTAATTATTCCCTTAGAATGCTATATCAACCTTTGAATTGTTCTGATGATCAAACACTTTTTGAATCTCAGGCGATGAGCCTGAAACCCTAATTTTTAGGGTTAGAACACCTATCTGAGGGTCTGAATGAGTTCCTGATGTTGAGGAGATTCTATTTGGGGCTTTAATTTCTTGGGAGAAGGCATTAATCAGAAAGTCAAATTTTTGAGCCTTATAGTCAAACCTGAGGAGGAAACCTTGTTTCTGAGCTCAAATTGAAGAATTGAAGAGCTGAAGTTGTTCCTGAGAATCGGTTGGAAAGTTTTAGAGTGATCAGACTGAGCTCAGATGAATGATTTGGTGAGAATTCAAACCCTGTCAGTTTGGGTTATTTTCGAACCCAAACTGATGGCAGTGGACTTTTGATGAAATTTGAACATGAATCCTGCCTAGATCAATCTGTTACAACCCTTAGAACTTGTTGAAATCATTCAGATATGTTCTTCAGTGTCTGTTGCACATTTTAAGTTGTAAATTCTTATCTCTGAAGCTTTCAGAGAAGCTTCAAGCTTCTCTGTGTTACCTAAAGCCTATAAGAGATTAGAACCTTTACCTGTAGCTGTAGAATCATATATAGAAACTATTCATAGCCTTACTGAGAAAGCTTAAGTCCATCTGTGGACTCTATGAAGCATTAACTCACTTTCCAGGCAGTATAACCCGTAGGAACCTTCTTATTTTACTCTTCAAATTGAAGAGAAAAACATCCTTTAAACTTAAAATTGACCTTGCAACCTTGTAGAGCAACTTTAGAGCTTTCCATCAAGCTTTGAATCGCTTGATTTGGAGCTCTGAGTAGGGAGATATCATCAATTGAAGTTAGGTCTGGAGGGGGAGAACATAGTCCCACATCGGTAGATTTTGAGAGGGCACATGGGAACAAAAGGAATTTGTTGCATAGCCGATTCAATCGTCAAGCGCTCAACGCGATCTGATCGTCCGGCATTACGAGCATATGTGTGTGTGTGTGCGGGCATGTGTTCCTGCAGGTGTGCGCCCGAGTGGGCTTGAGCGAATGTGGCCCTGGGAGGGCAAGGCCTGGGAGGCGGTTAAGCTGGATTGGCTTGAAACTATGAATTGAAAAATAAACTGAAATTGAACCTAATGAAATCAGGCAAGGACCAAGTAGGGTCTGGTACCACCCTGATCTCAGGGTGCTGTGTATCCTCGAAAGGACCTCGCCGCAAATAAAATAATTTTTGGTTAAAGGGTAAAAATAAACTCGATTCAACTGAAAGTTCAAAAGGGAAAGCTAAGGAAAGGTAGAGCTGAAGGTTAAATGAAGGAGTTGATGGCTAAGTGCTAAGGTTCAGCAGCTAAGGAAGCTAAGGAAAGAAAGAAGAAGAATAGGCACTAGGGAGCAAAAGAAGAGACTAAGAAGAAGAAGACTAAGGGAAGAGAAAGGCAGAAGTAGGAGCAATGAAGAGAGAAGAAAGAAATAGAAGAGCTCGAGAGAGAGTAAAAAAATAATAAAGGATAAATAAAAGGAAAAGAGAGAAAGTAAGAAAGAAGATGAAGAAAAGAGGTTGAAGAAATGAAGAAATGAAATTGTTTTTCTTATATCATTTTAATTTCTTTCTGTTCTTGAATGTTGTAATAAGGCATCTTTTAATAGAAAAACTCTTATTTCCTTAATTTCTTTTGAAATAAAATAGAAAGCTACCATGTTTACTTGTTAATAAAGTAGATCATTTGAGTAAATATGTTCTCTTATAGGATTTTGCATATTACTTCATTTTAATTAATATTTTGGCAAAATTCATGTTCTTAAAATTAATTTTAATATACCTCCTAAACTTATTAAGAAAGATAAAGATAATTGGTGAATTTAGAATGAAATATACCTCCCAGGGAACGACCTGGACTCAACCGGTAAAAATTTCTAAAATGTTAGGTTAATTCGACCTTATACTACTAATCGACACAACTTCGAGTTAACCGAAGTGACTTTTCTCTACTCTAAATTAAGTGAAATTAACTTAATTACTGAGTTGAGGTGAGGAAATGCATCAATCAGCACGAGGTTAAATCCGAGCATAGAGAAGGATTTTGAAGGTGTTTTGAGGCCTAATCAGGTTCGTTCATCTCCCGATCGACGAATCTAATTAATCCTAAGGTTGTTGCACGAGATAGAGGGCCAAAATACCCATTTTTCCCTCCATAAAAATTATAAAAGAAGGCCAAAGCCCCCTTGGATGGATCATCTCTTCCATACCGCTTCTTCCACCTTCTTCTCCAGACCAAACTCTCCCTCTGCAACTCCACTTCGACCTTCATCCCAGTGCTCTAAAACAGAGGTGCTGTTGTGTCTCATGCAAGCATCCTATAAGCAACGTCGTCTCTCTGCCTCCTTCTATATCTCTCTCTCTATCTATCTATTATTTATCTATCTCTACTTTTAGCATAGCAATCTCTATTTTGAAAAAGACTATTTCTGAATGCAATACAATTCTGATTATATATCTAATTCCTATACATATATACATATATATATCTAGTTAGAATTAGTTTTATTGAAAAGCTTCTGTTAAAATCGAGATTACCTTCCTGCAAACGACCTGGTACTCACCGGTTGTTCACGGACGTTTCGTGCGGATTTAAAGCGTATTATGTTGTAGTATAACCGACAAAACGTTCGAACAAATACAAAGTTTTTATTACTCGAAGACCGGAGTATCCGAGGTCGAACACAGGGAGCAAATGGAACTTACCACTAAATCAAAATGTAATTGAACACTCTAATTTACTCAAAATATCAATTCAGGTATGAATGTATGCGATTAAAAGGAGTTAGGGCAAAAAAATATGAAATTGGACGTCTGATCTTGTGATCAGACGTCTTAAAAGCATTTCTCCTTTTCTTCTTGATTATTCTTCTTCTTCTTCTGCTGCAGTCTTTGCTCTTTCTTTTCTTCTTCTGATCTCTGCAAAGTCTTCACTTGTCTTCTCTGTGCCTTTGCTTCTGGCTTGCTCTTTTCTTTCTTCTTCTGATCTCTGCAAAGTCTTCTTTCTTGCTTCTTCTTCTCTGCCTTGTTTCTTCCTCTTCTATTCTTCTCTGCCGTTCCTTCTTCTTTCTTTCTTTTCCTTCTCGCGGCCAAGTCCTTCTCCTCCTGCGTTCAGCCTGCCTGCACAGGAGCAAAACCTAACCCTTCTCCCTCTACCCGTACATCTCTCTCTCTCAAGCAATTCACTCAAACCGCTCTCCCAGAGCCACAGCCATAATCGGGTCGGATCGTACCCGGGACCAGGCGCACCTGCAGGTGTGTGATGCGCGAGGAGTGCGTAGGTCTAGGTCGGGTCGGATCCGCCAGGTCCGCGTGGTCAGGCCGCGGACGAGGCGGGTGGGGTCAGTGAGGGACCTCACCCCTGTGCTTACTGAGGCGATAAGAGTAAAACGCAAAAACAACTTATATGGTACCTGACGGTTGCAATCCCACGATGTGGGACTATCTGGTCTCGCCTTCACGCGCACCTGCAGAAGCCTCGTCGTGCGATTGCCCCGCAGCTGCTGGCTCTGCTAGCGCTCCTTGGCTGGACTCGTTCACCTCGCGACACTCGCGCTAGTATGCAGCACCTGTAGCCTGGAAGACCGGGTGCTTGGAGCTTCGTGGGAGCTTCATCAGAGGTCGTCCATGGCGGCAGCGGCTCAAACCCTGTCATACAAAAAACGCGCCTCTCGGCCAAATCAGAATAGCTAGAGACCTTCGCCGTGGCACGGCGAAGGTGGTGGGCAGTGCTGCAGGCCGTAGGTCGGCCTAGGCGTGCGTGCCTAGGTCAACCTGTGGCCGGAGATGGTGGGTTGGTCGGGGGGTGATTGTGGAGGGCTGGAGTGGCAGTGGTAGGGTGGAGTGTGTTCCTGGAGGTGAGGCGGAGCTTTCGAGGTGGTTGGCGAGCCGTGTGGATGGCTGGAGTGGTGTGGGCGGCTCGCCGGAGTGCGGTCGGAGGCGAAGACGATGGAGGTGGTTAGCGTTTGTCGAAGGTCGATCAAGGGAGATAACAGGGGGAAAAGAGAGAGGAGAGGATGGAGAGGAGTTCTAACCTAACTGTAAGGACGAAAGGGGACGGAGGGCGAACAGCAGTACCTGCTGTCGCCGGAGAAGATGACGCCCAGTAGGGGAGGACGACGGCGACGACGGGGCTGAGGCGGCGTGCGCTGGTACTGCGCGACGCGGAGGAAGGTCAGGAAGTTAACTCTGCCACTGGTTTTGTGGCAGAGCGAAGAGGGAGGGGAGGGGGCCTCGCCGGAGCCTGCTGGGAGTTTGGCCGGGCAGGAGGAGAGGAATTGGGGGTGGAACCTCGGCCAAACCAAGCTCAGCCTCTTCGGCCGGAGTTGTGGGTTCTTATATAGGCGCTGGACTTGGTGTGCAGGGCGTGAAGGGCACGTAATTTCCTGAGGTTGGTCGCCGGAGATGGAAAGGAGTTAGGATACCCAAATCTCTCGTGCGTTCGCACGAGAGATTGGCTTCACACCAGGGATCGATATCGGTCTTAAATGGAAGGCAATTCTTCAGAGAATTCTCCTTCCATTTCTGGGAGGGAATCTCTGAGGGATTAGAGAGCAATCCCTCTCCGAACCTCGCCGGAGCTCGGTTCTGCCCTAGCAATGGCGGCAGGACCGGTTTGCAAAGGAGGCGAAGAACCTAGGGGGTTCTCTGCAACGGTATTCAAAAGATAGGGACCAATTTGTGATTTGGGTGTACTAAATTGCAAAGTAGGTCAAGATGACCTCTCCTTAGGTCCAAATTTTGGTATAAACCTAATTTGGACCTAAGGAATCCAATGGAGAAGTTAGATTTCAGGTTTGACCTCATTTGACTGGATATTTTGCGTAAAAACCCAAATTAGGTTAATTGAAGAGCTAGGACCCTAATCTAGGTCAAACTAGGTTCCAAAGGCCAAATTAAGTGTTCTAAACCCTAGAGTATGTTTTTCCATGATTTGTAGAGGGTTTACTTGCTTTTTGTTCTGACCGGAACCTTGTTAATTTAAGCGGGTCTGTTTTAGGGTTACCAAGTGTCTTTTAGTTCTTAGATTGCACATGAACCCATTTCTGATTGACTCAACCCACTTTTTATCTCATTTAGACCATTTGACCTATGTTTTGCCTCTGAGAAATCCCGTTTATCTAATGCAATGGTAAAATTGCAGTTTTAACCTTTATTTCATGTTTTCTTCTCAGAGCACTTGTTCCTTCAGTTAGGCCTTCTTCTAGGTTATGTAGGAGCTTTTATCTTCTTTATTGGGTCAAAATGAGCTAGTTATGGCTCATGATGAGGCTCTCATCATACCCCCATGCCTAGCTTTTGCTAGTCCCTTAACAAAATTTCAAAGTTTTAACTTCCGTTCTAGACCCTGAATGTTGTCAACAATGATAAGTGCTTCTCCTTTTCTTTTGTGATTAGGTGGGAATGCCGACAATAGGCCTAGAGGTACTCAAGTACCAACCAAAATCCGGACCTGTTCCGCTTTAGCCTCAGTCTTCTGCAAAGGTTTCTACGGCCCACAGAACCTAACCTAGGGTTTGTTGGACTCCGCGGTTAAAGCACCCGTGCTTGAGATATTTTTAGCCTAAGTTCAGTTTGCAGTGCGTTTTTTGTAAGAGAGAGATAGAAGATTTATTTGTTTGGAGAGCTTTTCTCTCTCTTTTCTTTTTTATTTCTAGCTTCGGATTAGCTTCTCAACACGGTCTGTATCAGATTCCTCGTCCCCATCATCAATCCTCAAAGGTCCCTGGCTTTCGAGATTTCGAGATAATCCCGCCCATGGCAACCCCCGGAACCCTGGCTTTCGAGATTTCGAGATACTCCCACCCATGGCGTTCCGTGGCCGAATTCAGACCCTGGCGATTGACATTTCGTGATAATGCCACCCATGGTGTCTGAACCAGCAGAGTGCTTACATGCCTCCAGTAGGATATTTAAATATCCTAAGAGACAAGCACCGAGGAGATGATATGTTGTTACGCATCTTCGAGGGGAATTTCCTGCCTCTCCGCGCTGGGAACTTGTCCAAATCAACTTGTGTTGATTGGCCGCTCCTAATCTAGGTGACTTTTTCATAATATTAAACGCTCTTGCGTGTTTTGGATGTTTTATGCGCACTGAACCAGACTGTGTGTGAATTTGGGGTGCTTAGGTTACCGAATCCCGCAAACCGGAGGTCAGTTAACGAGGCTGAATACTTCCTAAGCCTTAGACCTAATACTCAAGCTTCGCATTTTCCTCAACCTCTTGAGGATTATCCAGATTTTAACGGATACGTGAATTTTTAAGCTAAAGATACTAGCCCAAAAGGCCTAAGACCAGCGTTCCCGCTAATCTCTTGTTATGTTTCCTTAGCACTTTTTCTTTTCTTTTTCTTGACTCGGTCTAGAACTTCAGTTAACCCCTTAATCTTTTACTAATGACTTTTTCTTTTTCTTTTCCTTTTGTGCTCCTTTCTTCATTTTTGCTCTTTTTCTCCTCCTTATGATTATATGGCTTACAACATTTCCTCCCTCCCCTTTTTTTTTTTTTTTTTTTTTGTTCTTTTTCGTAATTTTTCAATTTTTTGTGTTTTTGACATATGCGAATTTTTTGTGAGAATCCTTCTGATTTTTTTCTTGGTTTTGTATGTATGCACTTTATCACCCCCCCCCCATGCCTAAGTTTTGCAATGTCCTCATTGTAAACAGAGGGTGGGAATTAGTGTTGAGGTCAGGGGCTTAGAACAGGATATATCGGGTGGGTGAATGGGTCGGGAATGAGTGATGCGAATGATTTTAAGCTCTGATACGTGTACCAGAGGTGGGATCAACTGTCTAAGGCTGAACTCAAGGTGCAATAGACGTGGAGTACAGACGGCTAATCAGACGGGTCTCTATTTTTGAGATGACGGGTTGCCTCCCGTTAAGCGCTAAATTTAATGCCTTCAGCCGAGCGAAAAATGGGGTGGAGAGGGAGTGGTCAAATCAATGGAGTTTTGGAAAACAAGCACCTTGATTAAGAGCCTGGTTGGTCCAACCAGGTACTTGTTCAAATCAGTGGGCTGATGATGCAGCCCAAACCCAATAAGTCTGGTGGGTTGATAGATGTAGATTAGCAGATGTGGGACCCACCAAATGCAGTGATGTTCTAATAGATATGGAAGTGAAAACTCGAGTTCGGGCTCAGTCGAATCAGCCTGGTGGGGGTAGGGTTCCGAAAAATAATCACTGTAAGGTGTGGAATCCCTACAGGGACGGTCAAAGGATGGAGGCTCCTGATTTGTGGTCTGATCAGTGTCCGATACCCGGTATAGATATAGAGTTGAATCATCTGCAATCGGCTCAGTGAGAGGTGAATCAGAATAGAAATTGAGTCCGGTTGCGGGTCGGGGTGGGGAACGGGTTTTGATTGGTTCTGTATCTGTGGAGCAAGTGGCTTCAAAGAAGATTGACATGTTATAATCAGGAGGTAGATTTTCTCCGATGTTATGGTCAGATTCGAGATCGTTGGAGAGTTTGCGAAAATCAAAGTTTGAATGAGATTCTAGATCATGAGTTCCACCATAGAATAAATCATATGTTGTATATTCAGCAGCCTGACTGGGATCTAGCCTAAATGTTAATTCTGAGCTTACAAAGGTGTCCCTATCTGGTAGAGGCTCAGGTTCAAGGTTAGTAGGGCAGAGCCAATCGAAACCCCGCTCGTCCAAGTCCTCGGTTTCTGTATCGTAGATTGGCATGACTTCCGAAAACTCGATTAGTTCTTCTGAGGAGGTTGACGAGGGATATTCATCAAATCGAGGCCCAGAATCATATTCCTCATTAAGAGATTGATTTTCTTCATATGGGGCCTTGAAATCTTCAATATAGGTTTCAGATCTAGGTTCTAGGCTTAGGATGTGGGTGGAATTACTAGAATCTAGGTCTGAATAACCTTCGAGGGCCACCTTATCAGAATAAGGGACGGAATTTACACCCTCGAGAGGTTCAGTTCTACTCTCATACTTGCAGGAGTCTTGGGATTCTAAAATGGGTTCATCATGGTCTTTTCCTGCATTTGGAGCTTCCCAACCTTCTTCAATATTAGGTGCATTATACTCCATCTGGGTTGGGAATCCACAACCATTTTGTGCCCCAAACCCGAGATCAGATTTATCCTCGATGTTGTCCCAAGATAGTTCATCCTCTGTTGGCGGTATGTACGGGTATTTCTGATCAATCACTTGTTTTATTAATCTCATTATCTCTTCCCGTTTTTCAAGACTATCTTGGTGTTGCTTCCAAAGTCGAGGATTTGTCATACATTGAAGGTATTCACTATTGTGCAGTTTTTCTATCTCAATGTATGCAGTAATGAGCAAGTCACGGGTTGATCCTTTGTTGGCTTCTACTAATAGTACTTGGACACAAGTTATGACAAAGGTTGTGGTTGTTGGGACATCAACCTGAATGTTTCCTACTGTTGTTGAGGTTTCTTCATTTTCATAAAATCTCATGGCATCCTCAATCATTTTATCTCTCATGGATCTCCGGTATTCAGGTTTCTCGACTGGTAGTCCTAGGTGGTTCGGCTGCATATTTGGATCAGGTGGTGGAATCACGATCAGAGTTTGACTCAAGATGTGTTATGAAGCGATCAGATCTGAATAACGAGTCCCACTGAAAATGAGTGTGTGTGCTCTATAGAGAAAAGATGCAGGACTGGAGATGTTCTTGACCCAATCAAGACACCCAAAAGATGTTTGGATGACTATGGAGGTTTGGGGCGGATGGACCCCTGGATCCGAAGATCGTCCACCTGAGAATTACCTGGGCAGCCAGAGAGGGAGAGTCCCGCAAAGACCCCTACACGGTAGAGCGTCCCTACGGGTTACAGGGTTTCCCCCACCCGACCTCTCTTGTCACTGAGATTCCAGGTAAACCAAAATGGGGACCTTGACCTCTTAAGTCTATCACTTTTTATTTCAAAGGTGCTTTTAGAGTTCTCACTTGAACTTTAGATGTTTTTGGTATTGTGACCTAATTTAGAGGTTGGTTGACCCAAGGGGTCAACTTCACCTGACCTGTCCTATAGATGGCAGAATGATTCTAAGCTCGGAGCCTAGAGATCACCCTGATTTGACTCCCAGGTTATTAGGTCAAAAGAAAATTTTAAGATTCAAGTGATTTTAGAGCTCAATTTTAGGGCTTGTCTTATTTAACTTTCTTCAATCAAGGGCTTGGGTAGCACACTGATGCAGGAGGGTTTATTTCCTTTTACACAGGCATGTGTGACTAGCGCTTCAAGACCCTAATGTGGAAACCCTAATTTGGTTCTATTTCCAATCCTCTTTTTCTTTTTCAAAAGTTCTCTTTGGACTTATAAACAAGAAGTGTGTGGTCCGCCGAGATTAAGCGTTTATTTTCAATTAGGCACAAGAATTTGTGGGATGGAAAAAAAAATCACTCCAACTTCAAGAATATTTGCAGAAATTTTCGCAAAATCAAGAAATGTTTTGCCTTAGAGATGGTGATTACTATATAAAGAAGGCAATTGATTCCTAACTTGATTTTCTTCCTTTTGTCTTTCAAAGATTAGGGGATGATTAAGGAAGAAAAGAAATTACCTGCCCTGGAGTGGTTGACTTGCGGGAGAGATTTTCTCATGAAGTGCCTGCAAGATCACATCAAAGAAAAGTAGGGCAAGTTAGTGTTCAATATGATAAAAAGAATGTAGCGACTAGTGGTAAATTGTGCAGTGCTCCCCGGCAACGGCGCCAAAATGTTCACGGACGTTTCGTGCGGATTTAAAGCGTATTATGTTGTAGTATAACCGACAAAACGTTCGAACAAATACAAAGTTTTTATTACTCGAAGACCGGAGTATCCGAGGTCGAACACAGGGAGCAAATGGAACTTACCACTAAATCAAAATGTAATTGAACACTCTAATTTACTCAAAATATCAATTCAGGTATGAATGTATGCGATTAAAAGGAGTTAGGGCAAAAAAATATGAAATTGGACGTCTGATCTTGTGATCAGACGTCTTAAAAGCATTTCTCCTTTTCTTCTTGATTATTCTTCTTCTTCTTCTGCTGCAGTCTTTGCTCTTTCTTTTCTTCTTCTGATCTCTGCAAAGTCTTCACTTGGCTTCTTTGTGCCTTTGCTTCTGGCTTGCTCTTTTCTTTCTTCTTCTGATCTCTGCAAAGTCTTCTTTCTTGCTTCTTCTTCTCTGCCTTGTTTCTTCCTCTTCTATTCTTCTCTACCGTTCCTTCTTCTTTCTTTCTTTTCCTTCTCGCGGCCAAGTCCTTCTCCTCCTGCGTTCAGCCTGCCTGCACAGGAGCAAAACCTAACCCTTCTCCCTCTACCCGCGCATCTCTCTCTCTCAAGCAATTCACTCAAACCGCTCTCCCAGAGCCACAGCCATAATCGGGTCGGATCGTACCCGGGACCAGGCGCACCTGCAGGTGTGTGATGCGCGAGGAGTGCGTAGGTCTAGGTCGGGTCGGATCCGCCAGGTCCGCGTGGTCAGGCCGCGGACGAGGCGGGTGGGGTCAGTGAGGGACCTCACCCCTGTGCTTACTGAGGCGATAAGAGTAAAACGCAAAAACAACTTATATGGTACCTGACGGTTGCAATCCCACGATGTGGGACTATCTGGTCTCGCCTTCACGCGCGCCTGCAGAAGCCTCGTCGTGCGATTGCCCCGCAGTTGCTGGCTCTGCTAGCGCTCCTTGGCTGGACTCGTTCACCTCGCGACACTCGCGCTAGTATGCAGCACCTGTAGCCTGGAAGACCGGGTGCCTGGAGCTTCGTGGGAGCTTCATCAGAGGTCGTCCATGGCGGCAGCGGCTCGAACCCTGTCATACACAAAAAGCGCCTCTCGGCCAAATCAGAATAGCTAGAGACCTTCGCCGTGGCACGGCGAAGGTAGTGGGCAGTGCTGCAGGCCGCAGGTCGGCCTAGGCGTGCGTGCCTAGGTGCGGCCGGAGATGGTGGGTTGGTCGGGGGGTGATTGTGGAGGGCTGGAGTGGCAGTGGTAGGGTGGAGTGTGTTCCTGGAGGTGAGGCGGAGCTTTCGAGGTGGTTGGCGAGCCGTGTGGATGGCTGGAGTGGTGTGGGCGGCTCGCCGGAGTGCGGTCGGAGGCGAAGACGATGGAGGTGGTTAGCGTCTGTCGAAGGTCGATCAAGGGAGATAACAGGGGGAAAAGAGAGAGGAGAGGATGGAGAGGAGTTCTAACCTAACTGTAAGGACGAAAGGGGACGGAGGGCGAACAGCAGTACCTGCTGTCGCCGGAGAAGATGACGCCCAGTAGGGGAGGACAACGGCGACGACGGGGCTGAGGCGGCGTGCGCTGGTACTGCGCGACGCGGAGGAAGGTCAGGAAGTTAAATCTGCCACTGGTTTTGTGGCAGAGCGAAGAGGGAGGGGAGGGGGCCTCGCCGGAGCCTGCTGGGAGTTTGGCCGGGCAGGAGGAGAGGAATTGGGGGTGGAACCTCGGCCAAACCAAGCTCAGCCTCTTCGGCCGGAGTTGTGGGTTCTTATATAGGCGCTGGACTTGGTGTGCAGGGCGTGAAGGGCACGTAATTGCCTGAGGTTGGTCGCCGGAGATGGAAAGGAGTTAGGATACCCAAATCTCTCGTGCGTTCGCACGAGAGATTGGCTTCACACCAGGGATCGATATCGGTCTTAAATGGAAGGCAATTCTTCAGAGAATTCTCCTTCCATTTCTGGGAGGGAATCTCTGAGGGATTAGAGAGCAATCCCTCTCCGAACCTCGCCGGAGCTCGGTTCTGCCCTAGCAATGGCGGCAGGACCGGTTTGCAAAGGAGGCGAAGAACCTAGGGGGTTCTCTGCAACGGTATTCAAAAGATAGGGACCAATTTGTGATTTGGGTGTACTAAATTGCAAAGTAGGTCAAGATGACCTCTCCTTAGGTCCAAATTTTGGTATAAACCTAATTTGGACCTAAGGAATCCAATGGAGAAGTTAGATTTCAGGTTTGACCTCATTTGACTGGATATTTTGCGTAAAAACCCAAATTAGGTTAATTGAAGAGCTAGGACCCTAATCTAGGTCAAAGTAGGTTCCAAAGGCCAAATTAAGTGTTCTAAACCCTAGAGTATGTTTTTCCATGATTTGTAGAGGGTTTACTTGCTTTTTGTTCTGACCGGAACCTTCTTAATTTAAGCGGGTCTGTTTTAGGGTTACCAAGTGTCTTTTAGTTCTTAGATTGCACATGAACCCATTTCTGATTGACTCAACCCACTTTTTATCTCATTTAGACCATTTGACCTATGTTTTGCTTCTGAGAAATCCCGTTTATCTACTGCAGTGGTAAAATTGCAGTTTTAACCTTTATTTCATGTTTTCTTCTCAGAGCACTTGTTCCTTCAGTTAGGCCTTCTTCTAGGTTATGTAGGAGCTTTTATCTTCTTTATTGGGTCAAAATGAGCTAGTTATGGCTCATGATGAGGCTCTCATCTCCGGTCTTTACAAATTTATTTGTTGACATGTTTTCATGATATACTACAACTAAATAATCTTTTAAAAAGCGATTTACGCGTCAAACATAAGCTCCATGAAGCACCTGAGGGACCACCCCGAGAGGGGGCCTCGGCGATTCCAGGTAGTCGACGCGGTCTCCCCGACGTACTAAGAGCATTTTGGTCGACACCCCGCCCAAGCAGGCAGCCAATGTGACTTAAGCTCCCCGCCTGGCAGATATCACAGTCGAATCTTGGCAGTGACTTTTACACTACCCGAGGTCCTCTCCTCTTATCGCCTGAGCACATCAGCGCAGAGGTTAAGGTACCTCCCCTCGAACTTCTTCAGGGTGAGAAGGATATGGCCAAGCCACCCCATACAATTCGATGGAGCATCTAGCCTTACTTTGACAAGAGCCTCCTCTGTCAGGGTAGCCCAGGGCCCTTCACTAAATATTCTCCCCTAGCCATGGACCAGGCAGAAGCCTCCACCGTGGTGGCTACGATTGCCTGAAGTCCTTGCTTCCGACCTCCCGGGCGAATGAGCACGAAGGTCGAGGCAACCTCCAGGAGCATCATCATCCGAGATGGGACAACAGCTCGCATAACCAACATCCAGCAACAACGTCTGTAGTGCTCCAAGACGCCCAGGTTGAGCTACCTTTCAAGCCACTCCTTTCGAGTCGACGCGCCCACAGCGCATCCACCACTCCGGTGGGAATGCCTTCCCTTCCTTCCATTGGCCATTTTGGTTACGGCCCTTTGGCAATCAAGAAAAGGGGAGAGAGGAAGGGAACAACCCTCCTTCGGACAACATGGACAAGGATGGGCACCTCAACCAGGTCGCCACATGTAAGGTGGCTTGGTTGACGGTAGCATTGGGTGGCCCAGCCGGCTGATCACCGATGTACTCCCGTCGCCAGGTCCTCCTGATGCATGTGAAAGATTTTTTCCTACCAGGAGGGGTGACGTAATAAATTGCGCAAATAAAAATATAAAGCAATATCACAAGAAATTAAGCAATCACACAATGTACACAGGTATTTTTAGGTGGAAACCCAAACCGGGTGAAAACCACCACCTAACCCTCTCGAGTTAGGATTTTCCGATCAACCTAGTTGATCAAATCCACTAACCGAATCACTTTGAACGAGGGTGATTCAACCTCAATACAACCACGCTACAAGTACGAGGGTAGCGTTCCTCAACCCCTTCTCTCCACGAGAAGGATTTTGTCCCACGAAGGAGACGGGAATTCGCAAAGCGAATACCCAACCAAAATACAAAGATAAAATAAAACAACAGTCCTATAGAGCCAACAAAATAATTAAACCTAGCTTCTATAGGAAATAGGAAACTCCCATTTGCAAGGAGTGCGTCGACGATGACGCGGTGCGTGTGCCACGCGATGGCGCTACGTCGCTCTCGTTATCAACGCCGGGAGAGCGGGTGCGCAACGGTTGAATGCTCTCAAGAAAATGGAGCTTGAGCTTGGAGAGCAAGAGAGTCTTTTCTTTGGACACAAAAGGATTGAAAGTGTATTGCAAGGTGTGTGTCTTAGTGTGTATATGTCTCTCTAGGTGTATGTCTTGTATTCTTGTGTTACAAAGGTTCTCCTCTATTTATAGAGGCCTTAGGAAGGCTTTGGAAGGCTTGGAAAAGCTTCCATAGCCGTTGGGTGCAAAGCCCAAGAGAATCAGGCCGAAATCAGGACAATGATTGCATTTGACAGGGTTATCAGACGTCTAACTCTGGCATCAGACGTCTGGAAGGCCACTTTAAGACGTCTGATTTCAAGGTCAGACGTCTGATTCTGTGCGGGTTTCTCCCTGACTTGAATCAGATCTAAACAGGGTTCTTGTGCAAGTCGATCAGACGACAAACAGGACGTCTGGCACTATGCCTGGACGTCTGGAAACCAACTTTTACTACGCAATGGATTTGCAACGGCTAGAAAATCTCTGAGAAGAGATTTTCGGGTCAGTCGAGGCAAAACGGTCAATTATCAGACGTCTGTAAATTCCTATGGACGTCTGATAAGGCTCTAACGGTCATAATCTTGAGTGTCTTCTAAGACAGCCAACGGTCCACTAATTGGACGTCTGGCAAATTCATCAGACGTCTCCTAAGACGTCTGGTCTAAGGTCTGGACGTCTGATTTCATCAGACAGAACTAACTATGTCCAGCCTAACAGTTATCAGACGTCTGAAACAACAGTCAGACGTCTTAAAATTCTTTATCAGACGTCTGATTTGTGAATTAGACGTCTGGAAAGTCTGTTTTAACCCTATATTGGTTTTCTAAGTGTTCTACAGAAAACCTAAGTATCCTAGGGTTGTGCCGGTGTTCCTAGGACTACTGTTAGGGTACTTTGAGGCTCTTTAACATAATGTTCTAAGGAATCAAAAAGAGCAAGAAAATAAATACAAGAGATACATGAAAGGATAAAAAAGAATCTATCCTATTCTTCTTGTCTTCTATCTTCAATCTTTTCGCTCCACGCGAACCTCCTCTGTTTTCCGTCAAGCTCCTCCAATCCGTCCTGGATGCGAGCTTGAGTTCCGTCTAAACACGTCTTCATTTGCAATTGACCTGAAATCTAGGACTCAAATTGCAAATGTTAAATAACACGTGTTTTGTTATCATCAAAATAAATGATCGTGGTGCTCTAGCACCAACAGCATGCCTAGCCCCCTCAGAGGATGAGAATAGCATGTGACAGTATGGCGACCTGGCACAACACTCCTCAGGGTTGAGCTGAGGTGATTCGAGATGCCCCTACAAAGAAAGGAAATGGGACCCAAGTCCGCACGATCCAGCAAGGGGCTAACCTGGCTGACCCACCAAGCAACTTAGGGATCATAGCCAGACTCTTCAGTCGGGGCATTCCTTGCCTTCTCTTCTCTCCTCGCAACGCGACTAAGCTTGTCAAAGTCGGAGGAGATCTCGGTCCCTCCAAAGGTCTAGAGGGCAATGACCCCCCAAAGGGCCCAATGAACCCAAAACTACCCTCGTAAGGCTACCAAGGACCATGGCATCCTCCTGAGTCCCCACAACGGCAAAGTCACCCCTTAAGACTAGCTGATGTTGGATATCGTTTACGTGCACAGTCCCAGCCGTGTTCGACATGAAATCATGATTTTAAATAATCTGTCGTAGTATAGGGCAAAAACGCATCAACAAATAAAATGTAATGAGATGTGAGTCCTAGTCGAACACAGAGAGGCAAAAATGATTTGGTTGTAATACTGATTTAGAACTAACTATAACCAAATACTAATCACAATAGATATAGAACAAATGAGGAAATTGTTTGACCATGAGTTGCAAATAGAATTATAACTAGAACATGTACTACTAAAACTAGAATTGAAAATAACTATATAAGCTACTAGAATAAGGGCACCAAGGGTGGTCCTTGGTGGCCTTTGGAGAGGTTAGGGAAAGAAACAACGATGCACCAAGGTGGTCTTGATGTGTTCCTCAAAGGAAGAGGGAGTCTGGAGAATCTTGGAGATCTGGAGTGTAACGTCCTAAAATCCAAGCTTTGAGTCATTTCAAAGTGGTTCGGCTCAGTTCGAATCTGAACACCCGGTTAGGGTTCGCGTATTTTGGTCAAACCCTAGTCAAAATTTGTCAAAATTGTTCCATATGAGATATCATTAGATTCTTCTCATCGCAAGCTTTCCAACGATGGCTGTTTTGTGCGATTTCGAGTTGTATAGCTCAAGTTATGGCCAAAAAAAGTCACCATGGACCTAAATGTAAGGTGAACCCAACCCTAAGGGAAATTTGGGCATTTCACCCAACCAAACCTATTCTAAACCACCCTTCAGACCTACTTAAGGACCCCTTGGATCCCTTGGGTCATCATTAGCCTCCAACTCTCTCAAATCAAGAGAGAAGGGAGAAGAAAAACCTTAATTTTTCTTCTACAAAAATCAAAAATTTATTTACAGGGACCTAATTGCAATTCTAAAAATCCTAGGGTTCCCAACGCAAAAGTCACGGTGGCGGCGTGTAGTGAGCACTCGACGCGTGGCAGCAGCGGTGTGCGGGGTGCGCATGCACGTTCACAAGCAGGGATGCGTAGGATTGCGACGCGTGGTGATCGAGTAGCTATAGCCGGGCACGTGCGGTGATCCGCGACGTGAGGCGAGCGCAAATCCTAACGCGACATGTGGCACGTGCGGCTAGGCATGCGCGTGCGCGTCGACTAGGGCATGCGTGGGTGTTCTGGCTTGACTCTAGACCCCCTCACGCTGTTTTGTCTAGTTCGAGGCCTTCCCGACTTCGGATTTCAAAAAATATTGTACCGTTGGATCGTATGAATGCGTACTACACATTAGTATGGTTTATTTTCACTTTTACGCACATTATACCTATTAAAAAATTAGAAATGTAATTAGGTGTTTCTGACCCCATCGTGGGTCCGATTGAACCAGGTCCTCTTCTAGGTGCGTGCACGAACCCCGAGGTGGGCGTGGGATTGTTCCCAAGCCCAATGTGCATGATTCGGAGTCACCGCGACCCTCCGGTGGCATTAGGTATAGTAGTCTACCATTCTTTCAATTCAGCTGATTTTTTTTTTAGTACTTGTGAATCCATCATAAGCAAACTTTTCCATATACTGCCTTGGTCGGTGTGTGTTCTCCTTTTTGTTGAGTTTGGAACTCCACTATTTTCTCTGATTTATGGGCACTTAAATGAGAAATAACATGTTTTATGTAAATAATGTAGATTAATGATCACATGTACCCTTGTTATCACATGTATGAAACGAACCGCATTTCCCGTAAAACGAGTTCTATTATTTTTAGTAACTTCTAAATAACATTAGATTGAAGCTACTTGTAAAAGGATAAGTTAAAAGATAATGTGAATAATTACAAAGCTTGGAATTAGTAACATGAAATTTATAAGCATTTTCTGAATTAACAAAATATGAGATACAGTTATCTAGAAATTGATTATCTAATACGACAGATATGTCGGAAAAATAAAAGGATTAGATAACTGGCTTTAGGCCCGCTACTTGCTAGGATTTTGGCCGTAGCTTTAGGTCTTTTCAGACCAGGTTCAGGGGCTACTTTAGGGAGTTGCTGGCCTCCCTAAGACTCTTTGGTTAGGCTTAGCGGCCAACTGGGATAGCGGATTCGCAGGGCTCGAGGTTTGGAGTAGTTCTTTCGGCCAGTGGGGGAGACATTGGCTGTCTGTAGTTCAGCGTACACAGTGCTTGTACATGTTCATGCTACATGACGTAGCTGCCACCCCTTTCCGCGATGACCCCAGGGTGACGGAGTGTGGCGACATGATGGATATAAGTAGCCTTCCTGACCAGGAGGGTAGCTTATATCGGTCTTGCACCAAAGGAAGTTACACGAAATCGTCTCATGCTTGAGACATTGATTAACAATTTGAGAAAAATTAGAATATGGGAAAATTGTATAAAAGGGACTGAATATAAAATAGACTGTAAATAAACTATCAAGATAGTGCCTTTATACTGTACTCTATACTTGAGTTACTTGTTTAGTTGTACTACTCTACTCAGCTTTCATTGACATTGTCTCGGGTCTTGTACTCAAGTGTTGCTGAGCAGTCGAGTGCCGTGGCTGCAGTTGGTCAGACCTCTATGGAACCAGGCACTACTTAAGGAAATGGTCTGTATTGAGCTAGTGGCTCATAGGAGTAGTTCTTTCTATTGTTAGATTTTTAATTTCTGTCTTCTTGGTAGATTTACAAGACTTTCATTTATTTCTGCTCTAGGTGAACTTTGCTTTTACAGTCAACACTTTTGTTTATTTTCATTTAATGCTTTATGAATGAATGTTGGTTATTGATGTTTTATGACTTTATGTTGGGTGACTGCGATCTTGTGATTTTCGTGCTAACTGTTAGCACTAGGCAACTCAAGTCTCATTGGTTGGTGGGACTCGGGTGGTCACATGGAGGAAGAGATGGAGAAGTTGCCTTACATGGGGGCCCTTGGGGTCATTTCTATAGTCAACATGAGGGGCAAAGCTGGTATTTGGCTCTCCAAACCGTGCAACAACCTCAAATCGATCAGATTCATCGATTGGGAGATCAACGGGCCAGATCGTGCTCCAAAAAGGCCTCCAACGTGCGTCAAATGCTCGGATTTCTTTTGGTTGCAACACGTGGTGCGCTCAGCACCTTTGGATTGCGATCGCGCAGTTGTCATCGCATGCACCCACTGCCTTCACATCTTCAAAGTGCCCGTTCCGCGCTTTATTCACGATCGGACGGCTTAAAAGAGCCACGCTCACTGCCTTGGAAACTCCTCGTGCACGCAAGCGCACATTCAGTTGCACATTATCGTGTGCAAGCGCGCTTTCAGTTGTGCATTATCGTGCACGTGCCGATCCAATGCTCCCCCTGCGCCACGCATCCGCCCCTGTGCCGTCAATGGGAGATTTGATGGTGTGATTTCATCCGTGCCCCACCACCTTTGAATTTTACGTCCCAGGCGATTTCGATCGTGTGTCTTGCACTTGAGTTTGAGCACTCTAACCAACACACTAAGAGTGTGGATGGTCGCACCTTCCAATTCTTGTATGGCTTCTCTCAGTAGTTGAATGAAGATCCAACGGCTGAGGTAATCCCTTTGATGAAGCGCGTGTGGCTGTAGCGGTGACGTGGACGCATCCATAACACGCAGGAAGGCTCCTTTAGAGAATGGACCGGCGGTCTTGGCAGCTGTGATGGCGCCACATGGTGCCATTGTGGCCATCATCTTCTTTTCTTTGTAGATGGTGCTGTAGGTCTTCAATCAAGATAATTTTTGCGTTGTTGTACTACGATCGTTGATCCGAATCCATTCATGTGGTCGAATTTCGCATCTGAGGTTCAGATTTCCGCCTCCTTACCTCTTGGCCTTTCCTCTTCCACAAACTCCATAGGATGCTATGGGTGTCTGATCAAGACGATCTCGAAAGCATTGGGCTCCCGTCATCGTTCTGAGCAGATCCATACAGTTGGATTTTTCATCCGCAGCCTCGAAGTACCTGCAATTATTATTTTCCCTTAATTAGAACATAATATAACATTATTATTCATAAATCTAGCAAGTCAATTCTGATGCAAAATATGATGCGTATGCATGTATTATGCCTAAGTTAAACTAGGATCTAACTTAATTCAAGTAGATTGAGACCTATGATTGCTGCGCATTCATACTCCCATGCCTAAATCTTGCTAGTCCCTAGTAAATGCAAGACTGAATGTGTTCTATCAAGAATTTGACCAGAGATCTATTTCTTTTGTTTTCCTCTAGAATTTTAGAATTCCAGATAATCGTGAAAGTGTAGTATTGTAGCCTATGCAACGAATCCAAGCGAAAAGTCAATCCACATCTAAAGCTTGTACTTGACCCTTAGTATGATTCTATTGAGATAGGCAAACTTCTTCTCTCTGGGATAGAGAATAACCTTTGGATTTAAGCCTGGCTTTTGGCTTACGTAGAAGATGTCTGAGCTAAATGAATTTGTATTTGGTGGCTCACTCTCCTCTGGTGCTAAATGGAGACTAGTATTTCGAAATCTGGATTTCCAGATTATCAAATAAATCAACTTAGAGAAAGGCAGGAAAACTGTGCTCTCCTAAGTTCCTTGCACTCATTCTCTTCTTTGCTCTTTTTCTCTTCCTCTTTTCTTTTCTTTCTCTTTTTTTTTTCTTTTTGAGCTACATCTCACCAAATTTGTAAATATGTTTGGTGGTCTCCCAGGGCATTACACTTCAATTAAGTTCTAATAACCTTATAACTAAGTCAGAAATCCTCAGCCACAATTTGGGCGATCAGAAATACAGGAAAAGTAGGTCAAGGCTGTATTTAGTGGATCGTAAGGGTAGCAGGTATTGTTGCCTCAATGTGTTTGTCATGAAATAAATGCAACTCAACGCTTTTTTTTCAGACTTTTTTTTTATATATTTTTCTTCTCTTTCTTTTTTTTTCTTATCTTCTCTCTCTTTTTTTTTCATGTATCTACCAACACAACACAATGCAACATGACATATGCACTTTTATTCACGAGGCACTATTCGGGATTGGTGATGTTCAAGAGGATATTAGGTGGCTTATTTGGTGGAAGTGCCTATTCTCAGCACTGGGAAAGGAATGGATAGTACAGCATATTTATGACCTTGACATGAACACCCTCCTTCAATTGAGGATTCCGTAAAGAACAGTCGTGACCATCCACCTTAGTCCTAGTTTTATTATAACCCACTCTCTGCGTATTTGCCTTATTTGGTGGCTCTCACAAAGATTCACACAAAGAATCTGTACGCCAGAACCGAGAGCAAAAACTAAGTCTAACTCCAAGTATCATTATCTAATTATCTAGAAATTAAGATTTCTCGCACTAAACTTAGAGCACTAGTAGACTCTCTACTCTCACCTCATAATTGTTTGATAGATCTACTCGAAGATGGATTTCCTGACTCTCTAATTACTGTCCCAAGGGTTCAGGAAAAAAAATAATGCTTCTTCTCTACAAACTAAAGATGTCTATCGATCTTCATAGTGGATCCATTGCAAATTCTACATATAAGTGTGAAATTGTACTAGATTCTAAGTTCAGGAATTGATATAGACACATCTATTTAGGTTAAAATGCTAATCATGCATGTTCCTAAGATTAGATCTGCATTTCACGTTATAAATATTGCATGGCATGCATCATTCTGCATTTAGAGTAGTTGTATATATTTTAGGTTAATTAGGTCCTTTTTATGGTCAGGAGAGAAGAGGATTTATTTCATGGCATCGGATGGACGATCGGACTGTACGAATCTGATCGGAACGATGATCGAAGTCTAACGCCTCCAAAATCATCTAGATCAGAGTCCCGTAGCATCATATGAAGTCCAAGGAAGATCAATGGCCAGGAGGGCAATGCAACATCCATACGGGTTTCAGATGAAAAATTCGACTGTACGGATGGATCCAGAGCGGCGATCGCAGTCTAGCAACGTGGGAATCATCTCGATTAGAGCTCCGTAGCACCCTCTACAAAAAGTAGAAGACGGACAATCCAGATGGTGCCACGTGGTGCCATCCAGGCCGCCCAACACTAGCCAACAGCAACTGGGAGGCACCCCCTCATCATCTTCATCATCAATTTTCAGCCATTGGATCTTGATCCAACGGCTGAGAGCTCTCCTCCACCGCGCGCCTTAAGACGTCCGCGTGACCATCCGAGCGATTTAGCACAATGGTGGAGGCGTGGGCTCTCAATGGAGGGGTGCGGGTTCCAATCCCCTAGCCCCCCAATTGGCCAATTGAGCCGACGCCAGCAAAGGAATTGAAGGGCGCGGATCTTCATCGACAGTTGGGCAGGCCTTTAGTGATGCTTGTAGCTGTCACTAATGGCCTGCACTATGTGAGTGCAAGCAAAGGAATTGAAGGGCACGGATCTTCAGCAACAGTTGGGCGAATCTTCAGTGACGATTACAGCTGTCACTAATTGCCCATGGACGATTTTGTCTCTCCTCCTCTATAAAAGGACCTACACCTGTCCATTCCAAACCAACTCTTCCTTTCTTCCTCTCACCACCTCCAAGGCTCTAGAGAGAGCTTGTCCCAAGCTTGGGATGCTCATCTAGAGTAGAAAAGAAAATAGTTTTCTCACGTCTCATCCCCATTCGTGGAGCATCCCATGGCCATCCTCTCACCGCCCTTCGGGAAGAAGATCCTAGCCGTGACGCCATCCTACCCCATCCTCCATCCTCCGGCTCCGTCCTTGTTCGTCCCACTCCTCACCACCTTCCTCTAGGCAACGTCAGAGCGAGTCGTCCTCCAAGCAACCATCGAGGGGGATTCTCTCACCTCTTTTTATCTTTTTCGCTTTCGTAATGTAGTTTTTCCGCTTTCGTAGTTGTAACAAACATTTATTCATAAATTGATGATTGTTCTTCTCTCTCTCTCTCTCTTTCCTTTATATTTTGCAAGTAGATTAGCTAGAATTCACCAACCTAATCTCTTGCCCTATTAAAATATCAAAAAAAAATTATAAAAGATAAAAATGACAAAAACAAATAAAAGTAAAACTCGAATTTTTCAAAACCAAACGTTCGCCTCCCCATGTTCGACCCGGGACTCACTTTTTGAGTTTCGGCTATAAATTTTATCTGATCGACGAATTTTCTCGTGAATCAAAATACGACGATGGGTTTTCCAAATCCAATCCTTTCCACGACAAGATCCGCCGCAATCAAGAATCAACTGAAGAATAAATCTCTAATAAAACCTCTTGATAAAAAGATCTATTTCCTAAGGTATTGATAGAAAATTTTTCAATTTATATGTACTACGCCCCCCCATGCCTAAGTTTTTGCATGTCCTCATGCATGAATAAGAGAAAATGAATTAAGATAGGGAGTAAATGGATAGAAATCACCTGGAATTACTCCTGATTCATCATTCAGCGAGTACGAACACTACAATGATAATCATAATATGCAGACTAATATTCCAAAATGAAATATGTTATATATAGAAGGCAAAAAAATTCTGAGTTTAACGCCTCCAGCTGAGCAAAACTCCATCAGATGGATCAATGATTGCAGGAGACAGAGTCAAGATGGTAAGCACTTGGAGTTCCATCGTCATCAACAAGCCAAAAATGTAGAGCAGTTGCCCGTGAATACCAAGCCCACAGGGTCGGCAAAATAACAAATTAGGGCTTGGAATTGGTTGTAGCTAAGTGCTATAAGAGAAATGAATCCAAGTGCCAGGGTGATAGGTAGCAAGTGGCAGCCTCAAAGAGTGGTGTATGAGTAATGCAAATGAGGTGGATAAAGTGTTGGGAGTGGGAAACAAGTCATACGAGTCTTGAAAGTGGTGGAAAATGAAAGGAGAGACCTGAGTGGTGTAATTTGAAATGGTATAAGGAACCATTTCGTGAGTGGATCTAGGTGTGGGTGCTTGCAGAGTAAGTGTGTGGAATAAGATTCGGTGTTCCGTCCCAACAGCTCTTGATTCGCTCAATTCAATGTCATCCCAGGGTTGATTAGAAATCTTGTACGAATCATCCAAATTCTGTTCATGATGCCAAACCTCAAATGTAATGGGAGGCAATTCATTATCCCCAAGGTGAGAAAAATTAGAATCTAGATACAATAAAGCCTTAAATTCTTTTATTTTCTGTTCTGTGGCTTCTGTCAAATCCTCGATATCCAAGAGTGAAGATGTATTAGATTCATCCGACCCCAAACCCAAAAATGCCTCAAGATTTTTCAAATTTTCCTCACAATCAGAAATGGGGTTTTCATCAAATTCTTCCTCAATTTTGATTTTATTCTTTGTCAATTCGAAATCAACCCCATGGATGCATGGAATCTCATGTAAATTGATGTGTTTATAATTTGAGCTTGTCATGAGGTTTTCATGCAATTCCACTCCAGATCTTTCACAATCCAAATCATGTGCCTCATCAATTGCCTTTGGTCGATCAGTGTTCACCACGGTGTCAGAATCATTATAACTCAAATCAATGAGCCCGACAAAAGCTATGTAGAGTTTATTCACCAAGAAGTTCTATGTTTCCACAGTGCTTAGGTTCATCATCATCTGAGTCCTCCTTGATAAAATTATAATGTGGGTCCTTGTTTTCCCTGAAAATATCCAATCTAAGTTTTTCATCGCCCAGGGTGATTTGCGTACACCCGGATGTACAGTTAATGTTAGCCTGGCCCGTCGCGAGAAACGGGCGGCCTAAAATGATAGGTGCATCACAGAGACTAGGAGGAATGTCCATATCCAAGATGAAAAAATCCGCTGGGAAGCAAAGCCCATGGATTTTTACAATGACATTCTCAACCACACCATGGGGTACTTTGATTGATCTATCAGCCAACTGGATAGTGACCAAAGTGGGTTTTAGCTCCCAAAATTGGAAGTGGTCAAAAACAGCAGTGGGGGCTAAATTAATGGTTGAACCCAAATCAAGCATGCCCTAGTGATGAGAGCCTCATCATGAGCCATAACAAGCTCATTTTGACCCAATAAAGAAGATAAAAGCTCCTACATAACCTAGAAGAAGGCTTAACTGAATGAACAAGTGCTCTGAGAAGAAAACATGAAATAAAGGTTAAAACTGTAATTTTACCATTGCAGTACATAAAAGGGATTTCTCAGAGGCAAAACATAGGTCAAATGGTCTAAATGAGATAAAAAGTGGGTTGAGTCAATCAGAAATGGGTTTATGTGCAACCTAAGAATTAAATGACACTTAGTAACCCTAAAACAGACCCGCATAAATTAACAAGGCTTCGGTCAGAATAAAAATCAAGTAAACCCTCTAAAAATCATGTAAAAACATTCTCTAGGGTTTAGAACACTTAATTTGGCCCTTGGAACCCAGTTTGACCTAGATTAGGGTCCTAGCTCTTCAATTAACCTAATTTGGGTTTTTACGTAAAATGTCCAGTCAAACAAGGTCAAACCTAAAATCCAACTTTACCATTGGATTCCTTAGGTCCAAATTAGTTTTGTACCAAAATTTGGACCTAAGAGGAGGTCATCTTGGCCTACTTTGCAATTTAGTACACCCAAAGTATAATTTGGTCCCTATCTTTTGAATATCTTTGCAGAGAGCCCCCTAAGTTTTTCGCCTCCTTTGCAATCCGGTCCTGCCGCCATTGTTAGGGCAGAACCGAGCTCCGGCGAGGTTTAGAGAGGGATTACTCTCTAATCCCTCAGAGATTCCCTCCCAGAAATGAAAGGGGGATTCTCTAAGGAATTCCCTTCCTTCTAAAGCCAATTACAATCGCTGGTGTGAACCCAATTTCTCGTGTGAATGCACGAGAGATTCGGGTATCCACCCTCTTTCCAACTCCGGCGAGCCGGCGGAGGTGATTGCGCGGTCTCCACGCGCTAGAAGGTTCGGCCAGCGCCTATAAAAGGCTCCCCAGACCCTGCCACAGAACCTAAGCTTGATTTTGACGGAGATCCCCGCCAATTTCCCTCTCTCCCATCTCCGTCCAAAAGACCCGCAAGCTCCGGCGACCTCCTCTCCTCCTTCTCGTCGCTCTGCTGCCATACCAGCAGCAGAGTCAACTCCGCCGCTTCCTCCCACGTCGTGCCGTACCAAGCACGCGTGTTCCTGACCTCATCCTCGTCGCTGCTCCCTCCCTCAGGGTCCTTCTTCCCCGGCAACGGCGCCAAAATGTTCTCACGTTTTTGTGCGGGTTTAAAATATATCACGTTGTAGTATAACCGACAAAACGTTTAAACAAATATAAATGATTGTCAGCACGGGGTCGAACACGGGGAGCAAGCTCAGTACTTTTTAAAACCAAAGAATACAACTGTTAACTGAAAAGGATTGATTCAAAGAGAGAATTTTAAAAAGGATTTGTGAAAGAAAAATAGAATTGGACGTCTGATTTCTGTATCAGACGTCTTAAATGTAATCTCCTTTCTCTCTTCTTCTTAGTTGCTCTTCTTCTCCTTTGCACTTCCTTCTTCCTTCTCTTTGGTTCTCTACGAAAGCTTCTCCTTCTTTTTCGGCTACACAGCCTCTTCTTCTTTCTTCTCTTCTTGTTCTGCAGCTGCTAAGTGCTCGCTGCTTCCTTTACTTCTTCCTTCCTGCACACACCACAGCCAAAGCAAAACCTACCCCCGTCCCTTTACCTAAGCGTCTCTCTCTCTCTCAAGCAATTCACTCAAGGACGCTCTCCCAGAGCCACATGGGTAGTCGGGTCGGAACGTCTGATTTCTGTATCAGACGTCTTAAATGTAATCTCCTTTCTCTCTTCTTCTTCGTTGCTCTTCTTCTCCTTTGCACTTCTTTCCCTTCCTGCCTTTGCTTCTTGTCTTGTGCAGGCTTCTTCTTCCTGCCTTTGCTTCTTTTCTCTTATTTCTTCTCCTGCCTTGCCTTTCTTCTTCTGATCTTTGCAGTCTTCACTTGGCCTCTCTTCGTTCTTCTCTTTCTTCTGCCTTGCCTTCCTTCTTCCTTCTCTTTGGTTCTCTACGAAAGCTTCTCCTTCTTTTTCGGCTACACAGCCTCTTCTTCTTTCTTCTCTTCTTGTTCTGCAGCTGCTAAGTGCTCGCTGCTTCCTTTGCTTCTTCCTTCCTGCACACACCACAGCCAAAGAAAAACCTACCCCTGTCCCTCTACCCAAGCGTCTCTCTCTCTCTCAAGCAATTCACTCAAGGACGCTCTCCCAGAGCCACACGGGTAGTCGGGTCGGATTCGCACCCAGGACCAGGCACACCGGCAAGTGGTGGTGCGCGAGGAGTGCTCAAGGTTTGGGTCGGGTCGGATCCCACCAGATCTGCGAGGTCAAGCCGCGGACGAGGCGGGTGTGAGGGTAGGTGAGGGACCTCACCCCTGTGCTTACGAAGGCAATGAGAGTAAAACACAAAAATAATTTATATTATACCTGTGTTTTGCGATCCCACGATGTGGGACTATCTGGTCAGTCCTGCTTTCACGCGCGCCCGTAGAATTCTCGTCGTGCAATTGCCCCAGCTGCTGGCTTCATAGCGCGACTTGCTGGCCTCAGTCGCTTCGCAACACTTGCGTGCACCTACTGCACCTGCAGCCTGGAAGCCCTGGTGCCTGAAGCTGCTACAAGTTCCTCGCTGCTTCGACCGTCAATGGCGGCAGGAGCTACAACCTGTCACACACAAGAACGGCCTATTGGCCCAATCAGATTAGCTAGAAACTTTCGCCGTGGCACGGCGAAGGCAGTGGGCGGTGCTGCAGGCTGCAGGTCAGCCTAGGTGTGCGTGCCTAGGTCAACCTGTAGCCGGAGGTGTGGGGTTGTTCGGGGGGCTACTGTGGGGGTCTGGAGTGGCAGTGGAGGGGTGGAATGAGTTCCTGGTGGTGAGGCGGAGCTCACGAGGGGTTGGCGAGCCGTGTGGAGGGGCGGAGTGGTGTGGGCGGCTCGCCGGAGGTCGGTCGGAGGCGAGGATGATGGAGGTGGTTAGGCACTGTCGGGGGGTAATCAGATAAAATAGCAGGGGGAAAAGAGAGAGCAGAGGATGGAGAGGGTATCTGGGGTGATCTGGAAGGGAGGCAACGGAGTGGACAGCGCGTAACTGCCGTCGTCGGGGAAGAAGGACCCTGAGGGAGGGAGCAGCGACGAGGATGAGAACAGGAACACGCATGCTTGGTACGGCGCAACGTGGGAGGAAGCAGCGGAGTTGACTCTGCTGCTGGTATGGCAGCAGAGCGACGAGATGGAGGAGAGGAGGTCGCTGGAGCTTGCGGGTCTTTCGGCCGGAGATGGGAGAGAGGGAAATTGGAGGGGATCTCCGTCAAAATTAAGCTTAGGTTCTGCGGCAGGGTCTGGGGAGCCTTTTATAGGTGCTGGCCGAACCTTCTAGCGCGTGGAGACCGCGCAATTACCTCCGCCGGCTCGCCGGAGTTGGAAAGAGGGTGGATACCCGAATCTCTCGTGCATTCACACGATAGATTGGGTTCACACCAGCGATTGTAATTGGCTTTAGAAGGAAGGGAATTCCTCAGAGAATCCCCCTTCCATTTCTGGGAGGGAATCTTTTAGGGATTAGAGAGTAATCCCTCTCTAAACCTCGCCGGAGCTCGGTTCTGCCCTTGCTCCCCGTGTTCGACCTCGGATACTCTAGTTTTTCGAGTAATAAAATTCTTTATATTTGTTTAAACGTTTTGTCGGTTATACTACAACGTGATATACTTTAAACCCGCACAAAAACATGAGAACATTTTGACGCCGTTGCCGGGGAGCAACTGACACTTTTAAAGCTTTTGATTACAACTTTTCTATCTAATATCTGACTTAACTTCTCTCTTTTGTTGTGTTCAAGCAGGGAAAGCAAAACAAAAAGGAAAGAACAATAACTACACAATAGACTCTCCAAGGAACAGGTAATTTCCATAAGCCCTCTCTCTTAACCCTTTCAAAATCTAAAAAGGAAAAAAAAGAGAAAAATCAACTTAGGGCTACCTGTTTCATATTTAGTAACTCTTCAAGTTGCCTGATTTTCATTTTAACATATTTTTGTCTGTTCATCCAACTAAGGCAACTAGGGCTAAAATTTTCTTGATTGAGCCCTAGGTGCAAATTTCTAAGGCAACTAAATTGGACCCACTAGAGCCAAGTTAGGGATTGCAAAGCTAGGGTTTTTAGAGACACATCTTCTCTTAAACAAAGAAACAAATTTTCCAAAAAGAGGTGTGCCTAAACCGTGTTTGAAAAGATCTATACAAGAGGAACCCTAAGCAAATCAGGCTGTTAATCCATTTGAACCATAAAAAAAAGGGACCTAAAAACTCTCAAAGGAACAAGAGGTGAAGTTGATCCCTTGGGTCAACCAACCTTAAAATTAGGTCACTTTTGCAGTCAAAATACTTAAAAGTTCAAGTGGAACATTAAGCACCTTGATCTTAAAATAAAAAAGGTAGACTTAAGAGGTCAAGGTCCCCATTCTGGTCTACCTGGAACCGCAGTGACAAGAGAGGTCGAGTGGGGGAAACCCTGTAACCCGTGGGGATGCTCTACCGTGTAGGGGTCTTTGCGGGACTCTCCCTCTCTGGCTGCCCAAGTATTTCTCAGGTGGATGATCTTCTGATCCAAGGGTCCATCTGCCCCAAACCTCTATAGTCACCCAACAATTTTTGGGTGTCTTGATTAGGTCCAGCACCTTCTAATCTCATCACATCTTTCGGTGCATGTTCGGTATGAGGTCCTTAAGACCACCCTTAAGACCTCCTTTAGAAATTCACTCTCGTCGAGGCCAAGCCTCGACGCCCTTGTTTGTGCAGCAACCCCACCACATAAATCTTTCATCTGATTCAGATCCTGATTCTCCTTCTTCTCCCATCATGGCACAACCCATTGAAGAGAAGAACAACCTTGAACACCAACTTCAACGCCTTAATGATCTCTTTCAGAACTTTGTAAACCCACCACAGCGACCTATGATGCGAGATCACTATAATCCCGCTGCGGTGGCAATCGAATCCCGAGTACGAATGCTAATCGGAGGACCTGATTCTGAACTGAAGCCCAATATGATTCATTCCATACCGAAGTTCCATGGGCTTAACTCTGAGGATCCATTCCAACACATCAAACAACTCAAGCATCTGGCCCAGACCTTCGGGTCAGATGTACAAAATCGGGATATCCTACTCATGAAAATGTTTTCGTTCTCCCTCATGGACAAGGCCGCACATTGGTATCAAACTCAAACCCGTCCGATCAACACATGGGAGGAACTGTAGTCCAAATTTTTGAAAAAATTCTTCCCCGTTGGCCGGACGAATGCCTTGCGCCACCAGATCACTCATTTCACTCAACAACCGGGACAACCTCTTCACGAAGCTTGGGATCGATTCCTAGATCTCATGTGAAAGTGCCCCCATCACGGAGTTCCTAAGTGGGAACAAGTCCAGTCTTTTTACCAGGGACTCCGTGAGGATATTCGTTTATTCGTCAATGCAACGTGCGGAGGAAACATCATGGGTCAACACGAGGACACGGTGTGGGAGATTCTCGAAAACATGTGCGAGAACTCCATAAATAATGACTCCATGGGCTTATTCGACAGGACGAATGCCCGCGCATCGACGAATCTAAGAGGGACACATGAGATGCAGGACCTGTCCACTTCCGTCGACTTGGAACTTATGGCCAGTCGGTTGGACAAGGTTTCTATCATCGAAAAGAAGGTGGACGAGCTAACTCGACATTTGCAGCAAGCCACCTCTGCGCAAGACTCTTTTGCACGACCTCCTCTGGCAAGGGAAACTGTGCAAAACATCTATCACCAACCTACCAAGGGGATGGACCCATATCCACCCCCGTCTGCCTCTCGGACCGGAGTGACCTCCGATCCATTCTACTCGAGTTGGGGGAACTCTGAACCCTCGTATTCTGACTTTCCCGAGGTTCCTCAGAATTGCGAGGACCTCAACACCATCCAGAATGACCCATTCTCCAATACCTACAACCCTGGATGGCGAAATCATCCTAACTTTCAGTGGGCGGGAAATTCTCAAAGACCACCATATCAACCCCGTCCACAAGCCTCTCGTCCATTTCAGCCGCCTCAGCCTCGGCCCAATCCCACCTACCAATCCGGGCAAAACCAGGATCAAATGACTCTTATCCTTCAAGCACTGGCTGACATTCAAAAGACGAATGCGGCAATGCAAAAACAGCGCAAGGACGAGATCACAGAGGTTCGCAACCAACTAGCCCAGATGGCAAATTCCCGCCAACCTGGCACCCTTCCTTCGCAACCTCTGCCCAACCCAAATAACGTGCTAACCCAGAAGCACGTTATGAATCCAAATTCGGGCCAAACACATGTGATTTATCAGGCCCCCGCTACTCCATCACCAGACGGGATGGAGGCTTCAACATCTTATGCGGGATTTCAGCAGCAGCCACCCCTCCTACCTAACCCAAATCAGGCCGGGTTGAACTCTGTAACAACACGTAGTGGTAAAATAACCCAAGACCCACATTATCCAAACCACTCCAAGCCTGATAATAGCCAAGACCCTAGGATAGTTATCCAAGATACTACTGTCCCAGATCAAGAACCTGGACCTATCCTAGAGGAACCAGCTAGGATCCCATTTCCTGAGGCCTTGACCAAAGGAAAAAGAATAACCAAACCCGTGGCTCCCGAGGAGGATCTGGTCAAGCTCTTTGAACAGGTCCAGATAAACATCCCGTTGATGGATGCAATCCGCCACATACCGGCTTACGCAAGATTCTTGAAAGACATATGTACACCTAAACGTAAGCTGCGAACCAAGGATGGGAACCCAATCGTACTGTCAGAGCAAGCCAGCTCTGTCATCTTGAGCAAACTCCCACCCAAGGCTAAAGACCCAGGAACTCCCTTGATTTCTTGTAAAATTGGTGACACCCAATTTGATAGAGCCCTACTAGACCTAGGTGCCTCCATAAATTTAATACCTACATCCCTCCTTGACCACCTTGAAGAATCTGAACTTAAACCCACTGAAGTGACATTGCAGTTAGCCGATCGATCCATCAAGTCACCCAAAGGAATACTCGAGGATGTCATGTTAGGGTACGAGATTTTTATTTTCCAGTGGACTTCATAGTACTGGACATGGATGCACCTAAGAACCCAAGGGACACACCAATCATATTAAGGAGACCCTTTTTGGCCATTGCTAGGGCCAATATAAACTGCGAAGAGGGCCAGATAGAATTAAAATTTGGGAATCAAAATCTGAAGATTGACATTTTCAAGGCCCAACAAGGGATTAATTGCGGGGTTATAGAGGAAATATGTGATGTCAAAGCCATGGTTGATGAACTGCATATAGAGGACAACCTGATTATTCCTGATCAACCACTAGAGAATCAAAAACCGCTAACAGAGGAGTGTGAACATGATCTAGACACACCTATGACTCCTACCATTGCTCCCAATACAAACCCCAAACCACCCGCTGCTGCTGACAATCCTGTCATGGAACTCAAGCCCCTTCCCGAACATCTGAAGTACGTCTTTTTGGATTCAAATCAGACGTTTCCTGTGAATATCAATTCTCGACTCACACCTGACCAGGAACTCCGTTTGATTTCTGTTCTCCAGCAACATCGTAGAGCCATTGGATGGACTTTCGATGATTTGACTGGTATAAGCCCTTCCTACTGCACACATTGAATCTACACAGAAGAAGGCTCACAACCTTCAAGAGAAATGCAAAGACGCCTAAACCCTAACCTACAGGAGGTCGTGAAAAAGGAGATCATAAAGTGGTTAGATGCAGGGATCATCTACCCGATCTCCGACAGTCGTTGGGTGAGTCCAATACAAGTGGTGCCTAAGAAGGCAGGACTTACCATCATCACGACTGAAACCGGAGAAGTCATTCCTACCCGAATAGCTAATTCGTGGAGAGTCTACATTGATTACAGAAGACTCAATTCCTCCACGAAGAAGGATCATTTCCCACTACCGTTTATTGATCAGATCCTCGAGAAACTAGCGGGAAATAGATTCTTCTGCTTTCTTGACGGGTACTCCAGTTACAATCAGGTGGCAATCCATCTAGAGGACCAAGAAAAGACCACATTCACCTGCCCCTTCAGGACGTACACGTTTCAAAGGATGTCGTTCGGTCTCTGCAATGCACCAGCAACTTTTCAGCGGTGCATGCTTGCCATATTCTCAGATATGGCAGGTGATTATCTGGAAGTCTTCATGGATGACTTTTCAGTTTTTGGAGAATCATTTGACGATTGCCTCCAACACTTGGTCCAAATACTCAGGCGGTGCATCGAGGTGAACTTAGTTCTTTCCTGGGAAAAGAGCCATTTCATGGTGCCTGAGGGAATTGTCCTGGGACATTTAATCTCGGAGAAAGGCATCCAAGTGAATCGAGCTAAGGTTAACCTAATTTCCAAGCTCCCTATGCCTAGCTCGACTAAGGACATCTGATTTTTTTTTGGGCACGTTGGTTTCTACCGTCGATTCATCCCTGATTTCTCCAAAATCGCGCGCCCCCTGACCAATCTTCTCTCCAAGGATATGCCTTTCGAAATTTCCAAGGAATGCACTCAAGCATTTGAGATCCTACGTGACCGAGTCACCCAAGCCCCGATCCTACAGTCCCCTGATTGGTCTCAACCCTTTGAGATCATGTGCGATGCATCTGACTTCGCTATAGGAGCGGTTTTGGGGCAAAAAATTGACGGGAAACCTATGGTCATTTACTACGCCAACAAAACACTGGATGAAGCTCAGCGTAACTATACGGTTACTGAGAAAGAGCTGCTGGCCGTAGTATTTGCCCTGGAAAAATTCAGATCATACCTTCTGGGTTCCCGTGTTATCATATACTCGGATCATACAGCTGTGAGGCATCTCCTTGCTAAGAAGGACGCGAAACCTCGATTAATCCGATGGATCTTACTGTTGCAAGAATTTGACCTCGAAATTCGTGACAAGGCGGGAAAGCACAATGTGGTAGCTGATCACTTGTCCCGCCTTCCTTCTGAAATTATTGATCCTTCCGGACCTATTACAAAACATTTCCCTGATGAGCACCTCCTGACTATCAGTGCAAGTCTTCCATGGTTCGCTGATATAGTTAATTACCTGGCATCACATCAGATTCCACCTGATTGGCCGAAGGCCAAAAAGGATAAATTGCGCTCCGATGCCAAGTACTACCTATGGGAAGACCCGTATCTATTCCGCATTGGTGCTGATCAGATAATTCGACGGTGCATCGTGAAAGTGGAAATCAAAGACATACTCTCATTCTGCCATGACCAGGCATGCGGTGGACATTTTTCTGGACATAAAATCGCATCGAAAGTCCTCCAGTGTGGCTTTTTCTGGCCCACAATTTTCAAGGATGCATACGATCACTGTAAGGCATGTTCCCGTTGCCAGACTCTGGGCAACATGAGCCATCGAGACATGATGCCTCTACAGCCGATCTTGGTATGCGAAATTTTTGATATTTGGGGGATTGATTTCATGGGACCCTTTCCGACCTTGGATGGCTTCGAATACATCTTACTCGCAGTTGACTATGTTTCCAAGTGGATAGAAGCCATTCCGACCTGAACCAACAATCATAAAGTCGTTATAAAATTCCTCCATCAAAACATTTTCTCAAGGTTCGGGATTCCGCGTGCTATAATTTCCGACGGAGGGACCCATTTTACAAACGCTCAGTTCAGGTCACTGATGACCAAATTCGGGGTGTCACACCAAATCTCTACTCCTTACCACCCCCAAACTAATGGTCTAGCTAAGCTATCTAACCGAGAGATCAAGAAGATCCTTCAGGTTACTGTTCGACCTGATAGAAAAGATTGGTCTTCTCGACTTCCGGAAGCATTGTGGGCCTATAGGACCGCCCACAAGACCCAATTAGGAATGTCTCCCTTCAGACTAGTGTACGGGAAGGCATGTCACCTCCCCGTCGAGTTGGAGCATAAAGCCTATTAGGCAGTACGGACCTGTAATCTTGACCTTTCTAAGGCTGGAACCCACAGAAGACTTCAAATGAGCGAGATCAATGAATTACGCCGCGACGCGTATGAGAACTCGCGAATTTACAAAGAATGGGTTAAAGCTTTTCACGACAAACACATCTCTAGAAAGGTCTTTCATCCTGGTCAAAAAGTTTCTCTTTGATGCCCGACTAAAATTATTCCCAGGGAAGCTAAGATCCAAGTGGGTCGGACCCTACCTAGTCCGACAAATCTTCGGAAATGGAGCCATTGAAATCAGCCCACTCAGCCACGATTCTGAACCCTTTGTCGTGAACGGTCAGAGACTCAAGCCGTTCATTGACATGACTGATATAGATTTGGCTGAGTCAACCTTTACCCTCCATTCCTCTTGAGCTCATTGCGCCCAGCCGATGGCGTAAAACTCAACGCTTAACGGGAGGCAACCCGTCATTCTTTGAAAAACCCGAAACCTTTTCTGACATCTCTATGCGGAACTCATATTGCACTTTAGGGTTCATCCATTAGCACAGCCAACTTCACCCCAGGTATACCTACCCGAGATTAGAATCGTTCGCAACAAGTCACGTCGACGCATTCACTCACCACACACCTGTCCTAATGCATGAACTAAGCTAAATTCGAACCCACCTAAATTACAATGGGGACATTGCAAGTCTTAGGCATGGGGGGGGGGGGTATGAAAGTGCAAAATGTCAGGAAATTCTTATAAAGAAAGGGTTTCATAAAAAAAAAAAAAGACTTGATAGAGGGGAGGAACAATTCAGGGTCATACAAATGAAAGGAAGAAAAGAGAGCAAAATGACAAAAAGGAGCACAAAAGGAAAATAAAAAGAAATAGTCATTAGTAAAAGATTAAGGGGTTAACTGAAGTTCTAGACCGAATCAAGAAAAAGAAAAGAAAAGTGCTACGGAGATATAACAAGAGGTTAGCAGGAACGCTGGTCTTAGGCCTCTTGGGCTAATATCTTTAGCTTAAAAATTCACGTATCCATTAAAATCTGGATAATCCTCAAGAGGTTGAGGAAAATGCGAAGTTTGAGTATTAGGTCTAAGGCTTAGGAAGTATTCAGCCTCGTTAACTGACCTCCGATTTGTGGGATTCGGTAACCTAAGCACCCCAAATTCACACACAGTCTGGTTCAGTGCACATAAACATCCAAATCACGCGAAAAGCGTTTAATGTTCTGAAAAAGTCACCTAGATTAGGAGCGGTCAATCAACACAAATTGATTTGGACGAGTTCCCGGCGCGGAGAGGCGGGAAATTCCCCTCGAAGATGCGTAACAACATATCGTCTCCTCGGTGCTTGTCTCTTAGGATATTTAAATATCCTACTGGGGGCATGTAAGCACTCTGCTGGTTCAGATACCATGGGCGGCATTATCGCGAAATGTCGATTGCCAGGGTCTGGATTCGGCCACGGAATGCCATGGGTGGGATTATCTCGAAATTTCGAAAGCCAGGGTTCCGGGGGTTGCCATGGGCGGGATTATCTCGAAATCTCGAAAGCCAGGGACCCTTGAGGATTGATGATGGGGACGAGGAATCCGATACAGACAGTGCTGAGAAGCTAATCCGAAGCTAGAAATAAAAAGAAAAGAGAGAGAAAAGCTCTCCAAATAAATAAATCTTCTATCTCTCTCTTACAAAAAAAAATGCACTGTAAACTGAATTTAGGCTAAAAATGTCTCAAGCACGGGTGCTTTAACCGCGGAGTCCAACAAACCCTAGGTTAGTTTTTGTGGGCCGTAGAAACCTTTGCGGAGGACTGAGGCTAAAGCAGAACAGGTCCAGATTTTGGTTGGTACTTGAGTACCTCTAGGCCTATTGTCAGCATTCCTACCTAATCACAAAAGGAGAAGCACTTATCATTGTTGACAGACACTCAGGGTCTAGAATGGAAGTTAAAACTTTGAAATTTTCCTAAGGGACTAGCAAAAGCTAGGCATGGGGGTATGATGAGAGCCTCATCATGAGCCATAACTAGCTCATTTTGACCCAATAAAGAAGATAAAAGCTCCTACATAACCTAGAAGAAGGCTTAACTGAAGGAACAAGTGCTCTGAGAAGAAAGCATGAAATAAAGGTTAAAATTGCAATTTCACCATTGCAGTACATAAACGGGATTTCTCAGAGGCAAAACATAGGTCAAATGATCTAAATGATATAAAAAGTGGGTTGAGTCAATCAGAAATGGGTTTATGTGCAATCTAAGAATTAAATGACACTTGGTAAACCTAAAATAGACCCGCATAAATTAACAAGGTTCCGGTCAGAATAAAAATCAATTAAACCCTCTAAAAATCATGGAAAAACATTCTCTAGGGTTTAGAACACTTAATTTGGCCCTTGGAACCCAGTTTGACCTAGATTAGGGTCCTAGCTCTTCAATTAACCTAATTTGGGTTTTTACGTAAAATGTCTAGCCAAACGAGGTCAAACCTAAAATCCAACTTCACCATTGGATTCCTTAGGTCAAAATTAGGTTTGTACCAAAATTTGGACCTAAGGGGAGGTCATCTTGACCTACTTTGCAATTTAGTACACCCAAAGCATAATTTGGTCCCTATCTTTTGAATATCTTTGCAGAGAGCCCCCTAAGTTTTTTGCCCCCTTTGCAATCCAGTCCTGCCGCCATTGTTAGGGCAGAATCGAGATCCGACGAGGTTTAGAGAGGGATTACTCTCTAATCCCTCAGAGATTCCCTCCCAGAAATGGAAGGGGGATTCTCTGAGGAATTCCCTTCCTTCTAAAGCCAATTACAATCGCTGGTGTGAACCCAATCTCTCGTGTGAACGCACGAGAGATTCGGGTATCCACCCTCTTTCCAACTCCGGCGAGCCGGCGGAGGTGATTGCGCAGTCTCCATGCGCTAGAAGGTTCGGCCAGCGCCTATAAAAGGCTCCCCAGACCCTACCGTAGAACCTAAGCTTGATTTTGACAGAGATCCCCTCCAATTTCCCTCTCTCCCATCTCCGGCCAAAAGACCCACAAGCTCCGGCGACCCCCTCTCCTCCTTCTCGTCGCTCTGCTGCCATACCAGCAGCAGAGTCAACTCCGCCACTTCCTCCCACGTCGCGCCGTACCAAGCGCGCGTGTTCCTGACCTCATCCTCGTCGCTGCTCCCTCCCGCAGGGTCCTTCTTCCCCGATGACAGCAGTTACGCACCGTCCACTCCACTGCCTCCCTTCCTTCCAGATCACCCCAGATACCCTCTCCATCCTCTCCTCTATCTTTTCCCCCTGCTATTTTATCTGATTACCCCCCGACAGTGCCTAACCACCTCCATCGTCCTCGCCTCCGACCGACCTCCGGCGAGCCGCCCACACCACTCCGCCCCTCCACACAGCTCGCCAACCCCCTCGTGAGCTCCGCCTCACCACCAGGAACTCATTCCACCACTCCACTGCCACTCCAGACCCCCACAGTAGCCCCCCGAACAACCCCACACCTCCGGCTACAGGTTGACCTAGGCACGCACGCCTAGGCCGACCTGCAGCCGGCAGCACCGCCCACTGCCTTCGCCGTGCCACGGCGAAAGTTTCTAGCTAATCTGATTGGGCCAATAGGCCGTTCTTGTATGTGACAGGTTGTAGCTCCTGCCGCCATTGACGGTCGAAGCAGCGAGGAGCTTGTAGCAGCTACAGGCACCAGGGCTTCCAGGCTGCAGGTGCAGCAGGTGCACGCAAGTGTTGCGAAGCGACTGAGGCCAGCAAGTCGCGCTGTGAAGCCAGCAGCTGGGGCAATTGCACGACGAGAATTCTAGGGGCGCGCGTGAAAGCAGGACTGACCAGATAGTCCCACATCATGGGATCGCAAAACACAGGTATAGTATAAATTATTTTTGTGTTTTACTCTCATTGCCTCCGTAAGCACAGGGGTGAGGTCCCTCACCTGCCCTCACACCCGCCTCGTCCACGGCTTGACCTCGCGGATCTGGTGGGATCCGACCCGACCCAAACCTTGAGCACTCCTCGCGCACCACCACTTGCCGGTGTGCTTGGTCATGGGTGCGAATCCGACCCGACTACCCGTGTGGCTCTGGGAGAGCGTCCTTGAGTGAATTGCTTGAGAGAGAGAGAGATGCTTGGGTAGAGGGATGGGGGTAGGTTTTGCTTTGGCTGTGGTGTGTGCAGGAAGGAAGAAGCAAAGGAAGCAGCGAGCACTTAGCAGCTGCAGAACAAGAAGAGAAGAAAGAAGAAGAGGCTGTGTAGCCGAAAAAGAAGGAGAAGCTTTCGTAGAGAACCAAAGAGAAGGAAGAAGGAAGGCAAGGCAGAAGAAAGAGAAGAACGAAGAGAGGCCAAGTGAAGACTGCAAAGATCAGAAGAAGAAAGGCAAGGCAGGAGAAGAAATAAGAGAAAAGAAGCAAAGGCAGGAAGAAGAAGCCTGCACAAGACAAGAAGCAAAGGCAGAAAGAGAAAGAAGTGCAAAGGAGAAGAAGAGCAACGAAGAAGAAGAGAGAAAGGAGATTACATTTAAGACGTCTGATACAGAAATCAGACGTCCAATTCTATTTTTCTTTCACAAATCCTTTTTAAAATTCTCTCTTTGAATCAATCCTTTTCAGTTAACAGTTGTATTCTTTGGTTTTAAAAAGTACTGAGCTTGCTCCTCGTGTTCGAACTCGGATACTCTAGTTTTTTGGAGTAATAAAATTCTTTATATTTGTTTAAACGTTTTGTGGGTTATACTACAACGTGATATACTTTAAACCTGCACAAAAACGTGAGAACACCTAGTCAAAAGGAGCATCCTGTAGCTAACAGGAAATGAGTGGGCCTCCCGAGTCTTTCTTCTTAGGTGGCAGGTCAAACAAAATGATTGCACTAGCTTCCTTGGACAATACCACCTTATTGGTCTTCCTCGGTTGTCTCTTGGGTGTACAATATTCTTTAAAGAATTTAGCGACAGTAGGAATGTGATCAATGGCATCAAGGAGGGGAACCTTAATGTGAACATCTTTGAAGATTTTCTTTAAGTCTTTATTGCTTTTGATTCCCTTTATCTTTCCTTTAGGTTCATGCATTAAGGCTTGAGGGAAGGGTAAAGGGATGTCAGTGATCTCAATGATTGATTTCTTTTCCTTAGGTTGCTCCTTTGAAGGGATAGAATAGGAAGAGGAGCTAGCCTGAGAAGTATCATGACCCTCCTACCTACATGATGGGGCTTTTGTAGCTTTTGCACTCCTCAAGGTGACTGCATTTGCATCGGCATCCTGTCTATGAGGTGGGGGAGGAGAAGAAGGGGCAGATTAGGAGGGATTTTACAGTAATGGTGGTTGACTTTGTCCACAACCAGGTGGTGCAGGAGGCCCTTGTAAAATAGCATGTGCCTATCCTTATGGTGCCTGGAACCTAGGCAGGGTGCCCTGGTTCTACACATATTTTGGGTTAGGGACAGGTTGGGAGGGCAAGGCTCCCTATGATCTATGCTCCTGTAACAGCTGATTCTACATATTCTGAATGTTTTGATATGATTCACCATTGTTTTCATGAATTTCAAATTGTCATAATTCGATTGACGCATAGATTCCTTCAATTCTTCTCTCAATGCCTCGAAACAGTCAGGTTACCTTAGAGGGTGATTGGTAGCTTGATGTAGTGGCTGATAAGTAGGATAGGATTGCTGCTAAGACGGGAATGGTTGCTGCCTCGAGTATGTGTTTTGCGCATTCCCGTATTGTTTGGTCTAGTAGTGTGGATCTTGATTTGGTCTCTGTGAGTTACCAGACCAAGAAAAATTAGGATGCTGGAGTCAACCAAGATTATGCATATCAAAATAGGGGTTATTATGTCGGTAACCTAGGATAGCATTGACATCTTCGTACGCCAAGGAATACTCACTAGAATCGTCATGGGGTGTGTAACCCTGATTGTATGGTGCCAAATCCAGATTGTTCATGGTTTCCTGATATACAGGATCTCGAGAAGGTGGAGAAGATGCATCCTGAATGAGCAGATGTATACGAGCAGGAGGGGCTCAGGATGAGAAAGAAGAGTGGGATGCAGCTGAATTGCCAGGAAATCCATGTTGAGCTCGAATCACTTCGTCGAGGTTCTTGTCGAGTAAATCCACCTTATCTAGCTTCTTGGTGATAATGTCCATATCAACTCGAGCAGATTCAACGTAAGCTTCATGGACACTAACTCGTTGCTGTCCAGGTCGCTGGAATTGGTTCATAGATGCGGCATTGATCAAATTCTCTGCTAGGGACTCAAACAGTTCGAATGCACTGTTCTCGTCCTTTGTGAGGAAATTCCCACCACTAGATGCATCAGCTAGGTACTAATGTGTGTCATCCAGCCCATGGTAAAAAACTTGTGCTAGGTGCCATCTGGATACACCATGGTGCAGGCATTTCCTAAGAAGGGCATGATTTGTCCTAGGCGTCATGCAATTTCTCCCCTTGGCCTTGGGAGAAAGTCATAATTGTACGCCTCATTGCATTTGTTCGACCGATCGAGAAGACCTTTTGGAGGAAAGTCATAGAAGTCCTATAGTTGTTCTCCACGTGGTGGATGCTGCATCCTGTCCAAGGTAGAAGGCCACCTCTTAAGGTCAACGCAAACTCGGACGGATGCATCTGACGTTCCCTATATGCTACCTTTCCAGGCCGGCAGGCCACCTCTTAAGGTTGGCGTGAACTCAGACGAACACATTCAATGTTCCTTGTATTGCCACCTCTCTAGACCGGCAGGCCACCTCCTAAGGTCGACGTGAGCTCAGACAAACGCATCCAACGTTCCCCATATGCCACTTCTTCAGGCCAAAAAGCCACCTCTTAAGGTCGGCGTGAACTCGGACGGATGCGTCCAACGTTCCTTGTAATGCCTCCTCGCTAGATTGGCATGAACTCGGATAGACGCGTCCGACGTTCCTTGTATTGTCACCTCTCCAAGCAGGCAAGCCACCTCTTAAGGTCAATGCTAACTCGGACAGACGTGTCCAACGTTCCTTGTATTGCCGCCCCTCTAGGCTGACAGGCCACCTCTTAAGGACGGCATGAACTCGGACGAACGCGGCCGACGTTCCCCATATGCTGCCTCTCCAGGCGGCAAGCCACCTCTTAAGGTGGGTGCAACCTCAGACAGATGCATCTGACGCTCCCTATATGCCACCTCTTCAGGTCAATGCGAACTCGGGCCGACCCGCCCGATGTTCCCTCACACCGCCACCTATTCCAGCTGGCAAGTCACATCTCTAGGTTGGCTAGGGCTCAAATGGATCCATCCGGCAATCCTAAAGATTGCCTCCTTTTAAGGACAGCAATGCCGATCCTAACGACTAGCGAAAATTCAAAGCAAAGGTACTCACGCCCTGCCTATCGGTTGCTAGAATGCTGTCCTTGGAGAACAGCGGAACTAAGGCTCCTACGACCCACGTTCCAGCAACTATGATGCCAGCTCCTCGGGCCAGTAAGGACTTAGGCCCATGTGCCCTAAAGTTCCACTCACCACCCACTGGCAAAGTTTCAGTAACTTCACCCTTAGTGGCATTTTCCCACCAAAGCACATGGTAGGCGTTTAGGCCACCCCACCAAATGACCACCATGTCGGCCGCCAAGGCCAATAGGAATCGGGACCCATGCGCTCCGCATTCCAGACAACACAAGCCCTAAGCCCCACATGCCAATCACATGATGCGAGCTTGGGCTCCTACAACCCAAGCCCTGCCTGGCGTGCCTTTGAACTTCTAGCATAAGGAATCCGAGCGCCAGCTCTTGGCTCTCATTCCCACCCTCTGAGGAAGGCTCTAGGTGGTGGTCACCTTCTAGGGTCGATTGATGGTCCAATTCTCAACACAGTTAATTAAGGTTATCAGGCTTAATTAATCACGTAAGGAAATGACTTAGGTTAACTTTAATTAATTAAATCATTATTATTGATTGTAGTATAGGGTCAAGCTAACCTAACATTTTAAATTTAATTCTTTTTAACTGGTTGAGTCCAAGTCGTTCACTAAGAAGCATAATCATAATTTTATTTCACCACTCTTATTCTAATGCATAATTTATTAATTACCTAATTAATCAGATCAATAATAACAACGTATATTAGGCACATGAATAATTGCACACGAATTTAAACTCAAAAGTTTGCAACTATTCCATTAATAAGAAACAAGTGTACATGAATGATTTTCAATAAATAACAAGGAGAAGAATGATTATTACAAAGTAAGGCATAAAAGATTGTTTATAAGTGAATACAAATGCTTCTTATTCAATATAAATCTCAAACTCTCTTCTCAGCTCACAACATTCAATCAGACGTCTGATAAAAAGATTGGATGACCTAAAAATTAATATTAGACTTTTGATGTGTATGTTAGATGTCTCTCCTCTTTTTTTTTTTTTATTCTTTCAGTTAATCTCTCTTGAATCCTTTCTCTATTATCTACTATTTTCTTCTCTTAGATCTCTTCTCTCTTTCTTAAGCTCTTCACTTTTCCTTCACTTGCCTTTACTATGCATACTTTTCTACCACACTTAGTCGAATTTGCTTCAACCTCCAACCCATGTTCTCTTCTCTACTTAACAAAAGGTGTGTTATGGGCAGCATGGGCTTTTCGAGGAACACAACGCCCACTAGGGGCGGGACCAAACCCTACCAAGCCCATGCCTAGTTTATTTTAGGTGGATTTTTATAAATTTTTGCTCATACACAGTCTCCGACCCATTCCAGGCCCACACGCTCGCTCACCTGGGCCCACGCACACAAGTGTGTGCTCACACCTGCACACACTCACGTGCACATGCACGGAGATACGCTCAGATCATATGAATGCTCATTTAGTTGCGCCCTGCGCTGACGACCAGCGGGTCGCTGTGCCTTTTTGCTTTTATAACAATGCGCTCGCCTGCACTTTCCCGATGTGAAACTATCCAACGCAACTTCTTCTTGACATGCAACTGCTTCTGGCCAGATCTTCAATTGATGATCTAATCAACTCTGATGCCAAAATCGAGTGAGATAAAGCTCGATGGAAAGCCCTAGGCATCTTCTATCCAATTTAGTCACCAATTCGATGAATAGATCATGTTTGATCCACCGATTCGAAGGATGAACATGGTTGTCATGCTACGTACAGAATAAGCTCAGAGAAGGCATTCTCAGGTCAAATGACCGGCAGAAGAATTAATTCCCTAATTGAGGGTCTAGGTAGCTTCAAAGAGGTATTCCGTAGGGATTACAAGAGGAAGAGAGACCTAGGAAGCTCGAGAAAACTTCAGAAGATTCATAGCTTTGATTTGGAGGTTATGTCACGACCCGATCCTAGATCCCTACAGGACCCGAGACCGGCTCGCCTCGACTAATCCCAAGACTCAGTCGTCCAACGAAAAATAACCAAATAACATGCATCAATCCACAACCACACAAGTAATGTAACTAAGCAGAAAGACATTGGCAACAAAGGAGAAACAGAACTGTAATACTAAAATATTACATGCCTTCAAGAGCAGAAATACAGCCATCACAACCAAAAACTAGTACATAGATGATAGAGAATATAGCGGAAAAGTATTAGAAAGTGTAACCATAGAAACTCACTAGCAGCAGAAACTACAGCTGGGCTCGACTAGGCCCAGCATCCTCAGCAACCGGTGACCTGGGTTGCTAAAATTCCTGACCTGTACAAGGTTATACATCTGGAGTCAGCTAACGCTGAGTAGAGTGGTGGCTAAAACATAAAATGCATTTAACAAGTAGCTTAACATATTACTTTCCAGTTCCAATTATCTTTAATGGTTTGCTGTGTAGAGATCTCTAATCAGGATCCATTACATTACTTAATCTTCTTGTTCCCTAAAGGAACGATCTTGCTTGCAATTTTCCCGTGATGCAGGATGCACACGTGGCACTCTCCTGGCCAGGAGAGTCCCTCTGTGGTATTCCCACACCTAGTCTACCACCCCGAGGTCATGGTTGATGGAGAGAGTTTCACTTATTTATGATAGCAATAGAAGGATATGTCGTTGTAATTAATGTGGTGGAAATATCTCAATCAAAGATTAACATAGATATGAATTTAAACCATGAGAAGGATGTCGCATCCACAGGGAGGAATAGACCAATAAATTCACAAAATATTTTTTTTTCCTATGTACTTATTCAATCACGTGCACAATCCGTGTTCAAATCTGATGCGAAACAAGTCAAAAAGAAGGAACACGTAATTATTTAGAAATGCAGGGCTATGAATGTAATTTTCCTTTCATGAAATAACTTGTACTTGCATGTAACATAGTTGTATTTCAAGACATGGGGCTTTCTCTTTTAGGTCATGTGAGTGTATGGATGAGATCATATGCATTTATCAACATCACCATTTAAGAGTTAAGTGCATGAAAGAAATACTATAACATGTAAGGGCATGCATGCAATTTCACTCAAATATATTAATCCACTAAATAATGCAATAGGGTTTTTGGCAATGGCAAGGATTGTAAATTCTAATGTCACCAAAAACAGAGGAAATTTCCTCTCTCCTCTTTGTGCGCGTGAAGGCTTGGTGGCAGGCCGACCGAGGCTTGCCGGTGGTGCGTGGGAGAGAGGTGATCGTGACGACGGGGGAAGCATAGCCGGAGATGGTGGGTGGCGGTCAGCCAGAGAGCTTGACGCTGGCCAAGCTTGTTGCAGGAAGCTGTCGCTGCTGCTGCTATCGCATGCGTGCGCGGCGACCTGCTGACTATTGGTCGCGCGAGGGGTGCGCTGCGCAAGGCCGCTGCTGGGCAGGCTGGAGGCTCGCGCTACTGCTACAGAGAAGTGGAGGAGGAAGAAGATGGAGAGGCACAGGCGCGGTGTGGTCTGCAGTGCGGGCGCGGGCACTAGTGCTACTGAAGGCTGGCGTGCAAGGGTGCTGGAGGGGGCGGTGAGAGCTCTAGAGGGCGCGCTGGATGTTGGGCGCAGCACCTGCGGGCGGCTGCTGCCTGCAGTGAGGGAAGTCTCTAATGCTGCTAGGAGCGCTGGTGGCTGCGCAAGGGAGTTGGGCACGCAAGGGCGCTGGTGGAGGCGTTGGGCGCGCAGGAGTACTAGAGGGTGCAGTGCCTGCGAGCGCCTGGCAGTAGCGGTGGAGGGCGATGGCGTGGTGCGGTGCAGGCTGGAAGGGCGCTTGGCAATAGAGTGGGGGTGGGTGCGGCGCCTGTGGGCGGTTGCAGGTGCAGCGCCTGCAGGATGCGCAAGGGCAGGCGGTGGAGGGCACTTGGTGAGGACGCTGGAGGGGGCGCGTGAGGCAGGCTGTGGGGGCGTTGGTGCACAGTGCGCGCTGGTTGCACAGTGCATGCAATCTTCGATGGATGCCCCAAGCCCCTCCGCCTCTCGCTCTATATCTCCTCTCTTCCGCCCTTCAAGGGATTTTCAAAATCCTTTTCTAAATATGGCTTCATTCGTTGAGGGAGGACAACCGTAGGATGAGGGAGATGTTGAGGCGTTTGTTGGGGGAAATTTATCCCCCCTCCTTGTTCTTTTCCAAGATCATTCCTACAACAACAAAACATAAAATAATTACATACTAAGTTATAAAATGTGATAAAATAGATAAAAACTCAAGTAATGATGCATTCACTTATTTAATGACCTAATGTGATTATTAACAAACATACTATGTTAGAATTGAAGTACTTAGGTGTAACAATAGTTCAATAAAATGGACTCATCAATGGTCGTGACGTAGCGGTGACTACGGCACACGTAATAAGCGCGCAGATAGCTACCCCGCACGGGCATGCGGTCAGTCGTTTCCGCTAGCGGATATGCCCAAATGTAGAGTATGGAACAGCACAGGGCCTTGCCCTCTCAGAACAGAACAAGGGTCTCGCCCCTCCACAGTCCGCGTACCCTCGTCCAACTATCCCGGTTTGCCCAACGGGTTAACAAGAGTCGGTGTAGGGTGGCCATGCCTAACCCTGGGCCCCCTGGGGCGGCTAGCTCCCCCCTACACTAAGTAGCTCACCTTGGTACCATGTATGCGAGGGCCAACAGGAGTCGACGTAGAGTGGCCAAACTCACCCTGGGCCTCAACCCAAGGGTGACTAGCTCCCCTCTACACTACAAGAGATAGTGGCTCTCTTCAGCACTACGTATGCGAAGGTCAGCTCACTTCCCTTAACGGTCGCCCATGGGCGACAATTCCAAAACCATCCGGTTCTCCGTGTTACGGTATTCTTGTCTCGTTCTACATTCCCCGTAGGGTTTGTACATGAATTTCTCTATATCCGGTTTGATATATATACAGAACAGGCAGCTCAATCACAATACAGGTTTATTCATAATGTGGTCCATTCCAGATAATACAAACAGCTCATGTTTTACTCAATCATTCACATGCATTTTTCTCTAGCCCTAGTGTTCATGTCACAACCTAGGGTTCAATTGAGTAGATGTATTCTAGAGCATACGTTTATTTCTTCCTAGGATTCATCTCACATCCTAAGTTTTAACTAATTCCTACATTTTATTAAGTTGGAGATTTATAGTCAGAACCACTCTACTAGGATAACCGGGTGGAATGGGGACTTCTACAGTAGCTCCCGACATTTCCACAGGTCCCATACACCTGACGAACTGGAGACCTAAAACATGGATTGACAGGTCAAAAAGGGTTTCAGATGATACAGACAAGGTACCATTACGTGAAGAAATTCATATGGAAAACGAAGACATTTTGTTTACGAAAAATCGACATCGTTTGGGCCTTGTACAGGCCTAAAAACATAAGGTCTGATGGGAATCAGACCTCCGGGAGAGGTCCCAGATGTCTTAAACTAACTCGCAGGCATACCTCTCTCGGGGCGCCTCTATTGAACATCTGGAATGCAGTGCCGATGTCCGAAGGTTCCGTCAGACATCTGAAACTGCCTCGATCCTCGCTCTGATGTGCCTCCCAACCTCTGACATATGCGCGTGCATTGTCAGGACTTGGTAGAGAAAATACGGGAAAAACATAAATCTCTACCAGACGTCTCATCCCACCTTCGGACGTCCGCCTCGACGTTTGGAGGCCACTCCGGACATCTGATTTCGCGAAAAAAATGACTTCCGTGGAACCACTCTAAGCTTCCCTCGCCGCAGAAAATGAAGCATAGCAACACGGTGCCCTCCGCTCTCATGCTCAGACCCAAGATCTGCTCTCCGCTTGCTCTCTCTCCCTCTCTAGCTCAGCTATGAAGGTGTGAAACGAAGAGGAGGAGGAGGGGGGCTTATAGAGGGAGAGGAGGTGAGGGGAAGGGCACTGGCAAGGGAGTGGTGTGGAGTAGGCATCGCAGGGAGGGGAGAGGCGGTGAGGGGAAAGATGTGGTGTGCGTACGGTACGTGCGGAAAAGAAGGGTACTTTCAAACATCTGGCTCTCTCTCCAGATGTCTAGGGAACACTCTAGACGTCTTAAGCTACCAAAAGGTGACGGATCGTTTCCGGTTAAAACACTGATTCAAGCTCAAATTAGTCCAGCAAATAGTTTAAACCATCTAGATTCCATCTGAATTGCATTAGAAGATTATAAGCAATTGTTCTGGGTAGGATTCGAGTTCAAAAATCGACGAAAAGGCTCAAGAATAGTGTTGGGTTTCAAATAAACCCAAACAAGACAAAAGTTGAAATCTCTGACAAACGTCAATAAAATCCAATCAAATCAAGTCTAAACACTTCTAAATTAATCCAAAAACTTAATCAGCCCGTTAAATCAAAGAATAAAACCTGAATTCCTCAAGTTTAGACCAAGGTTGACCTTCGGAGCTCAAAAGTTGACTTTCTAACTGAGAGCTCGCAAATTCAAATGAAAGACCTAATTTGACCTAATTCAACCTCAGGAAATGATTCCACACCTCAAAATCAGGTTTTGAGCACTCCTTGAGTGCTCTCAAACTTCGCCACCTGAGATCAAAAGGTGATGAGTTCGATAGATGTTTCCAAAGGTTCTCAGACCTAATCAACACCTAGAATAGGTTCTCTAGGGTCTATTAGTGCTTCAGTACTAGTTTCTATGCTCTAATCCTATGTAGTAAAGCTTCTCCAACTCTACTAGAGTTGGAGAAGATGAGACTCAACGGAGAGGAATCCTCATTGAAACAAAAACTTAATTGTTGATTCCTATTTCTATGATCACAGAAAATTGATCTGGAACTTCTGAGAAAGTTCTAAAGGCTGAAGCTCGATTTTGGTTCACCGGACCTCGCCGGAGCTTCGGTGAACATCGCTTGAATCGGTTGGAGATTAATCCTCCATCAAAAAGACCAAAAGTGGACTCAAATGACTCCTGAGATCTCAAGGAACCTCAGGATCATGTCAATTGATCCAATTATAGATCAAATACACGGATTGATCATTGAATTCATTAAAAGCATCTATTGAGTTCGCCTGAACTCAATAGTGACCCTCTCACTCAATTGAGTGAGGGGAAAGACCCATGGGAGTTTGGTGAAGATGTGTGAGTGATCAATTAGGTGGAAGAACTCCACCTAAGCCGTCATTGACAGCGAGTTCAGGAGGTTGAGGGGAATTAGGAGTTTGCTGTGTGATTGTTAATTTGATTAATTAAGAGGTAGATCGAGGCCTTGAATTGATGATAAAGTGATGAAGGGCCCCTAGTGGCTATGAACTACGCCAGAGAGCTCCACCATAGACAACGGAAGTCTCCGGTGAAGGTGGAATGGGATTAGGCGATTAGATGATAGAATTGAGGGGAAAGAAGATGAAAAATGATCGTGGCTAGGAAAGAAAGGTGATCAAGTGGTAAAAGATGTGAATCGAAGTCCTATGAGGCCGGGGTTAGCCTCACTGGAGTTGGGGAAGAAGAAGATTACATCTAAGATTAAGCTAATCTAACTATCTAATTCTACTATAGACTAAGAACTACACTACTCTACAATTACCTGGACGAAGAGGAAGGGATCTCCGTCGATGGCACATAACAGAGGACGAAATCTGATGATCGAATCAAACTCTGGAGAGAAAGGAAGCAGAGTAGAAGGGAAGATGGTACACTCTCAAGCTCTGTCACAGCTGCTAGAGAGGAAGAGGGGTTGAGAGAGGCAAACACCTTTGCTAGAGTCACCCCAAAATGGGGGTGAGAGGTCGCCGAAGGGGGAGGGAATAGCCTATCATCGATCTACGGTTGGGGAAGAGGGAAGGGAGATGACCCTTGTAATCGGAGAGGTAGGGGGTATTTATAGGTGGAGAAGGTGGCCAAGCAGGAAGAACCTGGACGGATACATGGCTAGATGCATCCTAAATCACCAGTGTTGTCTCCGACACCAGTGAGGTTAGTCACCTAGTCTAATTAGGATTAGAGGTTAATCCAGACCATCAGATGTGAAGGTGGAGGTGAGTAGAAGACTAGCAGCAATGCAGAGAAGTTCTAACTTCAGATCGTAGGTGATCGAGAGATACGGTCACTGGACCTCCTCGGCCATCCGTAGCTGAGGAAGAAGATGAAGAAGACGATGGATAAGTGTTCACAAGGGTATTTTTGTAATAAAAGGACGTAAATGAAAATAATCAAGGACTCAATTGAAATGAAAGCTAAGGACCTAAACGTAAATAGTGAGTTTCAAGGCTTATTTTAATTTATTTCTTTTTTAATTTTTTATATGTTATTATAAATTAGGTAAACATTATATTTATGCCTTGAAATTACATTTTCTCCCTTTTTGGCTATATTATTCAATGATTAATTTGCCTAACTTAATTAAATACCTAGGTCATAATATTAATTAAGTTAGTTTAAATAGTAAATAACTAGCTAAATGGTTATTAATTGAGTCCAATTTATTAATTAAATTACTATTAAGATTAATTAATATTTAATTTAGTATTTTTAACTTATTTTAGGGTCCTTAGTGATGGGAACACCATCATAGGCCCTAACTAACCCATTTTAGTCTAAAATAAAAGATAAACGCTCCTATATATGCATCAGAAGGTCTTATATGCATAATGTTCTATTTTGAGAAGAAGATAAGAAACCAGGGCTATTTCTGTAATTTTAATATCATTTCATGAACACAGAATAACCAAGGGATTAGCTAAGGGTTAACTAAAGTCAAATTAGTGGGTTCATGCAGACAGAAATGGATTTTCACTCATTTTTAGAATAATTAACAATCCAAAACCCTAATTTCAAACCCACTTAATTAATAGAGGTTTTGGTCAAAATAAAATTCACCTAAATCTTCTAAAATTTATAGAAAAATATTCTATAAGGTTTGGTATCCTTAATTTGACCATCTGAACCCATTTTAACCTAAAATAGAGTCTCAGATAGGAAATTACCCTAATTTAGGTTTCTGTGTAAATTACCCAATCAAAATTGGCCAAAACCAAAATCCGACTTCACCATCAAATTCCTTGTATCTAAATTAGGTTTTTACCAAAATTTGGGCTTAATCAAAGATCATTTCGACCTAATTTGCATTTTGATCCATTCAGACTCTTTCTTTCTCACATACACTCCCAACTTTCGAAAATCCTTACAAAGAGCCCCCTAACCTCATTTTATTCTTTGCATTTGGGTCCCTATTACTATGGAAGGTGTGAACCCACACAGTCGAGCTCTCAATCAGAGATTCTCCCTGATTACTTGGCCAATTCCTTCCAAACTCGGAAGGGACAACCCTGAGGAGATCCCTGATTGATTAAACCTAATCCAAAACTCCAAATCCATCTAGATCGCTCATGTGAATCCAAGGATTTCGAGAATCCTTCTTCCTAAAAAATCTACCCTTTCAAGCTTATTTCTAAAATTGGGAGCTTGCTTAAAGGCCTACAAAAGACCCTCATGGACAACCTTACCTCCTAAGCGAGTTTTTGGGCCACAAATCTCTTCTCTTCTCCCTCTTCAGCCTTTGCCAAGCTTCACTCCAGCGATCCTCTACCTTCGACTCCCTCACTGGCAGCCACATACAATAGGCGGTCATATCTTTTTCCCCTCTTCATTCCACATCACTCAATACCGGCGCGGTGCTCTCTGGTCCCCTCCTCGTCGTTGTCCCCCCTCCGAGAGCATTCTCCTTCTCTGACGCTGGCTCATTACAGTTGATGCCTTCTCCACATCCTCTTCATCCGCTAGTTACTTTCTTCGACTCCTCTGCATCGACTGATCATCACAGCATCTCCAGACTTCGGTTACGCTCACGAATCCACCCGTTCCACCGTCATCTTCCAACTTGTCGGCATACCTCTGGTGATCTCGACAGCACACCACACTCCACTAACTCGTCCGCTACCACTTCCTACACCTTCGCCGTGTCCATGAGAGCAAAACCCCTCAAGAAATTGAGGGGATTGCTGCGTAAATTGCTACACCATCATCTTTCAACTCGCCAGTGTACCTACGGCGATCTCGACAGCACGCCACCGCCACCACCACCACCCTCGCTGCACTCGCGCGACACTCCTGAGCACTTCTGACGTGGCCGCAAGGCCCTTTTTCATCTTTGTAGGTGTTCGTGGTCCACCGCCATTGACGAGCTTCTTCGCGCCACCTAGGGTGCCAGATGATAACGTCATCATCAGCCATATCTAGCTTTATTTATTCATATTCCATCATTAAATGCTCCTACATAACCATCAGAAGGCCATAATTCATTGCAAATCCTTTCTGAGAGAAATGCATGAAACCAGGGTTAAACTGTAATTTTATCATCATATCATGAATGCAGAATAACCGCAAGTTTCTTTAGGGGTTAATTAAGGGTCAAATGATCTTAAGAGTCTAAGTGGGTTAGTATAGACAGAAAAGGGTTTTCGCGTGTTTTAAGAATTAAATGACTTCTAAAACCCTAAAAACATACCTACTTAATTAACTGAGGATTTGGTTAGGATAAAATTTACCTAAACCCTCTAAAATTCATAGAAAAATATTCCCTAAGGTTTGGTACCTTCAATTTGACCATCAGAACCCGTCTTGACCCAAAATAGTCCTAGACAGACATTTGCCTTAATTTAGATTTTTGCATAAATTATCCAGTCAAACAAGGTCAAAACTAAAATATAACTTCACCATTGAATTCCTTAGGTCCAAATTAGGTTTATACCAAAATTTGGGCCAAATCTGAGATTGTTTCGAACTAGTTTGCACTTTGGTCCAGTTTGACTTTCTTATCTCTAATAGCCCCTCAGCTTTTGAATTCCTCACAAAAAACCCCCCAACTTCTTTGTCTTCTTCACAAATAGGTCCCTGCCACCCTCAACTCCTAATCCTAAAGCTCCGGCGACCTTCCAATGGGAAGATCTCCCTGATTTCTCGCTCAATCCCTTCCAAAATTAGAAGGGAGATTCCTTGAGGAGTCCTCTTTCCAATGCATTCATTCTTGAGCCCAACAACCTTTCCAATCTCCCATGCGAACGCATGAGAGATTCGGGTATCATTAGGTTTCCGACTCTGGTGAGCCTTGCAAGCTTGGGAAGCTTGCTTCCCAAGCTCTAACCACTCCCTGAGGCCTATAAAAGAAACCCCAGGGCTTGCCCATTCTCCTCTGCTAGTTTTGGGGCCACAAATCTCTTCAAAACTCCACCTCCAACCCTCCTCTGACTTAGCTCCGGCGGACCTCTTCCCCGTAGTCCTATAGCCAGCCAACGAACAAATTGGACAGGCCCCTTCCTCACCTTCGTCCACACCTGGTGTGCCAAAGCCAGGGCCATCTTCCCCATTCTTCACCGCTGTCCCCCACGTAGAGGATTCACCTTCCCCACGTCTGGCCATCACACCAATGTAGGTTTTTTACCCCCTTCAACCATTAGATTAGGTTCCTTAGCATCCTTTCTTCCCCGACTCTCTTTCCCACTCTTTATTCTTCAAATCTGACCACCGATGACACCGTTCACCTTCATCCCCTCCATCTCTGGTGACCACTCCAGTGAGGGTTCCCGTCAACCACACACGTCCATCCCCCTCGCCAACTAATCCACAAGCTCCGCCGTACTCCCCTCATCTAAAGCCCTAACCTATCGCACTCCATCGTCCACCCAAAACGCCCACCGAGTAACCCACCTATCACGCGACCAACTCCGTCACCGACTGACCACCTCTGTGCACCAAACTCCACGAAACCATCGCCACCACATTCCACGACTCACGGCGACTCTCCTAAAGTGCTTTAACATGGCCGAGAGGCTTTATTATTGATTTGTAGGTACAAGTCAACTCCGCCATTGAATTGCAAGTTTCAAGCTTGCTCGAAGCTCACTCCAGCGCTTGATGGTTCCAGGTGTAACCTCCAGACTACGCGGAACCCTTTCAAGTTCACTTCTAAGCAGTTAATTGGAGGAGGCTACATCCTCTTCACCTTCAATTGAGCAATGAAGCAACTAAGGTTGCTGCTGCCAGCTGCACGAGGAAAACAGTTGTGAGATTAGTCCCACATTGGGCACAGAAAGATGTGTAGAGGTGCATAAGAGGTTTTTCTACATAAGGCTTACTGCGTCAAGACCACAGGGGGGTGAGGTCCCCCACACACCCCACTCACACCTCGCCCGTGACACTGTTCCACATGGGCCTGGTTCGATTACCCACCTAAACCTATACACTCCTCGGTCATTACACCACGCCGGTGACCCTAGACCTAGGTATGCGATAACCCGATTACCTGATTGAGCTGGTTATTTAGGAAAGAGGGAAACCCAGAGAGAGAAAGCAAGAGAGAGCAGGGGAGGGTGGGTTTTGCTCTCTTGAGAGTTGGTTAAACACTTAGCCGCTGGAGGGATTGCCTCCCTCTGTGCGTGAAGAACAAAAGATAAGGAAGAAAGAAGGAAGAAGGCCTGGGCAGTAGAAAGAAAGAAGAGAAGAGACAGAAGCCAAAGAGAGAAAGAAAGAAGAAGCCAAAGAAGAAGAAGAATAGCAGAAGCAAACAAGAAGAGGAATCTCTGTAGTAACACATTAAGCGTCTAATTTACAGTCTGAGTCATTAGTTGTTCACTTAGTTCTATTTGAGTAAATGCTATATATGGTAGACTAATAATTGGTGATCCAAATCACCATTATTTTGTCTAGAATTCTTTTTACCTCTTTATATACTCATGTGCTACATTGCATATTAGATTTTGAGTAATAAATTATGCTCATTTACATTAATTGCTGAAATTAGTGCGTGAATTCCTATTTGATCCCAGCGAACGACCTCAGACTTTCATTCAAGTTATAAATCTTATTTGTTTTTCGCACTGATTCGAACTGTACTACAACGCGACGATCTTAAAACCCGTTTCAGAGCGATTAACTGTGCCTAGCTTCAACACGTGCTTCCTCGCATCCACCTCTAGGTCACACAGAAGCCTTCTAGGAACACACTTGAAAAGATGATTTTCGCTTTCGTTGTTTTGCACATAAAATGTCATGTTGTAGTATGCAAGTGGTGGAAAACTGCTAATCAAAACAATAAAAATTAACCACTCGAAAGAGCGGATCGTATCCACAAAGAGGCAATGGCTTATTACAACTCGCAAGGTTCGAAAACTAATGTTCACAAATGAAATCGTAGAAAGTTGATGCCAAAGCCCCTCTCAAATGAGGCACATAGAGCTCACATATGCTAATAAAGTAATTAAGGAAAGGAGGGAGGTTATCTTCACAAAATAGCCAACATTATAATATTCATTAAATGAGAAAAATAAGTTAGACAATGGCATGGAATGCTAAATAGAAATACAACCCGAAACTGGAGATTTCTTCCCCATGACCATGTGTAAGGAAGAGGGAATGGCTGGAGGTGTGAAGCTGGGAGGAGAATCTCTAGATGAAGGGCTCCACAATGGCAGTCGCGGCAAAGTGCAGGGCGACCCGAGGTGACCGGACGGAGCTACGATGGAGGTGGGTTCTGGTGGCTACTGCTACTGCATGTGCATGGCTAGGTGGTGCGTGTGTCTGCTAGCCGCGCGAGGAAGTGCGGCATACGGAGGAGAAGGCGCTAGCCACTCGTGGAGCGCAAAAAGGTGGTGTGCACCGAGGGGAGCTACTGGAGGTAGCGCGGGGTGGGCTCCTAGAGAGGGGGCGGACGCACTGGAGGCGACTGCTGCGAGTGTGCCGTGGAGATGAGGGGCAGCGCAGTGCTGCTGGAGGCGAGGAGGGCACAAGGAGGATACGCGTGCTACCTACTACTTGAGCTGGAGGTGTGCGCAGGCGGTGAGAGCGGTGATGCGCACAGGGAATGCCAACACTGGAAGTGGCGATGGCGTGCGCGAAGATGGAGATGATGGCAGTGGCGAAAGAGCACTAGTGATGGTGGTGCGGCGAGGTGGTTTGGATTGTTTTTGGTGGAAGGGAAAACAAAGGGAAAGGAAGAAGAAGAAGCGATGGAAAAGTGAAGATGGAGGTGGTTCTATGGGGCTTCAAACGTCTGGGAACATTCCCAGACTTCTTAAACGTGCATGGATGGCTGCTGGTGTGCGGCTGCAGTAGTGTTGACGGTGGATAGGGGAGGATGGATAGTGGTGAAGCACGGTGATGATTTCGTGGCCGTCAGAGGCACACTCGCACGGTGATGGCTGAGCTCGCCGGATTGGCGCGGTGGTCTATCACCGCACTGGCCCACGGTGTGGTGATGCTCGACCTTGGAGATGCATGGTGGTGGTGATGGAGGTAAGCTCGAATCTCTTCACGGTGGTGGAGTCAGGGCAGAGTCTCCTCGAGCACGGTAGTAGCTCCCCCTCTCTTGTAGCCGTCTGCATGGATTTGAAATGGAGAGGCAAGAGCAGATCCACTTCTCACTCTCCTCCTTGACTGCCATCTTCAATGGCTCGCAGCTAGCAACTAGAAGGCGATGTATTCCCTGCAGAGGAGAGAATAAAAATGAATAATAAAAAGATTGGTTTATTTATGTACAAACCCTCACATAAAATATTAATTCTAATACATGAATATAATGCAACCTAAAGACTAATGCATGTTATTCTAATGCATGTTAAATAATTTATATAAGAATGTCATGCATACAAGCAAATATATATAAACTAAATTATTTATATCTTAATGTATGCTATGTATACGCTAATATTAATCTAATGCCTAGGCACTTAAGTAACTAATTAGCCCACAAATATGGGCTTATCAACACTCAGGTCGTCAATTGGAGGAGTCACCCTCTCCTTCGATTGCAATCAAGAACTTCAGAAGCTGCTGCAACGTGCGAAGGACAGTAGGGACTTTAGTCCCACATCAGTGCTTGATGAGCTCTTTGCAAAGCATTAGAGGGATTTCTACTTACGACCCCTCGCCCAGTACAAGAGGGGTTGGGTCCCTCCTCACGCCTTCTTCACTCCTCGACTACCACTCACACCCGGTAGCCTTGGTCCCCTTCTCAGATCCGTATACCTACCTGGATACCCGACTATTGACCCGATTACACAGGTCCAAGAGAGAAGAGAAGACAGGGGGGGTTTGCCTCTCTCTCTAACTCTCAACACTTAAAAGAATTTCAGAGGCTTTGCGCCTCTATTATGCGTGGTTGCTAAGTCTCTCTCCGGAGGCTCAAGGAGAAGAAGAGAAGGCTCTATCTAAGGAGCCTTGTGCTGTGTTGTGCCTCTCTCTCGAGGTTTTAAGGAAGAAGAGGCCTTTGCCTCTCTGTTGAAGCTGCTCCTCCTGAACACTTAAGCCGTCTGGGGCTTATTTCTGTTGTCTGATTTTTTAGGCATTTCATTATGTGGTTGAGCTTATTATTCATATATTTGAGTATTTGTGAGATTTAAACTTAAAGGGTAATTTGGTGACTCAAATCATCATTTTACCCTAATCTTTTTGCACATTGATATTTGGATCTATTGATATATTATTATGAATTGTTCTTCTGATCTTAATTGCTTATATTTTGCTTAGAATTGTGATATGTGAGATTGAATTGCCATTATTGCTCCCAGTGAACAACCTCGTACTTGCGAGTTATAAATTTTAAGTGTTTTCGAGCAATTTTGACTTGCTATGATGACTACATCCTTTAAAACATCGATTTCACCCCGATAAACACTTAGTAATTTAACCCCTATAGTATAATTAACCCTGTAATAAGTATATTCTTTGCTAATTAACTAGGAAAACTAGTTAATTATAGATAATTAGGAGCCATTATGAGTCTCTCATCACCAACCAATGCAAAAATCCCCCTGTGCTGGCCTTGTCTATGGGCATAGCCAGGCGGGCAAGTGCTCAGCAGTATCACACCTCGCAACCACGATGACAGAATCGCTCCTCGTCCACGTATGATGAGGACGGGCCCAGTAGCAAAATGGCTGCGTCCAGGAAATGACCAACCCGCCAACCGCCTTCGTGGAATTGGTTGGCCACCCGGCGAGGCCAACTTCCAAACCCTCGCCTTCGTAGAAAGGCCAAGGTGACGGATCACGGTCTAATACCCGGATCTGAGCCAACCCTCACAGGAATTCAACCAGGCTCTTCAACCTTGGTTACTCGGCTCTACCCTGATGATGACGCTTAGCTCGTCTAGGAAAATAATCTTCAGAGGGAAGTGGCTGTCCCAAATAGGGTACACGCACAAGCTCCACCAGCAAAGCCTGCCTCAAGGCTCCCTCGTAAAGGATAGGCACCTAGGCACTCCTGCATCCGGCGCTCCTATTCAACCCCCATGCGGGACACGTAGCGAGTACCACCAAAGACAGACCTATCCTGGCCAAGGGGTCTCCCAAGAGACCCAACTAAGTACCCCCTAGATAGAGGGGCATATCCCAATAAGAGGAGCCCCAAGTCCCCCCGGTCCTCAACAAAAGGACAGGGGTACAGCATCACCAAGGAGGCCTAAGCCCCTTCGCTCCCGAGCACCAAGAAAAGGGACCAAGTGGTGTGGGCAAAGCTCGAGTACTGGTCGAACCCCACCCTAGCAAATCCCATCAGCAATTGACTCCGAGAGAACGTGCAATGGACCGAGGTGCCTTGCTTGGGGGCTACCAAGGCAAACAGGTGTTCTCCACCCCCTCCTCTCGTCGCCTTGCAAAGAAAAGCCGTTCAAAGGAAGGACGTTTGCAACAACCACCCTCGGCCCAACTGCTATATGAGGAATAAGCGCTACACACCAAGTAGCCTCGACGTAACCTCTCGTATAAAGAGAGCATGCCACTCCTGCCTACTAAGGGGACTACATTTGCCCACCCCATCATGCAATTAGGGTGCAGCCAAGACATTAATTCCACCTACGGCCAACACGGTTAACCCGTTTACTAGGCAAAGATGGGTGGACAAGGCGCCAGGCGAGTAGTCAAACCTTGGAAACCACAAGAGGATCCCTAAGGGTCACCCGCCTGTGCCATCACAGGCGCACGTCATATGCACTCGACCGCTACCTCGAATAGCCCTCTCCATGAGCATCTCATTCGGTACTACCAGAAATCGGCCAGGAGGGAGTAACATGACAAGCCTCTATGCCAAGACAATCGACCCAACGAAGGGGATCAAGCTGAGACTCGTAAAACGCAGTTCACATAACCCGTGCGAGCAACAATATCCAAGACAAAAAAATAGTTCCTCACACTTGGCATACGAACAGTTCTTCATACAAGGAACGAAAAAGTCTCCTCCTTTATAACAAACATCAACTGTTATATTCCCCGGATTATTATCTCCGACTAAATTACAGCTAAAAAGATAGGGTAGTACAAAGAAAGTGGTGGCACCAATCATCACACCTCAGTGGTCTTGCCCCAGGTCTTTGACCCTACTCACCTTCAGCGATGCAGGTGATAGTGCAGCGTTAAGACTGGTAGACCTGACAACCCTTGGCTGACCTGCTTTCGACAACCCCTTGGAGAAGACTAGTCTCTTCTCGTTTAACACTGCCTACCCACATCGAACCCCCAACGATAGGCGGGATGGCTTCCTCAACCCAATTTGCAGAGGAAGAATGGCTAACTAAGGAGCCTGCAGGCTGAACAAGTCTTGACAGGCCAAGAGAGCGGTATGGCAGGCGGATTGACTCAGACTTGTGGAGTACCCTCCCATACATCAGTAAGGTACCCTACTTAGTTGATGCCATAAGGCCTTCAGCAGCCCATTCCTACAGGGACAACCATTTAAGCTCAACTGCCTAGGCAGACGTCGCACCCGTCCCTGCAAGCGCCCTCATTGAGCTTCGCCCCACCTCTACCTGGGCAAATACACTCCCACAAGAGAAGCTACCGGCAGAGGCAACCCCTACTCGACCCTTGTGGAATCACCAATGGACCTGAGCGAAGAGGTAGAAGCGTCGAGATCCGCAGATGAGAAACCTTCACCCAGGCCCCGAGCAGCACCTCCACAGCCAAGTGTTTGGTCGGTTCTCCGCACAAGATCAAAGGGGACAACACCCCCAGCGGAACGTCCCGCCTTCCCCCCACTTGGGTCCACAAGGATGGACACAACTGTAAAGACTCGTTCTGTTCTGAGCCTTTTAAGACGTCTGGATTGTCAGTCAAACGTCTGAACCCCTTCCCAGACGTCTGGAAATTGAAAATTTCGTACGTAGGGTTGGCTCTATGTGCTGGCTGCGCGCAGACCACTTTCTTCTCTCTCTCCTTCTTCTACCCCCTTCACCAAACCCTAGCCGCTCTCTATATAAGAGCCCTCACCCCCCATCCTCTCTTCTCCACTCTACCACCACCTTCTTCCTCTCCACTACCGTGAGAGGAACAAGCGAGAGAGAGGGAGAAAGAGCTAGGAAATAGGAGGAGGAGTGGCGTGAAGAGAGGAGGAGGAGGTTGAGCTCGCGAGTTCGTGGGAGCTCGTCATAGGGCGCACGGCCGGAGCGACGCGTATGGGAGGAGGAGTGCATCGGGGGAGCCATCCTCGACTTCTTGCTGCAGCCGGAGCTACAGATGAGAGGGAGGAGCCGCGGCTGCGTGCGGCGAGAGGAGCGGGAGCTCACTCTGGTTCTCAAATTTTTCCAGAATCAGACGTCTGGAGTTTCGTCCAGACAACGGGTTGGACATCTGGTGACGACACCGGAAGTCTGAAAGCAAGGTTTCGCGAAGGTATGTTCTTCTTGCGGTTACGACCATGCAGGCTGAACCGCAACGCCAATCTGTTTGGCTAAAGTAGGGAGATTTTGTTTGTCGCGCGTAGGGGAAGCTTTGGGAAGGCACGGGGCACGCCCTCCCACATGTTTCGGATGTCTGGACAGCTTACCAGACGACTGGAAGCACTCCCAGACGACTGGAGGAGAGGTCGGACGTCTGGAGCTGAGTCCAGACGGTTAGGTGAGGGTCCTGGACATCTAAGGTCGACGCAGGCACTTGGGGTGAGACCTTGGTGACTTTTAAGACGTCTGGACCTTGTGCTAGATGTCTGATTTGGTTCTACAGTCTTATTTTTGACCCATTTAGGGTCCGTTTGGGGTTCGTTTTACGCAAACGAGATATCTATGATTTCCTTATGAGCTCCTCTACATGTTAGAAAGCCTTATATACTATTCTAAACGTTCCATTGTGGTATGTTCCTTGGTATAGGACTTTGATCTGTTGCGTATTCGGGGCTTGCAGAGGCACGTGAGTCTGCCGTTCGAGTCCCCACTAATCCCAGATTGTCTGGTAGAGTGGTTTCCCCCTATTTTAAATATAAAATATGAATGCATATGTGAAATTAGATAACTAGAAACCTAGGATGTGGCATGAATCCTAGGATGAGAAACAGTTGCACTGTTTGTATGTGTGTTTAAGATTGCAGTCACAAATGAATGAATAGAATTATGAACAATTATCTGTTAATAAATATGATCTGCCTGTTGGAATATGAAATGCCTGTGCTAGTTAAACAGTTACCTGTGATATCACTTGTTGCATTTGTAAATTGTGAAAATACAAGCTACATATGTAAATACGAGAATGGAAATGTGAATGAGGAAACCTAGTATGGAACAACATGGTGAATATGAGTATGAACCCTATGGGGAATTAGGAGTAGAGCTCCTGTGGATGAATGGAAAGGATCTGGAAATGTGAGTAGGAAGTGTGTTGACCCTTGAGTACGTGGTACCAAGGAGAGCGACTGTCCCCTGTTTAGTGTAGAGCAGAGCTAGCTGCCCTTGGGTTGGGACTCGGGGTTAGGATTGGACACTCTACGCCCACTTCTGTTGGCCTTCGCGTACACCGTACTGGGGAGAGCTACTAGTGTAGGGAGAGAGCTAGCCACCCCACGGGGCTCGGGGTTCAGCTAGTCACCCTACACCGACTTGTTAGGCCCACTGGGCAAACCGGGGTAGTCAAGCAAGGGTGCACGAACTGTGGAGGGGCGAAACCCCTGTTTGGTTCTGAGGGGCTAGACCCCTGTTACTGAGAGGGCTATGCCCTATATGTTCCGTGTTGTACTTTGGGCGCACCCGCTAGCGGAAATGACTGATCGCGTGCCAGTGTGGGGTAACTACCCGTGCGCTTATCGCGCGTGCCGTAGTCACCACTACGTCTGTTCGTGACCTCGGGGTGGTTGACTGGGTGTAGGATCACCACGGGGGACTCTCCTGGCCAGGAGAGCACCACGTGTGCCTTCTACTCTTCGGAAAAGATTATAATTAAGATCGTTCCCACGAGAAACATGCGAGATCAAGAAAGAGATCTGAAAGTAAACCAATAGGTGAAAAGGAATGACTTGTAAAATAAAATAATTGGAAAAGATAAATTTACCTGTTAGCTTTTACTGCTTTAGTTAGTTTTGTTACCACTCTACTCAGCGTTCGCCAACTCAGTTTTACTCGTAACCCTTTACAGGTCTAGGAGTTGAGCAGCCCGAGTCATCGGCTGTTGAGGGTGCTGGGCCCAGTCGAGCCCAACAGTAGTTTCCTATTTTTGTTGTGCTCTCTATTCTACTAGTGAGTTTTAGACTATTATTACCATTTCTGTTACTGTACTTTTGTTTCTGCTTTCCTATTGTTGTGGTGGTATGTACTGTTAGCAGCTTTTACTTCCTTGCTGCTTGTACGCTTTTACTGTTAGTTACCTTGCATTGTGAATGTGGTTTATTTTCCTACTTTTCGATTATTTCTTGTTGGAAGATTGGGTCTTAGGATTAGTCGAGTCAAGCCGGTCTCGGGTCCTGTAGGGATTCAAGAACCGGGTCGTAACAAGATGGCATCAGAGCAAGGTTGTCCCGAGAAATGAACCAACTAGCTTGAGAATAACCAATTCATGTGCATGCAACTAGAGTAACCATCACAACGTACCGCTTGACATCTGTTCTGAGTTTCTTTCACCGAAGTCCATTAGAGTTGACTTCTTTTGTTCTGTCTTCTGCATCTCCTTGCAGGAGATGCCTCGTCGTGGAGTTTTCGAGGCGGGCCGTGGACGCGGCCGTGGATGAGGTCGGAGGGTGGATGTGCTGGGCCCGAGGTACCAGTTGACCCGCCACTTCTCTCGGGCGTTCAGGCCCAGGACCTCACTCAGCTGATTCGAGACATAGTACGAGAGGAGCTCCACCCGCCTCCACGGGTGCCTCTCCCTGGGGACATGGAGGGGAAGTCCTCTGTGGGGCAGAGAGACTGACGCAGCGCTGGACGAGGAGGAGGGGGTGGTCCTCCACTGCCCCCATGATAAACGCCAGTTTATCATCATTCTTATGCTTTAAAACTAACCTAGCTCTTAGGATTTTACTCCGCAAACGGGTTTTTGGGCTGCATTTAGGCATAAATTAGGATAGGCATGCATTGCATTTTTTATTGTCATTTTAATGTGTTTTTGTGAGTGTTAGGGATGTACTGATGCACAAATCCCTAAAACCCTAGCACTCAAGAAGGCAAATGGTGAAGGAGAAGCCCAGACTAGCTGGAACCCAGCTTGATCCAGCTCACCACAGCTAAAACTTAGCTTACTTAAACTAGGGTTAGCTCATCCCAGCTCCATTCAGCTAATCTCAGCTAGATGGCAGCTCAAGAGAGTTCACCTTAGCTCACCCTAGCTCAAGTCAGCTCAGATCCAGCTCAACTTAGCTGAGTCTAGCTCATCTCAGCTCCCACTAGTTCACAGGAAGCTCTAGCTAGCTCAGCTGAGTTGACAGGAGTTCACCCCAGCTCAGATCTAGCTACATCCAGCTCCACTCAACTCCAACTAGCTGAAGAAGAATTCATCTCAGCTCAGGAAGCTCAAGTCCAGCTCCCGGGGACTCAGCTTAGCTCACCTCAGTTGAGCTAAGCTACCTTAGCTGCCTCAACCAGCTTGATTCTCCCCAGGAGCACCAGACCTAGCTCACCTCAGCTCATTTTGGTAGAAGCTAGCTCACTTTAGCTTGGCTTAGCAACTAGCAAAGAACTAGCAAGCTAAGCCAGCTAGAGTAGCCCCATGCCAGCCTCTTCAGCAGCAGCCAGCTCCAGCTCCAGCTCCAGACTTCTCCTCCTCAGCTCCTTCCTCCAAACCCTAGCTCCATTACCTTCTCCTCTACTCCACCTTTAGCTAAGCTAGCTTAGCTTATCTTAGCTTAGCTTAGCTTAGCTAACAACCAGCTCCTTGGCCATCCATTACCTTAAAAATCAACCTTAGCTAGCTCCACCAACTCAAGACTACCTAAGCTAGCTACCCTACTTAAGTTGGCGCCACCACCTAGCCACCCCTTCAACCCATTATCTCCACCAAAAGACACTTCAAGTTGGCGCCAAAAACCACCCCTAACCACCCCCATTTTGGCGCCAACTTTCAGCCTCTTCATCCACCCTACACCTACCCATATAACACATCCTAGCCATCCACATACCCCCCTTCTAGAACCTTAAGGTGGCGCCACCTAATAGCCTTCTAGAAAGCCCATTTTGGCGCCAACACTAAGGGGTGTCAACACCCATAACTACCCCCTTGGTGTCCCTTAAGGTGGCACCAACTCTCCTTGGCCATGGGATCTCCAGCCACCTCCATCAACTCATCTTGGCCATCCAATTCAAAGGTCACCATAGCCCCCTTCCTATTCTATAAAAACCACCACCTACCACCATTTTGGGGCATCCACCCTTAGTATATTTTTCTACCTAAACCACCTATACCTTCGGCCAAGAAGAAGGAGTAGAGAAGGAGATTAAAGGGGCACATTACCAGCCCCTTCGGTGCCTTCTTCTCCCCACTCTCTTCAACTTGAGCCACGCCAAGGAGGAGGACTCTTCCACTTCAAGGAGGACGTCCAAGCAAAGGAGAAGGACTTAGGGTGGACGTCCACCCTTGGAGAGAAACTTAGGGCACGCCCCCCTAGGGCTTGCCTTGGAAGACATCACCTTGGCGGAGCACTGCAAGGAAGGAGTTGAAGGACTCTTTTCAAGATTGGGAGCCACCAACCTTGGAGCAAGAAACCCTCTTCTTCACCATCTATCTAGAGGATTTGTGTTTTCTTTTCTTATTTGCATTTTTCTAGTAGTATAAGCTTTCCTCTACTAGGCCTTTTGTAAAACACTTTATCAATTATCTAGTTGCCTTCTTTGCATTTCTTGTTTGCATTTCTATTAGCTTATTTTCAGCATTCTTCACTCCCTCTCCCTAATTATTCTAGGCCTCCACTTGCCTAGAGTGAGCTTAGGGAGAGGCTCTACTTGCCACATAGAAGTAGTATTTAAATTGAAGTGTAAATCACTTTTCCCGCCATCAGTTCGCATGTTGCCTTAGCTTAAAAACAAAAAAATGATATATTGAAAAAAAAATCAAAAAGAAAGTTGAGATTTATATTCCTAGCAAGAGAATCAATTTTGCAACCATATTGCCTCCTTGGACGACCCTAGATACTTCCCTATCTAGGATTATAAATTTAAGAGCGAAAGCAGATTTACGCGTTACAACGACCTAATTAACAAACCGCGTAAAATCGTTATCACTTTTTGGCGCCATTGCCGGGGAGGCACGGCTTTGCAGTAACTCATTTTCTCTTGTTTGAAGTGGATCTCATCCCCTTCTCTTTCTTTCTTTTGTGTGTGCAGGAACTACAGCGGGAAGGCGGGAATCTGGAAGCGAGAGCTCAAAGATCCTTTTCTTCCCGTGAAAATTCAGGTTGGTTCCTCTTTCTGGTCACATAATTAATTAAAACTACCAAAAATATATTAAATTTGGCTTTCAAGATCCCAAACAACTTAATTAAATGGAGTGGTGCATTATAAAATCCATTGTTTGCTTGTATGCATTCTTTAACACCACTCCATTGCAAGTATTGGTGTTCTATTTTTCGGGTCCAGATTTCTGTCCGGACTTGAAAAAATCAATTCCTAACACCACAGGCCTCCTAAAATCATAAAATTTCATAGAGTGATTCCCAATTAAGTTTGGAACATCTTTCCAAATTTAAGATCAATTGGATTTGTATTTAATTTTTAAAAATTCGTGGATTGCAGAGGGGTCACACCCTTTAATCTTCCTATTTTGCTACTGTCCGTGAATTTTTAGAATTTCTATACTCATCCAATTTTTGTGAAATTTATCTTTCTGGAATCCTTGTGGAATTTTACACATCATATAAAATCACAAAAATTTTCTGAGGTCGGTGGTAATACTGAAAAGTCCATAATACCCACGGGTATCATTTCTGGACTTTGACACCAGTACAATTAAAAATTCAAAACAATTATCAAACAAATTCCTAAAATCATACAAAAATCTTTTCTAGAATCTTTGTTTGATTTTATTCAAAGTAGTGGTGTTGTTTGACTTGTTTGGACCACTACTTAATTCAGAAAGCCAAAAATCAATTCACTGGTAGTAATTTTCTGTCTTAGGGATTATTGGCTTAGGGTTTCTTTCTTTCTCTTTAGAGACTCAATTAAAAGGAAATATACAATCACACATACAACTTGTCTTTCCTTTGATTGTGAACTTTCAAACTTGTTTGAAAACTTAAATAAAAAAACCCTAAAACTCATTTAATTAAATCAAATCCTAAAAGATAAAAATACAAAAAAATTATGTGACAACTTGATTTACATTGGAGCCACTCTCCAATTTCTGCACACACACAAAAAAATCAAATAACAGGTCAACAACCCAATAAACGCCCTCCACATTCCGTGTGCACTATAGCATCCTAGACCTAATTAAAATTTGTAGCAACTTGACCCCTAAGGCTTTATCAACTTAGGCTTGCTATTTAGGTCTTAAGTTTTCTTTAGTTAGTACCAATTTTGTCATCTGTATCTGGTGTTCAGGCTGAGGGGCCGTGTCAAACGAGCAGGCGCGGGTTTGTACAAGCACCTGGGGTTTTCCCTGGGAAACGTTTCTGCCCAAACCTCCCCTTAAGCAACTTGGCTAGATTTGTTGATAGAACGAGTATTCACTATTGACTACTTATTTCCTATATAGACCAAGTCTTAGGTTATTATTAGGGAGTCACATTTAAGTTAGGTCTAGTTTTATTTGTTTGAATTGCACACTTTCTCTCATCTCTTTCTCTTCTCCTCCCTTCCCGTTCTTCCATTTTATGCACGGGCGACGGTCTCAAAATCCGCACTTGGAAGGACCATTTGATTTCACCCCCCACGCAAAAAGACCACTTTTTTTGTCTTCTCCTGAAAAAATGGAAACGCAACAAAATAGGTCCACTGACCCTTCCACGTCCACCTCTAACCCCACCACTAACCCTAATTCTAACCCTTCCACACAAAACCCAACCGCCAGTAACCTCCCACACTTGGAGCTCCCTAATCTTGAGTTTCCCCACACACAACATCAAGACCCCCTACCTGATCTTTTAAAATTGATGGCCGATCAGATTAATAAATTAAATTCTAATCAACAAACATTGACTAGGAACATCCAAAACCTAGCCAATCCAAGGCCAAACTCACCACCCCATCAGCAGCTTGTTGTTCCTCTAAAAGATTTCTATGATCCGTCTTATTATGAGGAACGACCAAGGGTGGTCATACCGGAGGGGGACTTTGAGATCAAGCCTGCGGTCCTGAACCTAATTAAACACTTTCATGGCCTTCCTAGGGAAGACCCTTTCAGCCACCTTGAAGAGCTAACTCTTCTTGCACAGACAACCTGTTCCCGAAATGTGCAAGAAGACATATGGCTGATGCGGCTTTTTCCATTATCTCTTAAAGATAAGGCTGCTTATTGGTTCAGGACCATTGGCCGACCCATCAGAACATGGCCTCAACTCAAGAGTGCCTTCCTCAAGAAATTCTTTCCCATAGGTCGTACCAATTCCTTACGAAGATCTATTACGACCTTTCACCAAAAATCTAGTGAAACTTTCCATGATTCTTGGGAAAGATTTCAAGACCTTTTAAGAAGTTGCCCGCACCACGAGATTCCTTTATGGCAGCTCGTGCAAATCTTCTATCATGGATTAGAAGATCAAATCCGACATTTTGTCGATGCCTCGTGTGGCGGCAACTTCTTAAATAAAGATGCTGAAAGTGCCTATGATCTGTTTGAAGAAATGAGTGAAAACTCATTTAATCAAGCTTCCATGAACACATTTTGCAGAACCCAAAACCTGCAGTTTGGTGTTCATGAAATAGTCACTCAATCTATCTCGGTCACCCAAGACGATCTTCAATTGATCGCTCAGAAGCTCGACCAGATGCATATTAATCAGAAAAAAATTGAGGAAAGACTCGCCACATCAACTCAAGCTCCACACCCACATCTAACCCAACCTAACTTTCCACGAAGAGAAAATTTGCACAATCTCAACACTACTCCTGCTGATTATTCTGAGGTTGCCCATGATTCACTGGGGAATTATAATTATCCAGATCTTAACCCCACCCAAAATATTTCTACCATCCAGGAGCCCTTTAAAAATTCTTCCAATTGGAAAAATTACCCTAACTACTCCTGGAATAATCCAGTTTCCTCCCAACCACATCATTTTAATGGGTATGGATCGAATCCAAACTTCCATCCTGGGCCATCCCAACAAGATATCAATGCCCAGATGCTGCGAACCCTACAGGATATGCAAACAAAAATGACGGAAGTAACCCGCAACATCACAAATCTGAACAATCAGATTGGGGTTGCTCCCACGCAAAGACCTGTAGGGCATCTTCCGTCCCAACCCATACCCAATCCCAATCACCAAGGGAACCATTATATGGGTAGAAATCCACACTATCCAAATTAGCCTCCTCCTAATCCACCACCTCAGCAGCCGCCCAGGTTTCTGAAATCACAGGCCCCCCACCTCCTCCAAATAATAAGCCGACTACACATGCAGTTACTTTGAGGAGTGGGAAAACCACCACTGACCCCAGGCCTTCACACGAACCTGGTAAGATACATGTGCAAATTGACTCCCCACCTCCCCATTAAGAAGAAAAAGAAAAACCAAAATCTCAAGACAAGATCCCTTTCCCACAAGCACTCTACCCCACCACTAACAAAAAAAAGAAATCTGAGCCCACTACAGAAGAACTCATGGAGCTATTTGGGCAAGTTCATATCAATATCCCTCTCCTAGATGCCATTAAATATATACCTGCCTATGCTAAATTTTTAAAGGAGATTTGTACTCCTAAAAGGCAGGCCAAAAATCTAGGACAGGTGCATCTTTCGGAGACAGTAAGCTCTGTCATACAGAGTAAGCTGCCTCCTAAGATGAAAGATCCGGGGGCGCCTTTAATTTCTGTAATTATTGATGACACTACATTTAATCGCGCCCTCCTTGATCTTGGTGCCTCAGTAAATATTATTCCCACGAGTTTATTCGAAGAATTTCATATCGGTGAATTAAAACCCGTCGAGGTTACTCCTGCAATTAGCCGACCGATCTACAATCAAACCTCATGGGATTGTCGAGGATGTATTAGTCAAGGTCCAGAATTGTGTCTTCCCTGCAAACTTTCTGGTTCTTGACATTGAGGCACCTGAATCATTACTGGACTCCCCGATAATCCTTGAACGCCCCTTTTTGGCCACTGCAAAGGCAAATATCAATTGCCACACAGGCAAAATGGATATCACCTGTGCAGGCCAAACTATCACTTTAGATATTTTTAAATCCTCCAGGAGATTCCATGATGATAACTTCTTTGAGGACTCAGATACTGAAATTTCCAATATGGTGGAGGAGACAATGTTAATAGATACCCTTACCAACCACAATTTTTTTGAGGACTCTGATTCAGACTCAGTGGTCGGCGAAATCTGTGATCTGGAAACTTGTCTTGACTCCAAATTTATTCCTGATAACCCCCCTAACCCACCCACTATTCGCGCACCTAATTTTTCCACACTAACTCACCATTCCTTCCCCGACCCCTTTCTTACGGACCTGCCACCAACCCCGCCCGAGTTTGGCACCCAACCTGAATTAAAACCATGGCCAAACTCGGGCCACACTTATCAATTTCCATCTCACTTTGATCCCAATATTATTTCTAATCAATTTTCTAGGGATCTAAATGAAGACACCTTTTTTGCGGGCATCCAAGTGTCCAATTATTTACATGATTTTCCGTCTTCTGTGCATACCTTCACGCCCGGCTGAATGGCGTAAAAGATAGCACTGGATGGGAGGTAACCCATCATTTCTTCTTGCTTTCCTTTTTTCTTCTTTTTCCAGGTTTTGTTCATCCTAAACCCGACCGTTCTTCACTAAGGTGATCCCTTTTCCCTCCTAATGCATGAGGACATGGCATATCTTAAGCATGGGGGGGTGTTTTTAAATTTTTACAATCGATTTAGGACGTTCAAAACCTAAAAACATGCAATTTTCTTTAATTTATTTCCTGCTTGCATACCCAAAAAAAAATGTGTTGAAAACTTTTTGAGGAAAACATTTTTGAAATCGGGACTAAGGTCAAAAAATTCACCTCTGGTACAATGAGATTTAATCTTTAACAAACTAAGGATGAGGATATGGATCTGATCATTAGAATTTCAGGGTCTATTTTAGACTAGATCAGATATCCTTCTCTAAAATCCCACCTGAACTCATGATAGTTCAGGTGACTTGATCCTATTTTGTAATATGGAAAGTATTTGACTTAGTTTCTGATTCAAAAACTTGCGGGTCTCAAGAAACTTCTTGTGTCAATTTTCACACACAAGCCAACACTTAAAAACAACTAAAAATTTGAAAAACTCCCTTGTTTGGATTTAGTAAAAGTCTGAAGCAGATCATTAGTTTGAGTTCCCACCACCGAGAAGAAGGAAAATACCTTCTTTGAGGACGCGATGTCAACATGTTACCGCCTCGGCGCTGCTCTATATCTATATTTCATATCTTTAGACGGAGCATTAAAGCGCATTTCAGCAGCTCAAGTATCTTGGACGGTGCTCTACCTATAGCGTCGGAGTAAGAGCTTGAGTTTGCTTCGAGCGCCCCTTTTCACCGCATCGTGTTTTGGGGTTGTGAGCTCCTGGGTGGTGTCATGGACAGTGCTATCCCGAAGTACTGGCGCCAGAACCCCCTCGAGGAATGGTAACGGGAATAATGATCCTGACACATCTGTTGTAAGACTAAGCTAAAAATAAGCATCGGGGAGAAAAAAAATAATAATAACAATAACATGTCCTTATAAATGTTGGCTTTTCACAAGCACAGACACAAGGTTTTAAAGGAATTTACAAGTTGCGAATCAGATTCACGAGCTAGAAAAATCCTAAAAACAAACATTTCAAGTCATCTGAATTAACAAGGGGTTAATTTGTGAATTTTCTGGAGGATATATTGATCCCGTTCTGTCTAATGGTTAGATCCAAAAACAAATCCTGATGTTTATCTTCAACAAATCCCGTACCTCCTGTGTTTTAATCTACCAAGGTCCCTTAATCTCTTTTTCTCCTCAAAAGTCAAAAAATTAGATTTCTCAAAAATTTCGTTTTCCAAAAACCCCACTGCACTCTGACACTTCTGAGCACGAGCCCTCCCTGCCTGGAGGCGTGCCCGTTCCCCCACTATAGCTATACTATGAGCTTTTCGGACAGTTCTGGAAGCTGAAGCCCCCCTCCTTCAAGGGGGATGAGGACTCATCTGAGGCCAGGGACTGGTTGGAGCAGATTGAGGAGGTGTTTGACACCCTTCGCCCCTTGAGAGTGCTGCGTGGCCGTTACCATGTACCAGCTGGAGAGTGCGGCACGCAGGTGGTGGAGGGCAGTCAGCGGCCAGGAGAGCGGAGAACCGACATTGGACCAGTTCGTGACCTTCTTCTGCAAGCGGTACTTCCCGCAGACTTGGCAGGACCAGAGGAGGCGGGAGTTCCACACTCTCCGAAAGGGGATGATGACTGTTAGCGTGTATTGCACGCGCTTCCTGGAGCTATCACATTTTGCTGCGACAGCCATAAATACGGAGGAGGAGCGCTTGTGGAGGTTCACTGAGGGGCTCTGGCTTGTCATTCGGGGGTATGTCAAGCCCCTGAAGCTGCCATCCTTCTCGAGAGTGGTGGAGGCAGCTATGACATACGAGGAGACCAACCCAGCCACACGAGACACCAACAGTGGACGGAAGAGGCCCTACCAGCCAGAGTACTCACAGGGCCGACGAGAGAGGAGGCACGCAGCACCCGCGGGAGAGCCGTCTCGTTTTGCGGGGCCATCAGTGGTCTTTGGGGGCCCCCGACAGGGGCCAGCTGTCAGTACTGGACCCCCACCCAGCCGTCAGGAGGGACCTACTGAGGGAGGGAGTCGAGTCCCCCTCTACTACCAGTGTAGCCAGCCAGGCCACATCAGGAGGGACGACCGGTCTAGGCCTGGAGCGCAGCAGATGCTCCCCGCACCGAGCGCTGGAGGCCGAGAAGGTGGTCGTGGTTCCCAAGCACGTAGGGGAGGACAGTAGCCATGGGGAAGGTACCAGCCAGCAGCTACTCGCCCGACTCAGAGTATGGCTGCTTCTTTTGCACCGAGAGCTGAGGAGCATATCAACGCCCTGACGCACAGAGATGCCAAGGCATCATTTCAATGGTGGCAGGTATGGTTACAGTTTCCGGTGGATTAATTTACGTACTTTTTGATTCCGGTGCCACACACTCTTTTGTCGCTATGAGTTTTGCTGTCATTTTGGGACAGGATTGCATGTTGTTAGCGGATCCGTTTGTGATCAAAGGTCCAGGTGGTCAGTTGTTTGTAGCTGAGGAGGTCTACATAGATTGTGAGGTCAGTATTGGGGGACATAGCCTCCCCGCTGACCTGATCGTGATACCGATGGAGGACTTTGGCGTGATTCTGGGGATGGATTGGCTGATCACTTACCATGCCTTGGTAGATTGTTTCGGGAGGAAGATCATCTTCTTCATACCAGAGATGCCTTCCTTTGAGTTTCACGGACAGCCGGTGGACGAAGGTTTCAGGTGCATTTCTGCGCTTCGAGCAGCGAGACTTTTGGGCCAAGGGTGTGAGGGCGTTCTAGCTTGTGTGATGGCGGAGCCCAGCCCCATTGCAGGCTTTTAGAGCATCCCAGTGGTCAGAGAGTACCCCGACGAGTTTCCAGAGGAGCTGCCAGGACTACCGCCTGAGAATGAAATCGAGTTTGAGATCTCACTGGTACCGGGGACCAGCCCCATTTCCACGGCACCATACCGGATGACACCACTTGAGTTGCGGGAGCTCAAGTCACAACTACAGGACCTACTGGAGAAGGGCTTTGTGAGGCCCAGTGCGTCCTCGTGGGGAGCCCTTATGTTATTTGTGAAGAAAAAGGATGGTACCCTGCGCCTTTGTGCTGACTACAGACAGCTAAATAGGGTCACCAACAAGAACAGGTATCCGCTGTCGAGGATTGATAATCTGTTTGACCAATTGCGAGGTACCATGGTATTCTCCAAGATAGATCTGAGATCAAGCTACCACCAGTTGAGGATCAGGGAGATCGACGTCTCCAAGACAAATTTCCGCACCCGGTACGGACACTACGAGTTTTTGGTCATGCCGTTTGGGCTGACCAATGCCCCCGTTGCCATCATGGATTTGATGAACCAGGTGTTCAGACCGTATCTGAATCAGTTTGTGGTGGTATTTATTGATGACGTGCTCATTTACTCGCAGGATCAGGCACAGCACGGACAGCACTTGAGAATGGTTCTGGATACTTTAAGACAACGCAGGCTGTATGCCAAATACAACAAGTGCGAGTTTTGGTTGAGGCAGGTGACTTTCTTAGGCCATGTAATCTCAGCGGATGGTTTGGCTGTGGATCCAGCCAAGGTTGAGGTCGTACTCAGGTGGGAGAGGCCACGTATAGTGACAAAGATACACAGCTTCCTGGGACTGGCAAGTTACTACCGGCGGTTTATCAAGGGTTTCTCACAAATTGCGCGTCCTATGACTCAATTGACCCGGAAGGATGTGCCCTTTGCTTGGATAGACTCTTGTAAGGCATATTTTTAGGAGTTGAAGGAAAAGCTGACTTCGGCTCCTGTGCTTACCATCCAGATAGCAGTGGCGGTTTTGTGGTTTACACGGATGCTTCATTGCAGGGGTTAGGGGGTGTGCTCATGCAGTGGGGTCATGTTGTCGCTTAAGCTTCACGGCAACTGAAGTCCCATGAGCATAGCTATCCTACCCATGACTTAGAGCTGGCAGCTGTTGTCTTCGCACTGAAGACAGGGAGGCACTACCTTTACAGTGAGACCTTTGAGATTTTCACGGATCATAAGAACCTCAGGTACTTGTTTGATCAGAAGGAGCTTAACATGAGACAGAGACGTTGGTTAGAGCTCCTGAAGGACTATGACTACAGCATCTCCTACCATCCGGGGAAAGCCAACGTGGTGGCTGATGCCTTGAACCGGAAGGTGCCCGCCCACTTGGCCAGTCTACAGGCACAGAGTTGGAGGCTTATGGAGGGGTTGGGCAGTTGGCGACCCCTAGAGTTACAAGGGTATTGTGGGGCTGTGACAGTGACATGATAGACGAGACCAGAGCTGATAGACCGCATCATCACAGGACAGATGACAGATCCGTATCTACAGTCGTTGCGAGATAGAGTGCTGTTAGGGGACCCAGGGGACTTCTCTTTTACAAACGAGGTGCTGCGTATGAGGGAACGTTTGTGTGTTCATGGGGACAAGGAGTTGTTGAGAGAGCTCCTGACTGAGGCGAATGGGTCCAGGTTCACCATACATTCCAGGAACACGAAGATGTATCATGATCTGAGACGTGACTTTTGGTGGAGAGGGATGAAGCAGGATGTAGGTGAGTTCGTGCAGCAGTGTTTGGTGTGCCAACAGGTGAAGGTCAAGCATCAGAGGCCTGCAAGGCTGTTGCAGCCACTTCCTGCACCAGAGTGGAAGTGGGAGAGCATCACCATGAACTTGGTGGTGGTCTTACCTGTTACCCAGCGAGGACACGACACAGTCTAGGTGATAGTAGACAGATTGACGATAATGGCACGCTTCTTGCCGATCGGAGTCACTTTGGGACCAACACAGTTGGCAGAGAGGTATATTCGTGTCGTGGTACATCTGCACGGAGTTTCATGTGAGATTGTATCCGATCGGGATACCCATTTTACTTACCAGTTTTGGGTCGAGTTTCAGCAGGCTTTGGGGACACAGTTGAGGTTCAGTATGGCATACCACCCCCAAACGGACGAACAGTCAGAGCACACTATACAGACACTCGAGGACCTTTTGCGTGCCCATGTACTAGACTGGAGGGGCTCTTGGGAGAAGCACTTAATCATGGCAGAGTTTGCATATAATAACAGCTATCACTCGAGTATCGGCATTGCACCTTACGAGGCTCTGTACGGACGGAGGTGTATTGCACCCTTAAGTTGGGTTGAGGTGGGGACCAAGTGGGAGGTTGGCCCCAGCCTGATCTGCAGAGTCAGGAGGTGATAGAGCAGATTCACAGACGACTTCGCACTGTCAAGAGCAGACAGAAGAGTTATGCCAATCGGAAGCGCAGAGAGGTGCAGTTCGAGGTTGGGGATCATGTCTTTCTTCGCATTTCGCCCATGAAGGGCTTGCAGCGTTTTGAGGTGAAAGGGAAGCTTGTGTCGAGGTTTGTGGGGCCCTTTGAGGTTCTAGAGCGGGTAGGACCCGTTGCTTACCGGCTTGCCCTTCCTTCCCAGCTTTCTGGTGTGCATGACGTGTTCCACATGTCCAACCTCAAGAAGTACATCGCCGATCCTAGTCACGTTCTGAGCCACGAAAGTGTTGAGGTGGGTGACGACTTGACCTACCCCGAGAGACTAGTGTAGATACTAGACAAAGCCATCCGGAGTTTGAGATGGAAGCATGTACCCTTAGTGAAGGTCTTGTGGAGGAGCCAGCAGTATGAGGAGGCTACCTGGGAGCCTGAGGCGGCGATGTGAGAGCGGTACCTGAAGCTTTTTGAGGGTACATCTTTTCAAACCAACTTCGGTCCTCTTTAAGTTATGCGTTTATATTTCCTTCTCCCGCACCTTAGCTAGTTCAAGTTTCGGGGACAAAACTTCCTTTAAGTTTGTTATGATGTAAAGACTCGTTCTGTTTTGAGCCTTTTAAGGCATCTGGACTGTCAGTCAGACATTTGGACCCCTTCTCAAATGTCTGGAAATTGAAAATTTTGTACACAGGGTCGGCTCTGCGCGAAGACCACTTTCTTCTCTCTCTCTTCTTCTTCTCTCCCCTTCACCGAACCCTAGCCACTCTCTATATAAGAGCCTTCACCCCCTTCCTCTCTTCTCCACTCCACCACCACCTTCTTCCTCTCCACTGCAGTGAGAGGAACGAGCGAGAGAGAGGGAGCGAGAGCGAGGAGCGAGGAGGAGGAGTGGCGTGAAGAGAGGAGGAGGTTGAGCTCGTGAGTTCATGGGAGCTCGCCGGAGGGTGCACGGCCAGAGCGACGCATGCGGGAGGAGTGCGTCAGGGGAGCCATCCCCGACTTCCTGCTGCAGCCGAAGTTGTAGATGAGAAAGAGGAGCCGCGATTGCACGCGGCGAGAGGAGCAGAATCTTGCTCTAGTTCTGGGCTTTTCCCTGAATCAGACGTCTGGAGTGCTGTCCAGATGAAGGGTTGGATGTCTAGTGACGACACCAGACTTCTGAAAGTAAGGTTTCCCGAAGGTACGTTCTTCTTGCGGTTATGGCCATGTAGGCCGCACCGCAGCGCCAATCTGTTTGGCTAAAGTGGGGAGATTTTGTCTATCGCACGCAGGGGAAGCTTTGGGAAGGCGTGGGGCATGCTCTCTAATGCATTTCGAACGTCTAGACAGCTTACCAGACGACCGGAAGCACTCCCAGACGACTAGATGAGAGGTCGGACGTCTGGAGCTGAGTCCAGATGGTTAGGTGAGGGTCCTGGATGTCTGAGGTTGACGTAGGAACTTGAGGTGAGACCCTAGAGACTTTTAAGACGTCTGGACCTTGTCTTAGACGTTTGATTTGGTTCTGCAGTCTTGTTTTTGACCCGTTTGGGGTCCATTTTACGCAAATGAGATATCTATGGTTTCCTTGTGAGTTCCTCTACATGTTAGAAAGTCTTATATACTGTTATAAATGTTCCATTGTGGTATGTTCCTTGGTATAGGACTTCGATCTGTTGCGTGTTTGGGGCTTGCAGAGACACATGAGTCTGCCATTCGAGCCCCCAGTACTCTCGGATTGTCGGGTAGAATGGTTTCCCCTGTTTTAAATATAAAATATGAATGTATATGTGAAATTAGATAACTAGAAACCTAGGATGTGGCATGAATCCTAGGACGAGAAACAGTTGCACTGTTTGTATGGTGTTTGAGATTGTAGTCATAAATGAATGAGTAGAATTGTGAACAATTATCTGTTAATAAATACGAGCTGCCTGTTGGAATATGAAATGCTTGTGCTAGTTAAATAGTTACGTGTGATATCACTTGTTGCATATGTTAATTGTGAAAATACAAGCTACATGTGTAAATTCGAGAATGGAAATGTGAATGAGGAAACCTGGTATGGAACGACATCGTGAATATGAGCATGAACCCTATGGGGAATTAGGAGTAGAGCTCCTGTGGATGAATGGAAAGGATCTTGAAATGTTAGTGGGAAGTGTGCTGGCCCTTGAGTACGTGGTACCAAGGAGAGCGACTGTCCCCTGTTTAGTGTAGAGCGGAGCTAGCCGCCCTTGGGTTGGGACTCGAGGTTTGGATTGGCCACTCTACACCAACTTCTGTTGGCCCACGCGTACACTGTACTGGGGAGAGCTACTAGTATAGGGAGAGAGCTAGCCACCCCACAGGGCCCGGGGTTCAGCTAGCCACCCTACACCGACTTGTTAGGCCCACTGGGCAAACCAGGGTAGTCAGACAAGGGTGCACGGATTGTGGAGGGACAAGACCCCTATTTGGTTCTGAGGGCCTAGACCCCTGTTACTGAGAGGGCTATGCCCTATACTGTTCCGTGTTGTACTTTGGGCGCACCCACTAACGGAAATGACTGACCGCGTGCCAGTGTGGGGTAGCTACCCGTGCGCTTATCGCGCGCGCCGTAGTCACCACTACGTCTGTTCGTGACCTCGGGGTGGTTGATTGGGTGTAGGATCACCACGGGGGACTCTCCTGGCCAGGAGAGCACCACGTGTGCCTTCTACTCTTCAGAAAAGATTGTAATCAAGATCGTTCCCACGAGAAACATGCGAGATCAAGAAAGAGATCTGAAAGTAAACCAATGGGTGAAAAGGAATGACTTGTAAAATAAAATAATTGGAAAAGATAAATTTACCTGTTAGCTTTTACTGCTTTAGTTAGTTTTGTTACCACTCTACTCAGCGTTCGCCAACTCAGTTTTACTCGTAACCCTTTACAGGTCCAGGAGTTGAGCAGCCCGAGTCACTAGCTGCAGAGGGTGCTAGGCCCAGTCGAGCCCAGCAATAGTTTCCTATTTTTGTTGTACTCTCTATTCTACAAGTGAGTTTTAGACTGTTGTTACCGTTTCTGTTACTGTACTTTTGTTTCTGCTTTCCTGTTGTTGTGGTGGTATGTACTGTTAGCAGCTTTTACTTCCTTACTACTTGTATGCTTTTACTGTTAGTTACCTTGCATAGTGAATGTGGTTTATTTCCTGCTTTTCGATTATTTCTTGTTGGACGACTGGGTCTTGAGATTAGTCGAGTCGAGCCGGTCTCAGGTCCTATAGGAATTTAGGAACCAGGTCGTAACAGCAGCTGACTCTCTCTCAACGAACACCCTGCCAGATTTGCCCTGCAGCCACCTTAAGAGCGCCTACTCCGCCCCTTCTTGGCCCCCCGCCCTCTTCACATTAAACTCCTTGAGCACAAAATGATGCCTCCTTCGTGCCTCACCAAATAGGCCTCCCCCACGCGGGATGGGCCCCAGGCTGGGAGAGCCTGCCGCGAGATCCAATATCACCCTATGAAGGAAAACCCCAAAAGCTTGCGCCAAAAAATAATGCAAAATGAGCGCACAAAAGACAGCGTAAGCCACTACAGGCGTATTGATGGCGATTTTACGTGGTTTGTTAAAATACGTCATTGTAACGCGTAAAATCGATCAACTCTTAAATTTATATTCCTGGATAGGAGAGTATCTAGGGTCGTCCAAGGAGGCAATATGTTTGCAATAGTGATTCTCTTGCTTGGAATAAATCTCAACTTTCTTTTTGGTATTTTTTTCAATATATCATTTTTTTTGTTTTTAAGCTAAGGCAACATGCGAAATGGTGGCGGGAAGGTAATTTACACTTCAATTTAACTACTACTTTCTAAGTCGCAAGTAATAGCCTCTCCCTAAGCTCACTCTAGGCAAGTGGAGGCCTAGAATAATTAGGGAGAGGGAGTGAGGAATGCTAAAAACAAGCAAATAGAAATGTAAACAAGAAATTTCAAAGAAGGCAACTAGATAGTTGAAAAAGTGTTTTACAAAAAGGCCTAGTAGAGGAAAGCTTCTACTACTAGAAAATTGAAATAAAGAAAAGAAAACACAAATCCTCTAGATAGATGGTGAAGAAGAGGGCTTCTTGCTCCAAGGTTGGTAGCTCCAAATCTTGAAAAGAGTCCTTCAACTCCTTCCTTGCAGTGCTCCGCCAAGGTGATGTCCTCCAAGGCAAGCCCTAAGGGGGCGTGCCCTAAGCTTCTCTCCAAGGGTGGACTTCCACCCTAGGTCCTTCTCCCTTGCCTGGCCGTCCTCCTTGAAGTGGAAGAGTCCTCCTCCTTGGCGTGGCCCAAGTTGAAGAGAATGGGGAGAAGAAGGCACCAAAAGGGCTGGTGATGTGCCCCTTTAATCTCCTTCTCTACTCCTTCTCCTTGGGCGTAGGTATAGGTGGATGTAGGTAGAAAAATACACTAATGGAGGATGCTCCAAAATGGTTGTAGGTGGTGGGTTTTTATAGAATAGGAAGGGGGCTAAAGTGTCCCTTGAAATGGAGGGCCAAGATGGAATGATGGAGGTGGTTAAGGATCCAATGGCCAAGGGTGTTTGGCGCCACCTTAAGAGGCACCAAGGGGGTAGTTATGCGGGTTGACACCCCTTGATGTTGGCGCCAAAATGGGCGTTCTAGAAGGCTATTAGGTGGCACCACCTTAGGATTCTAGAAGGGGGGTATGTGGATGGCTAGGATGGGTTATGTGGGTAGGTGTAGGGTGGATGAAGGGGCTGAAAGTGGCGCCAATATAGAGGTGGTTAGGGGTGGTTTTTGGCACCAACTTTAGGTGTCTTTTGGTGGAGATAGTGGGGTGAAGGGATGGCTAGGAGGTGGCGCCAACTTGAGTAGGGTAGCTAGCTTAGGTAGGCTTGAGTTGGTGGAGCTAGCTAGGGTTGATTTTGAAGGTAATGGATGGCCAAGGAGCTGGTTGTTAGCTAAGCTAAGCTAAGATAAGATAAGCTAAGCTAGCTTAGCTAAAGGTGGAGTAGAGGAGAAGGTAATGGAGCTAGGGTTTGGAGGAAGGAGCTGAGGAGGAGAAGTCTGGAGTTGGAGCTGGAGCTGGCTGCTGCTGAAGAGGCTGGCATGGGGCTACTCTAGCTGGCATAGCTTGCTAGTTCTTTGCTAGTTGCTAAGCCAAGCTAAAGTGAGCTAGCTTCTACCAAAATGAGCTGAGGTGAGCTAGGTCTGGTGGTCCCGGGGAGAATCAAGCTGGTTGAGGCAGCTAAGGTAGCTTAGCTCAACTGAGTTGAGCTAAGCTGAGTCCCCGGGAGCTGGACTTGAGCTTCCTGAGCTGGGATGAGTTCTTCTTCAGCTGGTTGGAGCTGAGTAGAGCTCGATGTAGCTGGATCTGAGCTGGGGTGAACTCCTGTCAACTTAGCTGAGCTAGCTAGATCTCCCTGTGGACTAGTGGGAGCTGAGATGAGCTAGACTCAGCTAAGTTGAGCTGGATCTGAGCTGACTTGAGCTAGGGTGAGCTAAGGTGAACTCTCTTGAGCTGCCATCCAGCTGAGATTAGCTGAATGGAGCTGGGATGAGCTAACCCTAGTTCAAGTAAGCTAGGTTCCAGTTGCGGTGAGCTGGATCAAGCTGAGGTGAGCTGGATCAGGCTGAGTTGAGCTGGATCAGGCTGAGTTCCAGCTAGCCTGGGCTTCTCCTTCACCATTTGCCTTCTTGAGTGCTAGGGTTTTAGGGATCTATATATCTGTTCATCCCTAACACTCACAAAAACATATTAAAAAGATAATAAAAAATGCAATGCATGCCTAACCTATTTTATGCCTAAATGCAGCCCAAAAACCCGTTTGCGGAGTAAAATCCTAAGAGCTAGGTTTGTTTTAATGCATAAGAATGATGATAAACTGGTGTTTATCACGTATCCAAGACTCGAAGCCATTACCTCCACCCGTGTGTTGAGCGAGGTCACGAAGAGGAGCTCACTCCCGTCCGAAGAGTCTCACAAAGTTGCCCTTCGGTCATTCTGCCGAACACGCAGAAGTTTGGTGATGAAGCTCTATCAAGGGGGCGAACGAAACAAAAATGTTCCTCCCCATGACTATCAAGTCCCTCAAGTATGGTGAGAGGGGAGGGAAGGCTGTGAAGTATGGGCCACTGAGGGCCCCTATTTATAGCCCCGCTACGCGAACTCCCGAGGGTGCGTTAACAGAACCTCCGGTCAAGGACCCTGAGCGTTATTATATGCTGAACATTTGCAAAGCCTTTCGTGCCTTTCCAAAAAGGCACGATTCTTTGGGCCACGATCTCTCATGGCAACAACATTTAATACCTGCCTCAGCATCTCAAATTGGGCGAAATACCGCCTCCCAAGGTCGACATGGGCTCAAGCTCGGGCTCATATGCCCCACGCCCAAGTCATGCCGCCTCCTAGAGCCATCATAGGCTCGGGCTCATACGCCCCACACCCTGGTCGTGTCGGCCTTCTAAAGCCAACACGGGCTAGGGCTCATATGCCGCACGCCCAAGTGATGCCACCTCCTTAGGCCAGCACAGGCTCAGGTTCATACGCCCAAGTGATGCCACCTCCTAAGGTCGGAACAGGCTGGGGCTCATACGCCCTGCGCCCACATAATGCCACCTCCCAAAGCAGACATGAGCTAGGGCTCATCAACCCTGAACTCAACAAGTGCTGCCTCAAAAGGCCAGCACGAACTCAGGCTTGCATGCCCAATGGTCAACCTTGGCACATGCTGCCCCCTAAGAACAATGTAACCTCGAGCTGATACACCCTATGCTCAAGCAAACACTGCCTCCTAAGGTTAGTGAGAGCTTGGGCTTGCACTCCCCTGATAAGGGACCTCTTTCAAGCCACAGGAAGCTGGTAAAAGCTACCCAACTCCATCACAAATGTTGCCCCCACTGTCGTACAGCAAGAGGAACATCTGAGGGCATCATCTACCGCAGAGTTTTGGCCACTGTCACTACTCTCTCAGCAGTTCACACCAGCTAGAGAGTGGGGGCATATGATGAAGGGCAAAAACTGCCCTCGGATCCAAAACTCCACACATAACCCGACAGAGGATCCGGCTACCCGACTACAAGGTAAACAGGCGGCACCGACACCTCTTGTCCTGCCTAAGACCAGCCGAATCCCAACAAGAATCCACCCAGCCTGACAAAAGATTCAGCACAATAAGGACAGAAGATACGATAAGATGGGCCTAGACACCTATGCCCTGATAGCAGACTAGTCGACAGTAGGGGTACTAGAGGCCATCATGTGAAGGTTCTCCCCATGTTATAAATAGAGAGAGAGCCCCCCAGTGAAAGGGGGTCGCCCTCAGGAGAGGGAGAGAAAATCCTATAATTCCAAAAACTATAGTGCATAGTTGAGAGTACCATCCTCTCCCCAGATATACACCTCTTGCAGTGGAACTGGGTCACCAAATTCCTATTTTCCCTTGTGCTTGCTTCTCCATTGTCGACCTTTCCTCCTATCACTACGAAATTAAATACCTACACCGATGAGGAATTATAACAACATTTTAAATATGTTACTCTAAATCTCTCTAAATGTCACTAATCTTCATCGGCATCGACATTCATTTTTTCCTTTCCTTTCCCTTTTTGCTTGTTGATGTAACCATACTAAAACTTATCCCCCTACTCAAACAAACCACCCCACCCCATCTACCCTGTGCCCCGCTTCTACTCTTCCTTCATCTCCTACCTCCACCCTGCTCTCGTCTGTCCATCTGATCAGTCTCCCCGATGCTCTCAACTCTTCGAAGCTCACGATGCCTTCCTTTGTCTACACCTTTACAAATGTCACCGCTTCCTCTCAATGATTTCTCCACGCCTCTCTCTTAACAATGGTCTCTCGATGAACTCTTCACTTCCTCTATAAACTCTCTCTCCTCCTCAATGTGCCTCACTAACAATTGTCTCCTCAACGCAACTCATCAACGATCACCTCCTCCATGCTCACTCACCGAAGGTCTCCTCTCTTGATGGCATCTTTCTTCCATAGGTCATATATCATAGATATCTCTTTCTCTCTCTCTCTCGACTATCAATATTCATGTTCCATCTTCCCCTATCTTCTCTCTATTACCTCTCGTGCTCACATCTCCAAATCTCTTCCTCTACTGTCAAATCTCATATATCTCCCTCAAATCTCTTAATCACCTTGATCTCAATCTCTAGATCTCTCTCCCCCTCGATCTCATTTGCTGAATCTCTTTCTCCCTTATTCCTACAATCAAATCCCTACTCGATCTGCCTTTATTGTTTGGGCTGCATGGAATTTAGGGTTTGACTCATTTGGTGGGATGATCAAGAGGGGATTGGCCCTGGATATGGTGCTTTGCAGCACGTTGGTGGATGGGATTAGCTAGAGGTAAATGATGCACTCAAGGTGTTTAATGGAATGCCTAAGATGGTTGTGCTCCTATTGATGCAATGCTTGCATCTACCTGGCCATTTATTTGATTTTGTTGCCAAATATCATTTAGGTCAATGCTAATTGATCGACTTTGGAAAATGTAAAGTTCCTTTATTAGTAGTTCTTATATGCATTATTCATCTTCATAATTTGTTATTCATTGACTAATTTGTTATGTGCAGTTACCATTTCAAGCTATTGTTGTAGTTACCAATTTTGTTATTCCATAACATTTAGATTTTTGACAAGAAAGGCAATTATTGATTAGTAAATAATTATTGGTTTACTAATTGTTGATTTTGTTACCAACTTAATCTTCCAATGTCAATATTATTGATTTTCTAATTAGTAACTAGTATTTAGTTGGTTATTGATTTTCTAATTAGGGTTACATATTAATGTAAGCTCATATCTGATATCAACAATGTGTTCCTCAGCTCAAGTTCTCTTAATTGATCTCTCAAAACCACTCACAAAATTAGTTTAGCGTTAGGGTTATAGAATCAACTTTTTAAATCTAATTTGGGTCAGGTATAGGTTTGGATACGTTATTTTTTGTGTTTTGTGGGTTATGATTGGACTTGGATCTCTCATTGGGACATACACAATCCTGAAGACAATCTCACATGGTGTAAATTGAGGTTAGACCAGAGGTTCCTAGCAATAAAGAGGAGGGGAAGCCAGGCATGGAAATTATGCTTAGCAGTGACAACAGAGCCCTCAAGGAGGTGAACCAGGTCCAGTTCACTGCCCCAGTTGATCTGAAATTTGGTAGTGGATCAAACCAGAAAAGGGGGGTGGGTCGATCCCCTTACATGCTCAGGAGAAGGAAGGAGAACCTGACCCCCATTGTGGAGCAGACCATTGCAAACTCGATCATGGTTGAGTATGTGGGTTGTTTGGCTCAAGGGGATCAACCAGGCAAGGAATGAGAGTGTTAACTTGGAATGTGCGTGGGCTGCGCAATAAGGTGAGAAGGGCTTCCTTGTGTAGATACCTTTCTGAGTGGGAAATTGATTGTTCTCTCATTCAAGAGACACATGTGGAGGAGGAGAATGGCCAGGTATGGGACTTCTTTAGGCAGTCTGGATAAGCAGATGTTGTGGTGAAGGGTGTAGCTGGAAGGTCTGGTGGAATGGCCATTTGGTGGAGAAAGTCAATCTCATGGTAATTGAAGTCTTCCATGATAGGCATGTGCTTACTTGCAGATGCCAATCCCTCCAAGGAGATTTGGAATGGTATGTCTCGTGCATTTATGGTCCATGTGCTGCTACAAATAGGGTAGGCCTATGGGAGGAATTGTATACAGTGCATCAAAGACTGCAAGAGGTACCTTGGCTTATAGGAGGCAACTTCAATTGTCATCTATCAAGTGATGACAGACCTGGGGGTGGGACTGACAGCTCAATGGTTGGCTTCCAGATGGCTGTGCAGAGTCTGGGTATCACAGAGTATCCTATCAGTGGAGTTGAATTCACTTGGAGAAACGACAGTGGATAGTCCTCTAGGTTGGATAGATTCTTTGGTAGTCCAAGCCTACTAGAGAGACATCAATTATCGGCAGTTATGAGCCTTGATAGGCCCTTTTCTGACCACACTCCACTTGTGTGGGACAGTGGGATGAATTCTGACATTGGGTCGTATTTCAAACTCAAGAAGTCTTGGTTTAGGGAGGAGGGCTTTGTGGAGATGATAAGTAATTGGTGGCAGAACAAGGCAGTGCAGGGATCTGCCACACAACAGTTGGCTTCAAAGCTGGTAGGTCTGCACTCCATGTTGAAAGAATATGGACAGACAATGGCACTAATCAGGGAACAAAGGAGGGTGGAGGCATTGGCAGTGATCAGAGAGATGGACTTGAAGGAGTGCAGGCAGCCTTTGAGTCCTCAAGAACAGCAGCAAAGACAACAGATGCAGCATGCAGTTGGGGAGGAAGATTTGAAAAAAGAAGTGGACTGGTGTGAAAGATCTAGACAACTGTGGCTCAAGGAAGGTGATGCTAACACGAAGTTCTTCCATCTAGCAGCCAGTGCTAGGAGAAGGTTCAATCTAATCTCATCAATTAAAGTGGGTGAGAGAACTATTACTTCTATCAATGAACTCAGAAGTGAAGTTGGAAAATATTTCAAAGAACTTGCCAAGGCTACACCAAGGGGCTCTTGGAGGATGGCATCGGCTGATTTCCCAAGTGTCAATTGTGATCAGATGGCCATGCTAATTGCTCCTATTTCTGAACAAGAAACATTGAAAGTAATTAAAGATTTGAATAATGAGGGGGCCCTTGGACCGGATGGGATTCAGGTATTCTTCTACAGAGAAATGTGGAGTGTTGTCAAAATGGATGTAATGAAGGTTATTCATGAATTTGAATTGGGAAACTCTGGGTTTGAAAGATTGAATAAGTCTTATTTGTTCCTGTTACCAAAAAAATCAAGTGCAGAGAACTTCTCTGATTTTAGACCCATTGCCTTGTCAAATTTTATTTATCTTATTATCAGTAAGATTATAGTCAGCAGATTGCGTGAGGTACTAGAGGATTTGATAATGTCGATCCAGTCTGCCTTTCTTCCTGGGAGGTCGCTACAAGAATCCGTCATTATGACACAAGAGATGGTGATGGGATGGCACAGGAAAAAGACCAAGGCCTTTCTATGGAAAGTCGACTTCTCGAAAGCTTATGATTCAGTCTCTTGGCCGTACTTGTGGGAAATCCTCAAAAGGAGAAAATTTCCCCCTCAGCTGATACAGTGGGTGAAGAGGTGTATCACGACTGCCTCCTTTTCCCCTTTGATAAATGGAAAACCATGTCGAACATAGATTCAAAGCCAATGTGGGGTAAGGCAAGGGTGTCCACTTGCCCCTCTGATATTTAACCTCGCAGTGGATACATTGGCAAGATATGCTTGCAAACTAGCAAGTGATGGATTAATAAGGGGGTGTTCAATGTCTAATAATAGGGCTTTAGCTCCCATTTTCCAATACGCAGATGATACTATTTTTTTTTGTGGAAGGGGGGAAGAGGGAAGCGCAAGTGCTATTTTATATGGTAAAGATTTTTGGTGAGATTTCTAGTCTTAGACTTAATGGAAACAAATCTTCCTTGGTCTGCTTTGGTATGAATGGAATGATCCAGAATGACATTTCCACCATCTTGGGCATGCCTGTGGTCACACTGCCTGTCAGATATCTGGGGTTGCCTCTGAAGTGCATTAAACTGAGGAAAGCAGACTGGTCCTTCCTATATGAAAAGGTGGCTACGAAATTAGCGGGTTGGAGTAGTCGCTACTTATCAAAAGGTGGGAGGTATATTTTACTGAACTTGGTCATTACATCGATTCCAGTTTTTTTCTTTTCTGTTCTTAGAGCCCCAAAATCAATTTGGAAAAAACTCGATGTGATGTGCAAGAGATTCTTCTGGAAAGGGGCCTCTCATCATGGGGCTTTCCTTCAACCAATAAAATGGGATTCAATCTGTAGGCCAAAAAAGATTTGTGGCATGGGAATTAGATCCCTCAAAGAATTTAATGATGCTCTATTGTTGAAGTGGGTTGTTCAACTACTGCAAGGGGAAAAAAAATGTGGATAGAGATCGTCCAGGATAGCTATGGGGCTGCCAATGATGAGAAGAACCACCTAAATCCCCACAAACCCTCTCCCTTTTGGTCTTCTATGATGAGTGCATTGGCGGATAATTGGAATTTGTTCAAATCTGTTTTAAGTGATGGAAAAGGCTTCAAATTCTGGCTGGAGAATTGGTTGCCTGGGGGGGTGATCCAAGACAGGTATCCCCTTGATTTTGCAGCTGCTTCTGATAAGAATGCTGTGATTTATGATTACTGGGACACAGCTTCTGAAAAGTGGTCTTTTAACAATGCAATGTGGAATAATCATGAAATAAGAACAAGAGCAGAAAATGAGCACCTCATGCAAGAACTTGCTTCCTTCAAGCCCACACCTGATGAATATGACACATAAAAGTGGGAGGGCAAGTTTTCTTCAGTGGTTGCCTACGACAAGCTGGTTAACTCATCCAGGATGGCGGAAGTTGATGAGGTGGGGAAAAAGTTATGGAAATTGAAGGTACCACTGAAGATACAAATTTTTTTGTGGTTATGCAGAAGGGATGGATTGATTACTGGAGATCTGAGGCATAGGAGAATGGGAACTCCTACCCAATTTTGCCATTTATGTGGGATGCATAATGATTCCAGCACTCATATTTTTTCTTCGTGTGTGATCACAGATTATGTCTGGAGGAGAGTTTGTAGAGATTCTCTTCCCACTTGGGAGAATCTTTGGAGTTCTCTTGTGAGGGTGAATAAGCCATGTTTATCTATGGTGGCTGTTTTATGGTCTATTTGGAGGGCTATAAATGAGTGTGTTTTTCAGGAGAGTCCAGTGAATGTGGATAAGATTGTCAATAGTTGCTGGAATCTCATACATCAATGGAGTTTGATCATGTAATTGTTTCATTATTTTTTATTAATAAAAGCTCTCCTGGTTTGCGATCGGTGATTCGATAGCATTCCTTTCCTTTTCAAAAAAAAAAAAAAGTAAATTGAGGTTAGACTTATTTCAATATATATTATTTTCATTTCACTATTAACTGTACATACTTATGTTTGTTGGTCTAGATTGGGTTATGTTGGTTCTCATTATTGTTTGCATTTGCTAGTATCTAGTTTAAATGTTAAAAAAAATTCTAGTGAGTTGATACTTGATTATAGATATTCCAATGACAAAATCCTACCTTTTCTGATCCAATGAAGATGTGAATCAGTGCTTGTCGATTGCATTTTATATTTTTTTGACTTTCTTTTAGCATTCATATTGGTTAGTGGTGCAGGGTGCAAGTTCGATTGATTAAGATCATTCATTTTATATGTTCAAACATGCCTGACCCCATTGAAAGTGCACATGAATGGGATTGTGCATGGAGTAAGGAAGTTTCATCCAATCAATATACTCAACACTCTAAATAGAACAACTTAATATTCTGATAGTAGACAACAAATTACAATAAATAAATAGTCCTCATACAAGTATCAGATATCCCTAGATATGGAATTTGATGCTTAATGTTACAAAGAGCTTCATGAAAGATGCAAGTGTTTGGCATATGCCTATGTTGATCCAAATTGTATGGTTTGGATTAAGGGACTGCTGACTATAAGAGTGTTCCAAGAAGGTTGAGAGGATCTATATGTTAAGCTGAATCCTTCAAAGTTGGATCATGAGTCTGAACATGATTCCTCAAGTTAGCCAACTTTGTTTGTGCTGCTAAAAGAAATCATTAGTACCATATCATAGACAATGGTGAAACCCATGATATGTAGTGGTATAACTCATTGTCTTTTATTGAAGATCTAGTTTATCAGCCAAATGTTAGTCAAAGGGCTAGTTATCTATTTATAAGAGTCGTAAAGTTGTTGAAGGGCCAACTTATTCCTTACATAGAAATGATTATGCAGGTAACAATATCTAGTTACTTCTTTTTATGTTGTCATCAATTATGCATTTGTCATACTTTATGCTAAAGTGCATTCTATTTCTATGCTAACATGGAAGTGCTAATTTTGGTTCTAAGAGCAACACCTTTTTCTTCTTTGACTTTTCAGGAGCTTTCAAGATACACTAGCTAAATTTACAACTTTGGATTAGTCTATGAAAGATCCAAAAACAAGGTCTGACGATGGTAACCACACATTTGAGGTATGTTTTAGTATGGTATCTGTTAATCGCTCTGAATCAGGTTTTAAAATCAATTCGTTGCAGTATATATTGAATCAGCCCGAAAAACAAATAATATTTATACTCGAATATCAAAAATGAAGTCCAAGGTCGAACACAAGGAGCAATTGGCAAAAATAGTTCTCAAGATTGCAATTTAAGCGCAATCTAAGCAATGTATAATAGAACTCCAAACAAGAATGATATATAAATGAAAGAAGATGTAAATAATGCAAAAAGAATGGGATAAAATGGTGATTTGAATCACTAATTACCCCTCACAATTATATCAAATATCTCAATAGTACTAATCAATCTAAATTCCACGTAGGATAAGTGCACAATACACTTCTGTAGAATCTCAGCCTTCTGCTCAGAGGTACTGCTTCTTCTTCTTTCTCTTCTCTGACTACTCTTCTCTTCCCTTCTTCCTTCTCTTTCTCTCTTCTTCTACCTCCTTAAGCTTCAGAGAAGGCACAACACAGGGCTCAGCAACACCAGCAGAGGCAAAGGCCTCCCTCAGAGATCATAAGTGTTGAGATTAGAGCGGCAAAGGCCTGCCCTCTCTCTCTTTCTCTTCTTCCTCTCACAAACTCAGGCGAACCAGAACAGACATGGGTATTCAGGTAAACGGACCGAGCCCAGGCCTGCGAGGCGTGAGCGCAGGCGAGGGCGTGCGTAAGGCGGTGCGTGTGGGGACCTCACCCCCTGAGTGTGTTGAGGTGATAAGCCACCAACACCTTTTCCCTTTATGTGCCTATAGGGCTTCGTTTGTTTCCGATGTGGGACTAAGTTGTCCCCCTGTTCTTCGTGCAGCTGCCAGTGGACTTCCCTGGCCAAATTGAAGCAACAGCAGCGTGTGTTGATGTCAATTGGAGACCTGGGTGTCTGGAGCACGTAGTTTCGCACCACCTGGAGATGATGCCTGGGGTGGAAGATGCAAGAACACCTTCGTTAAGGTGTGTGTGGAGCTTTGTTAATGGTGGTGGCACGCGCGATACCTAAAAACACGAATAAGGCCTTTCGGCCGCGTCAAACACGCTCAGTAGGATTGTCAGACCACGGCGAGTGCAATGATGGCCGTGGTTGGTGTGTACGTGTGTGTGGAGGGCTGACAGTGAGGGGAACAAGGGCAGAAGGTGGGTGTGTTCGACGGGGAGGTAGAGAGTGTTAAACCCTAAATTTCTTTAGGGCTTTTGGAGGGTGAGTCGTGGCAAAGGTTTTGGACCGATTGGAAAGGGGTTTGAGTGTGTGAAGAGGGTGGAAACCCTCGCCAATGATGTCGCCGGAGGTGGAGACGAAGGCAGGGTCAGAGATGTATCGGTAGTTGAAATGAGGTTCTGAAGGTGTATAAATGATCGCGGGAGAAGGAGAGAGAGTTTAGGGAACTTAGGGAGATGTTGGGAGGTGGAGACGGCCGGTTGTGGTGGACCGACACTGGAGAAGGGGAGAACGGTGAGAGCGATGATGAAGTAGGCGGAGATACGCCCTCCCATTGGCTGAGGAGGGTCACAACGAAGAGAGGAATCGAGAGAGCTGACCAATTTGGTCGTTAGACGACCGGAGGAGGAAGATCAAAGAAGGTCGTTGGAGCAAGGGTTTTGGTGGCCGAAAGAGGAGAATGAGAGGTGGTTGACTCACCAAACTTTGCTGAGAGGATGTACAAGGCCACAGGGGTCCTTTTATAGGGCTCTAGATGGAATTCCAAGCTTGGAAACAAGCCTAGAAACTCCGAGCTCCTCATCGACATACGATACCCAATCAATTAACCCATTCACATGAAGATTCTAGAGAGATTTAGGATCCCTAGATGGGTTCATTTGGAAGGCAATTACTTGACGAGTTTCCCTTTCAATTTTGAGAGGGATTCGTCAAGAAATCACAGAGATCTTGCCATCTTAAGGTCGCCAAAGTTTGTAGGATTAGAATTTCATGGCAGCAGGGACCTATTTTTGAAAATGATGATAAAGATAGGGACTTAAATGCAAATGATTCAAAAGTTAGGGGCATATGTGTGAGATAAAAGAGTCAAGTAGGACTAAATTGCAAACTAGGTCAAGACAGTCTCAGATTGGGCCCAAATTTTGGTACAAATCTAATTTTGACCTAAGGAATTTAATGGTGAAGTCATATTTTGGTTTTAACCTAGTTTGACTGGGTAATTTATGCAAAAACCCAAATTAGGGCAAAAGTCTGCCTATGGCTCTATTTTAGGTCAAGACGGGTTCTGATGGTCAAATCAAGCATACCAAACCCTATAGAATATTTTTATATGAATTTTAGAGGGTTTAGGTGAATTTTTCCGAACCAGAACCTCAATTAATTAAGTGGATCAGTTTTTAGGATTTCATATGTCATTTAATTCCCAAAATGCACGAAAACTCATTTCTGACTGTTCTAACCCACTTGTTATACTTTTAAGATCATTTGACCTTTATCTAACCCCTGAGCAAACCCATAGTTGTTTTGCATTCAAGATATGATGGTAAAATTACAGTTTTAACCTTGGTTTCTTGTATTTCTCTCTAAAAGGATTTGCAATGAATTATGGCCTTTTGGTGGTCATGTAGGAGCATTTAATGACTTAATTTGATCAAATTAAGCTAGTTATGACTTATGATGGTATTCCCATCAGTATGTATGATTATCCCAAGTATTGTTGACATCAATTTACAGAAATTTATCTCTTATGATGCCTTTAGCTCTTATATATTCATACTATCAGGCGATAATTTGTTGATTAGAATGGAGGATGTGTCTCTAGAAAAGCAATCTGATTATTTATCAGCTCTGCTGACCTCTCCTTACAGTTAGGTATATTTTGCATGCAACTTGCTTCCTTCATGAAAGTAAGATAAAACTTGATTCAACCACCATTTTCCATGAAATCATTTTGATTTTCTCTATAGAGCTTGCTAGTATGCAATGCTACTGCGTTGATCATGATTCTTGCTTGCATATTTTTATTTTTCTCATTTTAAGTCATTTTTTTATTTGGTCATTCTAGGTTGTGTTGTTGCTAATGGATGCTAACAGAGTTTAGTTAGAAGAATCTTCCTCAAAGATGGCTAGCATGCAACTGATTATCATGGTAATCAATGCCCTTACCAAGGTTTTATGCAAAATTTTGTTAGTGTAGACTTTTTTTGCAACTAGTCTTTTGTATGTATTGACTTTTGGATACCTTCTCTGTTAATGTCTTGGTCGATGTTTCACCAATTCTCAAGTCAAAGGTTATTCAGTTTCTTTTATGAGTTGTCCATCATCATGCAACCATTGAGTGCTGACTTCTTGTAATAGATCATATTGTACTTTACTCTATGCTTAATGAGTGTAAATTTTTGTGCAGGGTTTTAGCAAGTGTCTTGTAACTGCTAGTTGCCCTGCTGTTGGAGCCATGTTTAAGAAGGTATTGACTTATATAATTATTTAATTCCTATTCTTGATAAAGATTTTAATTTGCTTACAACCCCATATATCTAAATCGGCTAACCAAATTCTCATTCTTGATAGTGATTTTTAATTTTTATGTAATCCTATGTATTCAAACCTGTTAATGCCAACCATATGAAAATCTCCCCTCAATTTCTTCTCCGTAGCTACTTTATTTTGATTAGCATTGCTTTTTTCTCATTTCAGACCTTGGATGTACTCTTGCAAATCCTTGTTGTGTTCCCCAAAAATTAAGGAGCTCAATCTAAAAAGTTAGAATCTAGTAACTCTTCCAGGGTCATGGTTATCCAAAAGGTCATATAAAGAAACTTTATTTCTCATGACGTAAAGTTATGCAAGAAACTAATTTTCATAATCTTAAACAAAAGAAAAAAGACGTTTGAATGCATATATATGTTCTTCCTTGGAAAGCAGAATCCCATAAACTACATATTCAAGAATTAAACCTTGACATGAATTTTGTAAAAGATCAAAATAAAAACTTGCTGGAAGAAGAGCATCACCAGCATTTCAATATGTTTCCCAAAGCATAGCAGAAAACCCAAATAGCATCATCATCATCAATGGCTCAAACTTGGCCTTGTTTATCAATGGTACCACCACTCTATTTCTTGTGCTTTGTAACCGTCCCCCCCTTCCGTCACCAATAAAAGAACCAACATTTTGGAAGGAACATCAACTCCTACCACATTGACACCATCGCTAATCTTTCCTATCTCTCTTTTTTTATTTCACATGAACTCCCACTTTACCCTCTTGACTGCTGATTCAAGATCAGAGCATTTTAGAGAAATCACCTCACCATGCGTAGATACAAAGTAACAAAAATATCATATTCCTCAATTCTTCAAAAACTTGCTTGGCCCTGAGAAAACTATGCAATATCACTATCATTGACCCAACTCAACAATGTGATTCCAATCTGATAGGGCAATATCACTATGCAAAATCATTGACCACAATGCAGTTGCTAGAGCTTTTCCTTTGGCTTAAAATCATGCCATGACTACTGCATCTGGAGACAGCTTCTTCAAGGGCTGTGGTAGATATTGCTGGCAATGGGAGTATTGGATAATGGGGGGACAATAGATGTCAGAAGGACTGGTGATGAAAAAAAAAGTAACTTGGTTGTATGAGTAGAGGCGGAAGCCATGCGATAGAAGTATGAGGTTTGGTACATTAAGCCATGGGAGAATAAGGGGTGACGGAGATAGCTTGTGGGAAGGAATAAAATTAGATCACATAGACTACGAATATACATATTTCTTTATCCATATTTTCTTTCTCAAAATTGAATATGAATTTGTGCAAGAGGTGATGCTGAGGATTGGAGCAGTAGATCTAGTGACAGGTGTCGGGGGGAAAATGCAAAGGATGTTCACTCTGCTTTGGAACAATGTGCACCTCTGCTAGCCATTATTTTGATTTTTCTTAATTACTTTTTCATATCTACTGTTTTCAATATGCTTTTTTGTTTCTGAAAAGGACCTATTGGGCATGTTGGATTTCATGCACACCGTGATATTAGATGCCATACCATTCAAAGAAGACCCTTGAAAATTTTCAAGTTTATTATGTAATTGATTCTTATACTAATGAACAAGACCCATGTTTATTTTCCCTTTCCCAACAAGTAACTGGATGGTAATTTGATAATTGGCAGGTCTTGCGTATGCAAAAGGTATAATTCTATTAATTCTATTCCAAAAGTCAAAGCTAATAATAATTTTTTCAAATAAGTCAAAGTATATAAGGTGATTATGCCAAAGAATAGTATAATCTTTTTGCCCATTACTCTTTCGTGGTGCCATTGTAGGTACTAGATTAGGAGTAATAGCCACCTTCCCAGGCTACTTGCACACAATTCAATTTTTAACCAATTTCAACTTGCTTCCCATTTTCAAATTTTGTCGAACACAACAGTAAATATGGCACAGGTTAAAGGAAATCAATTACCGATGCATAATAAGCTAAGGGAAAAATATGGCACAAGCTAATGTTGTTAAGAAGTGTTATCAATCTTTTTCCATGTATGATGATGACGTGAGACCCATTGACAAGTGCCACAATCCCAACTTGGGCCTAATCAGGTTTTAGATTATTTAGGTTTAAGTAGTCTTTCGTGCATGTCATATTCAAGATTCTTTTTCACAGAAGTTTGATATTAATTTTGAAGTTTTCTATTTTTTTAGGAATAGGCTAATGATGATTTTATATTTATGTATAAGTAATCTGTAACATTATATTTTTTTTTTCAAGAGCTATAACATCATGTTTAATGATTTGCAGTTGTTTAGTATCTCAAGTTGATCAAGAACCTTTGCAAACTACTCAAGATCTTGTAGTTAAAGTACCCGACAACTAGCAAACTTTTAGAATAATTAAATACTTGTGTATAGAGAGGTTGATGGATAATTGTGGCTCATGCTACTTATAGTACTTGTAGAAAAATAATTTTCTTTTAAAATTATATGGAAAATTTGTTCCATTGGATGTACATGTATGGTTTTATGAATAATTCAATTTGTTATTCCAAAAGAATACTATTTCTTGTATATTTTTCTTTAATCGTACTTGAATGAAATTAAACATTGTTGTTGATGATAAGATTAACTCTTAAATATATTAAGATATTACTTTGATATCTATATTGACAGATCTAGTCACGAACGGTCGTGTCGATATTATGTTAAAAAGACAAATAGAGTTATTACTTGTAGTGATATTTTTAGCAACATTTTTTTACCTTACAATGACAGATAAAAGTGTTATTGTTACTGATACCACAAAAAATGACCAACTTCTAGGATATATCCGTCACCATAGGTTTAGGTACAACACCGATGGTAAAAAATCGTCGGTGTTACCTACAACGATATCTCTTAAGAGAATACCTTTAATGACTATCGAAATAGTTCTTTGGATCTACAATAACGATCATTTTAACCTATATCAATGATTACTGATCATCAATGTAGGAGCAGAATGTTATTATGTATGTTATAAATAGTAATGATTAAGTATCACTTTATACCTATATAAATCTTTTGATAATATTCCGAAACCCATCACATCCACTCAACACACATGCATGCAAGCAATCACGTGCATTAACTTATCCCCTTCCCTCATATTTTTCCTAATCCCATGTCACCTGGCATGGTCATCCCACCAGGCAACATCCCACCCAACTCAGCCCACCTACGTAGAATACCCTCCACCGAAACCCAATCCATGCAAAACCCCACTCAAACGTTGCAATTAACAATCACGCCAATCCCAGTATTCCACCGAACATTAATCCCAAGCACTAACGTAAAACAAAAGCCCCCCCTCCACCGGAGCCAATCCCGTTTCTCCAACAAACCCACGTCCACCGCACGTGAACCCTCTCTAATTTCACACGGTAGGGACGTTAAGGCTGTATTTGACAAGAAGGTAAATGTTGTATCGAAATAAAATATTATAGTGATAAATTATAAAATATTTGATTATAATATAAAAATGAGTAGCGGAATGAAATGGTATGAAGTGCGATCTAATGTTAATTAGTATTTATTAAATAATTTTTTCATAAAAATAAAGATTATTCGATGTGATGTGAGTGATTAATAATTAATGATTATCTTTGTTTTTTTTTCTCGATTCAATTTTCATAACGCCCTAATCATATTCGCTACAGTATCAACATCCCGTTACACTATGTCCTATCCTTCAGCCAAACGAGGCTCAAATTTCGGGGGCACCGAACTCAATTGGGGGAACCCCAACCGATCTTTATTTTTTTTAAAATTCTCCTCCTCTCTCACCCCAAGGGGGATGCAAATCCTTATACCTCTCCCTCTTCATATATATATATATATGGCTGCCCATAGTCTCTCTCGGGATATCTCTCTCTCTCCCCGAGATTAATTTCCTACGGCCTCTCCCTCTTATTTTCCACCCTTCCACCGTAATTCATCACCTTGTTTTTGAGGTCATCTTCTTCTCTATCAAAGGACCATGATGATGAGCGTAAATCGAGATTTGATAGAATGTGTCATACCACCATTCAAATAATTTTTAAATTTATAATCTTGAAAATACAAGAAATATGAGATGGTTCACTCGAAGTAAATAATTGAGCAAAAATCACTATTAAAAATTTTTAATATCAAAACTAGAGACTACAAATTATTTCTTTACTCGCAAGCTCCTAGTTCAAAATAAAAAAGAATTAGAAAGCCAAGTATTTACAAAAATATAATCCAAAAGTGATTCTAAATAGGTTGTGAAACTCTTAGAATATTCATTTTTTCCTTAGTTGTCCAAAACCCGACCTTCTTCTTTAGGCTTAAACATGTCCTAATGGGCTGCTCCAATTTCTTGTAATTTCCACGGGTGAGGCAAAAAAAAACTAAGCACTCAAGTTGAAATTGAATTAAACTAAGCACTAAAATTTAAATTAATGTTTCAATCGACTTGGAGCAAATCAAGGAATTAAGACAATTAAGAAATATTTAGACAATAAAAATTGAATCATTGACAATAAAATGCATAAAGAAATGATATTTTAGATAAATCCTCGATAGTTCAAAAAAAAATGAATCACAAATGGATCCCTCAAATTTTTCTCTGATTTGCTTTCAAGACCCTATTGATGCACAACAAAGAAGTTGAGCTTCTTTGTCGAGGTTGCAGGTGGAGAGTCGACGAGTGATAAACATCAGTTTATCATCATTACTATACCCAAAATTGGTCTAACTCTTAAGATTTTAACTCTACAAATAGGTTTCTAGGTTATATTTAGGCATTAATTAGGTTAGGCATACATTGCATGATTTTTTGTATTTTTAACACGTTTATTTGAGTGTTAGGGACGAACAGATAGTCAGATCTCTAAAATCCTAACATTCAAGAAGGTAACAGGTGAAGAGGAAGCTTGATGTAGATACATCTATTTCACATAAACTTCCTTTTTTTGCATGTTCTTAGGCATATAATTGCATTCAGCATTATAAATACTACAAAGCATGCATCATTATACATTTAAGGTAAATTGTATAAATTATAGGTTAATTTTTTCTTTTTGTGGTCAAGGGAAAGGACAATATTTATCGGAGCCTCGGATTGAAGATCCAACCATACGGATATTATCAAGGCGACAAATGGAGTTTAATGCTTTTAAGATCGCCCCGTCAAACCTCCGTAGCATCAGATGCAGTCCGAGAAAAATCAGAGGTCACGAGGTAAGGTGGTGTAAAATCCGTACCTTAGATGACAAATCTAACCGCACGGATAGGTTCAGATTGACGATCGCAGCCCAATAACGTGAAAATCGATCCAATTCGACAATCGTAGCACCAGTTACAAAGCAAAGAAGATGGACAGCCAACACCTCCGGCACCCTCCCTCCTCAACAACGGCCGCGCAATCTCGACCGTTGGATCGAGATCCAACAGCTGAGAACGCTACAACCTTAATTTGTAAACGCAACCCAAGAGGCCGCATAGCGCAATAGTTGCACCTCCTTTCGCGAAGAGGGAGGCATGAGTTCGAGCCCTGCCTCGCCTCTAATCGAGCGAGTGCACAGGCGCACTGAAATTCGACCGTGCAATAGAGATCAGGTGGTCGCGATGCGACCACGTGGTGCGATCAAGCGCGTTGGATGTGGGTGCTACGCACACGTGCTCGATAACGCGCTATTGCACGTGCAATCGAATGCAGAGTCGTTGGCACGATCTGAAGGCGAACCACGCGTGATCTTGTTCATTCATCTACGATCGAACAGCTGAGAACAGTTGCCCCTTTGCCACACGTAATGCACACGTGAAGCGATGCGTAATCCGCGCCATACAGTCAAGATCCGACGTGCCTCCTCCCTCTGCACATCTTCACCAATGCTTAGCTATAGCAACGACCACGTCTGTCACTAAAGACCCTAAGTTAATGTTTTTAAAGCTTAAAATGTCCTTTTTGCCCTCAAACCTCACCTATAAAAGGCCCACCCCTACCACATATTTCACCATCCCTTCCTTTCTTCTCTCGCCTCCTCCAAAGCTCTACGAGCTCGTCCCAAACTCGAGATGCTCAATTAGAGTTATAAAAATAATTTTTCCATCTTCTCACCGTCGTTCGGGAAGCGAATCCCGCTACGACGTCGCCTTATTCCGTCCTCCGTTTTTGTCCTCTTTCATCCAGCATCTCACCACCCTCGTCCGGGCACTCCGTCAACACAGCTTGTTCTCCAAGTAGTCGTCAAGGATGATAACTTCTCACCCCCTCTCTTTATCGCTTTCTAGTATAGATTTCCAGTTTACTAGTTGTAGAAATTAGTTGTAATGAACATTTGTCTATGAAATATTGATTCACTCTCTCTCTCTATCTTTCTTTGTATTATTCTCTCTTTTTTCTATTAATTATTCTTTAAATAGAATAACTAGTAGATTAATTTCAAACAACTAATCTGCTTTCGTGATAATAAATTCAACGTGATTTTTCTTTTATCAAACGTTCACCTCCCCGTGTTCAACTTGAGACTCACCAGAGTTTCGATAAAATTATTTGTTTGATGGATTTTTACATGACTACAATGACAGGGTTTTCAAACTCAAATTCTTAGCGTAGAAATCGAATTCAACATTTTGGCACTGTTGCCTGGAATAGAAGTTCATTCCAACATTTTGGCACCTTTGCTGGGGAGGCAATGCACTTTGATTTCCAGTGTTTTCCGCCTTACCCAACTTTTGTCTCACTTTTTCTCTAATATTGCTGTGATTGCAGGTACTCTTCTAAGGCGAGCTAAAGCAGTGAGAAAAGTGCGAATGAAGGTTCTGTAAGTATACCCCACCTCTCACCCCCTAGATTTCATTCCGTCACATAAATAACACAAATCCTAATTAACTTTTTATCGTGCAAAATTGATGTTTTAAAAGATGCGTTGTAGTATAGGTCGAAATCGCTCGAAAACAAATAATATTTATAACTCAAATATAAGTCCGAGGTCGAACACAGGGAGCAAGTGTTGCAATTAATCTCAAATATTACAATATTACCACAAATATGAGTAAGTTATAATGAAAATTTCGTGGAAGAATGATATATATATATAAATGTCAATATCAGAGTGCAAAAAGAATAGAGTAAAATGGTGATTTAAATCACCAATTACCCCTCTAATTAAGCTCACAATAATTCTCAAATAATTGAACAATAATGATCAACCAATTATTCCACGCAAATGTAAGTAAGCAATAAGTGCACAGTGTACTCTGTCAGAGATATCTGACGTCGGATGCTTAAGGGCAGACGTCTTAAATGATGCTTGCTACAGTGCTTTCGCACTGATCTTTCTTCTTTTCTTCTGCTTCTTCACGCACAAGGGGCTTCCCAATCCTCACAGTGGCTAAGTGTTGGGTTTCCTCTCTGAAGAGAAAAACCCCCCCTCTCCTACTCACAAATTTCTCCTCCTCTTCTCTCTCAGATAATCGGGTATTCAATCGGGTATTCTGGTATGCGCACCCAGGTCCAGGCCCACCGACAATGGGTGATGAGCGAGGAGTGAGGGTGTAGTCGGACCTCACCTCTTGGTTGGAGGCAATAAGCCCCAATCACAAAATCAATTTATTTTCTTTCAGTGGCTTCTGTGTTTCCGAGGTGGGACTATCCCCACCCCTTCTGCTCGCAAGCGCCCGCAGATGAAGATGCCTCCAATTAAGGCAGTAGGAGTGGTCACGAGTTCCAATAGAGGACCTGGGAAGAGTCCTGAGGATCAGCAATAGCACCTGGGATCGAGACCTGAAGCAGATGTCTGAAGAACATGCTTCGAGCTTGCTTGAAGCAGCTTTGGTAATGGCGTGACAACCTGCGTACCTGAAATCACAAATAAGGCCTCTTAGCCACATCAGAATATTTCAGAACCTTCGTCGTGGAATGACGAATGTGGTGGCATGTGTGGAAGGGCAAGAGAGCAAGTGTAGAGGTCTGATGACCTCAGGACGATGGAGCGGATAGGTGTGAGTTCGATGGAGTGGACGGATGATCAAAGTCCCAAATTTCTTTGGAGATTTTGATCAGTGAGACGAGGCGATGCTCGCTGACTCAGTGGGAGACGAAGAGATGGTCTGCAGCGGCTGGAATGCTTTGCCGGAGGTATGCCGGCAAGGTGGAAGACGGAGGGTGTTCGAGCGAATGCGGTGATGAAGTGAAGTTATAGCAACATAGTGATGATGCGTAGATGGAGTAGAGTTGATAAGGCTAGCTAACGGACGACGAGGGGCAGAGGAGGTGCTGGATCTGGTATGGCTGGCATCGGAGGAGTTGAATGCTCCGGTAAGAGGGAACGACGACGACAAATGGTTAGGAAGCGCCTCGCTGGTATGGTGAGGTGCAAAACGACAAGGGGAGTTGGAACTGACCACCTATGGTATGTGGCGGCCAGCGAAGAGGCCGAAGGTAGGAGGGTTGCCGGAGTCAAGCTTGGAGCGAGCTAGAGGTAGGAAAAGAAGAGGGATTTTGGCTCAAAAGCTTGCTAAGGAGGTGAGGTTGGCCATTAGGGTCTTTTATAGGCCATTGGGTGAGTCTCCAAGATTGGAGAGCTTGGATTTTTATGGAAAGAAGGCTTGAGATTCAAGGATTCATACGAGCCACAAGGGGGAATTTGGAAATCAGAAATAGGTTTAGAAGATCAAGGATGTCCTCAAGATCATCCCTTCCAATTTTGGAAGGGATTGGTCAACTAAACAAGGAGGAATCCTTGATTGAAACCTCGGGTGTGTGGGGTTCACACTTGCCATGGAAGCAGGGGCCTATCTGCGAAGAAGAAGATAAATTTGGGGGGCAGTTCGCAAGGATTTTTGAAAGTGAGGGGCCTTTTATAAGAAAAAGAGTCAAACTTGGACCAAAATGCAAACTAAGTTAAAATAATCTCAGATTTGGCTTAAATTTTGGTACAAACCTAATTTAGACCCAAGGAATCTAATGGTGAAGTCGGATTTAGGTTTTGACCAAGTTTGACTGATAAAATTGCGTAGAAACCCAAATTAGGGTAACTTTCTGTTTGTGACTCAGTTTCGGGTCACAATAGGTTCTAATGGTCAAATCAAATATATCAAACCTATAGAATATTTTTCTATGAATTTTAGAGAGTTTAGGTGAATTTTATCCTAACCAGAATCTTAATTAATTAAGCGGGTCTATGTTTCAGGACGCTTGATCGAGTTTTAAAAAGGTTGTGTTGTAGTACAGTCGAAAAAGCGTTCAAAACAAATACAACTTATTACTCGAATTTTAAAGTCTGAGGTCGAACATAGGAAGCAAATTAGGGTTTAGAAATCAAGATCAAAACTTGAGGATTTGAAATAACATAATATGCAATAAGATCAATGTTATAAGGAGATAGGAATAAATGTAAGCACAAAATATTAAAAAAAATCAATGTATGTGAATAAATACAAAATTGGACATCTGATTTGTGAATCAGACGCCTTAAAATGTGGATGATACAGTGCTTGACTCTTCTTCTTCTCCTTCTTCTTTCCTCTGTCTATGGCAGCTGCTTTCAATCTTCTTCTTCTTTCTTTCTCTTCTTCTGATTCCTTGCCTTAGCCTTTCTCTTCCTATGCCTTATTCTCTATCTCAGCTGCCTTCAGCTTCTTTTTCCTTCAGTTCCTTCCTTCTCTTTCTTTCTTTGCCTTCCTTTCTCTTTCCTTCAGCTCCCTCTGCCTTAGCCTTTTCCTTCTTCTCTCTGCTGCAGCCCTTCTCCTGCCATAGCTTCTGACTTCGGCTTCCTCCTTCTTCTTCCTTGGCTTCAGCCCTTAGCTTCCTCTTCGGCCTTGTCTTCTCCTTCCTTTGCAGAGCAAAACCTACCCCCTACTTGTGCGAGCTCTCTTCTCTCTTTTCTCTCTTAGGTTCGCTCTCCCAGAGCCACTTCTCGGGTAATTGGGTCGGATACGCACCCGAGACCAGGCCCACTGGCATGTGGTGGTGGGAGAGGTGTGCTGGGTCGGGTTGGATCACCAGGTCCACAGGGGGTGGTCGCAAATGAGGCGTTGGGTCGGGTGAGAGGGGGCCTCGCCCCGTGAGTTGGAGGCGATAAGCCCTATGCAGAAATTCCTTTTATGCGGCTTTGGCTCTCCAGATGTTTCGAGGTGGGACTACCTTCCTGCCTCTTTCACGCGTGCCTACAGCAGAGAGGCATCGCTCGATTGCAGCTACGGGGATGGCTCTAACCTTCAATTCGCCACATGGAGATGTTTGCGAGAGTACCCCATGCAGTCTGGGACTGGATCCTGAAGCGGGCATGGCCTGGAGAAGCTTGCAAGAAAGCTTCCCGCTGTTCATCAATGGCAACAAACCCCTGGACCTGAAATCACACACACAGCCTCGCGGCCACGTTAAAAAGCTCAGGGAGCTTCGCCAAGGTGCGGTGAACGTGCAGAGGTGGTTGGCGTGGCATAGGACCGCCTGAGGTAGCGTGCCTAGGGCACACTGCGACCGTGCATGTGGGTGTGTTCAGTGGCACTTGTGGGAGAGTGGCGGAATGTTGTAAGTGGGGGTTATGATCAGTGAGGCGGGGCGGTGCTTATGGATCGGTCAGTGAGGAGGGAGGTGGTCTGTGGAGGTGGAGCAAACTCGCCAAAGTGGTGGCTAGAGGTGAATGGGATGATGGTGGTGGAGTGCGGCAGTGGTCATTCAAGGGAATAAAGAAGGGGAAAATAGAGTAGTGGGTGAGAGAAATTATTTGGGAGTGAAGGGACGAAGAGGGAGGCAGGGATGGCGTCTGGCTCGTATCGCCGATGCCGGAGATGAAGGTGCTCATTGAGGGAGGTCGGCGAGGATGAAGGGGAGGTAGGAATGGTGTCTGGCTTGTATCTCCGATGCCAGAGACGAAGGTGCTCAGTGAGGGAGGTCGGCGAGGACGAAGGGGAGGCAGGAGCGTCGGCGAGTGCAGCGCGACGCGGACGAGTGAGAGGAAGAGGAACCTGCCACCATATTGTGGCTAGGCGACGAGGGAGAGTGGGAGAAGTCGCCGGAGCTTGATGAGCAGATCAGCTTGAGGAGGAGAGATGAAATTGGGGGGTTTCTCCTGCTGAATTCAAGCTTAGGAAATGCAGGGTGATTTGGGATGTCTTAAATAGGCCCTGGAGGTCGGTTTTGTGCTTGGAGCCAAGCTTCCCAGCACGACAAGTTCACCGATAGAGGAAACTCGAGAGTGATCCAAATCTCTCATGCATTCGCATGAGAGATTGGGTACCAAATAGGGCTTCTAATTGAGTTCACACTGGAGGAGATTTCTCAGAAAATCTCCCTTTCAATTTTCAAGGGGATTCTCTAAGAGATTAAGGAGAAATCGCCCTTTCAAGCTCGCTGGAGTAGGATTCCTTCCACTATAATGGCTAAGGGACCTAATTGCAAAGAACAAAGAAGAAGTTAGGGGGTCAAATGTAAGGGTTTTTGAAAGATAGGGGTAGAAATGTAATTGGGTTGGACCTATTTGTAAAGTGGGTCAAGATGAATTCCCCTTAGGTCCAAATTTTGATACAAACCTAATTTGGACCTAAGGAATCCAATGGTGAGGTTGGATTTTGGGTTTGACCACGCTTGACTAGGTAATTTACGTAAAAACCCAATTTAGAGGAAATATTTGTCTAAGACCCCATTTTAGGTCAAAATAGGTTCCAATGGCCAAATTGAATATTCTAAACCTTAGAGAATATTTATTTATGATTTTTAAAGGGTTTAGGTAAATTTTATCCTGACCAAAACCTTGTTTAATCAAGTGAGTCTGTTTTAGGGTTACAAGAAGTCATTTAATTCCCAGAATTCACACGAACCCTTTTTTGTTTGAACCAACCCACTTTTTATCTTGTTAAGATCATTTGACTTGTGTTTAGCCATTGAGAAAACCTATTGTTATACTGCAATGGTAAAATTGTAATTTTACCCCTTATTTCTTGCTTTTCTCTCAAAATGATTATTCATTGAATTAGGACCTCCAGTTGGTTATGTAGGAACTTTTGTTCTCTTTTATGGGTCAAAATGAGCTAGTTAGGGCTCATGATAGTATTCCCATCAGTCTATTTTTAGGGTTTAGATGTCCATTAATTCTTAAAATGCATGAAAACCCATTTCGTTGTGCATGGACATACTTATTCGATATTAATGACCATATGAGTTTAATAAACCCCTGAAATACCCATGGTTATTCTGTAGTTCTGAAATGTTGTTAAAATTGTAGAAATAACCTCGGTTTCTTATCTTCTTCTCAAAACAGAACATTATGCTTATATGACCCTCTGATGGTTATGTAGGAGCTTTTATCAACTTTATTAAACCAAATTGAGCTAGTTATGGCTCATGATGATGTTCCCATCATAAACCTAGGAGCTTGCATAAACCCTAGGCTTAGTTTGGTTGTTTGGTTGCCACCTCCACCCACCTCATCCTCCACTTATAAAAAAAATCTAAAAAATTCCACAGAGGTACACAATCTCTTTTGATTCTTTAGACTCAACCGGTAACCCGATCTTTGGAACCGATACACTCATCAACATATAATTGAGTAGAAATTAGATTAGGTAACCACTTTGTGTGCCTTAAGTAGTGGTGCATCAAGACATTTGTCTAATTTGTTTAGGCCTCACCACTTAACAAAAAACTGAACCATCAAGTAGCTACCTCTTAATATTCAACTTTTAGGGATTAACCAGGCACTCCACATTCTTTTTAAGTTTTAAAGGAAGACATCTTCACCCGTACTTTCAAAACCTGGTTTGCCAACTAAACTTGATTAAATACACCTAAAGTTGAACCCTAAAAGCTACGAAGCAAGATTTAAACCCTAAAATTCACTGCATCCAAAAATAATATTGCTTGAAAACCATTGGTTGTGCACGCACACACATCAAAACTAATCTTTAAGGGTACAACCCAGATAAAGGGCCCATTACATTGCAAAGTACATTCAAACCTAAGCCTAATCTAAAATCAAGTAGATGTTGGCCTTAAGGATTTGAGTCGCTCTTCGGGGCCCAGATGGAGATTATTTTCGATTAATCTGCTTCTACCATTCAATCTGAGGTCTAGCTAGGGGAGCAGTGTCAAAGGACCATGATTAGGGGGTATCAAAGGAACCTGAGGCGAAAGCTAAGGGAAGAACCTTCTCCCCAAACCCTTCCTCTAACTGGTTGTGACCAGAAAGAAGTAGATCAAATCGTTCTTTTCATCTCAAGACGAATGCTGGGAGTCTGTAAACCTTTAGGCTACCCCACCTAAGGACAAGTTTGAGTGTTTGTATTGCAGGGCATCTTTCTTCCTCCTGTTTTGTCATGGATCCTTTCACATCTTACACATTTCCACTCCTACCCTCCCGACATTTCTTATCCCCAATATGATGATTATTATCCCGACCCGTGCTGTAATCAACCATCTACTAGTTGTGATAACTCAGATTGGGGATACAATTCTGGACCTTCATGTTCAGAGTCTAACCCTGGACACTGTGATTGTGATTTCTATCCTTCTCTGAGCTATAATGATTATGGATCTCCGCCTCTATATGATCAACACAATCCGATCTACAAACAAGAAAGATATGCTAATTACAACTCATACCCTTCCCCAGATTACACTGCATATAGGTCACCACCCCTCTTTAAACAACTCGAAGTGACCTATTATCAGGAAGGGTACTAAGAACCTCACTTCCTTAACTCCCTCGAATTAAACCCAAACCCACCCAACCCTGAACCAAACATTTGGTTCAGGTAAACTAGGTCTAAGATAGGGTGTTGGCTAACTTAAGGAATACCACTCAATCTTTAGAAGCTCAGCCAACACCTTACACTGAAGAATTGGAGCCTTTGATTGAAATGATTGATGATCTTAAAAGGTATTTCTTAGATTGGCTCAACAATGTTAAGGATAAGGACCTGGGTGAGTTTTTACTTGGGAAGTTATCAAAATTGAGGATGAGATTTGCAGTTGCTTTAGTTCAATCTTGGGATGATTCCCAGGATGAACCCTCTTCAGGAAAGCCAATCACAGAACCTACTTAGGCACCTGTAGGGGGACACGTTTTACGAGATCGAGGATGACCAGGTTGGTCTAGAGCAACCAATTGTGCATGAATTGATCTCTTCACCTAAGATCCTTGAGCTAGGGTACGAGGAAAAATATGTATCCATGGACTAGGAAATGATAAATGATTTTGAGACATATAAAAGCGAATCCAGAATTCTTTGATTCTGAAGGTGAAGAATCATTATGTGAAGTCTCACATGAGTTTGAGGAAGATAATTTTAGTGAGACAAACGAGCCCACGGAGTATGATAAATCATTTGATGGCCCTATAACTGAGGAAATTGATCATGTTGGGACTAGCATGATGAATTCAGATCCTCATTTCATGGATGATTCAATTCATAGCCCCATTTCTCAATCACACCCCATTAAGCATAATGATGATTCTATTTTTAAGATCACTAAACCCAAGTCAATTCTGATTCAGCCATAAATTTTCGGCTTAAAAACTTTTGATGGAGTGAATAACATGTAGGAGATCCTAGAATCCGGAATTATGATTATGGAGGATAGGAGCTGGGAAATGAAGATTTGGGAAGTCAATTCTGGGGGAAGCAGAAATTTGAGTCTAAGGGTTCCTATAGACCTGAAACCACCAATCTTCTACCATGACCCTTACAACATTTTCAACTCAAAGGATGTCCAACCTAAGCATAATTTAACTGATTATCTTTTTGATACAAATTTTCCTATTGTCTGACTTTTTGAACTTGGGTTGCATCCTCACAAACCGCAAGCCTGGTCCCACTTACACAATGATCTCAGGTTCTGAAAAATTTTTATTCAGAACCTTAGATACACTCGACTCTGGGGCATGGGTCTACACCACAACCTGGTCCACATCTGTGGACATTCTTTGCTTGTAGGTCTCGAGGTTAATCTTTTTATTCAGATCCTGACCTGCACTTGTGAATTCTTTATTTCTTCCCCTTATTTATATAGTGTGCCTAGCTAAAGGCAATAAACTTAACACGTATACAGTCTGTTTTCATCTCGGAGCTAACTGGGTAATCACGAAATTCAGGTGTTTCTACTCTACTCTGCTCTTTTTCATGTCTTTTTAATTTAATGAGAACATTACATTAGATAGGCATGGGGGGGTGGATATTCATCTTTGAATCATTTTGTTAGCTCCATAGATTCTTTTTGTTTTCTCTTTATTTATTAAAAGAATTTGAATTAGGAAAAGAGAACATGGGCATTAGAAATTTGTCAACTTTAGGGAATGATACAATAGGACCTGAACACTTAGAATCTTCAGGTCTTCAGGCTTAATCAGTCCAGGTGTCCACTAAAATATAGATTTGTTTATTGAGTCCTCGCCATTTTGAATTCAATTTCTAATTGGTTAATAAGTTGGGGTGATAAGTATATAACTTATCAACCCATCCTCTAATTTGAGGGGACTTGAAGCCTAAGCATCTACACACTCTTTGCACTCACTTTTCGGTGGTTTAATGAAAATTGGGTAGCTAATGAGCCTTCTAGGGTGGTATGGCTAGCAAGTTGTCGGTGGTAACAGCTCATTGGTCGGTTGTCCAAAGCCCAGTCACACGACCATTCTCTTTTTGCTGCCTTTAGGTAAATCTTAGATCAAGGAAGCCACCTACTTAAAGAAAAAAATAGAAAAATATCCAAAAAGAAAAGAAAAAGAAATAGAAAAGAAGAAAAAAAAGAAATAAGTCACACTTCACCGCACGAGTATGGCTGGTAAGTTGTCAGTGGTAATAGTTCATCGGCCGATTGTCCAGAACCCGGCTCATAAAAATGCATGTTTAATTCCTAAACACTTAGGAAGAAGCGGGGAAGTTGAATAAGCCGGGGAAATATACACTAAGTTTGCCCTTATGTTGACCTCATAAAAATAAAAAGTAGGGAGAAAGTTACTTGTCGAATAGATACACCTTTAGGCAAAATTTCTTTACAAGGTCGCCAAAGGGCGTAGTCCATTCTGACTGCTGATTAATTAGTGAGTCCATCACATTTACACAAAATGATGCTTAAAACTTAGAGTTCTCTTTGAGTCTTGGGTGAGTTGGGTAGCCGTAGAAAGCTAACCCGAAACTCTAAACTCAAAAAATCCAAAAAAAAAAGACAAAAATGTATTTGCATTTGAATAAAGCAAGGGCTTGAGCGGTCTGCATTTTGGCAGATACTCGGACGTTGTTGTGTCTCTATAGTTCAGGTCATAGTTGAAATTTCTTAGTGTTTAGAAATAACTTTTGCCCAAAAAATTTGATCCTAATTCTTTTATAAATATCATATAGTTTTGCTAGAGACTAACAAAAGATAAGCATGTGGGTGTGATGTAAACACATCTATTTCACATAAACTGCCTATTTTGCATGTTCTTAGGCATATAATTTCATTCATCATTATAAATACTGCATAACATGCACCATCATGCATTTAGGTTAAATTGTATAAATTATACATTAAGTTTCCCTTTTTGTGGTTAGGTAAAGGGCAATATTTATCGAGGCCTCGAATTAAAGATCCAATCATGCGAATCTAATCAGGGCGACGAACGAAGTCTAATGCCTTTGAGATCGCCCCAATCAGACCTCCTTAACATCAAATGCAGTCCGAGAAAGATCAGAGGTCAAAAGGCAAGGTGGTATAAAATACGTACCTTAGATGACAAATCCAATCGCACGAATGGATTTGGATCGACGATCGCAACCCAACGGTGCAAAAATCCATCCAATCCAACAACCGTGGCGCCACTTACAAAGTAAAGAAGATGGACGGCCATGATGGCACCACGTGGCACCATCATAGCTGCCCAACACCTCCAGCAACCTCCCTTCTCAACAAGGGCCGTGCGATCTCGACCGTTGGATCATGATCCAACGGCTCAGAGCACCACAACCTTAATTTGTAGATGCGACCAAAGAGGTCGAGTAGCGCAATGGTCACACCTCCTTTCTCTAAGAGGAAGGCGCGGGTTCGAGCCCCACCTTGCCTCAAATCGAGCGAGCACACAGGTGCGCTAAAATTCGACCACACGATCAAGATCAGGCGGTTGCGATGCGACCACGTGGAGCGATTAGGCACACTGGATGTGGGTGCTACGCACACGCGCTCGATCACTCACTATTGAAAGCACGATCAAATGCGAAGTCGTTGGCGCGATCTGAAGGCGAACCATGTGTGATCTTGACCATTCATCCGCTATCGAACGGCTGAGAGTAGCTGCCCCTTCACCACGCGTAACACACGCGTGAAGCAATGCGTAATCCACATCGTACGATCAAGGTCCGATGCGTCTCCTCCCTCTATGCATCTTCACCAACGCTTAGCTACAGCAACGACCATGTCCGTCGCTAAAGACCCTGAGTTAATGTTTTTAAAGCTTAAATGTCATTTTTGCCCACAAACCTCACCTATAAAAGGGCCACCCTACCAGATATTTCACCATCCCTTCCTTTCTTCTCTCACCTCCTCCAAAGCTCTATGAGCTCATCCCAAACCTGGTTGCTCCATTAAAGTTATAAAAATAATTTTTCCATCTTCTCACCCCCGTTCGTGGAGCACCCACGGTTGTCCTCTCACCGCCGTTCGAGAAGCAGATCTCGCTGTGACGTCACCCTATTCCATCCGCCGTCTTCGTCCTCTTTCGTCCAGTATCTTACCACCCTCATCTAGGTGCTTCGTCAACACGACTCGCCCTCCAAGCAGCCGTCGAGGAGGATAACTTCTCACCCCCTCTCTTTACGCTTTCTAGTATAGATTTTCAGCTTTCTAATTGTAGAAATTAGTTGTAATGAATATTTGTCTATGAAATATTGATTCACTCTCTCTCTCTTTCTCTGTATTATTCTCTTTTCTATTAATTATTTTTAAGTAGAATAGCTAGTAGATTAATTTCAACCAACTAATCTGCTTTTGTAATAATAAGTCCAATGCAATTTTTTATCAAATGTTTGTCTCCTTGTGTTCGACCTAGGACTCACAAGAGTTTCAGTTAAATTATCTATTTAACGGATTTTTACGCGACTATAATGACAAGGATTTCAAACTCAAATTCTTAGCATAGAAATTGCGTTCAACAAAGCTCAATTCAGCTGGACTCACCTAGATCCAACTCATCATAGCTAGATACCAGCTCACTTGAGTTAGGTTTAGCTCTCAAGCTCCATTCAGCTCATCTTAGCTAGATGGTAGCTCAGGGTAGCTCAACTTAGCTCAAGTCAACTTAGATCCAGCTCAACTTAGTTGAGTCTAACTCATCTTAGCTCCAATCAGTTCACTGAAAGCTCTAGCTAGCTCAACTAAATTGATAGGAGTCCACCTCAACTCAAGTCTGGTTCTTTCCAGCTCCACTCAACTCTAGTCAGCTGAGGATGACCTCAACCAGCTCAGGCCAGCTCAAGTCTAGCTCCCAGAGACTCAACTCAACTCAACTTAGTTGAGCTGAGCCACTTAACCTAAGCTAGCTACTCCAGCTAGCTAGGTAACCTCTAGGAATACCAGACCCAGTTCACCTCAACTCAATTCAGCAGAAGCCAACTCACTTTAGCTTGGCTTAGCAACTAGCAAAGAACTAGCAAGCTAAGCTAGCTAAGGTAACTCCTTGCTGTTCTCTTCAATAGCCACCAACCCTAGTGTAGCTCCAGATAATTGATTCCAGCTCCTCATATCCAAAACCCTAGCTTCCCCCTACCTCCTCCTCTACTCACCTACAAGCTAAGCTAGCTTAGCTAGCTCAGCTAAAATATCCACCCCATGGCCACCTACTACCAACCTAAACCCTAACCTAACTCCACCTTAACTCTACTCAAAGTACACCACCTAAGCTAGCTACCTACCTCCACCTATAGTTGGCACCACCTTCCATGCACCCCTTTACAACACCACCTCCAAAAGCCACCAAAAAAATGGCACCAACTTTCCTCCAAAACCCCTGCACATCACCACCATCCATCTCCTTTTTAACCCATCTCCACCATCCACCTAACCCTATTCTAGAAACCCCCCTTGGTGCCAACTTTAACCCACCCTTTCACCACCTTAACCACCCTATAACCACCACCTAAGGTGGCACCAAAAATGCCCATACACCTCTTCACCCTTGGCGCCAACCTATAACCCCATCTCCACCTTACACCTATACCCTTCATCAAGTGGCACCAACAAGCCTACCTCTTAACTCCACCACAAACCCATGCCAACCCTCCTTAACTAAGCCTCTCCACACCCCTTCAATTGGTGCCAAATTTCCTTTAATCCTAGTCCTCCATGCCACCACTAATCCCATCTAAATCCTCCATATTTAACCCCTTCTAGAAGCACCAAAGTTGGTGCCAACATGGTGATCTCCAACCACCATGAACAGCCACCAAAAGTTCTTCCAACCCTTAACTACCCCCCTTGATACCCCTTGAGTTGGTACGAATTCACGTCAACCCTAGGATCATCTAACCACCCCCGTAACAACATCCTAACCATCCACCTATGCACGCTTACCTACCCTTCCTACTCACTCTATAAAAGGCCATTAACTACTACCATTAGAGACACCTTTGGCTTCATTATTCACTCATCTTTCCACACATAATCCACCATACCCAACGGCCAAGAAAAGAAGGAGAAGAAGAAGATTAAGGGGACACTCTGTCCCCTTAGTGCCTTCCCCTCTTCCCTTCTCTCTTATGCCCACGCTAACTAGAGATCCAGCCAGGCAAGGAGGACGTCCAGAGGAGTTCTTTAGGGTGGTTCACGTCCACCCTTGGAGGAGGTTTTAGGGTGGAATCCTTCCACCCTTGGAGAAGCTAGGGCACGCCCACTAAGGGCTTGCCAAGGAAGAAAGCAACAACTCTAGAGGAGCATATCAAAAAGGGATTAGGAGAATTCCTTTTCAAGCCCAGGAGTAGCTGGGCTTGGAGCAAGGATCTTCTCCTCTTCACCAATATCACCAGGAGGATTTGTGTTTTCATTTTTTGTATTTTCATTTCTATAGTATAAGCATTCCTCTACTTGTCATCTTATAAAACACTTTTCTCCTTAATCAAAGTTGCCTTTCCATTATTTTTTGTTGCATTTTTTTGCTTTTACCATAGTGCACTCACACCCTCTCTCTAATTACCCTAGGTCTTCACTCACCTAGGGTGAGCTTAGGGAGAGGATTTTGTCACTTAGGTTTTAACTGTAGCAATTAAGCATAGTCTTTCTTCGCATATTATTTCATCGTCGCCCTTTATTTCAAAACTCAAAAAAAAAATCTTATATTCAAAAAAATCACAAAAGAAAGTTGATTTCCCATTTTCAAGCGAGAGGGTTTAAAAGTACAAACTTTCCTCCTTTGACAACCCTAGATACTATACTATCTAGGTTTTATAAATTTAAAAGTGATTGCGAACTTGCGTGTTACAACGATAAAAACTCCAATTTCAAAACGCGTATTTCTCATATCAGCGACATAATGAGGTGCTTCAAGGCACCTTGGGTCACATAAAGAGGTTAGGGAGCTTCCTTGGAGTTCCAAGAAGCTTCCTATGAAGCTTGGTAGCTACGACGACACTGGACGATGGCTGTCGACCTTGAAGAAGTTGGCGGAGGTGATGGAGGTTGAGCAAGCTTGCTAATGCATGAAACCACCTGCTAGAGGTCGCAAAATATTTCGCGCACCTCCACAAAGCTTCTCGCGATACTTGAGAGCTCGATGGAGGTCGAGGGAGGCTATCAACATCGGGGAAGACGATGGAGGTTGACGTGGCGAAGGGATCGGCCTCGATTTCAGGCAAATGGCTAGGGAGCCTCGCCTGACCAAGTTGAACGTGGTGGAGTGGCTAATTTGTCATGAGAACATTTGAGATGGGCTGCTAGCATCGAGGAAGGTGGCAGAAGTGGGTGGCGTCTAGCAGAGGTTTGGAGGCATCGAAACCCCCAATAGGTTAAGGGGTTTTACTCCCCTCAACCTACTGAAGTTCCCACGATGGTCAGGGACCAACAAAGGTGGTGGAATCAGGAGGGAGGTCATCGCTTTCTATGGTATTTTTACGAATTAGCTATCATCGCCTAGCATTTAGGCACAATGAGAATATTTTACAAGCACTATCTAATGCCACCCGAGTCGAGTCACCAAAGCCACTAACAAGTTTTCAACTTCATGTGTAGAATGACACCATCGAAACCATCTTCCCCTAAGTCTGCTAAGTGCAAGAATTAGGATTACAAGCTCACTAGAGTACTGAACTTCTTAAGATTTTGAGAAGGTACTATGACCTTAGACCTTTAACGACAAATCATTCAGCAAGATTGCATGGAATAAGATTGATGTTGAGATTGAAACAACACATTTAAACTATCCACATTTCCAAATATTCAATAAATGAAAGTAGCTTAAGAGGAAACACGATCAATATATATAGCTGATGAGTCGGAAAATTTGCAAAGAAAAGAGAGAATAGGGTTTCGAAGAAACCCGCATTGTAGTACGTGTGAAAAATCCGACTATTAAATAATTTTTATCGAGATTGGATGAGTCCTGGGTCAAACACGAGGAGGTGATGTTTGATTTTAGAAAAATCCATGTTTGTTTTATTTGTTTTTAGTATTTAGTGGTTTTCTAATTTTTTTGGTGTTTTTATAGCAAGAGATCAAGTCGAAATATTTCTATCTAGTTAATCTACTTACAAGATAAAGGAGAGAGAAAGAGAGAGAGAGGTAAAGAGAGAGAACAATAAAATCTCAATAAATGTTTGATACAGAAATGTAATGCAAGAAATTAAAACTGCAGTATGAAAGCGAATAAAAAGGAGAAGAGAGAATCCCCCTCAATGCCTACTTGGGGGACGACTTGCTCCGTCGGTGCCTGGACGAAGGAGGTGAGAGATTGGAGGAGGACGAAGCCAGAGGAAGAGAGATGGGGTAGGACAACGTCGCAACGAGGATCCGCTTCCAGAATGGGGGTGAGAGGATGGCCACAGGCACTCCACGAATGGAGATGAGAGAGAGGGAAAAATAATTATTTTCTACTATAATGGAGCATCCCCAGACTTGGGACTAGCTCTACAGTGGCTCTTGGAGCTTTCAAGAGGGTAAGGAGAGAGTAGGAAGGGATGAAGAGGAATGAGAGGGTGTTGGGGGGTATATATAGGGCCATACCAAATCATTTGGGCAAATGTGCACCAACTGCCTGAGCTACACGCGCGTCGCACACGGTGCTCGCATGCGCACATGCGCTAGCGCTTGCTGGTGCTTGCTGGAGTGCGTGAGGATAAGCTACAGCCATTGATCTTCAATCGAATGGCTCAAAGATCATGCTCTCCCTCTCTTTGTATCTCACCTTCTGCATGTGCGATTCTGCATGTGATCGAGCATATGATCCACGCTTCATCCATGCATCCACGTAGCTGCTTCCACTGCCGCTCGATCGAGATCAAATGGCTCCAATTGATGCTCCCCACAGGCTATGGTTTAAAAGGCGCACAAGGAGAGTCGAACCCGTGCCCGATGCCTGGGAGCGCCTTCACTCACCACTACGCCAAGGGCGCCATTGTGTTCTGAAGATGTCTTTGCACTCCTAGTGACCATGCAATCATGGTCGTTGGATCAAGATCTAATGGTTGTGATCTCTTAGAGAGCATATGGTGTGGGGTGAGAGGGTGACGTGGCTGCACCATGGCTGTTGGATGGACATCCAACGGCCTAGATCTTGTGAGGGAAGCCCCTTTGGAAATTTAAAGGATCGGTGCTGGAGCTCATCTCAACCGCTGGATGCGAATCCAACGGCTGAAATCGCACAATGGAAGCACCTTTGAGGAGGGTCAACGGGCTGAGGGCAGTTTTGGGCGACTAGGATGGCACCACGTGCCACCATCCTGGCCGTCCATCTTCTTTGTTTTGTAGGTGGCACTATGGATGTCGGATTTGATCGATTTCCACATTGTTTGGATGCGATAATTAACCCGAATGCATTAGTGTGGTTGTATTTGTCATTTGAGGCTCCAAATCTCATCACCTTGCCCCCTGGCTGTTAATCGTCTTCAGATTGCATATGATCTATGAAACTCCGATCAAGGTGATTTGGAGGCGTTGGACTCTAATCGTCACTATGATCAGATGCATATAGTTGGATCTTCAATCCAAGGCCCAAAAATGTATCACTCTATCCCTTAGCCATTAAAATAAGAAAATTAATGTACAAATTATACACTCTATTATAAATGCATAATGATGCATGTTATGCAATATTTATAATGCTGGATGCTTCTATAAGCCTAGGAACACGCATACATAGGCATGTTAAGCCAGATAAATGTGTCTACATCAATAGCTCTTAAGCAATGGTAGGTGGGGTATATACCCATGCACAAATTGTTGTTACACCATTTCCAAAAGTCTGGGATGAGGTAACATGTTCACATATATCTTGGAGTATTTTTTTACTATCCTCTATTATATGTGACGATCTATTACCTATTTTTCATTCCAATATTATAGCTACCAACTGAACTTAAGAGCTTACAGAATAAGCCATTTATGCACTACAATGAAGTCCACACAATTGTTGAAAGGGACACTACCACTGAGGAACATGTAATGTGATGTATGAATCACTTAAATAATAAAACACATTCGTTGTAGTTTGCAAAAGTGTAATTGTTGTAAAGATTAAGTGTAATTGGACTTGGGAGTCTGGATCATCTCACAAGGAAACACAAGGTCTAATTTGCTTCCTCACTTAATGCAAATACTCTGTGAATTTGTTTAGAATTTTTGGATGGATTTTTCTTTTCTTTGACATTTTTCTTGTTCATGCAAGGCAAAAAGACAATTCTAACTGCATGTGAAAGAGACACCTAAGTCTACGGTCAACAGAAAAATTCACCAATTTTACTAAAAATACTGTATTCATAAAGAAAATGAATATAAGTAATTTCACGTAATTTGTAGTTGTATAAAAATCATGAAAATTTCATAAAGATCAAAATTTTAGATTATGTTTGAAAGTTTGACCTCAAGTCAGTGTCTGAATTTTATAAATTTTTCTAGAACGAATTATGTGTCAAAATTTTGCAACATAATTCGTAACTTGACGTCCAACCCACTTGCAAAATTTGAGGATTTTCTGATGAACTAAATGCACAAAATTGAATTTCTAACCTAGATCATGGATTCTGAACTTTTTTTTTTGGATGGGTGGGGGGGCGGAGGGGCGGGCGGTGGTTTGAATATGAAAGCAAGAAAAAGAGAGCAAGTACACAAGCAAGACACTAAGATATCACAAGAACAAACAGTGCATAATCAAATGAGTATGAGTCTACTATGATAAAAACAAAATAACAAAACATGAGAATAAAAAGAAAAAGGTGTGGAGGGGACTCAATCGAATCGTATCAGAGGTGGAGAGTGTTGTCGATGGGTACTACAAGAAGCAAGGTTTGACATATCAATGATATATCGACGATATATTATCGCTATATCGATATCGATGGGTTGAAGCATATCGATATCATGTACCCTATCTTTTTTCATGATATTGGCGATATATTGCCAGAAACGAAGGATTACAGTTCAATTTTTCCCTTAAAGTGGTGATATGTGATCGATATGAGGGATATGTCAGTCACATATCTTTGTCTGTTTGTGCAACTCACATGGACATACATTCTTTTCATTTCTTTTCTTCTCCCCTTCCCTATGCGACTCACATGGACATATGATTTGTCGATAGACTAAATTATCATACTGATGAACACATGATGATGATGATGATGGAGATGATGATGCAATGATGGTTGATGAACTACAAGCAAAAAGTAGTGGTGGAGATGAGAGATATCATCATTAAGGTCCTAGTAGAGAGGATGCCTAACATGAATACACGTAAAGATATACAAATATACATGGAGACCCCTTGCCAAGTCTACCTCGTGACTATGACGCAAGGACATGGTATGGATATGCCTCAGGCCATTCTATGATGTCCATCGATGATTTAAGTTCATCGGTGGGATCCCTTAATATGACGATGAAATCAATCTTTGGAGGTGGCCCAAGGTCAACATTGAGTTACTATGGTAGCTACAGTTCTCATTACACCAGCCCTCAGTACCAAACCCAAGATGAGGCACAAAGTTCATCTAATTACTTTCCCAGCTACACCAACCCTCCATCTTATTATGGTTCCTCCTATGAGCATGATGGTCACCACCAAAGTGATAATACCCAAAGTGATCCTGCAAATGCACGTTATGGCTATGGGATATTTCTTGAGTATTTTACATCTCAAGGTCCTCAACCATTTTCTTATCAACCTTCCGACTCTGCTGCACCACTTCCTCTCTAAGCACCACGAAGTTCATCGATGAGACAGCGTGAACCTTGTGAATCGTCAGGTTCTACACTGAAATGAGGTGGTTCTCCCGAGTACACAGATTCAAGAGGACATCGAGATGAGTCTACTCAGGGTAGATCTAGAACTAGAAGCAGGAGCAGGTCGTCTGACAGTCACAGTCGATATCCACATCTTGGAATACTTCTGTATTGCAGTGATGAAGACTATCAATGATATATCAATGAATAGAATACTCGATACTATTGCATGGCATGGGAGTTATACTGTAGGAAGATAATTAGAGGAGAAGTATCGAGCTAGGTCGAAGCTCAACCTCATATTGATTTGGTGGCATTGGCTGGTGCTTTTGTCCTTGGTGTGGTCTACTGAAACTCTGACGCTATTGATATTTTATTTCTTCCGGTGAGTAGCATTATTATGAATATTTTTCCATTATTATCATATTATGTACACTTTCTTTTCAATATATGACTTTGTTGATATGTGACTAGTACATTTCTATTATGTTTTCATTCAAAATTTATAATTTTCATCTTCTAAGCATTTCTTCATGATGTACTAGTTATTAAAATGTTAATTTTCTTCAAATTTGTGATATTTTGAGACATTTTGAGCCTTTTTAAATGATTTCCTCAAAATTCACCGATATCAGTGATATATCCTTGATAGATCATTTTTCCTACTTGTCGATACAACGTCAATATCTATATTTAAAACCTTGGTGGAAAGCTTGCATGCAGGCAAGAGTTTAAGAGGAGCCCAAAGAGGAAGAACCACCACAAGAAAAGTCCAAAGAAGACAAGAACCACCATGAAGTCACAAAGAGGGTGCTTGGTGTAAGGAAAGGATGGTAAGGGAGAGAGAGAGGTCGTGAGATGTGCCCCCAAGGGGGTCTCTTTTTTTCTCATGTGGGTCTTAGATAGGTCTTTTATAGGAGAGAGTAGGAAGATGACATGGCACTTATGATGTGGCATAGGTGACGTGGCTTAAAGTGATTGGAAGAGGTGATGTGGAGTTGGTGTTATGGTGAAAGGGCATTGGATAAGAGGAGAGCTATAGATCATGGTGGATGAAGAGTGGATGGCCTACATGGAGTATTATAGGTGGCGTGGGGTTTACGATAGGAATTTGTTAGGGTTTCAAGAGGTGGCATGGAGGCTTGGGTTTTGGACAGATGATGTGGCATTTTTGGTTGGATGGAGGGTTATTCACATGGATTGAAGGGTAGTGGATTCTAAGCTAAATGGCCATGATGGAAGGTAATGTGGATCAATATATTTTGGAGGGCTAGGATTAAGGTTAGGATTTTGTAATGATTAGGATTAGGATTTTAGGTTTTTAGGGTTTGTCCTAGGGAAAACCTTTAGCTCTTGTGTTCAATTGGCTCAACAATTCTTGCAAGAAATTAACATATATTAATAAATACCTAACTCAACCTAATATGCACAATTAATCCAAGAATGCATGAATTGGTCCTAAGATGTATAAATGCCTAAAATGCAGTATTTATAGTGTAACTATGTTATGAATGCTTGTGAAACTAGCATTAATTAGGCATATTATGTATATCTATTATGTGTTTATCGTAATGTCATCAAATAGAGATATAGATGTCACTGATCTCCTTGTTAGACATGTCCCCACCTCAAACCCTCTACAATTTCAACTTGGTTCCACACCACTAGAAGATATCTGGACTTTCCTACAACCCTTCACAGGCCCTTCCATGTTCAATAATTCCACTTTTCCTTTGACATCTTATAGTAGCCCAATTCCTGTGAACGATGAAATACAATTATGGGTTCATGTGGAAGCAAGTGGATCAAAGTGACAATCGATGGGTTCCTCTAGCGGAGGGGAAGAAGAGGAGATCAGGTCTACGGCTTCATCAGCTAAAGCTAATGAGTTCACCATACTAACGAACATTCTCATTAAGTACCACATATCTCTGCAACCGAGAGTCAATCCTAAGTTAAATGTATTTATTGGGACGAAGATTTTTCATCGTCCAAGTTGAATCATTATAAAAGACATGACAATAAATATTGTAAATATGCTATCCGACCTAAGGGTAAAAAGGTCCAAAATAATCTTTATAACCACCCTTTCCTTTGATTTGGCCACGCAACAATCAACTTATCCTACAAAAACTTATCAATGGCGCCGGCCTTGGAAAAGACCCCGACAGAACTAGGCGTTATCGACAATGTAGGGATGGTTCCCAACATAGAGCATGAGGTCTTCGGGAAAGGCGGGCAATGCATGCCTCGACCTCCACCTCCTCCAATAGAACCTCAAGTGCCACCTCTTCCTCCACCGATGAAGACAAAGCGACGCACCTAACCACCAACGTGGCCCACTACTCCCTCACTCTCCAGAGCAGGCGGCATATGGCCCTTCAAGGCGGTGGCGACGCAAGGGCGGGGATGGGCAATTAGGCTTGGGGCTTTGGGGAGGGAGGAGGAGAAGAGTTAAAGGAAGAGGCGGAGGCCATTTGGTTAGGATTTCAGTTGGGAGGAGGGGACTACATAGACTAGAGAGCAGAGAGTAACCGTGAGTGTGATGGAGACCCCAAAGAGGAGTGAGAGATAGGGGGAGGGAAAGGTTTAGAAGTTCGATTCCCACTTCTTTACATTGCAATCAGTGGATTGAAGAGCGACACTGGACTTCGAGGTGAATTACACAAAATACCTGCATGGGACGATGCCTACTACTTTTTGGCAACGGAGGGGGATTTGCTGAGAGTGTTTGTGGATTCGACATTGTAAGAAAATAATTTTGAAATTAAAAAATAATAATAATGAAATCATATTTTCTTTTTCTTTTTTTCAAATTCTTTCAGCCAACTTTCTTTCATTTTTCCATACATTTAGAAATAGAAAAAACAAGTTTTCTTTACCATCTCTCAAAATTCCATCCATGAGGAGGGAAATAATAGAATCCTGTGAAAGTGAGGAAAATGATGAAAATTTTCTTTTCAGACAAAAAATGATTTTCTTTTGTTTACTTTCTTTGTTTCTAAAGTGGACAAACCTTCCTATAGCTCTAATGAGGTACGTGTTTCTTTAGGTTAGGATGTTTTAGATGTTGTGTTCTTTACTTGCTAGGCATGTCATCTTGAGGACTCAAAAGTTTTGTCCCATTCCCACCCTTTACTCTGCAACACCTTTTCCATTTTCTCCTTTCTCCACCGGACACAAAGCATTCCTCCAATCTTATCCATCGTCCTATTGTTTTCCTGCCTGTAAGATTACTGCAATAATTATATCCTCATAACTATTCCACCTGTTCTAGATTCCTTAAGCCATGTTGGCCATGGCAATAGGCCTAAGGCTCCCATTAACATGTTGGGGAAACTAAGGTCATAAGATTATTTTTTCCTCTCATCCACCATGTAGGTTGTGGTTTGTTCTCTTCACGCTTCCTCATTAGAGTCGTTCTTTCTTGATATTACCTTATTTTCTGTATTGTTATTATCCATCCATCATTTCCTGTATCCATCTATCACAACCCTCCTATGAGGTTGGCAATCAGGGGCTACTCTACGTTTGTCTTTTTATCATGCCTTGTAACTTCAAGATTCCTCGAGAACTACAATGAAAGGTGTAATTAAATAGCATTTTCAATGAAATGTTAAGATTGCTTAATTAGTCATATAACAATTATTTATTGATTGTCCAAATACGGGATGCAGTAAAGGATATGCATTTTTAAAATAATATCCGACCATCGGGAACCATCTTCCTTTCTTTTTTTTTTCTCCTTTCAAAAAGAAATAAAGAATTTATAAACTCGACGAATGGAAAATGATCTTTGGTGGAGTTTTCTTTTCTTCATTTTACCTCAGTGCATTGCTTTTTTTTGCTCTTATTTTCTTTTTCTTACGCATTTCAAATTCTATTTTATCATTAATCACCTCATCTAAAATCAATATTGAATGTTTCTTAAAAAATATATAAAATAATATAAATATAAAATTAAATAATATAAATTTAATCTAATCAAAATACATCAAATAATATATTTTACAGCATAAGATGTACTTAAATTTTCGATCGATATTTCATTTTTTTCACCCATCAAAAATCAAATTATAACGTATAATACATTTTATAACGTGCAATGCATATCGAGATGCCCCGATTAAAATCATGTTAAACTTTTATATAATTAACTTTTAAACTCTTACGAGATCTTTACACTACCATAACAACATACAAGTTAAAAACTAATATGCATATTATGGCACAACATGGAACAAGTGGCAATTAATTGTTCACAAAATATGAAAGAAAATCTAAAAGGCAGCAATAATGTAAGCATGAAATTCAGAGTTACGCCATAAGCTAACCATCGTCATCCCCACATCATCATTACACACGGTGGTGTTCAATACCACAAGTACATACAAAATGCATAAGCTGAAATGTAGGAAAATAAAACACGTAACGCTTGCCCATTTTCCATTGTCCATAATCAGCAGCTTGATTATGTAATCCTACTGTATAATGGACTTTTACTCCAACAGCCGCACACGCTTGAAGCAGACAGACAGCCTCCTTCCATGGTGAATAAAGTCGTTGATGGTGAGTTAATGAAGTAAAAGCTGTAGATGAATAAATATGCAACGGCCCACGTTCTTACAAAATTTTGCAAATCTTGAATACATATCACACAGCACACGATCAGAAAGGGCATTCGAAACACCACGACCGCTACTTCAAGTGTGGGAATGTAAGAACCACGAGCAGTAGATGTATGGCAGCAGGCATCCTCTCCCTGGAATCATTAAGCAAAAGGCACTACCACTACATCAAATATTGGATGAAAGCCAGCATGATCTCTCAGGTGCATCTGTAGCATCGCTGAAGAAACTTTGCGAGTCAGTCATCTATGGGAAGCTTTTTCTCGTCGGACATCAAACCGGCGCCTGGGTTTCGGTTGGGCAATTGTTACCTGGATAGCCTGGCCATGTAGGTTCTGCATGGCATCAAAGCATCTGATTAGTATCCCTTCGAGTAAAGAATTGAATTAATGTTTATCATGCTACCAAAGACATTTCAACAGGAACAATACTGAAGGCTTGAATAGTTATCACCAGTTATAGAAAGCTAAGACCCGGATGTTGTTTTGAGCTCTGGCCAGAAGCTCTGGAAGTTGTGTTTCCTTTTGCTCTTTGGCCTTGTACTTGAAAAGGACCTGGAGTTCCATGACCAATACCAACAGATGGAAATAGAAACCAGGGTAGGTGGAGTAGGACACTAGGACAAGTGAAGCATCAGAGAGATGGAAGCCGAGGTCCCATTTAGATTGTTGGGGCACTTTTTTCTGGCAATTAATTTGATACCTCCTTTATGAGCTTTTTTGGGAAAATAAAAACATAAGAAAATACAAGTCATGATCTCCCGTAGAGAAAACCTCCTCACGAGAAACATAAGCTTCACTGATCAAAAGTACATTCTGGAAAAATACAGAGAAATGCAAGACTTTCAACCCAACTGAACTAAAATCTCAAGAAAAATCAGCAATCGAATATGAAATCATATCATTTCTCAACATTGTTTTTGACCTACAGTTTCATTTTTTTTTACAGTGTGTATGCATCAATATGTATGAATGAAGGTCAATAATATTTAGCAATTACTCATGAACAACGGACAGCATTAACCCAAAACTTGTGAAAATGATGAGCTATAGGTTTCATCATTTTGTTTTGAAAGAAGCTATAGGTTTCATCATATTTAATCAACATTAGGATATGCTACATGTAAAGATCAAAAGTAGATCATGAATTTAGTTCATGTGCCAACAACAATCATCACAACTAAACCCATCACTTTTTCAGAGGTTAATATGGCATTCTAGCGACAAGATATTGCAGCACAATCTTTATTTACATCAAAAAAGAAATTTTCATTGTGAATAAATGTGATGATAATGTCATCACTGTTAGATCTTTGAAGGCATATGATACCTTAAATCAACTGTTGATACAATCAGATGTTTGGTGCAGCTCCAAGGTGAAACTTTTTTACCCTTGAAAAGAGAACTCCTAGCCCTGATCTCTAGCCAGCTAGCCTACTATCACTATGTTTTTAACTTTAAATTACATTTCACTGCTCAAATTAAAACTTGAAACAAATCCTCCCTTGCTAGCATCAAACAATATGGAAAGCGATCAACAACAATCATTGGTATCGAAGAGACAAAGGAGATTAATCAACAACACACACTGGCATCAAAAAGACACATAGTATACTCAGGAAATAATTGTAAATGGTGAAAGGTATTCTAGAACAGAAAGGCAGCCAGAAGGATGATATCTTGCACCAAAATAGGTGCTTTAGAACAAAATTTGCCAAAATATCCCCAGGATAGGTGGATCAATAAATATTATTAAGCCTTGCATGTTTATTGAAAATTGCAAGTCTCACATCTATGTAATCTCAATTCAATTGGAGAAAAGCAGTTCAGAACACCCTAAACTAGCTCTGCTAGAAAAGACAGTTTTTTTAGGGGTGAAAAATATCATCAAAACAACGGCAACTGCTACATGGGCTTTGCTTTTTCTTTTGTAAAAGGAATGATGGCATATGAGGCATTAAAACAAATGCAGCTTCTGATTAGCCGAGGCCATCACGGCTCTTTTTATAGGTAAAAAGATGATGACTCTACTCTTGATAGGTAACTATCAAAATTGACCGTTTATAAGCAAGAGGTAGTAGCAGGTATATATACTGTATAGCCTTCCCAAGGTCCAGCACTGGTTAGTTGAGGAGGTTTACAAGGGGTCATGTTGTCAACAGAATACCACCAAAACAGAACCATAAACCAAATATCCACAAAAAACATAAACCTTTTTCAAAAGAGGGGGAAAAACCAACAATCAAGGCATAAAGGTGCAGCACCCTAACAAATGATAAACTTGAATCACGCTATGATAAATAAGAGGATGGTATATGTATACTTACAATGCCATTTAGAGCAGAAATAGCATTGGTGGCTTCCTCAGGTGAGCCATAAGTGACAAAACCAAAACCCCTAGGTTTACCACTCTCTCTATCATAAATAATCCTGGCATCCACAACATTTCCCTGTTCACTGAAAAGGCTCTCCAGTGTTGAACCATCAACCGTCGAGGAGAGGTTGGTGACAAAAACCTTGCTCGTATCGCCATTGAATCTTGGGGAACCAGTTCTAGGATGTTGTCCTGTCCTCACCGTCAATGGCCTCCCTTCCAGTTCCTGGCCAACAAAAGGTCCTTGTCAGAAATCCACTGTAGCAAAAGAGCTGTTACACTTGCAACTCCAAAGAAGTCTCAAAATAGGAAAAGGTTTGAATGTGAATGACTTAGCCATAATTCACGAGATAAAAAAAATAGAAATCGAACTCAGCATTGAATGTAAATCCCTTAAATTTCATTTTTTATGCTCTGATAAATGTTAAAAATGCATTTCACTTGTACTACCAACAGAAAATGATCTTTATTCATGCATGACATTGAAGTACCAAGCACACACCCATTCGCCTAACATAGAGCAGTATATGCCCTGATAGACTTCAAGCTTCTCTTTTTCAAAGAGAAAAGGTTGAGCTACTATTTTTATACCAGAATCAATCCATCACTCATAATCTGCATTTGAGCTCAGCCACAAGGTAATGGCATCGACCAGAAAAAGCCTTTGCTGAAATACCCAAAAGCTCAAACAAGTGGAAATAAAAGTAAAAAGATGGACACCTTCTCATCATGCATGTATGTGGGGTTTTCTACCATCTCAAATCTAGTTTGACATACCGAGTAAATACTAAATGTATCATGAAATTATTTAACGAATAATATTTAATTACAATGTCGATTAGCATCAGTTATAAATTTCATATATAAAAGCATCATGATTTGTGACAGAGAAACCACTCCATACCCTCTACCTTGGAATAACCTTTACCAACACAATAACCCTATCAGTCTTGTTCAAAATTTGTTATCAACTTAACATCCTTCTAAGTTGATTGAGTCAAGGGTCTGCTTGCAAAAATGATACTAGAGAATCTTTGATCCAAAAAACTGACACCAGAGGATACAGTAGTTTCCTCCTAGATTTGAAGGAGTAAACCATATAACTTAACATGTTTTTCCAGAAGCATTGTGCGGTCAAAGAGGAGGGAAAGTGGAGACCAGATTTTGCTCCAAATCAAAAGGATATACCTTATCTGTGTCAGGAGAGGAACATATCCAAAAATTGGAAATGAACTAAGAAGTTGGAACTCTAAGGTGGAAAAAAAAATCTGGTTATCCCAGTACTATAGTGTAATAAAAAAAAGAGAGAGAAATGAACTATTAAATTAAAATTCTAAATGAGGCAATTATTGATGCATCATCAATGACATCAACAGTGAAAACAAAGTTCTCAGATGAACACAACAACGGCATCAACACAAAGATCTCGGATTTGCAACAAACTAGAGATTTGAAGATTCAAAACTACATAACAAAATCGGGATATTTCGTATTAAATCTTGTAACAAACCCAAGACTCCGAGATTAAGAAATGATTGTAAATAACTCTATAAATATATCCTCAAATCACCTAAAATGATACATTCGAGACCTTCTTACCTTTCTACTCTAACATGGTATTCAGAGCTCGACAAGGAAATCTCATCAGCCCTAGATCTACCGTCCCTCCTCACCGGCTGCACCTCAGCTTCTACCCACAACCAGTCAGCTTCGTCTCGTCACACCACCCACACACACTACGACAAAAATCCCACCCAGCCCTACTCAATCCTTCCTTGCCTCTGCCATCACCGAACCTTCCTTTCGCCATCCCCAACGGATTTCTCCCTCGCCATTGTCGATGCATCCTCATTGCTACCACTCCATTGATGCCACCCCTTCATCCTTTTCATCCACCGTCGCCACCGACAGCCCACCCAAACACAAACCTTATCACTCTAACACACCCCTCCCACAACCCTCCCCTTATATCCTCACCCGATTACCCATTAACCCTCAACCCATCCCACGTGCCAACTTCTCCAACATTACCAGCCCACCCACCACCACCGCATGTCAATCTCCCTTGTCTGCGAAAATCTCCTACCCAATCTCTGTTCACCCCACCCTAATTCCTCACCTCCTCTCCACACCATTCCCTGCTCACCCTCTCCGATACCTACTCCTCAGCCAACCTTGACCACCACTCCTCATCAATACCCACTACCAACAAACGCCAACTCCTATCCGTACTTCACCAAAAACAATTGCCTTGTCTATCCAACATCTTCGACATTGACTTCGAGCTTCAAGTCCCTGTATGCACCATCAAACCAGTTTGTGACACCACGCCCTACGTCACCCTCACTTGGCATAAGCTTCTATCCTATTGCCACTCCCAAGCATCTCTACAATCCCCCAACCGATCAACTGCGACTGTCCAACACATAGCCACTACAAACATTATTCCTCAATAAGGCACTCCATTTGACGGCACCATATGCACCCGACCGTCCTCTTCCAATTGGCTACCTGATTTGCCCTGACTATTCCCATCCCTAATTGAGGTGTGTTTCTCGCATTGCTAAGCCATTTATGCCTTATTACATGCCACAATCACCGCCAACAGCACCCGTCTTTGCTTTTGATGGTCAACAACATTTTGAGGATTCTATCTCAAGTCGACCAACTCGCCGCTTCCTTACTACAAGGGAATTTCATCACGTTTACCAACCTTGTTCACCCATTCCAAAACCATCTGTAGGCTCATCCTAATGGCATCATTGCCCATCAACTCTACAAAATCCATGGTACCATTAGGTGGTCATCATTTTTTATCTCTCAAGTTAACTACCACAAATGAAAGACACAACTACTACCTTTGCTTTGATCCCACAATCTTCTTGATCTAGTTGATGGATCAGATACATGCCCTTCACCTTCTAGTGGGTCTCCTTCATCGAGTTCTATTGCATCTCCTACCTCTTTGAGTAACCTCATTACCGTCCAAGCCCGGCAAGCACGTGACTAAATGCTTCTCAATTAGCTAGTTGCTTCTCTCACTAAAGAAGTTCTACCAGTAGTCGTTGGACTCAATACCAGCTTCAAAGTCTAGACTGCACTCCATGAGGCTGATGGCACTCCATCCAATACACATCCTACAGCTTCACATGTAACTTCAAGGTATGAAGAAAGGGGATGATTTTATCTCCACATTTATGAGGAAGGCAAAACATCTTTTGGATGAACGAGCCACTACCAATCAACCACTTCATACTATAGAATTCAACACCATCATATTTAACAACCCGAGGACCAACTTCAATGATATAGTTGCCGCACTAGCCTCCAAACCTTCCATTGTCTTGTTTCCCAAACTTCAGAGCATCCTTCTAGCACAAGAGATCAGGTTACAAAATCACACAATGCCATCACCTGATTCCTCACCTTCAATCCACATTACTCAACGGACAACCTCTTCCTCACATGGACAGAGCCGTGGTCGAGGAAGGTACAACACTCGCCAATCTCCTTGCCCCATGTGTAGCATCTTTGGTCACAACCCTTGTAAATGTCACTTCCATAGAACAAATCAAGGGAGCAGACAAGTTCCACAAGCACATCCCGCTTAACATTCCACATTTTTCCCTGCCCATGAATAGCGATATCCATACAATGGTGCTTTGCACCATGTTACAAATAATCTCCGGACCCTATCCATGGAAGAGCCATATATCAGGACTGACATGGTTAAGGTTGGCAACAAGCAAGGTATGCAAATGACTCATATTGGCAAAAAGGTTAGCAGTTACCCTTCCAAATTTTTCCTCCTTCATAATGTTTCATGTGCTTCACATCATTATCATCTGTCTATCAATTCTGTAAAGATAACTATTACTCCATTGAATTCACTAACAATTGTTTTCTCATTAAGGATCGTCACACATGTACTCTAAGGAGTCAATGATAGAGGTCTTTATCGCCTTCCTCATAACTCTACCTCCCTCACCATTCCATCATCAACGTTAATTGCAGTTCGAGATTCTTGGACTCTTTGGCATAACTGGCTTGGGCAATCTCAGTCCAAGACCGTAAGTCTTATTTAGCAAAATCTAAATCTTAGATTTATTTCCTCCGCCAATAAATGCACTTCATGCATGCTTAGAAAATTGTAAAAGCTTCCCTTATTTGCAACATGTACTCGAAGCACCGCTCCTTTTCAGCTTCTTTTTATTGATGTTTGGGAGCCTGCACCTTGCAGTTCTCCTTTCGAGTTCAAATATTTTGTCATATTCATTGATGATTTTTCCCAAGTATATGTGATTATTTCCCATTATGAATAAAAGTGAAGTTGCCTCTATTTTTCAATCCTTTTATGCCATCGTGGAATGTCAATTTCAAACTAAAATTAAACAATTCCAGTCTAATAGAGGTGGTGAATACCAAGCCCTTAGGGAATTTTTAATTCCCACGGGAACGTACATCGCATTTCCCATCCCCATATACATGAGCAAAATGATCTTGTAGAAAGGAAAATACAACATATTGTTGATACCAGCCCCACCTTGCTTGCCCATCCATCTTTAGCCAAATATGTTTGGCATTTTGCCTTTGCTGCTACCATTTTTCTTATTAACAAACTACCTACACATGTTCTAAACAATTGCCCACCATATCTTCTCCTTTACAACAAACAACTGGACTACAATTTCCTCTGTGTTTTCAGATGTCATTTATCCTTGGCCTTACAACAAGCATATTGCATCTTTCTTGGCTATGCTAAAAATCACTTTGGGTATCTATGTTATTACCACCGAAACAAGAAAACCTACACAGCCTATCATGCCCGATTCGATGAAGCTATCTTTCCATATAAAAATGTCTCTATTCTAGGGCCACCACCTCCCATCAAAGTCGATCCCCCTTGGTTGTCTATTTCCCTACCATCCAACCTGTTAGGAAATAAATTAGGGATTATCTTAAGTGTCTTGCTATTTTTGGGCCCTCATTATTTTTGATAAATAAGCAATTATGTAGTCCAAAATGAACAAGGATTCTCGCATGAGGAACGCATACGAGTAAAGAAGTTAATTCAACCACTTCGCCATCGAAGTGTGTCACAAAGAATGCTGAGATTTGATAGTTGAAATATTGGTACCTTGACAAGCAAGCTCATGGAGATTGTGGATACAATGGTATAGAGAAGGATTCAAATTCTTTACCTTCAAGAGACTAAATGGGTTGGTGAAAAAGTAAAGGAAATCGAGAGAACAGGTTTCAAACTTTGGTATTCAAGAAGGGACAAAGGTAGAAATGGCGTGGGTATTATAACTCATAAGGATTTGAAGGAGAACGTGGTTGAGGTTAAGAGATTGGGTGATCGAATTATTTTGATAAAATTAATCTTAGAAGAAGAGATCTTGAATGTCATTTCAGTTTATGCACCTCAAGTTGGTCTAGAGGAAAGAATAAAGAACAAATTTTAGGGAGAACATGATATGATAATTTAAGGAATCCCACAGACAGAAATGATTTACTTGGGTGGAGATTTAAATGAGCATGTGGGAAAAGATGCTTTAGAGTATGCAGGAATGCATGGAAATCATGATTTTGGTATTAGGAATGAAGAAGGGAAGACGTTCCTTGATTTTGCTATGGCTTATGATCTTTTCATAGCAAATACTTTCTTCAAAAAATGGGAAAAGCATTTGATTACCTATAAAAGTAGCTTAACAAGAACGCAGATCGATTACTTTGCTTTGAGAAGAAGGGATCGTTTATCTTGTAAGGATTGCAAGATTATTCCAGGGGAGAGTTTAACTGCTCAACATCGTCTTTTGGTGTTAGATGTTCATTTGAAGAAGGCAAAGAAGAGAAAATTAGTATCTAAGAATTTGAGAATTAAATGGTGGAATCTTAAGAAAGAGCAAGTGAGATTTAAAGAGAAGATGATGCAACAAAAAGCTTGGGATCTTGATGGTAGTGCTGATGAAATGTGGTTAAATATGGCAAACTGTATTAGGAAGGTGGCAAAGAAGGTGTTAGCCATGTCTAAAGGAGGTGTTCCAGGACAAAAGGAGGCTTGGTGGTGGAGTGAGGAAGTGCAGGAGAAGCTTAAAATTAAAAAAGCCTATTTTAAAGCCTTATATCAAGATAAGACCGATGAAAATATGAAAAACTACAAAAGAACAAAGAAAGAAGCAAAGAAAATTGTTAATTAAGCAAAAGCAAAAGCTTGAGAGCATTTTTATAAGAAACTTAATTCTAAAGAAGGTGAAAAGATATTTTCAAGTTAGCTAAAGCAAGAGAGCGGAAAGCAAAGGACCTTACGTATGTAAGATGCATCAAGGATGAAGAAGGAAAGGTGCTTATAGCTAGTGAGGATATAAAGATAAGATGGAAAAGATATTTTCATAAGCTATTTAATGAAAAACAAAAGAATGATATCATCTTAGGGAGTTAGTTAACTCAGAAGAGTATGTGAATCGATCATGTTATCGAAGGATACAAAAGAAAGAAGTAGAGGAGACTGAAGATGATAAAAAGTGGGAGGGTTGTTGGGCCTGATGATATTCCTATAGACGTCTGGAGAATGACGGGAGAACGGTGTATAACTTGGTTCACAAATTTATTTAATACTGTGTGGAGAGGTAAGAAGATGCCAGAGGAATAGAGGAAAAATTTTGTGGTACCTTTATACAAGAACAAGAGTGATATACAAGATTGTTCTAACTATAGAGGTATTAAGTTGATGAGTCATACGATAAAACTTTGGGAAAGAATAATTGAAAGAAGGGTGAGGCAAGTCTCTATGGTAACTGAAAATCAATTTGACTTTATGCCAGGCAGGTCTACTATTGAGGCAATACACCTCTTGAGACGTATGATGGAGACATACAAAGTGAAGAAAAAGGATTTACATATGATTTTTATTGATTTGGAGAAGGCCTATAATTCTGTCCCAAGAGATATCTTGTGGAGAATTTTGGAGAAGAAACAAGTGCTAATTATATATATCAACCTCATAAAGGATATGTACTATGGAGCTGCAGCTTGTGTAAAGACTAAGGATGATTTGACAGACTACTTTAATATCACCATTGGTCTGCATCAAGGTTCGACTTTAAGCCCTTATCTTTTTGCCTTGGTTATGGATGAGTTGACGAAGCATATCCAAGTTGAGGTGCCTTGGTGTATACTTTTTGCTGATGACATTGTGTTGGTTGATGAGACAAGAGATAGAGTGAACAGAAAACTTAAGCTTTGGAGAGAAGCCCTGGAAGATAAAGGATTACGCATAAGTAGGACGAAGACTGAGTATATGGAATGTAAGTTTAGTAGTAGAGGGAACAACGAAGGGATTGATGTAAAAATTGGAGAAAAGTGCATTCCAATGAAAGATATTTTTAAGTACTTGGGATCCATTTTCCAACATGATGGTGGAATTGATGGAGATGTTACACATAGAATTAATGCAGGGTGGTTGAAATGGAGGGGTGCTTCTGGTGTTCTCTGTGATAAGAGGGTTCCTTTAAAAGTCAAAGGAAAATATTATCGAACTGTGGTAAGACCAGCCATATTGTACAGTTCTGAATGCTAGGCTATAAACTATAGGCATGTACAGAAGATGTCTGTGGCAGAAATGAAGATGTTAAGATGGATGTGTGGTCATACAAGAAAGGACCGTATTTCAAATAAATTTATTAGAAACAGGGTTAGGGTGGCACCGATAAAGGATAAAATGAGAGAGGCCCGTCTAAGATGGTTTGAACATTTACAAAGAAAGCCACTAGATGCTCCAGTTAGGAGATGTGAGATGTTGGAGGCTAAACCCGCTAAGAGGGGGCGAGGAAGACCAAACAAGTGTTGGAAGGAAACTATTAAGTGTGACCTTAATTACTTTAATTCAAGTCCTAAAATGGCTGAAAATCGATCTGTGTGGAGGCAAAGAATCCATATAGCCGACCCCACTTAGTGTGGGAAAAGGCTTGGTTGTTGTAAGCGATTAAGTTTTCCTTGTTTGTGAAAACCCTCTCTATATAAAGAGGGTTAAGGCCTCATTTTATAACAATCAATCATCAATTCTATTTTATTTCCCCAACATGTTATCAGAGCAAGTTTAATCTCGTGGGGAAAGAGAAAAGAGCGGAAGAAGAAACCCTAGAGGGGGAATGCCCTCCGACAACGCCGCCAGCCTCTGGTGAGCCATCGGAAAAGCTCTCTCCTCTCCCAAATCTCTCCTCTCTTCTTCCTCTTCTATTCTTCTTCTACAACTCTTTCCGCTTCTGGTGGTGGTGGTCTACTCATTGGTGGTGAAGAATGCACCACCGATGTTGCCTTTGGCCACCGTTTGGTAAGGGACCACCGATGGGGTGGTCACCGAAGCCCTAGCGACCAGACCGACCACCTCCAATAGTCCTCAGGTGAGCCATGTGCTGGCAAAAGCTGAATCTTCATCCAACACTGCCCATGAGCCATGAGGCTCGAATCCTCGTTTCGACCCCTCTAACCTCGTTTGTTTGAGGTTTTGAGGGTACCACTTGACTCCATAGAGGCTACTCAACCGGATCGAGGTGGCTTGATCCTCCTTCGACCTGTCGGAGCTCCGTCCTATACCTCCCTGCTACAATAGCCCCACCCTAGTACAAATGGTGGTGGCAACAATTGCTACTACCGTTGTTGCATGCCCAACAAAGAAGAGATGGGCGCCAGCATAGAAGAAAGAAGAGGAAAAACCCTCTTCGACCAGAGTTTCTCTTTTAAAAAAAATTAATTAAGGTTATTTTATGATTGAGTCCACATTTCTATTTTCTTTAAAGTTAAGTCTTCTATTGTTAGGATCCTTGTTTGTAACCCCTCAAAGTATTGAGTTATCTTGTTTGGGTCCTCATATGTTTAAGTGGAAGAAACGATAGAGGTGGGAGCAACCTCAAGATGTCAAGTGTATAGACAGTACTCTTACGCACCTTAAAAGAAACTAGGCATAGACTGGCTCTCTGAGGGCATGAAAGAAGAGGCACCTAGGGTTAAAGACACGAAGAAGGTACTACCACGTCGACAAGAGTTGATCTCCATTACCTTAAGAATCCAAGCCTTCGCGGTCTCCCGCATCTCGACTTGTAAGAAAGTGTTAGGAAATAAATTAGGGATTGTCTTAAGTGTCTTGCTATTTAATGCAACCAAATGAGTCTTGCACCTCCCTTAACCCTCCCCCCCCCCCCCCCCAAACTACCTTCTCAACAAGCAACTGCACCTATGGTGCCTCCACACCAACTACGACAATGATAACCGATTAACTATTGTTCTAAAGGACAAGTCTCCTCATGCCTTGGTCTCTACTGTCAGCACAGTCCAAGAGCCTACATGTTTTTCTCAAGCAAATAATGATCCCCACTGGTGTACAGCGATGGCTACCAAGTATAATGCTCTTCTCTGCAATCACACGTGGACTTTGGTCCCCCGTACACTTGGAATGAATATTATTGGCATCAAATGGGTATTCTATCTCAAATTACAACCCAATGGTCATATTGAACGATATAAGGCCAAACTTGTTGCAAAAGACTACCATCAGCGTGAAAGAATCAATTACAATGACACCTTCAGCTCTATTATCAAACCCACAACAATTCGCACTATCTTATCTATTACAATCTTACATAATTGGCTTATCCATCAAGTTGTTGTCAACAATGCCTTCTTACATAGTAAGCTTGATGAAACAACTTTTATGGCACAACCTTTAGGTTTTTATGACCCAAACAAGCCACATCACATCTAGGGATGCAAGTTTTGGTAAACTCAACACAAACCCGACTCAACCCAACCCGAAAGGAATAGGTAAAACTCAACCCAAACTCGACAGGGTTCGGGTATGGGTTTTATCCAAGAAACCCAATTAGGTATGGGTATGGATCTATACCAGATTACCCAACCCGAGTACCCAAATAAAATCCCCATTTACATGAGATATATAAATCTCACCTTAAGTCTCCCATTCCCCCAATGTTTATCTCCCTCATGATTTCCTCCATGATCTTAAAGGTTGGGAGTGCTTTTGAAGCTTCCATTGAACATTTATTTCTGGGGTAGGGATCTTTTATTTGAAATGTACTTGTATTTTGTCTTTCTTTGTCTTTTTTATTTTTGATATCTTCCCCTTAAAGTTCTTTTTTGTAATAATTTCAATAGGGATTACTAAAATTGGAGTAGCCTCAGCTCTTATGTTTCAAGCTTGTTAAAAATAATTAATTAATTAATCGTGCTATAGTTTTTTTCCTATAATTCTAATTTAGACACGATTTGATTGTAAAATCAATTTACAAATGAATACGGGATAGGTAAATGAATACTCGATAGGTAGATGGGTATGGGTATGTGTTTGAATTTTTGTACCCAACGGGTAAATGGGTGGGGTATGGATATGAATTTTGTAAATGGGTATGGATAAGGATTTAGCCAAGTCCAACCCGAATCCGACCCGTTTGCATCCCTAACCACATTTGCAAATTACATCACTCTTTATATGGTCTAAAATAGGCTCCGCGCGACTAGTACAGTCACCTAAGCAACTTTTTGGAACATCTAGGTTTTCATTCCTCCCAAATCAACATGTCGTTATTTATTCTTGCTTCGCCAAATGAACACCTTTATGTACTGGTCTATGTGGATGATATAATTATCATCAACAGCTCCTCCCAAATTAATTGGCTTCTTCGCCACATATGAGAGATCTTGGTCCCTTGAACTATTTTCTAGGCATCCAAGTGTATCACACAAATGAAGGATTGCACTTGTCCCAACAAAAATATATGCTTAATCTCCTATGCGAAATAAATATGACTACATGCAAACCAATTCACACTCTAATGGCTACCTCCAGCAAATTGACTCAAGATGGAACATCATTCGATGATCCCACCTTATACAGGCAAACTGTAGGTGTTCTTCAATATTTACTTCTCACTCGACCAGATATCACCTTTGCGGTCAACAAAGGTTGCCAATTCATGCATAATCCAAAAGCATTCTTCATTATCTCAAAGGCACACTTTCCTCCGACCTTTTTTGGTCATCTACCGTAGTCACTCTTCAAGCCTATTCCGATGCTGATTGGGCAGGTTACACCAATGACCAACGATCCTCGAGTGGTTATCTTTCTTGGCAAGAATCTCATCTCCTAATCATAAAAAAAACAACAGTATCGAAATCCTCAACAGAAGCTGAATACAAAGCCAACGCCATAGCCAAACCCATTTAGCTCCAATCACTATTACGAGAACTTCATATTCCAACCAGTGACCTACCTATTCTCTAGTGTGACAATATAGGTGCCACGTATCTCTTAGCTAATCCTATTTTCCATGCCCGCATGAAACACATTGAAGTTGACTTCCATTTTGTCCAATAACAAGTGGTTCGCAAACGTCTCCAAGTCAGATGTATCTCATTCAAGGATCAATTTGCTGACATCTCAACAAAGCCAGTCACCAAAAATACCTTCAAATACATTCGACAGCATCTCAACCTCCAACAATCTACAGTCACATAGCTCCTTAGATTGCATGAGAAGATTAACGCATTAACGACATCAACAATGAAAAACAAAGATCTTAAATGAACACAACAACAATGATGTCAACACAAAGATCTTGGATTCACAACAAATGAGAGATTCGAAGATTTAAAACTATGTAACAAAATCGAGATCTTTAAGGTTAAATCTTGTAACAAATCTGAGACTTTGAGGTTAAGAGACAATTGTAAACAAGTCTATAAATATATCCTCAAATCGCCTATAATGGTGCGTTCGCAAGGTTTGACATATTGGTAATACACATCTTTTTCCATGATATCGGCAATATATCATCAAAAACGAAAGATTGTAGTTCAATTTTTCCTTTAAAGTAGTGATATGTGACCGAGATAAGGGATATGTCGATCGCATATCTTTGTCTGCTTGTGCGACTCACATGGACACATTCTTTTTATTTCTTTTCTTCTTCCCTATCCTGTGCGACTCACATTGGCACATGATTTGCCAACAAACTAAATTATCATGCCAACGGACACATGATGATGATGGTGATGGAGATGATGACGCAATGATGGCTGACGAGACACAGGCAGAAAGTAGTGGTGGAGACGAGGGATATCATCATCAAGGTCCTAGTAGAGATGATATCCAACATAAATACACGCAAAGATATACAAATATACATGAAAATCCCGTGTCAAGTTCACCTCGTGACCATGACGCAAGACAAGGTATGAGCATACCTCAGGTCATTCTATGATGTTCATCGATAGTTTTAGTTCATCAGTGAGATCTCTTAATCTGGCGGCGGAATCAATCTCTGGAGGTGGCTCAGAATCATCAAGTTACTATGATAGCTACAGATCTCATTACACCAACCCTCAATACCAACCCAAAGATGAGGTGCAAATTCATCTAATTATTTCCCCAACTACACCATACCTCCATTTTATTATGGTTCCTCCTATGAATATGATGATCGCCACAAAAGTGATAGTACTCAAAGTGATCCTACATCTGCAAGTTATAGCTATGGGATATTTCCTGAGTATTTTACATCTCAAGATCCTCAATCATTTTCTCATCAGTCTTCCCACTCTGCTGTACCACTTCCTCCTCGACCACCACGAAATTCATCGATGAGATAGCGTGAACCTTGTGAATCGTCAAGTTTTACATTGAAACGAGGTGGTTCTATCAGGTCTACAAATTTAAGAGGACATCAAGATGAGTCTATTCAAGGCAGATCTAGAACTAGAAGCAACTCGTCCGTCAATCACATCGGTATTCACATCTTGAAATACTTCTATATTGTAGGGATGAAGATTATCAACAATACATCAATGAATACAATACTCAATACAGCTACATAGCATGGGAGTCATACTATGAATATCTTAGTGCGACGAATAAAGGAAGATAATCGAGAAGAGGTACGAGCCAGGTCGAAGCTCAACATCGTATTGATTTAGTGACATTGATTGATGCTTCCGTGCTTGGTATGGTCTACTGATGCTCTGACACTATTGATATTTCATTTCTTCTAGTGAATAGCATTACTATGAATATTTTTCAATTATTATCATATTATGTACACTTTCTTTTCAGTATATGACTTTGTCGATATACGACTAGTATATTTATATTATGTTTTCATTCAAAATTTATGATTTTCATCTTCTAGGCATTTCTTCATGATGTACTAGTTATTAAAATATTAATTTTCATCAAATTTGTGACATTTTGAACTCTTTTAAATAATTTCCTCAAAATTTACCGACATTAGTGATATATCTCATTTTTTACTTGTCGATACGACATCGATATTGATATTTAAAACATTGTGTGTTCAATACCTTCTTACCTTTCTACTCTATCAGCAATATCCTGATGGTAATAACTAAAAATTGGAAAATAAAGTAAGAAAATAACATTCAAAATCAAAGTTCTCTTAATTCCATATCTTAGAAGTGCCAAAAATTCAATTTTCTTTGAATAAATCAAAAAATTCATTTCACTTGCATTTCATCATTTTCCAAGTCCATCTAGTCTTCAAGAGTGTAAAGTACTATCTTCATAAGTTGGATGCTATTATAAGATGTGATTCTTCTGATCACTGCTCAAAGCGCATTCAGTACACATTTTAGAATATAACGTCCTTACGAGGAAGATAAGCATATAGTGGTAATATACATCAATGACACTCACCGAAGCAATAGTATTCCAATGGAAGCAATCACATAAAAGCCAAAAAAAAAAAGGGACAAAAAAGATACTGTGTAAGGATTCTCACATATCCATTAAACTGTCGAGCTGCCACTTCAACCTCCTCGACTGTGGACATCGTTACAAATCCAAATCCACGACTTTTTCCTGTAAACTTGTCATATATAACCTGCAGATAAAGGAATATTAACTACCCAGCAAAGATTTGTATGCCCAGTGTATGTTGTAAAGAATACTATGCCCTAGACAGGAAAAAAAATTACATTGTTGACCATTTATATGCCCATTTGTGCATGCATCATTATAACTACATCAATCACATGCAGCAACAAGATTACTTTTTGTTTGATTATAAACAATCATTATTATCTTACACAAAAAGGAACCAAATAATGTGCAGAAAGGGAATGCAGGATACAAATTTTTCCTTTCTGAAATAGGCATTCTTTGAATTCCATAATTGGTTACGTACATGCACCTAAAAGCCTTGTATTCACCACTATAAAGGTCAATGGTTAAATTTCCTAAGTACAGCCAATAGAAGCTATTATTTCGCATGCCTGATTCATCAAAAAGATAATCCACAGCATATTTCCAGCATAGGCTTATATAGAATGGAGAAACCTGTCACAGTTGCAATAGGCACATAGAAAAAGCCCAACAAAGGAAGGGAAAAAAATAAAGCAAAAAAAAAACAGACTATTAATAGCCATGCCCTTATAAACCTTAGGATTGGCATGCTTTTCCTACTAAGAATCATTTTCAATTAAAGCACCTATTCATAGTTTCCATGTGCCAACTCGGAAATTGCATCTTTCATGTGTTCAAAACATACATTTTACATGATCTCCGACCACAACCTAGCATTATATTGGTGGGTTAACATGCTATGTTAAGGTGGTCACTCTGACCCAAACCAACACAACCCCCCCCCCCAAAAAAAAAAGGGGGTTTTGACATATATACTCCTATCAACTTTGAAAAAGATATATATACCTTCACTATTTTTATATTTACATATGTACCCTTTATAGTTACATATATACCCTCAAAGATATCGATATATTAACATGTATACCCTTTATGAAATAAGAGACTAAAAAGTAAAGAATTTTTGCACAAAGCCCCTTAACATCTTTCTCCCTTCTTTAATAGCCCCCTCCACCACCTCTCATCCTTCTCCCCTTCCTCCTCCCTCCAAATCCTCTCACTCCTCATCTCCTCCTCCTCCTCCTCCTCCTCCTCCTCCTCCACCAGCACCACACACACCTCGTTCCTCTCCTGCTTCACCAGCAAGAGCTAGCATCTCCAACGACGCTTTCATCATATTCGGCTAGTCGTGACTGAAGAACTTGTATGTGACCATGAAGACGACGACAAGTCGTTGTTGATGAGGTTGGCATGCAGGATGGAGAAGGAGACCCTGATGGTGCTGGAGGGGGTGGCAACAAAGGTGAGCGGGAGGAGCGAGAGGAGGATGGGGCCCAGGGAGCTGCTAACGCCATCGTTGAGGAGGTTTTGGGAGGGGGGTTTGGCAGTGGTAGAGGAAGAGGAGGAGGACGAGGAGGAGGAGAGGAGGTTGAAGGAGGAGGGGCAGGAGGAGGGGGCTCAAAGGAGGAGAGGTTGGGGGATGAGGGGCAGGAGGAGGAGGCTCAAAGGAGGAGAGGTTGGGGGATGAGGGGTCAGAGGCGAGGAGGCCAAAGAAGGAGCAGGAGGAGAGGAGAGGGGGCTCTGCGGGTGGAGGGGAGGAGGAGGGGAGGTTGGAGGAGTAGGAGGAGGGGTTGGAGGATTAGAGGTTGGAGGAGGAGGCCGAAGGAGACAAAGCAGGAGGAGAGGAGAGGGTGGTTAAGGAGGAGGTGCAAGTGAGTAAAGGAGGAGGTGGTAGTGGGATGACTTTTTTGTAAAAAAAAGAAAATAAAAGGGCATTTATATAAAATTTTCTTCATCTTTTAGTTCTCAAAGTTTGTAAGGACATCCTAACAAATAAATGGATATTTGTGAGGGTACATATATAAATACAAAAACAATGAAGGTATATACAACTTTTCCAAAGCTGCAAGGGTACATATGTCAACAGCCAAAAAATGAGTGAGAGAGAGAGAGAGAGAGAGAGGGAAAGAGAAAGAGACGAATTAACTAAAGTTTTCTTAACCTATGGTTTTTTTCGCGTGTGGGGGAGGTTACATAAACCCGAAAAGGGTCTTTCCTTTTATTATCAATTAACCAGCAGCATGTCACATCACAGGTCGACCTCTCTCCTCCCATTTCCCAAACGAGGCTCAAGTAAACAACTTTGGTAATTAGCAGCGAAAATCACAACCTCTAGACGGGTTCTTCTGCTGAAACAGCCAACGAAAATTGACCCTTTTTGGTCCTCCCCTTCCCCTCTCTCCTCCCATAAAAGATAAGAAATCACCACTCCTAAATGGTGGGACAATAGGGGGGCCAAAGCAATCTCCTTTCCTTGAACTCGTGTACCATCTCCTACTCCGAGGATTATCCATCCAAGAAGACACCTTTTTACGACGAAAAGTAATAGTAGTAGTCATAATAATAACAAAAGAAATGCATATATTATATGTAATATGATATAATACCTCGACCATCTCGACGGTGCCGGCCTCAGAAAAGACCCCGGCGAGCTTGGCGCTGTCGACACTGTAGGGAAGGTTCCCAACGTAGAGCTTGAGGTCTTCCGAGAAGGTGGGCACCGCCTCGACCTCTTCCTCAGACGACAGAGCGACGCTCCTGAGCACCACGGCCGCCCGCTGCTCCCTCGCGCTCCATAGCAGGCGGCATATGGCCTTCGGGGCGGCGGCGACGCAGGGGTTGGGAGGGGCGATTAGGGTTAGGGTTTTGGGACGGGATGAGAAGAGTGGGAAGAGAAGACCAAAGGGAGCTGAGGCCATTTGGTTTAGGGTTTTGGTTACGGGGAGGGGACTACAGAGACCAGAGAGTGAAGTGAGGAAGACGCAGAGGAGTGAGTGCGAGAGAGGGAAACGATTAGGTTTGTTTCTCGCGGGCTTCCTTTCAGAGTCCTTTAATCGAGAGGAAAGCAACACTGGACTTCAGGGTGAATTACGCCAATTACCTGCACAAGCGACCGACTGCGTCTAAGAGATTTTTGCCTTGATAGCTTACTTCGAGGGTTTTCACAGGTAAACGTGACTTAACCTTCCTTGGCTTTTCAATTAACATCACCTTCTAAGATCCGTATTTTGAAACGAAAATACATGTTTTACAAAACCTAAGTTGACATTGATGATAAGATGGAATTGGTATTAACTCATTTTTTTTTATCTCTTTTTTTTTTGACATCATAGGTTAACACATGTTTCGAGTAAATAAAAATAGGCAAACCAAGTGTTGACATCTCTTACAAAATAAATTAAAAAAAAAATGATTAACACTCCTTGCAATTTTATAAATTTAGATTTTTTAATACCTCAAGTAAATCAACCTTAAAAGATATTTTGTACTAGGAATCGACTTCCTGCCTCCTACTTGCAATGGAGGGGAGATATTCATGGTAGTCTAACCTCTCGTGACAAGGGATGTTTTTTGAGTTTAGATGTTGTGGATGTTTGCACCTTTTTACCAGCAAACGTGTCCTCTCAAATATCACCTCTCGTACCAAGAAAAAAGCAACCCCTTTCCTCTACTTAAGAGGCCAACATTTTACTTGGATTTCTTTATCCCGCCAATGCTCTCCATTGTCTCTTTCTACACCATACACAATGCATCCCCCACCCTCGCTTCCCCCCTCCCCCCCACCCCCCAATCCTCTTGTTTATTACATCCACGTAACTGTTCCACCCATTCTAAAGTCCATAGGCTAGGGTGCACATGGAACAAATTAGAATGAATCTCATTAAATCTTTAATCTAATCTGTTATTTTTGGATAGATATTTTTGCAATCTAATTCAATCCAGTTTAAAGTCTAATCTAATCCAATCTTTAAATTTTCATATTGGTTCGAACTGAAATAGATTTTTTTTTTCAATTGTATATGATTTTATAATTTGTACATGACTTCCTATTAGCTAATGTAAGGTTTCAACAAGTAAAATTTTAAATTTGAAATTTAAAGTTTATTTTTATGATGAAGGGAGGGGGATTTGTGTTTAGGGTTTTAAGATGGAGATTAGGACGAGGGGGAGATCATGCACAAAAAAAAAAAGTTAAAAAAAAAAAGAACCATGGGGTTAATTTGGGGAGAGGGGAAATAGTGTGAGGGAAATTAGGAGTGGAAGAAATATTTTGGAACTTTTGTATCACATATCCTTAAGTGTTAAGATTTATTCATTTTTCATATTATACGTTGTAGCGTCTCGTTCTATTAACCTTTGCTTTAAAGGCAAATAAAGTTAACATGTACGTATCAGTATAAGTTCAATGCACATGACCTATTCAACTTGTCTAAAGTTAACTTGTAATTTTCATAAAGTACAAGATACATCTATACATTCACATCACAAGTGAGCACTTTCCCAAGATCCAATATCACCCTATGCTAAGCAAAACATGAACCATGCTAATAGAGATAGAATACACACACACATATATATATATAGACACACACACACACATACATGATCGCCAACAACTGACTACATATATATGTGTAGATGAGCATGGGTAAGTTTATACAAATATAGAATAGGGTTACTATTTACATTTCAAAATTGAACCCTACCATTTGACACAATTGACAACTATAGGGTTCATTAATACATATCAAGAAGGCATTAAACAAGATAAAAGGAAGTAAAAATTTCCTACAACAAAAAGATTATTTATAACTAACAAGTATGGTGACTAATATGATGTCACTCTCCTCCAACACTTTAATAAGAACTACCAGTGTTCCAATCGCCTCCTTCACACATAACCTACAACTCCTCCCTCTACACCTACCTAAAATATGTATCTTGCTCCTTAGAGACGAGTAACAGATCACTTGCACACTCATCTCAATCATGGAGGCATTAGGCATACTGCTACAGCACCCTGATCCTCAAGCGGCATAGTACTTACACCCCTTGGATCATATACTAAAGGTAGGTAACAAAATGGAATGACCCAAGTGACTCAGTAGAGCATATATATAGTGATGCAGCATAAGAAAACATGTAGTGTCATCCATTTTGTTTCTTATCTTTCCTTTTTATTAATGGTTGTCTTAACTAAGGTTTCCCACCATGTGCTTATTCTTATTATTAAAGCATAACGTGGTTGAATGTGCTCATCAAAACCCTATTTGAATTGCTTGGTAAGGTGTGAGGAAGTATATCCTTTCTCATGATAGAAATCATTGCTTGACCTTTGTGTCGAGGAGATTTGTGAGTAGTCAAGAGATGTTGAGTCTTAATGTTGCCCTACTTGGCTAAAGTAGTGACACCAACTTAGGCTCACACATCCAAGATTACTTGCGATTGGCACTCTTAGGTTACTCAATGAATGTTCACTACACTCACTTTTAGGTGAAATTCCTTTGAGATCATCAGGCATCTCCATATGGACTACCTCTTTATTAAGTTTTATAATTGTAGCATGTGCACCAAACACAACTTTTCAAGCATGCAATCTTAAATTCCTATCCAACCTAATCTGATGAGTCTTTAGGTAACTCTAATTTACCCATTTTCACTTTGTAAATCATGTACCCCGCATTACTATTCATCTACTATTCACTAATCGCTATCACATCAACAACCCCATGATTTTATTCCACAACCAAATAGGACCTTAGGAATCATCAAATTCAAGTCCTTCAATGTCTTCTCCATTTCAAGTCCCTCTAATGCATATGCTTGGGAACTTGATAACTTAGCTCATTATGAATGAGAGTTAAGCTTTGATTTCAAAGCCTTAATTCCTTTTTCAAAGGTGCACATAATCTCAAATTATTTATTTACCAAGGAAACTGAGCCTCTATTAATTCCTTTAATTCCAACTTCACCCCTAATCAAGTGCAGTTTAAATTATGATCTCGTGTGTGTGTCTATATGTATATATATAACAAAAGTATTCATTGAATATAATGCTCGTAATTATCCAAATAAACTTAACCATTTTGTCGACCTTATTTTTCATTGAAGTCAGTGTCATCATTATACAGTAGTTTTGAACTATGTGCTCAAAGTCACCTATTATTTAAGGAATTATTTAATCAAATTTATTATGTTATTCATAGATAATACATTCATAAAATATTCGACTGAACATTTCTTTGTTGTTTGTTACCGTGAGTCTCACCATTTCGAGCTTCATCTTTCTCATTTGTTATTTCTCCGTATCCAACATGTTGCATGCACAGAAGGTATATCATTTTGTTTGCTCTTCCTTTATATTACAAAAATATGTAACACATTTTTTTTCTGTAGTTTCCTCCTCCTTGAACTAGCGTTACTTTCTGTGTTACATAATTAAATTGCATCGCTTTTACTTTACTTCTTAGGTTGATTTTACATTAGATCACATGACATTCATAACATATTTTAAAATTACTAGATTGGTTATATTTTATATTAAAAAATAATATTACTCCATTTTCTCATACTATAATTTAAAATAATTTTGAATCACAACACCATAAGTCAACAGTCAAGTTTATAAATTGTATTATAAGATACAAAGTCAACATCTTTTATATTAAAGTTCATAGAACTTGGTATAAATTTATATTACAATATATACAATGACGTTGATTCTATATTATTTTATAATACAACTTTATGGTTGTAATATAATTTGTAATAAATATTATTATTGTTAAATACTAAATGTTTGCCAATGCTACAAGTATAATATATTTATATTATAAATTCAAATTGTATTTTGTAACGTAAATTCAATGTTTGTTTATTACAATCAATATAATTATGCATTACAAATATATTTCTATCACTTTACAACAATTATTCTTTATTATTATAAGATTTTTTTGTTAATTTAACACATATTCCTTTCTTGTTTTGTATGATCATAGGTAGAGTTTATTGATATCTTTTAATTTTTTTGGAATGTATAACATTTAAGCTTGTTAATTAATAATTTTCATAAGTCACTTTTGTGTTACCAATAATACCATCATGTTACTCATTAATTTACTGTCCATTTTTAAAACTTACGCTTAGATTAGTTATAATCACATCTTACTTTTTAGGGATCTTTTATCATTTGAATAATGTGTAGATCTTTTTTAGTTACTTCAATTAGATGGTATATGTTTCAATCAAATAATTTTCATCTAATGATTTTCACATAATACTCATTTAATAATTTTTAAAAATTGTGCTCAAAAGATAAGACCCTTTATATACATACACACACAAATTAAAATGAATTAAAAATTTTTGCTTCAAAAAAAAAAACGAACTAAAACTTTTCGTATTCAATATAATCTATAACAATGAAAAATCCAATCCAATCCATTCTAATCAAATTAAAACAAATGGAATTACAAATTAATCCAATCCACATACGGACCTATTGTAGGCCATGTTGAAAATGACTTTAAGCCTAGGTGTCTATGAACATGTTGGAGGGGTAGCCAAGCTCATAAGGTGGTTTCTCCCTGCTTGCGTTCGCTATAAAGGTTGCAATTTCATCTCTTTTTCCCTCTTCCTTTATAGAGTTGTTCTTGATGTTACCTTGTTTTTCATGTTGTTACACATCACAACTCTCTCCTTTAGGTTGGCAATGGGATTGAAAAGAGTGGCTACATTAGGTTTTTCTACCTATCATGCCTCAACATTTCAAGATTGCTTGAGAATCAACAGGTGGCAATTAAATAAGGCTGTCAATAGAAGACCGGTTAAGGTTGCTTAACTAGCCTTGCTCCAATTATTTCACGATTTTCAAAGTATGGGAAACAAAAAAGAACATACATGTGGTGGTATAACACGGAGCAAATAGCTATTAACCATTCACATAATAGCACAGAAAATTTGAAAGGGCAACAATAATATAAGCATGAAATTCACAGTGACAAGCAAACCATCTTTATTCTAATATCATCATTGCATACGGTAACGTCCATACCACAAATACATACAAAATGCATAAGCTGATATACATACAAAAAGAAATCTTGCAGCTGATATACATCTGTAGGAAGCTCACCCATATTCCACCGTTGATAAAGATGCCATAAGCTGGGTTCCTCCAAATACAATTCTTTTAATTCATCAATCGAGAGGGCATAAAGGGATGGAATGATAACTGATAGACATCAGCAGTTTGATTATGCAATCCTGCTTGTTTACGTACGAAAATAAAATGATTAAGCAAGAGGATCATTATCTATGCTAGCCCTTATCACACCGACAGCAACACAAGCTTGAAGCAGACAGAAAGCCTCCTTTAATGGTGAGTAAAATCGTCGGCGGGGAGTACATGAAGTACAAGCTCTAGATGAATAAACATGCTACAGCCCATGTTATTACAAAATTTTGTAAATCTTAAATACATATCCCATGGCACATAATCAACGAGGGCATTTGATGCACCAAGACAGCTGCTTCAAATGTGGGAATATAAGAACCACGAGCAAAAGATGTATAGCAGCAGGCCACCTCTCCTGTAATCTTTAAGCAAAAGGCACTAGTACTACATCAAATATTGGATGAAAGCCAGTATGAATCCCCAAGTGGATCGATAGCATTGCTGAAAAAACTTTGAGAATTAATCGTTTATGGGAAGCTTTTTCTCGTCATAGATCAAACTGGCACCTGGGTCTCGGTTGGGCAACTATTACCTGAATAGCCTGGCCATGTAGGTCCTGAATGGGATCAAAGCATCTAATTCGCATTACTTCCTGAGCAAAGAACTGAATTAATGTTTATCGTGCTAACAAAAACATTTCGACAGGAACAGTACCAAAAGCTTGAATAGTTATCACCAGTTGCAGAAAACTTAGTCCCGGATGTGGTTTTTAGCTCTGACTATAAGCCCTGGAGATTGTCTTTCCTTTTTGCTCTGTGGCCTCGTTCTCCATCATAAAGGTGGACAAAATTTACTTGCAAGGGTCCTGGAGTTTCATAACCAATACCAGCAGATGGAAATAGAAACAAGGTTGGTGAAGCCAAAAACTCCAATAGGTGAAGCATCAAAGAGATGCAAATTTAGATTGTTGAGACTATTCTTTATGGCAAATAATTTGATATATCCTTTGGGAAAATAAAAGCATAAGAAAATACAAGTCATGATCTCCAGTGAGGAAAGCCTCGTTAGGATTGATTGTCTTTCCTATCTTTAGCTTTTCCTGTTTTGGTCTAAATTCTCTCTCTATATAAAGAGGGCTAGGACTTAATGAGACAATACGGTTCATTTTTCTTCAACATAATATTCAAACAGGGCTCATCCTAGAAAAAGAAAACCTAACCTTAGGCCCACTGACATTGCTGCTGCCCCTCTCCACATGCGCACAGCCTCTTCACGTGCACGTGGAGGGGGAGCAACAAGCTACTCGCGCACAACATACCGTGTGTACTCCCTGCTTGCAGCACATGTAAGCAGGCTCCGTTCCTCCAAAGGCCAATGCATGAGGCATCTCCTTGCCCACTGCGCATCATGCGCATGTTCCCTGTCCACTGCAAAACTGCTGCCGCTGCACTGAACAATTGCGTGCATGGTGCCTTGGCCTACCACATACACAAGCACGTGCTATTCTGCCTGCTGCATGCATAGCGTGCAGCATTGCGCTACTCTCCTGCTACATGCCATTAAATATGTGCTAGCTCCTGCTGCACACACAACACATGCACACTCTACTCCCATGCACGTGCTACCACATGTGCCCCCTATGCACCACCGCACATCCTCTGCCCATGTGTGTGCCTCCTATGCACCACCACACGCACCTCTGCGCACCAAGCACATATTCTTGCATGCATCTACCTGTGCATCGCACACATAGTGTGCTCCTACCTTGTCGTTACAGATGCTACTACTGTTACCAATATTGGTGCGCCTGTTGCTGGTAATTTGTACCACGCGGGGGCAAATTGAAAATTGAATTTTTTTTTTTTAATGGGAACTAGAGCAGCTACAGTTTCTTTTGAGACCACCTCTCCTACAACTACTACTTCTGCTACAATCTCCTACTGTCAATTATTGCTGCTGCTACTACTACTATAGCCTACTACTGCCCAGATCATGATGGTGATAGTTGGTATGGGCTCTAAGCGAGGGTCCTCATCTCCCACTCCTGACTACCTATCTGTTAGCTATTGCTGCTTGAGAACGTTTCCCTATCTACTACTGCTACTTGAGAATGTTTCCCTATCTACTACCGCTACTACTGTTGCAGCCGACTACTGTCTACTACTATTGCTACCTCTGCTATAGCCATACTACTGATGTGACTATTACTTCTGCTATAGTCTATTGTTGCTGATACTACTATTGCTTGGGAGCTTGAAACCGTCTGCCGACTTGGGATCGTCTCCTATCTCTGTCTACTTCCTGATGTTGCTTGAGATGGTCTCCTATTACATGCTTGCTAGTGTTGTCTATCTATTACAATTGCTACTTCTATTACGACCGCAACCTGCTCATCAAGCCCGCTCCTCTAGATGTTTACATTGGGGAGGAGTTAACTTTTGTTTCCTGTAACAAGTTGAGCGTTGGACAGTCCAATTTGACACGCTTGATATTGTTATTTATCTATTGCCGTTGCTACTTCTACGACGATTGCAACTTGCTCCTCCAATTTGCTGCCTACTCCAAATGGTTACATTGAGGGGGAGTTGACTTTTGTTAACAAGCTAGGCATTGCATTGCTCAAATTTGAGAGGAATGTAGAGAATAAAATAGATTGGGATTAAATTTGTTATGATTAATTGTCTTTATTACTTTCAGTTTTTCTGTTTTAGTAAGGTTTTATTGTTTCCTGTTATCCCTAAGTCCTCTCTGCTTAAGACTTTCAACCAAGATGCAAGAATTTCCTTTGCCAACTATGCTAAAATCTCAATAAAAATCAGCGATCAAATATAAAATCACAAAATTTCTTACACTGTATGCAACCTACAGATTTTTTTTCAGGGTGTGTGCATTAATTCATATGAATGAAGATCAATAATATTTAGCAATAACTCATTAACAACGGGCAACATTAACCCTTGTGACAATAAAGAGCTATTGGTTTCCTCATATTTAATCAACATTAGGATATGCTACATGTAAAGATCAAAAGTAGATCATGAATTTAGTTCATTTGTTTTGAGAGACTTGCTCTTTAGTTTCTTTCCATCATTTCATTTTTGTTGTTCTTATTTCTTTTAGGGTTTCTATCATTTTTCCCTAACCTCTCCCACTATAACTAGAGGCCTAGGATTTTCTTTGATGAATAGAATTTATTCTCTTCTCATATGGTATTAAAGAAGTGATCCTAGACTTAAGTTTAATACCTACTTGGCCCCTCCTCATTTCTTTCTCCACCAAATAAGATCTAGGATTCTCTATCTATTGTTGGAATTTGTAAAACCAATCTAAAGTGGAGAACCATCATTTCCAACCCCAAGGAACCTTGCCCTAGGGCACACAACCCAAGGCAAGACCCCCCCGTCCTCTTATCTCTCAACCAAACAACTCTAGCCACTAGAAGAACCCAATGGCAAAAGCATCATCGCTAACCCCAGAGCACCAAGAGAGAGCTCCAAGCACCACCACGACAATTGTTGGAGCCTCCCTAGAGTCATCGCAACCTAAGCCAATGATTCTCGCTACAAGGTCCTACACGACAGAGAACTACCTCCTGACCATCACCAAAGGGTGCTCAGCCAGCTAGGATTCGATCTTTACATCTGTTGATCGATAACCATGACTTGCTAGTCCACTCTAGAGTCAGTAGGGCTACAACATATCCAAAAGGCCTTTCCCGTGTGTTGTTGCATCTTCAGAAGTCTCAAAGAGCCTCAATTAGTTCACCAAATTCACCCTCCAATTTGATTTGTGAGGTCACTATCATTTCTTGGTGACAACTTATTTGATTTTTTTATCCCACTTCAAAATCTATAATGTAAGGTATCTACACATGATGAATATTTAGTATTTGACGTAAATAGTAAAGTTTGTTGATGGGAGCATGGTGGTTATTGATGAGAGGTTGGCAATAGTGTGATTTGTGATCAATACCTTATTGTGGAACTCCAATTTGGTCGAGATAAATGGCATCCAAGACATTTGATTTGCCCACTTAAGGAGATGGGAGCCACAGGGGTTCAAGAACTCTATATCCAACCCGAATGTGAAGCCCAACAAGTCCATTCATGTGCTATGGTTGCAATCAATCCTGCATGGTGTTATGAGATATGGAGAGAATATTTCCACCAAATTAGAGTCCAATAAGAATTTTAGGAATTTCTAGGAACATGTAATTTCCATGTAAGCCTCTTAGGGAAGAGGCAGATGTATCTCATTGTCCTTACATGGACGTGGATGTGGTCGTGGAGGCCAAAGATGCCATAGACCTTGATACACAATCTATGAGAAATTTTATGATGAATATCAAGCTTTCCTACACCAAGGTTGAAGCACGAGACTATAACCATCCCTTAGATTGAGTATGATACATTGATCCAAAGACCTAGCCAATCTAGCACGTCCCAAGCAGCCATTGCGTGTTAGTCTAAGGTAGAACACACATATTGGTTTGTTGAATCAGGTGCTTCCTACCTTGGCATATATGTAGTGATGCTAGACAATTCTCCAAGCTTAGGCCATCCTATTAGGTAGAACTATATTGGTAACTAATGAGAGGCATTCCCTCATTACGAGTCAAGGGAAGGTACATATCGCCCTACACATACAAGTACAACTGATGAATATTCTTCTTTCTTCTGATTTTCCTTTAAGTCTACTCTCCTTGTGGAATTACAAAGGAGTTGAATTGCTGGGCAGTGTTTGACCTAAGGTCACATTTCAAGAGATACTAACAGGAAGTCCACCACTAGATTCTACATGTTTACCAAAGGTAATCTAGTCACACAAAGAAGAAACAAATGGTGATATCTAGATTAAGTGCTCAGTTTGAGTACAAGCCTATGGCACAAGCTACCTCAGAACTTGTGTGGATTTTCTATATACTAAAGAATCTACATCTTCCCTTTGTTGGCCCTATAGAGATGATTGACAAGACAACTCTCTTCATAGCCAATAATCCGATCATTCACGAGAGAACAGAGCATGTGGAAGTAGATTGACGCTACACCTGAGACATGATTCAAAAGGGATTTATTTACACATCTCATGTTACGTCAAGAGATCAATCGAAAAATCGAAATGCAGACGTGTTCATTGAGGTTCTTCCTTGCACTCCATTTGACTATATATTGTTTCACGTTGAGCATAATAGATATCTATACTTTAATTTGAGGAGGAATGTTAAGAGACTTGCCCTTTAGTTTCTTTCGGTCAGTTCACTTTTGTTATTATTATTTCTTTTAGGGACTTGTCTGTAATTTTTCCTTAGCCACTCACGCTATAATAAAGCCCTAAGGTTTTCTTCAGTAAAGCAACTTATTCTCTTCTCACAATGTGTCAAGTCATCACAACTAAATCTCACTTTTTCAAAGATGATATAACTTACCTTCGACATCAAGTCAAGTTACACAATTTCCATCTTTTAGAGGATTAAAATAGTAATCTGGTAACATGATATTGCAGCTATACAATCTATATTTACATCACAGATATAAAAATTTCAATGTGAATAAATGTGCTGATAATTTCATTGCTGTTACATCTTTAAAGGCATATGATGTCAGATGTTTAGTGTTTTTCAAAGGTGAAACTTTTCTTTTAACTTTAAATTACATTTCACTGCTCAAATTAAAACTAGAAACAAGTCCCCTCTTGATTTTATCAAACAATGTGGAAAGTAATCAACAACATTGGCATCAAAGAGACACATAATAGGAGATCGATCAACAACACACAGCGGCATTGAAAACACAAGGTAGACTCTGGAAAAAATTTTAAATTGTGAAAGGTATTCGAGAACAGAGAGGCAGCCATAAAGATAATATCTTGCACCTAAATAGCTGCTTTAGAACAAAATTTGCCAAAACATGAAAAGGTAAATCAAGAGATATCATTAAGCCTTGCACATTTATCAAAAAATTGCAAGTCTCACATCCATGAAATCTCAATTCAATTGGAGAAAAGCAGTTCAGAACATCTCATGCTGGCTCTGCTAGAAAATGCAGAGTTTTTTTAGGGGTAGATTTTTTTTTTTTTTGAGAGAAAAAAGTAAGATTACCTGAACATGATAATCATCCCGTAAGTATATTAAATTAAAAGAGAAACGAACTTACACGTTTTGGAGTCAAAAGTCAGAAAAATAACAATCCTCCCTCACTACATTCTCCACCCAACTTTAGGGGTAGAAAATACGATCAAAACAAGTGCAACTGCTGCATTGGCTCTGCTTTTTCTTTTGTGAAAGAAAGGATGGTGTATGAGGAATTAATACAAATACAGCTTCTGATTAGCTGAGACTATCACGAGTCTATTTCTATAGGTAAAAAGATGGTGAGTCTTGATTGGTAACTGTTGAAATTGACAGTTTGCAGGTGCGAAGTGTATAGGCTTCCCAAAGTCCAGCGCCGGTTCTTTGAGGAGGTTTACAAGGAAAGGGGGCATATTGTCAACAGAATGCCACCAAAATAAAATCAAGACAGAATGCTACCAAAATAGATCCATAAATTGATTATCTACAAAAAAAACATAAAACCTTTTCAAAAGATGGGAAAACCAACAATCAAGGCATAAAGTTGCAGCACCCTTATGAATGATAAGCATGAATCAAACTATGCTAAATAAGAGGAGGCTATATATGTACTTACAGGGACATTTAGAGTGGACATAGCATTGATGACTTCATCAGGTGAGCTGTAAGTGACAAAACCAAAGCCCCTTGATTTACCACTGACTCTATCATAAATAATCCTAGCATCTACAACATTTCCCTCCGCACTGCAAACACTCCCCAGTATCGAGCCATCAACCGTCGAAAAGACGTTACTGACATGAACCCTGTTTGCCCCAACATTGAATCTTGGGGAACCAATTCTAGGAGGAGGTGGTCCCATCCTCACTGTCAACGGCCTCCCTTCCAGTACCTGGCGAACAGAAGCAGGTCCTTGTCAGAAATCCACCATAGCAAAGGAACTGTTACACTTACAGCTCCAGAGAAGTCTCTAAATAAAACATTACTGATAAAGGTTTGAATGTCAATGAATTAGAAATAATTCATGTGATAAAAAATAGAAATCCAACTCAACATTAAATGTAAATCCCTTCATTTTCATTTCTACACTCCAATGAACTTTAAAACAGCATTGCACTTGTACCACCAACAGAAAAGGATCCTTATCCATGCATCAAATCAAAGTACTGAACACACACCCATTCCCCTAGCATTGAGCAGTGAGCCCTGATAGACCTCAAGCTTCTTTTTTTAAAGAGAAATTTTGAGCTACTAGTTTTATACCAGAATCAACTCCCATCAATAATAATCTGTACTTGAGATCAGGTACAAGGTAATGGCATCAACCAGACAAAGACATTACTGAAAGAACCAAAAGCTCAAATAAGTCAGAGTAAAAGTAAACAGATCTCCTAAATAATACTATTAGTTTCTGTCATGGCCGAAGTTTGAACTGGGAGCACAGAACTGTCATACCGAGGAGCACTTCCGGTTTTTTCAAGGGTGTTCATTCGATCTGTCCAATAATTCAGCACTTCTTCACTCCTAAGTTGGGTTCAGGTGATTGTTTTTCTTTTAGGAATGATGATTGGACAGACAGCGGTCCTTTGAAAAGCATCTTCCTGCGACTTTTTGCTATGGCTGGAAAGTTGGAAACAAGGACGCCCTCGTTGGTTCTTGTTGGAGTGATGGCTGGGGATCCTACGTTTGTTGGAAATTTTTCTGATCAGAGACTGAAGGAATTTTCACAGCTGCTGGTTTTCTTATCTAACTTTCATCCAGATGATCAAAATGATGCCTAGCTTTGGGACTCTGGAGCCTTCTCAGTTTCTGATGATTACAGGAGGCTGGACAGCACCTCATGGATTTTGAACATTGATTTTCATGGAGATTGCAAGTTCATTTGGTCTGCTACCTCTCCCCTCAAGGTTAAAATCTTTGCTTGGTTAATGAGAAGAGGAATGATTGTGGCTCGAATGAGGAGATCCAGATGGGCGTCGGAGGCAGATACTTCTTGCTCACTGCACAGCAATGGGCAGGAAGACATTGATCGTCTTTTTTTTTGTTGCAGTTTCACAAAGCAGATGTGTCAAAGATCCAATACTAGGGGAATCGATTTTACATGTGAGCAGACTTTCTGAAATGCTTTCAGAAATGGGAGGATTTAACAAGGACCATAGGTTTTGACCTTACTTTGAGGCATTTGGCTAGGAAGAAATGGTGTCATCATCAAAGGAGTTCATCCTTATCTTCAGAATTTTGTTTGTTCGATCTCTTTCCTTTTTCATTTTGGGATAAGAATTTGTAGTATGATTGCCCCTCTATAATTCATGATTAATTAATGGTACGGATAGTTATCACCCAGATAATTACCTTTCCTTTTTCAAAAAAAAAATGTAAAAAGATGGACCCCTTATCATCATGCATGCTTGTAGGGTTTTATACCAACTGAAATCTAGTTTCATATGCTGAGTAATATTAAATGTATCGTAAAATTATTTAACCAATAATATCAAATTACAATGTTGATAAGCATCACTTATAAATTTCATATCTTAATGTATCATGATTGATGACAGACAAACAACTCCATATGGACCTTACCCACTCCATCAATCTTATTGGAAATTTGTTTCATCTTATGTCACCAACTTAACATCATTGCAAGTAAGAGTAAGCCGAGGGTCTGCTTGCAAAAATGATACTAGATAATCTTTCACCCACAAAATTTACACAAGAGGATACAGTAGTTTCCTCCTACATACTTAATGTGTTTTTCAAGGGATATGATAAACGCATGTTAAGAAGCATTGTGCTGTCAAAGAGGAGTGAAAATAGAGACCAGATTTTGCTCTGAGTCAAAAACAAAAGAAGAGAATCCAACTCCCTGTTATATCTTATCTGTGTGCCAGGAGAGGAACTTATCCAAAAATTGGAAATGAACCAAGATATTGGAAGTCTAAAGGTGGAAAAAAGTCTGCATCCCTGTGCCATAGTGTAATAAATAAAAATTGGGAAATGAACTATTAAATTAAAATTCTGAAGTGGGCAAAGGTCCACATCTAAGGGTGGACATCCAACTCGAGCTTGAGCATTAAAACCACCTTATTTGCCTATGGTGTAATTGAAGATGACATTAAGTATCCAAAGTGACTTAAGTAAAGATGTCATCCACATCACTTGCAACATTCCTTAATAATTTTGCCAACAAGCTCATGCAATACAAGTCATGTGCCACAACAACTAGGAGGAAAAAGAATATTTCCAAAAGGTGGGAAGCAATTGAATGCAAACAATCCCATAATTAGCCTTCAAATATAACCAGTAAGAAAACAATTGATTCAGACTGTACAAAAGGGACAGGAGAAAACATGTGAGATGTAGTAATACAACTACTTTTTCAATTAACTAAAATTGTATTACAAGCTTGTATTATAAAAAAAAAGTGGAAGAAGTGTTAAACTTGTATTACAGTAATAATAACTGTAATACCACGATTGTATCAAATAATGAAAATTGTATTACGGACAAATATTATGAATAGAACTAGTGGAACATGTATTACAAACTTGTAGAAAACACTTGTACTACAGTAATTTAACTTTTAACCTGATATGTGCTGCGGTACACGAAACCTGCATTTCAAATTTTCATTGCTAACTTGATTTTATTAAAAGAATTTTACACAATGAAAAAAATTTTAAAAAGAAGAGAAAAAAATAGAAAACAATCATCTATAGACAAAAACATGATAAGCTGTGGGGGGTTCTTCATTGGAATTCTTAGAAATGAGACTGAAATTAATAATAAGCTATGAATGGAAATGGGAAAGATCATATAATTGATGCGATTAATTAACATCAATTGATTATAATACATTCCAATAATGAACAGTGGTTTTCTAAACCACCATAGTAATTGCAAAGGGGATTTCATCAATGTGAACGATGATCCAACGACCATGAGTCGGTGCTTTTTTTGTATCTTCTGAGCATTGTGCTCAAAAGATACTTTTCCTTTTTGTGTGTGTGTGTGTGTCTGTGTTGCTAGCTACAATTCAAATAAAGGTCATCAAAATTAAAATAATAATAATAATAATAATAAATCAAATTAAACTCATTTAATTGATGGTGAGCCCATTTGGTTCATGAGCTCAATTAAGCTCACCGAACCAAGCCTAAGGGTTCATTTAATCTTATTTAGCTCATGAGCAATCTGAGCTCAAATGAGTTGAGGTTAGGCTCATTTACGTGATATATTCTATGAGTCAAGCCAATCAACTTGAGCTCGACTCACATTTGAGCTCGATCGAGCTCGATTGAACTCGAGCATGGTTGGGCTTTGTCAAGTTTGAGCTTGAGTCAAGCTAGGCTCAATGTGTTTAATTCGATATCCAGGCCTACCCACATCTTGTTGCTGGAGAGTAATCACCAAAAATTGGGAAATGAACTAAGAAAATAACATCCAAAATCAAAGTTCTAAAGGGAGAAACAGTCTGCCTTGCCTTTAATCCCTTATCTTAGAAGTGCAAAAAATTCATTTCGCTTTCATGTCACCATTTCCCAAGTCCATCTGATCTCCAAGAGTGTAACAATAGTTGGTTGTTATTATCAAATGTGATTCCTTTGACCACTGCTCACAGCTCGTGCATTTTGCATTTTAGACTATAATATCCCTATGAGAAAGGTAAGCATGTGGTAGCAATATACATCAATGACTCTCACCAAAGTAATACCATTCTGATGGAAGCAATCGCATAAAAGCCATAAAACAAAAAGGTGCCAAAAGATACTATGTATAAGGATTCTCACATAGCCATTAAGCTGATTAAATGCCACTTCAACCTCCTCAGCTGTAGACATCGTTACAAATCCAAATCCACGACTTTTTCCTGTAAGCTTGTCATATATAACCTGCAAATAAAGAAATATTAACTATCCCAGCAAAGATTTGTATGCCCATTATATGTTGTAAAGAATTCTATGCCCTAGAGAGAAAAAAATTATGTTGTTGATCACCTATATGCACATTTGTTTATGCAGCTCTAATCATGTTTCTTTTTCTCTTTTGGCAAACAAAATATATTACAAGGAAGTTCCACATGCCAAAAGCCACATACAGGTGTAGCTACGCACTTCCCATTTTTAGGCAATTCTACGCATGACAATAACTACATCGATTGCATGCAGCAACAAAATTACTTCTTGTTTGATTACAGACAATCACCATTGCCTTGCACAAAAGGGGATAAAATGACATAAGTAAACAAGTGCAGAAAGAGAATTGAGGATGCATTTTTTTCCTCCCTGAAATAGATGTTCTTTGAATTCCATGATTGGATACGCACTTGCACCCAAAAGGGTTATGTTTTCGAGATTTTTTGTTATTTGAGAAGCCAAAATGGTTATATTCGGCAATGTAAAGGTCAATGTTCAAATTTCCTAACTACAGCTAATTGAGGCAATGCCGTCAAAGGCGAGAAGCACTAAAAGGTGAGAGGGGTCCAAAATGCCTAAGGCACTAGGCACTCGCCTAGGCACTTGCCCGAGACCATTGGGGTGCTAATTTATTTATTTATTTAAATATATAAATATAATCAATAAATTAGATGTTCTTATAATTTCATGCATGGATCCATCGGCAAAATATAATAAGTAAAAATGTGAAAAAAAATTAAAAATGTCAAATAAAAAGCACTTTCTATAAGCAAAAACACAAATCTAAACATGAAATTCATCGATAAAAAATACATGTCCAAACAAACATCATACCAAAGATCATAGAAAGCACATGACTAAGACTTTAAACATAAATCTTAACATGGCCAACCACCATATTGCCAAGTTCACAAACAAGAAAACATAAACCCGAGCATGACCAAAAGTTTTAGAGAATCCAATGTCATAGCAAACTAAAACAACTAGCTCTACAAGTTCGTGGTAAATTCATCTTCCTCATCTCACTCAAAGTTTAAGTCTTGCTCTTCTCCTGCATCTAATACATACTCTACCTCTTCTTCATCTTCTGAAATTGCAATCATTGATCTTGAACTTGATAGTTGTGTAGCATGATGGAGCCTTTCTTAACTTCTTGTGTAGGTTCTCATCTCTATAACTCCAGATGCCCCTGTAACATCACCCTAAGTCAAAGTATCATTACCAAAAACTAGATCATTTTCTGGATCATCATTTTCCATCTCTCCAATCAATCATTCATTTGAATAATCAATGGAGTTGAGCGCAATAGGGTCGATGGCATCTCGTAGGTCATAACGACTCTTCAAGGCCTGATTGTACCTGATGTACACCAAATCTTACAATTTAGCAATATCAAGAGCATTTCTTTTGTAGTTATTAAATTAGAAGTGCTTAAGATATAAATTATATTATCAAACTTAATCTTCATACTATTACCATATGTTTGAGATAGCATGCTCACATGATCAAATACACTCCAATTAGTTCACATCTAGAGGCACTACATGTCAAGCTCAAGACCTTTATAGCTAACTTCTGCAAATTTAGAGTTGAACTTCCAAATAAGCTCCACCACTTCACTGCAAAGTGATGCGTTATTAGTCTATACTTAAAGATAAATTATAATACATCAAAATGTAATTCATTACACAAATTGATACCTGATGCTTTGGTTGTTCTTGCTTTAATTGCCATTATATTTCCAAAAATTCCTTTTGCATGTTTATACAAAGACAATTCATTTGCTATCTTGTCTTGTACATGTGTATCAGGTGTCAATCTCTGTATGCACTTGTACAACTCATCAATGATTTTCTCATTGAATTCCATAGAGGGTTTGGCATAGAAGTACTCAGGATTAAGAAAATGACCACCTGCATCATGCATGTAATGGATGCTTTATTTGACAACCCCATCTTCAATTAATGATTTCAAACAACTTCCTATATTTATCTTCATTTCCTTTGAAACTTTTTCCAATGGCCTCTTTAGCCTGATCCATCGAGTCATAAATGTACCCAATGGGTGGCTTCTTCTTACCATCAACAAGCCAAAGAACTTTCACCAAAGGTCCCATGTACTTAAGAGTTTCAAGCACATAATTCTAAAATGAAGGTATTAAAATAATGCCCATACCTTTTTTGCCCTTCATCTCCTTAGACCACTTGCATTTTACCCACTTTCTAATGTAAATATAATCCTCAGACTATGATTTTGTCTATAAATAGATTGCAAGGAAAGAAAGGTTGTAGTAAATCGAATAATTCCATGTTGAATCAACTCCCTATTATTGGTGAAGCCTCTCATCATATATAGGACTCCAATGCGGTTGTAAATGAACCCCACAACAAAGATGACCTTTTGGAGATTTTTCTTAATTGTTAAGATTTTTCTAATATCTTCCAATATCAAGTCAATACAATGAGCGACGCAAGGTATCCAATACAAGTATAGTCTCTTTTCCTGCAAAAACTTTCCTAGAAAAGAAATGAAGTACATTAATAATTTAAAACACATGGTAAACAATACTTTACTTAAAACATATCTAACTAAAATATACCTGCCAATACATAGTTGCTTCCATTGTCAATAATGACTTAAACTACATTGAATTCTCCATTCTTTCCATGAAGTTATCGAGCAACTCATATATCTTTTCTCCCATTTTGTTAATAGATGATGCATCCATGGAATCAACATACATTGTGCCCTTGGTACAATTTACCATTAAATTGATGTTCCTTTGCTTTATATCAGTCCAACAATCTGACATGATAGAGCATCCATATTTAATCCACACTTCCTTATGATCTTGCATCAAGTCTTGTGTGTACTCCACCTCTTTCTTCAATAAAGGAACTCTAAGCTTATGATAAGATGAGGGTTTTAAGTTTGGCCCATACTCTCCAATGGCCAGAATCATTTCTTTAAAACTTTGCAATTTAGTAGAATTGAATGAAATGTTGGCTTGATAGAAAAAACGAGCAATCTTTTGAATTACTCTAAGCCACATCTCCTTATCAAATGTATCTTTGAGGTTGCCTTACCTCAATGGAATCTTTCCTATATTCTTCACAAACATGTCCATGGGTCCTTTTCCCTTTTGCTTCTTGTTAGGGATGGAAATTGTGTTACTTCCATTGAAAAAAGCTCTCTTAGTTGGAGTAATCACTTCCATCTCTTCTTCACCATCTTCGACATCAATCAAATTCTCCCAATCATCAAAGTCAGGCATACCATCACAAAATGCCTCTTTCTGTGTCTCTCTCAGTAATGTAATTTCTTAATTCATCCTTCACCTCTAAAAGACATTTCTGACAAGCTAATACATTCTTGTATGATCCAACTTGATACTGTTTGGCTCAATATATTCCACCTTTTGTGATCTTCCCACAAAAGGTACAAGTGACTACATTCTTATCATTTTGATCCTTTAAAAAATTATACTTCCAAGCAAGATCTCTCTTTCCACACTTCACAGAAAAGGCATCTTCCCCACTTGAGGAAGCCATTCAGTATAATCGAAATCATTATTTAATTATTATATCAACACAAATACTAGAATCAAATGACACCACCGTCAATTTAAATGAAATCAATTTGAAATTACTTGGTTGTCATTATATTCCATTTGAAATAAATGACACCACAGTAACCCATTTGAATGAAATCATTGGGTTATTGAAACTACTAAAATGAAATCAAAAACCCATTTTGGGTTATTGGAACCATAGTGTGGAAAAAATGATTAGAAATCACACTTGAAGAGTACCAAACAAATCAGAGTTGAAAAGAAAATTAGTGGAGCTTAGAGATACAAAATGGTCGAGCTTGAGATAGAGAAAAAAAAATAAAATAATCGCACTGCTATAGAGATACAGATCCAAAAAATGATTTTGGGGGGGGGGGGGGGGGGTTTAGGGGAGAACAATCAAGAACTTAGGGAGGTGGATGAGGAGAGCTCTTACAAAGATCACCTCCTGCAATGGTGGCGATGGGGGCAAGGTTCGAGCGGTGGTGAGCGACGTCAGCTCCAGCACCAACAAACGATGGAGAATGGACAACCAAAGATGGTGGAAATTGAAGGGAGTAAAGAAAGGATATCGGGTAGGGTTTTACTGCATTCGAAGGGTTTTGGATTTTACAAAGTTTTTTTTATTTATTGGGTTAGCGGTATCAGGTATTTGGGTTAGATATGTGGGTAATCGAGTAGTGGGTGGGTTGGGTTTTCACGCAAGCTCTTGCCCCAACACCCATTGCCTTAACCTCAGGTGCTCACCTAGGCCTCGCCCAAGGCAAAACACCTCGCCTAATGGTTGTCAAGGCGCTAGGGCCTTGCCTTGCCTTAGGCGAGCACCTTGATAGCACCGAATTGAGGTTATCATTTTTTGTGCCTGATTAATCAAAAAAATAATCTACAGCATCTTTCTAACATAGGCTTATTACAGAATGGGCAAACCTAGTTAGAATAGGCACATTAAAAAATACCTTGGGAGAGAAGAAAAGAAGAAAAAAAATAGAAAGAGACAAACTATTAATGGCTATTCCCTAGCAAACTTTAGGATCGGCATGCTTTTCCTCCTAAGAATCATTTTCCTTTAAAGTACCTATTCATTGCTTGGCAGGTTACATGAATCCAAAAAAACAGACAGGGAGGAATTAACTAAAGTTGACCTACGGTTCCCTCTTCTTTTTTCCTTGTATGGAGATTACATGAACCCTAAAAGGGTCCCCCTTTTATTATCAATTAAAGGGCAACATATCACATCACAGGTTGACCTGTTTAAATTCCACGCAGTCACACCGCATAAACCTTTCGGTCAAGTTAACCTCTCAACATACCAAACACAAATGACAGAAAATGCTAACTTAACAAAACTTTAACCCATTTCCCAAACGAGGCTTAGGTAAACAACTTTTGTAATTAGCAGCAGAAGTCACAACCTCCAAACGGGTTCTTCTGCTAAAACAGACAACGAAAATTGGCCCCTTTTGGTTCACTCTCTCCCTCTCCTTCCATAAAACATAAGAAATCACCACTCCTAAAGGAAGGGAGAATAGGTGGGGAACAAAGCAATCTCCTTTCCTTGAACTCCTTGTAGCATCTCCTAATTCGAGGATAACCCATTCAAGAACACACCTTTTCACGACGAAAAGTAGTAATAATAGAAGAAAAGCATATATTTATATATAATGCAATATGATATAATACCTCGACCATCTCGACAGTGCCGGCCTCAGAAAAGACCCCGGCGAGCTGGGAGCTATCGACGCTGAAGGGAAGATTCCCAACGTAGAGCTTGACGCCTTCGGGGAAGGTGATCACCGCCTCGGCCTCCTCCTCCTCCTCCTCCACCTCCTCCTTTACCTCCTCCACCAACACCTCTTCCTCCGAAGACAGAGCGACGCGCCTGACCACCACGGCTGCACACTGCTTCCTCGCGCTCCATACCAGGCGGCATATGTCCTTCGGGGCAGCGGCGACGCGGCCAAGGGGAGGAGCGATTAGGATTGGGGTTTTGGGGCGGGACGAGGAGAGTCGGAGGATAGGACTGTAGGAAGAGGCGGAGGAAGAGACCGAGGCCATTTGATAGGGTTTTTGGTTGGGAGTAGAGGGTGATGTGAGAGAGAGGATTGGGTTGGGTTTCGCGGGCTTCTTTAGATACAAGTCACAGTGCCAGTGGAGAGAGACACTGGACTTCGGGGTGAATCACGGAAAATACCTGCATGAGCGACCGCGAGGGTGCGAAGATGATTTATGTTATGTTGTGGACTGGCTTGCCGCCTCCTGCTTTTGGCGGTGGAGGGGAGGTCACAAAGGATGTTTTATATGAGCCTTTGACCAAAGTTTGGTGCATCCTTTGGTTGATGGGGTTAGAAGTAGTGTTCTTGATGGTTACACTATGGTATGCTGGTGAAATAAATATTTTATTAAATATTAAAATAATATTTTAATGATATTGTAAAATGAGCAAAGTTAAAGATGATTCTTACGTTATTATCATATTTTAAGGTTGACATGAGCAACTTAGGAACCTATTACTGTTGTCACATACTTGTCAGAGTAATAAGAACTCTTGCAAGTGTGTTCTCTCTCTATTTATTAGCTCTTCAAGGTGATTTAGCTTCTCCAAAGTCAATTTAAATTACCATTTGTTTCTTATTCTCTAAGTTAGATTTAAGCTACAATTATTAGATTTAGATCCTGTCGTGGGTTTTTAATAAATACATTTACAGATCTATGAATTTATAGTAGATTAACTAGTTCTATGATTGTTTGATCTACATATTTTATAGAGTTAGATTATTCGATCATATAATTCAGTGTTTAAATATTTTTTCGATAGGATTATTATTTGTCAAGTTTTTTCTAATCATTCTAATAGCAATGATCAATATACTATCAACATGTTGACTAAATAAGTGTTTTTTGGGAAAAGGACCATATCGACACAAAAGAGATATTGAAATACATTGGGGTTGGTGGTTGATGAGCCTCAAGGGGCCACCGTCAAGGCCATCAATGGCCATCCAAGAATTTATTGACGTAGGGAGCGCAACATAGCCACAAGCGATCCATCACAAGGAAGATTGGGTCGAACCTCCTAAGTAATCGGAGGATCCGACTCAACAAACCACAAGCAATCACAAGGGAGACAAAAGAAGTTGGTAACCCAATTCCACCGCAAAGGGTGTACATCTAAGGGAGGATGAAACTCCCAACTCTACATTAGTCTTGGTGAGGTTACTAGCCTTCTCCCCTTCTTACCCCTTACTCAAGGATCTCTCCTCCCTATTTATAGCATGGGAAGAGTCCTAGCTTAATAGGATCTTTTTTATGATCTCTAGTACACCTTTTATCAGACTGCTCATCTTCTGTTAAGTTATGGGTAGTCATTTCCATCCTACTACGATTCTGGCCTTGGCTGCGCCGAATCTTCTAGTAGGTTGGGCGGATCCGGGCCCAGCTTTGGCTAGTTGATGGCATCGCCATCATTCACTATAGCTAGCTTAATTTTGCTACGTCTTAAGGGTAAATTCACCTAAATCATACAAAAAAGGGGTATAATGTAATCAGGAGGAAGAATCATCAAAATGAACCCAAAAGACAGCTAAATGAGTTCAAAACAGCTAATTTAGGGTTTCCTTTAGAAATCAGGCTATTACGACAATAATTAAACTCTATTTTTGGCCTGACTCAAATTGACAGGGTTCTGATAGAAAATTCACAAAGTAAACCTTTTAAAAATCATAGATAAATATTTTACAAGGTTTACTGTGATCAGTTGGATCAAAGGAGCCAAGTTGACCTAAAACAGTAACCTAGGTGAATACTTAATGTTAATTGGGTTTAAATATGAAATTTACCAAACAAATAACTTCAAAGCCCAAAATTGAGACTGTCGTTAGATTCCCTAGATCCTAATTAAGCCCTCATAAAAAGTTGGACCTATTTTAATAATATTCTCACCTACTTTGCATTTAAGTCCTTAATTTCTTAAAAATTTTGCAAATAGGTCCAAATTTATTATTTCTAGGTCCTTCCCTCTTGCAAATAGGACCTTGGTCATCTTCTTCCTCGAAGCCAGCCTATGATCCTTGACCAAGCTGCTCGACGAGCTTCAAGCTCAGAATGTAGCCGCCTTGTCCACGACCGGCCTCGGCAATAAAAGTTTTATTCCTCTTACCATTTTGCGTCTAATGGTGTTTGTTCCACCGGCTACCACTGCCTCCACCGCCAGTGATCTTCGATCAAAACAGAAGCAGAAGTTGCTAGTTGTTGCGAGTATTTCTCGCAACTTCTAGCCTCCCTTGAGTGAGACAGCACCTCTGTAAAGGATTAGCTACCTCTTCCGAGTTCCCTCGTCTGGGATCCAAGCACAAAAGCTTCCTCTTTTCCTTCCTCCGTGCGCCTCCATTACCAGACCTTGAGGTCTCCTTCACCCCTTCGCTCCGCTGCCTCTCGCCATCAAACGAGGGTGCAGCCATCTTCACCTCTCTCTCGCCGAGCTTCCCAACCAAGAAGCCAGCCCTTTGACCCCTTCATTAACCTCAATTCCTCCTCCGACTCTTCGCCGGTAGCCTGCCACTGCCACCGATCTCCTCACCTCTGTCTCTCCAATAGAATTAGTGTTTCTCTTCCCCCTCTTCTCCTCTATTTCCTCATCTCAATTTCTTCTTTTAACATTGTTTTTACCATCACCGACCATCACCACTTGGAGCTCCAACAAGCTTTATCACCACGCCTCCACACACGACCGACCACCCAATAGAATTAGGGCTTTGCTTCGGGGCTTCAGCCCGAAGCTCTTGCATCTGACGCGAGGTCAAACGACCTCTTATTCTGCCCGCAGTCCCTCGCCGGAGTCGATCTTCGTCTTCGCCTCTGGTAGCAACTCTCTGATCACCTCCGACGAAGCTCCACACACCATTGAAAGCCCTGATCTAAAAAGAAGCACGACAATTGGATGCCTCGCTAATACCTCAATCAATCCCCAACCTCATCTGAGAGATCGGACGGCCGAAGTAGACGAATCAAAGCCGAACATCCTCACTGCCAAGAGACACAAGGAAGCAAGGGACATTAGTCCTACATCGGGTGCAACCGCAGTCTAAGCAGCGTTTATTACGAAAACGCACCCTAAGCTCATTGCCTCAAAATGCACGGGGTGAGGTCCCCTCCGCACACCCGTATGCATGCATACGCTCACGTGCCCTCGCCCGCGAATACACCCATGGGTATAGGCATTGGATCCGATTATCCAGATCCGACTTGATCTGAAAGAGAAGAGAATCGAAAGGAGAAAGGGGGAGGGTTTTGCACCTCGAAGAACAGTGCCTTTCCATTAGCACTTGGCCTTGCGCTTACATGTTAAGGCGTCTGTGCCTAGTATCTATCATCTGAGGGTAAAAGCCTGACTTGTTCTTAACATAAAATAATTGATTGTTGGAACTGTTCAAACATTTGAGGGTATTTGGGCTTAGATATTAGGGTTAAATGTGGTGGTTTAAACCACCACTTTTACCCTTATCTTTTTAATTTTTCTATCCAAAGATATATTTGATATTCATTGAACATCTATTATACTCTTCCTATTGCAATAGTGATATTTGCATATTTTCTTGCTCCCAGAGACGACATCGGATTTTTCTCTTTTAATTTGAGTTATAAATTTTAAATGTTAGATTTGCTTTGATCACTTATAATACGACGCACGTTCTTAAAATGATCAAAAAGCGAAATACCGGACCTGCCTGTTTACCTTGTAACCAGGTAGTCGAATCCGCTGCTTGGTTACACATGAAGTTTTGGATACGAGGGTGATTTTTGCCCCTCATCATATGCCCCACTCTCTAGCTAGCGAAAGTTGTTAAGAGAGTAGTTAGAGCACCTAAAACTCCACAGTAATCGATGCCCCCAAATGTGCAACCGACTAGAATGAAGCAAGTAGGACATTTGTCATGAAAGAGGAGTTGGGTGATTTGTCTCTATTTCCTGCTGATCGTAAGAGGTCAGGTGTAAGAAAATTGTTCCTGAGTTTGTGCCGACTAGGGTGGCAGCATAGTTATGGGGGAACACAAACGTGTCGGCTGTGGTTCCAGCCAACCTTAAGAGGCGACATTGTTATGGTGGAATGCAGGCGTGTTGGTCGTGGTTCCGATTAGCCTTAAGAGGAGGCGTTATGTCAAACTGGAACGTAGGGAGTGGGTCGTAGGAGCCCTAGTTCTTGACGACCTTAAGAGGAGGCATTATGTCATCTGGAATGTAGGGCGTGGGTCATAGAAGCCCTAGTTCCTGCCGCCTTAAGAGGCGGTCATCTGGAACGCGAGGTGTGAGTCGTAGGAGCCCTAGTGTTGAGGCAAATTCGTCGTTGTTTAAGATATGTGTCGTAGTATAGGGTAAACGCGCTCAAACAAATAAGTTTATAAGCTTAAATATCTAGAAATGAAGTCTAAGGTCGAACACAAGGAGCAAATAGGAATTCACGCGTTAATCTTTAATCAAAATATAAATGAGCTGAATAAATGAAGCACTATAAAGATATTCAATGAATATTAATCTGTCACATTAAGTATTCAATGAAGATCAATATATATAGAGACAAAAAGATACCTAAAATAAAATAATGGTGATTTAGATCACCAATTATTAGCCTGAGCACATATATATCAATTACTCAATAATGTCAAATAAATGAACAGTACTCAGACGTCTGATCTGATAATCAGATGACTTAACTAAGCCTTGCTACAGTGCTCTTCTTTTTTATCTTCTTCCTTCTTTCTTTCCTTTCTCTTCTTCTCTTAAGCACGACTCTTCTCGTTTCTTTTCTATTCAAGTCTTCTTCTTCAACCTCTACCTTTAGCTTCTTCTTCAGCTCTTCATGGCAACCTTCTCCTCTTCTTTTCTCAAGTAAGTGCCAGGCTATCTCTCTCTCTGAAGAGCAAAACCCACCCCTTCCCCGCTTTCTCTCTCTTTCCTTTCCTTCCTCTTTCATTGATATCCGATTTAATCGAGTAATTAGATTGCATACCCGGGTCCAGGGCTGCAGGTGTGGGTCGTAGCTGAGGAGTGAAGGCAATAGGCGGGTTAGATCATGTGCGAGTAATGTGCTGGGGACCTCACCCTCGGTGTGCTTAAGGCAATAAGCCCTCAGCACAAAAAGCCTTTATGCGACTTCGTTAGCTTATCCCCCACCGATGTGGGACTAAAGTCCCATCCTTTCTTCGTTGCGCACGGCAGAGGGGTCTTCGTCCAATTGCGTGAGGCAGCAGCTGGGTCCTTTGATCAACTTCCCAAGAAGACTCCTGGGACTATTCTGCAGCACGAATTGGGGAAGAATCACGGCCGAAGGACTGTGAACGCGGTCAAGCAAAGCAGCGGTGATGATGGAGGATGGTGAAACCTGAGAATCACAAATACGGCCTCACGACCACATGAGAATAGCTCATAAGTATCGTGGGACCACGGTGAGTGTAGTGGCGGTGGTTTTGTGGTGTGAGAGTGTGTGTGGAGGGTGGTCGGTGACGGAGAAGGAAGCGTGAAAGTGCGGTGTTCGATGGGTCGTGTAAGTAGGTGGAATGGCAAATAAGAAGAGGGCCTTTGATCGTATGATGTGGCGAAGGTTATGGAGTTTTCAGGCAAGGTGGTTGGTGGCCTGTGGTGTGAGATGGGCCTTGCCGGAGAGGTGGCCGGAGCGGAGGAAGATGATGATGTGCGTGTGTGTTGAGGGATGTTTTTGGATTTTGGGTAGTGGGATAAAACCTTGGGAACTAAGGGAACTAATCTAACCCTAAACTAATGGATGAAAGGGGGGATTTGCCCACGCCGATGGTACGCCGGACATGAGGAAGAAGAAACCTCTGGTGATAAGAGCGGCGACGGCGAGGGGAGATAAGTGGCGGCCGCGGGTATTGTGACGCGCGAAGCAAGGTGAGGGAGAAAAATCCGCTTGCTTTGGTCTGTGAGAGCGGACGAGGAAGGAGGTCGAAGGAGGTCATTGGAGTTGGTAGAGGTGGAGGTCGAGGAGAAGGGAAGAAGGGAGAACCAGCCTCCAAACCAAGCTAAGGAGGTAAGGCATGCATTGGGCGTGCTTTTATAGGCCCTAAGGAGGAGTTTCAAGCCTGGAAAGAAGTTTGAAAGCTTCGAAGTTTTCGTGCATGTGGGATACCCACATCTCCCATGCATTCGCATGGGAGATTGGGAAAGAATTACAGTCCAAGCCTAGGTTTAGATTGTAGGGAAATCTCTTAGGAGTCTCCCTTCCAAATTTGGAAGAGATTGGGCGAGAAATCAGGGAGAACTCTTTAATTGAAGGTCGCCGGAGTTGGGTTTAGGAGTTTGAAGGCGACGGGGACCTATTTGTGAAGAAGATGATGAATTTAGGGGTATATTTGCAAGAATTTCAAAAGTTAGGGGCATATGTATGAGAGAAAAGAGTCAGACAGGACTAAAATGTAAACTAGGTCAAGGTGATCTCTGATTGGGCCCAAATTTTGCTATAAACCTAATTTAGACCCAAAGAATCTAATTGTGAAGTTGGATTTAGGTTTTGACCAAGTTTGATTGGGTAATTTATGTAAAAATTCAAATTAGGGCAATTATCTGTCTGAGATTCTATTTTAGGTCAAAATGGATTCTGATGTTCAAATCATAGATACAAAACCCTATAGAATATTTTTCTATGAATTTTAGAGGATTTAGGTGAATTTTATCCTAACCAGAACCTCAGTTAATTAAGTGGATCTATTTTTAGGGCTTCAGATGTCATTTAATTCTTGAAACGCGTGAAAACTCATTTCTGTCTACATGAACCCACTTATTAGACATTTATGACCATTGACCTTCAATTAACCCCTGAGAAACCTCATGATTGTTCTGCAATTAAGATTCTGTTAAAACTGTAGATTTACCCCTGTTTTACTATTTATCTCTCAGAATAGATGTGCAATGAATTACGGGTCTTTGGCGGTTATGTAGGAGCATTTATCAATGGATTATGAATAATTAAAGCTAGATATGGCTGGTGATGACGTTATCATCACCTAGTTTCTGTCAGCCTTATGAGGCGGCAAACGAGAAATTGTTTTGTCCTGTAGTTTGATAAGACAAGTATTAACTGCTGTTGCAATGAGGTGTCATGACCTCGAACATCGCGCTTGTCAGTGAGGCAATTGATGCTTCTATGGCATCAAGATATATCCGCATGGTGATGTAACGTGCGGAATATTGACCGACAATTTTGTCAATCTCAGTAGGATGCTGTGGAATCCACGCCATTTCCTAAGGGATTTCATCCCTCGGGAACTCGTGCCCTTGGGGGAGTAGTGGAACTACCCTAAGGAGGGGTTATAAATAGGGGTTGGGGGTTTGATCGGAGCTCATGCCCATCCAACCTTCTATCGCATCTAAACGACTTGACAATTGTCTTAAAAGAATTTTTCTTTTGCTTATTCTCGAGTCCAAGGCTTTGTCGTTGGACGTGCTTGTTCGGTGGAGTGGCCGGACAGTGGTTATGTCCATGCTTGTGGGCGAAGGTAAATCAAGTTTACTGCCGTTGTTCAGCACATGGGTAGAGGCAAAGGTTCTAAGAACTTTTGTGGGACTTTTGTAGCCAGGATGCCTATCGAGGCATTTCTGGTTTTGAGGCCTGCGTATGCTTTGCGGGGAAGGGTACGTTTGGTCGCCCCTTTCTTCGTCTCTTTTTGGATTTGTTTTGATTTGCTTTTTGTTTTAGCCTTTGGATGATTTGCTCGGCCAGATGACTTTTGGGTGTCACGGCGGTTCTTCTCATCATGGGACTTGTCCCGTGTGGGGGATGCCCACGAGGCAAGGCAAGAAGAGGGGGCCCTCTTGTTTTTGAAGAGTTCAAGAGGAAGCAGGAAAGAAGCGAAGAGGAGGCGGAGTAGGCTGCCTCAAAGCGTCTGCAGGGAGAGCCCGGCAGGACTCCTGTTGTGGGAGAGTTAACTATGTTCGCTCCTTTAGTACCGAGAGAGGGTGGGTCGGAGTATGTGGTCACGACCTCTTCGCTCCTGGCTTGGGTAGAGGTTGCTCTATCGAGAAGGCTTTCGACCTTTGCTGCCCTGTTCGACTCTCTTGATGACTCTACAAGGGTGGTGCAGGGGGTTGCTACTACCAACGACTCCTCTTGCTGTAATGTATTTGCCCAACTAGAGCTTTGGCAAGGGAGGTGGCAGGAGCGGATCCTTCTAGTTAGCAGAGTCCTGGGATGATCAGCTAGACAGTTGGGTCTATCTGGGGATCCTTCGTGGAAGGGCCCACCGGAGGCCTCATGTCCAGAGAGGTGGTGTCGACCAGGTTGGGTACCCTCTTTTGGAAAGGTGGGTGCTACAGAACCTACGACCCACTCTAGCTGCCTGAGGAGTTGAGTGAGACTCGCCGAGGTCTGGGGCGATTTGCTTATGTGGGCGAGGGGCAGAAGGAGGGTCTTGTTTGGAAGTGGCTCTACAAGGCCTATCCAAGCGCCTGCAAGCCTCTGATACTGCCCTCTTTTTGGTGAAGAAGGAGGTGCATGTCATGGAAGTGGGACAATCCTCTACTGTGAAGGGGTAGAGAGCTTGAGGGCTAACCCTATCGAGGCTCGACAACTCGCAGAGGACATGGTCAAGAGGGCACTTGCATTGGAGCACGTTGGAAAAGGCCAGCTCTTAAAGCGGAGGCATCCAAGTCGGATCCTCCACTAGCTGTGAGAGCATCGGAATGATCCCTTTCGAAGTTTGGGGATGAAGCCACCGAGTCCTGTTATGTGGTGTTGCCATTATCTTTGTATGTTCATCATCAATTTGCCACCCTTTTTCCCCTTTCTTTGTTGTAGGTTAGCTAGGGGTGATGGTCTCGAGGGATATAACAGGCAACATTTCTTATAAAAAAGGAAAGCTTTTATTTCTTGTGTCTGTTGTCTTTTCATAATGAATTGCTCGCATGCCAAGTTCGAGGGATTGTTTTGCCGCCTGGGATTTGTTATTCGCAAGAGTCACGTGAACTGCTAAATTTTGCTTAATCCCTTTCATGGGGCGTTTTAATTTTTTACTTGAATGGTTTGGCATGGAGGCCTCCCCTCTTTGCCCAATCTGTCGTGCTTTTGAAAATCGGTAGGTTGTCGGCCTGTCTGCTGCAAGCGGCTGTTGTTATCTTATTTTAACCCGGCTATTTTCTTGCAAGCCATAAAGGTGTGCACATGGAGAGGGTCACCCATAGTAGTGGTTGGGAACCCATGCCGTACACCTGGCTAGAAAAGGTGTGGTCTATGTGAGTCTTCCTGTACATTTTGTAACCCAACCATTCGCCTGGTACATTATCCCTACGTCTCCACCTGACACAAGATATAGCTGTGTCGGTTGCTGGGCAAACCAATGTCTTAGCCGCAACCTACTTAGAGGGGTGGACGTAAGGTTTTAAATATCGATATTGATATCGTATCGACAAGTCAAAAAAGGGATATATCGTGGATATATTGGGGATATATCGCTGATATCGGTGAATTTTGGGGAAATCACTCAAAAAGGTCAAAAATATCCTAAAATGTCACAAATTTTATGAAAATTAACATTTTAATAACTAATACATCATGAAGAAATGCTTAGAAGATGAAAATCATAAACTTTGAATAAAAAACATAATAGAAATGCACTAATCACATATCGACAAAGTCATATATTGAAAAGGTGTATAAAACATGATAATAATTGTAAAATATTCATAGTAATGCTACTCACAAAAAAATGAAATATAAATAATATTAGAGTATCAATTGATCACACCAAACACGGAAGCACCAGCCAATGCCACCAAATAAATACCAAGTTGAGCTTCGACCTGGTTCAATACCTCTCCTCCGATTATCTTCCTCGATTTGTAGCACTCTAACATATTCACAGTATGACTCCAATGCCATGTAGCTATATCGAGTATTGTATTCATTGATGTATTGTTGATAGTATTCATCACTGCAATAGAAAAGTATTCCAAGATGTGGATATCGACTGTGACTGTCAGACGAGCTACACCTGCTTTTAGTTCTAGATCTACCATGATTCTGAGTAGACTCGTCTCGATGTCCTCTTGAATCTGTGGATTCGGTAGAACCATCTCATTTCACTATAGAACCTGATAATTCACAAGGTTCATGCTGTCTTATTGATGAACTTCATGGTGGTCGAGGAGGAAGTGGTGCACCAGAGTTGGAAGGTTGATAAGAAAATTGTTGAGGATCATGAGAGGTAAAATACTCAGCAAAAACCCCATAGCCATAATTTGCAGATGCAAGATCACTTTGGGTATTGCTTTGGTGGCGACCATCATGCCCATAGCCATATGAGGAATCATAATAAGATGGAGGGATGGTGTAGCTAGGGAAGTAATTAGATGAACTTTGCGCCTCATCTTGGGGTTGGTACTGAGGGCTAGTGTAATGAGATCCGTAACCACCATAATAACTTGATAATGATGATCCTGGGCCACCTCCAAATAATGATTTCGATGCCAGATTAAGAGATCCTACTGATGAACTTAAATCAACGATGGACATCATAGAATGATTTCGACATCATTTTTTATAATTTGCATGACTTGCACAGTGCCACATAGCCACAGTCGCATATATCACAAACAATTCGACGACGATGGGAAATCACGAATCCACGATACATTTTTGTCATGAACAATACATGATATCGGCGATATATCGCCGATATCTCATGATATCGCCAATATATCTATGATATCAGCGATATATTGCCGATATCATTATAAAAAGAAACTACACATGATATCGATATGGCCAATCACAACGATACTGATATATCAGTGATATATCGACGATATTTCAAACCCTAGGTGGATGTTATCAATATGGCCCATCTTGGAGACTGACGAGTTGATTTTCGCTTTCGAAAATTATGATTAAGATGATTCGTCGTATTTCTAAGTGGTGGAAAATCGACTAATCAAAACAATTAAAATAAACCACTCATAAAGGGAGCAGGTCGTATCCATAGGGAAGCACTAGCTATTACAAACTCGCAAGGGTCAAAAATCGATGTTCACTATTAATTTCGTCAAGAAATAGAGCCAAATCCACCTTCAGATTACGAAAATAAGAGATCATGCTGAAATGGCATTTATGAGAAAGAGGGAGGTCACTTCCATAAATTAGCCATAATATTTAATTAACAAAATCAAAATAAAAAGAGTGGCAATCGCATGTGAATGTAAAAACTAATACCCTCTTCATTGTAGCAAAACAGAGCACTTTGTGTAAGTGCTCTCCACGCACAAGGGGAAGGAAGCCGGAAATGAGGAACTTGCCGGAGGGAGAGTAAGCCGACGCGCATCCGATGGTGGTGGCAGCAAGGAGCGAGACAGTCGAAGGCCGCGGCCAGCCGTTTGGATGGAGGTGGATTCCGGTGGTAATGGGCAGCAGCCTATTGTTCCAGTGAGCACACAGGCATGGGACACGAACGCGCTGGGTGTGCGTGGCGCTGATGGAGAGCAGGTCGGTTCATGGCTGGAGGCGAGGAGGGCGCACGAGCACGCACGCGCTGTGGAGAGGGTTGCTGCTGCGCTCGCACGGTGCGGGAGGCTACTGGAGAGATGCTTACTGCTACGGGCATGGCGGAGGTGCAGCGAGGGGGGTGCGCAGGTTGGAGGCGAGGGGGAGCATGGGCCATGTGTGTTGCTGTAGCTGCAGCTGTTGCGTGAGCTGGAGGTGTGCGTGGGCGGCGCGCTCGGGTAGGCGGTGGTTGCGGTGCTGCGTGCTGGGATGCGCACGTCCTCTGCTGCACGCGGGTAGAGGCATGGCGGGGAGAAGGTGGTGCACGTTGCTGGTGCTTGTGCATGCAGATGGCCACGCGTGGTGCGCATGGAGCGGCAGCGTGGATGGTCGCACGCGACGTGGAGTTGGAGGTGGCTGTTGCTGCGCGTGGGGATGGCGTGGCGTTGGGTTTGATTTTGGTGAGGTTGTAGAAGAACGAAGAAGAGGAGGATGAGATGGGGCCGAGCTTCAGACGTCCAGGAAACTTCCCAGACGTCTTAACTGGAGAGGAAGATGACTGCTGGTGCGTGGCTTCTGTGGTGGTGTTGTTCATGGCTGCACGGTGATGGTTGCGTGGTTGTCGGAGACACACGTGCACGATGATGGCCGAGCTTGCCGGATTGGTAAGGCGGTCTATCACCCCGCCAGCCCACGGTGTGACGATGCTCGACCTTGGAGATGCACGGTGGTGGTGATGGAGGTGAGCTCGAAGCTCTTCATGGTGGTGGAGTCGGGGCGGAGTCTCCCCGTGCATGGTCGTCTCCTCCTCCCTTTGTAGCTGCAGGTGATGAATTTGAAAACAAAGAGGCAGGATCAAATCCTCTTCATGGCAGATGAATGCTTGCAGCTATGTGTGAATGGGTGCGCGAGGAGGAGAAGCAGCCGTTACCTGTGGAAGAAGAGAATAAGAAAATAATAAAATATTATGATTATTTATGCACAAACCCTTAACTTCTATGTTAAATTAAAACAATGCAAGTAATTCACCTAATTGATTAACTAATCAAATGCATGCAATTCTAAGTGAATTCTAAATGCATGCAATGAATGAATTATGCAATTAAGCTAAAAATATGAAGTAATTTATTTACATCCTAATATATGTTAGCTAAATGTTAAAATTAACGTAATGTCTAGGTACTTAAATATTCAAATAGCCCACAAATATGGGCTAATCCCATGCCTAGTTTTTGCTAGTCCCTAGTAAATTCAAGCAATAACCTAGCTCTTCAAGTGGACTAGCCAACCAAATTGGTCTTCCTTTAGAAACATGTTAAGTTCAGACTTAAGACCTAAGGTTCCTAAGTAGTTGCTAAGTTACAAACTAGGTAAGCTAAGGACGAGTTGCAGGCACATGTTTCCCTAATTTATAACATTACCCTAGGGTTTATTGATCCCAAAGATTAAAGCATCCGTGCACGTGCATTGGTCTGAGTTATTTGCGGTTGGTATGATTGTCAACCTAAAAAGAGAGTAAGAACAATTTTTTTTTTTTGTAATATATATATTTTTGTTTGATTCCTCTAAGTTTACCCATGGATCAGCTATCAATACGGTCTGTATCAGATTCATTGTCCCCATCACCACACCTTGAAGGGTGCCTGACTTTCGATGCTTTGAGATAGCATCGTCCATAGTGACCCTAAGAACTCTTGGCAATCGACACTTCGAGATAGTATCGCCCATGGATTTCTTAAGCGAATTTAGGCTTGTGGTAATCAGCACTTTGAGATAAGGTCGCCCATGGTACCTGAACCGCACAATGCGCTTACATGCCCCCAGTAGGATGGTCATCCTAAGAGACAAGCGTCGAGGAGGTGACATGTTATCATCGCATCCTCAAAGTGAGTATATACTCCACCTCTCTTGCGGCAGGAACTCTTCCAAACAAATTGTGTTTTCAAGCTTCTCCTAAGTCAGAACTAAGATAACCAAATTTTCTTCAAGAAATGAATTAGGGCGATCACTAGTTACACAAGACCAAGTGTGTGAAATGTGGATTCTTAGGTTACGAGAACCCATAAACCAAAAGGTAGAAAAAGACACCAGGTACTACCCAGCTTCTAACTCAATCCCTAGCTTTCCTTCTTCAACCTCTTGAGGAATGGTCTATAACTTAACTCCTACTTAAGTTTTTAAGTCCACAAAGGACCCTAAGGGTCTAAAGCTAGTAGCTCAACTTAGCTTCTAAAGTCAGACATCTAGAGTCAACTTAGTCTAACCTAAAGTTCTGGTATGCTTAAGAATGCAGGGCCTAACCAGTTAAGCTCAATGCAAAATGATTTTTGTTTTTTTTTTTTTCCAATGCAAATGTATGCAATGCAGAATGTTTTAACTAAATGCATGAATGCACTATGTATAAATGCTATGTATATCCCCAAGTACACCCCTCCATGCCTAAAATCTACAATGTCCTCATTGCATAGAAGGATATTACCTGGGTCAGTGATGGGTTGTTATTTTGTTAGCAGCCGAGTAGCCAAAGAACCTGCAAGCCAGGTTATAAAACCAAAGAAATAGGCCCTAAAAATGAGCAAAGTAATGTTGGCCTAGAAAACATAACCTAGGATGTTGGCAAGCTAATGATGAATCCCGATAGCAAATTCTCACCCAACCAAGATGGGAATGAAATCGTCCCAGGTCACCAGAGGCAGTTTTAAAGGATATATTGAAATAGCGACCTCTAAAAGGATAGGAGGATGACAAGGATCCTCCAAAAAAAATGGGGAAGAAATAGTATAAAGACATACCCCCAGGGTGATGGATTGACCATAAAAAGCATCAATCCATACCTGGTACTCCATTATAAGAGATATTGGTCTGTCAAGCCCCCCCAGTTAGAACAAAAGTGAGCATATCTCTAAGCCAACGATCGTCTAAGGTGTCCAAGTTTCAAGATTGCGGGATGGTCATAAGATCTAAGTTGGGTTTAGTTGGCTCGGTATCCATCCCTAACATCCTTCCTAATTCCTCAATTGCACCCCTAGCATCCCTTGTACTATCACAAGTATCTTCCTGCACTTCATCAGTGATCATTTCAAGGTATCGGGTCAAAATTTCGCCTTTAGATATAGATGAATCAGAGGGTGACTCTGAATCAAATGAAGGCAGGTTGGAAGCAACAAATCTAGGGATTATCCTATCAATGTCATCCCCAGGTTCTTGTTCTTTACTCAAATCCTCCCCGGAGTATAAATGTGAATCCACATAAATCTCAGAAGTTGCTTCCACAGTTTCCATTATTTCTTCATGAGGAGGGATATCATCAATGGGTGTGCTAAGGAAACCTAATTTGGTCAAATTTGTGACAACCTCAAGGGATAATTCTTCAGATAAGACATAATCACCCTTAGTGTCACTTCAAATCTTAAATGTAGGTTCCTCATATAATTCATCATTCTCCTCATCATACGATTCATCATGTACCCAAGGTCTAGAATCATCTAAAACCTCAGCAGATCTCCTAGAGCACTCTATCTTGGGTAAATTGTTCACACTGGTAACATCAAACTCCTCAAATAGGTCAATTTCTTCAGGGTTAGGTTCCCTAAGGGTGTGCTTGAGTTCCATCTCGTGATTAGAAGGGAGGGTAGGATTAACAACTTGACTTTGGCCCACTTCATCAAATGCGACAAAAATACTATCATCTGGGTCGAGGTCTTTCAATGGTACCATCATTCCCTTCTTTTGAATCCAATATAATTCAGGTGGATACCCAACCTGATCATCATCTTCCTCGAGTTGCCACCTTTCTTCATCCAATGCATAGCTACTTTTATATGTATTCTCCTCCCACTTAAGGCGTGGACCTCTTAAGGAAGTGTCATCTAGTGAGGAGGTTTCAAAATCAATCCTCGAAAAGTAGCTATTCTTCCGTACATAATCCCCAAAATTCCCCTCCAACTTAGGGTGTGGCTCTCCCACGGGAGATGCATCTAGCGTAAAGGTGTGCACGTCATCCTCAATGGGGTAGATTGGGTGGCTAATTCCTTTTCTTTTTTGTTGGCCTACTCCCGAAGATTCTCCTAATAATTCAATCATTTCATCTTGTATTTTTTATATTTCCATCTTCAAGGAGGAGAGGTCATCATTTCTATCAGAAGAGAAGTCAGGCTCAGGCTTATAGTACCTAGGAGTTTTCTGTCCAACCATTATAATCATTCAAGGAGGGTGGGTTGGGTATTTATATGGTGTGTTGGTTATTGGGCAAGGCAAATCTTGCTCCTAGGTTCTGCTCATTGATTTTGGGCTTAACCAGGCTAATACTCCTATAATAGGAGTAAAAGGGATCCCAATGATTATCATTATGTCCATCAAAGGATGGACCATCTTGGCGTATGGGATCGAAGATCGCAGAGTGGGGGTAAGGGTGTGGGCAAGATGTGAAAGGATGAAAGTCAACGTGGTTCATTCTAACTCACACCACAATCAAATTCCCCAAGTAAACACAAATCAGAGGACTTTTTAGGTCTTTAGTTAGTTAGGCTTTTGAGATTTTAAGTCCCCTTGTAGGTGACAAATTAAGTTATCTAAACAGTTACATGCCTACTTGTCGACCTACGATACACCTAAGAAGACCTAACTGGGACTTAGGTGATCCTCTCTAAAGCCCAAAAAGTTTAGTCACCACCAAACACGGCAAAAAGGGATGCAAGTAGGGTCAAACCCTTCCTTTGAAGCGTTGCTTTCGTGGTGCTTATTAACTACCCTCAATCCGTAAGGTTTAGAGGTGATCGTTTAAATCATCAACACAGTTAATTAAGTTATTTAGGCTTAATTAAATGCATAAGAAAGTAATTTAGGTTAACTTGAATTAATGTTGGTTGTGTAGTATAGGGTCAAGTTAACCTAACATTTTAGATTTTTAAATTCTTTTTAACTAGTTGAGTTCAGGTCGTTCACTAAAAGGCATAACTTAATATTAATTCACCATTAATTGCTAAGGAATAATTAAGATATAATTAATTAACTAACAATTAAATTACAATACTTTAAGTTTATGAACATTGCACAAGAATTAGTCAAATTAACACATGCAACATTCCATGAATAGAGAATATATTTACACATGTGATTTATCATTAAAAATCAAGTTAACATGTTTATTGCAACCATTACATCTTATTACAAAAGATTAAGACAAGAAAAAGCTATACAATTGAATACAAATGCCTTATTACATCAATTAAGTTCAAAATATTGAAAGAGAATATGAGATTATAATATTAAGGTAAATCAGACATCTTAAAAATAAAAGTCAGATGACTAAAAATTAAGCAAGTCATCTGATTTTCTTCCTTCTATTTCTTCTTTTCATTCTTTCTTCAGCCCTTTTCTTCTTGTTATTTCCTTTCTTCTTTGTTGTTGCTCTCTCTCTCATTCCCTCTCTTTTCCTTTACTCTCTGTCGTTGTTTACTCTTCCTTTCTTTCTTTATCTTTACTGTGTTTAATGGATTCAACACTTAGCCAAATTACAAAAATTGATTTTCTAATTGGCGGCTTAGACTGATCGGGGATATACAGCACCCCCAAGAGGGTGGGATTAAACCCTACTGGGTCCAAGCCTAGTTTTACTTAGGTATTTTATTTTCCAATTCAAGCTCATGAATAGTATCTGGTCTCCCAGGTCCACACGCCCACTCGCGGGCCCACACTCACACCCACAGGCGCACGTACACACACATGCGTAGGCACGTGCATCGCACGCACCCGCGCCCAAAGCCAAGTTTCTTTTCGCACCCTACACTGACGACTGAGAAGGCTAATGCAATTTGTCGTAATATACTAATGCCAGCACTTAATAGTTCCCAAGGTAGGACTATCTATGTTCACTCCAGGTCGAACTTCGACCGACGATTCCAGGTGATTGGCTAAGTCAAATTAGGCGTTCCAAAGCTCAATCGAGAGCTCGTGATGTGCTCTACAGGATTGGAACAACTATTTGGTGTCCGAGTGAGGTTAAGCCCTTCGATTCGAAGGACGAAGGTGGAAGGTTTGCCACGGCCATTAGGGCCTGCAGAAGGTAATTCCAAGTCTAAGGACTTGCAGAAAAATGTTTGACCTCCAGATGAGGTCTGAATCATCTTCAGCTGATGATTCCGCATCTAATAGTTAAGAAAGGAAGTCCTATGTGGCTTCAGGAAGAGGAAGAAGCTCATGAGCTTCGTTTAGGAGCTTCAGAGCTCCATTTTGTGCTCTAAACAGTTCGACAGAGAGCTAAAGACCTTACAAAGAGAATTAAACAACCTCTGCAGGTTGCAAAGATTCTATCTGGGCAGATTTGGCATCTAAATCTCGACAAAAACACACTGAAAGCAGTTTGGGTTCAAAAATGACCCAAACTGGACAGTGATCTAATTCACACCAAATCCTCAATAAAACTCAATCAAAACAACTCCAACTCAATCAAAATCATCCCAGAAAGAATTTCAACCTTTTAATTCACAAGATTAAATACTTAATCCTCAACTTGAACTTGAGGATTGACCACGGTGAGCTTAGAGTTGATTTTCAGAATTAGAGCTTCTCTAAACAAATTAAAGACCTGGAGGGACTCTAATTCACCTCAGAAATCATTTCAGACCTTAAAACAAAGTTTTAAAGCTCCTAAAGGCCCTCTCAGACATTATCGCCTGAGCTCAAAAGCAGGGGTGTTCGATGGAATAATCTAGGGAATTTCAGAGCAATTCAAGATCAAATATAACCCCTACAGGTTCTACTTGAGCTTATTGACCTATTTCCAGAGCTTAAAACCTAATGGGTCAGCTTCTCCAACTCCACCAGAGTTGGAGAAGACAGAGGTTGCTATCGAGCTCCAGGCATTAAATCAACAAAATAAATACTAAATCAGAATCCATAAACCTCAGTTGTGCATTCTGAAGCTCCTCAGAGCCTATCAAGGGCCGAAGATCAATTTCGACTTGCCGGAGCTCATCGGAGCTCCGGTGGGTCCAGGGAATGTCTAGCAATGTACAAAACCCCATCAGACAAACCATTAAAAGTCTTAAGAGCTTCCTGAGGTCACAAGGAACCTCAGGAACTCATCAATTTATCTAATTGATGATCGAATTAAGGATTTATCAGGGAATTTAGAAATCTTAATCTCTGAGTTTGCACGAACTCAGAGTCAGCTGTCTCACTCAATTGAGTGAGGGCTAAGGTTCAACAGAACCTTGCGATGCTCTCTGGGGGGTTAATTAGGTGGAGTAACTCTTTCGAGCTCTCCATTGACAGAGAGCTAGAAAGTTGGAATGGAATTAGGTGTTTATTTTCTATGAGTTAATTATACTAATTAGGTATAGGATCGAGGCCCTTAGATTATGAAGAGGAGATGGAGGGCCCCAGCAAGTGTGTTCTAATCTCGGAGGCCTTCGCCGTGGACAATGGAGGTCACCAGTGAATGTGAAGATGGACTAGGCGATTCAGCTGCTAAGAGTAAGGGAAAAACAGTGCTATGAAATCATGATAAGGAGAGGAAGGTGATCGGTGCATAAGAATGGCAAAAGAGTGGCTCAGACGAGCTCAAAGAGCTCGCTGGAGCTGAGGAAGACGGCATAATACTTGAACAATTAGAACTAACTAATTACCTAATCTACTGAACTAAGCTACGCTATACTTACCTAAACCTAATCCTACTGTTACCTGGACGAAGGAGGTTGAGGAGTCTCCATCGAAGGTTCTTAACGGAGGATGAAATCAAAAGGTTGGAGGAAGAGATCCGGCAGGCGGTTTCGTGGTGTGGAAACGGAGTCCGACGTCGGTGCTTCGTCAGAGGACACAACAGACGATGGCGGAGATCGGAAGCGAGTAGAGATGATCAGAGGAATAGGATGGAGACGGGAAATGGTAGTCGGAGTAGGAAGAATAGCCTATCAGTTAGCTGCGGTTGGGGAAGAGGGTAGGGAGCTAACTGATCAAATAGAAGGAATTGAGGGGTATTTATAGGGTTCGGCGATGGCTAAGGGGATTGAATTCGGACGGGTTTACGTCTAGGTGCAGCTTAACCTCCGGCGTCGTCTCCGACGCCAGTGAGGTTAATGCCTATACCTAATTAGGATTTATGAATAACCCAGACCGGTGGATGGATTTGAGGTGGTAAGCGCAAACTCCAGGAGCTTCGCGAGGGTGGAATGGCGTCAGATGAGTGGTCATCGGAGGGTGACATCACCGCCGAACGTCAGCCATTCAAGCGACTGAAGAAGAAATGAAGGAGAAGAAGAAGGTGTTCGCAGGGACCTATGTGCAAGGAAAATTAAGGACCTAGGTGAAAGGAAAGGACTCAAATGTAATGAATTCCAAGGACCGAAATGCAAATAGAAGCTTTTAGGGTTAATTTAAATTATTTTCTTTTCTAACTTTTTATATATATTTATAATTTAGCTAAATATTATATTAAAGCCTTGTATTCACATTTTTGACCCATTTATTTATATTTATTTACTTATTAACTTACTTGAGTTATTTAAGAACTTAGGTCTTAAGTTATACTTAAGTTAAATAAGATTTTAATTAGGTAACTAATTAATGGTATTTCTAGTCCATTTATTAATTAAATTGTTAATAATATTAATTGGCTGATAATTTAGCATTTTAAACTTATTTTAAGGTCCTTTAATGATTTATCCCTTATTACATAATTAACTCTTATATATGCATATTCCTAGCTAATTAACTTGGGAAACTAGTTAATTAGGGGTAATTAGAAGCCATGATGAGCCTCTCATCAGGAGGCAACTTTACCTCTGAACTAAAGTTCGGGTCACTTTAGACCCCAGTAATAGGAGGCACTAGTCCTAGTGGTTCCAAACCTAAGGAGTGTCTAAACGTGTGCCGTGGTGCAAGAGATATAAGTACGCATACACTGTAAAAGATTTTAAATTTTGAATTTGAACCGCAACACAATGTCTCAAATCAACTTCTTGAGTTTTAATGTTCTTTTTGTAATTAATCCTTTTCGGTGACCACTTATTAAATCAATTCAAATCAAACTTGGTGGTCTTTGAAATTAAGGTCCACATGCAATGAGTGAACAGATATGGATGTAAAGTCAGGAAAACATACCTTGCCTCCTGCGATCAGCAATGATGTGCAATAATGCACGCAATGTAGAAAATCAAGTTTAGATGCTGCTCATTCACACCTAAATGGTCGTCCTCGGGGCAGGTAGCTTGTGCTTTTTCTTTTATATGTTTTATATCTAACCTACTTATGCACAAACAAGAAATGATAAACTCTACAAAAGAAAAACAAAAACCTAAGTCTAAAGAAATGGGAGCAAACTTCCAAAAAGTTACCCAACACGGGACTAAAAGAAAGTCAGGGAATAAACCCCTAAAATGTACCCCACAACAAGGGTTTTCCAAATGAATGTATTAAAATAAAGAGAAGAAAGAAAAATAAAAACCATCTACAGCTAAATGGATGAGATGAAGATGTGGTCCTTCAAATACCTCCTGCAGCGGTGGAAACAAGGTCCGCCAAGGCATTGCTGAGACGGGCGTGATGCTCCTTCTCCCGGTGTTGTAACTCCACTGACGATGTCAAGGATCGCCTGATCTTTGAGGCTGGTGCGACAAGATGCCTCCAAATACGCATACCTCGCACCAAAAAGATAATCGAATTGAAATATGCTTCAAATAAAATGTGAATAAATAATTAAATAAATGCGAGTCTAACAAGCTCGTTGCCTCCTCGACAACGACGCCATTTAACAAGTCGATTTTCGCTTTCGAAAAATGATGATTAAGATGATTTGTCGTTGTATTTCTAAGTGGTGGAAAATCGACTAATCAAAATAATTAAAATAAATCACTCACAAAGGGAGCAAATCGTATCCACAGGGAGACACTAGCTATTACAAACTCACATGGGTCAAAAATCAATGTTCACTATTAATTTGGTCAAGAAATAGAGCCAAATCCACCTTCAGATTACGAAAATAACAAGAGATCATGCTGAAATGGCATTTATGAGAAAGAGGGAGGTCACTTGCATAAATTAGCCATAATATTTAATTAATAAAATCAAAATAAAAAGAGTGGCAATGGCATGTGAATGTAAAAACTAATACCCTCTTCAATGTAGCAAAACAAAGCACTTTATGCAAGTGCTCTCCATGCATAAGGGGAAGGAAGCCGGAGATGAGGAACTTGCCGGAGGGAGAGTAAGCCGACGTGCATCCGATGGTGCTGGAGGCAAGGAGCGAGACGGTCGGAGGCCGTGGCCAGCCATTTGGATGGAGGTGGGTTCCGATGGTAATGGGCGATAGCCTGTTGCTGCAGTGAGCGCATAGGCTTGGGACGCGAGGGCGCTGGGTGTGCGTGGCACTGATGGAGAGCAGGTCAGCACGTGGCTGGAGGCGAGGAGGGCGCACGAGCATGCACGTGTTGTGGAGAGGGTTGCTGCTGCGCTCGCACGACGCGAGAGGCTATTGGAGAGATGCTTGGTGCTGCGGGCGTGGCGGAGGTGCAGCGAGGGGGGTGCACGGGCTGGAGGCGAGGGGGAGCGCAAGCCACACATGTTGCTGCAGCTACAGCTGCTGCGTGAGCTGGAGGTGTATGCTGGCGGCACTCTCGGGTAGGCGGTGGTTGCGGTGCTGCGTGCTGGGTTGCGCATGCCCTTTGCTGCATGCGGGTGGAGGTGTGGCAAGGAGAAGGTGGTGCGCGTTGCTGGTGCTTGTGCGTGCAGAAGGCCACACGTGGTGTGCATGGAGCGGCACGCAGCGTGGAGTTGGAGGTGGCTATTACTACGTGTGGGGATGGCGTGGCGTTGGGTTTGATTTTGGTGAGGTTGCAGAAGAAGAACGAAGAAGAAGAGGAGGATGAGATGGGGCAGGGCTTCAGACATCCAGGAAACTTCCCGGACGTCTTAACTGGAGGGGAAGATGACTGCTGGTGCGTGGCTTCTGTGGTGTTGTTGTTCGTGATTGCATGGTGATGGTTGCGTGGCCGTCGAAGACGCACGTGCACGGTGATGGCCGAGCTCGCCAGATTGGCGAGGCGGTCTGTCACCCCGCCAGCCCATGGTGTGGCAATGCTCGACCTTGGAGATGCACGGTGGTGGTGATGGAGGTGAGTTCGAAGCTCTTCACGGTGGTGGAGTCAGGGCGGAGTTTCCCCATGCGTGGTCGTCTCCTCCTCCCTTTGTTGCTACAGGTGATGAATTTGAAAACAAAGAGGGATCAGATCCTCTTCATGGCAAATGAATGCTTGCAGCTGTGTGTGAATGGATGTGCGAGGAGAAGCAGCTGCTACCTGTGGAAGAAGAGAATAAGAAAATAATAAAATATTATGGTTATTTATGCACAAACCCTTAACTTCTATGTTAAATTAAAATAATGCAAGTAATTCCCTAATTGATTAACTAATCAAATGCATGCAATTCTAAGTTATTTCTAAATGCATGCAATGAATGAATTATGCAATTAAGCTAAAAATATGAAGTAATTTATTTACATCCTAATATATGCTAGCTAAATGTTAAAATTAACTTAATGTCTAGGCACTTAAATACTTAAATAGCCCACAAATATGGGCTAATCAGAGACGAGGTTGGTGGGAGAATGTCAGAAGTGGCACTAGCTCTCTAGGCAGGAAGTGATGCCGGGAGACATCTATCAGTACTTAGTACTCTTGCGCACGCAATTTTTATACTGGTGCTTTATCTGGGACCTCAGAATTGCCCTTCCTGGAATAGTCGGGCTGGGATTGGTTCCCTTGAGTGCCTCTATTCGTAATGCTTTCCTTGTAAGGTAGCATGAAGGGGGGGAATCCCTGCTTGATTGGCCGGATTTGAAGTGAAATGCCTTAGGCCATTGAGCATTGCTCCTTACTCCGCCTAGTTGCTGGGTGCTATGAGGAACAACTTGGGAGCATCCTCATAAGTAGCATAGCCTGGAGCGGTCAGGGTTATGCTAACTTCGGAGTCAGCTGTCACAAATGAGCTACCTACGTATAGTTTTTAGGGCAGAGTGAGGAGGGCACTTAGGCTTACCAGAGTTGTCCTAGGCCCCATCTGATGCATTCGAAGGAGGGGACGCATTAGTCGGAAGGCTGAGACAAGAATCAGCCCAAGGGGGTGATTTTGTCAACTAATGATTGTATCCTTCTCTAGGTGCTCGAGGGTTTAAGGGCCATGGCCGCTTGGATCTCATCGGAGTTTGCCCATCTCTCTATTGGAGACTGAGGGCCTTCGAAGCTCTTCATATGAGAACTCGAATATGCCCCTTCTTAGGGTTGGGGTGCAAGCGGGTGCCTTCTGCAACACCGTAGGCGTGGGCCGAAGGGCGTAACTCTATACTGAGGCAGACCTACATCTGCTTGAGGTAGGAAATCCATCAACTGGAGTAGGATTGATTTGGCGGTACTCTCTACAGGCCCTTGTGGGGGATGGGTTAGATTGCCGGTTGCAGTTCTTCGGTGTCCATCTCTAGTAAGGGGAACTTTACCTCTTAGGGTAGACCTTATTGAGGTTTGGAGGAACATCCTCCGAGCCCTTACATGTGTGCCTTATTCAGGGCCGCCACCTCCACCAAGAGCCAGGCTCGACATGAGGGTTTAGCATAATCAATTTTAGGAAGCTTCCTTCAACCTTGGCCTCTTACTATAGCTCGACCGAGTTATGCTCGCCTGAATAGGTGAGGCCTTCGTTTGGTAGGACGCTGGTGGTCCAAGCAGATTTTTTCCGTGTTGAGCCTGAGTGGGAATGACGATCTCAAAGGGATCGAGGTTTGCTCTGATCTAGACAAGTTCGATGGTGTCGTTAGGATAGTGTGGAATAGCCGCAGCTCAGAGGGCTTGGCTAAATTTCTGAAGTTGTTTGTGGGTAGGCTAGATTTTCTTTCCCTTAAAGGACTCAGGCCTAACCACTTGGTCCTGACTCATTACCCCGGCTCGCTGAGGAGACAAGGGCTGGAAGTGTGCGGGGGGTTGGTTGTCGGTTGGCAATTATGTCCACAAAGGCCGCCAACGATTCGACCATTCTGAACGTGGTTATTCCGTTGCGAGGCCTATCCTTATCAAAGGCGGATAAAGGAAAGCTCACCATCTTGGTCGCAGCGTGTAATACCGCCGCGCGTCGGCCTACTTGACCATACCCTGGGCATCCTTCCAAGGAACGGGGAAAGTCAAGAGGACATATGAGAGGGCCGACCTTAGGAGGTGGCAGTGAGAGCTAAGTGTGAGTGCCTGGATTTCCACTGTTGGAAGTTTGAGTGTGCACGGGTGTTATGTTAGGCAGAACTTGGGGCGTAGGAGCATGAGTTCCTGCCGGCCCTAATGCACGATACGACATCGAGCGGAACACCAAGTAGGGGGGCCCAAGCTCTCATTGGCCTTATGAGGCGGCATTGTATGAAGCAGAACTTGGGGCGTAGGAGCCCAAGTTCCTATCATCGTTGCAAGGTGACATCTCGAATGGAACATGGGACATAGGATCTCTAGTTCCCACCAGCCTTTAGGGGTGGCATGATATCGAGTAGAATGTCGGGCATGGGAGCCCGAGTTTCTGCCATCCTTTCCAGTTAGCAGATGTTGCTGAGAGTGAAGTAGTTAACACTCTACTAGTGAGCGATGCACGGCTTTTTTTTTTGTCTAAGCGGGGGAGTTCTAAGTGTAAGCGGCCAAGGTGCTTTTAGTGTTATCATCTTTTGAAAAGGTGACTCTGTGCAAAAGGGTAATGCGGGCACATCCTTCCTCTACCGTCCTTAAGAGGCGACATGAAGCGCATTTGGTGTCACTCGTGAACGGAACTTGGGGCGCGAGGGCCTGAGTCCCTACCAGCCTTAAGAGGCGATGTTATATCTATTGGAAAGTAGGGCATGAGAGCCCTAGTTCCTACCGTCCTAAGATGTTATATCTTAGGAGGCACAATTATGAGGGAACGTGAGCGCAAGAGCCTGATTTCTTGCCATCCTTGAGAGATGGCTTGTCGACCTTAAGAGGCGGCAATGTAAGGGAACGTGAGGCGCGCTTGCCAGTGTTCCTACTAGCCTTAAGAGGTGACTTGTGAAGGGAGCAAAGGCAGACTAATGCCTAGTCCCTACGGCCTTAAGAGGCAGCTACCCAGGTGGAGATGTGACATAAGTGTCACCTTTCTCGAGTGATGGCCAATCACTGCGGGAAATAAGGCTTTATCTTAGTGTTGTTAGGCAATAGAGGAGTTTTAAGGATACATTCGTTGTAGCATACTCCTAAATCGCACAACAAGACATTTAAATTTATAAACTCAAAATCTAAAATGAGTCCGAGGTCGTTCGCAGGGAGCAAATATAGAATTCACAACACTAATCTTGAATTGAAATGAATGAGCACAATAAATGGAGCACAATAGAGATATTCAATGAATAATATATGTAGAAATATATTCAATGAGAACCAATGTATGATGGAGAAACAAGAATAAGAGAATAAATAATAATGATGATTTAAATCACCATGTATATCCTCTTAATTTAAGCATGCATACAAAGCATTTAAATAATTCAATAGTAACTATAATTAATCATTCAAATAATGCCACACTGTTCACAACCAAATTAGATGTCAGGTCGGATGACTAGACGCCTTATCAAGGCATAGCATAGAGGCTCTTAAGCCCCTCTTCTTTCCTCAACAGCTTCTCTTATGAAGGTTTTCTTCTCAAGCCTTCCTTTTCCTCAAGCACAAGGCAACTTTTTCAAAGCCTTCCCAAGCCTTTCCTTTCAGAGGCTAAGGGTCGAGAGAGCTCTCTTCTTCAGCACAGGGCCATGGCAGACAGCAAAACCCACCCCCTCTCTCTCACAAATCTTCTCCTTTCTTCTCTCTCATACCTAGTGTAATCGGGTAATCGGTTGGGCATTCGAGTCGAGAATAGTGTCCAGGCTTGCAGGCGTGTGTCATAGGCGAGGAGTGGATAAGCGGGTAAACGGGTAGGCAGGTGAGTGCAAGGAGGGACCCGACCCCTCATGTTCTTGGGCAACCGGGTGGATTCACAAAATCCACTTATACGTCTGTGGGGGTCCTTCAACTAACGAGGTGGAACTATGTCCCTGCCTATTTCTTTGCGTGCAGCTGAGGATGGTGCTTCGTCCAATTGGAGCAACGACAATGTTTTGTTCTCTAATTGCCGCTGCAGGTAGATACACGAAGTAGTTCCGCAGCTTCAAGAGCTGGATTTGAGGCCTGGGAACATTTGACGACGGTGGATGGTGGCGAAGTGATCGTTGATGGCGACTGAGACCTAAAACAAGTAATAAGGCCTTGCGGCTGCGTCAGAAGCATTTAGGAGGATCGCCAAGTATGGTGAAGGTGGTGGTGGTGTTTGCACAACGTGGGAGTAGGTGTGGAGGTCGGACGAACTCAAGGAAGTGGTGTGGTGGAGCTCAAGTTCTGTGGGGCATTTGGTGATCCAATCCCCTCAATTTCTTGAGGGGTTTTGGTCAGTGGGGCACGGTGTAGCTTTTGGGATCAGTGGTGTGGCGTGCGGTGGCTTGTGGAGGGCGGTTGGCCTCGCTAGACCTCGGCCGGTCGTAAAGAATATGGAGGGCGAACGGCGGCGTCGGTGGTCGAAATAAAAAAAAGAGAATTAGGGAGATTAAGGAGGAGAAAAGGGATAGGTTGGACCTAACTAAAGGACGAAGTGGGGAAGATTTGGTGCCGGCTATGATTGGCCAGTGCCGGAGATGAAGAGAGCTCCGTTGCGAAGAAGCGACGACGACGAAGGGGAAGGTGACCTCTGCTTTGGTCAGCGAGAGGCAAAGGAAGGAGAGGAAGATTGAGGTCAAGCCAATTTGGTTGTTGGCTGGCCTGAAGAGGTTGTCGAGGAAGGTCGCCGAAGTCGAGCTAGAGGATGGCCAGAGAAGGGAAGATCTGGGGGTTTTAAGGCCAAAACTTGACTAAGGAGCACGGATTCTTGTCTTGGGTCCTTTTATAGGCCTAAGAGAGGAGTTCCAAGCTTGGAAACAAGCTTGCAAACTCTGGTTATTTCGTGCAAATCGGATACCCTTCTCTTCAAATCATTCGCATGAGAGATTGTGAGCAAATCAGGATCCAAGGTTGGGTCCAATTAGTAGGGAATTCCTCAAGGAATCTCTCTTTCAATTTTGGAGGTGTTTGATTGAGAATCGAGCGAGAAATCCTCGCTTGAATCTCGAAGGAGCTTGATGTGTTCACACTAATGGCGGCAAGAACCCATTTGCAAAGAATGACGAGAAAGTTAGGGACCTGAATGCAATGATTTCAAAAGTTAGGAGCATGAATGAAAGAGAAAGAGTCAGACTGGACCAAAATGCAAACTAGGTCAAGTTGGACTCTGATTGGGACCAAATTTTTGTACAAACCTAATTTGGACCCAAGGAATATGATGGTAAAGTTGGATTTTAGTTTTGACCAAGTTTAACCAAATAATTTACATAAAAACCCAAATTAAGGTAGAATTGTGTCTGTGACTTTAAGGTAAAAATTAGTTCCAATGGTCAAATCAAGGATACTAAACCTTATGGAATATTTTTTTTATGATTTTTGAAAGGTTTAGATGGATTTTATCTTGACCAGAACCTCTGTTATTTAAGCTAGTTTGAAATTAGGGTTTTGAGAGCTATATTAGTTCTCAGAATACGTGAAACCCTGTTTCTATCTGTATGGACCCTCTTATTAGTCTTTAATGCTCATTAGACCTTAGATTAACCCCTGGGAAATCCTGTGATTATTCTGCATTCATGATGTGCCGTTAAAACTATAGAATTAACCCTGATTTAATGCACTCTTCTCAAAATGGATATTCAGTGAGTTATGGCTCTCAAGCAATTATGTAGGAGAATTTGTCTCTTGATTGTGACTAAGTAAAGCTAATTATGGCTCATGATGATGTTATCATCACTTAGCTATGACAAGACCGCTCATTGATTACTGTTAAGATGAGGTGAGGACCTCAAATGCCGTGGCTGACATTGATGGGGTTGCCTTCTCTACGGTGGGGGATATGCACGTAGGGGGAATTAAATTCCTGCCAACCTTAAGAGGTGGCTTTGTAGTTATAGGAGGGTGGGGGGATACCCCGGTCCAAGCCGACTCTAGGTTGTGGCTTTTGGGCGTGTTCGCCCTATGCTGAGCAGGATTGGTAATCCATGGGCCTTGGAGGGATTAAGGCTCACTCCGACCTCAATGAGCTAGGTAGTGTCGTGAGGGAAAAGAAGTATAGCCATGGCTAAAGAGCCTGGCTGCAATCCCAAAGTCCCTGGCAGACCAGTCGGGTTTGCTTCTCGCTGGATTGCGCGAACTTGGTTTCCTTTTGGTCCCCTTTCTCTGTGGCTCTAGGGGTCTGAGCTTCCTAGGTCACTTCGGCTTGATCCTTAGGAGTTTTCGCCTGATCGTCTGACTCTCGTGCATTGTTTTTACTTCTCGAGGAAGTTAGAAGTGCACGGGGAGGATTTGGCGAAGGACGTGGATTGGCGGGCAATTGATGATGTTGCACGGTGCTACCGTCAACCTAGCCATTATAAATGTGGTCGCCCGGTTGAGGTGCTCTGATGGGAACACCATCATGAGCCATAACTAGCTCAGTTTGATCTGATTAAGTCAATAAAAGCTCCTACATATCTTTCAGAAGGTCTTAAGGGCACAAAACATTGATTTAAGAAGATAAGAATACAGGGTTATTTCTGCAAATTTACCATTCTATCACAAAAATAGAATAACCGGGAGTTTTATCAAGGGTTAAATAAAGGTAAAAATGTGCTTTGGAGTCTAACAAGAGGGTTCATACAAAACGAAGCAGGTTTTCATGCGTTACGGGAATCAATGGACATTTAAAACCCTAAAAATAGACCGCTTAATTTATTGAGGTTTTGCTTAGGATAAAATTCACCTAAACCCTCTAAAATTTGTAGAAAAATATTCTCTAGGGTTTGATTTGCTTGATTTAACCATCAGAACCTAATTTAACCAAAAACAGAGTCTCAAACAGAAAGTTGCCATAATTTAGGCAACTGTACAATTTACCAAATCAAACTTGGTCAAAACCAAAATCCAACTTCACCATTTCTTTCCTTGGGCTTAAATTACATTTGTACCAAAATTTGGGCCTAATATGAGATCATATTGACCAAGTTTGCATTTTGGTCCTATCTGACTATTTTTTCTCACCCGTGCCCCTAACTTTCGAAAAATCTACATTTGGTCCCTAACTTTTGTCATCTTCTTTACAAGTTGGTCCATGCTGCCATTGGTGTGAATGCACCTTGCTTCGGCGAGATTCGAGCAGAGATTTCTCGCTTGATTCTCAATCAAACCTTCTCAAATTCGACCTCTTGAAATTATCTTCCAATCAAACCGATTCTTGAGCTTCAATTCTTTCCCAATCTCTCATGCGAATGCATGAGATTTGGGTTTCCTACTCCGGCAAACCTTCCAAGTTCAAGAGCTTGGCTTCCAAGCTTTAACCGCCCTCTAAAAGCCTATAAAATGATCCCCAATACACACTAATCATTTCAAGCTCGATTTTGGCTGAAAATTCCCCACATTCCTCCTTCCTACTCCTGTCGAAAGGCTCCTCAAGCTCTAGCAATTTCTTCCGACCTCCTTCATCGTTTGCTCGTAATACCGGCGACGGATTTTTCTTCCTCGTCTTCCTCTGCGTCGTGCCATGGATTCTTCTTCCTCGTCTTCCTCTGCGTCGTGCCATACCAGCGGGCATCTCTCCCTCCATCGTCCTCGCCGTCCTACCCTCACCAGACTCATCTTCGTCCCCGACGCCGACCACACCAGAATCGGCGTCGCCTCTACTCCTCGTCGTCCATCAACCACCTAGATAAGTTTCCCTAGCGTCTCTACTTCACAACCACACCAACCACTCTACATTTCGACTGTCAACTTACTCGTACGCCCTCCATCTTCCACCTCGCCAGCATACCTCCAGCGAGTTCACATGGCCACCACACTCCACCAAATCGGCCGCCACTTGTCCCTACACCACTGCCTCAACCCCAGGAGCAAAAGCCCTAACCTAGTTAGGTCGATTGCCCCTCCAAACTCCTCACCCGACTCATGCACTTCTGGCCATCTCCCTCGAGGTCGTCAGACCTCCACGACGCTCCTCGCCTCACGCTACACCCACCACCATGTTCGCTGTCCCACGACGATCCTACTAAACTATATGAGGTGGCCGTAAGGCCTTTTTCTTGATTTTCAGGTGTCGAGTTCCTCCATGACATTAGCGACGAGCTCGAGCGAAGCTTGAAGCTCTCTTCAACCGTTGAAGCCCCAGGCGACACTCCAGGTGCAGCGGGCTTTGTCCAGGAACACAACCAAGGGATCAATTTGGTCCCCTGACCGATCCTTTGACCGGAATCAAGCCCAATACTGTCGCTGTGCTATGCAAAGAAGGAAGCTGAGCGGATTAGTGGCATATCGGAAGTGGGCAACCAGGAGCAGCGCAATAAGTTGATTTTTTGCAGCAACCTTATCGCCTCAAGTTACACAGGGGGGTGAGGTCCCCCGCACACACCCTCTCACGCCTCACTCGTGACACACTCCATGCGGGCCTGGTCTGACCCATTTACCCACCTACGCCTGCTCACACCTTGGCTACTACCCCACTGTAAGCAGCCCTGGTCTCGGGTGCGTTCTGATTCGATACCCGACTACCCAGTTATCCCTGAGAGAGGGGAGAGGAGGAAAGGAAGGAAGAGAGAGAGCACGGGGGTAGGGGGTTTTGCTTCCCTGTGTATTTGGCTAACACTTAGCCAAAATTTAGCCCTCTCCCCTGTAAAAGAGAGAAGAGAAGAAAAGGCAAGGCCGAAGAAGAGAAGAACCGTAGAAGAACTAAAGAAGAGAAGAAAAGAAGGCATAGAAGACAGAGGAAGAATAACAGAAGAGGAGCGAGGCTTGAAAAGTACCGTAGCATCAGACGTTTAAGATGTCTGATCAGATCATCAGACATCTGATACTCCTTCTTTGAGCTTTTGAGGCTATATTATCTTGACATAACTTGATTTGCATTTGTTTGGTATTGTTGTATAAGGGTTAATTGAATACATGAGATGCATGCTTAATTAGAGAATTAAGTGGTGATTTAAATCACCATTGTTTTGATTCTCGCTTTATTTTTATCATAATGGTTTCCTAAGATATTATTCAATATATTCTTGGGTAGATTATTCATTGCAAATCTTTGTCTTGTGCTCATTATTTTTTAACACGATTAGTACGTGAATTCCATGTTTGCTCCCTGCAAACGATCTCGGACTCACATTGTTTTCGAGCTTTATAAATTTAAGTGTTTGTCATGTTTTCATTGACTATACTGTGATGCATGTATATCTTAACATCGCCGATTTCGCGTTGAACAATAGTGTAACCTCAAATCCCTCCTCTTCGCGAGGAGTATTTTGTCTCGCGATAGAGATGGGAATTCGCAAAGTAAATATCCAACCAAAAGCAAAATTACAATAGTCCTATAAAGCCTAAATAAGTATATATAAAATCTAACTTCTATAGGCAAAAGGAACTTCCCTTAGTCGGAAGTATGTAGGCGTGATTGCGGCAGAGTTTCGATGCTTTCTGATTCATTGAATAGAGCTTAGAGAGCAATATCACTTTTCTATCTCTTCTTGGACACAATATGAGTGTAAGTAGTATTCTCTAGGTGTGTTGTGCTTAGAAAGAGTGCTCCTCCATTTTTAGAGGCCCTAAAAAGGGTTTAGAAGGCCTTGGAAGGCTTCTATAGCCGTTTGGAATAAATCCAAGGCAAATAAGGCTGAAATCAGGATCATTTATGATTCTGACAGGATTATCAGACATTTGGACTTAAGGTCAGATGTCTAGGTCTTCGTTTGATCTAAAGGTCAGTCGTTTGATCTAGAAGAGTGGATCATCTGGACGGTGTTGGATTAAGACGAACATCTAAGAAGTCAATTATAAGACGTCTGGGAAACTAGTCAGACGTCTAATCCTAAGATGGCTTTCTTCCTGTTTTCGCCAAATCGAAATAGGGTTCTAGTGCTATAAGAGATAGACGACATATAGGACGTTTGGCAAAAGGTCAGGACATCTGGAATGAGAAATCTCTGCGGGAATTGATTTCTTGAGGCTCAAACGACTATTAAGGTCTGACAAAAGTAGATTTGGGTCAGATCTTAGCCTAACATCTATTTATCAGACGTCTGAGATGATCTATGGATGTTTGGAAATCTAATTAAATATAATCATAGGTTAATCCTCCAAGATTATGTCTAACAGACCAATGGTCCTCTAGTTAGACATCTAGCAAGGTCTTCGGACGTCTTCTAACACATCTGGACTATGGGCTGGTCATCTAAAACCAAAGAACAGAATACATTAAGTCTAGCCAAAGTGTTTAGACATCTAGACAAAAGGTTAGGCGTCTTAAAGTTCAAGATCAGACGTTTGAGGTCCAAATTTGACGTCTAATCAGGCTGTCTGATTACTATTTTAGTTTTCTAAGTGATTTCTAAGATTGTCTAAGTATCCTAGGGATGGAATAGTGTTCCTAGTATTAAGGTATTGTTTTTTTTTTTTTTTGAAAGAGAAAGGAATGCTATCAAATCACCGATAGCAAACCAAGAGAGCTTTTATTAATAAAAATGAAACAATTACATGATTGAACCCCAATGCTGTATGAGACTCCAGCAAAAATTAACAATATTATCCACATACACTAGGGTCTTCTGAAAAACACACATTCCTAGCTCTCCATATAGACCATAACACAGCCACCATATGTAAACATGACTTATTCCCATCCACTAAATAACGCCACAGATTCTCCCATGTGGGGAGAGAATCATGACATACTCTCCTCTAGACATAATCAGTGATCACACATGAAGAAAAGATATGAATGCTAGAATCATTATGCATCCCACATAGATGGCAAAACTGAGTAGGTGTACCCATTCTCCTGTATCTCAGATCTCCAGTAATAAGATCGTCCCTTCTGCAAAGCCACAAAAAAATTTGTATCTTCAATGGTATTTTTAAATTCCATACCTTCTTCCCTACCTCATCAAATTCCACCATCCTGGAAGAAACTATCAGCTTGTCATAAGCAACCGCAACAGAAAACTTACTCTCCCATTTGTATGTGTCATATTCATGAGGCATGGGTTTGAAGGCAGCAAGTTTTTGCATGAGACGTTCATTCTCTGCTCGAGTTCTTGTTTCATGAGTATTCCACATTGCATTACTAAAAGACCACTGCTCAGATTCCCCATCCCAATAATCAGACACCACAGCATTTTTATCCGAAGCCGCTGCATAAGCGAGGGGAACCTGTCTTTAAACCTCCCCCCAGGTACCCAATTCTCTAACCAGAATTTGAAGCTTTTCCCATCACCTAATACAGATTTGAAAAAATTCCAATTGTCCCTCAGGGTACGCACCACTGAAGACCAAAAAGGAGATGGTTTATGAGGGTTTAGACGATTTTTCTCATCATTGGCATTCCCATAACTGTCCTGAATTATTTCTGTCCACATTTTTTTCCCCCTACAGCAACCGAACAGCCCACTTCAACAGCAAAGCATCATTAAATTCCTTAAGGAATCTAACACCCATGCCACCAATCTTTTTTGGTTTGCAAATTGAATCCCACTTCAAAGGTTCAAGAAAAGCCCCTTGGTGAGAGGCTCCCTTTCCAGAAGAATCTTTTGCGCATCACATCAAGTTTTTTCCAGATTGACTCCGGGGCTTTGAGAACAGAGAAAAAGAAAACTGGAATCGAAGTGATGACAGAATTCAGTAATATATACCTCCCCCCTTTCGATAGGTATCTACTACTCCAGCCCTCCAATTTCGTAGCCACCTTTCATATAGGAAAGACCAATCTGCTTTCTTCATTTTAGAGCATTTCAAAGGCAAACCCAGGTAGTGAGACCACAGGTGTACCCAGAATGGTAGAGATGTCATTCTGTAACATTCCATTCATCCCAAAACAGACCAGGGAGGATTTATTTCCATTTAGTCTGAGACCAGAAATCTCCCAAAAAATCTTTACCATATGTAGAAGCGCTTGCGCTTCCCTCTTCCTCCCTTCCACAAAAAAAACAGTGTCATCAGCATATTGGAGTATGGGAGCTAAAGCCCTATTATTAGACATTGAGTACCCCTTATGAAACTATCCACTGCCAGTTTGCAGGCGTATCTTGCCAAAGTATTCACTACGAGATTGAAAATCAGAGGGGCAAGTGGGCATCCTTGCCTAACTCCACACTGGGGCTGAGTCCAGGAATGACATGGTTTCCCATTTATCAATGGGGAAAAAGAGGCTGTCGTGATGCATCTCTTCACCCACTATATCAATAAAGGTGGAAACTTCCTCCTTTTTATTATTTCCCATAGATACGACCAAGAGATTGAACCATACGCCTTGGAAAAATCTACTTTCCATAAAAAGGCCTTAGTCTTTCTCCTGTGCCAACCCATTTCCATCTCCTGCGCTATAATAAAAGACTCCTGTAGTGATCTCCTAGGAAGAAAAGCAGACTGGACTGGCATTATCAAGTCCTTCAAAACCTCCCATAGTCTGTTGGCTATAATCTTACTGATAATAAAATAAATGGAATTAGACAGTGCAATGGGTCTGTAGTGAGAAAACCTCTCCGCACCTTATTTTTTAGGAAGCATAAACAGATAGGATTTGTTCAACCTCTCAAAACCAGAGTTACCCAGTTCAAATTCATGAATAACCTTCAATACATCCACCTTGACAACACTCCACAGTTCTCTGCAGAAGAAAACCTGAAACCCATTCGGATCAGGGGCCCCTTCATTATTTAAATCTTTAATTGCTTTTAGTACTTCTTGTTCAGATATAGGAGTAACTAACATGTCTCTTTGATCACAACTGACACAAGGGAAATCCACCGATGCCATCCTCCAAGAGCCTCTTGGAGCAGCCTTGGAAATTTCTTTAAAATATTTACCTGCTTCAGTTCTGATTTCACTAACAGAAGTAACAGTTCTCTCTTCTACTTTAACCAATGAGATAAGACTGAATCTCCTCCTAGCACTGGCCGCAAGATGAAAAAACTTCATGTTCACATCACCCTCTTTGAGCCATAGTTGTCTAGATCTTTCACGCCAGTCCATTTCTATTTTCAAGTCCTCTTCCCCCACTACAGACTGCATCAGCTGCCTTTGCTGCTGCTCCTGGAGGTTCAAAGACTGCCTGCATTCTTTCAGATCCAGATCTCTGATTACTACTAGAGCCTCCCTCCTCTTCTGTTCTCTGATCAAAGCCACAGCCTATCCATATTCTTTTAGTAAGTCACGCAGGCCTGACAGTTTTGCAGCCAGTTGCTGTGCAGCAGAGCCTTGCACAGCCTTGTTCTGCCACCACTGAGACACCATTTGCATAAAACCTTCCTCCCTAAACCAAGATCTCTTGAGTTTGAAATATGATCCAATGTCTGAATTTGTCCCACTGTCCCATACAAGCGGAGTATGATCAGAGAAAGGCCTATCAAGGCTCATAACTGCTGATAACTGATGCCTCTCCAACAAGCTAGGACTACCAAAAAACCTATCCAATTTAGAAATCTGTCCACTGCCATTTCTCCAAGTAAACTCCACTCCACTAACAGGGTATTCTGCCAGTCCCATATTCTGCACAACCATTTGAAAGCCCGCCATTGAGTTGTCCAACCTCCCATCAGGACTGTCATCACTTGAGAGATAACAATTAAAGTCACCCCCTAGAAGTCAAGGGACCTCCTGTACTCTTTGATGCATTGCAGAGAGATCCTCCCACAGCCCAGCCCTGTCTGCAGCCACACAAGGGCCATAAATGCAAGACACAAACCATTCCATATCTCCTTAGGGAGATTGGCATATGCAAGTAAGCATGTACCTGTCACGAATAACTTCAGTTACCAAAAGGCAAGACTTTCTCCACCAAAAGGCCATTCCACCAGACCTTCCAGATGCACCCTTTACCACAACATCACTGCGGCCAAATTGCTTAAATCAATCCCATTCCTGACCATTTTCCATCTCTAAATGTGTCTCTTGAATGAGAGCATAATCAATCTCCCACTCAGAGAGATATCTACACAAGAAAGTCATTCTCATATTGCGCAACCCACGCACATTCCAAGTCATCACTCTCATTCCTTGCCAGATTGATCCCCTTGGGCCATACTGCCCACAAACTCAACCATAATTGAGTTTGCAATATTCTGTTCCTTAATAAGGGCAAGTTCTTCCTTCTCCTTCTAAGCATATAAGGAGATCTACCCACACCTCTTTTCTGATTGGATCCACTGCCATATTTCATATCAGTAGGAATTGAGAGCTGCATTTGGTTTTCCTCTTTGAGAGCTCTGCAGCCATTTCTGAGTACCAGCTCCCTTCCTATCCTGCCGTCCTCTTTGCTGCTAAGCACCTCTGAGTCTATCACAGAATTCTCAGCAACCTCCATATAACCATCCTCTTTGACTACCAGGGCTCGGCTGCAATCTCCAACTACATCAACCTCTTCCATCAGGTCCTCCTCAAAATAATCTTGGTGGCAGTCCTTCCTCTTTTTGGACTCAGGAGCTTCATCAAGTGGAATGCGACCGACCCTTTCATCCTGCTTCCTCACCTCAGTGCTGGCTCTAGACGTCTTAACCTGCCCTTGCTCAGACTGCCCAGGCACCTGTCCAATCACTGTTAGCCGAATAAGCCATGAGGAGCCCCCACATCTGATTGTAACCATGTCAGGAATTGAGCCAGCATTGAAGACATCAGCCTCAATTCTCAGAGATCGGATTCCCCTTCGCTGTTACGAGCAGGGCATTAGACGTAGTTTAAGACGTCTGGGAAGTGGCCCAGACGTCTGGCCAGACGTCTGAAACCCTTCCCAGACGTCTGGTATTAAATTTTTTTTGGTGTACTGGTTCGTGTCTGCGCGCCGCGCGCGCAGACTGAATCCGCCGCCTTCGTTCTTCTCTTTCTCTCCCTGTAGGCGCCGTTTTTCCTCCTCTCTCCCCGTGGCTGCCTTATAAAAACGCTTCCCCTCTCCCTCACCCTCACTCCACTGCCTTCTTCTTCTTCTCCTTGTCTGCGAGAGAGCGCGCGGGCGAGAGCGACCGCAGCGACTGCTGCAGGTGTGTGCGGAGGAGCCGTTGTGAGGGGAAGAAGGAGCTCGACCGCGAGGGTACGAGCTTGCCAGGGCAGCTAGAGCCGGCAGGCGGGAGAGCAGCGAGCGTGGGGTGTCGCGGAGGAGCTGCTGCAGCTCGGGCAACAGGCGGACGCGGCGCGACACGGCCGTGCGCTACAGGCGGAGAGTGAGAACGGTTCTGATTCTGGGAAAATTTCCCAGAATCAGACGTCTAGACTTACATCCAGACGACGCATAAGACGTCTGGAGGAAGGTCCATACGTCTGACAGGTACAATATTTTCTTATCTTCTCCTTTTTACGCGTGTACGGTCATGCAGCCGTCCGCCGCGTTCTTCTGCACCCCTTCGTGATGAGAGCGAGTGTGTGTGTGTGCAGGAATCGTTCGGGAGGGCGGTAGGGCTCGCCACCCCACACCGATTAGACGTCTGGGGTGACAATCAGACGTCTGGAAACTAAGTCCAGACAATCCAACGGGCTTCTAGACGTCTAAAGGACTGCGCAGACCAAGGTATGGCATGATCGATCTCTTAAGACGTCTAGAAGAAGTTCCAGAAGTCTGATTTTGGACAGACTCGTCATTTTTGACTCGTTTAGGGTCCATTCGGAGTCCATTTTCCGCGTTTCAAGTTTCGTTCTTCCCAGATTTATTTTCTCTACCTGTTTACAGTAATTGTATACTGTTCTGAGTAACTCCTTATCTTTGATCCTTGTATTAGGACCCTGTTCCGTTACGGCTCTGGGGGTTGCGGAGGCGCGCGGGATTGCCGACCACGCCCCAAGTACTTCCGATTTTGCGGGTAGAGTGGCCTTTTAATTTAATTATCAAAAGTTATACATTTATGAAACAATTAATAGAGTCTAGGGTATTGCATGAACCCTAGGGCTGAAGAATTAAATTGAATGATAGATCCTAGGGTATTGCATGAATCCTAGGACTGGAAAACTAGATTGAATGATAGATCCTAGGATATGGCATGAATCCTAAGACTGGAAAACTAGTTGAATATATACATTGCAGTCTTGGAAAAGTGGAAAGAAAACGATAACTGCCTGTAAATTGATTAACAGCTGCCTGTTATGAATTGATAAATACGGTTGAGAACATGAATTTTATGGATATAAAGCTGGAACAGTGAAACCTAAATTGGCTGAGTTAAAAGAGCATGAACCCTACGGGGAATTAGGAGTAGAACTCCTGGAAAGTGAATGGAATAAAATTGAGGAAGTGAGCTGGGCCTTGAATACGGAGTACCAAGGAGAGCAACTATCCCCCTGTTTAGTGTAGAGCGGAGCTAGCCGCCCCAGGGATACGGGGTTAGGTCTAGCCACTTTGTACCGACTTTTGGCCCTCGTGTACATAGTACCGAGGAGAGCTACTAGTGTAGGGAGTGCACTAGCTACCCCACGGACCCCAGGGTTCTGCTAGCCCTCCTACACTGACTTGTTAGGCCCACTGGGCAAACTAGGGTACTCAGGCAAGGGTGCGCAGACTGTGGAGGGGCAAGACCCCTGTTTGGTTACTGTGGAGGGGCTGGACCCCTATTACTGAGAGGGCTCTGCCCTATACTGGTTCCGTGCTGTGCTTTGGCCGCACCCGTTAATGGAAACGACTGACCGCGTGCTAGTGCGGGGCAGCTACCCATGCGTTTATCGCGCGTGCCGTAGTCACCGTTACGTCTGTCAGCGATCTTGGGGTGGTTGACTGAGGGTAGGACCACCACGGGGGACTCTCCCGACCAGGAGAGCACCACGTGTTACTTCTTTTCGGAAAAGACTGCAATCAAGATCGTTCCCACGAGGAACATTCAAGATCAAGAGAAGGATCTGAGAAATAAATCAATAGTGAATAAATGGAAAAATATAAAGAAAGAAAGTAAAAATATAATAGCTACTATCCACTCTACTGCTTCTTCTAGCTTTTAGTTACCACTCTACTCAGCGTTTCGCTGACGTGTCACCCCTGTTACTTTTCTGGACCTGGTGTTAAGCAGCCAGAGTCGGCGGCTGCAGAGGACGCTGGGCCTAGTAGAGCCCAGTAGTTTCACTTGTAGTACCCACTGTATTTTTTTTTTTTTGCTGTTGTTGTGAGTAGTTTCTGTTACCCCCTATACTCTCTTTATTGTAAGCTTCATGTTTATGTATATGTTTATTTCTCTACTGTTGTGGTGGTGCATACTCTAGTTTTTCTTTTCTCTACTGCTGTATTTTGTTACTGCTAGTTATATACATGTTGAATGTGATTTATTTTACTGCTCTTTTGGTTACTTTCTCGTTGGACGACTGGGTCTTGGGATCAGTCGAGTCGGTCTAATTCTCGTGTCTCGTAGGGACTCGGGAATCAGGTCGTTACATTCTCCAATCAAGACTTCAGACCCTTCATTGATGGATGCAAAGCCTGCTAACATCTTAGTAACAACCCCCTTAGATCTCAGGTGCAGCGGCAGTCCATTAATCTCAAGAAGAATCCTCCTAGAACCCACTCTTTGAGGAGGCCGATCAGGGAGAGCCCCATCAAAGGGAGACACCATTCTCCAAATCACAATAAAATCTTCAAATGAGCTCGAATGAAATCTCAGTCACTCAAAATCCATCATACCCAAACCATATACCAGAAATCGAGATTGGGAAAGCATAGCTACCTTCCAGCCCACAGACAAGAGATTAGGGAACATACCAGGTCTTGAAGCCTTTCTATCGATGGTTTGCCTACCATAATCTCGCCAATCAAAGCGCCCCTCAGCATGATTTCTGCAGACGAGATCTCTTCAGAAATCGGGATCTCCACTTCAATTGAATGCCTGCCAAATGCCGGCGGCGGTGGCAGTTGGGCCACTTTCTTCACCATCCAGACAGGACGCAAGAATGCCATCTTTGTCTGCAGCGATTTCCGCCTAGGGCGGAACTCGCGTTTGTGCCCTTCGCCCCTGCACGCCAAGCAGATCATAGGGTTTCTGCATATCGCCGCCAAATGCCCCCTTTGTCGACATCTGAAACAAAGAACATCGTCGTTCAACCTCCTCCAGGGCCTTCTTGGAAAATTTTCAGACGTCCTACCAACCCTCTCCTGCCAAACATGCTCCCTTCTCCAATTCCTCAACCTCCACGTCCTCCACTCACCACCTTCTCCAGCCCTAGGTGCCTCCGCAACACCATCGCCCACCGCCCAACGCCGATCGCCCTCTCTTCCTCTCTCTCTCATTTTTTTTCCCACCAAAGGTACTAAGGTATGTTACTATGGGCTCTTTAACATTTAATTTGAGAAAATAAAGAGCAAAGAACATAAACAACAAATACAGAGTACATCTATCCTATTCTTCTTGTCTTCGAGCTCTCACTCTACACGAAGCTCCATCTTCTCTTCTCCATCAAGCTCCTCCAATCCGCCATGGATGTGAGCTTGAGCTCCTTCACACTTGATTCCATTTGCATTTATGCTGCAACTATAACTCAAATGCAAATATTAAATAATAAGTGTTTTGTTATCATTAAAATCAACGATCGAGGTATTCTTGCACCAACACCAACTACATGGGTTACCGATGCTATGATATAGGAAATACTACATTGCACGACATGTTCAGTTTGACGAAACTCTCTTTCCTTTCCAAACTAATTCAATTTTAAGGCCTCCACCAACCCCACAAAATGATGTGTGGCTAGCTACACAACTTCCATCCTCCCTTGCCTCTTCAAGTGATGGCTTGTCCTCAGCACCAGCATCTTCTCCCATAGCACCATCATCCACGACTCTACCAAATGTTTCAAAAAGGCAGCTACAACCTCGTAGATCGATTGATTATCGGTCCCTCGCAAGCCTCCCTACCAGAAAGAGTTGTCATCCACTATTCACCACATTCATTGCCCCTACCTACCAGCAAGCTGAACCCACGTGTTTCTCATGGGACAATAAGGACAAATGTTGGTGCGATGCTATGAGTGCTGAATACAATGTACTCCTTGAAAACGGTGCTTGGTCTCTTGTTCCACAAACATCTAGCATGAAAATCATTGGATGCAAATTGGTCCTCAAGTTAAAATATAAACCAAAACGCCTATAACAACCCAAGAAGGCCTTGGAGGAAAGCCAATGGCGAGATCTTGTGCTTTAGAAGTAGACAAAGGGGGCACATGGCTGTGATCTGTAGAAACCCTCTAGTCTGCCTGGCGTGCGGGGTTGGACACAAACGTGATTCCCGCCCTAGGATGAAGCTGCCGCACACAAAGATGGCCTCTCTGTGTCCAGGCCGGGAAGCGATGAAGGAGCCCCGACTGCCACCACCGCTGGCACTTGGCAGACATTCAATTGAAGTGGAGATCCCATTATCTGAGGAGATTTCTTCTGCAGAGATCATGCTAAGGGGTGCTTTGATTGGTGAGATTATGACAAGCAAACCCTCGATCGAGAGATTTCAAAAATTGGTAAGTTCCCTACAACATTTGTCTGTGGGCTGGAAGGTTGCTATGTTGTCTCAGTCTCGCTTTCTAGTGTTTGGTTTGGGGATGATGGATGTTGAAAGGTTGAGATTTCGATTGAGTTCTTTTGAAGATATCAATGTGGTCTGGAGAATGGTGTCCCCCTTCGATGGGGCTCTCCCTGATCGACCTCCTCAAAGAATGGGTTCTAGGAGGGTGATCCTCGAGATCAAGGGACTGCCATTGCACTTAAGATCTAAGGGAGTTGTTGTCAAGATGGTTGCAGGCTTTGTATCTATCTGTGAAGGATATGAAATTATGATTGGAGAAGGTGATATTCGATCACTTAGAATTGAGGCTGATGTCCTTAAGTCTGGCTCAGTTCCTGACAGGGTTACAATCAGATGTGGGGGCTCTTCATGGCTTATTCGCCTAGCAGTGGTTGGACAAGTGTTTGTGCTTCCAGAGCAAGGGCATGTTAAGACGTTTGTGGATAGTTCTGAGGAGGTACAACAGGCTGAAAGGTTGGGTCGCATCTCATCAGATGAAGCCCCTGAGTCAAAAAAGAGGAAGGACTATCATCTGGGCTATGTAGAGAAGGACTTGATGCCTATGGAAGATGTTAATGCCTTAGGAGGTAGCAGCCAAGTCTTAGTGGCCAAAGGTGATGGTTCTATGGATGATGCTGATGCCTTTGAGAGAGATTCAGATGTTCCTAGCAGTAAAGTTGAGAGGAAGTCAGGTATGGAAATTGTGCTCAGCAGTGACAACAGAGCCCTCAAGGAGGTGAACCAGGTGCAATTCACTGTTCCGTCTGATCTGAAGTTTGGTAGTGGATCAAACCAGAAAAGGGGGGTGGGTCGCTCCCCTTACATGCTCAGAAGGAGAAGGAAGGAGAACCTAACCCCCATTATGGAGCAGACCATTGCAAACTCGACCATGGTTGAGTATGTGGGCTGTTTGGCTCAAGGGGATCAATCAGGCAAGGAATGAGAGTGTTAACTTGGAATGTGCGTGGGCTGTGCAATAAGGTGAGAAGGGCTTCCTTATGTAGATACCTCTCTGAGTGGGGAATTGATTGTGCTCTCATTCAAGAGACACATGTGGAGGAGGAGAATGGTCAGGTATGGGACCTCTTTAGGCAATCTGGATATGCAGATTGTGTGGTGAAGGGTGCAGCTGGAAGGTCTGGTGGAATGGCCATATGGTGGAAAAAGTCCTGTCTCATGGTAACTGAAGTCTTTCGTGATAGGTATGTGCTTACCTGCAGATGCCAATCCCTCCAAGGAAACTTGGAATGGTATGTCTCGTGCACTTATGGCCCATGTGCTGCTGCAGACAGGGCAGATCTATGGGAGGAATTGTCTGCAATGCACCAAAGAGTGCAGGAGGTGCCTTGGCTTATCGGAGGCGACTTCAATTGTCATCTCTCAAGTGATGACAGACATGGGGGTAGGAATGATAGCTCAATGGATGGCTTCCAGATGGTTGTGTAGAGTTTAGGTATCACTGAGTACCCTATCAGTGGAGTTGAATTCACTTGGAGAAACGGCAGTGGACGGTCCTCTAAGTTGGATAGGTTCTTTGGTAACCCAAGCCTGCTGGAGAGACATCAATTATCGGTAGTTATGAGCCTTGATAGGCCCTTTTCTGACCACACTCCACTTGTGTGGGATAGTGGGGTGACTTCTGACATCGGGTCGTATTTCAAACTCAAGAAGTCTTGGTTTAGGGAGGAGGGCTTTGTGGAGATGGTAACTAATTGGTGGCAGAACAAGGAAGTGCAGGGATCTGCCACACAACAGTTGGCTTCAAAGTTGGCAGGTCTGACAGATAGTGGCACTGATCAGGGAACAAAGGAGGGTGGAGGCATTGGCAGTGATCAGAGATCTAGATTTGAAGGAGTGCAGGCAGCCTTTGAATTCTCAAGAACAGCAATAAAGACAGCAGATGCAGCAGGTAGTTGGGGAGGAAGATTTGAAAAAAGAAGTGGACTGGCATGAAAGATCTAGACAACTGTGGCTCAAGGAAGGTGATGTCAACACGAAGTTCTTCCATCTAGCGGCCAGTACTCGGAGAAGGTTCAATCTCATCTCATCAATTAGAATGGGTGAGAGAACTATTACTTCTATCAATGAAATCAGAAGTGAAGCTGGCAAGTATTTCAAAGAACTTGCCAAGGCTACACCAAGGGGCTCGTGGAGGATGGCATCGGCTTATTTCCCAAGTGTCAACAGTGATCAAATGGCCATGTTAATTGCTCCTATTTCTAACTAAGAAACATTGAAAGCAATTAAAGATTTGAATAATGAGGGGGCTCCTGGACTGGATGGGATTTAGGTATTCTTCTACAGAGAAATGTGGAATGTAGTCAAAATGGATGTAATGAAGGTTATTCATGAATTTGAATTGGGCAACTCCGGGTTTGAGAGATTGAATAAGTTTTACTTGTTCTTGTTACCAAAAAAATCAAGTGCGAAGAACTTCTTTGACTATAGACCCATTGCCTTATCAAATTCTATTTATCTTGTTATCAGTAAGATTATAGCCAGCAGATTGTGTGAGGTACTAAAGGATTTGATAATGCCGGTCCAATCTGCCTTTCTTCCTGGGAGGTCGTTACAAGAATCCTTCATTATGGTACAAGAGATGGTGATGGGATGACACAGGCGAAAGACCAATGCCTTTCTATGGAAAGTTGACTTCTCCAAAGCTTATGATTCAGTCTCCTGGCCGTACTTGTGGGAAATCCTCAAAAGGAGAAAATTTCCCCCTCAGTTGATACAGTGGGTGAAGAAATGTATCACGACTGCCTCCTTTTCCCCTTTGATAAATGGGAAACCATGTCGAGCATGGATTCAGCCCCAATGTGAGGTAAGGCAAGGGTGTCCACTTGCCCCTCTAATTTTTAATCTTGCAGTGGATACATTGGCAAGATATGCATACAAACTAACAGCTGATGGATTGATAAGGGGGTATTCAATGTCTAATAACAAGGCCTTAGCTTCCATTCTCCACTATGCGGATGACACTGTCTTTTTTGTGGAAGGGGGGAAGAGGGAAGCGCAAGCGCTTTTTTTTATGGTAAAGGTTTTTGGCGAGATTTCTGGTCTTAGACTTAATGGAAACAAATCTTCCTTGGTTTGCTTTGGCATGAATGGAATGATCCAAAATGACATCTCCACCATCTTGGGCACGCCTGTGGTTTCACTACCTGTCAAATATCTGGGGTTGCCTCTGAAATGCACTAAACTGAGGAAAGCAGACTGGTCCTTCCTATATGAAAAGGTGGCTACGAAATTAGAGGGTTGGAGTAGTCGCTACTTATCAAAAGGTGGGAGGTATATTTTACTGAACTCGGTCATTACATCGATTCCAGTTTTTTTCTTTTATGTTCTTAGAGCCCCAAAATCAATTTGGAAAAAACTCGATGTGATGCGCAAGAAATTCTTCTAGAAAGGGGACTCTCATCATGGGGGTTTCCTTCAACCAGTAAAATGGGGTTCGGTCCATATGCCGAAAAAGTTTGGTGGCATGGGAATTAGATCCCTCAAAGAATTTAATGATGCTCTGTTGTTGAAGTGGGCTGTTCGACTGCTACAAGGGGAAAAAAAATGTGGACAAAGATCGTTCAGGATAGCTATGGGGCTGCCAATGATGAGAAGAACCGCCTAAATCCTCACAAACCCTCCCCCTTTTGGTCTTCAGTGGTGCATGCCTTGGCGGATAATTGGAACTTGTTCAAATCTGTTTTAGGTGATGGAAAAAGCTTCAAATTCTGGTTGGAGAATTGGTTTCTTGGTGGGGTGATTAAAGACAGGTACCCCCTTGCCTTTGCAGCTGCTTCTGATAAGAATGCTGTGGTTTATGATTATTGGGACACGACTTCTGAAAAGTGGTCTTTGAATAATGCAATGTGGAATAATCATGAAACAAGAATACGAGCAGAAAATGAGCGCCACATGCAAGAACTCACTGCCTTCAAGCCCACACCTAATGAATATGACACATACAAGTGGGAGGGTAAGTTTTCCTCAGCGGCTGCCTACAACAAGCTAGTCAACTCATCCAAGATGGCGGAAGTTGATGAGGTAGGGAAAAAGTTATGGAAATTTAAGGTACCACTGAAGATACAAATTTTTTGTGGTTATGCAAAAGGGATGGCCTGATTACCGGAGATCTGAGGCACAAGAGAATGGGAACTCCTACCCATTTCTGCCACTTATATGGGATGCATAATGATTCCAGCACTCTTTTTTTTTTTTTCTTGTGTGATCACAGATTATATCTGGAGGAAATTTTGTAGAGAATCTCTTCCTACGTGGGAGAATCTCTGGAGTTCTCTCTTGAGGGTGAATAAGCCATGTTTATCTATGGTGGCTATTTTATGGTCTATTTGGAGAGCTAGAAATGAGTGTTTGTTTCAGGAGAGTCTAGTGAATGTGGATAAGATTGTCAATAGTTGCTGGAATCTCATACATCAATGGGGTTCGATCATGTAATTGGTTCATTACTTTTTTTTATCAATAAAAGCTCTCCTGGTTTGCTATCGGTGATTCGATAACATTCCTTTCCTTCTCAAAAAAAAAAAAAAAAAAAACCAGATGGAATTGTCGATCAATATAAGGCACACCAAGTTGCCAAAGGATACAATCAACGAGAAGGCATTGAGTACAATGACACCTTCAGTATGGTAGTTAAAGTCACGACTATTTATACTATCCTTGCTATTGCTGTCTCATGCAAATGGTCACACTGACAACCTGACATCAGCAATGCCTTTTTACACGGTTATCTCATGGAAACCATCTACATGGCGCAATCGCCTACCTTTATCGATTTTGCTTGTCCAAATCATGTCTGCAAATTACAGAAGTCCCTCTATGGCTTAAAACAGGCGTCGCATGCTTGGTTCAATCATCTCAGCTCCTATCTCATTTCTCTTGGCTTTCATGATTCAAAAACAGACTCCTCTTTATTCATCTATAGCGACAAGAAAACTACAACTTATATTCTAGTCTACGTGAATGATATCATCATTACAAGAAATCACCCCTCATTTATACAAGATGTCATCTCTCGATTAAATATAGAATTTAAGGTGTGAGACCTTGGAGACCTCCATTATCTTCTTAGGATTGAAGTCACTTGCAAGTCCACCAGGATTTTACTTTCCCAACAAAAGTATGTTCTTAACCTTCTAAAGTGATCCAAAATGGAATCACGTAAGCCAATACAAACTCTAATGTCTACCTCATAAAAGATGACATCTCAAGGAACAAAGTTTCGTGATCCTACACTTTATCGACAGATAGTCGAAGACTAAAATATCCACTTCTAACTAGGCCTGATTTCTCCTTTTCGGTCAACCAAGCATGCTAATTTATGAGCAATCCTACTACAAATCATTAGAAACATGTCAAAAGGATTCTGCGCTACATCAAGCATACTCCTGCCCATGCTTGTTTCTCACTTCCATCTCCGTGCCCACTCTACAAGCATATTCTGATGCTGACTGGGCTGGTTCATTTAATGATAGAAATTCCTCTGGAGGCTACCTTATTTATCTTAGGCAAAACGTCATCTCTGGTCAACAAGAAAACAACCAAATATTTCACGCTTGTCGACGAAATTAGAATATAAAGCCTTAGTAGATACAACTGCAAAACTCATCTAGCCACAATCACTGCTACAGGAATTGAGAATCTCCCCTTAAACGCCTCGTATTCTTTGGTGTGACAATATTAGAGCCACTTATTTCACTGCTAATCCAGTAGTTCATGCTAAAACAAAATATATTGAGGTTGATCATCACTTTGTTAGAGATCAAGTCGCTAAGGGTCTCCTCTTTATCCGCTTCATCTGTACAAAAGACTAGCTCGCAGATATCATGACCAAACCATTACCTAAGCTACAATTTCTTCACATTCGTGGTCGACTCAAGCTCCAATCTACAGTCACGTAGTCCCTGCGATTAAGGGGGGATATCATTGGATACTTCAAGACCTTGTTCAAGAACCGATCTTCACAACTTCCTCCACAGTTGTTGACCATCAGGTTCATTGATCTTGCCAACAACTTCAGATCTCGCGATCATCAACGATCTCCAGAACCTTCCACAATATTTTGAATACCATCGAACAACATCTATATGTACATGTACTTTGTACCCAAGAAAATTATGGAAAGAAAACCTTTTTCATCTACCTTGCATCTTCGTTGATATAGTCAAGCCAGCCAATGTACCTATTTTGAAATGAGGAGGTTAATCGATAATAAACTTTGGAGCCATTTCCATTTGTTAATAAGTTTCTAGCAAATAATTGTCACAGTAAGAATGCAAGAAACAGATCCTCAATTACATGAGAATCATGAATGCCGAATAAATCAACATTACAATAAGCCCCACCTTAGGTAGGTTACATTCTTGGGTTTGAATGCCTTTGATTAATTGTAGAAAATGTTCTTAAACAATTTCTAATGAGTTAGAATCCACTACTTGTATAATCTCGACACTTGCTCAAAATTGTGGAAAGATTGGGGTCCCTCATTTAGGGAATTGTGCATAAGACTATACCATTATCCTCATCCAGATGGTTCAGGAATGTTATGATAGTGGCGAATATGTATATGGGTCTTTCTTCAAGATTTCCTGGAAGGAGATAGTGGCAAACTTCAATGAAACTTGCAATGCCTCCTTTAAAAAGGAACAATTGTAGAACAGATAATAAAAATATGAACAAAATCTTCCAGATGTACACAACCTTGATGAATAAGAGAGGCTAGGGTTGAGATAAAGCAAACAATTGCCCTGTGTCATAGGAGGAGAGTGCATGGGATGAGGTTAATAATTATGCAAATGACGTCTGATTTAGTTTTCCATCGTATAGAAATGGTGACATGTATTCCTTAATGCAACTTCCTGCACACTTTTTAAACCTTATAGGAGAAGAAATTTCCATATTACAAGCTTATGGGGTCAATAGTTGATAGAGACAGCTAGGGGTCGTATCACTTCGGCATGTTAGAGCTATTCAACGATCATTTAACATTATAATAAGATCTTTGAATTTTTACAGTCTAATTTTAAGTCCCTTGTTGAGTTGAAAGAGAATCTTGCATTTGTTATTCTCACTTGTTGCCTCCTATCATAAAGAGTCAATGGCCTTATCCTGTTCATCTACCAATCCTAACTAACTAATGCATTATTTAATAGTTTTCATACTAATCAATTGGAGCATTTGGATGGGTTGGCTTGAGCTTGACTCCTAATCTAGCTTGAAAAGCCCCAATCCGATTTGTACCTGAAGCTTTTATGGGTTGGGCCTAGGTCTAGATTTTAAAGCTCATTTAAAGCTTTAATTGGTCTAAAATCATATATTTATTATATTTATCTTCATATATTTACTTTGCTAAGAATATAAATTAGATCCTCCACCATCTATCTCACAATTTATCTTCAATAGTAACGTGGGCCTATCTCATGTATGGTATCATTTGGATATTGGGTAGAGTTTACTTTTAGATAAAATTTAGGATGTGACAGAGAAAATAATTGTAGTTTTTCTATTTTATATTTAATGTTAAGTTTTTTTATTATATCGTTGCATAGAGAAATGAGTGAAAATTAAATATAATTAATAAGTTAATATATTATGTGTAAAAATTGAAAGTAATATTTTGATACCATTCTTGACACTATTTACTTGTTATTACTCGTCTAATGATTCCAAACTATTAATCCTATTTCCAACCCGAACTCACGACAGATCATATTTTTATTTCCAAATGTTTTCGACGGATGCGGAGCAACGGTCTGCAACCGAAACCATTCCAAAATTAAAATACATCAGTTGTACATTATAATATTTAAAATACTTACAATGATGAAAAATTAAAATACATTAGTTGAAATCATCATTCTCATTTTATACGTTGCAAAACACATTATAATTAATTTTTCTCAATTTATAAAAACTATGTTGTACAGATAACAATAAATAATAATATATGAAGGCACATATGAGTGTAGGTCTCAAACGTCACTGTAGTTTAAATAAAATTCTTATCGGCAACCACCAGCTGTACAGTAGACTTGTTTTTTAAAATAAAATCTTATCAACAATAAAGCACTTTTTACTTATAAATCTTACTCTTCCCACCTCCTCCCACTCTCTCTCTCACGTTTATTTTTTGACAAGATAGATAAAAGAATTATTCTTTCAAATTATTATATTTTTCAACGATGTCACGAAGCTACTGTAGCTCTTATTGTTCATTTATTTTTTCAAAAAAATTATTATCAACGGTGACTAACCAGTTGACACGATGACTTAATTTTAAAAATAAAAAAAACCTTATTAACAGTGACAGGAGTGGAATGACACTGTAGATTTTTTTTTCTTTAAAATTTTGCTCTCCCCACACCCCCACCTCTCTTTAATTTTTTTTTAAAGGATAGATAAAAAATGATTATCCTTTTCAATTTATTACATTTTTTAATGCATACTATATTTTAATTTTTAATCGGTGTTCTTGATTTTTCACTAATCGAAAATCAAAATACACCGATTGAAAATCAAAATACATTAGGTAATACATTTTGCAACGAAATCAAAATATACTTGCTGAAAATCAAAATACATTGAGCAATGTATTTTAAAATGAAACCAAAATATACCGTTGGAAAATCAAAATACATCGAGTGATGCATTTTGCAACAAAATCAAAATATACCAAGTAATGCATTTTACAACATACGATGTGTTTTGATTTTCAATCGGTATTTTTATTTTCCAATTCCTGATCTCGGGACGCTTCTTTTTCTTTTTTTCTTTTATTTCCCATTGTCTTATCCTCTGAGTTTTGGTTTTCCCCTATTTCAACGGGGGGTAACTTTCCCCTTCTGAGGGCGTTAGGATTTTCTTCTCTCTCCTCTACTATGGGGTGCGTCCTTTGTATCGGTACTTCCCCTTTTTAATGGAATTTTATGCCTTTCAAGAAAAAAAAAAGCAATCTAGGAAACTCGGTGTCATATGCCAAGTGAGTAACTCACAGATCACCAAGTAATTCAAACCTGTAAGCATTACTTCAACTTTAAGTGTACAGAATATAAACATTTTAAATCTCTGTGACGTACTGTACAAATAGCACACAAATGATGCATACAATTGATTTCTGTCTTATCACAATCATAATACAAATACTTTCTTCCATGTCCAAACTTTGACATGACAAGATAGAATTTTTAAGAGCACGAGTACGAAAACACGCTTGCAACGTATTTTGCAAGACGCTGTTAGAATCTACCGATTGAAAAGCATAATCAATCAATTGAAAATAAATATCCATCGATTCAAAATCAAGCAGACAAAAATACACTGGTTGAAAGTGATTTTCAATTCTATTAAAAATCAAAATATACTGGTTGAAAATGAAAATACTCTGATATATTTTACCTTTCTGTTGGTGGTAAATAATTTTTCACCAATAGGAAGTGATTTTTCATTTATGAAAAATAGTTTACACCGATGAAAAATTAAAATACATTAGTTGAAATCATCATTCACTTTATATGTTGCAAAACGCATTGCAATTACTTTTTATCAATTTTTAAAGGCTATGATAACAATAAATAATAATATAAGAAAGCATGTGTGAGTGTAGGTCTTGATCGTCACTGTAGTTTAAATAAAATTCTTATCTACAACCGTCAACTGATACAGTAGACTTATTTTTTTTAAATAAAATCTTACCGACGGTGGAGCGGCATCATCAGGTTCATACAGTGGACTTATTTTTTTTACTTTTAAATTTCTCTTCCCTCCCTCTCTCTCATGTTTATTTTTTTACGAGATAGATATTTTTTTTTTTCAAATTATTGTATTTTGCAACGATCTCACAGAGCCTCTATAGCTCTTGTTGTTCATTTATTTTTTTAAAAAAAAATCTTATCGACAGCGAGAGAGTTGACACAGTGACTTAATTTTAAGAGTAATAGTATATACATGACCTAGTTCACACCATATTACACAGCCTTGGACTCTATTTAAAGGCCTGCTCGTACACACGTTGCACGTAGCTGCGTGTGGTGGTTTCTGCATCAAGTGCTTGGTGTGTGGTGTGCCGAGGTTCGGCGGAGCACAAAGCACAGAGGTTTCCCTGGTTCATGTGTGTGCGTCGTGTATCGTGTGCTGAGTGCGGACTTGTCATCTTCACGCAGCACAATTCTAGGGTGCACATTAGTACAATTATGGTCATAACAATTGTGTGTAATAGATATTAATGCCAATTTGTGCTATTACATCTTGGGGGGGCATGTATGTATGTAGTAGGTGACGTTAAATTGTCTTCAGCTGTGGGAGGTGCTGCCATTTAGGGGATACCAAACTAAGCAGTGGCTGTAATGGTAATAAAGTTGAGTAAATTTGATTTAGGGAATGCATAATTTCTCCTTAATGGTCGTTGTGTTTGGGATAATTTTATATGAAATCTTTGGTTGCAAGATAGAAAGATGAGGAGCATCTCTGATGAGGGGAAGATATGTATTCCCTTTGTGTAAGTGCGGCCTCCCTGCAAAGTTGGCTCTTGATTGGAAGAGTCTGACAAATTGGAACAACCATCCACTTAGTCGAATTCATTTCCGATGTCCGCATACCGAAAGGGGTGAGATATAATTAGTTAAATCAGTTAAAAATGATTTCAATAATCCGTTATTTAAGAATATATAATCCGCTTGTGTTGTATTACAGTTTGAACCTAAAAGCTGTGATTTCAAGAAGTGTTTGGCCTAAGGGATTGCTTGCTACAGATTTCGGGTTTGATGACAATGTGACGATGAGAGATACAGTGTACTTATTGGCAAATGAAGTTCAGGAACTCGAGAAGGCAATTGGAAAGATTGAGGATGAACTCCATCACTTAACTGAGGTGGTCTCAATAAAGGAAGCTACAATTGAAGATCCGAAAGACGAGAAAAGAGATTTTCGACGTAAAGTTCAGGATGTAATCAATTTTTACCATGAGAGAAGCTCGGGTCTACAGTCGTAGATAAGGCCACTTGCTTTACGTCTGATTGTTATTTATGTATGCAATTTATGGTAGCGTAGTTTTTGAAAGTTTGTAATATTAATGTACCTTGTTGACGAGTGTGCTTTTGGTTGAGAAAATGTACATGGACTACGTTGTTTATCGTGGGAATTTGATTACTTATTTAATGATATTTAATATTATGTTCTATATGAACTATGTATTTCATCTGATATGTCGGATCGACTATTGAAGGGGTGCTTGAATTTCTTTTTTTTCACTTTAAGGCGGCAACTGTTGGACCAACGGTCCTTGGAAATTATCTTCTTTGACAAGACAATCGTCGTGCATATCTTGTACCTACGTATCTTGGAGAAATCTTTCGTCGACTGTGGAAGGATCCACCAATCGCTTTTGGACTACCTACGATGGTGACGACACCAGGATTCGAGCAACAAGGTAATCAACAGGGCCCTATGCACATTAATCGGAATCAGAGGGTCAGTGAACCTATTGCAAGGTAATCAACAGTCCAGTTACTGTTTTTGTTAACGTCTCCAATGTTGAAATGTAAATTTCAAGTTAACAATCATTTTATAATTAAATCAAATACTATAAGGGATCAAGCATCCACATTTGACTCTAGAAGTTCCATAAAGGATTTCCTCGTTGCTTTCCGTGGTTGCTCGGACAAAGTGAAGATAAGATTTAAAGAGACTCCCTTTGGATATTTCTGTGGGTATGAGTACCCGGTCGAGGACAAGAAGCTTTGTGCAAAACTTGTGACTACATATGACATTGAGAGTGGGGATTTCTTCATTTCTGGTCGACGTGTGCCCTTCACACCGCAGCATGTGGCAAAAATCACTGGGCTTCCTGTAGATGCCCATGAAATTGATATGAAGGTTGACAACATGGAGAGACACCCATTTAGGTTGAGGTACCTTCCCCTTTGTAATCCAACCGTGTTTCAAGTAAGAAAGGCTCTTCAAGACCTTCAACGTGATGATGGAGACAACGCCGATGACCAAGTGAAGCTTCTAATCTATTTACTCAGTGGGAATTTCATACTTACTCATGGATCACATTCAATATATCCGAAGCTTTTCCACTACATTGATGAAATTGATGCTTTGTATGAGTATGATTGGGCATCGGCAGTCCATTATGTGCTTGCAGACGGACTTGCTCAGATGGCAAACAAGGTCTACTTGTCAAGAGATGGAAGTGGATTGCGTTACCTAAAGGGTTGCACATCATTGCTCAGTGTAAGCAACTTGAACAATACACAGACTATATTATTCATAAAATTGTACATAAAGTAACGCAAATTAAATGATTTGACAGGTTTGGGCCCTTGAGGTGCTTTTAATTGATCGACCAGCAAACCCAATTGCATACCCAATTGTTGGTGGATGGAATTACCGAAAGCCTGTTTCAAGGCAACTTGAGGATAATGGAGTGGACTTAGATGACCTACCTTCAAGATTCCTAAGGTGAAATGCATTTAAGATTTACAGTTCACAGAGTAGAGGTATGGCTGGTCATCGTGAACAGCCTGTAAAGCGAGAGGCAGATTACGAACACCTACTCCTCCAAGAACGATTAGAGTGGAGCAATCACACCAACAGCAGAACTCAAAAATTGAAAATGAGCTTGCAAGAATATACGAGCTATATGAGCTCCTGAAGAACAAGGAAAGTGAAAACATTAGGCTGGTTAGAGAAGTTGAGGAATGGAAGCTTAAGGTTGTCACCCTACAGAATTGCTACGAAAACTGTAGGAATGATATTGAGTTCATTGCATCTTAGGTACAAGAGTACTTTAACTTGTACATCGAATTGGGAAGGGTTGGATTTTATTACTAACACACATGTTTATTTGTAATAGGTTCAGGTGAAAGATGGTGGTAGCGAAGGATGGCGACCCAATCACAACCACAGCAGGAAGGTAAGTTCCAATGTGCTTCTTTTCATTATTTATTTTGGCTGTGTATAAATAAGTATGATGTTTATGCAGGCTGCACATGAGCTTACTCCAACATCTCCTCTCCGGTTCTCTCCAAGAAAGCAATCTACTCCATGTTCATTACCTCAATCACTTGTAAGAAAGTTACTGAAGTAATTAATTTAAGACAGATTTTCAGCACGAATGCATTTTTCCCTCACGCTTGCTGCTATGATTAGTAAATTACTTCCTATTGTAGCAAATGGAAGAAATACTACATAATTTCTATTATTGTTCATTAATATTTAGTACAATTTATTCACTCGTTACTAACAAGCATATCATGGAGAATTTCCCAGCCAATTAGTCCCTCTGGTCTGACAAATTCCATAAGAATAACTTCAGCGCCTTTAGCGAGGATATCTCAATTGAGGAATCCCTCAGCTGGTTAGGAGATGCAAATACTAAATAGCAGGGGGAACATGAGTGCAAACTCCTCAACAGCACTTTGGGTAAACTCATCTCGGTACATGAAAAGTGATAAGTTAGAATTTACGAAATCGGATATTAGGGTGAGGAGAAAAGGATTTATAATAATGAAACTGATACGTGGTATGATATGAATAAACATTAAACTAACATTATAAATGATACAAGAGGAGATTGATCACATAGTTAAGGATAACATTAACCAGTCCACACCACAACGTTCTGTACGAAAAGATATAGCACCACTGGAAAGAATGGTATGATTCTTTATCTATAACTATACAAACAATATGTTGTAGTACATTCTTTCTAATTTGAACAACTAACAATTACCAATTACAGCCAACTTTAAAACTACAACAACAATATGGCCAACAATATCTTCAGGAGGGCGTTAAAACACCCAAATCACCAGCAAATGATGTGGTAATTTATTGAATTTGTCAAATTTGAATGTTAACGCTTCGATGACTAACATTACATTGTTTGTCAGCCTTCCTTTCACCTTCATGGAGAGGAACAAGTTGACCCTTACAACAACTTCAATCTTTCATTGGTTATACAGCATTTGCCCTTTCAGATGTGCTTTCTTCTAATTTGTTAAACACTTCATATCTTTATTATTCAGGATGATTGGATGGGAGACAAGAAGCAGTCACCGCAAATGGGCAAAGGGAAGGAAATAGTTAGTCATGACGAACCATCACCTAAGGTATAATTCTATTATGATCCAAAATATAAATTCAAAATAGAAAATTAGTATAATAGCTGAGTAAAAATCCTTTTGTTTAATTTAAATGAATCCAGCACATTCTCGAGAAGACGGGGCCAAAGCATGTCATTGGATCAATGGAGAGGGATATCAAGCTTATTCTAAGAACTAGAATGCTTTCTGAGAGGATGAAGCTGAGCAAAGGAATTGAAAATGCATTAGGAGCTGAGATTAAGAGTGGTGGTACTGAAATACTTTGGGAGCTAGTGAAGCATGGGAAATCAAAAGATGATGTGAATGATTATAATACATAGGGAGAACTTTTGCGAAATCCTCAAGACAGGAGGGTTCACAAGTAGTTCGGTAAGTTCCTAACATCCTATAATATATATATTCTTCTCATGGACTAATGTACACCACAACGTATCTAAATGGCATACATTTATTCATGCAGATAATAGATGCACACCTTATTCTGCTCTTAGAACAAAGTTTTCGAAACAGGAACCCTTTTAATGCTCACCTTCTACTATCTACCATTTCGATGGTAGCAACACATAATCTGGAGAAGATTTGGCAGAAGGAAATTATGAAGCATACGTTCAGATTACATACCTGTGATGTTTGTACTTTGCCGAGGGTTACTAGCAATCATTGGCACATGCTTGTTATAAATGTGGAGGATTCTACAATGGTACACTACAACAGTCTCCAGCATGGATCCACTTCAACACTTGCAAGCAATTTGTAGGCACAATGGTATATAAGCTGTTAGTATGTGTCATTTACTTTCCAATAGAACTAAGGTGCTAAGATGTTGAATTTGCAGGCGGGAATGATGCAGCAGCACATTCGCATGGTGAGGGGTAAGCCTAACCGTACATGGAGTATTATACATGATAGGACAACACCAGAACAGAAAGTAGGGAGTAACAACTGCGGGCTTCATGTAATGAGGTGGATGGAGTTGCTGATGAATGGAATGGACATAAGGACGGGTAAGGCAGACAACCAAATCCACGCCCTCCCCAGCGAATATGTGTTGTCTTCTTCGAAGCAAATATGCCCTAGTGAATTCCATATAAGATATCTGTTGTCGCATACATTCAGTCTACATACAGTGGACTATATATCTATGTATAACCAAAGTAGAACACCTATGACTGTGTCTATTCTCCATCTTGAATAGTTTTGGTGGTATATCCATCAGTGTGTATTTGTTATATTTTGTGCTATGTTTCTGTGGTACGTGATCGATATACAATCTTCTTAAGTTCATCTCGTATGCTTGGGTCAACCCAAAACGCTACAGCAACTTCGTCATTATGTACCATAGGCACAATCTATGGCGAGTGGTGGGTAAGGCAATCAACACAGCTTTCATAATTGCTTGAGATTGATCAGTTATAATTCCAGAAGGTAGTGCGTTGTTCATGCAGCACAACCAAGTTTGAAATAACGAAACAAAATTATCTGTAGTCTCCTCCAATATCAGAGCACAACCAAACAAGACAAATTGGCCATGATTATTTACACCAACGAACGATGCAAAAGGTATATCATATTTGTTTGTCAAGTAAGTTGTGTCGAAGGAGACATCGCCAAAGAATTTGTATGCCACATGACTTGTGCAGTCAGCCTAAAAGATGTTGCGAACACAACCACTATCATCAAGATCCATCATGTAGAAGAAATCGGAATTCATAGCTTACATTCTATAAAAGTATCTTTGTATTGCTTCTGCATCATCACAACCCATTCTCAACTTGCAAAGTTTCCTAAGTTCATTCCTTGCATCCTCATTTGTAAATGGTATGTTAGCATAACTACCATGCTCTGCAACAAACGAGGGCATTGTCTTCAACAAGCTAATTCTACAATGATCATTAAGATTTATCTTCCATTTCTTGCTATGTGTCAAACTCTTCCTTGTGCGTAACAAGTTAAAGGCTTGTGCAATAACTCATGGTTGTGCTCTAGGTTCATTCTAACAATTAAGTAAATTTTCTTGTACAAATCAACCTTGACCCTACAAGGACTGTTGGTTTTACTTGTTGAACGCCGCGAATAGAACAAATCATTGGGCTTACATGCCCACATCCTGACCTTGAGCATCCTAAGCTTGCCCTTAATATTAGATCCTTGTCACACTTGTCATACTTGGACCATATAATAACAAACTCGAGGTCTTTCAAATGTGCGTAGTCCTGACAGTGGAGTAGCATGCAGCAAAGCATAGAAATTTCATTCCCACCCCTAGTGCAACAGATTGATGAACTTGAAGTTGGTTGCATTTTCATATATTGGTAATGAAAGGCATGTTTGTGCAAAATACTTGAAAAACTATAGTCTAATGAAGGAAGGAAAAGCTTCAGAAACATACCCATCACCTCCATCGACGTATCTTCCTTTGTGATAGTACACTTTGCTTGTACATCATCAACTGAAAAAAAACTTGTACTTCAGTTCGTTTGAGAAGCCAATTCCTACACAAAACACACATTGGAGACACATACCAGGTACTTCCAATCGATTGCACAGTCTGAATTGTTTGTGGAGGACAACCTTAAAACTAGAAGCATGACCTATAGAATATATATTCATCGATGAGCTTCAGAGTACTTGCAAGTATTGGGTAATTCCAAAAACAATACAATGCAACATTAAATGAGTGCCTTCATTATGTCAACTTGGAGGGACATTACCATAATCAACATCTGCTTCGTAGTCTATGAGTGCAAGCACATCATCCATATGTTTAGGGAAATCTGTTAAGTTAGAGTTTTGAGGAAAATTTGTTAAACAAAATTTAGATTTTCACAAGACCTTTCTCATGGTTTGCAGGAAATATTTTACCATCAATTTCCAAAAGAGATGGTGGCTCATCAGGCACTGTAACAGGCATGTTCAGATCAAAAACCATTGAATAGGTGTTGATGACCTAAAGCACATATGCCATTGAAAGAAATAAAAGAATAAATGAGAAGTCAACGGTGGAGACATAGAATATGCAAAAACCACACATCTGATAAAGTAGAAAGTGCAGCACATAAACATCTCACAACTAGACAGCAAAAATCAGACACAAAATGAACACAATGAGAGAGTAGAGATAGATGATGCATTGAGAAGTTCTTCTGAAGCAAAAATACATAAGATGTTGTACATAATATGGTTCTGGAAATGAAATAGCAAGAAAACATGCATAAGAAGCAAATAAATGAAGCAAGGCACAAGTAGGAGCACAAATCAATGAAGTAAGGCAGTGACGCGTTACGGATGCGTTTGTTTAAATAGGTCATTGTAGCTTCGCATTCGTAACGTCGGTTTTAAATCTAGAAACGGACGTGAATTCGAGTGTCGAACACAGGGAGGCATGAAATCAGGTTTTTCTGTCACTTGGTTGTCACGGAAATGGCAGGTTTTGCTTACGAGAAAATGCGGGAGAAAAGCGAGTAAGAGAGAGAGAAAGAGAGAGATAGCGGGAGTAGGGTTAGAGTTCTTTCTAGCACAGCATTCGTGTAAATCAGGATGAGAAAAACTCAAGAAAAAGAGAGACAATAACTAGATAGGGAACATCATCATTTAACATACAACTTCAGCTTTACAATTACAACACTAGATAAATGCTTAAGCATAAGTAAAGCTAAGCTACAGAGAGAGAGAGAGAAAGAGAAGACGGCGAGGCGGCCACGGCGGTGGAGGAGGGCTCTGTCGGCGGCTCATCGGCTCTGACTATCACAAAAAGGTGTTAAGGATGGCTAGGAGTAGGATAGAAGGCTTGCAAGTGTAATGAATGCCTTTACATGGATAGTTGGAGGAGGTTTATACAGGGAGAAGAGGTTTCTAAACTAAGGGCTTTAGCGACATCGGGGACGTTGCTAAAACCATTCTAGAAACGTCAGTGAAGGTTCCCACCTGCCGGTCTAACGCGCGTGCTTGTGCTTCCTCGTCTCGCGCTGCGCTTGCGATCCACGTGCGCTTGCTGTGGATCGTCCGATCAAAAGATCGAACGGTTGAGATGCTGCGGATGGCACGCTGTGGATCGCGCCCTGAGAGCGCACGCACGATTGCTTGCATCCGCAGGTGCCACGTAACCGTGATCTCTACCGTCCGCACGTGCATCGATGATTCAATTTCGCTCGTGCGCGATCCTGCTGCTGCATTTCATTTTGCCGTGCTTCAAACTCGCGGCTACGTGGTGCAGGAAGAACGCCAACCGCTATGCTGTCTTTCGCGGATGGTCGCGGAGAGATCAGGTTTGGCTGTTGCCGACCGTAGGATGGAGATCCAACAGTCGTATCTTCGTGCGTGGATGCGAAAAGGCGAGCGTGGGTTCTCAACCGTTTGATCGAAGATCGGATGGCTGAGATTAATCCTACGCACGACGGAGGAAATGGGGTGGTGGGTTGGATGCGCTGAGCTCGTGACACGTGGTAGCTTCGTGACCGTTGATCATCAGATCAACGGTCAGAACTTCTTGGGCTAGTTGCGGGAGCTCCGAATGTCGGATTTCGTTGATTTTGAGTCCGTTGGACTCCATTCGTCATTCTGAATTTATCCGTGCAGTCCGATTGCTCATCTGAGGCCTATTTTAGCATGAACTTGTACAAACGGTTATTAACACTAGTTTATAAGCAATCTCAATGTGCGATGTATGTAATGCTCCCATGCCTATTTATCATGTGCTATTCGTTCATGTTACCCTTAAGATAAACCCCGATTGGCAGAATTATTACCATCAAATGTAGCGTTATCATACCCCCATGCTTACTCCTTGCTAGTCCTTAGTAAGGTTCATCCTAGTCATTATTCTCAGTCAGAATTTAGGAAGTGATTACTTAGACATTTTGTTATTTGTCAACAGGAGGAAATATACTAAGATATTGATCTACAGAGACTAAACAGCACCCGGGTGTCTGCCAAAAAGTGAATCGCCCGAATCCATTCTTTAAGGCATATATATATTTTTTTTCTTTTTCATATTTTCTCATTTTTTTGGATTTTTAGAGTTGAGAGTGTGCTGGTAACTTTTTACGGCTACTCAACCCACCCAAAACTCGAAAAAGACTCTAAGTGCTAGGCATCTTGGTGTGAGGATCCTGATAAACTCACTCAATGGTAATTCAGACAAATTTCGGATTTCTACACCCCTAGGTGACTGGAAAAGTGTTTGTCTAAAGGTGTATCTGTCCGATTGGTAGCTTTCTCCCTACTTTTATTTTATTTGGGGTCAACATAAAGGTGTTTCCAATGTATATCTCCCCAGATTGCTCAACTTCCTCGCCATACCGCCCTAGAAGGTTCATTAACTACCCAATTTCTGTCAAAATCTCCAAAGAGTGAGTCAGTGCAAAAATGTGTGCAGATGCTTAGACTAAAAGTCCCTCCGAGTTAGAGGGCGGGTTGATAAGTCGTATACTTATCACCCTATTTTATTGGTGGATTAAAATAAATTAAGGTTGCGAGAATTCGAAGTTAAGTCCATATTTTAACAGACACCAGAGCTAATTAAGCCTGAAAGCCTGAAATGTCTGTATTCAAGTTCTTTTCGTATTATCTCCCACTGTTGACAAGTTCCTAATGCCTCAATTTTTCTTCCTAAATTCATCATTATTTTTTAAATTTATTCAAATTGATAAAATGAACTTAGAGCATGTAAATTATCACCCCCCTATGCTTAAGTTGGACAATATCCTCATTGACAGATAAATTGATGCAACGGGGGTTCAGAAAGAAATCACCTAAGCGAAGCAATATATCTGATAAGTCTGAATTTTTTGGGTTGCCTCCCAGGAAGCGCTGAGTTTAATGCCTTTGGTTGGACGATGCTTCGTGTCAACCCTTAATGAGGGTGACAACTTCCTTTGGGGGAACCTGGGCAAAGAAGTGCTTCAGTCTCTGACCGTTTACCGTGAAAGTGTCCTAGTGTTTGGATCTGCAATCTCGACCGCCCCATTGGAATAGGGTTTGACCACTCTATACGGTCTTGTCCACTTGGATCTGAGCTTCCCAAGAAAGAGTTTGAGTCGAGCGTCAAAAAGCCAGACTTGGTGGTTGAGCTCGAAGGTCTTTCAATGGATGAGTCGGTCATGGATGGCTTTCATCTTCTCCTTGTAAAGCCGACTATTCTCAAAGGCATCCCAACGAATTTCCTCAAGCTCGGAGAGTTGGATCGTCCTTTGCGCACCGGCTAACTGAGAATCCATGTTGCATTGCTTAACAACCCAGTAAGCCCGGTGTTCCAACTCGATAGGAAGGTGGCAAGCTTTTCCAAAGACCAGGCAATAAGGTGACATACCTATCAGGGTCTTGAAAGTGGTCCGGTATGCCCACAAGGCATCATCCAGTCGTTTAGACCAGTCCTTCCAGTCAAGTCTCACGGTCTTCTGTAGAATGTTCTTGATCTGTATATTTGAGACCTCGGTCTGCCCATTGGTTTGCTGATGTTACGGGGTGGCAATGCAGTAGGTAACCCCGTATTTTCTGAGTAAGGCACGGAATTGGGTGTGGATAAAATGGCTTCCACCATCACTGATCATGGCCTTCGATATTCCAAACCGAGAAAATATGTTTTGCTTAACAAAGTCCATGACATCCTTATGATCGCATCGACGAGTGGTGATGGCTTCAATCCATTTTGAGACATATTCTACTGACACTAAGATGTACTCAAAGCCGTTGGATGGTAGGAAGGGACTCATGAAATCGACCCCCCAAACGTCGAAGATCTCAAAAATCAAAATGGGCTAGAGGGGCATCATGTTTTTTCTGGTCATGGTCCCCAAAGTCTAGCAACGAGAGTAAGTCTTAGCAAAGTTGTGTACATCCTTGAATAAGTAAGGCTAGCAAAATCCGGACTGCAAAACCTTTGCAGCCATCTTCCCCGAAAAGTGGCCACCACAAACTTGGTCATGACAAAAGGTGAGCACACTTTGAATTTCTTTCTCCGGAATACACCTCCTGATAATTTGATCAGCACAAAGGCGAAACAGCATGGCATCATCCCAGAAATAATGTTTGGCTTCAACCAAGAACTTATCCCGTTGCTGTCTGGACCAGCTGTGCGAGGTCTGTTCTACTACCAGATAGTTGACGAAGTTAGCATACCAGGGTAGGTTCCTATCATGCACAGCTAGAATTTGCTCATTAGGAAAGGTATTAGTCAAGGACAAGGAGGGCCCAATGTGGTCCGGGTGGAGTATGGACAGGTGATCGACCACAACATTCTTGGATTCAGCTTTCTCACGAATTTCCAGGTCAAATTCTTGCAAGAGCAGAATCCATCCGATGAGCCTCGGTTTAGCATCTTTCTTGGCCAACAAATGCCAGATGCCCGAGTGGTCCGTATAGATGGTAACATGGGATCCCAAAAGGTAAGATCGCAACTTTTCGAGTCCAAAAACTATGGCGATCAGTTCTTTCTTTGTGACGGTATAATTCCGTTAGGCCTCGTCCAACGTCTTGCTCGCGTAGTAGATCACCACGGGCTTCTTGTCTTGTCTCTGTCCCAGGACTGTGCCGATGGCAAAGTCTCATGCACCACACATGATCTCAAAATCTTGGGACCAGTCTGGGGGCTGTAACATAGGTGCGGTGGAGACTGATTCCCTGAGAGTGTGGTAAGCCTAGATGCAATCAGGTGTCATGTGGAAGAGGGCGTCATTGGCCAGAAGGTCGATTAAGGGTTTCCAGAGCTTAGAGAAGTCCTTAATGAACATTCTATAATGTCCAAGGAACGAGTGGATTTGCCAGACCGAGCTAGGTGGGCGAAGTTTGGAAATCAAATCAACTTTAGCTCGATCCACCTCAATGCCCCTATGCGATACGATGTGACCGAGGATAATTCCTTCTTAAACCATGAAATGGCTCTTTTCCCAGCTTAACACCAGAATAACCTTGATACATCGTTTCAGGATTTTCTCTAAGTTGCTCAGACAATGGTCGAATGAGTTCCCAAATACTGAGAAATCATCCATAAAGACCTCTAGGTATTCACCTGCCATCTCTGAAAAGATGGCTAGCATGCAACGCTGAAGGTAGCGGGTGCGTTGCATAACTTGAATGGCATACAACGGAATGTGAACGTGCCATACGAGCAAGTGAATGTGGCCTTCTCTTGATCTTAAGGAGCAATTGCGACTTAATTCTATCCTGAATATCTATCCAGGAAGCAAAAATATTTCTGCCCTGCCAATCGCTCAAGAATCTAGTCAATGAATGGCAGGGGAAATGATCTTTCTTGGTCACTTCATTGAGCTTCCTATAATCAATGCACACCATCCATGTAGTGGTGGTGCAGGTGGGGATGGATTTGCCACGCTCATTGGTGACAACGGTAAGCCCGGCTTTCTTGGGGACCACTTGAGTGGGGCTTACCCAGGGGTTATCGGAGATTGGGTAAATGATGTCAACGTCAAGCCACTTTATAATCTCCTTAACGGCCTCCCGCATATTCGGGTTTAATCGTGTCTGCATGTGACAGGAAGGTCGGGCCCCATCTTCCAGGCAAATCTTGTGGGTGCAATAGGTGGGGCTAATTCCTCTCAAATCTGAGATAATCCATCCAATGGCGGCCCGATGTTCTGATAGGGTCGCGGTCAACCTGAGTTTCTGATCCTTGGATAGGTGGGTGTTGATAATCACCGGGAAGGTCTGGTCAGGTCCAAGGAAGACGTACTTGAGATTATCGGGTAGTAGCTTCAGCTCGGGTGTGGGTGGAACAACACTTGACGGATAGGGAAAAGATGGGAGTTGATCAGCATCAATCTTCTCGAACAGTGGTTGCTGATGGTAATCAGCTCTATAGAGGTCAGCGTGCACAGTCGGGGATGGGTCAGAACAGTCATCACAAGGTTGGGTCTGATGGTCAACTAAGGAACTAAGGGTAAGGCATTCCTCAACCAGAGGCTCCACGGGATTACGCTCCTCAATCCAGTCACAATCGAAAGACTTGGTCACCCTGAAGATATCCAACTGCATCTTTCTGTCTCTGAAGGCAATTTCCATGCATCCCGTGTTACAATCGATGTTTGCCTTAACCGTAGCTAAGAAAGGTCTGCCTAGGATGATGGGTGTGCTCTGTAGCTGTTCAAGGACTTCCATGTCGAGCATCAAGAAGTCAACCGGGAAATAGAAGTCCTTGACCCCAACAATCACATCCTCGACAACCCCCTTCGGGGTCTTCACGGATCTATTGGCCAACTAGATGGTCACAGGTGTAGGCGTCAACTCTCCAAATCCATATTGGTGATACAGGGTTGTCGGGATCAGATTGATTGAAGCACCTAAGTCCAGGAGCGCTCTATCAAATGTCATGTCCTCGATATTGCAGGATATCAAGGGTGCTCCTGGGTCAGTTCGTTTGAGCGGAAGGTTGCTAGAGATCACAGAGCTGGCTTGCTCTGAAAGTACAACCTTCCTAGGTGCTTGGGGTCGTGGCTTACTCTTTGGCGTACAGACGTCCTTTAAGAATTTAGCATAAGCTGGGATTTGCTTAATGGCTTCGAGGAGTGGGATATTAATCTGAACCTGCTTGAAAATTTCCAAGAGCTCCTCATTTTCCACAATAACTTTCTTCTTTATCTTTTTCAGGGCCTCGGGATATGGTGTCTGAATGTAAATAGGGTCTGTTTCCAGGTCCTTGGGTCTTTCCTGCTCGTCTTCAGAGTTAGGTATTTCAGGGGGTGAAGTCTCAGGAGGAGTAGGCCATTTGGGCTCCTGGGTTTTAGTGCTGCTTTTCAATGTCACCGCATTCGCAAAGGCATTGGGACGATGGGTTGATCCTTGAGAAGAAGAGGAAGAAGCACCAAACCCAGGGAGTGTTTGTGAGGCTGGCTGGACCATGGGGGCCTACCCGGGATTGCCTTGGAACCCTTGCGAATTGGAGCCTCTATTAATCATGTTTCGCGGGTTCGATTGTGGCTGAGAAGGAAGGGATCCCAGTTGTTTACAATTCAACAGCTGGCACAACTGTTCCTTTACTAAAGCAATTTCCTCCTGGTGTTTTTGGTTCATTTCAGCCATCATTTTTATTAGGGTGTTCATTTGGTTTTGTGGGGGAGGGGCCACCCTATTTGGGTTATAGGAGGTCTAACCGGTGGACATGGCTGATAGGAGGGTGGGTTTGGCTGATGGTTTGGCCTAGGCTGGTTCTGGAATTGAGGCGATTTCTGGTTCGTCCAGGCAAAGTTTGGGTGATTATGCCATCTGGCGTTGTAGGTGTTGGAGAAGGGGTTAGGTTTGGAATAACCTTGGATAGCCTGGACATCTTCAAAGATAGAAGGTGTCGAGGGAGAGGGAAAAGAATAATCAGGGGTTGAGGGACCAAAGGTCCCTACCTGGAACATGGTCAGGGTTGTTCCAAGTGCATCTGGCTTAGTAGCTGGACTAGGTCTACGTTGTGAGCTCCCTTTGCTAAGGAGAGAGTCTGTAGCGGGTTCCTGGTTTGGTTCAACAGTTCATCTATTTTCTTATCTACCAATTTCACTCGATTCAATTTCTTAGCAATGATATCCATGTCAATCATTCCAGAATTCGCCTATACCTCATAGATCCCACAACGGGGTTGACTGGATCGACTAAGCTGGGTCATGGAGGCATTGTTGAACGAATTTTCGCTCATAGACTCGAAGAGCTCAAACGCGCTCTCCTCGTCTTTATTCAGGAAGTTTCCCTCGCATGAGGTATCGACGAAGTTTCGAAGGTTGCTGTCCAAACCGTGGTAGAAGATCTGGACCAATTACCACCTCGGAACCTCATGCTGTGGGCATTTCCTTAATAATTCGTTACATCTCTCCCACGCCTCATGGAATTGTTCCCCGCCCTGGAGTGTAATGGTGGTAATGGTTCTTCTGAGGGCATTGGTCCTTCCTATGGAGAAGAATTTCTATAGAAATGCATGCTTCAGTTCTTCCCAGGTGGAGATAGGTCTTCCTAAAGTTCTAAGCCAGTGAGACGCTTTGTCTCTCAACGAGAAGGGGAACAACGTGATCAAAACAATGTCTAAGTTGATGTTCCTGGGCTTTACAGTCCGGGTGATCCAGTCAAGATCCTCTAGGTGCTGGAAGGGATCCTCATTTGAGCTCCCATGAAAGTGGCTCTGAATCAGGCTTAGGACATTTGGTTTCAGCTCAAAATCATCTCCCCCCTTGGGGATCCTAAGGTGTGGTTCAATCCGAATCGTAGAAGGATTGTAGAAGTCGCGGAGGGGCCTAGGTTGGCCTTGGAATTGTGGTGGATCAGGTGGTGGTTGCCCTTACGGGTCCTGCAAAGGTGGTGGTGGTTGCCCCTACGGGTTTTGCAACTGGTGTATGGCTTGCATGATAGTGTGGGTCTGTTGCTGCTGAAGCCGGTGGTTTGCATTGATTTGGACCTAGATGATGGCCATCGTATCTGGTGGAAGTTGGTCCTCAACCTTATCTACTCTAGGTTCGGCCATATCTCTAGTAAGATCAAGTCTCTTGGTTTCCCGTCCCAAAACAAACAACTCGAGATGAAGTAATCGTCTCCCATGCATACACTAGAGAAGAACAGGGGAAGGATGCGAAGAGAGACAGATGCGAGAAGCGTGTGTGCACAACCAAGCAGACAAGCCTAGTCCTTACAGTGTATTCCTTAGGGGACCTAAAAATCTCCAAAGGAACAATCAAGTCTGTAGGCACGGGATCGCTTTTCCCAAAGTTAATCTGGCCAAGTTGATTATGAGGGGATTGTGAGGAAGGTTCCTCCTTTGGCTTGCGCCGCCGGTTCCATAGACCCCATAACCGCGGTCGTTTAACACTTTCCTGCAGCCTAGTCACTAGATTCTACTAAGGGAATGAAGTCCAAGTGCCCAGCAAACAAAATCACACCTCTCGAGACTTAACCCAGTCCTGCCTAGGGTACATCTACTCTATTTTAATGGGACTAGAGCAATGCTTGTGCTCAGGTTATGTGATGAGGCATTAATTGGGGTGGAGCTTCTTAGTTATCCAATTCAGATGTGTGCTCCTAACAAGACATGATTTTCAAGCAAGGATTTAAGATGTGGTGTTTTTTAACATTTGTCCTTACTTTAGTGTCTTTTAGGGTTGATGTGTCATAATATTTTTAGGCAAGTTTCAAGTAGGCACGTCAATTTTTGCACACAACAGATAAGAGTGAATTTCCTTTAGCATGATGAGGCTCTAAAACCCTAATGTACTCATCCTAATATTCATGCAGTTTCTACCAGATGAGTCGATTTCAAGGGTGAGTGGTGCGGCCTATGTCAATTCATGGTGGCTTCGCAAACACCACTAAAAAACAAAGAGAACATTCCAAAAAGATTAAGTCTTTAAGAACATTAGACTGTATTTTTTTGTTGGATGAATTAAGGATGAGGATCAGTCAATCATTCACCACGCTAAATTTTTTTTTGATTTAAATTTTTTTTTTAGATTTTTTAAGCAAGCAAACAACTACAGAAAGAGAAATACTCACAACCGATCTTTGCTGCACTTACTCCATCCCTACCGTCACAAGTCACGCTTCTTCGTCGCCTCGATGCCGAGTTCCTGCGATCAATCAAGTAGAGGGAGAAAATGAGTCAGACGATGTATGGATGTAGAATGGAAGCGATAATAAATCCATTGCCTCTCCGGCAACGGTGCCAAAAATTGATGCGTTATGGACGCGTTTGTTTAAATAGGTCATTGTAGCTTTGCGTTCGCAACGTCGATTTTAAATCTAGAAACGGATGTAAGTCCGAGTGTCGAATACAGGGAGGCGTGAAATTGAATTTTTCTTTCACTTGGTTGTCACGGAAATGACAGGTTTTGCTTGCTACAAAATGCGGGCGAAAAGCGAGTAAGAGAGAGAGGGAGGGAGTAGGGTTAGAGTTCTTTTTAGCATAGCATTCGTGTAAATCAGGATAAGAAAAACTCAAGAAAAAGAGAGACAATAACTAGATAGGGAACATTATCATTTAACATGCAACTTTAGTTTTACAATTACAACACTAGATAAATGTTTAAGCACAAGTAAGGTAAAGCTAAGCTAGAGAGAGAGAAAGAGAAGACGACGAAGCACAGGTAAGGAGAAGACAATCTTCCTCTCAAAATAGTCCACCAAAGCGTGGTAAGCAAACAACCAGTCCATTCCCAAAATCACGCCAAAATCCTCCATCGGTATCACAATCAAGTCAGCGGGGAGGCTGTCCCCCAATACTAACCTCAGTCTGTGTAAACCTCCTTAGCTACAAACAGCTGACCACCCGGACCTCTGATCACAAAAGGGTCCTCTAATAACACACAGTCCTGTCCCAAACTGACAGCAAAACTAGCAGCAATAAACGAGTGCATGGCGCCGGAATCAAAAAGTGTGTAAACTAATCTGCTGGAAACGGTAACCATACATGCCACCACTGAAGCTGAAGCTTTGGCGTCTCTGTGTGTCAAGGCGTTGATACGCCCCTCAACACTTAGTACGAAAGAAGCAACCACACTCTGCGTCAGACGGGTAGTTGCTGGCCGATGCCCTCCCTGCGGCACTGTCCTCCCCCACGTGCCTGGGAACCACGGCCTCCTCGTCCTCTAGCGCTCGGTGCAGGGAGCATTTGCTGACCTCCAGCCCTAGGCGGGTAGTCCCTCCTGATATGGCCCAGCTAGCCACACTGGTAGCAAAGGGGAACTCGACTCCCGCCCTCGGTAGGTCCTTGCTAACGGCCGGGCGAGGGTCCAGTGCTGGCAGTTGGGCCCTGTTGGGAGCCTCCAAATGCCACTGACGGCCTCGCAAAGCGTGACGGCTCTCCTGCGGGCGCCGCATGCCTCCTCTCTCGCCGGCCTTGTGAGTAGTCTGGCTGGTAGGGTTTCTTCCGTCCGCTATCAGTGTCACATGGGGCCGAATTGGTCTCATATGTCATAGTTGCCTCTACCACTCTTGAGAATGTGGGCAGCTTCAGGGGTTTGACATACCCCCGAATGACAGGCCGAAGCCCCTCAGTAAACCTCCACAGGCGCTCCTCAGTAGCCACAGCTGTCGCAACGAAACGAGACAGCTCCAGAAAACGCGTACGATACGCGCTGACAGTCATCGTCCCCTGGCGGAGGTGTAGAACTCCTGTCTCCTCTGATCGTGCCACGTCTGCGGGAAATACTGCACGCAGAAGAGGGTGACAAACTGGTCCCACATCGGCTTTGCCCCCTCCTGACCTCTGACCGCCCTCCACCACCTGTGTGCCGTACTCTCCAGATAGTACGTGGCAAAGGTCACGCAGCACTCCGCAGGGGGCGAAGGATGTTGAACACCTTCTCGATCTGCTCTAACCAATCCTCCGCCTCAGTCGGATCTTCATCCCCCTTGAAGGAGGGGGGGCTTCAGCTTCCGGAACTGTCCGAAAAGTTCGTAATGTCGCTGAGGTGGGGAAACGGGCAAGTCTCCAGGCAGGAAAGGCTCGTGCTCGGAAGTATTAGAGTGCGATGGGGACGGTGGAAGACCACCCCCTCCCCCATATCCAGCACTGCGTCTATCTCGTAGTCCCACAGAGGACTCCCCCTCCACGTCCCCAGGGAGAGGCGCCCGTGGAGGCAAGTGGAGCTCCTTTCGTACTATCTCACGTATCAGCTGGGCGAGATCCTAGGCCTGAATGTCCGGAAGGAGTGGCTGGTCCACTGAAACATCGGGCTCAACATGCTTACCCCTCCGGCCTCGTCCACGGCCGCGTCCGCGGCCTGGCTTAATGACTCCACGTCGAGGCATCTCCTGCAAGGAGACGCGAACCACAGAATAAGAAAATGTCAACTTCAACGGACATTTAGCAAAAGAACTTCAGAATAGATGTCAAAAGGTACGTTGTAGTTACTCAAGGTACAAGCACGTGAATTGGTTATTCTCAAGCTAGTTGGTTCACTTTTCAGGACGACATTGCTATGATACAATCTTGTTACAACCCAGTTCCCGAATTCCTACGGACACGAGACCAGACCGACTCGACTGATCCCAAGACCCAGTCGTCCAACGAGAAAGTAACCAAAAAGCAGGAAAGTAAATCACTTCCATTATACTAAGCAACTAATAGTAAAAAGGTACAGCAGTAAGAAGTAAAAACTGCTACAGTACGCATCACCACCATAATAGTAGAAAGTAACAAGGTATAGGAACATAAAGTAGAGAACGTAAAAGTACAGAACATAAAGGTACAAGAGTCTACTCACTACTACAAAAGGGGTACAAACAAAGAACTACAGCTACTGGGATCTACTGAGCCCAACACCCTCTGTAGCTGTAGACTCTGGCTGCTCAACACCTAGACCTGAAAAGGGTTATCAGTACACAAAGTCAACGAACGTTGAATAGAGTGGCAACCAACTAACTAAAGCAGTAAAAGTGGACAAGTAGCTATTTATTCCATTTACTTTATTTCACAATTTATTCCTTTTCACCCATTGGTTTATTTATCAGATCTCTTTCTTGATCTCGAATGTTCCTCGTGGGAACGATCTTGATTGCAGTCTTTTTCGAAGAGTAGAAGTCGCACGTGGTGCTCTCCTGGCTGAGAAAGTTCCCTGTGGTGGTCTTACACCTAGTCAACCACCCCAAGGTCACGAACAGACGTAACGGTGACTACAGCACGCGCGATAAATGCACAGGTAGCTACCCCGCACTGGCACACAATCAGTCGTTTCCGTTAGCAGGTGCGCCTAAAGTACACTACGGAACTAGTATAGGGCCTAGCCCTCTCAGTAACAGGGGTCTAGCCCCTACGAACCAAATAGGGCTCCTGCCCCTCCACAGTCCACACACCCTCGCCTAACTACCCTGGTTTGCCTAGTGGGCCTAACAAGTCGGTGTAGGGCGACTAGCTGAACCCCGGGTCCTGTGGGGTGGATAGCTCTCTTCCTACACTAGTAGCTCTCCCCGGTACTGTGTACACGAGGGCTAAGAAGTCAGTACAGAGTAACCAATCCTGACCCCGGGTCCCAACCCAAAGGCGGCTAGCTCCGCTCTGCACTAAACAGGAGGACAGTCGCTCTCCTTGGTACTCCGTACTCGAGAGCCAGCTTACTTCCCCACTCACATTTCCATATCCATTCCATTTATTTCCAGGAACTCTACTCCTAATTCCCTGTAGGGTTCATGCTCGTATTCCTCATGCCAAGCCATACCAGATTTCATCATTTCTATTTTCATTCTCAGGTTATATATATGCAGCTCGTATAGCTATCATTCACATTTCCATATACAGGTTATACACAGGCAGCTCGTATTTCCATCAATCACATTTCCATTCTCAAATTATACACATGCAGCTTGTATTATGTCATTTAACGTATACAACAGGAAATTTACATGCAACAATTTGCTAGCACAAGTACTTTACATTTCACAGGCAACTGTTATTTATTTACAGGCAAATGTTATCATTCTATCTACTCATTCAAGACTACAATTCAATCATCCATTACAGACATTTCAAGTGTTTCTTGTTCTAGGATTCATGCCATATCCTATGTTCTAATCATTCATTCCACACATGCATTTAGGTTATAATTAAATTAAGGGGAAGCCACTCTACCAGTAAACCTAGGAGTATTGGGAGCTTGAACGGCAGGCTCACGTGCCTCAGCAAGCCCCGAACCCGCAACGGAACAAAGTCCTATAGCAAGGAACAATCACAAGGGAATTATCAGAACAGTATAGAAAGCCTTCTAACAAGTAGAGGAACTCACAAGGAAAGCGTCGATAACTTATTTGCAGAAAACAGACCCCAAACGAGCCCTAAACGGGTCAAAAATAGGGTTTCTGACTCAAATCAGACGTCTGAAACAACTTCCAGACGTCTAAAAAGTGTTCAGTATCATACCTCAAATTCTGTGCCAATCCTCAGACATCCAGGAACTCTTCTGGACCGTCTGGACCCAGCTCTAGACGTCCGACCACCTCTCCGGACGTCTGAAAATGCTTTTCGTCGTTTGGTACGTCGCTCAGATGTCTGAAATGCGTGCGAGGGCGTGTCCCGCGCCTTCCCGAAGCAAATCTTCTCAAAAAGGGCATGTAAAGTGTTCCTATGGAGCGGCCTACATGGCCATATCCGCAAAGAGAACGTACCTTCGCGAAACTCTCACCTCAGTCGTCTAGAACCGCCTCCAGACGTCCACACCGTCGGATGGAGGTCACTCCAGACGTCTAATTATGGGAAAACCCAAAACCAGAACTTGCGCCGCGCGTGGCCGCGTCGCGCCCCCTTGCCTATAGCTCCGACTGCAGCAATGTCGAGGAGGACCTCCCCGACGCACTCCACCTCACGCACGCGCCGCTCCGACCGTGCACTCATTGGTGAGCTCTCACACGAGCTCGCGAGCTCACTCTCCTCGCCTCACGCCGCTTCTCCTCGACGCCGCTCGCGCGCTCTCTCGCTCGCGCTACCTCTCTCACTGGAGTGGAGAAGAGGGGAAGGGCTGGTGGCTGAGAAGTGAGGAGAAACGAGAGAGGAGGGGGTTTTATAGATCGGTGGGTTAGGGTTTTGCTGGAGGCGGGGAGAGAGAAGGGGAGGAAAAATGAGAGTAATGTCTGCGTGTAGCACGCGCGCAGACACGAGCTCGTACTCAAATTTTTCGATTTCCAGACGTCTAGGAAGGTGTCCATACGTCTTACCAGACGTCTGACCTACAATCCAGACGTCTTAAAAGGTTCAAACAGCATGGATCTTAACAGAGGATGAGTGCACGTTTGATTTGTGGGCCTTCACTTGTTTTTGCTATGTGCCTTGTGCATTTGTGCTGTGTGCTGCATGGTCTTCACTCATTTCTGTTGTCTGCCTTTTGGTGCGTTTGTGTTGTGGACTCTTTCCTCGTTTGTCCATGTCTCCAAGTTCCCCTTCGTGCTGCGAGAGTTTTGTTTGAAGCTCTACCCTTGCCTTCCTCCAAGCTCTGCTTTAGTAAGGTGTGTGCTGCTGAAGCACTCCTGAAGCAGCACACTTAGCTCACACACACGGTAAGCACCCAAGGCACACCTTGCACAGGCACACTCGCTCGGGCTAACCACCCACACCTACCCAGTACCTTCGCGACTGGCACCTACCCCAACACACAGCACACATGCGAACATCTGGGCTGTGGGAAAATGGGCTCTCGGGTTGGGGAATGGCTATTTATAGCCACAGGTGAGCATAGGCTTTTACGTATTACTCTGCTTACATATACTATTACTTATTTTAAAAATAAAAAAATCTTATTGACAACAGAAGCGGGATGACACTATAGACTTTTTTTTCTTTAAATTTTGCTCTACCCTCCCCCCTCTCTCTCTTTAAGTTTTTTTAGAGGATAGGTAAAAAAAGATTATCCTTTTCAAATTACTGCATTTTTTAATGCGTAGTGTATTTTAATTATTAATCGGTGTTCTTGATTTTGCATTAGTTAAAAATCAAAATACATTAAGTAATATATTTTGCAACAAAATTAAAATATACTTGCTGAAAATCAAAATACATCAAGCAATGTATTTTGCAATAAAACCAAAATATATCGACGGAAAATCAAAATACATCGAGCAATGTATTTTGCAACGAAACCAAAATATACCAGCTAAACATCATAATACACCAAGTAATGCATTTTATAACATACATTATGTTTTGCTTTCCGATCAGTGTTTTTTATTTTCCATCAATTGAAAACTAAGATTCACCACTGAAAATCAAAATGCATCAAGCCGAGCAATGCATTTGACAATGCGAGGTGTATTTTGATTTTCAATCAGTATTTTCTATTTTCCACCAGTTGAAAATCAAGATACACCAACTGAAAATCAAAATACATCAAGAATTTTGCAAGACACGGTGTATTTTGATTTCCAATTGACTTTTTTCTTTTTCATCGATCGAAAATCAAAATACACTAAATAATATAATAATCTTTTTAATGGTAAAATTTTGATATGATTTTATTTTTTTTACTTATGCATCAAAGTTCCAATTAAAAACTAGTTGTTTTATTCCAATACATTCATTGAACAATTCATATCTCGATGTTGATATTCCTGCAAGTTGTTTTTACCTCCAATACATTTTCAAAAAATTGAAAGTCTAGAACATCCATACTATTGGTTTCAAAGTACAAAAGCAAATGAGCTACATGCCCGTAAATGAAAATAATACCATGAAAATATTAATTGTTTCAAAGCAATGTTCCTTTCAGGTAGCATACTTTTTTTTTTTAGGGAAATAATATTCCATTAAAAAGGAAGAATCTGATACATAAGGACACATCCCACAGCGGAAGAGGAAGGAGAAACCCGACGTCCTCGAAAGGGGAAATTTACTGCTACCTATATTTTACTATGAAATAATATATTAAAAAGCTAGCTTCAGCAATGCAAGAAACTCAATGTTCTTGTCATTGTATTGCTGCAAGTTTTTGCTTGTTGTTCATGGTGATGCATGGGTTGATCCGTTCTTTTTTCTTTTCCTTTTAGTTTAGTAGTTTTCTTGGGGACCACATGTAATCCCGTGTTTTTTATGGCACAGTTACTAATACGAGTCAATGGTTGATTTTGTCGACTTTCTTTTATCATATCTATGAGCGTAGGGTCAATCTCCCTCTGAGAGGTCATCCGATTCCCGATCTCGAGACGCCTCTTTTTCTTTTTTTCTTTTATTTATTGTTGTCTTATTCTTTGAGGTTTGGCTTTCCCCTATTTCAACGGGAAGTAACTTCCCCCTTCTGAGGGTGTTAGGATTTTCTTCTCTCTCCTCTGCTGTGGGATACGTCCTTTGTATCGAGTACTTTCCCTTTTTAATGGAATTTTATGCCTTTCAAAAAAAAAAAAAAGTAATGTAAGAAACTCGATGTCATATGCCAAGACAGTGACTCACGAATCATGAAGTAATTCAAACCTATAAGCAGTACTTCAACTTTAAATGTACAGAATTTAAACATTTTAGATCTCTGTGACGTACTGTACAAAGACCACACAAATGCTGCCACACACAAGAGGAGGAGGAGGTTTATTCCATTGGAAAGAATGTATGGAACAAATAAACTACATGTACAAAATAAATCTTTATAATGACACATTTATTTTGGCGTGAACAATATCTTTAACAAATTTTAGTGATGTAATGAATGTTGATGAGTTAGAGACAGATCACTTTAGTAAGTTAGTCAGCTCAAACAAGTTTCAGTGTCATTCAATCCCCAACTCAATAAATTTGTCGATAGTCTCTATTAAGAATCAATGTAACTATTTTCTCTTGCAGAGTACATAAAACATATGAGTTAAACCTTCATGTCTCTCTGTGTTCACCATATTCTACATTTTACAACACACCAAGGTGCTAGAGAAGAGACAAATATTTACGATTCTATGTTGACAAAGCTACCAACGGAGGTAATATTTTAGGAGAAGTTCAAGATTGTATCGATCCACAGCATTCAAATAAAAAATATAATACCCTGTTCCATAGGAGGGAAACTCCAAGAAGAACTCCAGCACACACACACCGAGGCAAGAACCACCAACTTTGTACCATATGCAGGGTAAAGGGGAAAACAATCAATGCAAAGCTAAGAAAGCAGATCAGCGAAATTTCTCACAGAATACGAAAATATGAATGGAAACTACTAACGAACATTACATGTGATATTTAGGACAAATGCAACAATGGAGCAACCACCAACATTTGGTTCAAGAAGTGAAATAAAATAATTTCTCAATGATTTTCGAACATGCTTGGATCGTGTAAAGATTAGGTTAAAGGAAACCCCATTTGGATATTTCGATGGGTATGAATGCTCGGTAAAAAATAAAAGGCAATGTGCAAAGCTCGTTACGGCTTACAATACAGAAAGTAACGACTTCTTTATAGCTAGATGTCGTGTCCCATTCACAATAGAGTAAATCTCCAAGATCACTGGGTTGCCACTCCACGATAATGAAATTGATCTAAAAGATGACAACAATGAGAAGCACCCATTTAGATTAAAGTACTTCTCTACTGAAAACCCAAACTGTCCTGCAAGCAAAGAAGTCTCTTCAAGAAGTTAAGCGCATAGAAAATGATGACAATGTTGACGGCCAAGTGAAGCTTTTAATTTGTCTCTTATGTGGAAATTTCTTGTTGGCACATGGTTTGCACTCAATATACCTAAAGCTCTTCCATTACATTGATGAAGTTGACGCCTTGCATGAGTATGCATGGGCATCAGCAGTTCATCAGGTCCAAGTAGATAGACTTTTACAAACGGCACACAAGATGTACGTCTCAAGGGATAGAGGAGGATTTGGATACCTCGAAAGATGTTCACCTTTGCCAACCATAAGAAACTTCATCCATTGTTATATCCACTAAATATGTCAAATTGTTAGGTTCAATGATAATCACTTCCACAACTTGTAAATTTGGGCACTTGAAGTACTCTCTCTTAATAAACCAATCCAACCCACAGCATACCCAATTGTAGAGAGATGGAGTTACAAGAAACCAGTCTTAACACAATTTAACGAGGAGTTACATCTTGATGGCCTGTCTCCAAGATTCTTGAGGAATTCGTTCAAAATATATGCTGGAGAGTCCAGCAATATGGCATAGCAGCATGGTCATGGACTTAATCATCCAAGAGACTCAACACCAATTACACCTCCATCATCTACCAGCAATCCACGAACACTAAGCATCCAAGATTACAAGATTATCCCACCTTACAAAAGAGGATGCTGAGAATGCTAGGCTATCGAAAGACTTGGCACATCTCATGCAAAAGTTTAAAAACCTCAAACAATGCTACCAAAGCTACAAAAAAGAGATCACACACATCAAATTTGAGGTAAGAAGAAAATCATCACATTAATAGCAATCCTTATAACGAAACACCATCATTTATGTATGTGCATACTTTATCAGATTCACCAAAGTTGTGTTCAAGGTCAACGACAAGATCATGGTGAAAAAGTGCAAAGAAACCATGAAAACATCCAAGTCACACATTAGGTAATTGACAATCATTTGAGAAATCACATTCGACTTCTCCTTTATTCTCTACCAACCATAACCATATGCTTAAAAGCATTGCAAGCCGTAAACCTCATTCATAAAGCACCTGTTGTCAGTGCTATTATCAACCAGCGAATAACATCACTTCCAACGACTGAAGGGCAAGTACACCATTCATCAACTATAGAACATATCGAAATCCTCAACACCACAACGAAGCACACATCACAGTCTTAAACAGAATTAAACATGCCATCCACTCAATACAAATAGCCGCAAGAGTTCACATTTAGCAACTTTGTTATTCGAATTAGTCTAGTACATTTAAAATCTCAAATCTGGTAAATGCAAACAAATACAAAGCAATATTTAACTAACAACCATCAACAAAAAATAATAGGAGATTGACTATTTGATCGAAGATAAAATTAAACAATTCACTCCACAACATACAACAGCAACAAATTTCACATCCATGAATGCAATGGTATAATGCTTACTTCACAAGATAGAGCACTGTTGGTTTACTCTTCTCTTCCAACATTACGAAAATGTCATTAACTAGTAATATTCATTTACATCCAAGCTTCAACGTTCTCCCTCGATTCGATGACATTCCTTCAAAACATAATGACATTACTAAAAGGACACCAACAGAGGATATGGTATTACAATACAAATAGGATTCGTCACCTTGGGAAATGTCGCATGTCGAAAAGGACATCAAAAATGGCATGTGTTAATCATTTTTTTCCAAAAATATTATCATCCTATGACAAGAACAAAAAAGGACAAAAGTATTAACCTCATTCTCAACAATCTTTTGATTCTGACTCAACGATGTGATGCATACGTGTAGTCACAATCAGATGCTCTCAAGTTAACCCTCACTTGTGAGATGCTATTGGTATTACACAAAACCCACACGTTAACGATCCTTCATACATTATCAGATTAGTTCAGCTGAAATGTGCATGGCTAATTGATATCATGTTGAGTCCTTATGTATAATACTGGGGCTCCAATATATGGTAATGTGTACAACTTCAGTTATAGATGTTCAAAGACAAGAACATATGATGTAATTTTCAAATTATCACATGAGATGAGTGTATTTCTATCATAACTAAATAATTCTTCTTTCAGTTATTATTGCTTGTCCTTATAATTTATGAGATTTTTTGTTTTCTTGAGGTAATTTGCATCTCTTAATTGTGGAGCAAATGTTGATAAAGTTCTTCATTTTAGTCTTTAATTATAGTGTAATGCTTGATTTTGATCATATTCATAATACAATCCCAATATAATCAATGTGTTTAGAAAGCAAAATTTTAATATACTTGAGATTTGAGACTTTATTACATCATTTTTCATCATAGAAGCATTTTTTATTATGGAGGCAAGGTCCAAGACCATAGTCCTAACTAGCATGTTAAATCCTTCAATATCTGCTATAGCCTCTTGGAAAATGCAAATGTGAAAAAGTAAGCATCCTCAGCCATCTCGTCACACCGTGGACATCTAGCTAGCATTATCAGATGGTCAGCATTTTGATAAAATTGATTTCAGGCTGTATACAAATAACCAAATTGAACCAAACAAAAAAAGGTTTCTTTGGTAGCAGCTCCATTTACCTATTAGCTATTTTTCAAAAACTGAACTTTTGATTCCATTACAAGTTTTCTGGAAGGAAAAAAATGCAATAAACTGAACAGAACCAATTTTCCTTCTGCCATATGTATGTATATTTATTATATGCATGGACAAGTGTATAAATGTTGAGGTAATAGGTAATTAAATAGTAGTGTATAAAAGTAATGACTGGGCTACATCAGTATATCATAATGTAGACTATATAGGCCTTAAACCCTAAAACATGTTAAATTAGTGAACTATAGCCAACCTCATTCCTCCCTCCAATAGTAAATCACTTATTTTGGACTAAAACAGATTATAGACAAAAGAGAGGACCAAATAAACAGACATTTTTTTAGAAGGGGTCTTCACCTAAGTGCACCCCAAGGAATGTCCCTTGTTAGGCCCTACTAATGAAGAATGCAAAGGGCGTCTTTGGGGAAAATATAAGAGGATTTAAAACTTTCTATGATTGCTTCAACGGAAAGTAGGGATACACCCAGATGCTAATATATTCGAATCCATCCATGATCGTAATTGTTTTAAAGAAGATATGAATATCAATTTTGCAACATTGGCGGCTACGGATATTAAAATTCAAATTTTCCCATATATGTGTATCAAATTTTAGATTTTAGCAGATGCGTATACGGCTATAGATATCCATTTCCTTAAGAACCTTTTTTATATAATATATGTATCATAAATGTTTTAAATAAGAGGGTATATATATATATATATATATCTTAGGGTTTCCCGAAACCCTCCCTCCCAACCTTGTGCACTTTCTATCTCCCTCTTGCAACTCAAAATCTCAACCTCCATCTCCACGTTCCTTTCCCATAAAACAATAAGCTAACTATATTTATTTTTATTATCTAGTTATCTTTTAATTTAATTATTAAAGTTTCTATATACCTTATGATTTGTTTAGTACGTAGAGTTTTTTAATTTTTTAATAATTTAGAGAGATATAATATTTGTAGAATAATCTATTTCTGTATCCACATAAATCCATATATAGATTATGTTTGTCTTTATATTCGTAAAAATATGATTCTTTAATTTTCACATCCTTATTATATCTATTTTTGCATCTACATTCATTTTACAAAACAGATTATGAATACAGCATCACCTATTGGCCTATACACATCAGTAACTGACCACTTGCATCCCTATTAGAAAGGATGAAATCCTAGGAGAGGAAGTTTGAAGAAAGGTTGCCCTAGCATCTGATATCTTGATCAGATGAAATGATGGATCTTGGAGGAAGCTAGAAGAGAGAGATCAAAAAGGAAACTCTAACCAAAGATGGAAGAAAACTCTGGGGACCTCAAGGGGAGAAATAATCGTCCAATTCTTATTTTTGCAAAAACAAAGTCACCCCACCTATTGGATGGAAGATTCCTTCATTGGAGTATCTTTTCCACTCATCCCCTTCTTGATTGCAATGTGACTAGCACTTTTTGAGATGGCGTGACAAACTACGTGAGCCTCTCAATGAAGCTAACAGAAATCTCATCTAATTCATTTCCATTTCCTATGACTTGCATTGTAGACTCACCATGCAAAAGGGCTCTACAAGGTTGCTCGACTCTCTCTCCCTTGTCTCTTTTTTGGCTCTAAAATTTTATCATAGGAAGGTGATCCTCGTTTTGCTCAGCTTCACTTCATAGGAGAAATAGACATTTTTCAATTAATCCCTCATGAAGCTATCACAATGCACCACTATTGATTGGAGACCCTTATTTTCCAATAAAAAAAGGACGGTTATCTTGTTATACATTTTTGAGCTACTTTCTACTTCATTTGGTGCATCCTAATGAAAGTTGAAGGTCAAAAACCTACATATTAGAGTCAACAAGAGAGCAAGGTGGGAAGGCATAACCAAGACTAAGCTAATTAAAAAGCATCCAAAATAACCAGTTACTTGCTTAAGCCAGTTTGGTTCCAGTACACTTATAATAATAAATATCTTGTTTGGTTCAAGAATTGGTGAAAGGACTGAGCCATGCTAGTCCTGCACAGCCGTAAAATTAACTTCCTAGACAATTCCTGCCAGGAAACCACACGAGAACTTCAACCATCACTGAGCATAAATCAGCCAGTAAGACTTGACCTTACCATGCATTGCCCTATCCGCCACAAGTTCCCAGTAAGATAGCCTTGAAAAGCTACTACAAATTGAAAGTGCCCAATATCTATCAAGCCAATTTCAACGCATCTTTCTGGTCAAGATTTTAAATATCGATATCGATGTCGTATCGACAAATCGAAAAATGAATATGTCAAGGATATATAGCAGATATCGGTAAATTTTGGAGAAATCACTCAGAAAGATCCAAATTATCCTAAAATGTTACAAATTTGATGAAAATTAACATTTTAATAACTAGTGCATCATGATAAAATGCCTACAAAACGAAAATCATAAATTTTAAATGAAAACATAATAGAAATGCATTAGTCACATATCAATAAAATCATATATTGAAAAAAAAAATATACATAATATGATAATAATTGAAAAATATTCATAGTAATGCTACTCACCAAAATAAGTGAAATATCAATAGTGTCAGAATAACAGTTGACCACATCAAGCACGAAAGCACCAGTCAATTCATCAAATTAATACCAGGTTGAGCTTCGACCTGACTTGATACATCTCCGATTATCTTCCTCTATTCGTAGCAATCTAACATATTCACAATATGACTCTCACACCATGTAGTTATATTCACAATATGTATCATTGATGGTCTTCATCACTGAAATACAGAAGTATTCCAAGATATGAACATCGATTGCGACTGTCGAACAAGCTACTACTTCTATTTCTAAATCTATCTTAAATAGACTCGTCTCAATGTCCTCTTGAATCTGTGGACCTGGTAGAACCACCTCGTTTCAATGTAAAACATCACGATTCACAAGGTTCACACTCTCTTATCGATGAATTTCATGGTGGTCGAGGAAGTGGTGCAACAGAGTATGAATGTTGATAAGAAAATGGTTAAGGACCTTGAAATATAAAATGCTCAAGGAATATCCCATATCCATAACTTGTAGATGTAGGATCACTTTGGATACTATCACTTTCGTGGCAACCATCATACCCATAGGAGGAACTATAATAAGATAGAGGGTGAGTATAGCTTGGGAAGTAATTAAATGAGCTTTGTGCCTCATCTTGGAGTTGGTATTGAGGGCTGATGTAATGAAATTCGTAGCCACCATAGTAATTTGATGATGATTATCCTGGGTCACCTCTAAGATTGATTTCACCGGCAAATTAAGAGATCCCACCGATAAACTTAAATCATCGATGGACATCATAAAATGGCATAAGACATACCCATACCATGTTCCTGCATCATAGTCACAATGTAGACTTGGCACGGGATCTTCACGTATATTTGTATATCTTTGTGTGTATTCATATTAGACATCCTCTCAAGTCTCTACTAGAACCTTGATGATGATAACACTCATCTCCTTCACCATTACTTTCCGCATGTGGCTCGTCAATCAACACTGCATCATCATCATTTTGTATTCCTCTTCAAGGTGGCGAATCATCGATTAATTCATCGATTAATATTTTATGACTTTATAATTTAGTCCGTCGACAAATCATGTATCCATGTGAGTCGCACAGGGTGGTGGAGAAGAAAAGAAATGGAAAGAATGCGTGTCCATGTAAGCTACACAAGCAGACAAATATATGCGATCGACATCTCCCATATCGATCACATATCACCAATTTAAGAAAAAAAACTCAACTGCAGTCCTTCAATATTGGCGATATGGAGATATCACGAAAAAAAGAGATGGCATGTGATATCGATATGAAGATACCCGTCGATAACGATATATCGACGATATATGTCAAACCTTGCTTCTTGGTGTTTCTGACCTTACTTTAAAAAAGAGGAAAAAAAATCAAAACCTCCTCCTTCAAAGCATCCAGCTTAATAGCATGTTACCGATAACCCCCTAAGCCAAAATGGGTGTTGCATCTCCATGAAGTAATAGTTTGACAATGTATCTTGAATGTGGAATAGAGACCAACCTAAGAAGAATTTCCTTGGCATGGGGGCTAGAGATGCTACTTTTTGTTTAAAAGATAAAACATGTGCTAGCAAAATTGCTAGTCAAACAACCTCGTTAACCTAAAAGAAAGTTCTAGAATAACACAGACATTACTTAAAGATGCCCACATTTCACATAAAGTTGTGGTATAGTGTACCAAACTCCCCACATAGGACCTCACTCCCCTCAAGAGAGTAGCATGCCTTTGCAACATGATCAACCAAAGAAAAGCAAATGCCCAACCTTCTCCTACTTCTATAATGCATTGGTTAAGGAATCACATTCCCAGAAGAGAAACTCCTACAACAAGATTCTTCCAAAGGGAAGTCCATCCATGTCTCCTTTGCAAATTAACAACCAAAGTAGAAATAACCACAACCCTTGGGAAGCATGTGACAAAAATCATGAAGAAGATTCGTACGCAAAGAAAACCCTCCTCCTAATGCACAGTTGCCAGAGATGTTTTCTGGATGATGTTTCTTTAAATTTACTAACAATTGTGATGGTTGCCATAATGAGCAATCATCTTACCATCCTACGAAAACAAGCACCATAATATAGGTGAGCAGAATGAGCAAACCAGAGCATCATCACTTACACAGAGACAATAACCTTGGAAGCGCCAAACTCAGCATAGGCAGACCCCGAAGAGGAAGTTGTTGCCCCAGATCTCAGAACTGCAGAGCAGCAAATACAAAATTTATGAAAATATTAGTCTACAATCAGTAGAAACAGCATGAGACGCTATGCACTTGGATTCTCACAAACAGAACCGAATTACATGTAGATAAGGAATACATGTATGATAGTAATAATAAAGGAGGAAACATGAAAGATTGAACCAAAGTGGGTCTTAAACCAAGTGGACCGCTCTTTTTTTTTTCTAATCAGACTATCTTTCCCTCTATATGTTTTAAAAATATATATATGAAACTAAACTTTTTTTATTATTTCTACAACAAATCAGATAAACGAACATGAGAAGCTCACTCAACCTTTCCAACAAAAGAAAAATTCTCTGAAGGAAGGAAAACAGAGGAGTTTTGCAGAGAGAGTGAGAGAGAGAATGCGAGTCGTACAGGTAGGTCTGCATCGGTGAAACTCACGACCATCAGCACAAGTCCAATCATAGTCATCCTCCCTGTAAAGGTGGCGATGCCTCTGACACGTCTGCTGCTGTCTCAAAGGATATGTTATTGTCGTCGTAGCCACCATCGCCCCCTCTAAAACAATAAAAATATGCGGATCGACTATGGAAGGGAGAGAGAGAGAGAGAAAGAGAAGTGGCAAGACGGTCCTCACGTGAGAGAGAAGATAAACAGAAAGGAGCGCTGCCGGCGATCAATCAACCAGGGGTTTGTGGAGGGACAGAGTTATTTTAACGTGACCACCTGTAATATGATTGTTAATTTGTTACTGGTGTAAGGTAGCATTTCATACTGATATGCGAGATTAGGGATGCAAATGGAACGGGTTTGGTTATACTCATATCCTACCCGTTTACCTACCAGCTAGGAAAACTCAAACCCACACCCCTAACCATACCGATCTACTCATCAGATGCCCATTTCAAAATGGATCTTACGATTAAATCATGCCCACAATGATAGAGTACATGGTTAGTACAGTTTCGAATTAGTTGATTTCTAGTATGATTGCTTGCTTATTACTTATTACTAACAGTAACTGGAAGTGGTGATCAAGGAACTGCGCCTAAGCATGACCTTGTCCAAGCACTTATCTCTAAAAGAAACCGTAGAAGTTCAAGCAGCAAGCCCATTCCCAAGACACAGAAAGGCAAGAATCAACCCAGCAATGATCAAAATTCCACAAATAGGGAACTGAGTAGGAACAAAGAGAAACGAAAAGGCATTCTATAAGCTTTTTTTTTAACGCATATTTCAAGATGCTATACAACAGTTCCTCAAAAAAAAAAGATGCTATACAACAGTTCAAATGCAGAGCACCTTGATCACCAATGGTACTAATGGACCATTCGCACGAATACGAAATGGTTTACTTTAACGCACAGATGGTACAAACAAAACCTTTAAGACTATCAAGCAGAAAAAGGTGGGTGGACGGACATACCTGGAAGCGGCGCCGCAGGCAAGCGTGGCCGAAGGCTAGGTTGGTTGGCCGGAGGAGAGTGAGGATGGCTGGCCGGAGGCAAGCGAGCAAGGTCGAAGGTAGGAGAAGGCAGAGCCAAGCGAGGTCGCGAGGGTGCGTGCAGCGTGGTGGTGGCCTTACGAGGGTCGCCGGTCGGAGCGAGGTCGCGAAGGTGCGAGCGATCGATCGCACACCACAGGCCAAGGCAGCCGGGTGACTACTTGCAGAGACGCGCGCAGCGCTATAGTGACGGGGGCGCGCCAATGCCGGAGAAGAAGGTGAGTAGAGGTGAGGCGGGGGGCGCCGTCGCACGGTGTGGGAGGGGGGCTCAGCAGGAATGGGACTCCGTCGGGTAGGGTTTATATACATATATAATAAATATAAAATATCATGTGATGCTCACGCCACCCATATCCATCTGTCCGGGAGAAGAGGAAGGGTAATGGTTCAATGAGATCTAGTTTGGAAAGGGGATAACATGTAAAAATAGAGGTTAATCTTATTTATTTGATAAAAAAAATATTTTAACTCATGGATTTAACTGAAGATAAATTATTTTAGGATTGATGTATGATAAGTTATTTTTGTTGGTTATTACATAAAATTTATTCTTTTATCTAAACTAGTCCTAAGTTATTCATGTGAGGTCCACTTAGGGGGAGTTCATTTATTTTTTGTAGGGGAGAGATGTGAATTTTGACTTGGAAAATGATCTAGGAAAATCATTTCTCAAAGAAGAATTATGTGCTCTCTCTCTCTCTCATCTACCATGCGAAGCCCACTAGCAGGAATAACTCCCTTGTTTCTGGTAGGGGAGAGGCATGAATTTTGACTTGAGAAATGGCTTAGGAAAATCATTTCTCGAAGAAGAATTATGTGCTCTTTCTCTCTCGTCTACTCAGAGGATATATTGTCATCCTTGCCGTGGCACACCATCGCCTCCTCTAAAATGGTAAAAGTATGTGAATCAACTATGGAAGGGGTATTTGTTTGGGGTTGAAACTTAATGGGAGAAGCCATGTTTTTTGTGAGATAAATGCTGTGAGTTGACATTTTTGCCCTTAAATGCATTTGCATTGAGAGGAACCATTAGATTCTTTAAATCTTCTTTCAGATGGTTCAAATCTTATCATCTCGTCTACCCCCTTCCCTCCTCCTCCTCCACTAACCTACTGCAACTTCACAACAACACCAAGAAACCCACTCGTTCCCCTCCACAGCAACTCCTTCACCTTCCAGCTTGGAGCTTGACCTCCTCCAAACCATGGTTATCCTATTGCCAAGCTCCTCCCCCGTCCTCGACCCCATCTCATGCCCCTTCGATGCGAGGTTCTCATCCATCCTCTCCACCTCATGGCCATTGTAATGACCCGATTCCCGAGTCCCTACGAGACACGAGAACCGGACCGACTCGACTAATCCCAAGACCTAGTCGTCCAACGAGGAAGTAACCAAAAGAGCAGTAAAATAAACCACATTCAGCATGAATATAACTAACAGTAAGAAAATACAGCAGTAAGAAAAGAAATCACAACAGTAGAACAACATTCGTAACATAATATGAACTGCAGGTAAAGAAAGGTACAGCGGAAATAAGAACTACTCACTACAGTGAAACAAAAAGAGGTACAAGAGAACAGTGGTAACTCTACTAGACCCTACTCGGCCCAGCGTCCTCTGCAGCCACTGACCCTAGCTGCTCCACACCTGGTCCTGAAAGGTAACGAGTGTAACACGTCAGCAAAACGCTGAGTAGAGTGGCAACTAAAACTAAAGAAAACAGTAGGGTGTACAGTAGCTGTTATGTTCTGTTACTTTCTTTATTTACGTCTTTCAATTTTCTCACGATTTCATTTATTTCTCAGATCCTTTACTTGATCTCGAATGTTCCTCGTGGGAACGATCTTGATTACAGTCTTTTCCAAGAAGTAGAAGTAGCACGTGGTGCTCTCCTGGCCGGGAGAGTCCCCCGCGGTGATCCTACTCTCAGTCAACCACCCCAAGGTCACGGACAGACGTAACGGTGACTACGGCACGCGCGATAAACGCACAGGTAGCTAACCCGCACTGGCACGCGGTCAGTCGTTTCCGTTAACGGGTGCGCCCAAAGCACAGCACGGAACCAGTCCAGGGCAGAGCACTCTCAGTAACAGGGGTCCGACCCCTCCACAGTAACCAAACAGGGGCCTTGCCCCTCCACAGTCCGCGCACCCTCGCCTGACTACCCTGGTTTGCCCCAGTGGGCCTAACAAGTCGGTGTAGGAGGCTAGCAGAACCCCGGGGCCCGTGAGGTAGCTAGTGCCCTCCCTACACTAGTAGCTCTCCTCGGTACTACGTACACGAGGGCCAGCAAGTCGGTACAAAGCGGCCAGTCCTAACCCCCGGTCCCTGGGGTGGCTGGTCCCACTCTGCACTAAACAGGTACAGGTACTTCCCTTGGTACTACGTACCCAAGAGACAGCACACAACTACATCTTTCTTTCTCAGTTCCATTCCTTTCTCTTTCCAGGAGTTCCACTCCTAATTCCCCGTAGGGTTCCAGCTCAGAACATTTAGGTTTCACTTTCCAGTTTCATGTTCTTACAATCCATGTTCTCAATCACGTTTATTTATTCATAACAGGCAGCTGTTAATTCAAATTACAGGCAGCTTTTTATCCTTTTCCATTTTTTCAAGACTGCAGTATTCATATATTCCACTAGTTTTCCCGTCCTAGGATTCATGCCGTATCCTAGGATCTATCATACAATCTAGTTTTCCTGCCCTAGGATTCATGCAACACCTAGGATCTATCATCCAATCTATTTCCCATTCCTAGGATTCATGCAATGTCCTAGGTTCTATTTATGGTTCCATAATTTAACAGATTATACTTAAAAGCCACTCTACTGGTTACAACAGGCGAACTGGGGACGTGGTCGGGAATCCCGCGTGCCTCCGCAACCCCCGGGACTACAACGGAACGGGGTCCTATCACAAGAATCAAACACAAGGAGTGTCTCAAAACAGTGTATAGCTACTGTAGACTGGTAGAGGATTTAATTCCGAAAAGGACGCAACTCGAAACGCGGAAAACGAAACCCGAACGGGCCCTAAACGGGTCGAAAACGACGAAACAGTGCAAAATCAAACGTCTGGAACTTCTTCCAGACGTCTTAAAAAGTGGATCAGGAATTACCTTGCTCTGCGTGGGCTCTCAGACGTCCAGAAGCCTGCGGGGGCGTCTGGCCTAGTTCCCAGACGTCCGATGGTCACCCCGGACGTCTGGATGTCGCTCCCGTCGTCTGGTACTACAGCCAGACGTCTGATTCGCGTTGGATGGCGAATCACCGAACCTGCGCGTACCCATCTCTCTCTGTTATGAACGCGTGCCCTGGACGTATTTTAAGACGTCTGGGAAGTGGGCCAGACGTCAGACCAGACGTTTGGAATCACTTCCAGACGTCGTATCAGACGTTTGGGATAGTTTCCAGACGTCTGGAAATCAGTTATTTTCGACACGTGCGGGTCGTCTGCGCGCCTGAGCGCGCAAACCGCATATTCGCTCCTGCGGCTGCAGATTCTCGCCGCTGCCGTCTCCCTCTCTCCTCCTCGCGCGGCCTTAAAAGGCCACGCGCTCTCTCCCGTCGCCTCCACCCCTTTCCTCTTCTCCTTCCAGTGTGCGAGAGCGGGCGCGGGGTTGCTGCAGCGGCGACGGCCGCAGTGAGTGCGGAGGGGGTGCTGCGTGAGAGAGCGGCGCTCAGCCGTGAGGGCGAGCTCGCCGAGGCTGCCAGGGCCGGCTGGCAGGGAGCGCAGCGGGCGCAGAACGACGCGGGAGGCCTGCTGCGGCTCGAGCAGCAGGCGCACGAGGTGCGACGTGGGCGGCGTCGCGAGCGGAGGGCGAGTCGCGCCCTGGTTCTGGAAAAATTTCCAGAATCAGACGTCTGTGCTGATAGCCAGACGGCGAGGTCCACGTCTGGAAGACTGTCCAGACGTCTGAAAGGTGAGTTTTCCGTCTTCTTCTTCCTTCTTGTCGACTGACCATACTGAGGGAGGGAGATGGGTGTGCGTAGGCTCAGTGATTCGCCATCCAACGCGAATCAGACGTCTGGCTGTAGTACCAGACGGCGGGAGTGACCTCCAGACGTCTGGGGTAACCATCGGACGATTGGGAACTAGGCCAGACGTCCCCGCAGGCTTATGGACATCTGAGAAGCCACGTAGAACAAGGTAATTCTCTGATACACTTTTTAAGACGTCTGGAAGAAGTTCCAGACGTCTGATTTTGCACAGTGTCGTCATTTTCGACCCGTTGAGGGCCCGTTCGGGTTCTGTTTTCCACGTTTCGAGTTGCGTTCTTTCCGGAATTAAATCCTCTACCCGTCTACAGTAGCTATACACTGTTTTGAGACACTCCTTGTGTTTGATCCTTGTGATAGGACCTCGTTCCGTTGCAGTCTTGGGGGTCGCGGAGGCACGCGAGATTCCCGATCACGCCCCCATTACTCCCGTCGTACCTGATAGAGTGGCTTTAAGTATAATCGGTTAAATTATGAAACCATAAATAGAACCTAGGACATTGCATGAATCCTAGGAATGAGAAATAGATTGAATGGTAGATTCCTAGGATGTTGCATGAATCCTAGGGTCGGAAAACTAGATTGTATGATAGATCCTAGGATATGGCATGAATCCTAGGGTCGGAAAACTAGATTGTAAGATAGATCCTAGGATATGGCATGAATCCTAGGATGGGAAAACTAGTGGAATGTATGAATACTGCAGTCTTGGAAAATGTGGAAAGGAAATGCTAGCTGCCTATGAATTGAATTAACAGCTGCCTGTTATGAATAAATAAACGTGATTGAGAATATGGATTGTAAGAACGTGAAACTGGAAAGTGAAACCTAGATGTTCTGAGTTAAAGAGCTGGAACCCTACGGGGAATTAGGAGTAGAACTCCTGGAAAGCGAATGGGATAGAATTGGGGAAGTGAGCTGGCCCTTGAGTACGGAGTACCAAGGAGAGCGACTGTCCCCCTGTTTAGTGCAGAGCGGAGCTAGCTGCCCCAGGGACCCGGGGTTAGGACTGGCCACTCTGTACCGACTTGCTGGCCCTCGTGTACGTAGTACCGAGGAGAGCTACTAGTGTAGGGAGGTACTAGCTACCCCACGGGCCCCGGGGTTCTGCTAGCCTCCCACACCAACTTGTTAGGCCCACTGGGGCGAACCAGGGTAGTCAGGCGAGGGTGCGCGGACTGTGGAGGGGCAAGGCCCCTGTTTGGTTACTGTGGAGGGGTTGGACCCCTGTTACTGAGAGGGCTCTGCCCTGTACTGGTTCCGTGCTGTGCTTTGGGCGCACCCGTTAACGGAAACGACTGACCGCGTGCCAGTGCGGGTTAGCTACCCGTGCGTTCACCGCGCGTGCCGTAGTCACGTTACGTCTGTTAGTGACCTTGGGGTGGTTGACTGAGAGTAGGATCACCACGGGGGACTCTCCCGGCCAGGAGAGCACCACGTGCTACTTCTACTGTTCGGAAAAGACTGCAATCAAGATCGTTCCCACGAGGAACATTCGAGATCAAGTGAAAGATCTGAGAAATAGATAAATCATGAGATAATTGAAAGACTTAAATAAAGAAAGTAACAGAACTTAACAACTACTGTACACTCTACTGTTTCTTTAGTTTTAGTTGCCACTCTACTCAACGTTTTGCTGACGTATTACACTCGTTACCATTCAGGACCAGGTGTTGAGCAGCCAGGGTCAGCGGCTGCAGAGGACGCTGGGCCGAGTAGGGTCCAGTAGAGTTACCACTGTTTCTTGTACCTCTTTTTGTTCCGTTATAGTGAGTAGTTCTTGTTTCCGCTGTACTTTTCTTTACCTGCAGTTCATATTTAGTTATGAATGTTGTTCTACTGTTGTGGTGGTATATACTGTAGTAGTTTCTTTCCTTGCTGCTGTATTTTCTTACTGTTAGTTATATTCATGTTGAATGTGGTTTATTTTACTGTTCTTTTGGTTACTTCCTCGTTGGACGACTAGGTCTTGGGATTAGTTGAGTCAGTCCGATTCTCGTGTCTCGTAGGGGCTCGGGAACCGGGTCGTTACACACTCTCTCTCTCTCTCTCAGTACGGTCAGTCGAAAGGAAGGAAGAAAGACTGAAAAACTCACCTTTCAGGCGTCTAGATAGTCTTCCAGACGTCTCCCCCGCCGTCTGGCTATAAGCCCAGACGTTTGATTCTGGAAAAGTTTCCAGAACCAGGGCGCGACTCGCCCTCCGCGCCGTGCCTCGTGCACCTACTGCTCGAGCTGCAGTAGTCCCCCCCCCCGCGTCGCTCCGCGCTCGCTGCGCCCCTCGCCGGCCGGCCCTAGCAGCCCCGGCGAGCTCGCCCTCACGGCCGAGCGCCTCTCCCACGTGCAGCACCTCCTCCCACGCTCATCGCGGCTGTCGCTGCCGCTGCACCCTCGCGCTTGCTCTCGCGCACTGGTTGGAAGGAGAAGAGGAAGGAGACGGAGGTGACGGGAGTGAGGGAGAGGGAGTGGCCTTTTAAGGCCGCGCGAGGAGGAGAGAGAGAGCGCGACAGAGGGTGCAGGAGGGAGAGGGAAAAAGAGAGAGGGAATTTCCGCAGGTCTGCGCGCTCAGGCGCGTAGACGAAGTAATCGTGCCAAAATAACCGATTTCCAGACATCTGGAAATGATCCCAGACGTTTGGTCCGACGTCTGGAGGTGATTCCAGACGTCGTGCCAAAATAACTGATTTCCAGACGTCTGGAGATGATCCCAGACGTCTAGTCCGACGTCTGGAGGTGATTCCAGACGTCTGGTCCGACGTCTGGGCCACCTCCCAGACGTCTTAAAAGACGTCTGGAGCGCGCGTTCATAACAGCCATCCACTCGATCTCTTCCTCGATCAAACCTACTTAGAGGAAAAATATGGGTGATTTCCTCTCTAATGGATCTTTGTCACGAGGAAATGATCTTCAAAGATGCCAATGTGGATTAAGTGCAGCTATGTACACTTCATTTAAGGAAGGTAGTAAAGGGAAAAAATTCTATCATTGCCCGGATTGCTATCGGTTCATGATAGCAATCCTCACTATTTCAAAAAAAAAAAATTCTATCATTGCCCAAGATGGATTGTATCAACCCATTGTAAATCGCTAGCTTACACTGATTTTTAACGCTTAAAATTTACTAAAAGTATTTAGGATTTCCTATTTTTGTTTTAGGAAGATAATTCATGCAAGTTCTTTGAATGGGTTAATAATCACAAGCAGCTTACCGATGAGAGAAGTGTGCAAGAGGGTGAGGATAAATTAATTAGAATGTCGATTTCTTTGGAAAAGGAACTGTACGAGATTCAATGACAAGGGGAAAATGTTTAAGTAGTGCAACTGATGTTAATGAAGGAATTGCAATGCATGAAACATTATGCCATCTGTGGTGTTGTAATTGCCTTATTCTCTGTTATGCAAGTGGCATTTAATGTGTGGTAAACTTAAGGAGTTGGATGATTGATATGGTATGATTTTTTATTAAACAAAATCTTATAAATATGAATGGTATGTTTGTATGTCTTGTCCCTACTTTTATTAATCCTCCTGTGAGGTTGGCATTAGTTTTGATATGTGCATCTTCTACTCGTGTGAGTTTGGCATCAATTTTCCTTTGGGCCTTTACAGCTATTTGATTCCTTTACACAGCACTTATAGCATGTATGTAAAGTGTCATAGAATTTTTGCATAATTCCAAATACTTATACAAGGGAGGCAACTTGTTACCACAATTGCATGGGACAACACTTGTATAAAAGGAATAACACTATATAGGAAATTGAGAGAGAAGATGGAGAAGTGGAAAACAAACAATTTATTAAGAAGGAACACCATTAGGCCACTTGATATCTTGTACAAACAATTCCATGTGAGGAAGTCTCAAATTGTAACTGAGAATACACAAGAAAGAGAAATGATGGTAAAATGCTTCAAATACTTCATATTTACATTTGTAACTTCTAAATGAGCTGAATGTAGCATCTCAGGCCATAGATAACTAAATAACATTGGTGGGAGTTAAATATGAAATGAGTCCATTTAGCAACCAACAAGATCCTTTCTACACAAGTATTTCCCTTCCCCTAAACTTGATACCTCCAAATAGTAGTGAAGACAACCTCCAAAGCCATAGCAAGGATGGCTGCCCATCTCAAATCTCACTTACCTTCCTTCAATCTGAAAGTAAAATAATTGTAGCAGCCATCTCAAATCTCACCTTCATTTCTTCAATCTAAAAGTAAACAATTTGTAGCAGCCATCAATTAATATCACTTGCCTTCCTTCGAACAGAAAGGAAAAAAATTTGTAGCAACCATCCTTTAATCCCAGCTACCTTCTTTCAATCTGATTATATATTTTATATATTTTTTGGAAGATACACATACTTACTCTAATTACAAGTTGCATGCCCACCTATAGCAAGAATATTGGATGCATAATAATATCTTTTAGGAAGGATTATCATACCTAAAATAAGCCAAATTCAGTAGATTTCAGAAATAACATCGTCGTGCCTTAAATTCAAAATTCATGAATAAGATAACAAGGGCATGTACTACTTATGCTTTCATTGATTTTTCGCTACAAAGATTTGAGAACTGGAATATATGGCCTTATTCAATTAATGTCCAATGTCAGAATGAGAACATTAATAACAGTTAAAAAATATGTTCCCACACACCAGGTGATTCTCCTTAGCTTGTGATGGATTGTTAGTTTATTAATGGAAAATCACATGAGCCTACACAAGGTGATAGTAATGTCAATACAATAATATAAATGGCCCATTATATAAATGAAGATGATAAATTATTAAGGTTGCTTGTTGATATGAATCTTCAAGCAAGCCTGTCGATTATAAAATATCAGAGTTCTAAGTCTCCATTTCATACAATGATAGTATATTTTATTGAGTCATTCCATCAAATGATCTATAAGCCATAGCAAGGATGGCTGCCCATCTCAAATCTCACTTACCTTCCTTCAATCTGAAAGTAAAATAATTGTAGCAGCCATCTCAAATCTCACCTTCATTTCTTCAATCTAAAAGTAAACAATTTGTAGCAGCCATCAATTAATATCACTTGCCTTCCTTCGAACAGAAAGGAAAAAAATTTGTAGCAACCATCCTTTAATCCCAGCTACCTTCTTTCAATCTGATTATATATTTTATATATTTTTTGGAAGATACACATACTTACTCTAATTACAAGTTGCATGCCCACCTATAGCAAGAATATTGGATGCATAATAATATCTTTTAGGAAGGATTATCATACCTAAAATAAGCCAAATTCAGTAGATTTCAGAAATAACATCGTCGTGCCTTAAATTCAAAATTCATGAATAAGATAACAAGGGCATGTACTACTTATGCTTTCATTGATTTTTCGCTACAAAGATTTGAGAACTGGAATATATGGCCTTATTCAATTAATGTCCAATGTCAGAATGAGAACATTAATAACAGTTAAAAAATATGTTCCCACACACCAGGTGATTCTCCTTAGCTTGTGATGGATTGTTAGTTTATTAATGGAAAATCACATGAGCCTACACAAGGTGATAGTAATGTCAATACAATAATATAAATGGCCCATTATATAAATGAAGATGATAAATTATTAAGGTTGCTTGTTGATATGAATCTTCAAGCAAGCTTGTCGATTATAAAATATCAGAGTTCTAAGTCTCCATTTCATACAATGATAGTATATTTTATTGAGTCATTCCATCAAATGATCTATACTAAATGGTCCAACTTCTCATATGTGCAGGGGTTGCCTACATCATGTGTGGCGAGTTAAACTATGCAAAAAGTTGATGCTGGGATTGATTAGGGATTCTCGAGACATCCAAACCAACATATGTGAACCAATTAGCATGGTCACATATATGAAGTAATCCCTCAAAGATAGGGAGTAATGGACATTCTCAACATCGCTTGCACACGAACACTGATCAGAAATGTATCTCTGCAAATAACACTTGTGGAGAGAAATTATGAAATGTATTGCATGAAGCAAAATGTAATGGAAGATAACATAAGCAAATGAGTTTACGAAATTTCATAAGATAATATTGTTAGCACAACAACTAAAATATCACTCCCTAAATTGTCCTCAAAGTACTTCAAGTACTAGATAGAGGTCCACATGCATTCATTACAAGGCACTACTTAATCGCTAAAGTTGTAATTCTCATAGTTATCCCTCCCCCCCACACCCCCCACCCCACTCAAAACATTTTTCATCACCCTGCCCCTTCAACTTCTTATTCTCCACATAGAGTCATTCCACTCTCTCAAAGTAATCATCAACTTACAAAGAGTTCCATGTCAGTTACTCCTAATTCTCAAACAAATTATTTTTAGCCTCATCGTACTTGTTTGAGATGAGTAGTCGGCCATTGTAGAGTCCATTGTCACTTTTAAGTTAATTGAATACTCAAAATAGTCACAACCTTGTAAATAAGGCTATATTTACAAGTGAGAAAGATCAAGAAAGAGAGGGATCAATTTGAAAAGGGAAAATCTAAGTGTGAGATCAGATTTGAGTGAGAGATCAATCTGAAACCCTAAAAGAGACATCTGCCTTCAAGGATCTCCGACGAGGGTAGATCAGAATGTAAGAGATCGATAGCTTTTACTAACCTGAGTCGACGAGCATGCAAAGCTCAATCAGGGGCAGAGACTTTGAGGACTGAGAATGTGAAAATGGGGTGGCCTTTAAGCTCAATAGGGAAGAAGTGTCAACTCCGTCAAGTGTCATTGCTTTGAGGTCAGGCATCGCTCTAAGGTTGGCATCGAGGATAAGAGTGGCGTCGCTCTGAGGTTGGCGTTGAGGATAAGATCTGAGGTCAAGTGGCATCACTCCAAGGTCTACGTCGAGGAAGAGAGTAGCGTCGATCTATGGTCGGGATAAGAGTGGCATCATTGGGGAGAAGCGGCGTTGCTAGGGAGCAACATTGCTGTAGGGTTAACGAAAAGGCAAGTGAAAGAAAGAGATAGATTTGCCCTCATGATTTCTTTTTTCTCTAAAGTCGTCTACCGGTGAAGCAAGGGACATCAGCAACTTATAAAATAACCTACAACAACATATGTTACATGTCAGTGTAAGTAGACCATTGATGTAAGGTAATTTTCCAATTTTCAACATGGATGCACTGATATCGACTACTGTGCTCTAGTATATGTATCGATGTAGCAGAGTCTACATCAATGCAAGATGCTCTGTCAAGAAATTAGATTCATTTCTTTTCATCTAATTCTAGGTTTCTTTTGGTTGAAGGTTACAGTATATAAATAGTTCTATGATGAAGCATAATTTATGAGAAATATCAACTCATTTATCTATCAATAACATATTAAATTATCTATCACATCTAAACCCACTTACTCCACTTTTCAAGAAAACAACAATAAAATATAACCTAACATTAAATATAAAATAAATAAACCACAACTCTCTCTCTATATATTTAAATAGCATCAATATATAACTCATAGTACATCAACTAATCTATGGCATCTATTATGCATTAACCCACTACCCACACCATAACCCCTACAACTTTTCCCATCCCCACTCCTACTCGGAGACATATGCTAATTAGACAACATTAGCATCAAATAGTTTCTTTCTCTGTTCTTTTCATTGCACAGACAACATTATTGTTTGTTTTACAAGATATTATTATGTATCCCTTATTTGATGAACCTTATCCTTGGATAGAGATATCTTGGGATGTGGGGAGAAAATCTTGAGATTAATTTATTCTAGGGGAGGGGGGCAAGATGAATTTATCTCTCCCTCTTATGAGATAACACCCTCACTTATTCCTTCAAATACCCTTATTTATCCCGTCTAAATACCAAAATCAACTTATCCCTTACTCATCGTTTAATTCCAACACTTACAAAAATTTATCTCTCAAATTTTATCCCATAAAACAAACACAACCTTAAATTCTCCCTTTTTAGATGTTTGGTGGGGAAGAACACCCGATGAAGTTAGTTGGTGGTGGTGACTGAGAACCAAGGAGAGGAGGGATAGAACATATTAAAAGAAACGGTTTTGGATCTCCATTTACCTCTATTAGGCATAAATTCTATGTAGAAGAGATTCCACCACCTATGACATTGTCCCATCTATACCAATTGTCTACCTTGTTTTCTTAAGCTAAATTACATGCTAACTTTTTCTAAGCCAAATCCAAGCTAACTAATCTATTCCCAACTCAACCCACTAATTAACACTCCATCCCCCTTTTTTTTTCATTGTAAGTCCTTTTTATTCAATTTATTCATTTTCCCCATTTTTGTTTACCATCGAAATTGTGTTGGTGTTTATATTTCTTTTGTAGCCATGTCTTGCATTTTAATTTTATGTTGTTCCCTTGTCTTAATTTCCATGATCTCAACAATTTGTTTTTTACAAAAATAGGTAATAAAATTTACATGTAATTTTTTTGCCTCTTATTTATTCGGTGCTTCTCTTGTGTAGGTGACCGTTAAATTTAGGTTTCTTAAATTGGAGTCCTTACACATGACTGGTGACACCTCCTTAATTCCTTAATAATATTTTCTCACAAAGACAACCATTTCAGGCTTGGGTTCCATCCGATAGGAAGGAATTGGACAAATTCCTAAGACTCTTGCTAATCAAACCATGAAAAGCATTTGGCTATCTTGGAATGGTATGACTTCTTTTACTGGATAAGTTGAGGTATTACATGTCTAGGAATGGTACAACATATCTAGGCTAATTCCAACATTTCTTCCTCTTCAGAAAACCCTAGTGTATGAGACATGGTTCAAGATCTAACTCTAGATTACTTAAATTTTGCAAATGCAAATATACCTGAGTTCTCCATTATAAAAGTTGTAATGGAAGGGATTGGGACATCAGGCTTCTATTGAAAAAAGATCTAATGATATATTGTAGGCAACAAGAATCAACTTCCTAGCTCTGAGTAAACATCATGGAATTCCATCCTCAAATGAGACCAAACCCAAGGGAATCTTGATTTCCCTCCCCACTCTTAGACTCCTGGGAGTGGATGTCGATCTGATAGAAAACGGTGATGAAGACATCAAGTCTTCCCTTGATTGCTTTTCCAAAACAACGACAGTAGTTGAGGATGATTCTTTCCTTGTTTAAATGCTTTAGTCATGTGTTGCTTGCTTTACCAGCACCATTTTCTTCTACTTAAGACATTCCTACAGAAGATGAAATGGAACATCTTGCCATTTAGGCCAGCATCCTAGGCAACTATTCTTCTATGATGATTATAAAGTACAAATTCTAAGGACTAGTTTACTTCCTAGGTTAACCCCCCAAAAAGGGGGTTAATCCAAGTTTACTTCTCAACTTTACCCCCATTTGCAAAACCCAAGTTTTGTGAAAACCCATGTTTTGACAATGCTAGGTTGCACTGATGTTAGGAAAACATAAGTTAACACCATCTCCCATCCCCACATCTCTGACATCTGACATGACCCCTCGCAATTGCCCCTCCCAGCCCCTAACCCCAAATCAACCTTCACCCTTGCCTAAATCGCCCTTGCCATGGATGGAAGCAAGCTTGATGCTTCACCTTGGCATGAATACTATCCATCTTGGCACCCTTTTCCTCCATCCCTACGTCTAATCCCTCAATCGTTGGTGGTGGACTACCTAATGGGGTCCCGACAAGTCCTGGATTTGTAGAGGAAGGGCCCACTGCGTAGAGGTAGTGGTTGTCCTTGCTCCCTTTATTAACCTTTTGATGCTACAAAGGTTTGTTTTCCTCTGCAAAGGTGCTCCATATCTTCTCTATTACTCCTCTATGAAGGTGGTCTGTATCCCCTGTTTGATGTGCCAATGCATACTTGCTAAATTTGCTTTTTGCATGATGAACTTTAGTATGAATAGCTCAATCATCCCTTGCTTTGGATCAACCATCATTTGGGTGAGTTGCATTGTTCTCCCTGTAATTACCTAACTATTCGTGGGTTTGGGGTAGTGCAGTTGCACTTCTTGTTAGGGTTTATGAGCTTCTTGACCTACATTTCTTCCCACTCTTCTGCTTGTTCTTTTAGCGAAATGTTTTGCAGTTAACACTTGGAATCATGTATTCCTCCTGAGAAGGTATGTGACTTCAATTACCCTAGTTTGTTGTGTCTAATTACTTTGGTCGTTCTTCACTTCATTAGTGCTTGTTATAATATGGAATTAATCTGGTCATATGTGCTTGATCACTGGTTGCTGTGATATATGCTTCCTTTGATATTTGCTTACTATGATATGATAATGGTAGCTCCACCATGGTCCCCTTGAGCAATATGGACCTTCCATCAATCAATCCAATTAGTTGAAACGGAAAACTAAAACATCTTGATCCTATTAGGAACATGGATAGTGATTTAGAAACACAATATTACATGCAAAAGTTCACCACCCTTTAAAAAGAAAATATCATCGGTGATATTCAGTTCAGAACTGAAACATTCAATTATCACTGGTGATATTTGGTTCAAAACTAAATATCATGGGTGATATTTGGTTTAAAATTGAAATATCACATGTTCAAGCCACACTATCACAAATGAAAAACATTTAAGAAAGCTTTACATGTTACTAACTAATCAAGGGTTTGACCTTTCACTGAGTCTAGATCACTTGTCTCCGACCTTTGTTCTCCCTCTACTTTTAAGTCACGTGTCTTTGACTACAAATTTTGTAGTGGCAACAACTGTTCCATCGAATTTGTTGACGACTTTTTTGTTATTAAGAATTGCCACACGAGTTGCCCTCTTCTATAGGAAATTCCTAAAAATGGTTTCTACCGTCTGCCGCCTCGGCCTTCTATCATCGCCCTTACTTCCTTTAGTCCATCCTCTGACATCTAGCATTAACAATTAGGGCATCCTCAAATGCCGACGGTCTAGAGAATCCTTCGTCACCTTGGCTTCCAGTTTAGTTTAAATTCCTCAAATAAATGTCCCACTTGTCTATTGGGTAAAAGCACTCATATAACTTTACCTAAAACTAGAACAAGAAATAGTGAGTCTTTGGATCTTATTTTCAATGATGTTTAGGGACCTACTCTAATTTCCTCTATCTATGGTTATCGTTATTTCTTACTATTCATGCATGATTATTCGAAATATGTCTAGTTTTATCCATTAAAAAAGAAATTTGATGTTTTCAGTACCTTTATTACATTCTAAAAAATGGTAGAATGATAATTCTCTCGCAAAATAAAATCCTTTCAATCTGATGGTGGTGGAGAATTTACAGCTCTCAAATCCCATTTTCTTCATACCCATGAACAAAATGGAGTTGCTGAAAGAAAAATTAGACATGTTGTTGATACAACTCTTACTCTACTTGCTTACTCCAATACCCTTAAGCATTTCTAGGAATTTGCTATGGAAACTACCATTTATCTCATTAATTGTCTACCAACACCACTTTTATCCCACAAATCCCCTTATGAATTACTACATGGCAACCCTCTTACATACCAGTTTCTTAGAGTCTTTGGTTGTGTAGCATATTCTTTGCTTCGCCTAGATAATTCATACAAATTCTCTTTTTGATCCACCAAAAGTATTTTCTTAGGCTATGCTTCCAACTGTAATTCTTTATGGAGGGGCTGAGATTTGCGGAATAAAAATAAGATGCAGAAATATAAAACAATTGCACAAAAATGCAATTTCATAAGCAGACAAGGATTTTTAGGTAGAAACCCAAACTCAGGTAAAAGCCACCACCTAAACCTCTTGGTTTAGGATTTCCTGATCGACCTAATCGATCAAATCCACTAACTGAACTACTTAAACGAGGGTAGTTCAACCTCTTACAACCACACTACTTTATACGCGAGGATAGTTGATGGTAACACCATCATTAACCATAACTTGCTTTAATTAGTCAGACCTACATAATCACCTGAAGACCATAATTCCATACAAATCCATTTTGAGAAGAAAACATTAAATCAGGGTTAATTATGTAGTTTTAACATCACATCATGAATGCAGAATAATCACGGGATTGAAGGTCAAATGAGCTTTAAAGTCCAATGAGTGGGTTCACACAGATAGAAACGGGTTTCACACATTTCAAGAATTGAATCAGAACATAAAACCCTAATTTCTGACTTGCTTGAACTGAAGAGGTTTTGGTTAGGATTAAATTTATCTAAACTTTCTTAAATTTATAGAAAAATATCCTAAGAGGTTTGATACCCTTGGTTTGACTAACTGAACCTATTTTGACCTTGAGCAAAATCGTAGACAGGATTTTGCCCTAATTTGGGCTCTGTGCAAATTTCCTAGTCAAATGTGATTAAAACTCAAATCCAACTTCACCATTAGATTTCTTGGGTCCAAATTAGGCTAAGGCCAAAATTTGGGCCCAATCAGAGTTCATCTTGACCTAGTTTGCATTTCAGTCCCCAAAATCTCTACTTCTCTCACTCATACCCTCAGCTTTCGAAATCCCTTGCAATAGGAGCCTACGTTTCCTATCTTCTTCATAGATTGGTCCTTGCTGCCATTAGAGGTCAACCGACCTCAACACCAACCTTTGACCGGGTTAAAACTCTATCAAATCGCCACCAAATCCCACCAAATTTGGTGGGATTGGTGTTCAGACGAAGAGGATCAATTCCACAAGATCTTGGACCCTAATTCATAGCATGGAGATTGAAAGAGTGATTCTCATTTCTGATAAGATTCGTAACATAAAATGTTGCGTCATTATAGTTCGTGTGTGGTAGAAAATCACTTTTCAAAATATTTATTACTCAAAATCTAACTACGAAAATAGTTAGGTTGTCTTCACAGAGAGGAATTAGCCTATTAAACTAAGGAGTGGTGCCTCATTTATTCGAAAATATAAATTGGTGTGCCTATTCATTAATGCAACTTATTTCCCACATAAATGCTCATTCCAAGCAATTGATCAAAAATATAGGTGTTTATATGCAAAATCACCACAAAATAATATTATGTTAAATAGTGATCTTGGTAATGATAATCAACATAAATATTAATTTCTAACAAAATATAGCTCGTTCACCATAATTAATATGACATGCTTTATATCATTCATGAGAGACATTCAACTGCAGGTAATTTTAATTAAGTCAGGCCATGCCAATTGTTACGAACGCGCGGCTTCAGACGTTTTTAAGACATCTGGGAGGTGTCCCAGACGTCTGACCAGACGTATGGAACCCCTTTCAGACGTCTGGGATTCAGTTATTTTCGGTACGCATGTTTCGTCTGCGCACCAGAGCGCGCAGACCTGCGAGCCTGAGTGCGCAGACCTGCGAGCATCTCTCTCTCTCTCTCTCTTTCCCTCTCCCTCCTGCGCCCTCTGTCCCGCTCTCTCTCTCCTCCTCGCGCGACCTTAAAAGGCCACGCCCTCCCCCTCACTCCCGTCACCTCTGCCCTTCCTCTTCTCCTTCCAGTCGGTGCGTGAGAGCGAGCACGAGTGAGCAGTGGCAGCGACAGCCGCGGTGAGCGTGGGAGGAGGTGCTGCGCGTGGGAAGAGGCGCTCGGCCATGAGGGCGAGCTCGTCGGGGCTGCTAGGGCCGGTCGGCGGGGGAAGCAGCGGACGCGGGGTGACGCGGGAGGCCTGCTGCAGCTTGAGCAGCAGGCGGACGAGTCGCGGCGCGGGCAAGCGTCGCGAGCGGAGGGCGAGTCGCACCCTGATTCTGGAATTTTCTCCAGAATCAGACGTCTGGGCTAACAACCAGACGGCGGTGAGGACGTCTGGAGGACTGTCCAGACGTCTGAAAGGTGAGTTATTCCGTCTTTCTTCCTCTTCTTCGACTGACCGTACTAAGAGAGAAAGGAAATGGGTACGCGCAGGTTTTGAGATTCGCATCCAACGCGAATCAGACGTCTGGCTGCAGTGCCAGACGACGGGAACGACTTCCAGACGTCCGGGGTGACCATCGGATGTCTGGGAACTAGGCCAGATGCCCCCGCAGGCTTCTGGACGTCTGAGAGACCACGCAGAGCGAAGGTAACCTCTAATCCACTTTTTAAGACGTCTGGAAGAGGTTCCAGACGTCTGATTTTACACTGTTTCGTCGTTTTCGACCCGTTTAGGGCCCATTCGGAGTCCGTTTTCCGCGTTTCGAGTTGCGTGCTTTTCAGAATTACATCCTCTACCCGTCTACAATAGTTGTATACTATTTTGAGAAACTTCTTGTGTTTGATCCTTGTGATAGGACCTCTTTCCGTTGCAGTCTCGAGGGTTGCTGAGGCACGCGGGATTCCCGACCACGCCCCTAGTACTCCTGTTGTAACCAGTAGAGTGGCTTTTAAGTTTATTAGTATAATCTGTTAATTATGGAACCATAAATAGAACCTAGGACATTGCATGAATCCTGGGAATGAGAAACTAGAATGAATGGTAGATCCTAGGGTGTTGCATGAATCCTAGGGCTGGAAAACTAGATTGTATGATAGATCCTAGGGTATGGCATGAATCTTAGGATGGGAAGAACTAGTGGAATGTATGAATAACTGCAGTCTTGAAAAATGTTGAAAGGAAATAATAGCTACCCATAAATTGGTTTAACAGCTGCCTGTTATGAATAAATGAGCATGTCTGGGAATATGGGATGTATGAATGTGAAACTGGGAAGGTGAAACTTGAATGTGGTGAGTTAAAAGAACTGGAACCCTACGGGGAATTAGGAGTGGAACTCCTGGAAAGAGAAGGGAATGGAACCGAGAAAGAAAGACGTGGTAGTGTGCTATCTCTTGGGTACGTAGTACCAAGGGAAGTACCTGTACCTGTTTAGTGCAGAGCGGAGCCAGCCGCCCTAAGGACCCAGGGTTAGGACTGGCCACTTTGTACCGACTTGCTGGCCCTCGTGTACGTAGTACCGAGGAGAGCTACTAGTGTAGGGAGGTACTAGCTACCCCACGGGCCCCGGGGTTCTGCTAGCCTCCTACACCGACTTGTTAGGCCCACTGGGCAAACCAGGGTAGTCAGGCGAGGGTGCGCGGACTGTGGAGGGGCAAGGCCCCTGTTTGGTTACTGTGGAGGGGTTGGACCCCTGTTACTGAGAGGGCTCTGCCCTGTACTGGTTTCGTGCTGTGCTTTGGGCGCACCCGTTAACGGAAACGACTGACCGCGTGCCAGTGCGGGTTAGCTACCCGTGCGTTCACCGCGCGTACCGTAGTCACCGTTACGTCTGTCAGTGACCTTGGGGTGGTTGACTGAGAGTAGGATCACCACGGGGGACTCTCCCGGCCAGGAGAGCACCACGTGCTACTTCTACTGTTCGGAAAAGACTGCAATCAAGATCGTTCCCATGAGGAACATTTGAGATCAAGTGAAGGATCTGAGAAATAGATAAATTGTGAGACAATAGAAAGACGTAATTAAAGAAAGTAACAGAACATAACAGCTACTGTACACTCTACTGTTTCTTTTATTTTAGTTGCCACTCTACTCAACGTTTTGCTGACGTGTTACACTCGTTACCTTTCAGGACCAAGTGTTGAGTAGCCAGGGTCAGCGGTTGCAGAGGACGCTGGGCCGAGTAGGGTCCAGTAGAGTTACCACTGTTCTCTTGTACCTCTTTTTGGTTCCACTGTAGTGAGTAGTTCTTGTTACCGCTGTACTTTTCTTTACCTACAGTTTCATATTATGTTATGAATGTTGTTCTACTGTTGTTGTGGTATATACTGTAGTGGTTTCTTTCCTTACTACTGTATTTTCTTACTGTTAGTTATATTCATGCTGAATATGATTTATTTTACTGCTCTTTTGGTTACTTCCTCGTTGGACGACCAGGTCTTGGGATTAGTCGAGTCGGTCCGGTTCTCGTGTCTCGTAGGGACTCGGGAATCGGGTCGTTACACCAATGCAATTCCACCTCAACATATAATTTATTTGATAAATGCAATGTGGCAATGGCATTCACCATAGATTCTAATTCCCCTCCCACTGTAGCAAAATAGGGGAGGAGGAAAGGATTATGTCACGTGAAGGAGGTGTAGAGCAGCAATGCATGTGGTCGGCGTGATGCATGTAAGAGAGAGAGTCCCAACGGTGGTTGTAGCGTGATCCGGGATGGCCGGTGGTGGCCGACAGGCGTTGAAGAGGCTGGCAGTAGTGGGATGTGTGGGTCGACGGTGGAGCCGCTGGCTCGGGGTAAGCGATGACGGGGAAGGCACGGCGGAGCGTGAAGACGATGTTGGCAAGGTTGGCATCGAGGATGGCGGCCGAGAAGTACTCCTGCAGGCGGCAGGTGCGATGGGGATGTTGGGTTCTTTAAGGAAGGGAGCGAAACAGGGAAGATGACGAAGAAAAAGAAGATGAAGAAGATGGATGGCTAAGGGGGTAGCGGTGATGGGTTGGTGATTGTGGTGGTGGTCCGGTGGTGTTGTTGGGTTATTGTGGAATGAAAGAGTAGGTGGAGGAAAGTGGAGGTAGATGAAGAAGGAAGAAGGGACGGATAGTAGGTGGTGGTGGGTTGTGGGAAGGACGTTGAGAGGGTGGTGGCGCCCGTGCTGTCACCACTAGTGCATAGTGCAATGGGGTTGGCGAGGATGAAGCACGCTTCAAGCCACGGTGCACTCTCCGGCCACGGTGCACGCTTCTTCCACGGTGGTGGCAAGGGAGATGAAGATCCCCACAAGGGGAAAAGATATCCCCTTGAGGATGGCCAGCTGCCACTTTTTAAAAGAAACTCCTTCGGTCATAAGCCTCTCCAACCACTCGGTGAGGATCGCGAGTGGTTGGAATGGCAAGATAGAATCTGGCGATTCTTCATCAGACGTCTGCTTAAAGATCCAGACATCTTAAAAAGTGTAAACATCAGTGAGTTCATGATGGCGGTTCCCAGACGTCTGACCTTATCTCCAGACATCTTATATACGTAGAATGAATGTTCGATGCTTACACATAGCCTGCATCCAACCATATAGATTATGTTATGACATCATATGTTATTAAATGTAAAATTAATACATAAAATTACATGCAAACTAAGGTGAATTACCATATAACTCCTAATTAATTAACAACTAAGAATAACTAATTAGAGATTACTTAGGCCAAAAAATCATCCACTAAAGTGGACTTATCAGAGATCGTGCAAACGCACGAAATCTATGGGTTTTCTTGATTCCTAAAAGAGTTCAATCAGGGCTCTTTCTGTGTTTAGAGCTTGTTCTGAAACTCTATTTAAACCCTGGATTCCTCGCCAATCTTCTTAGCAAGGTTCAAGGCCAAAAATCCTCTTCTACCATACCTCCAGCCATCTCCAACCAATGCTCCGGCAGCCCCCTCGCTCTCCTTCGTCCATGCCTCCAACCATTAAATTGGAGGTGCAGCCTTCTTCCTCACCTTCTTCCGACGGTGGTCGGCCAAAGCCTCGTCACATTCGACCCCTTCTTTGCTATCGCTCCCTCGCCGGAGAATTCTTCACCGACAGCGTCGGCAAGTCACGCCACCGTGGATTCCTCCCCCATTCTTCCATTAGAGTAGGTTTCTATCCCCCTCTCTATCCGTAGGTTATGAATTAGACTTTAGGATCATAATTCAACCATTGTTCATCCATCTCCCCCTCTGTCTTCCCCGACTCCGACCACCCCTCTGGCGTGGTCGCCCAACCACCAAACTACCCTACAACACTCCCAAAACCATCGCCTCATCTCTGCCTTCAAAAGCCCTCACCCAATTTCAACATCCACCCATGCGAACACTCCACCAGACGAACTCACCCTTCGCCGACCTTCCTGACTCCGTCCGGCCACTCTCGTCCACCAATCACCAAATGCATATCACCAACACACTTGCCATACTTTGGCAACCCTATTAAGCGTATTAATCGGGGCATTAAGCCCATATTTGTGTCTCAGGGTTTTCACCGCAGCTCCACCACCGCCTTCACCTTCTTAGACACCAACCGCCTCTCTACGGCCACCATCTGACCTGTTGCCACAACCTGGAGCTGCGGATTAATCTTGCGCACCCAAGTGCAACATCAATCAGGTAGAGGAGTCCAACAGCAGCTCCAATTGAAGCCCGGCTACTCCATAGCATCACGCGAGAAGAAGCATGGGATTTAGTCCCACCTCGGTTGCTACTAGACGAATACAGCAGTATAAAAGAGAAAAGTGAAGGGGGCTTATCGCTTCTCACACGGAGGGGTGAGGTCCCTCCCTCACTTTCAACCCTAGTGAGCCTGGACTCGGTACCATTCATACCCGATTACTTGAATAAGGTTCTCAAGAATTGCAATTTAAGATAAGGAAGCTATGAAATTATAAATAAAAACTGCTTCAGAATAAAGTAGCACCAGGATCAAGTGTCAGAATGCAAAAATAATGGAGTAAAATGGTGATTTAGATCACCAAATACTCCTTACAATGATAGCTAATGAACTCAATGTATATATAAAATGAAATGCAACCAAACCAATCGTCTGATTTGTAAATCAGACGGCTTAAACTATTTAAGCCTCTCTGTTCGTCTTCTTCTTTTCTCTTTCTGTCTCTCTTCTTCTTCAGCTACGGCCCTTCCTCTTTTTGTTCTTCTCTGTCTCTTCTCTACCTTTCTTCTTCTGCCCTTGTTCTTCCTTTCTTTCCTTCTTTGTCTTTCTTGCCTGTGCAACTCTTCTTCTTCCTTCAGCCCTTCTTTTCTTCGTTCTTTCTCTATTCTCCTTCTTCACATAGAGGGGGAAGGTCCCTCAAATGGCTAAGTGTTAGTCGTTTCTCTCTGTAGCAAAACCCCCCTACCCGTGCAGACTCTCCTCCCTTTCTCTCTTTAAGATCCGCTCTCTCAGAGCCATAGGGTAATCAGGTTATCGGACCTAGAGTACCCGGGTCCAGGCTCACCGACAGTGGGTGATGAGCGAGGAGTGAGGGTTAGGCGGGTTAATAAGTCAGGCCAAGTCCGCAAGCAGAGGTCACGGATGAGGCGTACGTGGGTGAGAGGGACCTCACCCCGTGTTTGGAGGCAATAAGCCCTATTGAGAAATTCAATATGTGTATGCTTCACTTCAGTGGCTTTCAATGTGGGATTATCTGCCTCCACTTTGCTTGCATACGCTGCTGCTGCTTTCTTCACCCAATTCGCATGTAAGGAGTGTTCAATGTCTCCAATTGACCGTGCGAGTATGTTCCTACACCAACTCCGCGTGTCTGGAGTCGAGGACCTGGAGCTGCAGGTCTATATAGAGCTTCAGGCAAGCTCAAGCTTGCTGCGTCAATGGCGGAGGGGGCGAGTACCTGAAATCAATAATACAGCCTTTCGGCCATGTCAAAAGGTTCAAGAAGGATCACCGGACCACGACGAGTGCGACGGTGGTGGTTGTGAGGCGTGACAAGGTTCGTGCGTGCGTGGCGGAATTAGACTGTGTGCGTGAGAGTGGGTGTGTTCGGGGGTGAGTTTGGATGAGCAATAAGTGGAATTAGTCTAGGGATTTTGTGCATGGAGTGATGGTGGAGCTTATGGGGGTGGTAGCGGCACGATTCGTGTAGTGGCACAGTGGATAGACGTTGCCGGAGTGGAAGGAGGTGATGGTGTTGAGGGCGGATTTGTGGGTGTGCGTGTGTTGTGAGATTGGGAAAAGAAAATATAGTAAGAGAGAGAGGGACAGAGGAACTTAGGTATGTGGTAAGACGGAGGGCGCCGATGTTGGTTGACCGGAGCCAGAGAAGGAGGATGGTGCGGCGAGGCGGCGACATCGACTGAGGGAGAGGCACGACCTCTCGTTAGCAAGAGAGGTTCACGAAGATGAGGGGAGGAGTGTCAACCGTCCAATTTGATGGTTGGACGGCCGGAGGAGGAGGGCGGAGAGGGGTCATCGGAGCTAATTCTGAATGTTGCCGGAGATGGAGAAGAAGATGGTTCCTCAGGCCAAAAACTAGCTGAAAAACATGGCCGTGCCTTGGGGATCCTTTTATAGGGTTCATGAGGGGGTTCTGAGCTTGGAAGCTCTAGGAATTATTGCCGGAGTAGGAAACTTATATGTTCCATGAGTTTGCATTAGGATTTGGGCGAGAATTAGAGCTCAAGATGTGGCTCAAATTGTAGGGAAATCTGTCAAGAATCTCCTTTCCAATTTTGGAAGGGATTCGCCAATCAATCATGGAGAAATCCCTAGTTGAAGGTCACCAGAGTAGGATTCCTCCGCGATAATGGTGGAGGGACCTATATGCAAAGAGTGACGACAAAGATAGGGGCCTTTTTGTAAGGAATTAGAAAGTTAAGGGTCTGAATGAGAGATAAAAAGAGTTTGACTGGACCAAAATGCAAACTTAGTCAAGATCTCAAATTGGGCCCAAATTTTGGTACAAACCTAATTTGGACCCAAGGAATCCAATAGTGAAGTTAGATTTAGGTTTTGACCAAGTTTGACTAGGTAATTATGCAAAAACTCAAATTATGGCAAATGTCAGTATGAGACTCTATTCTGGGTCAAAACGGGTTCCGATGGTCAAATTGAAGATTCCAAACCCTAGAGAATATTTCTCTATGAATTTTAGAAGGTTTAGGTGAATTTTATCTTGACCAGAACCTCAGTTAATTAAGCGGGTCTGTTTTTATGGTTTCAAAAGTCATTTAATTCTCAGAACACGTGTAAACCCTTTTCTGATTGTTTTAACTCGCTTGTTAGCTTTTTAGGACCAGTTGACCCTTAATTAAACCTTAAGAAACCCGTGGTTGTACTGCATTCATGATATGCTGGTAAAATTACAGTTTTAACCCTAGTTTCTTATTTTTCCCTCAGAATGATTATGCAGTTACTTATAACTCTCTAGCAGTTATGTAGGAGAATTTACTAACATAATTGGGTCAAAATGAGCTAGTTATGGCTCATGATGGTATTCCCATCACTATGCTGCCTCGAGGTGCATGCTGAAGAAAGTTGTGACACTTAGCTTTTGAGGAAGAAGGCTTCCTCTGTGGATGCCCTTGTGCACCTTTCTGAGGCTCTTTGCCTTGGTGACATTTAAGTCGTCTGTGAAACATTGGTGACGTCTGATTGTGGAGTGCTATAGCTTTATTTGAATACTTGATTCAAGCTATTGTTGGATTATTTGGTTAAATTAAATACATGAGATGCATGCTTAATTAGAGAATTAAGTGGTGATTTAAATCACCATTGTTTTGATTCTCTATTTTTATCATAATGGTTTCCTAAGATATTATTCAATATATCCTTGAGTAGATTATTCATTGCAAATCTTTGTCTTGTGCTCATTATTTCTGAATACAATTAGTGCGTGAATTTCATATTTGCTCCCTGAGAACAACCTCGAGCTCACATTGTTTTCGAGCTTTATAAATTTAAGTGTTTGTCACATTTTCATTAACTATACTACTATGCATATATATCTTAACATCGTCGATTTCGCGTTGAACAATAGTGTAACCTCAAACCCTCCTCTTCACGAGGAGTATTTTGTCCCACGATAGAGACAGGAATTCGCAAAGCAAATATCCAACCAAAAGCAAAATTACAATAGTCCTATAACGCCTAAATAAGTATATATGAAATATAGCTTCTATAGGAAAAAGGAACTTCCCTTAGTTGGAAGGATGTAGGCGTGATCGCGGTAGAGTTTCGGTGCTCTCTAATTCATTGAATAGAGCTTGGAGAGCAAGATCACTTTTCTATCTCTTCTTGGACACAATATGACTGTAAGTAGTATTCTCTAGGTGTGTTGTGCTTAGGAAGAGTGCTCCTCTATTTTTAGAGGCCCTAAAAAGGGTTTAGAAGACCTTGGAAGGCTTCTATAGCCGTTGGAAATAAATCCAAGACAAATAATGCTAAAATCAGGATCATTTATGATTCTGACAGGATTATCAAACGTCTGGACTTAAGGTCAGATGTCTAGGTCTTCGTTTGATCTAAAGGTCAGTCGTCTAATCTAGACGAGCTGATCATCTAAACGGTGTTGGATCAAGACGAACATCTAAGAAGTCAATTATAAGACGTCTGGGAAACTAGTCAGACGTCTAATCCTAAGATGGCTTTCTTCTTGTTTTCACCAAATCGAAATAAGGTTCTAGTGCTATAAGAGATAGACGACATATAGGACGTTTGCCAAAAGGTCAGGATGTCTGGAATGAGAAATCTCTGCGGGAATTGATTTTCCGAGGCTCAAACGACTATTAAGGTCTGACAAAAGTAGATTTTGGTTAGATTTTAGCCTAACATCTATTTATCAGACGTCTGAGATGATCTATGGACGTCTGGAACTCTAATTAAAAATAATCATAAGTTAATCCTCCAAGATTATGTCTGATAGACCAATGGTCCTCTAGTTAAACGTTTAGCAAGGTCTTCGGACATTTTCTAAGACATCTGGACTATGCCTACCTCATAAAAGATGACATCTCAAGGAACAAAGTTTCATGATCCTACATTTTATCGACAAATAGTCGAAGACTACAATATCTACTTCTAACTAGGCCTGATCTCTCCTTTTCGGTCAACCAAGCTTGCTAATTTATGAGCAATCCTACTACAAAGCATTAGAAACATGTCAAAAGGATTCTGCGCTACATCAAGCAAACTCCTGCCCATGGCTTGTTTCTCACTTCCATCTCCTTGCCCACTCTACAAGCATATTCTGATGCTGACTGGGCTAGTTCATTTAATGATAGAAAATCCTCTGGAGGCTATCTTATTTATCTTGGGCAAAACATCATCTCTGGTCAACAAGAAAACAACCAAATATTTCACGCTTGTCGATGAAATTAGAATATAAAGCCTTAGTAGATACAACTGCAAAACTCATCTGGATACAACTACAAAACTCATCTGGCTACAATCACTGCTACAGGAATTGAGAATCTCCCCTTCAACGCCGCATATTCTTTGGTGTGACAATATTAGAGCCACTTATTTCACTGTTAAACCAGTAGTTCATGCTAAAACAAAATATATTGAGGTTGACCATCACTTTGTTAGAGATCAAGTCACTAAGGGTCTCCTCTCTATCCGCTTCATCTGTACAAAAGACTAGCTCGCAGATATCATGACCAAACCATTACCTAAGCTACAATTTCTTTACATTCGTGGTCCACTCAAGCTCCAATCTATAGTCATGTAGGCCTTAAGATTAAGGGAGGATATCAATGGATACTTCAAGACCCAGTTCAAGAACCGATCTTCACAACTTCCTCCACAGTTATTGACCATGAGGTTCGCTGATCTTGCCAACAACTTCAGATCTCGCGATCATCAACGATCTCCAGAACCTTCCACGATATTTTGAATACCATCGAACAACATCTATATATACATGTACTTTATACCCAAGAAAATTATGGAAAGAAAACTTTTTTCTTCTACCTTTTGGACTACCTACGGAAGGATCCTCCTATCGCTTTTGGACTACCTACGATGGTGACGATACCAGGATTCGAGCAGCAATCCTTTAGCGAAGAGAGCAGTGGAGGGGAAGCAACCGAGACGCATCACTCTCCTCGAGCACATTCGTCAATCGTTTCCTTGGAAGCTCCTCGAGGTAGACGAAAGATCTTGGCGAAAGGTTCACCTAGCTTGAGAAAGAGAAGGAGGAAGATGCAGAATCCAAGAGGGGCATATCAAAGAGGAAGCAGGTAAGTGGTTCATTCCTTTTCCTACATTTGGCATAACATTTAGGGTACTGTTGGTTTCGTACATCTTAGTGTTCTTGCAAGGGTTACATCCCAGTTGTTGGTTTCGACAACAAGCACATGTACCATCCAACACAAATGTGAATGGGTCTTGGATCTGTGCCCTTTACGGGTTCTTCGATTGTGCCTTGGGTCTGGGGTTGGGTTAAGTGTTTGTGTAACATTTACATCAACAGCCAACTAAAATGCTGAGAGAATGTTGACAGATATATGTTGTATCTTACAAAAATGTGAATGACATGTAAAGAAGTTCAATTGCTCCTTGTCAAAGAAGCACACTCGACAGCACATGTGCTTGGGTCGTGGATGTGTGCCATTTATTCCTAAAGGGGTGGTGTTCAATTTGACTTGGGCTTCAACTATATTGTATAGTATTTCAGTTGCTGAGTTGTGATTATTATTTTTTATGTCATCTCCTGATTTGGAGGGGAAGATGTTGTAGTGGAGCATTTTGTTGGGTGTTTGTCGATGGGAGGTATTAATGTTGGGATCCAAAAGAAAGAGATCTAGCTTGATTTTTGTCTCTAGGGGAGGTCACATATAACTATTATTTTATGTTTCTAATAGAACATGCTGATGTATGGGAGAAGATGTTTTTCTCTCATTTGTTTGTTGTATTTAGAGAATTTTGATAATTTTGTTTATATGCTTTGTAATTTTTATTTTGTTGCTATTCGTAGAGGATTGTGGTGCTATTCTTCAAGTGAATACTGCTTTGGCAGTTAGTTTAAATGCATTGGGTTTGGGCTTGTTATGACTATGACATTTTCCTTTACGGAAGATTCATGGATGGAAGTAATGAATGTTGACAGATGTATTCCCTATCTTAAAAAAATGTGAATGCCATGTAAATAAGTTCAATTGGTGGGAATGTACATGGCATCTAATAAACGTGAAAATTATTTTAGTTCAATGCAATACGGTCAAACCATGTCTTACGACTCACCAATAGACTCACAACTGTAAGTATAGTTGCATTCGTGCACATGTACAACTAGGTATATTGAAGATCTTACATTACAGTATTCTATACTGGTGGCAAGAGAAGAAGAAGGAGACTCATACCCCCTAAAAATAGGTATGAGGCATATATAATATATTTTCTTCTCTTATATTATATAAGAGATAAGGGAAGAGTTCTCTGAATGTGCTGCTAAACGAATTTCATATCAGTGAGCCTATGCATGTTGATGACTACCAACGTGAAGAATTTATTCAACCTGTTAGCACTTAAAGGTTTCTATTCCTATTCCTCTAATGCAATGAGAAATGCAACACATATGTTTTTTTTTTTAACGCACAATGCAAATTTTAGGAGAAGTCCCCAATTAATTGCACAGCACATTTCAGGACCATGTAACAATGTTGCACCTCGAGGAACTCCTAGGAAAACAAGCACACATTCATAGGGCCCTATGCACATTAATCGGAATTAGAGGCTCAGCGAACCGATTGCAAGGTAATCAACAGTCTAGTTACTGTTTTTGTTAACGTCTCCATTGTTGAAATGTAAATTTCAAGTTAACAATCATTTTATAATTAAATCAAATAATATAAGGGATCGAGCACCCACATTTGACTCTAGAAGTTCCATAAAGGATTTCCTCGTTGCTTTTTGTGGCTGCTCGGACAAAGTGAAGATAAGATTTAAAGAGACTCCCTTTGGATATTTATGTGGGTATGAGTACCCGGTTGAGGACAAGAAGCTTTTGTGCAAAACTTGTGACTGCATATGACATTGAGAGTGGGGATTTCTTCATTTCTGGTTGACGTGTGCCCTTCACACCGTAGCATGTGGCAAAAATCACTGGGCTCCTTGTAGATGCCCATGAAATTGATCTGAAGGCTGACAACATGGAGAGACACCCATTTAGGTTGAGGTACCTTCCCCTTTGTAATCCAACTGTGTTTCAAGCAAGAAAGGCTCTTCAAGACCATCAACGTGATGATGGAGACAACGTTGATGACCAAGTGAAGCTTCTAATCTGTTTACTCAGTGGGAATTTCATACTTGCCCATGGATCACATCCAATATATTCGAAGCTTTTCCACTACATTGATGAAATTAATGCTTTGTATGAGTATGATTGGGCATCGGCAGTCCATCATGTGCGTGCAGGCGGACTTACTCAGATGGCAAACAAGGTCTACTTGTCAAGAGATGGAAGTGGATTGCGTTACCTAAAGGGTTGCACATCATTGCTTAGTGTAAGCAACTTGAACAATACACAGACTATATTATTCATAAAATTGTACATAAAGTAACACAAATTAAATGATTTGACAGGTTTGGGCCCTTGAGGTGCTTTTAATTGATCGACCAGCAAACCCAATTGCATACCCAATTGTTGGTGGATGGAATTACCGAGAGCCTATTTCAAGGCTACTTGAGGATAATGGAGTGGAATTAGATGACCTATCTTCAAGATTCCTAAGTAGAAATCATTTAAGATTTACAGTTCACAGAGTAGAGGTATGGCTGGTCATCGTGAACAGCCTGTAAAGAGAGAGGCAGATTTACGAACACCTACTCCTCCAAGAACGATTAGAGTGGAGCAATCACACCAACAGTAGAACTCAAAAATTGAAAATGAGCTTGCAAGAATATACGAGCTATATGAGCTCCTGAAGAACAAGGAAAGTGAAAACATTAGGCTGGTTAGAGAAGTTGAGGAACGGAAGCTTAAGGTTGTCACCCTACAGAATTGCTACGAAAACTGTAGGAATGATATTGAGTTCATTGCATCTCAAGTACAAGAGTACTTTAACTTGTACATAGAATTGGGAAGGGTTGGATTATATTACTAACACACATGTTTATTTGTAATAGGTTCAGGTGAAAGACGGTCGTAGCGAAGGATAGCGACCCAATCACAACCAGAATGTGGTAGAGGATAACTGGAAGGTAAGTTCCAATGTGCTTCTTTTAATTATTTATTTTGGCTATGTATAAATAAGTATGATGTTGTTTATGTAGGCTGCACATGAGCTTACTCCATCATCTCCTCTCCGGTTCTCTCCGAGAAAGCAATTTACTCCATGTTCAGTACCTCAATCACCTGTAAGAAAGTTACTGAAGTACAACAACAACAACAACCAAGCCTTTTCCCACACTAAGTGGGGTCGGCTATATGGATTCTTTGCCTCCACATAGATCGATTTTCAGCCATTTTAGGACTTAAATTAAAGTAATTGAGGTGATACTTAATAGTTTCCTTCCAACACTTGTTTGGTCTTCCTCGCCCCCTCCTAGCGGGTTCAGCCTCCAACTTCTCGCATCTCCTAACTGGAGCATCTAGTGACCTTCTTTGTAAATGTCCAAACCATCTTAGATGGGCCTCTCTCATTTTATCCTCTATCGGTGCCACTCTAACCTTGTTTCTAATAAACTCATTTGAAATACGGTCCTTTCTTGTATGACCACGCATCCATCTTACATCTTCATGTCTGCCACAGACATCTTCTATACATGCCTATAGTTTATAGCCCAGCATTCAGAACAGTACAACATGGTTGGTCTTACCACAACTCGATAGTATTTTCCTTTGAATTTTAAAGGAACCCTCTTATCACAGAGAACACTAGCAGCACCCCTCCATTTCAACCACCCTGCATTAATTCTATGTGTAACATCTCCATCAATTCCACCATCATGTTGGAAAATGGATCCCAAGTACTTAAAAATATCCTTCATTGGAATGCACTCTTCTCCAATTTTTACATCAATCCCTTCGTTGTTCCCTCTATTACTAAACTTACATTCCATATACTCAGTCTTCGTCCTACTTATGCGTAATCCTTTATCTTCCAGGGCTGCTCTCCAAAGCTCAAGTTTTCTGTTCACTCCATCTCTTGTCTCATCAACCAACACAATGTCATCAGCAAAAAGCATACACCAAGGCACCTCAACTTGGATATGCTTCGTCAACTCATCCATAACCAAGGCAAAAAGATATGGGCTTAAAGTCGAACCTTGATGAGAACCTCATCATGAACCCTAACTAGCACAATTAAACCTAGGTATGCAAGAAAAAGCTCCTACATAACTCAAAGAAAGGCTTAACTCAGAGAATTCTGAGTTTAAGAAGAAAACAAGTCATAAGGGGTAAAAATGCAATTTCACCAAAACAATCTGCAAACAGGGTAACTTAGGGTCCAAACACAGGTCAAAGTAACCTAATAAGAAGGAAAGTGGGATGATCTGATCCAACAAGGGCTACAGTAACTCTAGGGAATTAAATGACATTCTGTAACCCTAAAACGAACCCACTTCAATTTACGTGGTTCGAGGTAGGGTAAAAATCAACTAAACCCTCTAAAATTCATAGAAAAATAATCTCTAGGGTTTAAAACCTTCAATTTGACCTTAGAAACTCATTTTGACCTACATTGAGAACCATGCCCAATTAATGATTTAATTTAGGTTTTTACGTAAATTGGCCGGTCAAACATGGTCTGACCTAGAAACAAAATTCACCATTAAAATCCTTAGGTCAAACTTAGTCATGTATAAAAACTTGAGCCTAAGAAGAGACCTCCTTGACCGACTTTGCAATTTGGTCCTCATCATTTACTTTTTGACCCTCAACTTTCGAAACCCATGCATTTTGGCCCCTAATTTCATCTTCGTTCTTTGCATTTTGGTCCCTCCTGCAAGTCTCTGCGCAGCACCATGCTCCGGCGACTTTGCGCGGAGCATGGCGCCGCGCAGGGTGAGGGGGGCGTCCTGCCAAGAGAATGCAGAGTTCCCTGCGATGTCTACTATCGCAGGGACTCGGCCATGCCACCTGACGACGCCCACACCTTCCGTGCGAACGCGCGGAAGGTATGGGTCTCGTCTCCGACCATACTCCGGCGAGGGACGCATGTCGCCTCCCTGCGTCCGCCCCTCCGCCACCGCCTTTATAAAAACCAGCATCGCCAGCAGTTTCTCCCAGCTCGGTCTTGACGGAGAATCCCTCAACCCTTCCTCTCTCTCCACTCCGACAGGAACCCACCAGCTCCGGCAGCTCCTCCTCCTCCTTCTCGTCGCTCTGCTGCAATACCAGCAGTAGAGCCACCTTCGCCTGATCTCCCTACATCGCGCCGCACCAAGCGCCCGCCTTCCTACCCTCTTCCTCACCGCCGCTCTCACCCTCTGGGTATTTCTTCTCCGGCGACAGTCGGTACGGCTGCCCGCCGCTCCGGCCCCCTTCGTCCCCGTAGGTAGGTTACAGTTACTTCCCTTCCTCCCCTCATTCTTTTCCCAGACTTAATTTGCTTGATCGCCCTACGACCACGCCTGACCACCCTCATCTTCCCCACCTCCGGTCACTCTCCGGCAAGTCGTCCCCTTCATCCCACAACCCCATACGACTCGCCAACTGTCCCAAAAGCTCCGCCTCACTTCACCAAACACCCTCCGCCCCTCCACTGCCACTCCACACCTCCACAGCACACCCCCGATCAGACCCACTTTTCCGGTTGCAGTCCGACCTAGGGCTGCCGCCATACATCGCCCCACGACTTGCTGCACCCTGCACTACCTTCGCCGTGCCACGGTGAAGGTTCCCCCGTGGTCTGATTAGGCCGAGAGGCCCTATTTGTGTTAGATAGACTTTCAGCCCCGGCCTCCATTGGCGACAACGCAAGGAGCTTCCAAGTGAGCTCCAGGCCTCGAAGTGTCAGGACTTCAGCTGAGGCAAATTAGCGAGACTCGGGAGAAGGCAGGCAGCTGGTTTGCGAAGGGAGACGAGGACGTAGCTGCTGAGGCGAGGTCGCATCCTTCCTGCATGCGCGCGTGAGAAGGGACAAAGTTTAGTCCCACATCGTGAGTCTTCAAATCGCCGCACCACTTTAAATTATTTTTGTGTATACGGCTGGTTGCCTTCGAACACACCTGGGGTGAGGTCCCTCGCCCATCACCCACCTCATCCGCGGATTCGTCTCGCGGACCTAGCGGATCCGACCCGACACTATCCTGCATTCCTCGCGCACCACCCACGCTGGTGCGCCTGGTCCCGATTATGCAACCCGACCCGTTAACCCGGCTCTGGGAGAGCTTCCTGTGAGCGGTTTACAGAGAGAGAGACGTGCGGGTAGAGGGAAGGGCTAGGTTTTGCTATGCCCTGTGCAGGAAAAGGGCGCGAAGGAGGCAGACTCAACACTTAGCCGTAGGAAGGAGAAGAAGAGGAGTAGAAGAAGAAGAAACCCTGAAGAAGCCTTGCAGCTGAGCAAGGCAGGAGACCAAAGAAGAAAAGAAGCAGAGGAAGAAGAAGGCTGGCTAAAGAAGAGAAGAAGAAGCAGTGAAGGAAGAAAAGGAGGCACAGTAGCAGACTGCCGTTTAAGTCGTCTGACTGCGGTATTCGCAGTCAGACGACGGATGAAGCTTCAGAGGAGATAAAGCAGAGAGGAAGAAGAAGAAAAGAGAAGGCTTCGCAACTGAAGAGAAATAAAAGAGAAGAAGGAAGAAAGAAGCAGAAGAAGACTTCGCGCAAGAAGAAGAAAAGAGAAGGCTCCGCAACTGAAGAGAAAGAAAAGAGAAGGAAGAAAGAAGCAGAAGAAGACTTCGCGCAGGAAAAGAGAAAGAAGAAGAACTGAAGAAGGAAAGAAATAGAAGACAAGTAGAAGAAGAATTGAAGGCAACAGGAAGAAGAAGACCCGTAGAGACACTGCAGCTGAAGAAAAGCCAAAGAAGAGAAGAAGAAGACAAGCAAAGAGAGAAAGAAGAGAAGAAGAAGAAGCCAAAAATTGAAATCTATCTCTCCCTCTCTCTCTTTTATTTTTGTAATAAAGAAAACTCTGTACTTCTAGAATTCTAGTAGCTCCCTGAGTTCGACCTTGGGAAACCAAACTATTTCCGAGTAAATTTTGATAGTAACGACAACCGTAGCTGTCTCATTTTATACTATAACGACATTACTGTAATAAGCACTAAAACGAACAAAGATTAGCCGCGGTTGAAAAACCCGTTACCAAACCTTGATGCAGACTAATGGTGATGTCAAAGTAGTCTGTCAAATCATCCTTAGTCTTTACACAAGCTGCAGCTCCATGGTACATATCCTTTATGAGGTTGATATATATAATTGGCACTTGTCTCTTCTCCAAAATTCTCCACAAGATATCTCTTGGGACAGAATCATAGGCCTTCTCCAAATCAATAAAAACCATATGTAAATCCTTTTTCTTCACTTTGTATGTCTCCATCATACGTCTCAAGAGATGTATTGCCTCAATAGTAGACCTGCCTGGCATAAAGCCAAATTGATTTTCAGTTACCATAGAGACTTGCCTCACCCTTCTTTCAATTATTCTTTCCCAAAGTTTCAACCTATGACTCATCAACTTAATACGTCTATAGTTGGAATAATCTTGTATATCACCCTTGTTTTTGTATAAAGGTACCACAAAACTTTTCCTCCATTCCTCTGGCATCTTCTTGCCTCTCCACACAGTATTAAATAAATTTGTGATCCAACTTATGCCCCGTTCTCCCGTCATTCTCCACACGTCTATAGGAATATCATCAGGCCCAACAACCCTCCCACTTTTTATCATCTTCAAAGCCTCCTCTACTTCTTTCTTTTGTATCCTTCGATAACATGCTCGATTCACATACTCTTCTGAGTTAACTAACTCCCCTAAGATGATATCATTCTTTTGTTTTTCATTAAATAGCTTATGAAAATATCTTTTCCATCTTGTCTTTATATCCTCACTAGCTATAAGCACCCTTCCTTCTTCATCCTTGATGTATCTTACATGCGTAACGTCCTTTGCTTTCCGCTCTCTTGCTTTAGCTAACTTACAAATATCTTTTTCACCTTCTTTAGAATCAAGTTTCTTATAAAAATGCTTCAAAGCTTTTGCTTTTGCTTTACTAACTATTTTCTTTGCTTCTTTCTTTGCTCTTTTGTAGTTTTTCATATTTTCATCGGTCTTATCTCGATATAAGGCTTTAAAATAGGCTCTTTTAATTTTAAGTTTCACCTGTACTTCCTCACTCCACCACCAAGCCTCCTTTTGTGCTGGAACACCTCCTTTAGACACGCCTAACACCTCCTTTGCCACCTTCCTAATACAGTTTGCCATATTTAACCACATTTCATCAGCACTACCATCAAGATCCCAAGTCTTTTGTTGCATCATCTTCTCTTTAAATCTCACTTGCTCTTTCTTAAGATTCCACCATTTAATTCTCAAATTCTTAGACACTAATTTTCTCTTCTTTGCCTTCTTCAAATGAACATCCAACACCAAAAGACGATGTTGAGTAGTTAAACTCTCCCCTGAAATAATCTTGCAATCTTTACAAGATAAACGATCCCTTCTTCTCAAAGCAAAGTAATCGATCTGCGTTCTTGTTAAGCCACTTTTATAGGTAATCAATGCTCTTCCCATTTTTTGAAGAAAGTATTTGCTATGAAAAGATCATAAGCCATAGCAAAATCAAGGAACGTCTTCCCTTCATTCCTAACACCAAAACCATGATTTCCATGCACTCCTGCATACTCTAAAGCATCTTTTCCCACATGCCCATTTAAATCTCTACCCAAGAAAATCATTTCTGTCTGTGGGATTCCTTGAATTATCATATTAAGCTCTCCCCAAAATTTGTTCTTTATTCTTTCCTTTAGACCAACTTGAGGTGCATAAACTGAAATGACATTCAAGATCTCTTCTTCTAAGATTAATTTTATCAAAATAATTCGATCACCCAATCTCTTAACCTCAACCACGCTCTCCTTCAAATCCTTATGAATTATAATACCCACGCCGTTTCTACCTTTGTCCCTTCCTGAATACCAAAGTTTGAAACCTGTCTCTCGATTCCTTTGCTTTTTCACCAACCCACTTAGTCTCTTGAAGGTAAAGAATTTGAATCCTTCTCCTTACCATTATATCCACATCTCCATGAGCTTGCTGGTCAAGGTACCAATATTCCAACTACCGAATCTCAGCATTCTTTGTGACACACTTCGATGACGAAGTGGTGGAACTAGCTTCTTTACTCGCATGCGTTCCTCATGCGAGAGCCCTTGCTCATTTTAGACTACATCCTGGCGGCGATGTAGCAGAACTAACTTCCATAGGCGGGGTTAAGAAAGTTACTGAAGTAATTAATTTAAAATGAATTTTTAGCATGAATGCATTTTTCCCTCATGCTTACTGCTATGATTAGTAAATTACTTCCTGTTGTAGCAAATGGAAGAAATACTACTACATAATTTCTATTATTGTTCATTAATATTTAGTACAATTTATTCACTCATTACTAACAAGCATATCATGGAGAATTTCCCAGCCAATTAGTCCCTCTGGTCTGATAAATTCCATAAAAACAACTTCAGCACCTTTAGTGAAGATATCTCAACTAAGGAATCCCTCAGCTGGTTAGGAGATGCAAATACTAAATAGCAGGGGGAACATGAGTGCAAACTCCTCAACAGCACTTTGGGTAAACTCATCTCAGTACATGAAAAGCGATAAGTTAGAATTTACGAAATCGGATATTAGGGTGAGGAGAAAAGGATTTATAATAATGAAACTGATACATGGTATAATATGAATAAACATTAAACTGACTTTATAAATGATATAACAGGAGACTGATCACATAGTTAAGGATAACATTAAACAGTCCACACCACAACGTTCTCCACGAAAAGATATAGCATCACTGGAAAGAATGGTATGATTCTTTATCTATAACTGTACATACAATATGTTGTAGTATATTCTTTCTAATTTGAATAACTAACAATTACCAATTGTAGCCAACTTTCAAACCACAACAACAATATGGCCAACAATATCTTCAAGAGGGCATTGAAACACCCAAATCACCTGCAAATGACGTGGTAATTTATTGAATTTGTCAAATTTGAATGTTAGCGCCTCGATGACTAACATTACATTGTTTGTTAGCCTTCCTTGGACCTTCTTGGAGAGGAACAAGTTGACCCTCACAACAACTTCAATCTTTCGTTGGTTATACACCATTTGCCCTTTCAGATGTGCTTTCTTCTAATTTGTTAAACACTTCATATCTTTATTATTCAGGATGATTGGATGGGAGACAAGAAGCAGTCACCGTAAATGGGCAAAGGGAAGGAAATAGTTAGTCATGACGAAACATCACTTGAGGTATAATTCTACTATGATCCAAACTATAGATTCAAAATAGAAAATCAATACAATAACTGAGTAAAAATCCTTTTGTTTAATTTAAATGAATCCAGCACATTCTCGAGAAGATGGGGCCAAAGCATGTCATTGGATCAATGGAGAGGGATATCAAGCTTATTCTAAGAACTAGAATGCTTTCTGAGAGGATGAAGCTGAGCAAAGGAATTGAAAATGCATCAGGAGTTGAGATTAAGAGTGGTGGTATTGAAATACTTTGGGAGCTAGTGAAGCATGGGAAATCAAAAGATGATGTGCTCTGGCAGAAGGGAATGATCACAATACATAGGGAGGACTTTTGCGAAATCCTCAAGACAGGAGGGTTCACAAGTAGTTCGGTAACTCCCTAACATCCTACAATATATATATTCTTCTCATGGACTAATGTACACCACAACGTATCTAAATGGCATACATTTATTCATGCAGATAATAGATGCACATGTTATTTTGCTCTTAGAACAAAGTTTTCGAAATAGGAACCCTTTCAATGCTTACCTTCTACTGTCTACCATTTCGATGGCAGTAGCACATAATCTGGAGAGGATTTGGTAGAAGGAAATCACGAAGCATACGTTTAGATTACAGACCTGTGATGTTTGTACCTTGCTGATGGTTACTAGCAATCGTTGGCACATGCTTGTTATAAATTTGGAGGATTCCACAATGGTACACTACAACAGTCTCCAACATGGATCCACTTTAGCACTTGCAAGCGATTTGTAGGCACAATGGTATATAAGCTATTAGTACGTGTCATTTACTTTCCAATAGAACTAAGGTGCTAAGATGTTGAATTTGCAGGCGGGAAGCATGGTGAGGGGTGAGCCTAACCGAACATGAGTATTATACATGATAGGACAACACCAGAACAGAAAGTAGGGAGTAACAATTGCGGGCTTCATGTAATGAGGTGGATGGTGTTGCTGATGAATGGAATGGACATAAGGACGAGTAAGGCAGACAACCAAATCCACACCCTCCCTAGCGAATATGTGTTGTCTTCTTCGAAGCAAATATACCCTAGCGAATTCCATATAAGATATCTATTGTCGCATACATTCAGTCTGCATACAGTGGACTATATATCTATGTATAACCAAAGTAGAACACCTATGACTATGTCTATTCTCCATCTTGAATAGTTTTGGTGGTATATCCATCAGTGTGTATTTGTTATATTTTGTGCTATGTTTCTGTGGTACGTGATCGATATACAATCTTCTTAAATTCATCTCATATGCATGGGTCAGACCCAAAACGCCGTGGTAACCTCATCATTATGTACCATAGGCACAATCTATGGCGAGTGGTGGGTAAGGCAATCAACACAAGTTTCATAATTGCTTGAGATTGATCTGTTATAATTCCAGAAGGTAGTGCGTTGTTCATGCAGCACAACCAAGTTTGAAATAACCAAACAAAATTATTTGTAGTCTCCTCACATATCAGAGCACAACCAAACAAGACAGATTGGCCATGATTGTTTACACCAACGAATGGTGCAAAAGGTATATCGTATTTGTTTGTCAAGTAAGTTGTATTGAAGGAGACAACATCGCCAAAGAATTTGTATGCCACACGACTTGTGCAGTCAGCCTAAAAGATGCGAACACAACCACTATCATCAAGATCCATCATGTAGAAGAAATCGGAATTCATAGCTTGCACTCTACAAAAGTATCTTTCTATTGCTTTCGCATCATCACAACCCATTCTCAATTTGAAAAGTTTCCTGAGTTCATTCCTTGCATCCTCATTTGTAAATGGTATGTTATCATAACCACCATGCTCTGCAACAAACGAGGACTTTGTCTTCGACAAGCTAATTCCACAATGATCGTTAAGATCTATCTTCCATTTCCTGCAATGTGTCAAATTCTTCCTTGTGCGTAAGTAACAAGTTAAAGGCTTGTGCAATAACTCATGGTTGTGCTCTAGGTTCATTCCAGCAATTAAGTAAATTTTCTTGTACAAGGACTGTTGGTTTTACTTGTTGAATGCCGCGAATAGAACAAATCATTGGGCTTACATGGCCCACATCCTGACCTTGAGCATCCTAAGCTTGCCCTTAATATTAGATCCTTGTCACACTTGTCATACTTGGGCCATATAATAACTAACTCGAAGCCCTTCAAATGTGCGTAGTCCTGACAGAGGAGTAGCATGCAGCAAAGATTAGAAATTTCATTCCCACCCCTAGTGCAGCAGATTGATGAACTTGAAGTTGGTTGCATTTTCCTATATTGGTAATGAAAGGCATCTTTGTGCAAAATACTTGAAAAACTATAGTCTAATGAAGGAAGGGAAAGCTTCAGAAACATGCCAATCACCTCCATTGACGTATCTTCCTTTGTGATAGCACACTTTGCTTGTACATCATCAACTGAAAAAAACTCATGCTTCAATACGTTCGAGAAGCCAATTCCTACACAAAACACGCATTGGAGACACATACCAGGTGCTTCCAATCGATTACACAGTTCAAATTGTTTGTGGAGGACATCCTTAAAACTAGAAGCATGACCTGTAGAATATATATTCATCGATGAGCTTCAGAGTACTTGCAAGCATTGGGTAATTCCAAAAACAATACAACGCAACATTAAATGAGTGCCTTCATTATGTCAACTTGGAGGGACATTACCATAATCAACATCTGCTTCGTAGTCCATGAGTGCAAGCACATCATCCATATGTTTAGGGAAATCTGTAAGTTAGAGTTTGAGGAAAATTTGTTAAACAAAATTTCTACTGAAGGAGAAGATTTTCACAGGACGTTTCTCATGGTTTGCAGGAAATATTTTACCATCAATTTCCAAAAGAGATGGTGGCTCGTCAGGCACTGTAACAAGCATGTTCAGATCAAAAACCATTGAATAGGTGTTGATGACCTAAAGCACATATGCCATTGAAAGAAATAAAAGAATAAATGAGAAGTCAATGGTGGAGACATAGAAGATGCAAAAACCACACATCTGATAAAGTAGAAAGTGCAACACATAAACATCTCACAACCAGACAATAAAAATCAGACACAAAATGAACAAAGTGAGAGAGTAGAGATAGATGATGCATTGAGAAGTTCTTCTGAAGCAAAAATACATAAGATGTTGTACATAATATGGTTCTGGAAATGAAACAGCAAGAAAACATGCATAAGAAGCAAACGAATGAAGCAAGGCACAGGTAGGAAAACATCAGGAAGATGGCACAAACGAACTACAACACAAATGAATAAAGTAAGGCAGTGAAGCATTACGGACGTGTTTGTTTAAATAGGTCATTGTAGCTTCGCATTCGCAACGTCGATTTTAAATCTAGAAACGAACGTGAGTCTGAGTGTCTAACACAGGGAGGCGTGAAATCAGATTTTTTTGTCATTTGGTTGTCATGGAAATGGTAGGTTTTGCTTGCGAGAAACCCAGGAGAAAAGCGAGTAAGAGAGAGAGAAAGAGAGAGAGAGGGAGTAGGGTTAGAGTTCTTTTTAGCACAGCATTCGTGTAAATCATGGATTCTAGCAAACACTCTGATTTCGTTGGGGCGTTCCCTGCTTGCGACGCGCTGCATCAACGCCCGGGTGTAGTGATAAATGAGCAAGGGTTCTCGCATGAGGAACGCATGCGAGTAAAGAAGTTAGTTCCCCTACATTGCCGCCCGAATGTAGTCCAAAATGAGCAAGGGTTCTTGCATGAGGAACGCATGCGAGTAAAGAAGTTAGTTCTGCTACATCGCCGTCCGGATGTAGTCCAAAATGAGCAAGGGTTCTGGCATGAGGAACGCATGCCAGTAAAGAAGCTAGTTCCACCACTTCGTCATCGGAGTGTGTCACAAAGAATGCTGAGATTCGGTAGTTAAATATTGGTACTTTGACCAGCAAGCTCATGGGGATTGTGGATATAATGGTAAGGAGAAGGATTCAAATTCTTTACCTTCAAGAGACTAAGTGGGTTGGTGAAAAAGCAAAGGAAATCGAGAGAACAGGTTTCAAACTTTGGTATTCAGGAAGGGACAAAGGTAGAAACGGCGTGGGCATTATAATTCATAAGGATTTGAAGGAGAGCGTGGTTGAGGTTAAGAGACTGGGTGATCGAATTATTTTGATAAAATTAATCCTAGAAGAAGAGATCTTGAATGTCATTTCAGTTTATGCACCTCAAGTTGGTCTAAAGGAAAGAATAAAGAACAAATTTTGGGAAGAGCTTGATATGATAATTCAAGGAATCCCACAGACAGAAATGATTTGCTTGGGTGGAGATTTAAATGGGCATGCGCTAGAAGGTGCTTTAGAGTATGCAAGAGTACACGGAAATCATGGTTTTGGTGTTAGGAATGAAGAAGGGAAGACGTTCCTTGATTTTGCTATGGCTTATGATCTTTTCATAGAAAATACTTTCTTCAAAAAATGGGAAGAGCATTTGATTACCTATAAAAGTGGCTTAACAAGAACGCAGATCGATTACTTTGCTTTGAGAAGAAGGGATCGTTTATCTTGTAAAGATTGTAAGATTATTCCAGGGGAGAGTTTAACTGCTCAACATCGTCTTTTGGTGCTGGATGTTCATTTGAAGAAGGCAAAGAAGAGAAAATTAGTGTCTAAGAATTTGAGAATTAAATGGTGGAATCTTAAGAAAGAGCAAGTGAGATTTAAAGAGAAGATGATGCAACAAAAGGCTTGGGATCTTGATGGTAGTGCTGATGAAATGTGGTTAAATATGGCAAATTGTATTAGGAAGGTGGCAAAGGAGGTGTTAGGCGTGTCTAAAGGAGGTGTTCCAAGACAAAAGGAGGCTTGGTGGTGGAGTAAGGAAGTGCAGGAGAAGCTTAAAATTAAAAGAGCCTGCTTTAAAGCCTTATATCGAGATAAGACCGATGAAAATGTGGAAAACTACAAAAGAGCAAAGAAAGAAGCAAAGAAAATAGTTAGTGAAGCAAAAGCAAAAGCCTGGGAGTATTTTTATAAGAAACTTGATTCTAAAGAAAGTGAAAAAATATTTTCAAGTTAGCTAAAGCAAGAGAACGGAAAGTAAAGGACCTTACGCATGTAAGATGCATCAAGGATGAAGAAGGAAGGGTGCTTATAGCTAGTGAGGATATAAAGACAAGATGGAAAGGATATTTTTATAAGCTATTTAATGAAAAATAAAAGAATGATATCATCTTAGGGGAGTTAGTTAACTCAGAAGAGTATGTGAATCGAGCATGTTATCGAAGGATACAAAAGAAAGAAGTAGAGGAGGCTTTGAAGATGATAAAAAGTGGGAGGGTTGTTGGGCCTGATGATATTTCTATAGACGTGTGGAGAATGACGGGAGAACGGGGTATAACTTGGCTCACAAATTTATTTAATACTGTATGGAGAGGCAAGAAGATGCCAGAGGAATGGAGGAAATGTTTTGTGGTACCTTTATACAAAAACAAGGGTGATATACAAGATTGTTCCAACTATAGAGGTATTAAGTTGATGAGTCATACGATGAAACTTTGGGAAATAATAATTGAAAGAAGGGTGAGGCAAGTCTCTATGGTAACTGAAAATCAATTTGGCTTTATGCCAGGCAGGTCTATTATTGAGGCAATACATCTCTTGAGACGTATGATGGAGACATACAAAGTGAAGAAAAAGGATTTACATATGGTTTTTATTGATTTAGAGAAGGCCTATGATTCTGTCCCAAGAGATATCTTATGGAGAATTTTGGAGAAGAGACAAGTGCCAGTTATATATATCAACCTCATAAAGGATATGTACTATGGAGCAGCAGCTTGTGTAAAGACTAAGGATGATTTGACAGACTACTTTGATATCACCGTTGGTCTGCATCAAGGTTCGACTTAAGCCCTTATCTTTTTGCCTTGGTCATGGATGAGTTGACGAAGCATATCCAAGTTGAGGTGCCTTGGTGTATGCTTTTTGCTGATGACATTGTGTTGGTTGATGAGACAAGAGATGGAGTGAACAGAAAACTTGAGCTTTGGAGAGAAGCCCTGGAAGATAAAGGATTACGCATAAGTAGGACGAAGACTGAGTATATGGAATGCAAGTTTAGTAGTAGAGGGAACAAGGAAGGGATTGATGTAAAAATTGGAGAAGAGTGCATTCCAATGAAAGATATTTTTAAGTACTTGGGATCCATTCCAACATAATGGTGGAATTGATGGAGATGTGACACATAGAATTAATGCAGGGTGGTTGAAATGGAGGGGTGCTTCTGGTGTTCTCTGTGATAAGAGGGTTCCTTTAAAAGTTAAAGGAAAATACTATCGAGCTGTGGTAAGACCAGCCATGTTGTACGGTCCTGAATGCTGGGCTATAAACTATAGGCATGTATAGAAGATGTCTGTGGCAAAGATGAAGATGTTAAGATGGATGTGTGGTCATACAAGAAAGGACCGTATTTCAAATGAGTTTATTGGAAACAGGGTTAGGGTGGCACCGATAGAGGATAAAATGAGAGAGGCCCGTCTAAGATGGTTTGGACATTTACAAAGAAGGCCACTAGATGCTCCAATTAAGAGATGCGAGAAGTTGGAGGCTGAACCCGCTAAGAGGCGGCGAGGAAGACCAAACAAGTGTTGGAAGCAAACTATTAAGTATGTCCTCAATTATTTTAATTTAAGTCCTAAAATGGCTGAAAATCGATCTGTATGGAGGCAAAGAATCCATATAGCCGACCCCACTTAGTGTGGGAAAAGGCTTGGTTGTTGTTGTTGTTGTATTCGTGTAAATCAGGATGAGAAAAACTCAAGAAAAAGAGAGACAATAACTTGGTAGGGAACATCGTCATTTAACATGCAAGTTCAGTTTTACAATTACAACACTAGATAAATGCTAAAGCACAAGTAAAGTAAAGCTAAGCTAGAGGGAGAGTGTGAGAAGGAGAAGACGGCGAGGCGGCCACGGCAGTGGAGGAGGGCTCCGTCGGTGGCTCATTGGCTCCGGCTATCACAAAAGGGTGCTAAGGATGGGTAGGAATAGGATAGAAGGCTTGCAAGTGTAATGAATGCCTTTACATGGGTAGTTGGAGGGGGTTTATATGGGGAGAAGAGGTTTCTAAACTAAGGGCTTTAGCGACATCCACCATTCCAGAATCGTCGGTTAATGTCCCCTCCTGCTGGTCTAACGCACGTGCTCGTGCTTCCTCTTCTCGCACTGTGCTTGCGATCCGCGTGTGCATGTTGTGGACCGTCCGATTGAAGATTGGATGGTTGAGTTGCTACGGATGGCCCGCTGTGGATCTTGCCTTGAGAGTGCGCACGCGATCGCCTACATTCGCATGTGCCACGTAGCTGTGATCTCTGACGTCCACGCGCGCATCGATGACTCAATTTCACTCGTGTGCGATCCTGCTGCTGCATTTCGTTTTGCCATGATTCGAACTCGTGGCTGCGTGGTGCGGGAAGAGTGCCGACCACTGTGCTGTCTTCCGCGGATGGTCGTGAAGAGGAGATCAGGTTCGGTTGCTGCCGACTATTGGATGGAGATCCGACGGTTGGATCTTCGTGTGAGAGCTCGAGTGCGTGGATGCGGAGAGGCGGGCGTGCGTTGTCAACCGTTCGATCGAAGATCGGATGGCTGAGATTGATCTTGCACACGACGGAGGAAGTGCGATGGTGGGATGGATGCGTTGAGCTCGCAACACGAGGCAGCTTCGTGGCCATTGATCATTAAGTCAACGGTCAGAACTTCTTAGGCTAGTTACAGCAGCTCCGGATGTCGGATTTGGTTGATTTTGAGTCCGTTGGACTCCATTTGTCGTTCTGAATCCATCTGTGTAGTCTGATTGCTCATCTGAGGCCTATTTTAACATGAACTTGTATAAACGGCCATTAACACTGGTTTATAAGCAATCTCAATGTGCGATGTGTGTAATGCTCCCATGCCTATTTATGATGTGCTATTCGTTTATGTTACCCTTAAGATAAATCTCGATTGGCAGAATTATTACCATAAAATGTAGTATTATCATACCCCCATGCTTACTCCTTGCTAATCCCTAGCAAGGTTTATTCTAGTTATTATTCTCAATCAGAATTCAGGACGTGATTTCTTAGACATTTTGTTACTTGTCAACAGGAGGAAATATACTAAGATCCTGATCTACAGAGACTAAACAGCGCCTGGGTGTCTGCCAAAATGTGAATCGCCCGAATCCTTGCTTTAAGGCATATATATATATTTTTCTTTTTCATCTTTTCTCATTTTTTTGGATTTTTAGAGTTGAGAGTGTGTTGGTAACTTTTTACAGCTACTCAACCCACCCAAAACTTGAAAAAGACTCTAAGTGCTAAGCATCTTGGTGTAAAGAGCGTGATAGACTCACTCAATGGTAATTTAGATAGACTTCAGGTTTCTACGCCCCTAGGTGACCGAAAAAGGAAGTGCTTGTCTGAAGGTGTATATGTCCGATCGGTAGCTTTCTCCCTACTTTTATTTTATTTGGGGTCAACATAAGGGTGTTTCCAGTGTATATCTCCCCAGATTGCTCTACTTCCCCGCTTCTTCCTTAAGTGTTTTGGATCTTTTTGTGCATTTAGTTAGTTAGGCTCTGGACAACCGGCCAATGGGCTATTACCCACGACCACTTACCAGTCATACTTGTGCGGTGAAGTGTGGCTTATTTTATTCTTTTTTCTTCTTTTCTATATATATATATATATATATATATATATATTTAGTAGGTGGCTTCCCTGATCTCAAATGTACCTAGCGGCAATAAGAGGAAAGTGGTCGTGTGGCTGGGCTCTAGACAACCGACCAATGGGCTGTTACCCACGACAACTTGCCAGCCATACCACCCTAGAAGGTTCATTAGCTATCCAATTTCTATCAGAATCTCCAAGGAGTGAGTCAGTGCAATAGATGCTTAAACTAAAAGTCCCTCCGAGTTAGAGGGCGGGTTGATAAGTCGTATACTTATCACCCTATTTTATTGGTTGATTAAAATAAATTAAGGTTGCGAGGATTCGAAGTTAAATCCATATTTTAACGGACACCATGGCTAATTATGCCTGAAAGCCTGAAAAGTCTGTGTTCAGGTTCTTTTCATATTATTTTCCACTGTTGACAAGTTCCTAATGCCTAAGTTTTTCTTCCTAAATTCATCATTTTTTTTATTTTATTCAGACTGATAAAATGAACTCAGAGCATGCAAATTATCACCCCCCATGCTTAAGTTTTCCAATGTCCTCATTAACAGATAAATTGATGCAATAGGGGTTTAGAAAGAAATCACTTGAGCGAAATAGTATATCTGATCAGCCTGAATCTTCTGGGTTGCCTCCCAAGAAGCGTTGAGTTTAACGCCTTTGGCTGGGTGATGCTTCGTGTCAACCCTCAATGTGGGTGACAACTTCCTTTGGGGCAACCTGGACAAGGAAGTGTTTCAGTCTTTGACTGTTTACCGTGAAAGTGTGCCCAGTGTTTGGATTTGCAATCTCGACCGCCCCATTGGAATAGGGTTTGACCACCCTATACGGTCTTATCCACTTAGATCTGAGCTTCCCGGGAAAGAGTTTGAGTCGGGCGTCAAAAAGCCAGACTTATTGGTTGAGCTCGAAGGTCTTTCGATGGATGAGTCGGTCATGGATGGCTTTCATCTTCTCCTTGTAAAGCCGACTATTATCAAAGGCGTCCCAACGAATTTCCTTAAGCTCGGAGAGTTGGAGCGTCCTTTGTGCACCAGCTAACTGAGAATTCATGTTGCATTGCTTAACGACCCAGTAAGCTCGGTGTTCCAACTCGACAGGAAGGTGGCAAGCTTTTCCAAAGACCAGGCGATAAGGTGACATGCCTATCGGGGTCTTGAAAGTGGTCTGGTATGCCCACAGGGCAGCATCCAGTCGTGTGGACCAGTCTTTCCTGTTAGGTCTCACAGTCTTCTGTAGAATGTTCTTGATCTGTCTGTTTGAGACCTTGGTTTGACCATTAGTTTGTGGATGATACGAGGTGGCAATGCGGTGGGTAAACCCATATTTTCTGAGTAGGGCACGGAATTGGGTGTGGATAAAATGACTTCCACCATCACTGATTATGGCCTTCAGTATTTCAAACCGAGAAAAGATGTTTTGCTTAACAAAGTCCATGATAGCCTTATAATTGCATAGACATAAGCCTGGGTGTGTTTGACGGCCTCGAGGAGTGGGATATTAATCTGAAACTGCTTGAAAATTTCCAAAAGCACATTTTCCACAATAACTTTCTTCTTCTTTATCTTTTCCAAGGCCTCGGGATATGGTGTCTGAATGTGAATAGGGTCTGTTTCCAGGTCCTTGGGTCTTTCCTGCTTATCTTCAGAGTCTGGTATTTCAAGGGGTGAAGTCTCGGGAGGAGTCGGCCGTTTGGGCTCCTGGGTTTTAGTGCTGCTTCTCAAGGTCACCACATTTGCAAAGGCATTGGGACCATGTGTTGATCCTTGAGAAGAAGAGGAGGAAGAAGCACTGAACCCAGGGGGTGTTTGTGGGGCTGCCTAGACCATGTGGGGCTGCCCGGGATTGCCTTGGAACCCTTGCGAATTGGGGCCTCTGTTAATCACGTTTCGCGGGTTCGGTTGTGGCTGAGAAGAAAGGGATCCTGTTGTTTACAATCCAGTAGCTGGCTCAGCTGTCCCTTCACTAAACCCATTTACTCATGGTGTTTTTGGTTCATTTCAGCCATCATTTTTATCAGGGTGTCCATTTGGTTTTGTGGGGGAGGGACCGCCCTGTTTGTGTTATAGGGGGGTTTAACCGATGGACCTGGCTGATAGGTGGGCGGGTTTGGTTGATGGTTTGGCCTGGGCTGGTTCTGGAATTGAGGCGGTTTCTGGTTCGTCCAGGCAATGTTTGGGTGATTACGCCATCCGGCATTGTAGCTGTTGGAGAAGGGGTCAGATTCGGAATAACCTTGGATAGCCTGGACATCTTCAAAGATAGAAGGTGTCGAGGGGGAGGGAAAAGAATAATCAGGGGTTGAGGGAGCAAAGGTCCCTCCCTGGAACATGGTGAGGGGTTGTTCTAGGTGCATCTGGTTTAGTACCTGGACCAGGTCTACGTTGTGAGCTCCCTTTGCTAGGGAGAGAGTCTGTAGCGGGTTCCTGGTTTGGTTCAACAGTTCATCTATTTTCTCATTTACCAATTCCACTCGATCCATTTTCTTAGCAATGATATCCATGTCAACCATTCCAGAATTCGCTTGTACCTCATAGATCCCCCCACGGGGTTGACTGGCTCGACTAAACTGGGCTATGGAGGCATTGTTGAGCAAATTTTCGCTCATAGACTTGAAGAGCTCAAACGCGCTCTTCTCGTCTTTATTTAGGAAGCTTCCCCCGTATGAGGCATTGACAAAGTTTTGAAGGTTGCTGTCCAGACCATGGTAGAAGATCTGGGCCAATTGCCACCTCGGAACCTAATGGTGTGGGCATTTCCTTAATAATTCGTTAAATCTCTCCCACGCCTCATGGAACAGTTCCCCGCCCTGGAGTGTAAAGGTGGTAATGGCTCTTCTGAGGGCATTGGTCTTTCCTATGAGGAAGAATTTCTTTAGAAATGCATGCCTTAGTTCTTTCCAGGTGGAGATAGGTTTTCCTAAAGTTCTAAGCCAGTGAGACGCTTTATCTCTCAACGAGAAGGGGAACATCTTGTTCAAAACAATGTCTAAGTTGATGTTCCTGGGCTTTACAGTCCGAGCGATCCAGTCAAGATCCTCTAGGTGCTGAAGGGGTCCTCATTTGAGCTCCCATGAAAGTGGCTCTGAATCAGGCTTAGAACGTTTGGTTTCAGCTCAAAATCATCTCCCCCCTCAGGGATCCTAAGGTGTGGTTCAATCCGAATCGCAGAAGGATTGTAGAAGTCGCGGAGGGGCCTAGGTTGGCCCTGGAATTGTGGTGGATCAGGTGGTGGTTGCCCTTGCAGGTCCTGCAAAGGTGGTGGTGGTTGTTCCTATGGGTTCTGAAACCGATGTATGGCTTGCATGATAGTGTGGGTCTGTTGTTGCTAGAGCCGGTGGTTTGCATTGATCTGGGCCTGGATGATGGCCATTGTATCTAGTGGATGTTGGTCCTCAACCTCATCTACTCTAGGTTCGGCCATATCTCTAGCAAGATCAAGCCTCCTAGTTTCCCGTCCCAAAACAAACAACTCGGGATGAAGTGATCGTCTCCCGTGCATACACTAGAGAAGAATGGGGGAGGGATGCAAAGAGAGACAGATGCGAGAAGTGTGTGTGCACAACCAAGCAGACAAGCCTAGTCCTTACAGTGTATTCCTTAGGGGACCTAGAAATCTCCAAAGGAATGATAAAGTCTGTAGGCACCGGACAGCCCTTCCCAAAGTTAATCTGGCTAGGTTGATTACGAGGGGATTGTGGGGAAGGTTCTTCCTTTGGCTTGCACCGCTGGTTCTGTAGACCCCACAACCATGGTCATTTGACACTTCCCCGTAGCCTAGTCACTAAATTCTACTATGGGAATGAAGGCCAAGTGCCCAGCAAACAAAATCACGCCTCTCGAGACTTAACCCAGTCCTGCCTAAGGCACGTCTACTCTATTTTAATGGGGCTAGGGCGGTGCTTGTGCTCGAGTTATGTGATGAGGCATTAATTAGGGTGGTGCCTCTTAGTTATCCAATTCAGATATGTGTGCTCCTAACAAGACATGGTTTTCAAGCAAGGATTTAAGACGTGGTGTCTTTTAACATTTGTCCTTACTTTAGTGTCTTTTAGATTTTACTTGTCTTAGTGTTTTTAGGCAAGTTTCAAGTGGGCACACCAAGTTTTGCACACAACAGGTAAGAGTGAATTTCCTTTAGCGTGATGAGGCTCTAAAACCCTAATGTGCTCATCCTAGTGTTCATGTAGTTTCTACGATATGAGTCGATTTTAAGGGTGAGTGGTGCGACCCATGTCAATTCACGGTGGCTTCGCAAACACCACTCAAAATGAAAGAGAACATTCCAAAAAGATTAAGTCTTTAAGAACATTAGACTGTATTTTTTTGTTGGATGATGAGTTAGGGATGAGGATCAGGCAATCATTAACCACGCCAATTTTTTTCTGATTTAAAATTTTTTTTTTAGATATTTTAAGCAAGCAAACAACCATGGAAAAAGAAATACTCACAACCCGTCCTTGCTGCACTTACTCCATCCTTGTCGTCACGAGCCACGCTTCTTCATCGCCCCGACGTCGAGTTCCTGCGGTCAATCAAGTAGAGGGAGAAAATGAGTCAGACGATGTAAAGACCCGTTCTGTTCTGAGCCTTTTAAGACGTCAGGACTTTCAGTCAGACGTCTGAACCCCTTCCCAGACGTCAGGAAATTGAAAATTTTGTATGCAACTTCGCATCTGCGTGCTGGCTGCGCGCAGATACGCTCACTCTTTTCTCTCTCTCCCTCTTCTCTCCACCCGAACCCTAACCCCACTCCCCATATAACCCCTCTCCCCCCTTCCTCTCTTCTCCACTCCACCACCACCTTCCTTCTTCCTCTCCATTGCAGCGAGAGGGGTGAGCGTGAGAGAGGGCGCGAGAGAGAGCGATGAGGAGGAGAGGCGGCATGAAGAGAGGACGAAGAGCTTGAGCTTGCGAGCTCGTGGGAGCTTGCTGGAGGACGCACTGCCGGAAAAGCGCGTGTGGGAGGAGGAGAGTGTCGGGGGAGACGTCCCTAACACTTTTCTGCAACTGGAGCTGCAGACGAGGAGAGGCCGCTGCTACGTGTGGCAAGAGGAGCAGGAGGTCGGTCTGGTTCTGGGATTTTCCCAGAATCAGACGTCTGACGTATCGTCCAGAGGACGGGTTGGACGTTTGGTGACGACACCGGACGTCTGAAAGTAGAGCTTCGCGAAGGTACGTTCCTCTTGCGATTATGGCCATGCATGCCGCACCGCAGCTACGATTTGCGTGGCTAAAAGTAGAAGATATCGTCTGTCGCGTGCAGGGATAGCTTCGGGAAGGCGCGGGGCATGCCCTCCCACGCGTTTCGGACATCTGGAGGGCTTACCAGACGACCGGAAGCACTCCCAGATGACTGAAGGAGAGGTTGGACATCTGGAGTTGGGTCCAGATGGTCAAGCAGGGGTTCTAGATGACTGAAGTCGACGCAAGAACTTGAGGTGAGACACTGGCGACTTTTAAGACGTCTGGACCTTGTGCCAGATGTCTGATTTAGGTCTGTAGTCCTGTTTTTGACCCGTTTAGGGTCCGTTTGAGGTCCGTTTTACGCAAGCAAGATATCTGTGGATTCCTTGTGAGTTCCTCTACATGTTAGAAAGCCTTTTATACTGTTCTGAATATTCCGTTGTGTTATGTTCCTTGGTATAGGATTTCGATCTGTTGCGTGTTCGAGGCCTGCAGAGGCACGTGAGCTTGCCGTTCGAGCCCTCAGTACTCCCAGATTGTCTGGTAGAGTGGTTTCCCCCTGATTTAATTATAAGACATGAATGCATATGTGAAATTGGTTAACTGGAAACCTAGGATGTGGCATGAATCCTAGGATGAGAAGTACTTACACTGTTTGTATGCGTGTTTGAGATTGCAGTCTTAAATGAATGAATATAAATGTAAATAACTGCCTGTTAATAAATAAGAGCTACCTGTGAAATATGAAATGGCTGTGCTAGTTAAACAGTTACCTGTGACATTACTTGTTGTATATGTAAATTGTGGAAATACGAGCTGCATGTGTATAATATGAAAATGGAAACGTGAATGATGAAACCTGGTATGGAACGACATGGTGAATATGAGCATGAACCTTACAGGGAATTAGGAGTAGAGCTCCTGTAGATAAATGGAATGGATCTCGAAATGTGAGTGGGAAGTGTGCTGGCCCTTGAGTATTTGGTACTAAGGAGAGCGACTGTCCCCTGTTTAGTGTAGAGTGGAGCTAGTCGCCCTTGGGTTGGGACCCGGGGTTAGGATTAGCCACTCTACACCGACTTCTTTGGCCCTCGTGTACACTGTACCAGGGAGAGCTACTAGTGTAGGGAGAGAGCTTGCCACCCCACGGGACCCGGGGTTCAGCTAGCCACCCTACACCGACTTGTTAGGCCCACTGGGCAAACCGGGGTAGTCAGACGAGGGTGCACGGACTGTGGAGGGTGAGACCCCTGTTTAGTTCTGAGGGGCTAGACTGCTGTTACTGAGAGGGCTAGGCCCTATATTGTTTCGTACTGTACTTTGGGCCTACCCGCTAGCGGAAACGACTGACCACGTGCTAGTGCGGGGTAGTTACCCGTGCGCTTACCGCACGTGCCATAGTCACCGCTACGTCTGTCTGTGACCTTGGGATGGTTGACTAGGTGTAGGATTACCACGGGGGACTCTCCTGGCTAGGAGAACACCACGTGTGCCTTCTACTCTTTGAAAAGACTGCAATTAAGATCGTTCTCACGAGGAACATGAGAGATCAAGAAAGAGATTTGAAAAGTAAACTAATGGGTGAAAAAGGAATGACCTGTAAAATAAAATAATTGAAAAAGATAAAATTACCTGTTAGCTTTTACTGCTTTAGCTAGTTTGGTTACCACTCTACTTATCGTTCGCTGACTCCATTTTACTCATACCCCTTTACAAGTCCAGGAGTTGAGCAGCCCAAGTCACCGGCCGCAGAGGAAGCTGGGCCCAGTTGAGCTCAGTAGTAGTTCCTGTTTTTATTGTACTTCCTTTTGCTAGTGAGTTAGACTGTTGTTACCGGTTCTATTCTGTACTTGTTCTACTTTACTGTTGTGGTGGTGATATGTACTGTTAGCAGCTTTTATTTCCTTTACTGCTTGTACTCTTTTACTGTTAGTTACTTAGCATGGTGAATGTGGTTTACTTTCCTGCTTTTTGATTATTTCTTGTTGCATGACTGCGTCTTGGGATTAGTCGAGTCGAGCCGGTCTCGTGTCCTATAGGGATTCGGGAACCGGGTCGTAACAGACGATGTGAGTATGGATGTAGAATGGAAGGAACAAAATAAATTCGTTAACACCCCGGCAACGGTACCAAAAACTGACACATTATGGATGCATTTGTTTAAATAGGTCGTTTTAGCTTCGCGTTCGCAACATCGGTTTTAAATCTAGAAACAGACGTGAGTCCGAGTGTCAAACACAGGGAGGAGTGAAATCGGGTAAGAAAGTAGATCAGCGAAATTTCTCACAGAATACGAAAATATGAATGGAAACTACTACTGAACATTACATGTGATAGTTAGGACAAATGCAACAATGGAGCAACCACCAACATTTGGCTCAAGAAGTGAAATAAAAGAATTTCTTAATGATTTTCGAACATGCTTGGATCATGTAAAGATTAGGTTAAAGGAAACCCCATTTGGATATTTCGATGGGTATGAATTCTCGGAAAAAATAAAAGGCAATGTGCAAAGCTCGTTACGGCTTACGATACACAAAGTGGCGACTTCTTTATAGCTAGATGTCGTGTTCCATTCACAATAGAGCAAATCTCCAAGATCACTTGGTTGCCACTCCACGCTCATGAAATTGATCTAAAAGATGACAACAATGAGAAGTACCCATTTAGATTAAAGTACTTCTCTACTGGAAAGCCAACTTCCTGCAAGCAAAGAAGTCTCTTCAAGAAGTTCAGCGCATGGAAAATGATGACGATGTTGACAGCCAAGTGAAGCTTTTAATGTGTCTCTTATGTGGAAATTTCTTGAAATTGCAGTTTTAATTCTAGTTTCTTATTTTTCCTTAAGAATGATTATGTAGTGACTTATGACTCTCTAGCAGTTATGTAGGAGCATTTACTAACTTAATTGGGTCAAAATGAGCTAGTTATGGCTCATGATGGTGTTCCCATCACTATGCTGCCTCGAGGTGCATGTTGAAGAAAGTTGTGACACTTAGCTTTTGAGGAAGAGGGCTTCCTCTGTGGGTGCCCTTGTGCGCCTTTCTGAGGCTTTGTGCCTTGGTGACATTTAAGTTGTCTGTGACACATTGGTGACGTCTGATTGAGGAGTACTGTAGCTTTATTTGAATACTTGATTCAAGCTTCTGTTGGATTATTTGGTTAAATTAAATACATGAGATGCATGCTTAATTAGAGAATTAAGTGGTGATTTAAATCACCATTGTTTTGATTCTCTATTTTTATCATAATGGTTTCCTAAGATATTATTCAATATGTCCTTGAGTAGATTATTCATTGCAAATCTTTGTCTTGTGCTCATTATTTCTGAATACAATTAATGCGTGAATTTCATATTTGCTCCCTGAGAACGACCTCGGACTCATTGTTTTCGAGCTTTATAAAGTTAAGTGTTTGTCATGTTTTCATTAACTATACTATGACTCATATATATCTTAACATCGTCGATTTCGCGTTGAACAATAGTGTAACCTCAAACCCTCCTCTTCACGAGGAGTATTTTGTCTCGCGATAGAGACAGGAATTCGCAAAGCAAATATCCAACCAAAAGCAATATTACAATAGTCCTATAATGCCTAAATAAGTATATATAAAATCTAGCTTCTATAGGCAAAAGGAACTTCCCTTAGTTGGAAGTATGTAGGCGTGATCGCGGCAGAGTTTCGGTGCTCTTTGATTCATTGAATAGAGCTTGTAGAGCAAGATCACTTTTCTATCTCTTCTTGGACACAATATGAGTGTAAGTAGTATTCTCTAGGTGTGTTGTGCTTAGGAAGAGTGCTCCTCTATTTTTAGAGGACCTAAAAAGGGTTTAGAAGGCCTTGGAAGGCTTCTATAGCCGTTGGGAATAAATCCAAGGCAAATAAGGTTGAAATCAAGATCATTTATGATTCTGACAGAATTATCAGATGTCTAGGTCATCGTTTGATCTAAAGGTCAGTCATCTAATCTAGAAGAGTTGATCATCTAAACGGTGTTGGATCAAGACGAACATCTAAGAAGTCAATTATAAGACGTCTGGGAAACTAGTCAGACGTCTAATCCTAAGATGGCTTTCCTCCTGTTTTCACCAAATCGAAATAGGGTTCTAGTGCTATAAGAGGCAGACGGCATATAGGACGTTTGGCAAAAGGTCAGGACGTCTGGAATGAGAAATCTCTGCGGGAATTTATTTTCCGAGGCTCAAACGACTATTAATGTCTGACAAAAGTAGATTTGGGTCAGATCTTAGCCTAACGTCTATTTATCAGACGTCTGAGATGATCTATGGATGTCTGGAAATCTAATTAAATATAATCATAAGTTAATCCTCCAAGATTATGTCTGACAGACCAATGGTCCTCTTGTTAGATGTCTGGCAAGGTGTTCGAACATCTTCTAAGACATCTGGACTATGCCTACCTCATAAAAGATAACATCTCAAGGAACAAAGTTTCATGATCCTACACTTTATCGACAGATAGTCGAAGACTACAATATCTACTTCTAACTAGGCCTGATCTCTCCTTTTCGGTCAACCAAGCTTGTTAATTTATGAGCAATCCTACTACAAATCATTAGAAACATGTCAAAAGGATTCTGCGCTACATCAAGCATACTCTTGCCCATGGCTTGTTTCTCACTTCCATCTCCTTGCCTACTCTACTAGCATATTCTGATGCTGACTGGGTTGGTTCATTTAATGATAGAAAATCCTCTGGAGGCTATCTTATTTAATTTGGGCAAACGTCATCTCTGGCAAACTTTTAATATATATATATATATAAATCATCTCCTTTTCGTTCTTCCATCTACACCAAACAGAGAGAGAGATTCTTGAGGTAACGATTGATCGATGTGTGGCGACATCATGGTGGTGGATCATGATCATGGCGAGGAAGATCATCGTAATTGCGAGGAGATCGCGGAGCAGTGGCAACTCTCCAAGGGGATGCTATGATTGGCGGAGCTTCTCCTCACGATCAGTCCCGAGGAGGAGGACGCCGACGTCACACCCACCGCTGTCGACATCCTTCTGGAGATGCAATTGCTATCAGACCCCTACCGCGACTACCCCTCGACGTCGAAGCAACGCGACAAGAAGGCGGCAATGGCGATGGTAAGGCAGCGCAGGGCGGGCGACATCTGTCAACAACTTCAATCCATGGTGGATGACTGGAAGATGATGGTCGAGTTGGCATTCATCGAAGACTCTCCGACGACTCCTCCCTCCACCCAAACTGCAGGAGCCTGTGCTGCTTCGATTTCCAACAATGGTGGCGGAGTTGGTGGTGGTATTAGTGTTGCTGTTGCTGCGAAATCAACGTCGTGTTGTTCTTACGAGGCCCGACTGGAGGCGTCCAAGCAGAAGCTCTGCGAGGGGTATGAGAAGGCGGAGGTGGCGAAAAAGCAGAGGACGTCGAAGGTGGTCCTCGATGCCAAGGACCTCCCTCCACCCAAACAGGGATCCTTCTTCTCCAGGAAACGACACAAGGAGTCCATAAGGTCCACGCTATTTAAGAAAATGAAGAATATGAAGAAGAAGAACCAGAAGACTTGGCGATCACTCTTGTCGGTGCGTGGTGGTCTTGTAATGTGATGATACATTGTAGCAAGTTTTTGATCGATGTTGTTCGACGATGATTCTTTGGTCCTGTTCTAATGGTCGTTTTTATTGAGGAATGTAATGATAAAGTCAGTCCAGTTGAATTTAATTGCATTTCACAGATAATTGATTGAATGAGTTTGGATTATTTATTTATTTATTCATTTTATTTTATTTTATTTTGTTGGCTTGTCGTCCATCTTTGTCTTCTGTCTTCGGCAGCATGTCACCTCTGTACAGTGGATGGGGATCGTGAAATTTCATGGGGAACGAGGAGGTCATTTTGGGAAGACTTCCACGTCACGAGCAAAGTATAAAAGGCAAGAAAGGCATCCCACACGCACACTTGCTACATACCTCTTCGCTCCACCCAAACGCAGGGTGTCGGCAGCGCACGCAGCACCGGGAGCACCTGTAGCCAACTCAACACACAGGCGAGCCACCCCCCGCACATGCTTCTACCATGCAAAGCTCACCCAGGTGCGTGGCACACAACCACGAAGACACAAGAAGAGAATATTCAGGTACACGCATGAACTTTCCTGCCCATCTATTCAAACAACAAGCAGACGTCTATATATGCTGCTGCAGAGCTAAACAATGGTAGGTTTCATGACCATGGAGAGTTTGACAAACCAATATTCTGCAAGTGTAATTGCATTGCTAACCCAACCCTTCACAAAAGAGGTGCAACGAATTGGGAGACACATCCTTCGACTAGAATCCATGTCCAGTGCCTGCAAACTAAACGAGTAAGCTCTGCGTCTTCTCTTTTCTGAATACTTTTATGACTTGTAACACTAACATCGTATGGAAACATAGATGGATTCAAAAGGCCGCGACTTGAAAATTTGGATATGGGAAGAGGGTGTTCTCGCTATGGCTCCAATTGCTCACCAACAAGTAAGGGTGAGGGATCTCGTCTACTTATTGGCCAGTGAGGTTGACAAGCTTGAGAGCGAGAACAGGAAGATTGAGGGTGAAATTTAAGAATTGAATGACACTATTGCCATCAATGAAGCTGCAATTCAGGAACTTAAAAGATGACAAATTAAAAGAGATTTCCTACGTAAGATACAAGAGACACTCGACTTCCACCGTGAGCACAACTTTGGTCTGCAATGCTCGATATAATGGCTTCGATAGAAACTACGTACCTTAACCATTTCTCGACATGCCTATCATAAAAACATTTCTTGATGTCCATGTTTTGCTTACTAACTTCCATGAAGGTTTCTGTCTTGTGTCATTGTTCTTAGCGTGAAGCATGGTACCAATATATTCATGTATCATCCTCTGTGTACACTCCATATTATGTTCGAACAAGAATGAATTATTACCAATAACTCTATGATCTTAAATAGCTTCCATTTAATAACGTCCGCATATAGAGTTCACATAATATTATAGGGATTTGTTCTTGCTTGGTTGCAAGTACATAGGGTGCACCTCTTTGCCGCACTTTTGATGGCAACCCTTCCCAAGGCACCAATCTTATCCAATTGGCCCAACTGTGTAAGCACATCTTCACCACAACCTTCCCCTACTCACAGAAGAAGCCTATCTCCGTTAGACACTACCTAAAATGACATATTTCAACCCCCCCAACTCCATTTCTACTCAGGAGATAGGATCACCTCTGGCTAAGAACCACCACACCAAGGCTATTACCCAACCCACAACGAGCAAAAGATGATCTATCTCCCCCATTGCATGTGCAAGGCTCTTGCGCGAGGTCCTTCCAACTTGATTGAGAAGTGTATAAAGATGGGGCAGTTATAGAAATACCTACAACCATGGATACATGTAATCGTTTCTTCCTTATGCATTCTTCTTCTCAAAGTTATGAAAGAAGAAATCCCTAAAACAAAATATAGCTTTACATACAAGAGAGCTTGATCACTTTTCTATCAAATCAAGTTCCAACCATTACATAGAATTTCATCTTCATTTTGAACTTGTGGTTACTCTTCCTTAAGCTTTTCCCTTTCATCACTACAAAAATGTGCCCTCTCTTATAATGCAAACTTCTTAAGTAATCCATGTCAAAATGCAAAAGGCAACACACATTTGGGCCCAAGTCTAACCTCATGAGGGAAAAAAAGGTCTATGACAATTTTTATCGTATCTATTTAGGGAAAGACTTGGTGTACACGGAAGTGTACATCGGTTTGTACACCCTTACTTTATTAAAGAGGGATGTCATGGGCCATGACACCGTCATGTGATTGGACGATATCATGTGACCTGTGAATGGATGCACAAATCAATGTACACCGATCATTATCCTTTTAGATCAGAGCATATAACAAATTAATCAGAGAGCACATACGACAGCCATGTGCCTTAAGATGTCCCACAAAAAAATAACACACTCACATGCATGAGGATAGCCTCCCCATATTTCTACCGCACAATCCATCTTGTGTTTTCATTTATGAAATTCTTGATTTCTTGATGAGTGGCTACTCATCATAGCTAAAAAGCTGAAGTTAAGTTAGACACTGGGTTAAATAACATCAAATTAACAGATAAAAAGGGTTAAGTGTGGGAATCAAAGAAAAAGGCCTAAAACTTTGATTCTGTGTTAAAATTGCATAATTAGGTCATAAAATGAAATATTCTTAAGATAAAGGCCAAATGATGATCCAAGTGTTAATTGAACACATAAACAAGTTTAAAAGTTTAAATCAAAAGTACAATTAATTTCTTAAATGTTCAATTGAGCACATATAAAAATTTGAAGGCATTTGGACATCATTAAGAACTTGAAATATAGAGTTTATACTTAGGTCCTTCATGAATCACATTCACTTCTTTAGAAATCCTTTTTGGACCTACTTGTAACCTGCAGGGACCCCTTTGAAAGCCCTCAAGGTCCGTCCTGTTACAATTTCCTCCACTTATGGGCCTATGTACAATTTTTCTACCTCTTCGTGAAGGGGTCCTCCCTGTAATTTTTCCAACATTTCGTTGCCGCCTGCTGTTCTTTGCATGCACTGTAGCACGCGATGAACATGGTAGATCTTGGCCGTCTGTTCGCTCGTGATCTTGATCTGCAGTGGCGAGGCATATGGCAGCAACTAGCTTTTCTTAAGTCGTTGTAGTACAGATAGTTATTGCCATCATCTGCTAATATATAATTTTTTACTCGGAAAATAAAGAGTTCCCGAGGTCGAACTCAGGGAGCAAGTTGTATTCTAGAGATATACATGTTCTATTACAAAAATAAAGAGAGAGAGAGATGAAGGTTTGGCTTCTTCTTCTTTTCTTCTTTCTTTCGCTTTGTCTTCTCTTTAGCTTTTGTTCTTCCTGTTCTTCTTTTCTTGCTTCAGATCTCCCTTCCATGCTCTTCTTCTTTTTTTTTTCTTGCTTCTCTTCTTCTCTGCTTGGCTGCTCCGTCTCTCTTCTTTTCTTCTTTCTTCACCTGTCTTCAGGACGTCGTCTGATTTTCCAATCAGACGACTTAACCCGCGGATGCTACAGTGTTGCTTCAGTTCTTCTTCCTCTTCTTCCGCAGTCCTTTGCTTCGGGCAGCCCTGGCTGCTCTTCTTCCTTCAGTTTTCTTCTCCTTCTCTGTTCAGCAGCCGTCCTTCTTCTTCTTCTCTGCCTGCACACTTGCACAGCTTGATCAGAGGGGCAAAACCTAATGCTACCCTCTCCCCCGCGTTTCTCTCTCACGGAAGCCGCTCTTAGGAAAGCTCTCCCAGAGCTGCCGGGTATTCGGGTACGGGTCGTGCCCGGGTCCAGGCCCACTGGCGTGCGTGGTGGGCGAGGAGTGCAGGTCGGGCTTAGTCGTGTCGGGCCAGGTCCGCGGGGCGTGGTCGCGGACGAGGCCGGGTCGAGCGGGTAAGTGAGAGGGACCTCACCCCGTGCTCAGGAGGCAACAAACCTAAGGCACTTTTTGCCTTTTTGCGGGCGTGCTCCTCTGAAGATTTCCGAGGTGGGACTAAATGTCCCACCCCAATTGGACGCCCGCAGCTGAAGACGCTGCAGGAGTTCGCGGTTGCACGCGAGGCCTTTGCCCCTGCTGCAAGCCTGGGACGCTTCGCGGAGGTGCCCCGCGCAGCCTGGGAGTCGACCTGGGCGAATCACACCTGGAGCTGTAGGTTGAAGGTGCTCCTTCCACGCAGCAATGGCGACGGCGGTCGAGATACCTGTCCACAGAGGAACGGCCTCTCGGCCTAATCAGATATGCGGAGAACCTTCGCCGTGGCACGGCGAAGGTGGTGGGGGATCTGGCAGGCGGCGGGGCGGAGCGTGAGGGTCGCTCTATGTCAAATTGCGGGCGGAGAAGTGGGTTTGTTCGGGGGGTCTGCAGAGGGCGAGTGGCGGGAAGTGGAAGGGCGGAGGTTGATCAGGGTGAGGAGGCGGAGGTTCTGTGAGGGTCGGCGAGGCGTATGGGGCTGTGGAGCGATGGGGGCGTCTCGCCGGAGTTTGGCCGGAGACGAAGGGGGTGACGGTGGACAGGAGCGGTCGAGGGTTTAATCAAATAAAAGACAGTGAGGAAAAGAAAGAGGGGGAGATGGGGAGAAGTTCTGACCTAGCTACGGAGACGAAAGGGGCTGGAGCAAGGCGGCAGTCGTATCGACTGTCGCCGGAGAAGAAGATGCCTAGGGGAAGGGGCGGCGGCGAGGAGAGGGCCGGAGAGGCGCCAGCTGGGTGCGGCGTGGCGCGGGAAGAGCGAGGGAGAGCAACCCTGCAGCTGGTAGTGCGGCAGAGTGACGAGGAGGAAGAGGGGAGGCCGCCGGAGCTGGAGGGCTTCCTGTCGGAGTGGGAAGAGAGGAAGTGGGGGTCTTTCTCCGTCAGGACCGAGCTACTGAGAACGGCGGAGGGAGACGACGTGTCTCCCTCGCCGGAGGACGCCGGAGATGGAGACCCATACCGTCCGTGCGTTCGCACGGCCGGTATGGTGGGTTGCAGCGACCAGGGGGTGTTCATGCGACGGCTGACGACGCAGGGCACCCCCGGTTGTCTTGCCAGACCCTCCCCCTTACCCTGCGCGGCGCCATGCTCCGCGCAAGGTCGCCGGAGCATGGTGCTGGTCAGGTTTTGGCAGGAGGGACCTGGATGCAAAGAACGAAGGAGAGTTAAGGGCAGAAATGTGAGGGTTCAAAAGTTGAGGGCCAAAAAGTAAATAAATGAGGACCAAAGTGTAAAGTTGGTCAAGAAGGTTTCCTCTTAGGCTCAAGTTTTTATACATGACTAATTGGGACCTAAGGATTATGATGGTGAATTTTATTTCCAGATTAAACCTTGTTTGACCGGTCAATTTACGTAAAAACCTAAATTAAGTTGTTAATTGGGCATGGTTCTCAATGTAGGTCAAAATGGGTTCCTAAGGCCAAATTGAAGGTTCTAAACCCTAGAGATTATTTTTCTATGAATTTTAGAGGGTTTATTATATTTTTACTTTGCCTCGAACCTCGCAAATTGAAGTGGGTTTGTTTTAAGGTTACAGATTATCATTTAGTTCCTTGGAATTGCTGTAGCCCTTATTGAATCATCTCATCCCACTTTTATTCTTATTAGGTTGCTTTGACCTATGTTTGGATCCTGAGTTACCCTGTTTTTAGATTGGATTGGTGAAATTGCATTTTTACCCCTTAGTTTCTGTTTTCTTTGCGAACTCAGAATCTCTCTGAGTTAAACCTTTCCTTGAGTTATGTAGGAGCTTTTATCCTTTGTATTAGGTCAAAATGAGCTAGTTATGGCTCATGATGAGGTTCTCATCATACCCCCATGCCTAGCTTTTGCTAGTCCCTTAGCAAAAAAAACTTAAGGTTTCAACCCTTATTCTAGACCATGAAGTTCTTAATAGCTTCAGATAAGTGCTTTTTCATTTGAGCTTAGATTAGGTTAGAATGCTGACCATAGGCCTAAAAGGTACTCTAGTACCAATCAAGATCCAAATCTGTCTAGCCTTAGCCTCAGTCCTTAGCAAAAGTTTTTAAGGCCCACAAGAACTAACCTAAGGTCTATTGGACTTTGTGGTTAAAGCACCCGTGCTTGAAATGATTCTAGCCCTGGCTCAGTTTGCAGTGCGTTTTGTAAGAGAGAGAGAGAAAATTTATCTGTTTGGTGAGTTCTCTCTCTTTTTCTTTTTAATTCTAGCTTAGGATTGGCTTTTCAACACGGTCTGTATCAGATTCATTGCTCCCATCATCAATCCTCAAGGGTTCCTGGCGATCGATGCTTCGAGATAGCACCGCCCATGGCAACCCCCGGAACCCTGGCTCTTGAGATTTCGAGATAATCCCATCCATGGTGTTCCGTGGCCGAATCCAGACCCTGGCAATTGACACTTCGAGATAATGCCATCCATGGAATCTGAACCAGCAAAGTGCTTACATGCCCCCAGTAGGATATGTGAATATCCTAAGAGACAAGCACCGAGGAGATGATATTTTGTTACGCATCTTCGAGGGGATTTCCCGCCTCTCCGCGCTGGGAACTCGTCCAAATCAACTTGTGTTGATCAGCCGCTCCTACTCTAGGTGTACTTTCCAGAATTTTGCGACGCTTCTGCGTGATTTTGATTTTTACGCTTACTGAACCAGGCTGTGTGTGAGGTTAGGGTGCTTAGGCTATTAAGTCCCGTAAACCAAAAATTAGTTAACGAGGCCAAATACTCCCTAAGCCTTAGACCTAATACTTCAGCTTTTCATTTTCCTCAACCTCTTGAGGAGTGTCCAGATCTTAATGGGTACTAAGAGTCTATTCAAGAATGCCTAAGGTTTATGTTCTTACTAATCTCATTATGCACTTTTCAGTTATTTTCTTGAATGAGGTCTAGAACTTAGGTTAATTCCTTAGTTCCTTACTAATGACTATCACTTTTTCCTCATAATTTCGTGCTCCTTTTTCATTTTGTTTCTTTTCTCCTTCTCCTTCACAAAATTTCCTTCTCCTTTTTTTTTCTGTTATTCTTTTTCGAAAATTTTTAATTTTTATGGTGTTTTTGGCATATGTGAATTTTTTGTTTGAAACCTTTTCTTACAAGTTTTGCACTTTCATACCCCCCCATGCCTAAGATTTGCAATGTCCTCATTGTATCCTAGGGGGTTTTTATTTAACTTAGTTCATTCCTTAAGACAGAAATTTGGATGAGTGAATGGGTCGGGTTGAATTTTGCGGACGATTTCTAATCCCAGATGCAAGCATCTGAGGTGGGGTCGGCTGTCTACAAGGGTGAACCTTAAGTGCAAAAAGGTGTCAGAAAAATGTTTTGGATTTTTAGGAAAATGACGGGTTGCCTCCCGTTAAGCGCTGAGTTTTACGCCATCGGCTGGGCGTAATAAGATCAAGGGGAATGGAGGATATAAGATGCTTCAGCCAAATCAGTAGAGGTCACATCAATGAACGGCTTGAGTCTCTGACCGTTCACGATGAAAGGTTCGGAATCGTGGCTGAGTGGACTGATTTCGATTGCTCCATTTCCAAAAACCTGTCGGACCAAATATGGTCCGACCCACTTGGACCTCAGTTTTCCCGGGAAAAGTTTGAGTCGGGCATCAAAGAGTAGGACCTTTTGACCAGGATGAAAGATCTTTCTCGAGATGTGTTTGTCGTGGAAGGCTTTAACCCGCTCCTTGTAGATTCGCGAGCTCTCATACGCGTCTAGGCATAATTCATCGATCTCGCTGATTTGAAGTTTTCTGTGGGTTCCAGCCTTTGAAAGATCTAGATTACAGTTTCGTACTGCCCAATAGGCTTTATGCTCTAGTTCGACGGGAAGGTGACACGCCTTTCCGTACACCAGTCTAAAGGGAGACATGCCTAATTGAGTTTTGTGGGCGGTCCTATAGGCCCACAATGCTTCCGGAAGTCAGGACGACCAATCCTTCCTGTCAGGCCGAACAGTGACTTGCAGGATTTTCTTGATCTCCCGATTAGACAGCTCAGCTAGACCATTAGTTTGGGGGTGATAAGGAGTACAGATTCGGTGAGACACCCCGTATTTGGTCATCAGTGACCTAAACTGAGCATTTGTGAAATGGGTCCCCCCATCAGAGATTATTGCACGAGGAATCCCGAATCTTGAGAAAATGTTTTGATGAATGAATTTGAGAACGACTTTGTGATCACAGGTTCGGGTCGGTATGGCTTTAATCCATTTGGACACGTAGTCCACAGCCAACAGAATGTATTCAAAACCATCCGAAACAGGAAAGGGGCCCATAAAATCAATCCCCCAAACATCAAAGATTTCGCATACTAGAATCGGTTGCATAGGCATCATGTCGCGATGGCTCATGTTGCCCAAAGTCTGGCAACGACTGCATGCCTTGCAGTGACTGTACGCGTCTTTGAATAGTGTGGGCCAGTAAAAGCCACACTGGAGGACTTTTGATGCGGTTTTATTCCCGGCGAAATGGCCACCGCTTGCCTGGTCATGGCAGAAAGAGAGGACATTGCTGATTTCCTCTTTCGGAACACATCTCCGAATGATCTGATCAGCACCTATGCGGAAGAGGTACGGGTCTTCCCAAATGTAATACTTGGCATCGGAGCGTAATTTGTCCTTCTTGGCCTTCGGCCAATCGGACGGGATCTGATGAGATGCCAAGTAATTTACTACATTAGCAAACCATGGAAGGCTAGTACCGATAGTCAGCAGGTACTCATCGGGAAAATGCTCAGTGATGGGTCCGGAAGGGTCAATTAATTCAGAAGGAAGACGGGACAAGTGATCAGCTACCACATTTTGCTTTCCCGCTTTGTCGCGAATCTCAAGGTCAAATTCTTGCAACAGCAAGATCCATCGGATTAATCGAGGTTTCGCGTCCTTCTTTGCAAGGAGATGCCTCACAGCTGTGTGATCCGAGTATATGATGACACGGGAACCCAGAAGGTACGCTCTGAATTTTTCTAGGGCAAATACTACAGCTAGCAGCTCTTTCTCAGTAACCGTATAGTTACGCTGAGCCTCATCGAGTGTTTTGCTGGCGTAGTAAATGACCACAGGTTTCCCGTCAATTTTCTGCCCCAAAACTGCTCCTACAGCAAAGTCGGATGCATCGCACATGATCTCAAAGGGTTGAGACCAATCAGGGGACTGTAGGATCAGGGCCTGGGTGACTCGGTCACGCAGGATTTCAAATGCTTGAGTGCATTCCTTGGAAATTTTGAAAGGTACATCCTTGGAGAGAAGAGAAGTCAAGGGGCGTGCGATTTTCGAGAAATCAGGAATAAATCGTCGATAAAAATCGACATGCCCCAAAAAAGATCGGATGTCCTTGATCGAGCGAGGCATAGGAAGGTGAGAAATCAGATCAACCTTAGCTCGATCCACCTGGATGCCTTTTTCCGAAATTGAGTGTCCCAGGACAATTACCTCAGGCACCATGAAATGGCTCTTTTCCCAGGAAAGAACCAAATTCACATCGATGCACCGCCTGAGTATCTGGGCCAAGTGTTGGAGGCAATCGTCGAATGATGCTCCGAAAACTGAAAAGTCATCCATGAAGACTTCCAGATAATCACCTACCATATCTGAGAATATGGCAAGCATGCATCGCTGAAAAGTAGCGGGTGCATTGCAAAGACCGAAAGGCATCCTTCGGAAAGCGTATGTTCCGAAGGGGCAGGTGAACGTGGTCTTTTCTTGGTCCTCAGGATGGATTGCCACCTGGTTATAACCGGAGTACCCGTCAAGAAAGCAGAAGAACCTATTTCCCGCAAGTTTTTCGAGAATTTGATCAATGAAGGGTAGTGGGAAATGATCCTTCTTCGTGGAGGAATTGAGTCGGCGGTAATCTATACAGACTCTCCATGAGTTGGCTAGTCGGGTAGGAATGATTTCTCCGGTCTCAGTCGTTATAGTGGTGAGTCCTGCCTTCTTGGGTACGACCTGAATTGGGCTCACCCAACGACTATCGGAGATCGGGTAGATAATTCCGGCATCTAACCACTTGATGATCTCCTTTTTCACGACCTCCTGCAGATTGGGGTTTAAGCGTCTCTGCATTTCACGAGAAGGTCGTGTGCCCTCTTCTGAATAGATATGATGAGTACAATAGGAGGGACTTATTCCAGTCAAATCATCGAGAGTCCACCCGATGGCTCTGCGATGTTGCTGGAGGACAACAATCAGACGGGATTCCTGTTCAGGACTGAGGTTGGAATTGATAATCACAGGAAGGGTCTGATTAGAACCCAAAAAGATGTATTTCAAGTGAGCAGGAAGGGGTTTCAGTTCGAGGATGGGGTTATCAGCAGCAGCGGGTGGTTCAGTATAGAGGTGAGGTTCAAGGGTGGGAGTTACGGGGTTGTTCATATCTGGATTTGACTCCTCAGTTTGCGGATCAAGATCTTTCTGCGGTTGATGAGGTCTAATTAGATCATTCTGAAAGTGTGTTTCATCAACCAAAGTCCTAATGTCACAAATCTGTTCGATGACACCGCAATTGATTCCTTGTTGGGCCTTAAATATATCAATCTTCAGTGTTTGATTCCCAAATTTGAGCTCTATTTGGCCCTCCTCACAGCTAATGTTGGCTCTAGCAGTAGCCAAGAAAGGTCTCCCTAAAATGATTGGTGTATCCCTAGGGTTCTCAGGTGCGTCCATATCTAAGACTATGAAGTCCACTGGGAAATAGAAATCCCGCACTCTTACGATAACATCCTCGAGAATCCCTTTTGGTGACTTTATAAATCGATCTGCTAATTGTAATGTCACCTCGGTTGGTTTTAGCTCAGATTCTTCTAGATGGTCAAGTAAGGATGTGGGTATCAGGTTTATGGATGCACCTAAGTCTAGCAAAGCTCTATCAAATTGGGTAGCACCTATCTTGCAGGAGATCAGGGGAGTACTAGGATCTTTTGCCTTGGGTGGGAGTTTACTGAGGATTACAGAGCTGGCTTGCTCTGACAGAACAATTGGGCTCCCACCCTTGGTTCGCGGCTTACGCTGGGGTGTACACACATTCTTTAAAAATCGTGCGTAAGCTGGTACGTGGCGGATTGCATCCATCAAGGGGATGTTTATGTGGACCTGTTCAAAGAGCTTGACCAGGTCCTCCTCAGGTGCCACGGGCTTGGTGGTCTTCTTTCCCTTGGTCAAGGCCTCGGGAAACGGGATCTTGGTTGGTTCTTCTAGGATAGGTCCAGGTTGTGGATCCGGGACAGGGGTGGGGACATCCTGGATTACTGCCCTAGGCTTGGGATCAATACCCAGCTTGGAGTGGTTCGGATGGGGTGGGTCTTGGGTTTCCTTACCACTACGGGTCGTTACGGAATTAAGTCCTGCCTGGTTTTGGTTGGGATTGGGTAAGATAGCTTGCTGCTGGTAACCTGCAAAAGAAGTGGAGGCCTCTATCCCGTCAGGTGAAGGAACAGAGGGGGCCTGATAAATCATATGGGCATAGCCTGGGTTTGGGTTCATAACGCGCCGCTGGGTTGGCACGTTATTAGGATTAGGTAGAGGTTGGGAAGGAAGAGTACCTGGCTGGCGAGAGTTTGCCAACTGGGTCAATTGGTTACGGACCTCTGTAAGTTCGTCCTTGTGTTATTTTTGGATAGCCGCATTCGTTCTTTGAATGTCAGCTAGGGTCTGAAGGATAAGGGACATTTGATCCTAATTCGGCCCAGATGGGTAAGTAGGGTTGGGCCGAGGCTGAGGCGGCTGGTAAGGACGAGGAGGTTGTGGGCGGGGTTGGAAGGATGATCTTTGGGTTTGGGAATTTCCCGTCCACTGAAAGTTAGGATGGTTTCGCCATCCAGGGTTATAGGTGTTGGAGAATGGGTCGTTTTGGATAGCGTGGAGGTCCTCGCAGGTCTGAGGAACCTCCAGAGAGTCTGAGAAAGAGGGAATGGAATTCCCCTGGTAGGTGTAGAAGGAATCGGAAGGACCACTGGGCAAAGATTCGGATGATGGGTCCATCCTAGGAGAAGGTCGATGGAGAATGTTTTGCACAGTTTCCCTTGTGGAAGGAGGCTGTGCGAAAGGGTTATGCGCAGAGGTGGCTCGCTGCAAATGCTGAGTCAGCTCGTCCACCTTCTTTTCGATAATTGAGACCTTGTCCAATCGACTGGCCATTAATTCCAGGTCGACTGATGCGGACAGGCCCTACGTCTCATGTGCTCCCCTAAGATTCGTCGATGCGCGGGTATTCGTCCTGTCGAATAATCCCATGGAGTCATTGTTGATGGAGTTCTCGCACATGTTTTCGAGAATCTCCCACACGGTGTCTTCATGTTGACCCATGATATTTCCTCCGCAGGTTGCATTGACGAAAAGACGGATGTCCTCACGGAGTCCCTGGTAAAAAGACTGGACTTGTTCCCATTTAGGAACTCCGTGATGGGGGCACTTTCTCATGAGATCCTGGAAACGATCCCATGCCTCATGGAGAGGTTCTCCTGATTGTTGAGTGAAGTGCGTAATCTGATGGCGCAAGGCGTTGGTCCGACCAACGGGAAAAAACTTCTTCAAAAACTCGGATTGAAGTTCTTCCCAAGTGTTGATCGGCCGGGTCTGAGTTTGATACCAATGGGCGGCCTTGTCCATAAGAGAAAAGGAGAACATCTTCATGAGAAGAATATCCCGATTTTGCGCGTCTGACCCAAAAGTTTGGGCCAGATGCTTTAGCTGTTTGATGTGCTGGAAGGGATCTTCGGAATTAAGCTCATGGAATTTAGGTATAGCATGAATCATGTTGGGCTTCAATTCGGAATCAGGTCCTCCAGTCGGGATTCTGACTCGAGGCTCAATAGCCACCGCAGTAGGATTGTAGTGGTCCCGCATCATAGGACGCTGTGGTGGGTGCACGAAGTTTTGGAAGAGGTCATTGAGTCGCTGGAGCTGGTGCTCCAGATTATTTTCTTCCTCAACTGGCTGAGCCATGATGGGGGAAGAAGAAGAACTTGGTTCTGAATCAGAAGAGAGAATAATGTGAGGGGGTTGCTGCACAAACACGGGCGTCGAGGCTTGGCCTTGACGAGAGTGAATTTCTAAAGGAGGTCTTAAGGGTGGTCTTAAGGACCTCCTACCGTACATGCACTGTTGGAAGAGATGAGTTTAGAAGATGCTGGACCCAATCAAGACACCCAAAAATGTGTTGGGTGACTATAGAGGTGCGGGGCAGATGGACCCCTTGATCAGAAAGATCGTCCACCTGAGAATTACCTGGGCAGCCAGAGAGGGAGAGTCCCGCAAAGACCCCTACACGGTAGAGCGTCCCCACGGGTTACAGGGTTTCCCCCACCCGACCTCTCTTGTCACTGCGGTTCCAGGTAGACCAGAATGGGGATCTTGACCTCTTAAGTCTACCAATTTTAGGTTAAGATTAGGGTGCTTAAAGTTACACTTGAACTTTAGTTCTTTGAGTGCAAAGAGTGACCTAATTTAAGGTTGGTTGACCCAAGGGGGCAACTTTACCTCTTGTTTCCTTTGAGAGTTTTTGGGTCTTGTTTTTTTAGGGTTCAAGTGTTTAGAGAGCCAATTGTTTTAGGTTTTCTTTGAATAGGTTTTTTCAGACAAGGGCTTGGGCACACTTCATTTGGTTTTCTCAATTCTTGCTTAAGGAGTGTGTCTCTAAATCCCTAGTGTTGGATCCTAGGTTGGCTCTACTTGGTCCAGTTAGCTCTTTGTTGGGTAATTAGGGCTCAAGCAAGAATGTGTTAGCCCTTAAATACCCTTAACAGTGTGTAGTAATAATGGGTTGAAAACATGCAACTTTTGATGGTTTACTGAGTATAGAAGACAGGTTAGCCCTATATTGCTTGTTCTTTTCTTTTCTTCCTCTTTAGAGTTTAGGGGTTAATAGCGAGAGAAAGAAAAATTACCTGTCCTCGGAGTGGTTGTCGTGCGGTTGCTTGTCTTCTTAATTTTCTTGTATCTGCACAACAAAGGAGAGATTGTTAGCAATGTAAAAACAGGAATTTGATTATCTCTAGAATAGCCGTTGCTCCCCGGCAACGGCGCCAATTGGCGAGGCGTATGGCAGCAACTAGCTTTTCTTAAGTCGTTGTAGTACAGATAGTTATTGCCATCATCTGCTAATATATAATTTTTTACTCGGAAAATAAAGAGTTCCCGAGGTCGAACTCAGGGAGCAAGTTGTATTCTAGAGATATACATGTTCTATTACAAAAATAAAGAGAGAGAGAGAGATGAAGGTTTGGCTTCTTCTTCTTTTCTTCTTTCTTTCTCTTTGTCTTCTCTTTAGCTTTTGTTCTTCATGTTCTTCTTTTCTTGCTTCAGATCTCCCTTCCGTGCTCTTCTTCTTCTTTTTTTTTTCTTGCTTCTCTTCTTCTTCTGCTTGGCTGCTCCGTCTCTCTTCTTTTCTTCTTTCTTCACCTGTCTTCAGGACGTCATCTGATTTTCCAATCAGACGACTTAACCCGCGGATGCTACAGTGTTGCTTCAGTTCTTCTTCCTCTTCTTCCGCAGTCCTTTGCTTCGGGCAGCCCTGGCTGCTCTCCTTCCTTCAGTCTTCTTCTCCTTCTCTGTTCAGCGGCCGTCCTTCTTCTTCTTCTCTGCCTTCACACTTGCACAGCTTGATCAGAGGGGCAAAACCTAATTCTACCCTCTCCCCCGCGTTTCTCTCTCACGGAAGCCGCTCTTAGGAAAACTCTCCCAGAGCTGCCGGGTATTCGGGTACGGGTCGTGCCCGGGTCAAGGCTCACCGGCGTGCGTGGTGGGCGAGGAGTGCAGTCGGGCTTAGTCGGGTCGGGCCAGGTCCGTGGGGCGTGGTCGCGGACGAGGCCGGGTCGAGCGGGTAAGTGAGAGGGACCTCACCCCGTGCTCAGGAGGCAACGAACCTAAGGCACTTTTTGCCTTTATGCGGGCGCGCTCCTCTGAAGATTTCCGAGGTGGGACTAAATGTCCCACCCCAATTGGACGCCCGCAGCTGAAGACGCTGCAGGAGTTCGCGGTTGCACGCGAGGCCTTTGCCCCTGCTGCAAGCCTGGGACGCTTCGCGGAGGTGCCCCGCGCAGCCTGGGAGTTGACCTGGGCGAATCACACCTGGAGCTGCAGGTTGAAGGTGCTCCTTCCACGCAGCAATGGCGACGGCGGTCGAGATACCTGTCCACAGAGGAACGGCCTCTCGGCCTAATCAGATACGCGGAGAACCTTCGCCGTGGCACGGCGAAGGTGGTGGGGGATCTGGCAGGCGGCGGGGCGGAGCGTGAGGGTCGCTCTAGGTCAAATTGCGGGCGGAGAAGTGGGTTTGTTCGGGGGGTCTGCAGAGGGCGAGTGGCGGGAAGTGGAAGGGCGGAGGTTGATCAGGGTGAGGAGGCGGAGGTTCTGTGAGGGTCGGCGAGGCGTATGGGGCTGTGGAGCGATGGGGGCGTCTCGCCGGAGTTTGGCCGGAGACGAAGGGGGTGATGGTGGACAGGAGCGGTCGAGGGTTTAATCAAATAAAAGACAGTGAGGAAAAGAAAGAGGGGGAGATGGGGAGAAGTTCTGACCTAGCTACGGAGACGAAAGGGGCTGGAGCAAGGCGGCAGTCGTATCGACTGTCGCCGAAGAAGAAGATGCCTAGGGGAAGGGGCGGCGGCGAGGAGAGGGCCGGAGAGGCGCCAGCTGGGTGCGGCGTGGCGCGGGAAGAGCGAGGGAGAGCAACCCTGCAGCTGGTAGTGCGGCAGAGCGACGAGGAGGAAAAGGGGAGGCCGCCGGAGCTGGAGGGCTTCCTGTCGGAGTGGGAAGAGAGGAAGTGGGGGTCTTTCTCCATCAGGACCGAGCTGCTGAGAACGGCGGAGCGACGGAGGTATTTATAGGGGCGGAATCAGAGAGGAGGGCGGAGGGAGACGACGTGTCTCCCTCGCCGGAGGACGCCGGAGATGGAGACCCATACCGTCCGTGCGTTCGCACGGCCGGTATGGTGGGTTGCAGCAACCAGGGGGTGTTCTTGCGACGGCTGACGACGCAGGGCACCCCCGGTTGTCTTGCCAGACCCTCCCCCTTACCCTGCGCGGCGCCATGCTCCGCGCAAGGTCGCCGGAGCATGGTGCTGGTCAGGTTTTGGCAGGAGGGACCGGGATGCAAAGAACGAAGGAGAGTTAGGGGTAGAAATGTGAGGGTTCAAAAGTTGAGGGCCAAAAGGTAAATAAATGAGGACCAAAGTGTAAAGTTGGTCAAGAAGGTTTCCTCTTAGGCTCAAGTTTTTATACATGACTAATTGGGACCTAAGGATTATGATGGTGAATTTTATTTCCAGATTAAACCTTGTTTGACCGGTCAATTTACGTAAAAACCTAAATTAAGTTGTTAATTGGGCATGGTTCTCAATGTAGGTCAAAATGGGTTCCTAAGGCCAAATTGAAGGTTCTAAACCCTAGAGATTATTTTTCTATGAATTTTAGAGGGTTTATTATATTTTTACTTTGCCTCGAACCTCGCAAATTGAAGTGGGTTTATTTTAAGGTTACAGATTATCATTTAGTTCCTTGGAATTGCTGTAGCCCTTATTGAATCATCTCATCCCACTTTTATTCTTATTAGGTTGCTTTGACCTATGTTTGGATCCTGAGTTACCCTGTTTTTAGATTGGATTGGTGAAATTGCATTTTTACCCCTTAGTTTCTGTTTTCTTTGCGAACTCAGAATCTCTCTGAGTTAAACCTTTCCTTGAGTTATGTAGGAGCTTTTATCCTTTGTATTAGGTCAAAATGAGCTAGTTATGGCTCATGATGAGGTTCTCATCATGCAGCTCGATCTGAATCGAAGCTTAGCGCAAAGCGGTGCATGTGCTCACCCTTTTCCCTAGATCCCATCCGACGGTCAGTTTTTGAGTTGGCAAATCGCGCGCCCCTCTCCTTTCATCCTTGACGCCAGTTGCTTCAATTATTTTTACCCGCGCAGTGATCTGAGCCACTGAGTTTGCTACTTAAGTACCTCAGTGGTCACGCGCGTAGGGGATCGCTCTCTCCTACATCTCTTAGCGGTCATTCGTCCACCCCAGTTGCCCTCCCCACCAAATCCTTGATTTCACAGCCACCGGCTATGAAATCATCGACTTCTATTCGACCTCCTCGTCGCTAAAGACCACGTAGCTCCTGAGGACGACCTAGAAGCTTCACTAGCAGGCTTTTCCCTCCACTGGAGTCATCTCCCTCCTTTCTTTCTCCTTAGCCACCGGCTAAGGACCCATAGGTCCCATTCTTCCTGTTAGAGTAGATTTAATACTTTGCAATTTTAGTTGTAGCTGTAGTTAAGTAGATTAGAGGTAGAATTCGAGTAATTGTAGTGTTTAATTCAATTGTTTTGTTAGATTAGTTGTAGCAGTAGAAGTTGAATAGATTCACCCCCCTCACCTCCTTTGATCATTCCAGATCAAAGGGGATGGTTCACACAGCCATTTTTCATAAAACTTCTCCCTCTTCATGTTTTTCATATCGCCTCTGATTCCTGCGATTTATTTCTCACAATTCACCCACTCATCTGACCTAATTTCAGATCTGATTATCTTCTGATATCAGATCTGAAATTGGCATCATAGATCATGTTAGGGGCTTCTCATTCATCTCATGTTTTGTCACAAAGCCCCTAATCTTAGCTTGAAAGAGAATCGGTTTGCCAGATTTGTTTCAGTTAGATTTCAATGTTTTATACATTTGTGAGATTTAAACTCTTTGATTTAGCAAATTGAGTTTTTGATCAGTTGATTAAGTGTTTGGCTAGGAATCTGAGGTGATTCTGAAATTAGAATTCACCTCAGAGGAGCCATAATTTGATTTGGATCCTCATGAGGTTTGCAATGCCTTGATTGCATGATAGGGCTCATGAAAATCACTTTGGTGATTTGAAGTCCTATCCTGTATTCATTAGTTAATTATTTTTAGAAGAATTATGTTTTGACCTAAGGAAATTTTCCATATTCCTTTAGGTCTTAGAATTCTGGGATTTGAATGTGTGTTTTTACAGTTGCTGATTTAACTCTTCCTACATGTTGTCTATGGCATTAGGAAGAGATCGATCAGCTTTCATTTGATCTGAAGGGATTTTTCTGACAAGGGATCTTGGTTTGATTTGTATTCCCGAGTGATTTTTATTTGAATTGAAACCCTTGTCAGATTGTGTTGAGGGAATTTCTAAGTTGTGCTTTATATGCTTTAATCCCAGATTTAGAGCAAAGTGCTGCAATTGCAGCTACATTTCCCCTCAACCCAGCTATGTAGTTCCTGAAACAACCATTTAAAATTCCTGATTCGGTTGTCTATAGCCTGATATGTAATTTGATTGGTTGAGTCAAGTTATTAGGTAACTGGTTCTGAGTCCTATCTGTTGCAGATTTGATTCTATGAAGATGTCTTAACTGTAGCAATAGTTAAGACGTCTAAAGTAGAACCAAATATGTGGCAGTAGGTTCAATAGTTGCTTGTTGATTAACTTTCTGCTCTGCTGTTGCAATTGCTAGCTTCTTCCTGCTGATCTAGCAGGAAATCCCAAGTCTGAATAAACCCCATGGTGACAGTAGTTTAGATCTAGTTATATTAGAAGCTGACTATGGTAAATTGTTGTATAAACTATATGTAAGCTTTCCTGTAGTTTAATTGGCTTGTAACATCTGTTGAAGGCTGTAGTCAACTCTTTTTAATTTGTTGTTAGCTAAACAAAGAATTTATACTGTCCACCATCTGAATTGATTGAAATTTATATTGAATTACATGCTTAATTTCCTTTATATGTTTCATAATTTAGCATGAGCATGTTTAAGGTAGTTTCCTGCCTTCTAGATAGTTAGGTCTCGTCTTAAGCCCTTAGGACACTTTAGATAACCTTTTAAAGGCTTAGGATGAGTGAACTTAGGATTTTAAATAAAAAATTATAAAAAAATCTAAAAAAATAAAATAAAATTGTCTGATTTAAGATTAGATAGTTTTCTAACTGCATACCAAGTTTCATGGTATGCAGAACCCCCGACTTAGCATAATTTGCCAGTCGACGGATCGGTATACCATGGAACTAAATAAAAGAAACCAAAAACATTCCTTTCTCCTCATCTAATTCTTTCCCTCTCATCTCTTACCTCCATAACATGTATAAAAATCATAAAATGTGAAAAACTCCAAAAATACCCAAAAATACTTTGTATATTAAGTATATTCTTGTAAATATAAGCTTTATACTAAGTTATATATGTAAATAGATAAAATATGTATATAAACTGTACAAATAACTTATGTATATAATGTATACTATAAATTAAGTATTTAAGTTAGTTATACTGTATATATCTTAATTATATAACTATTTATTAATTAAACTAACTTATATGTACTTTTAGACTATATAAATTAGTAAACATTATAAATAACAATATTAAGTTATAATACTGTATATGCGTATTTATATGTAGATTATAAACATATTAAACCCTGTACCTTAATTTAATTCTTTATATATAATAAATAATTAATTTATTAAGTGAATAGTTAAGTTATTAGATTAAATTAAAATAAATTAGTAATTTAAAGTTAAAACTAAGTTAACTGACACTGTATATTTAGACTAATGTATTTTAAGTAATTTAAGCTAATTTAAGTATATTTATATTGTATTATATTATTTAAACTTAATTTATAAATAAAATAGTTCAAAATCTGCTATTTAAATGTCAATGAAATGGAAATAAAAATTGTAAAATATAATAAAAATATTTATAAAATACTTTAATATGTATGCTAACTATGTATAAGGTCAATTTGACCATATAATAACTAATTCATATGTAATTAAAGAATTAAAACTAAAAATCAGTATGTATAAATTGTATACTTTACCTAATTTATTTATATAGTAAATATAATTAAAATTTCAAATTAATTGTACAATTGTATAGTATTATGTAAATACTTCTTTTTACCGTAATTTATTTTTAATTTATAATAAATTATGACCCTCGAATTAAGGGCCAAAATCACGAAATTAATTAGATTTCAGCATAGAGACACACACCCAGATAGTCCCACATCGTGGGCGGGCGAGCACCTCCAGCGCTTTAAGTTACTTTTGTGCCTTGGACTGCTCAGTCGTCGCGGGCGCTAGGCGCTTGAAACAACCGAGCATATCACTTACGACCATTCTGAGCATCGTGAACATGTGTGTGTGGGGCCGGGGGCCTAGGGGTGTGCGGGCTGTAGAGCCCACTGATTTGAGATGTAAACGCGTAATTAAGCGGCCTAATGAGAAATTAGGGCGCGCTTAGTAGAGGTCTGGTCCCACCCTCTGAGTGTTGTGTATCCCTCGAAAAGCGTGCTCGCAAACTAAATAAATTTTTGATTAATTAAGAGGTGTAATGATATTGGTTAATCACCTAAGTATGTAATGCTTAAGTGCCGCTGAGAACTGATGAAGAATAAAATTAAGAAGAAGAAGAAAGGCAGAGGAAAGGTAAAGAGAGAGAGAGAGGGAGAGTACAGATACCTATAAGTATAAAGTATATGCAGATTGAAAACCTGTATATATAAAATTATACAAGATAACTATTATATATATATACACACGTAGTATAGTTATGTATTTCTATATATAACTTCAGACCTTTACTAACACAATAAAGTGTCACTGTAGGCAAAATAACCGTCACTATAGACCTTGGTTTCCCTCTTTTGATTTGTATATAGTTTTTCTGAGGTCTAGTGATGCTTATATCTGTCGCTATAGCTATTATATGTGTTACTGTTTATGTCAGTATAGTAAGTTAAGTTAGTATGATATGTGGTATGAGTTAGTAATGTATGTTTATGTAAGTATTAGCAGTATAACTTATAAATAGATAGTTTAGAGTATAGTGATGAAGTGTTTGATGCTTGTTTGTAATTACTTTTTGCAAGTATTTTAATTGATTCTTTGTACACAATTAAACCAAGCATTCATTCATTCTTTCTTTGTTGGACATAAAATTTCTTTTTAGAATCAAAGAATAATTTTGGACCTAGAGAGTGATGTAAATCAATAACTGCCTTCCAGTGAACGACTTGGAATAAACCAGTAAAAAAAAAATTTTAATTAATTAAATAATAATGGTTGTAACGATGGTTTGTATTTCCTACATTTACTACAACAACATCAATTCATTATATAAATAACAATGGAGTCATAAACCATCTATCATTATACCACCATTTCTATTGATAACAATCATAACACTAATACCTCCTCTCACATGGAACTTCGACATGAAAAGTGACAATTTTTAGTGGCTATGCTGCACAAACAGCAAATTATTTTCAATCCCACACATTGCGTGAACAATTCATAGTACTCCAATGCCAATGTTCATACATGTTGCTTTTGCCACAGCTACATTTTAAAGAAATTCAAAATTTAAAGTAGGTCTATAGTGCTACTTTCAAAGTATAAAATCAAGTAAGCTACATGGACACAAATAATACAATATAAATAATTTCCTTAAAAGCAAAAGGCACGTAAAGCACATGTATAAAACAACGTGTGCCTTTCATATAGATGGCCCTCAAAAAAATACCAAACTCTCATATCAAGTACCCTCCACATATTTATGTCACGTAGCCCGTCTTGTTTCTTCATTTGTGATACAATTGATTTCTGTCTATCACGATCATAATACAAATACTTTCTTCCAAGTCCAAACTTTGACATGAAAAGTTAGAGAATTTTTAACAGCACGAGTACGAAAACACGCATTGCAACGTATTTTACAAGTTGCTGTCAGAATCAACCGATTGAAAAGTAGAATCAATCGATTGATAATAAAAATCCATCTATTCAAAATTAAATAGATAAAAATACACCAGTTGGAAATGATTTTCAATTGGTTAAAAATCAAAATATACTAGTTGAAAATGAAAATACATTGTTATATTTTACCTTTCTATTGGTTAAGTAGTTTTTCAATAATAGGAAGTGATTTTTCCCCTATTTAAAATAGTTTACAATGATGAAAAATTAAAATATATCATTTGAAATCATCATTCTCACTTTATACTTTGCAAGACACATTATATTTAAATTTTCTCAATTTATAAAGACTATGTTGTACAGATAGCAATAAATAATAATATATGAAGGCACATATGAGTGTGGGTCTCGATCTTCATTGTAGTTTAAATAAAATTCTTATCGGCAACCACCAGCTGTACAGTAGACTTGTTTTTTTTAAATAAAATCTTACCGACGATAAAGCAGCATCGTCAAGTTGATACTGTAGACTTATTTTTCTTACTTATAAATCTTACTCTTCCCTCCTCCCCCTCTCACACGTTTATTTTTTACCAACAATAAAGCAGCACATGTGCTTGGGTCGTGGATGTGTGCCATTTATTCCTAAAGGGGTGGTGTTCAATTGTGCCTTGGGCTTCAACTATATTGTATAGTATTTCAGTTGCTGAGGAGTTGTGATTATTTTTTTGTATGTCGTCTCCTGATTTGGAGGGGAAGATGTTGTAGTGGAGCATTTTGTTAGGTGTTTGTCGATGGGAGGTATTAATGTTGGGATCCAGAAGAAAGAGATCTATGCTTGATTTTTGTCTCCAGGGGAGGTCACATGTAACTATTATTTTATGTTTCTAATAGAACATGCTGATGTATGGGAGAAGATGTTTTTCCTTCATTTGTTTGCTGTATTTAGAGAATTTTGTTTATATGCTTTGTAATTTTTATTTTGTTGCTATTCGTAGAGGATTGTGGTGCTATTCTTCAAGTGAATACTGCTTTGGCAGTTAGTTTAAATGCATTGGGTTTGGGCTTGTTAGGACTATGATGTTTTCTCTTACGGAAGATTCAAGGATGGAAGTAATGAATGTTGACAGATGTATTCCCTATCTTAAAAAATGTGAATGCCATGTAAATAAGTTCAATTGGTGGGAATGTACATGGCATCTAATAAACGTGAAAATTATTTTAGTTCTATGCAATACGGTCAGACCTTGTCTTACGATTCACAACAGACTCACAACTATAAGTATAGTTGCATTCGTGCACATGTACAACTAGGTATATTGAAGATCTTACGTTACAGTATTCTATACTATTGGCAAGAGAAGAAGAAGGAGACTCATACCCCCTAAAAGTAGGTATGGGGCATATTTAATATATTTTCTTCTCTTATATTATATAAGAGATTAGATAAGAGTTCTTTGAATGTGATGCTAACTAAATTTCATATCAGTGAGCCTATGCATGTTGATGACTACCAGCGTGAAGAATTTATTCAACCTGTTAGCCCTTAAAGGTTTCTATTCCTATTCCTATAATGCAATGAGAAATGCAATACATATGTTTTTCTTTTTAACGCATAATGCAAATTTTAGGGGAAGTCCCCAATTAAATGCACAACACATTTTAGAACCATGTAACAATGTTGCACCCCAAGGAACTCCTAGGAAAACAAGCACACATCAGCAGGGCCCTATGCATATTAATCGGAATTAGAGGGTTAGCGAACCGGTTGCAAGGTAATCAACAGTCCCGTTACTGTTTTTGTTAACATCTCCATTGTTGAAATGTAAATTTCAAGTAACAATCATTTTATAATTAAATCAAATACTATAAGGGATCAAGCACCCACATTTGACTCTAGAAGTTCCATAAAGGATTTCCTCGTTGCTTTCCGTGGCTGCTCGGACAAAGTGAAGATAAGATTTAAAGAGACTCCGTTTGGATATTTCTGTGGGTATGAGTACCCGGTCGAGGACAAGAACCTTTGTGCAAAACTTGTGACTGCATATGACATTGAGAGTGGGGATTTTTTTATTTCTGGTCGACGTATGCCCTTCACACCGTAGCATGTGGCAAAAATCACAGGGCTTCCTGTAGAAGCCCTTGAAATTGATTTGAAGGTTGACAACATGGAGAGACACCTATTCAGGTTGAGGTACCTTCCCCTTTGTAATCCAACCGTGTTTCAAGCAAGAAAGGCTCTTCAGGACCTTCAACATGATGATGGAGACAACGTGGATGACCAAGTGAAGCTTCTAATCTGTTTACTGAGTGGGAATTTCATACTTGCTGATGGATCACATTCAATATATCTGAAGCTTTTCCACTACATTGATGAAATTGATGCTTTGTATGAGTATGATTGGGCATCGGCAGTCCATCATGTGCTTGCAGACGGACTTGCTCAGGTGGCAAACAAGGTCTACTTGTCAAGAGATGGAAGTGGATTACGTTACCTGAAGGGTTGCATATCATTGCTCAGTGTAAGCAACTTGAACAATACACAGACTATATTATTCATAAAATTGTACATAAAGTAACGCAAATTAAATGATTTGACAGGTTTGGGCCCATGAGGTGCTTTTAATTGATCGACCAGCAAACCCAATTGCATACCCAATTGTTGGTGGATTGAATTACCGAAAGCCTGTTTCAAGGCTACTTGAGGATTATGGAGTGGACTTAGATGACCTACCTTCAAGATTCCTAAGTAGAAATCATTTAAGATTTACGGTTCACAGAGTATTGGTATGGCTGGTCATCGTGAAAAGCCTGTAAAGCGAGAGGCAGATTTATGAACACCTACTCCTCCAAGAACGATTAGAGTGGAGCAATCACACCAACAGAACTCAAAAATTGAAAATGAGCTTGCAAGAATATATGAGCTATACGAGCTCCTGAAGAACAAGGAAAGTGAAAACATTAGGTTGGTTAGAGAAGTTGAGGAATGGAAGCTTAAGGTTGTCACCCTACAGAATTGCTACGAAAACTATAGGAATGATATTGAGTTCATTGCATCTCAGGTACAAGATTACTTTAACTTGTACATCGAATTAGGAAGGGTTGGATTTTATTACTGACACACATGTTTATTTGTAATAGGTTCAGGTGAAAGATGGTCGTAGCGAAGGATGGCGACCCAATCACAACCAGAATGTGGTAGAGGATAGCAGGAAGGTAAGTTCCAATGTGCTTCTTTTCATTATTTATTTTGGATATGCATAAATAAGTATGATGTTGTTTATGCAGGCAGCACAAGAGCTTACTCCATCATCTCCTCTCCAGTTCTCTCCGAGAAAGCAATCTACTCCATGTTCATTACCTCAATCACCTGTAAGAAAGTTACTGAAGTAATTAATTTAAGATGAATTTTCTGCACGAATGCATTTTTCACTCACGCTTATTGCTATGATTAGTAAATTACTTCCTGTTGTAGCAAATGGAAGAAATACTACTACATAATTTCTATTATTATTCATTAATATTTAGTACAATTTATTCACTCGTTACTAACAAGCATATCATGGAGAATTTCCCAGCCAATTAGTCCCTCTAGTCTGACAAATTCCATAAGAACAACTTCAGCACCTTTAGTGAGGATATCTCAATTGAGAAATCCCTCAGCTAGTTAGGAGATGCAAATACTAAATAGCAGGGGGAACATGAGTGCAAACTCCTCAACAGCACTTTGGATAAACTCATCTCAGTACATGAAAAGTGATAAGTTAGAATTTACTAAATCGGATATTAGGGTGAGGAGAAAAGGATTTATAATAATGAAACTGATACGTGGTATAATATGAATAAACATTAAACTAACGTTATAAATGATATAACAGGGGATTGATCACATAGTTAAGGATAACGTTAAACAGTCCACAACATAATGTTCTGTACAAAAAGATATAGCACCATTGGAAAGAATGGTATGATTCTTTATCTATAGCTATACATACAATATGTTGTAATACATTCTTTCTAATTTGAACAACTAATAATTACCAATTGCAGCCAACTTTCAAACTACAACAACAATATGGCCAACAATATCTTCAAGAGGGCGTTAAAAAACCCAAATCACCTGCAAATGACATGGTAATTTATTGAATTTGTCAAATTTAAATGTTAACGCCTCAATGACTAACATTACATTGTTTGTCAGCCTTCCTTTGACCTTCTGTTAAGACCCACGACATCAAACGCTTTTAAGACGTTTGCGAGTTGGTCCAGACGTTTAGACGCCTTCCCAGACGTCTGGAATTTAATTTTTGCGGCGTATGATTGCGAGTCACGCGCGTGCGCACGCAGACTGCGCCCGCCGACCTGCAGGCTTCCCTCCTTCCATTTTTCTCTCTCCCCGACGCCTTCAAATACTCTCTTCCTCCCTTCCCTCTCCCTCACCACCGCTTCACCGTCTCCTCCTTCTTCTCCAGTGTTGGCGTGAGAGCGAGAGTGTGAGGGCAGCAGCTGCTGCCAGGCGAGAAGGCGAGCGCGTAGCGGGAAGAAGGTGAGAAGGTTCTGATTCTGGGAAATTTTCCCAGAATCAGACGTCTGGACCTACGTCCAGACAACGCGGGAGACGTTTGGAGGGAGATCCAGACGTCTGAAAGGTATGATATTTCTCTTCTTCCTCCTGCGGATACGGCCATGCAGGTCGTTCCACCGAAAGTTCTGCCACTTTGCCGTGTTGAGATCGTTTGCGTACGCGTGTAGGTTTCGTTTCGGGAAGGCGCAAGGACACGCCCTCCCACACAGATCAGACGTATGGGCACAGCACCAGACGACAGAGAGGGTCTCTAGACGTCCGGAGTGATAGATGGACGTCTGGAACTAGGTCCAGACGGTTCAGCGGGATCCTGGACGTTTGAAGAACAGCTTGGGGTGAGGTACGATCTGGACCACCTTTTAAGATGTCTGGAAGGTGTTCTAGACGTCTGATTTGGGGCAGAGTTGTCATTTTTGTCCCGTTTAGGGTCCGTTCGAAGTCCGATTTCCGCGTTTAAAATTTTGTTCTTCTCAGAATATTTTCTCTACTTGTTTAAAGTGCTTTTATCCTATTTTGAGTGGTTCCTTGTGTTAGGACCTCGTTCTGTTGCGGACTCGGGGGTTGCGGAGGCACGTGGACCTGCCGATCACGCTCCCATTACTCCCGATTTTGCGGGTAGAGTGGCTTCCCTTAGTTGATTACAAACATTAATGCATATCTGAATTAAATGATAGATCCTAGGGTATGGCATGAATTCTAGGACCTGAAAACTAGATTGAGCGATAGATCCTAGGGTATGGCATGAACCCTAGGACCTGAAAACTAGATTAATAGATCATAGGGTATGGCATGAATCCTAGGAACAGAAACACTGAAACAAATGTCTTGAATGCCTGAATTACAGTTTTGGATAAGTAGATAAAATAATGATAATTGCCTGTAATTGGATAACAGCTGCCTGTGAAATGTAGAGTACTGTTGCTAGTAACTGTTGCATGTAATTTCTGTTGGTTGAGATTAAATACGAGCTGCTTGTATAAAAATTGGAAAGGAAAAGAAGTTGAATGTTGGAATGCGTACTATATGCGAATAAACCTGAAATGATGAAACCTAGTATGGCTTGGCTTGAGAAACATGAGCATGAACCCTACGGGGAATTAGGAGTAGAACTCCTGGAAATAAATGGGATGGAACTGGAAAAGTGAATGGGGAAGTTTGTTGTCTCTTGGGTACGTAGTACCAGGGAAAGCATACGTTACCTCTTAGTGCGGAGGGGAGCCAGCTGCCCTAGGGACCCGGGGTTTGGTCTGGCTACTTTGTACCAACTTTTGGGCCTCGCGTACATTGTATCGGGGAGAGCTACTAGTGTAGGGAGGGAGCTAGCCACCCCACGGGCCCCGAGGTTCAGCTAGCCATCCTACACCGACTTGTTAGGCTCACTGGGAAAACCAGGGTAGTCAGGCGAGGGTGCACGGACTGTGGAGGGGCAAGACCCCTGTTTAGTTACTGTGGAGGGCTTGGACCCCTGTTACTGAGAGGGCTCTTCCCTATACTAGTTCCGTGCTGTGCTTTGGGCGCACCCGTTAACGGAAATGACTGACCGCGTGCCAATGCGGGGTAGCTACCCGTGCATTTGCCCTTTCAGATGTGCTTTCTTCTAATTTGTCAAACACTTCATATCTTTGTTATTCAGGATGATTGGATGGGAGACAAGAAGCAGTCACCGCAAATGGGCAAAGGGAAGGAAATAGTTAGTCATGACGAACCATCACCCGAGGTATAATTCTACTATGATCCAAACTATAAATTCAAAATAGAAAATCAGTACAATAACTGAGTAAAAATCCTTTTGTTTAATTTAAATGAATCCAGCACATTCTCGAGAAGATGGAGCCAAAGCATGTCATTGGATCAATGGAGAGGGATATCAAGCTTATTCTAAGAACTAGAATGCTTTCTGAGAGGATGAAGCTAAGCAAAGGAATTGAAAATGCATCAGGAGCTGAGATTAAGAGTGGTGGTACTGAAATACTTCGGGAGCTAGTGAAGCATGGGAAATCAAAAGATGATGCGCTCTGGCAGAAGGGAATGATTCTAATACATAGGGAGGGCTTTTGCGAAATCCTCAAGATAGGAGGGTTCACAAGTAGTTCGGTAACTCCCCAACATCCTACAATATATATAATCTTCTCATGGACTAATGTACACTACAACGTATCTAAATGGCATACATTTATTCATGCAGATAATAGATGCACACCTTATTCTGCTCTTAGAACAAAGTTTTCGAAACAGGAACCCTTTCAATGCTCACCTTCTACTGTCTACCATTTCGATGGCAGTAGCACATAATCTGGAGAGGATTTGGCTGAAGGAAATCATGAAGCATACGTTCAAATTACAGACTTGTGCTGTTTATACCTTGCCGATGGTTACTAGCAATCATTGGCACATGCTTGTTATAAATTTGGAGGATTCTACAATGGTACACTACGACAGTCTCCAGCATGGATCCACTTTAGCACTTGCAAGCGATTTGTAGGCACAATGGTATATAAGCTATTAGTACGTGTCATTTACTTTCCAATAGAACTAAGGTGCTAAGATGTTGAATTTGCAGGTGGGAATGATGCAGCAGCACATTAGCATGGTGAGGGGTGAGCCTAACTGTACATGGAGTATTATACATGATAGGACAACACTAGAACAGAAAGCAGGGAGTAACAACTGCGTGCTTCATGTAATGAGGTGGATGGAGTTGCTGATGAATGGAATGGACATAAGGATGAGTAAGGCAGACAACCAAATCCACACCCTCCCCAGCGAATATGTGTTGTCTTCTTCAAAGCAAATATGCCCTAGAGAATTCCATATAAGATATCTGTTGTCGCATACATTCAGTTTGCATACAGTGGACTATATATCTATGTATAACTAAAGTAGAACACCTATGACTGTGTCTATTCTCCATCTTGAATAGTTTTGGTGGTATATCCATCAGTGTGTATTTGTTATATTTTGTGCTATGTTTCTGTGGTACGTGATTGATATACAATCTTCTTAAGTTCATCTCGTATGCTTGGGTCAGACCCAAAACGCTGTGGCAACTTCATCATTATGTACCATAGGCACAATCTATGGCGAGTGGTGGGTAAGGCAATCAACATAGCTTTCATAATTGCTTGAGATTGATCAGTTATAATTCCAGAAGGTAGTGCGTTGTTCATGCAACACAACCAAGTTTGAAATAACCAAACAAAATTATGTGTAGTCTCCTCACATATCAGAGCACAGCCAAACAAGACAGATTGGCCATGATTATTTACACCAACGAACGGTGTAAAAGGTAAATCATATTTGTTTGTCAAGTAAGTTGTGTCGAAGGAGACAACATGGCCAAAGAATTTGTATGCCACACGACTTGTGCAGTCAGCCTAAAAGATGTTGCGAACACAACCACTATCATCAAGATCCATCATGTAGAAGAAATTGGAATTCATAGCTTTCATTCTACAAAAGTATCTTTGTATTGCTTCCGCATCATCACAACCCATTCTCAACCTGCAAAGTTTCCTGAGTTCATTCCTTGCATCCTCATTTGTAAATGGTTTGTTATCATAACCACCATGCTCTGCAACAAACGAGGACATTGTCTTTGATAAGCTAATTCCACAATGATTGTTAAGATCTATCTTCCATTTCTTGCTACGTGTCAAATTCTTCCTTGTGCATAACAAGTTAAAGGCTTGTGCAATAACTCATGGTTGTGCTCTAGGTTCATTCCAACAATTAAGTAAATTTTGTTGTACAACTCAACCTTGACCCTACAAGGACTGTTGGTTTTATTTGTTGAACGCGTGAATAGAACAAATCATTGGGCTTACATGGCCCACATCCTAACCTTGAGCATCCTAAGCTTGCCCTTAATATTAGATCCTTGTCACACTTGTCATACTTGGACCATATAATAACAAACTCGAAGCCTTTCATTCCTATATTGGTAATGAAAGGCATGTTTATGCAAAATACTTGAAAAACTATAGTCTAATGAAGGAAGGGAAAGCTTCAGAAACATACCAATCACCTCCATTGACGTATCTTCCTTTGTGATAGCACGCTTTGCTTGTACATCATCAACTGAAAAAAACTCGTACTTCAATACGTTCGAGAAGCCAATTTCTACACAAAACACACATTGGAGACACATACCAGGTGCTTCCAATCGATTTCACAGTCCGAATTGTTTGTGGAGGACATCCTTAAAACTAGAAGCATGACCTGTAGAATATATATTCATTGATGAGCTTCAGAGTACTTGCAAGCATTGGGTAATTCCAAAAATAGTACAACGCAACATGAAATGAGTGCCTTCATTATGTCAACCTGGAGGGACATTACCACAATCAACATTTGCTTCGCAGTCTATGAGTGCAAGCACATCATCCATATGTTTAGGGAAATCTGTAAGTTAGAGTTTGAGGAAAATTTGTTAAACAAAATTTCTAGTGAAGGAGAAGATTTTTACATGACCTTTCTCATGGTTTGCAGGAAATATTTTACCATCAATTTCCAAAAGAGATGGTGGCTCGTTAGGCACTGTAACAGGCATGTTCAGATCAAAAACCGTTGAATAGGTGTTGATGACCTAAAGCACATATGCCATTGAAAGAAATAAAAGAATAAATGAGAAGTCAATGGTGGAGAAATAGAATATGCAAAAACCACACATCTGATAAAGTAGAAAGTGCATCACATAAACATCTCACAACCAGACAGCAAAAATCAGACACAAAATGAACACTGTGAGAGGGTAGAGATAGATGATGCATTGAGAAGTTCTTGTGAAGCAAAAATACATAAGATGTTGTACATAATATGGTTTTGGAAATGAAACAGCAAGAAAACATGCATAAGAAGCAAATGAATGAAGCAAGGCAGAAGCAGGAAAACATCAGGAAGACAGCACAAATTAACTACAGGACAAATGAATGAAGTAAGGCAGTGATGCGTTACGGACGCGTTTGTTTAAATAAGTCATCGTAGCTTCGCATTTGCAACGTTGATTTTAAATTTAGAAACGGACGTGAGTCCGAGTGTCGAACACAGGGAGGCGTGAAATCGGGTTTTTCTGTCACTTGGTTGTCACGGAAATGGTGGGTTTTGCTTGCAAGAAAACGCGGGAGAAAAGCGAGTAAGAGAGAGAGAAAGAGAGGGAGAGAGAGAGTAGGGTTAGAGTTCTTTTTTGCACAACATTCGTGTAAATCAGGATGAGAAAAACTCAAGAAAAAGAGAGACAATAACTAGATAGGGAACATCATCATTTAACATGCAACTTCAGTTTTACAATTATAACACTAAATAAATGCTTAAGTACAAGTAAAGCTAAGCTAGAGAGAGAGAGAAAGGGAAGATGATGAGGCAGCCACGGTGGTGGAGGAGGGCTCTGTCGACTCCGGGTATCACAAAAAGGTGCTAAGGATGGCTAAGAGTAGGATAGATGGTTTGCAAGTGTAATGAATGCCTTTACATGGGTAGTTGGAGGGGTTTATATAGGGAGAAGAGGTTTCTAAACTAAAGGCTTTAGCGACGTTCGGGATGTCGCTAATACCATTCCAGAAATGTCGATTAAGGTCCCCGTCTACTGGTCTAACGCACGTGCCCATGCTTCCTCTTCTCGCGCTGCGCTTGCAATCCGCGTGTGTTTGCTGTGGATCGTCCTATCGAAGATCGGACGGTTGAGATGTTGCGGATGGTGCACTGTGGATCGCGCCCTGAGAGTGCAGCGTAATCGCTTGCATCTGCAGGTGCCACGTAGCTGTGATCTCTACCGTCCGCACGTGCATCAATGACTCAATTTCGCCCGTGCGCGATCCTACTGCTGCATTTCATTTTTCTGAGATTTGAACTCGCGGTTGCGTGGTGCAGGAAGAGTGATGACCGCTGCACTGTCTTCTACGGATGGTCGTGGAGAGGAGATCAGGTTTGGTTGCTGCAGACTGTTGGATGGAGATCCAACGATCGGATCTTCGTGTGAGAGCTCGAGTGCGTGGATGCAGAGAGGCGGGCGTGGGTTCTCAGTTGCTCGATCGAAGATCGGATGGTTGAGATTGATCCTGCGCACGACGGAGGAAGTGGGGCGGTGGGCTGGATGCGTTGAGCTCGTGACATGTGGCAGCTTCGTGGCTGTTGATCATCAGATCAACGGTCAGAATTTCTTGGGCTAGTTGCGGGAGCTCCGGATGTCGGATTTCGTTGATTTTGAGTCCGTTGGACTCCATTCATCATTCTGAATTTATCCGTGTAGTCCGATTTCCATCTGAGGCCTATTTTAGCATGAACTTGTATAAATGGCTATTAACACTGGTTTATAAGCAATCTTAATGTGCGATGCATGTAATGCTCCCATGCCTATTTATCATGTGCTATTTGTTCATGTTACCCTTAAGATAAACCCCGATTGGCAGAATTATTACCATCAAATGTAGCGTTATCATACCCCCATGCTTACTCCTTGCTAGTCCCTAGCAAGGTTCATCCTAGTCATTATTCTCAGTCAGAATTCAGGAAGTGATTACTTAAACATTTTGTTATTTGTCGACAGGAGAAAATATACTAAGGTCCTGATCTACAGAGACTAAACAGCGCCCGGGTGTCTGCCAAAATGTGAATCGCCCAAATCCTTGCTTTAAGGCATATATGTATTTTTTTCTTTTTCATCTTTTCTCATTTTTTTGGATTTTTAGAGTTGAGAGTATGTTGGCAACTTTTTACGGCTACTCAACCCACCCAAAACTCGAAAAAGACTCTAAGTGCTAAGCATCTTGGTGTGAAGATCCTGATAGACTCACTCAATGGTAATTCAAACAAACTTCGAGTTTCTACACCCCTAGGTGACCAAAAAAGGAAGTGTTTGCCTGAAGGTGTATATGTCCGATCGGTAGCTTTCTCCCTACTTTTATTTTATTTAGGGTCAACATAAGGGTGTTTCCAGTATATATCTTCCCATATTGCTCTACTTCCCACTTCTTCTTTAAGTGTTTTGGATCTTTTTGTGCATTTAGTGAGCTGGGCTCTGGACAACCGGCCAATGGGTTGTTACCCACGACCACTTGCCAGCCATACTCGTGCGGTGAAGTGTGGCTTATTTTGTTCTTTTTTCTTCTTTTCTATATATATATATATATGATGAGAACCTCATCATGAACCCTAACTAGCACATTTTAACCTGATAAAGTAAACAAAAGCTCCTACATAACTTAAGGGAAGGCCTAATTCAAGGAATTGGTAATCAGAGAATAAAATATTATACAAGGGGTAAAACTGTAATTTTACCATTGCAGTGTATGAACGGGATGTCTAAGGGTCTAGACATAGGTCAAGTGAACCTAAGAAAGGAAAAAGTTGGATGGTTTGGTCAGAAAAGGGTTATGATAAAATCTAGGAATTAAATGACAAACCCACTTTAATTCATAAATTTCTAGGAAAGATAAAAATCAACTAAACCCTCTAAAAATCATGGAAAAACATCCCCTAGGGTTTAGAACCTTCAATTTTTCCTTTGGAACCTGTTTTGACCTAAATTCGGGTCCATACCAAATTTTTGACCTAATTTGGTTTTTATGCAAAATATCAAGTCAAACGTGGTCAAACATAAAATCCAACTTCACCATTGGATTCCTTATGTCCAAATTAGGTTTATACCAAAATTTGGACCTAAGGGAAGGTCGTTTTGACCCACTTTACAAAATGGTCCTCAATAATTACTTTTTGACCCTTAACTTTTTGAAACCTTGCAATTGCCCCCTCATCTTTCCCTTCATTTTCCTCATTTAGGTCCTTTTGCCACTCGCTGCGCAGGCCATACCTCCGACGCTTTGCGCGGAGGATGGCGCCGCGCATGCATGTAGAGGCGACCCCAGATTTGAAAGGGAGATTCTCTGCATTGTCCCCTACCGCCTGGGCCGATCCCCATGCCTTGTTGACCGCCATACCTCTCATGCGAACGTGTGAGAGGTATGGGTCTCCGTCCGCCATGCCTCCGGCGAGGTTTCTCGCACCGCTCTCGCTTGCTTACCGACCTACCCGTGCCTATTTAAGGAGTGGCACCCTCTGTCGCATCCTTCAAGCTTCGTTTGGCCCGAGATCCCCCCTCCTATTCGTCTTCCTCCAACTCCCACCCCCATCTCCTCCACCTCCGGCAGTTCACCGACGAGGTGTCTCCATCACCTCCCCACACCCATCCACCTCGCCAGTCCCCTCAGAAGCATCACCTACACCCATTGATCATCCTGTGACCCTCCACAGACCACGCCACCCACTGAAGCCCTTCCCCGAACACACCCACTTGCACTCACACAGTGTGCCCTAGGCACACGCGCACAGGTGACATCACGCCACGCTGACCCCCGAGTTAACTTCGCCGTGCTCTGGCGAAGCTCGCTGAGTGTTTTAACAGGGCCGCAAGGACGTATTCGTGGTGTCAGGTCCCGAGCTTCCGCCGCCATTGACGACGAGCTTGGAGTAAGCTATCAAGCAGCTCCAAGCCCTTCCAGCTCCAAGAGACGAACCCAGGCTGCGTGGAAGACTTCCGTGCACAGCTCCAGGTCTTCAATTGGCATCTGAAGCCTTTGCTGCGGCGATTGCTCGCACCTTCAACTGCGGGCACACAGGCAGAAGGGTGGGACGTTTAGTCCCACCTCGTAAGTTTTCAAGTGCCCCGTGGTGCATGAATTGAAAAAGTGACTAAGGCTTATCGCCTCAGTCACATGGGGTGAGGTCCCTCTCACCCGTTCACTTGACCTCGTCCGCGACCACCCCTCGCGAACCTGGCCTGACCCGTTTACCCAAGCCTTGCACACCTCGCCCACCACCGCACGTCAGTGGGCCTGGTCCCTAGCACGTTACTTGACCCATATACCTGAGTAGGCTCTAGGAGAGCGAACCCTAGAGTGAAATAGAGAAGAGAGACGCAGGGAGGGTAGGGGTTAGGTTTTGCCTAACCATGCACCTGTGCAGGGAAACTGAAGAAGAAGGAGAAGGAAGAGGAAGCAGGAGAAGCGGCTGAGGACTTAGCCGCAAAGGCAGTTGCAGCCGAAGAGAATAGAAGAAAGCTCAGGAGCAGAAGCAGAGGAAAAGGAAGAGAAAGAAGAAGACAGAAGCTGAAGCAGAAGAAGAGGAAGGAGAGAAGCCAATTGAGGAAGGAAGGAAGAATAAGCTATCGCAAAGAAGAAGGCCAAGCAGGGAAACGAAGAAGAGAGGAAGAAAAAGCCAAGGAGAGCAGAAGCAACAGCAGCAGCAGAACGAAGAAGAAGGAGACGTGCACTGTAGCAAGTGGCTACTTAAGGTGTCTGATTCCCTAAACCAGACATCTGAAGACTGAAAGAAGAGAAAGAAGGATAAAGAAGAGAGAGAAGAAAAGAGAAGAAATAATTTTTTATTTCCTTTCTCCCTAGTTGTTCTTTTGTAAAATAGTGTATTATTGTGAATCATGATTTTCTACGCTTCTAAAATCAAGCTTGCTCCCTGAGTTCGAACTCGGAGAATTTTTGAAATATTCGAGTAATAAAATAAAATCAAACTCAATGTCGATCCTAAAAAGATCGCCGCACCAATATATATCTAGTAGGTGGCTTCCCTGATCTCAAATTTACCTAAAGGCAATAAGGGGAAAGTGGTCTTGTGGCTGGGCTTTGGACAACCGGCCAATGGGCTGTTACCCACGACAACTTGCTAGCCATACTACCCTAGAAGGTTCATTAGCTACCCAATTTCTATCAGAATCTCCAAGGAGTGACTCAGTGCAAAAATGTGTGCAGATGCTTAGACTAAAAGTCCCTCCGAGTTAGAGGGTGGGTTGATAAGTCGTATACTTATCACCCTATTTTATTGGTGGATTAAAATAAATTAAGGTTGCAAGGATTCGAAGTTAAATCCATATTTTAACGGACACCAGGGCTAATTAAGCCTGAAAGCCTGAAAAGTTTGTGTTTAGGTTCTTTTCGTATTATTTTCCACTATTGACAAGTTCCTAATGCCTAAGTTTTTCTTCCTAAATTCATCTTTTTTTTTTATTTTATTTAGACTGATAAAATGAACTTAGAGCATGCAAATTATCACCCCCCCATGCTTAAGTTGGACAATGTCCTCATTGACAGATAAATTGATGCAACAGGGGTTCAGAAAGAAATCACCTGAGCGAAATAGTATATCTGATTAGTCTGAATCTTCTGGGTTGCCTCCCAGGAAGCGTTGAGTTTAACGCCTTCGGCTGGGCGATGCTTCGTGTCAACCCTTAATGTGGGTGACAACTTCCTTTGGGGCAACCTGGGCAAGGAAGTGCTTCAGTTTCTGACCATTTACCGTGAAAGTGTGCCTAGTGTTTGGATCTGGAATCTCGACCGCCCCATTGGAATAGGGTTTGACTACCATATACGGTCTTGTCCACTTGGATCTGAGCTTCCCGAGAAAGAGTTTAAGTCGAGTGTCAAAAAGCCAGACTTGCTGGTTGGGCTCGAAGGTCTTTCGATAGATGAGTTGATCATGGATGACTTTCATCTTCTCCTTGTAAAGTCGACTATTCTCAAAGGCGTCCTAACGAATTTCCTCGAGCTCGGAGAGCTGGAGCGTCCTTTGCGCACCAGCTAATTGAGAATCCATGTTGCATTACTTAACGACCCAGTAAGCTCGGTGTTCCAACTCGACAGGAAGGTGGCAAGCTTTTCCAAAGATCAGGTGATAAGGTGACATGCCTATTGGGGTCTTGAAAGTGGTCTGGTATGCCCACAGGGCATCGTCTAGTCGTGTGGACCAGTCTTTCCTATCAGGTCTCACGGTCTTTTGTAGAATGTTCTTGATCTGTCTGTTTGAGACCTCGGTCTGCCCATTGGTTTGCGGATGATACGGGGTGGCAATGCGGTGGGTAACCCCGTATTTTCTGAGTAGGGAATGGAATTGGGTGTGGATAAAATGACTTCCACCATCACTGATCATGGCCTTCGGTATTTCAAATCGAGAAAATATGTTTTGCTTAATAAAGTCCATGACAGCCTTATGATCGCATCGACGGGTGGCGATGGCTTCAATCTATTTTGAGACATAGTCTACTGAGACTAAGATGTACTCAAAGCCGTTGGATGGTAGGAAGGGAACCATGAAATCGATCCCCCAAACGTCAAAGATCTCAACAATCAAAATGGGTTGGAGGGGCACCATATCTTTTCTGGTCATGGTCCCCAAAGTATGGCAATGAGAGCAAGTCTTAGCAAAGTTGTGTGCATCCTTGAATAAGGAAGGCAAGTAAAATTCAGACTGCAAAACCTTTGCAGCCATCTTCTTCCCCGAAAAGTGGCCACCACAAGTTTGGTCATGACAAAAGGAGAGCACACTTTGAACTTCTTCCTCCGGAATACACCTCCTAATAATTTGATTGGCACAGAGGCGAAACAACATGGCATCATCCCAGAAATAATGTTTGGCTTCAGCCAAGAACTTATCTCGTTGTTGTCTAGACCAGCTGTGCAGGGTCTGTCCTACTACCAGATCGTTGACGAAGTCGGCATACCAGGGTAGCTTCCTTTCATGCACAACCAGAATTTGCTCATCAGGAAAAGTATTAGTCAAGGGCAAGGAGGACCCAATGTGGTCCAGGTGGAGTATGGACAGGTGATCGGCCACAACATTCTTGGACCCGACTTTGTCACGAATTTCCAAGTCAAATTCCTGTAAGAGCAGGATCCATCTGATGAGCTTGGGTTTAGCGTCTTTCTTGACCAACAAATGCTGGATGACCGAGTGGTTCGTATAGATGGTCACGTAGGATCCCAAAAGATAAGATCGGAACTTTTCGAGTCCAAAAACTACGGCAAGCAGTTCTTTCTTTGTGATGGTATAATTCCGTTGGGACTCGTCCGACGTCTTGCTCGCGTAGTAGATCACCACGTGCTTCTTGTCTTGTCTTGTCTTTGTCCCAAGACTACGTTGATGGCAAAGTCTCATGCATCACACATGATCTCAAAATCCTGGGACCAATCTGGGGGTTGTAACATAGGTGCGGTGGAGACTGATTCCTTGAGAGTATGGTAAGCCTGGATGCAATCAGGTGTCATGTGGAAGAGGGCGTCTTTGGCCAGAAGGTCGATCAAGGATTTCGAGAGCTTGGACAAGTCCTTAATGAACCTTCTATAGAAGCCAACATGTCCAAGGAACGAGTGGATTTGCCGAGCCAAACTAGGTGGGGGAAGTTTGGAAACCAAATCAACTTTAGCTCGATCCACCTCAATGCCCCTATGTGATACGATGTGACCGAGGATAATTCCTTCTTGAACCATGAAATGGCTCTTTTTCCAACTTAACACCAGATTAACCTCGATACATTATTTTAAGATTTTCTCCAAGTTGCTCAAACAATGGTCGAATGAGTTCCCAAATACTGAGAAATCATCCATAAAGACCTCTAGGTATTCACCTACCATCTCTGAAAAGATGGCTAGCATGCAACGCTGAAAGGTAGCAGGTGCGTTGCATAACCTGAATGGCATATGACGGAATGCGAACGTGCCATACGGGCAAGTGAATGTGGTCTTCTCTTGATCTTCAGGAGCAATTGCGACTTGGTTGTATCCTGAATATCCATCTAGGAAGCAAAAATATTTCTTCCTTGCCAATCGCTCAAGAATTCGGTCAATGAATGGTAGGGGGAACTGATCTTTCTTGGTCGCTTCATTGAGCTTCCTATAATCAATGCACCCGCCATGTAGTGGTGGTGCGGGTGGGGATGGATTCGCCATGCTCATTGGTGACAACGGTGAGCCCGGCTTTCTTGGGGACCACTTAAGTGGGGCTCACCTAGGGGTTATCGAAGATTGGGTAAATGATGTCAGCATTAAGCCACTTGATGATCTCATTCTTAACGACCTCTCGCATATTTGGGTTTAATCATGTCTACATCTAACGGGAAGGTCGGGCCCCATCTTCCAGGTAAATCTTATGGGTGCAATAGGTGGGGCTAATTCCTCTCAAATCTGAAATAGTCAATCCAATGGTGGCCCGATGTTCTGATAGGATCGCGGTCAACCTGAGTTCCTGATCCTTGGATAGGTGGGCGTTGATAATCACCGGGAAGGTCTGGTCAGGTCCAAGGAAGACTTACTTGAGATTATCGGGTAGCGGCTTTAGCTCAGGTGTGGGTGGAACAACACTTGACGAATAGGGGAAAGGTGGGAGTTGATCAGCATCAATCTTCTTAAACAATGGTTGCTGATGGTAATCAGCTCTACAGAGGTCATCATGCACAGTCGGGGATGGGTCAAAATAGTCGTCACAGGGTTGGGTCTGATGGTCAGGTAAGGAACTAAGGGTAAGGCGTTCCTCAACTAGAGGCTCCACAGGATCGTGCTCCACAGTCGCAATCGAAAGGCTTGGTCACCCTGAAGATATCCAATTGCATCTTTCTGTCTCTGAAGGCGATTTCCATGCATCCCGTGTTACAATCAATGTTTGCCTTAGCCGTAGCTAAGAAAGGGCTACCTAGGATGATAGGTGTTTTCTATAGCTGTTTAGGGACTTTCATGTCGAGCACCAAGAAGTCGACCGGGAAATAGAAGTCCTTGACCCGAACAATCACATCCTCGACAACCCCCTTCGGGGTCTTCACGGATCTATCAGCCAACTGGATGGTCATAGGTGTAGGCGTCAACTCTCCAAATCCAAATTGGTGATACAGGGTTGTCGGGATCAGATTGATTGAAGCACCTAAGTCCAGGAGCACTCTATCAAATGTCATGTCCCGGATATTGCAGGATATTAGGGGTGCTCTTGGGTCAGTTCGTTTGAGCAGAAGGTTGCTAGAGATCACAGAGCTGGCTTGCTCTGAGAGCATAATCTTCCTAGGTGCTTGGGGTCGTGGCTCACGCTTTGGCGTACAGGCATCCTTTAAGAACTTTGCATAAGCTGGGATGTGCTTGACGGCCTCGAGGAGTAGGATATTAATCTGAACCTACTTGAAAATTTCCAAAAGCTCCTCATTTTCCACAATAACTTTCTTCTTTATCTTTTCCAGGGCATCGGGATATGGTGTCTGAATGTGAATAGGGTCTGTTTCCTGGTCCTTGGGTCTTTCCTGGTCATCTTCAGAATCAGGTATTTCAGGGGGTGAAGTCTTGGGAGGAGTCGGCCATTTGGGCTCCTGGGTTTTAGTGCTGCTTCTTAAGGTCACCGCATTCGCAGAGGCATTGGGACCATGGGTTGATCCTTGGGAAGAAGAGGAGGGAGAAGCACCGAACCCAGGGGGTGTTTGTGGGACTGGCTGGACCATGTGGGCCTGCCCAGGATTGCCTTGGAACCCTTACGAATTGGGGTCTCTGTTAATCACATTTTATGGGTTCAGTTGTGGCTGAGAAGGAAGGGATCCCAATTGTTTACAATCCAACAGCTGGCTCAGCTATCCCTTCACTAAAGCCATTTCCTCCTAGTGTTTTTGGTTCATTTCAGCCATCATTTTTATCAAGGTGTCCATTTGGTTTTGTGGGGAAGGGGCCGCCCTATTTGGGTTATAGGGGGTTCTAATTGGTGGATCTGGCTAATAGGAGGGTGGGTTTGGCTGATGGTTTGGCTTGGGCTGGTTCTAGAATTGAGGCGATTTTTGGTTCGTCCAGGCAAAGTTTAGGTGATTACGCCATCTGGTGTTGGAGGTGTTGGAGAAGGGGTCAGGTTTGGAATAACCTTGGATAGCTTGGACATCTTCAAAGATAGAAGGTGTCGAGGGGGAGGGAAAAGAATACTCAGGGGTTGAGGGACCAAAGGTCCCACCCTAGAACATGGTCAGGGGTTGTCCCAGGTGCATCTGGCTTAGTAGCTGGACCAGGTCTACGTTGTGAGCTCCCTTTGCTAGGGAGAGAGTCTGTAACGGGTTCCTGGTTTGGTTCAACAGTTCATCTATTTTCTTATCTACCAATTCCACTCGATCCAATTTCCTGGCAATGATTTCCATGTCAACCATTCCAGAATTCGCTTGTACCTCATAGATCCCCCCACGGGATTGACTGGATCGACTAAACTGGGTCATGGAGGCATAGTTGAGCGAATTTTCGCTCGTAGACTCGAAGAGCTCAAATGCGCTCTCCTCTTCTTTATTCAGGAAGTTTCCTTCGCATGAGGCATCGACGAAGTTCCAAAGGTTGCTGTCCAGACCATGGTAGAAGGTCTGGGCCAATTGCCACCTCGGAACCTCATGGTGTAAGCATTTCCTTAATAATTCATTAAATATCTCCCACACCTTATGGAACTCTTCCCCGCCCTGGAGTGTAAAGGTGGTAATGGTTCTTCTGAGGGCATTGGTCTTTCCTATGGGGAAGAATTTCTTTAGAAATGCATGCCTCAGTTCTTCCCAAGTGGTGATAGGTCTTATTGACGACGACAGGAGTGGGATGACACTATAGACTTTTTTTTCTTTTAAATTTTGCTCTACCCTCCCCCCTCTCTCTCTTTAAGTTTTTTTAGAGGATAGGTAAAAAAAGATTATCCTTTTCAAATTACTACATTTTTTAATGCATAGTGTATTTTAATTTTTAATTGGCGTTCTTGATTTTGCACCAATCGAAAATCAAAATACATTAAATAATATATTTTGCAACAAAATTAAAATATACTTGTTGAAAATCAAAATACGTCAAGCAATGTATTTTGCAATGAAACCAAAATATATCGACGAAAAATTAAAATACATTAAGCAATGCATTTTGCAACGAAACCAAAATATACCAGCTAAACATCAAAATATACCAAGTAATGCATTTTATAACATACAATATGTTTTGCTTTCCAATCGGTGTTTTTTAGTTTCCATCAATCGAAAACTAAGATTCACCACTGAAAATCAAAATGCACCAAGCCGAGCAATGCATATGGTAATGTGAGGTGTATTTTGATTTTCAATCAGTGTTTTCTGCTTTCCACCAGTCGAAAATCAAGATACACCAGCTGAAAATCAAAATACATCAGGAATTTTGCAATGCACGGTGTATTTTGATTTCCAATTGACTTTTTTCTTTTTTACTGATCGAAAATAAAAATACACCAAATAATATAGTAGTCTTTTTAAAGGTAAACTTTTGATACGATTATATCTTTTTTACTTATGCATTAAAGTCCTAATTAAAAACTAATCTTTTGATTCGAATACATTCATTGAACAATTCACATCTTGATGTTGATATTCCTGCATGTTGTTTTTACCTCCAATACATTTTCAAAAAATTAAAAGTTTAGAACGTCCATACTATTGGTTTCAAAGTACAAAAGCAAATGAGCTACATGCCCATAAATGAAAACAATACCATGTAAATATTGGTTGTTTCAAAGCAATGTTCCTTTCAGGTGGCATACTTTTTTTTTTAAGGGAAATAATATTCTATTCAAATAAAAAATATAATACCTCATTCCATAGGAGGGAAACTCCACCAAGAACTCTAGCACACACACCGAGGCAAGAACCACCAACTTTGTACCATATGCAGGGTAAAGGGGAAAACAACCAATGCAAAGGTAAGAAAGCAGATCAGCGAAATTTCTCACAGAATACGAAAATATGAATGGAAACTACTAGCGAACATTACATGTGATATTTAGGACAAATACAACAATGGAGCAACCACCAACATTTGGCTCAAGAAGTGAAATAAAAGAATTTCTCAATGATTTTCGAACATGCTTGGATCGTGTAAAGATTAGGTTAAAGGAAACCCCATTTGGATATTTCGATGGGTATGAATACTCGGTAAAAAATAAAAGGCAATGTGCAAAGCTCGTTACGGCTTACGATACAGAAAGTGGTGACTTCTTTATAGCTAGATGTCGTGTCCCATTCACAATAGAGCAAATCTCCAAGATCACTGGGTTGCTACTCCACGCTCATGAAATTGATCTAAAAGATGACAACAATGAGAAGCACCCATTTAGATTAAAGTACTTCTCTACTAGAAACCCAACTGTCCTGCAAGCAAAGAAGTCTCTTTAAGAAGTTCAGCACATAGAAAATGATGACGATGTTGACAACCAAGTGAAGCTTTTAATTTGTCTCTTATGTGGAAATTTCTTGTTGGCACATGGTTTGCACTCAACATACCCAAAGCTCTTCCATTACATTGATGAAGTTGACGCCTTGCGTGAGTATGCATGGGCATCAGCAGTTCATCAGGTCCTAGTAGATGGACTTTTACAAACGGCACATAAGATGTACGTCTCAAGGGATAGAGGAGGATTTGGATACCTCGAAAGATGCTCACCTTTGCCAACCGTAAGAAACTTCATCCATTGTTATATCCTCTAATTATGTCAAATTGTTAGGTTCAATGATAATCACTTCCACAACTTGTAAATTTGGGCACTTGAAGTACTCTCTCTTAATAAACCAATCCAACCCACAGCATACCCAATTGTGGAGAGATGGAGTTACCAGAAACCAGTCTTAAGGCAATTTAATGAGAAGGAGTTACATCTTGATGGCCTGTCTCCAAGATTCTTGAGGAATTCGTTTAAAATATATGCTGGAGAGTCTAGCAATATGGCATGGCAGCATGGTCATGGACTCAATCATCCAAGAGACTCAACACCAATTACACCTCCATCATCTACCAGCAATCCACAAACACTAAGCATCTAAGATTACAAGATTATCCTACCTTACAAAAGAGGATGTTGAGAATGCTAGGCTATCGAAAGACTTGGCACATCTCATGCAAAAGTTTAAAAACCTCAAACAACGCTACCAAAGCTACAAAAAAGAGATCACACACATCAAATTTGAGGTAAGAAGAAAATCATCACATTAATAGCAATCCTTGTAATGAAACACCATCATTTATGTATGTGCATACTTTATCAGATTCACCAAAGTTGTGTTCAAGGTCAACGACAAGATCATGGTGAAAAAGTGCAAAGAGACCATGAAAACATCCAAGTCACACATTAGGTAATTGGCAATCATTTGAGAAATCACATTCGACTTCTCCTTTATTCTCTACCAACCATAACCATATGCTTAAAAGCATTGCAAGCCGTAAACCTCATTCATAAAGCACCTGTTGTCAATGCTATTATCAACCAGCGAACAACATCACTTCCAACAACTGAAGGGCAAGTACATCATTCATCAACTATAGAACATATCGAAATCCTCAACATCACAATGAAGCACACATCACAGTTTTCAACAGAATTAAACATGCCATCCACTCAATAGAAATAGTCGCAAGAGTTCACATTTAGCAACTTTGTTAGTGGAATTAGTCTAGTACATTTAAAATCTCAAATCTGGTAAATGCAAACAAATACAAAGCAATATTTAACTAACAACTATCAATAAAAATTAATAGGAGATTGACTATTTGGTCGAAGATAGAATTAAACAATTCACTCCACAGCATACAACATCAAAAACACATCCATGAATGCAATGGCACAAGATAGAGCACTGTTGGTTTACTCTTCTCTTCTAACATTACGAAAATGTCATTAACTAGTAATATTCATTCACATCCAAGCTTCAACCTTCTCCCTCGATTCGATGACATTCCTTCGAAACATAATGACATTATTAAAAGGATACCAACGAAGGATATGGTATTCCAATACAAATAGGATTCGTCACCTTAGGAAATGTCGCTTGTCGAAAAGGACATAAAAAATGACATGTGTTAATCATTTTCTTCCAAAAATATTGTCATCCTATGACTAGAACAAAAAAGGACAAAAGTATTAACCTCGTTCTCAACAATCTTTTCATTCTGTGACTCAACGATGTGATGCATACGTGTAGTCACAATCAGATGCTCTCAAGTTAAGCCTCACCTGTGAGATGCTATTGGTATTATAAAAAACCCACACGTTATCGATCCTTCATACATTATCAGGTTAGTTCAGCTGAAATGTGCATGGCTAATTGATATCATGTTGAGTGCTTATGTATAATAGTGGGGCTCCAATATATGGTAATGTGTAAAACTTTAGTTGTAGATGTTCAAAGACAAGAACATATGATGTAATTTTCAAATTATCACATGAGATGAGTGTATTTCTATCACAACTAAATAATTCTCCTTTCAGTTATTATTGCTTGTCCTTATAATTTATAAGATTTTTTATTTTCTTGAGGTAATTTGCATCTCTTAATTGTGGAGCAAATGTTGATAAAGTTTTTCATTTTAGTTTTAATTATAGTGTAATGCTTGATTTTGATCATGTTCATAATGCAATCCCAATATAATCAATGTGTTTAGAAAGCAAAATTTTAATATACTTGAGATTTGAGACTTTATTACATCATTTTTAATCATAGAAGCATTTTTTTTTATGCAGGCAAGGTCCAAGACCATAGTGGCCATCTTACATTTTTCAAAAGAGATAGTGTGTACTGTATATTTTTGTTTAATTTTATTTGAACAAAGGTAAAACATTTTTTTTTGGCAAAGGAAAAAACATTGATGGCAAAGGGAAAAACATTTATTTGAGCCATTCATTGAATTAAGACAATCAAAAGCAATTACTATCGTGAATTCCTTAAATCCTTAAGGGTTTAACTGTAAATAACCCACCTCTAATTTAAGATGGACCTGTGCCACAACTTAACTCAACTGACTTCATATTAACTGGGTACCGGTACTGATAGACCAATATTGGTATCCTCGAGTTACAGTTATGGGTTTCATATCTCAATGAGTACCAGTATTGATGTCAAGTACCGGTACACATGGGTTACAGTTTAGAACCCATGTCTAGATGAGTACTCATCCAATACTCATTATGTACCGGTACTTATGTTGAGTACCAATACTTAGTGTGTACCGGTATCACTCCAAGAAAGAACTGATCTCAATGAGTACCGGTGTTTGTTGAGTACTGGATACACCACCTGTAGCCTATCAGTACCATACTCATGATGAGTTCTGGTACTTGTAAGCTATAGGTTCTGGTGACTTCAAGTCCAAAACCTGACCGGGGACTCATATATACCGGTACTAATGATGAGTACCGGTACATGTAGGTTCCAGTTTTGGACTTAAGACGACCTGGAGCCTCATCTGTAGCTTGCATGTACTGGTACTCATGAAGAGTATCGGTACTAGCAATCTACAAATCACATTATAGAATTCCAACAGTACCGGTACTCATCTTGAGTACCAGTACTTACGATGGTTACATATTGTATTTTAAAGTTTCCAGGAATACGAAATGGGTTTTTAATCTCATGTTAATATGTGATTTGATCTAGGCAAAATATAAGAACGTATGAATAGATAAAGATCTATATATAAAGATGAACATATCAATATGCTAGGACATGGATTTACCTTGGTTATTGCACCATGCACATTTATAGAAAACTAAATGATACCTATGATAGAAGATAATCATCTATTTATGCAAACAAACCTGTAGATTACATGTGTTCATGATTCCAGAGAGCAATAGGAGCTGCAATCTAGATCTTCTAAGAGATGCCCACCTTTTGACTCTTTAGACAACTGCCTTGAGGAGAAGCTTTCAGATTCTCCTATCTCCAACTGTCTGCAACACTTGAGCCCTAAACCTCTCTCAATCTCGATGGGGAAAACGAAGAGAATGATCATGTGGGTCTCTTAGGGACCTGACTGCCCTAATTAGCAATTAGTTACACTAATTGCTGTGGGTAAATTATGTTTCAGCCCATCAGAGAAACACAATTCACAACTTAAGTCTCTCCACATATGTCATTTAAACCACACCATTCCCTTTTGCATTTTAGCCCATACTCTCAATATAACCTAAATTGATCACTTTAAAATTGGGCTTTAGATGACAGTCACTTTCCTTATTGTTATTTGATTATATCTATATATAAATTCACATATATAAGTTCATATGTTGGATTTTAATCCAACGATTACAACTTGCAAGAAAGATTTTGGGAAGGCCAACTTCCTTGACAGTCCAAACGAGCATAGTAATTGGCTAAGGTACGAGCACAATGAACAAAGCTTCTTAGAACATGATGTAAGATTATAGAAGGAGCTTGGCGAATCAGCTTCTTGCAATTTTCAATAATTTGTCTGACAATCCAGTGTGATTGTTTCGTTCCAATAATAGAACTAACAAGTTTAAAAGCGTCACTCTTAATTAGATAAGTCCTACTAGTGATAGTAACTTTAATGGCATAGGCTTCAACCTCTTTAGTAGAATTGGTTCTGAGTTTGACAACCTTGGTTGATTGAATAAGACCTTGTTCACCATCCTTTTCAATAATAACTATGTAAGAATAGGTTGATCTAATTGTTGCAGGCTTGTTCCCAAATCATTTCTAGACCAATCAAGTCATGAACATGTATGGCATTGCAACGAGTTAATCAAATAGCATGCAACATATAAAATATTCTTGACCAACCTTCATCCTCTTGATTTTTTCTTGGACAGATTAAATATATCTTCTTCGGCCAAGAATCAACATTCCAAACCAGTGTCATGTTTGCAAAGAACCAAGCAACATGCCCGAGAGAGCAATTAAAAAATAAATGATTTAACGTTTCTTTGCTTGAATGAGAAGAGGGGCATGGATTGGAGACACCTCCAATTCTTCTAGCGATAACATCTGAGATTGGAACTCCATCCGTTGCAAGTTCCCATAAGAAAATTTTCGTTCTGGGGGCAAGGCTTTTATCTGAAAATATCTTTCTAATCAATTAAACTATTTTTATATTAAAACATTATTATTAATGACAAGATTTGAACCACAAGCCTGTTAGAGATATTGGAGAGCTGCAAGGTAGAGTTGGAATTTTATTTTTTTTATTTTTTCTCTACACCGACGATTCTACTGACAGAAAAATATGTCAGTTGTGTGAAGGGAGAAATGTGGAGTCATACCCTATAGTGACAATTTTTCCAACAATTCTTGAAAATGAAATCTACAACAAATAAAAATTATAGAACTTAGCGATCTATACTATTGGAATACCCTACAGCAACAAGTCTGAAGACAACGCCAGAGGTGACCATCAAAATTGCTTTCTACACCTGCAACAAAGTATTTTTGACTTATACTGATGATTTTTAACCACTGGTGTAGGTGTAGACCATTATAGTGACAATGAACCATTCTCAATTCCATCATTCCTCTAATTACGGATTACAAATAGATTATTTGCCTTTGGAAACAGCGACAAAATCACCTTCTTTTCACAATATCAGAAACAACACAAGAAAATCACACAGACCAACAGACACACGGATTGTAAACAAACAAAAAGCCTTTGAGAAGTAACGGCAAAACAACTCTCATTACAACCTCACGTGGGTATCACGTGCCCCAAACAGAAGGACAAATAAAATGTAAAATCTCACGTGAGGGCCTCGTAAGAGACCATTAAAAGCCATGGTGTATGACAGGGCATCCTTAGTGTGCTTATGTAAAAACTTTTCCTTCCACAAAAGTCATTCGACGCACCAAACGACCAGACAAGAGGCTCATCACAAGGACGAGGAACACCCAAAATGGAACACATGGAGCTCATCCATGATGAACAATGTACGGAACTTTGTACATTCAATTTTAATTACTCATTTCAGACCCGATAGATTACGAAAATCTCCACACGTCCTTCCATAATCATGCCCATTATTTGCAAATTTAAATAGGATTTGCACTCATACCATACCAGACAATGAGATAGCTCCCATGTTATATTTCCAGCTCACAGCATCTAGAGAAAAGATTGAAAAATACTTTCATGATGTTAATAACACCACAACACGTATAACAAGCAAGTACATGAATCTAAGTTTGTCGTGAATTTGTGCTTAAAGTTGAAAATGTTCACCCTTTTTAAATAGATGAAGTAATAAAGTAACTTTCGATCGAAGAATAACTAGATAAAACTCTTGTGGCTTTGTTCAGCGACGACGGAAAAGAAAAAAGACGATATTAAAATAGCATAGAATGCAAAGAGGTCTCTCGACGAAACATCAACTCAACAACATCAATGTGAATTTCCACATTTCACAAACTGTGAGCTAAATTCATTTTCCCAAAGATAAAAAGTTTCAAATAATAAAAAATGTTCACTAAATCACGCACGTAAAACCTGGAGATATTAATGAAATTCTTTCCAAACATTAACTCTGTCCCATTCTCTCTTTTTTTTTTTGGGTTGCATTCAAAGCTATATGTTGAAGAGATTTCATTCCACATAAGGAAGAAGCATTTGAGTAAGAGATTTACTGGTAAGCCAGAATTGATTTAAAGCTCAAAACACTTGATACTACATGAACTAGCTAAGGCTACTTCATGCTTTGCCTAAGCATGAATAATACCCACAAAAAGACATAATTGTTTCTTGGTTCACCATTCCATTTTCTAAAGAAATATCCTTTCTTTCTGGTTAACCTCTGGACCTACAACCTGGCACCTCCTGTCTAAGAGGTTGGGAGCCCCCTAAATGCATATGCATGTCGGGAAACCACAGTTACTTTTGAGTAACAATACCAAGCTACAACATGAATGAATACATTGAATACTATCATACCTCAATACAGCTATCCTAGTCACAACTGCAGCTTTTCCGCTTACATTCGGTATACTAAAAGATGAACAGAGGTGTTACCCACCCAGAAAACATAACCATAGTTGTCTAATTAGTAGCCAGAGATCATGAGATTGAGTCCGTGAGGCATCCTTTGATCACATCCCTAAGCTTTGAACAAGCATCAAGACAAAGCTCCACTGCCTGAGCCGAAGAGGAAGAGACTAAATTGAGGATATGACTAGGGAGAAATGAAATTCTCACGTTTGGGCAAAATTGAAATGGAAGCTCACCTCGTGGATTTTTCCAGCTGACCATTCTCCAGTTAAAGTCATCTGTGTTATTTCTTTACGGGAGGGCATGGCTGCAGTCATCAGGTTCCCATCTTGATAATTTTCCTCGTCTGTTGTAGGATCAATGATGAGGTTTTTGCCGATGCGTACCTATGCAACAGGAAGAAGACAATAGGATCAGCATGAGAATGAGCCTGTAATTGATGGTCGATGGCTACGTCCTAATGGCAATGACCTGTGAGAATAGATCCATGTCATTAGAAATCTAGTCATTATGGATCAACAGTGGCACCAAATATATAACTATCAATAAGCATATATAATTATAATGCCCATCTCCTTTAGTAATGCTTGTTACAATCATGATTTTAAAAATCGCACCTCGAGGCACTCGAGGTGTAAGCATCGAAGAGAGGCACAAGGAAATAACCTCAAGGCTATAGCCTCAGGGATGAAGTTTGAGGTGTGTGCCTCACTTTGTTGAGGTGATGTCAAGGCAGTGAGACATTGAGACGGACGCAAGGCACCGCCTCAATGGAGAACCTCAATTCTATTGTCAAAAATCCATCCCTAAACCCTCCAACTCTCTCACCTAACCCTAAATTGTTATTTTTATTTAAAGTTAGATTATTTTTGTTTGCTATATAAACTTTATTGTGGTCCTATTAGGCTTTGTTAAATGCTTTACTACCAGTAATCGACTCTTACTTTTTTTCTTTTCATTTGGTATTTCCCTGGACATAAGAAGTGTTATTTTTATTAGGTTAGAGTTGGGTTATTTTTGTTTGTTATACATGCTTTGCTGTCATGCTATTATGCTTTGTCAAATATTTTGTTGACTCTTGACTTCTTTCTTTTCATTTGACAATTCCCTCGACATAAGAAGCATATAAGTATATATATTTTATTTATTTAGAAGCTTATCTTAGTGTAGGGGAGCCTTGGCGCAACAGTAAAGTTGTCGCCATGTGACCTGGAGGTCACAGGTTCGCGTTGTGAAAATAGCCTCCTGTGAAAACCAGGGTAAGGCTACATACAATCTACCCAAAGTGGTCTAAGCCTTCCCTAGACCCCACACATAGCGGGAGCTTCATGCACCGCGCTGCCCTTTTTATTTAGAGGTTTATCTTAGTGATTGTTTCTTTTCCCTTTGTATATTTGTTTCATTTATTTGTTCTTATTTACAAATAATGTGGTTACTATTTTTTTTTGTGACTCTTATTTATCTTTTTGTTCTTAATACAAATCATTTAGTTACCGTTTAGGAAATATTTACAAATAATTATTTGCCAACTGGTCCAGAACAGGTTAGCTGACCGATATTATTTGCCAGCTGAACCAAAGCTGATTGTGGATTCTGTGTTTCTTAATCACCATTCCAGATATCGTAGAAAGTAGGCAAACCAACTTTCCGAAATCCTTGCAACCTAGGACCTCTTATATTGGGCATCATAGAAGGAAAAAGAGATTTCAATCCCCTCTCCCAACTCAAACTTATCCAAGAAAAACAAACACAATAAAGCATTTTAGATCATCATGCAGAAGACACAAATATCAGATACATACCACACCACAGACACTAATGCTACAAGGTCTCGCATCATAATGCCTGCGTCTGCCAAGGCAAGACTTGCACAAGATATTATCACTGGAAGGTCACCTACCAAAAAGCGAGCTTGATAAAGCTATGAGTATCAACCAGCTACATATGAAAATACATAAAAGGGAGTCACAAATCATAAGAAAATGTTATGTATACTGGCTGATCGAAATGCTGAATAGTTTTGCTTCTCTCTTTTGAGAGGGTCAAAATGCTGAATAGTATCAACCGGAATGAGAGGTGGAAGCTTAAAAAATTGACTACAGCACAGTTACTGAGAACATGCATCTATACTTGGGTAAATTGTAGGCAATTCTAAAGTTGAACATTAGCATCCTTTTACATAGAAGTGTTTGTCCAAATTCAATATAGTCCAAGCAAAACTAAACAGAGGCAGAAAAAAAGCTTATAGTCACATTTTTTATGCATGAGATATTCGCAAAACAAGACAAAAGAGTTGCATTAGTGGATATACATAAAACATCAAATGAAGGAATAGATCACTTACTGCCACCAGACTCCAAAACCAATGCAAAGACATCGACAGTGGTCTTTGGGAAAGTCTCGAGCATGACTGCCCCTTCGAGGGCTTTTTGGAGGGCAAAAGAGAACTCTTTATTCTCTGAGCCCTGAATAAAGCAAGCATTTAAATTATTTCATAAAGGTAAACTGTAATTGTAAGATAATAAGCACGAGAAACAACTCTTACTTACCTGTCCATGAACTGGAGTGGAGAAAGTTGTGGAACTAACACTGTAGTTGAGACGACCTATATCGCTGTACATGACTTTCTTACTCTCTCTAGGACCAAAGCTGGAGATGGGACAAAAAATAAGGATCTTTGGACAATATTGTATTCATGCATACTTTTGCAAAGATGCAAATCATGCTGTTGAGAATAAAGCCTGCATCTCTGGGCTCACAGGGTCGACATTGCATGGTCCAAAGGAACTAACTTTGGGTGTCATATTTGGTTTGCTATTTTTAGTAAAGTTATTTAGTTTGTTATTTTTAATAAAGTTGTTTTTAGAAAAACTATGTTGGGATTTTTTTTGATTAGAGATAAGATCTTTCCTTATTTTAGAGATGTGGTTTGTTTCCAAATTGTAGAGATATGTTCTCTCTATAAAAGAGTCTTCCCATCTTTTCTATTTTGAGCAATAACAATATTTTCAACACAACTCAAAGGCTCCTCTCCTCTCTCTCTTCTCCCTCCAACCATCGGCCACCTAAGCCACCGTCGGCCACCACGACCTCGGCCACCAAGCCTGCCAGTGGTGCTCCTCCACGCCTCCAAGCCCACACGTGGATAGTCCTCTATGTGGACTATTTTCCCACGCACAAGGAGTCTTCATGCTCCACTATTTTGTCTAATCTTGATATGATATCAAAGCCTTCGATCTAGGTTCCCTATGTGTGTGAGTATCTTGATGACACGTTGGTAGTTCTTGCATCCAAGAAGTCCTCCACAAATCCGGCGCCTTAAGCAGACAAGGAAGACTACAAGAAGATGATCGAGGCAACGACAGTCGGAGACGCCACGCTCGGCCCCAAAAAAAGCAAGATGGTTGTCTCAAGGACAACCATCAAGCTTAGTGACGCTTTCAGCTACGTCGTGAGCTTGCGCCTTCAAGATCTTCATTGGAGGCTAAGAGAAACTGGGTATTCTCCTTGAGGAGGTGTCAGAATTCAAAGATGACAAGAAGAAGAAATTCGAGAAGGAGAACTACGTCATCATGAATTGCTCATGAACTCAATAAATCTATTCATAGCCTCGAATATGCTCTACAAAAAGAGCACATTAGAGATTTGAACGACCCTTGAGAAGAAGTATGCCCGAACCTCAAACAACACCGCATCACTGAACTCTACACCTCTGAATGGCCAGTTAGGGAGATCTTCCCTTGACAAAGTACTATGAGAAGATGGAGGCGTTATTTGAGGAGTTGGAGATCTACAAGCCTATCTGTTGCAACAAGCAGGAGGAGACATGAGTGATTTGGCAATCTGCCAAGTTTTTATCAGGATTAAATTCCTGTTATCGAGCCGCCTGCGATCAGATTCTTGCTTCAGAAGGGAAGATGGATCTTAAGACCATCTTCTGCCGTCTCCTCAAGATGGAGATTCCCGAGGAAGAAGACACGCCAAGAGGTGAGAGCTCTGCACTTGCTGTTCCATCAACAGGTGTGTGGCGAGGACGAGGGCGTGAACGTGCACTTGGCCTCATCCACCCGAAGTGCCAACACTATGGATGCAACAATCATCCACAAGACAAGTGTTGGGAGAAGTTTGGGAGGCCACCACGTGGGGCTACTAGCACCTCACGTGTGAACTCCCTAACTCAAGAAGACATTGAGAAGCCGCATGCTTTTCTGAGAGAAGACAAGTCCACAGCGACCGCTGCGACGACTACTCAAGTTGCCACAGAAACGACTTTGGAGGTCACAAGAGGATTCGCCATCGACTTGTCAAAAGAGAAGACCGAGAGCTTGGCTCTTGTGAAGATGAATGGTGGGGTGTTTGGCCTCACAAGTGAAAAACCAAGTCGTCGACCTCACGGCCTTCGACTTGAGGGGGAGTGTTGAGAATAAAGCCAGCCACATGGCAATGCCACGTGGCACATCTCTAGGCCCATAGGGGCCAATGGTGCATGGTCCAAAGGGACCAATTTTAGGTGCCTTATTTGGCTTGTTATTTTTAGTAAAGTTATTTAGTTTGATATTTTTAGTAATGTTATTTTTTTTTTTGAAAAGGTAGTAATGTTATTTTTAGGAAAAATATGTTGGGATTTGTTTTGATTAGAGATAAGATCTTTCCTAGTGAGATAAGATCTTTTCTTATTTTAGGGATGTGGTTTGTTTCCAAATTATAAGGATATGTTCTCTCTATAAAAGAGTCTTCCCATCTTTTCTACTTTGAGCAATAATAATATTTCCAACAACTCAAAGGCTCCTCTCCTCTCTCTTTTCTCTCTCCAACCACCGACCAGTAAGCCTGCCGGTGGTGCTCCTCCACACCTCCAAACCCACGCGTAGATGTCCTCCACGTGGACTATTTTCCCACGCACAAGGAGTTTCCACACTCCATTATTTTGTCAAATCTTGACACATGCAATTAGCGATTAGTTAACAGAAACTTTTATTTCAAACAAGGATATCAGGCAAACTACAATAGATCTCCAAGCAGGTTAAACATATAATACTCACTCCCTTAGTGTTCATTTTCCATGTAGCATATGAATTTATCTCTTGGCTATTCTAACTATCCATCAGAAGACACATCCAGCTCCAAGATTTCACATCGAAGGCAATTGATTTTTCGTTTCTCCCATTGCAGCTTATATATCTTGAGAATGAGGACAGAGATATATAGTTCTCAGTGCAAAAAGTTGAGAAGAAACAACAGACAAGGAAAGAAGACACTTCACTTTCCTGGCCTTCTCTTGTAAAGGTGTTTGAGAGCCAATAGTCCTAACTAGCATGTTAAATCTTCCAATATCTGCTATAGCCTCTTGGAAATGCAAATGTGAAAAGGTAAGCATCCTCAGGCATCTCGTCGCACCGTGGACATCTAGCTAGCATTATCAGATGGTCAGCATTTTGATAAAATTGATTTCAGGCTGTGCACAAATAACCAAATTGAACCAAACAAATAAAGGTTTCTTTGGTAGCAAGTCCATTTACCTATTTGCTATTTTTCAAAAATTGAACTTTTGATTCCGTTACCAATTTTCTAGAAGGAAAAAAATGTAATAAACTGAACAGAACCAATTTTCCTTCTGCCATATGTATGTATATTTATTATATGCAGGGATAAGTGTATAAATGTTGAGGTAATAGGTAATTAAATAGTAGTGTATAAAAGTAATGACTAAACTACATCAGTATATCATAATGTAGACTATATAGGCCTTAAACCCTAAAACCTGTTAAATTAGTAAACTATAGCCAACCTCGTTCCTCCCTTCAATGGTAAATCACTTATTTTGGACTAAAACAGATTATAGACAAAAGAGAGGAACAAATGAACAGACATTTTTTTAGAAGGGATCTTCAGCTAAGTGCACCACAAGGAATGTCCCTTGTTAGGCCCTACTAATGAAGAATGAAAAGGGTGTCTTTGGGGAAAATATAAGAGGAGGATTTCAAACTTTCTATGATTGCTTCAGCGGAAAGTAGGGATACACCCAGATGCTCCTTCCTCAAGTGTTTTGGATCTTTTTATGCATTTAGTGAGCTGGGCTCTGGACAACCGGCCAATGGGCTGTTACCCACGACCACTTGCCAACCATACTTATGCGGTGAAGTGTGACTTATTTTTTTCTTTATTCTTCTTATATATGTATATATATATATATATTAGTAGGTGGCTTCCTTGATCTCAAATTTACCTAGAGGTAATAAGAGGAAACTGGTCCTGTGGTTGGGCTCTAGACAATAGGCCAATGGGCTGTTACACACGACAACTTGCCAGCCATACCACCCTAGAAGGTTCATTAGCTACTCAATTTCTATCAGAATCTCCAAGGAGTGAGTCAGTGCAAAAATGTGTGTAGATGATTAGACTAAAAGTCCCTCCGAGTTAAAGGGCGGGTTGATAAGTCATATACTTATCACCCTATTTTATAGGTAGATTAAAATAAATTAAGGTTAGAGGATTCGAAGTTAAATACATATTTTCACGGACACTAGGGCTAATTAAGCCTGAAAAGTCTGTGTTCATGTTCTTTTCGTATTATTTTCCACTGTTGACAAGTTCCTAATGCCTAAATTTTTCTTCCTAGATTCATCATTTTTTAAAAAAAAAATTATTCAGACTGATAAAATGAACTTAGAGCATGCAAATTACCACCCCCCATGCTTAAGTTGGACAATGTCCTCATTGACAAATAAATTAATGCAACATGGGTTCAGAAAGAAATCACCTGAGCGAAGCAGTATATCTGATAAGTCTGAATCTTCTTGGTTGCCTCCCAGGAAGCGCTGAGTTTAACGCCTTCGGCTGGGCGATGCTTCGTGTCAACCCTCAATGAGGGTGACAACTTCCTTTGGGGGAACCTGGGCAAGGAAGTGCCTCAGTCTCTGACCGGCCAATGAAAGTGTGCCCAGTGTTTGGATCTGCAATCTCGACCGCCCCATTGGAATAGGGTTTGACCACCCTATACTGTCTTGTCCACTTGAATCTAAGCTTCCTGGGAAAGAGTTTGAGTCGGGCGTCAAAAAGCCAGACTTACTGGTTGGGCTCGAAGGTCTTTCGATGGATGAGTTGGTCATGGATGGCTTTCATCTTCTCCTTGTAAAGCTGATTATTCTCAAAGGCGTCCTAACGAATTTCCTCGAGCTCGAGAGTTGGAGCGTCCTTTGCGCACCGGCTAACTGAGAATCCATGTTGCATTGCTTAACGACCCAGTAGGCCTGGTGTTCCAACTCGACAGGAAGGTGGCAAGCTTTTCCAAAGATCAAGCGATAAGGCGACATGCCAATCGAGGTCTTGAAAGTGGTCCTGTTACGACCTGATTCCTAAATTCCTATAGGACACGAGACCCGGACCGACTCAATTGATCCCAAGACCCAGTCATCCAACGAGAAAGTAACCAAAAAGCAGTAAAATAAACCACATTCACCATGCAAGTAACTATCAGTAACAAAAGTACAGCAGTAAAGAAGTAACTACTACAATACACACTACCACAACAGTAGGAAAGTAAACGAGTAAAGAAACATAAAGTTTACAATGAAAGGGGTACAGAAGTGCAATAAACTACTCACTACAACAGGAAATGGAGTACAACAGAAAGTTACAACTACTGGGCTCTACTGGACCCAGAACCCTCTGCAGCCATAAGCTCTAACTGCTCAACACCTGGACCTAAAAAGAGTTATGAGTATAGGAAATCAGCGAATGCGGAGCAGAGTAGCAACCAACTAACTAAAACAGTAAAGGTGGACAGGTAGCTGTTGTTTTCAATTTCTTTCTTTCTTTAACTAATTATTATTTCTTTCATCACTTGGTTTATTTATCAGGTCTCTCTCTTGATCTCGAATGTTCCTCGTGGGAACGATCTTGATTGCAATATTTTCCAAAGTGTAGAAGTAGCACGTGGTACTCTCCTGGCCGGGAGAGTCCCCCGTGGTGGTCCTACACCCAGTCAACCACCCCAAGGTCACTGACGGATGTAACGGTGACTACAGCACACGCGATAAACGCACGGGTAGCTATCCCGCACTGGCACGCGGTCAGTCGTTTTCGTTAGCAGCTATGCTCAAAGCACAGCACGGAACCAGTATAAGGCATAGCCCTCTCAGTAACAGGGGTCAAGTCCCTAAGAACCAAACAGGGGTCTCGCCCCTCCACAGCCCGCGCACCCTCGCCTGACTACCCTGGTTTGCCCAGTGGGCCAACAAGTCTGTGTAAGGCGGCTAGCTGAACCCCGGGTCCCGTGGGGTGACTAGCTCTCTCCCTACACTAGTAGCTCTCCCCGATACTGTGTACATGAGGGCCAAGAAGTCGATACAGAGTGGCCAATCCCAACCCAAGGGCGGCTAGCTCCGCTCAGTACTAAATAGGGGGGACAGTCGCTCTCCTTGGTACTCCAAACTCAAGGGCCAGCTCATTTCCCCACTCACATTCTCGGTTACATTCCATTTATTTCCAGGAACTCTACTCCTAATTCCCCGTAGGGTTCATGCTCATATTTCTTAGGTGAAGCCATACGAGGTTCCTTCATTTCTATTTCCATTTCTCAGGTTCTACACATGTAACATGTAACTTTATTGTTCACATTCCACGTTTATTAGTAAGTAACTCGTGTTTCCAACATTCACCCTTCCATTTCCAGTTCATATACATGTAGCTCATATTATGACCTTTAACATAAACAACAGGAATTTACATGCAACAGTTTGCTAGCACAAGTACTTTACATTTCACAGGCAGCTGTTATTCATTTACAGGCAATTTTTATCATTCTATCTACTCATCTAAGACTGCAATCCATACATTCAATACAAATATTCCAGTGTTTCTAATCCTAGGATTCATGCCATACCCTAGGATCTAACATTCATTTCCACATATCATTCAGGTTTGTAATTAAACTAGGGGAAGCCACTCTACCAGTAAACCTAGGAGTAATGGGGGCTTGATCGGCAGGTCCACGTGCCTCAGCAAGCCCTAAATCCGCAACGGAATGAGGTCCTATCACAAGGATCATTCACAAGAGACTACTCAGAACAGGATAAAAGTATTCCAACAAGTAGAGGAATTTATACAGAAAATAACGGTATCTTAATTACGAAAATCGGACCTCAAACGGACCCTAAACGGGTCAAACATAGTAAATTTGATTCACATCAGACGTCTGGAACACCTTTCAGACGTCTTAAAAGAGTCCAGGACCATACCTCAACTCCTGCGCCACTCCTCAGATGTCCAGGAACTCCGCTGGATCGTTTGGACCCAGTTCCAGACATCCGACCACCTCTCCGGACGTCTAGAAATGCTTCCCGTCGTCTGGTACCTCGTCCAGACATCTGAACTGTGTGGGATGGCGTGCCCTACACCTTCCCAAAGCGAATCCTGCATGCGTTGAACAAAATCTCCTCAATATGGCACGAAACAGTGCCTCGGCGGAATGGCCTGCATGGCCGTATCCGCAAAGAGGGTGTATGTCGCGAAACTTACCTCTCAGTCGTCTGGAACCTCCTCCAAACGTCGTCTACGTCGTCTGGACGTTGATCCAGACGTCTGATTCTGGGAAAACCCAGAATCAGAAACCATCCTTCATCTTCTCACGCCGCGCGTGGCCGCGCTACACCCGCTCGCCTGCTGCTTCGGTTGCAGCAGTATCAGGGAGGGCCTCCCCGATGCACCTCTCCGCCTCGCGCACACGCCGACCGGCCGTGAGCTCCCCGGCAAGCTCCCACGCAAGCTCGCGAGCCTTCTCTCCTCTCCTTCTCACGCTGCTCCTCTCCTCTCACGCTGCTCCTCTCCGCCGTCCGTCGCTCGGCTGCTCTCGCTGCAGGGTAGAGGAAGGTGGTGTGAGGGAGGGGAGGGGGGTTTATATAATGTGTGTGGATTAGGGTTTACATCGGCAAGAGGAGAGAGAAGAAACAAGAATCACGTATTGTCTGCGCGCAGCACGCGCGTTAGCGCAAGCTTGTACACGAAAATTTCGATTTCTAGACATTTGGGAAGGTGTCCAAACGTCTGACCAAATGTCTGACCCAAGTTCCGGACGTCTTAAAGGGCTCAATCAGCACGGGCCTTAATAGGTTCGGTATGCCCACAGGGCATCATCCAGTCGTGTGGACCAGTCCTTCCTGTTAGGTCTCACAGTCTTCTATAGAATGTTCTTGATCTGTCTATTTGAGACCTTGGTCTGCCCATTGGTTTGCGGATTATACGGGGTGGCAATGCGGTGTGTAACCCTGTATTTTCTGAGTAGGGCACGAAATTGGGTGTGGATAAAATGACTTCCACCATCACTGATCATGGCATTCGATATTCCAAACCGAGAAAAGATGTTTTGCTTAACAAAGTCCATGACAGCCTTATGATCGCATCGACAGGTGGCAATGGCTTCAATCCATTTTGAGACATAGTCTGCTAAGACTAAGATGTACTCAAAGCCGTTGGATGGTGGGAAGGGGGCCATGAAATCGATCCCCCAAACGTCAAAGATCTCAACAATCAAAATGGGCTAGAGGGGTATCATGTCTTTTCTGGTTGTGGTCCCCAAAGTCTGGCAACGAGAGTAAGTCTTAGCAAAGTTGTGTGCATCCTTGAATAAGGAAAGCTAGTAAAATCCGGACTGCAAAACCTTTGCAGCTATCTTCTTCCTCGAAATGCTTTATCATGACAAAAGGAGAGCACACTTTGAATTTCTTCCTCCGGAATACACCAAATAATTTGATTGGCACAGAGGCAAAACAACATGGGATCATCCCAGAAATAATGTTTGGCTTCAGCCAAGAACTTATCCCATTGCTGTCTGGACCAGCTGTGCGGGGCTTGTCCTACTACCAGATAGTTGACGAAGTCGGCATACCAGGGTAGGTTCCTTTCATGCACAGCCAGAATTTGCTCATCAGGAAAGGTATTAGTCAAGGACAAGGAGGGCCCAATGTGGTCCGGGTGGAGTATGGACAGGAGATCGGCCACAACATTCTTGGACCCGGCTTTGTCACGAATTTCCAAGCAAAATTCTTACAAGAGCAGGATCCATCTGATGAGCCTGGGTTTAGCATCTTTCTTGGCCAACAAATGCCGGATGGTCAAGTGGTCCATATAGATGGTCACGTCGGGTCCCAAAAGGTAAGATCGAAACTTTTCAAGTCCAAAAACTACGGCGAGCAGTTCTTTGTTTGTGACGGTATAATTCCATTGGGCCTCGTCCAACGTCTTGCTCACGTAGTAGATCGCCATAGGCTTCTTGTCTTGTCTCTATCCCAGGACTGCGCCGATGGCAAAGTCTCATGCATCACACATGATCTCAAATTCCTGGGACCAGTCTAGGGGCAGTAACATAGGTGCGGTGGAGACTGATTCCCTGAGAGAGTGGTAAGCCTGGATGCAATCAGGTGTCATGTGGAAGAGGGCATCATTGGACAGAAGGTCGATCAAGGGTTTCGAGAGCTTTGAGAAGTTCTTAATGAACCTTCTATAGAAGCCAACATATCCAAGGAACGAGCAGATTTGCCGGACTGAGCTAGGTGGGGGAAGTTTGGAAATCAAATCAACTTTAGCTCGATCCACCTCAATACCCCTATGTGATACGATGTGACCGAGGACAATTCCTTTTTGAACCATGAAATGGCTCTTTTCCCAGCTTAACACCAGATTAACCTCTATATATCGTTTCAGGATTTTCTCCAAGTTACTCAGACAATGGTCGAATGAGTTCTCAAATACTGAGAAATCATTCATAAAGGCCTCTAGGTATTCACCTACCATCTCTGAAAAGATGTCAAGCATGCAACGCTGAAAGGTAGCGGGTAAGTTGCATAACTTGAATGGCATACGATGAAATGCGAACGTGCCATACGGGCAAGTGAATGTGGTCTTCTCTTGATCTTCAGGATCAATTGCGACTTGGTTGTATCCTGAATATCCATCCAGGAAGCAAAAATATTTCTACCCTACCAATCTGTCAAGAATCTGGTCAATGAATGGTAGGGGGAAATGGTATTTCTTGGTCGCTTCATTGAGCTACCTATAATCAATGCACACCCGCCATGTAGTGGTGGTGTGGGTGGGGATTGTTTTGCCACATTCATTGGTGACAATGGTGAGCTTGGCTTTCTTGGGGACCACTTGAGTGGGGCTCACCCAGGGGCTATCGGAGATTGGGTAAATGATGTCAGCGCCAAGCCACTTGATGATCTCCTTGTTAACGACCTCTCGCATATTAGGGTTTAATCGTGTCTGCATTTGACCGGAAGGTCGGGCCCCATCTTCCAAGTAAATCTTATGGGTGCAATAGGTGGGGCTAATTCCTCTCAAATCTGAGATAGTCTATCCAATGGCAGCCCGATGTTCTGATAGGGTCACGGTCAACCTAAGTTCCTGATCCTCGGATAGGTGGGCATTGATAATCGCTGGGAAGGTCTGGTCAGGTCCAAGGAATACGTACCTGAGATTATCGGGTGGCGGCCTCAGCTCAGGTGTGGGTGGAACAACACTTGACGGATAGGGGAAAGGTGGGAGTTGATCAGCATCAATCTTCTCGAACAGTGGTTGTTGATGGTAATCAGCTCTACAGAGGTCAGCGTGCACAGTCGGGGATGGGTCAGAACAGTCGTCACAGGTTGGGTCTGATGGTCAGCTAAGGAACTAAGGGTAAGGCATTCCCCAACTAGAGGCTCCACGGGATCGTGCTCCTCAATCCTGTCACAATCGAAAGACTTGGTCGCCCTAAAGATATCCAACTACATCTTTCTGTCTCTGAAGGCGATTTCCATGCATCCCTTGTTACAATCGATGTTTGCCTTAGCCGTAGCTAAGAAAGGTCTACCTAGGATGATGGGTGAGTTCTGTAGCTGTTCAGGGACTTCCATGTCGAGCACCAAGAAGTCGACCAGGAAATAGAAATCCTTGACCCGAACAATCACATCCTCGACTACCCCTTTCAAGGTCTTCACGGATCTATCAGCCAACTGGATGGTCACAGGTGTAGGCGTCAACCCTCCAAATCCAAATTGGTGATACAAGGTTGTCGGGATCAGATTGATTGAAACACCTATGTCCAGGAGCGCTCTATCAAATGTCATGTCCCCGATATTGCAGGATATCAGGGGTGCTCCTAGGTCAGTTCGTTTGAGCGGAAGTTGCTAGAGATCACAGAGCTGACTTGCTCTGAGAGCACAACCTTCCTAAGTGCTTGGGGTCGTGGCTTACACTTTGGCATATAGGCGTCCTTTAAGAACATAGCATAAGCTGGGATGTGCTTCACAGCCTCGAGGAGTGGGATATTAATCTGAACCTGCTTGAAAATTTCCAAAAGCTCCTCATTTTCCACAATAACTTTCTTCTTCTTTATCTTTCTCAAGGCCTCAGGATATGGTGTCTGAATGTGAATAAGATCTGTTTCCAGGTCCTTGGGTCTTTCATGCTTGTCTTCAGAGTCGGGTATTTCAAGGGGTGAAGTCTCGGGAGGAGTCAGCCATTTGGGCTCCTGGGTTTTAGTGCTGCTTCTCAAGGTCACCACATTTACAGAGGCATTGGGACCATGGGTTGATCCTTGAGATGAAGAGGAAGAAGCACCGAACCTATGGGGTGTTTGTGGGGCTGGCTGGACAATGTGGGCCTGCCTGGGATTACCTTGGAACCCTTGCGAATTAGGGCCTCTATTAATCACGTTTCGCGGGTTCGGTTGTGGCTGAGAAGGAAGGGATCCCAGTTGTTTACAATCTAACAGCTGGCTCAACAGTCCCTTCACTAAAGCCATTTCCTCCTGGTGTTTTTGGTTCATTTCAGCCATCATTTTTATTAGGGTGACCATTTGGTTTTGTGGGGGAGGGGCTGCCCTATTTGCGTTATAGGGGGTCTAATCGGTGAACCTAGCTGATAGGAGGGCGGGTTTGGCTGATGGTTTGGCCTGGGCTGGTTCTGGAATTGAGGCAGTTTCTGGTTCATCCAGGCAAAGTTTGGGTAATTACGCCATCCGACGTTGTAGGTGTTGGAGGAGTCAGGTTTGGAATAACCTTGGATAGCCTGGACATCTTCAAAGATAAAAGGTATCGAAGGGGAGGGAAAAGAATAATCAGGAGTTGAGGGAGCAAAGGTCCCTCCCTGGAACATGGTCAGGGGTTGTTCCAGGTGCATTTGGCTTAGTAGCTGGACCAGGTCTACATTGTGAGCTCCCTTTGCTAGGGAGAGAGTCTGTAGCGGGTTCCTAGTTTGGTTCAACAGTTCATCTATTTTCTTATCTACCAATTCCACTCGATCCAATTTCTTAGCAATGATATCCATGTCAATCGTTACAGAATTTGCTTCTACCTCATAGATCCCATCACGGGGTTGACTGGATCGACTAAACTGGGACATGGAGGCATTGTTGAGCGAATTTTCGCTCATAGACTTAAAGAGCTCAAACGCGCTCTCCTCGTCTTTATTCAGGAAGTTTCCCCCATATGAGGCATCGACGAAGATTCGAAGGTTGCTGTCTAGATCGTGGTAGAAGATCTGGGCTAATTGCCACCTCGGAACCCCATGGTGTGGGCATTTCCTTAATAATTCGTTAAATCTCTCCCATGCGTCATGGAACTGTTCCCCAACCTGGAATGTAAAGGTGGTAATGGCTCCTCTGAGGGCATTGGTCTTTCCTATGGGGAAGAATTTCTTTAGAAATGCATGCATCAGTTCTTCCAAGGTGGAGATAGGTTTTCCTAAAGTTCTAAGACAGTGAGACGCTTTGTCTCTCAACGAGAAGGGAAACATCTTAATCAAAACAATGTCTATGTTGATGTTCCTGGGCTTTACAGTCCGGGCAATCCAATCAAGATCCTCTAGGTACTGGAAGGGGTCCTCATTTGAGCTCCCATGAAAGTGGGTCTGAATCAAGTTTAGGACATTTGGTTTCAGCTCAAAATCATCTCCCCCCTCGGGGATCCTAAGGTGTGGTTCAATTCAAATCGCAGAAGGATTGTAGAAGTCACGAAGGGGCCTAGGTTGGCCCTGGAATTGTGGTGGATCAGGTGGTGGTTGCCCTTGCGGGTCCTGCAAAGGTGGTGGTGGTTGCCCCTGCGAGTTCTGCAACCGATGTATGGCTTGCATAATAGTGTAGGTCTGTTGCTGCTGAAGCCGGTGGTTTGCATTGATCTGGGCCTAGATGATGGCCATCGTATCTGGTGGGTGTTGGTCCTCAACCTTATCTACTCTAGGTTCAGCCATAACTCTAGCAAGATCAAGTCTCCTGGTTTCTCGTCCCAAAACAAACCCGAGATGAAGTGATCATCTTCCGTGAATATACTAGAGAAGAACGGGGGAGGGATGCGAAGAGAGACAGATGCGAGAAGCGTGTGTGCACAATCAAGCAGATAAGCCTAGTCCTTACAGTGTATTCCTTAGGGGACCTAGAATCTCCAAAGGAATAATCAAGTCTGTAGGCATGGGATCGCTTTTCCCAAAGTTAATCAAGCTAGGTTGATTACGAGGGGATTGTGGGGAAGGTTCTTCCTTTGGCTTGTGCTGCCGGTTCCGTAAACCCCACAACCACGGTTGTTTGACACTTTCCCGCAACCTAGTCACCAGATTCTACTAAGGGATTGAAGTCCAAGTGCCCAACAAACAAAATCATGCCTCTCGAGACTTAACCCAGTCCTGCCTATGACACATCTACTCTGTTTTAATGAGGCTAGGGCAATCCTTGTGCTTGGGTTATGTGATGAGGCATTAATTGGGGTGGTGCCTCTTAGTTATCCAATTCAGATATGTGTGCTCTTAACAAGACATGGTCTTCAAGCAAGGATTTAAGATGTGGTGTCTTTTAACATTTGTCCTTACTTTAGTGTCTTTTAGGGTTGTCGTGTCTTAGTATTTTTAGGCAAGTTTTAAGTGGGCACGTCAATTTTTGCACATAACAGGTAAGAGTGAATTTCCCTTAGACTAATGAGGCTCTAAAACCCTAATGTGCTCATCCTAGTGTTCATGCAGTTTCTACCAAATGAGTCGATTTTAAGGGTGAATGGTGCGGCCCATGTTAATTTACGGTGGCTTCGCAAACACCACTCAAAAAAAAAGAGAACATTAAAAAAAGATTAAGTCTTTAAGAATGTTAAACTGTATTTTTTTGTTGGATGATGAGTTAAGGATAAGTATCAGGCAATCATTCACCACGTCAATTTTTTTTCTGATTTTAAAATTTTTTTTTAGATTTTTTAAGCATGCAAACAACCATGGAAAAGGAAATACTCACAACCGGTCCTTGCTGCGCTTACTCCATCCCTACCGTCACAAGTCGCCATTCTTCGTCGCCTTGGCGCCAAGTTCTTGCGATCAATCAAGCAGAGGGAGAAAATTAGTCAGACGATGTGAGTATGGATGTAGAATGGAAGCGACAAAATAAATCTGTTGCCTCCCCGGCAACGGTGCCAACAATTGATGCGTTACGAACGTGTTTGTTTAAATAGGTCATTGTAGCTTCACGTTCGCAACGTCGATTTTAAATCTAGAAATGGATGTGACTCCGAGTGTCGAACACAGGGAGGCGTGAAATCGAGTTTTTCTGTAACTTGGTTGTCACGGAAATGGCAGGTTTTGCTTGTGAGAAAATGTGGGAGAAAAGCGAGTAAGAGAGAGAGAAAGAGAGAGAGAGGGAGTAGGGTTAGAGTTCTTTTTAGCACAGCATTCGTGTAAATTAGGATGAGAAAAACTCAAGAAAGAGAGAGACAATAACTAGATAGGGAACATCATCATTTAACATGCAACTTCTGTTTTACAATTACAACACTAGATAAATGGCTAAGCACAAGTAAGCTAAAGCTAAGCTAGAGAGAGAGAGAAAGAAAAGACGATGAGGCAGCCACGGTGGTGGAGGAGGGCTCCATCGGTGGCTCGTCAGCTCCAGCTATCACAAAAGGTGCTAAGGATGGCTAGGAGTAGGATAGAAGGCTTGCAAGTGTAATGAATGCCTTTACATGGATAGTTGGAAGGGGTTTATATAGGGAGAAGAGATTTCTAAACTAAGGGCTTTAGCGACGTCCGGGACGTCGCCAAAATCATTCTAGAAACGTCGATGAAGGTCCCCGCCTGCTGGTCTAACGCGCATGCTTGTGCTTCCTCTTCTCGCACTGCGCTTGCGATTCGTGTGTACTTGTTGTGGACCGTCTGATCGTTGAGATGATGTGGATGGCGCGCTGTGGATCGCACCCTGAGAGCGCGCGCGCGATCTCTCGCATCCGTGGGCACCACGTAGCGGCTTCAGCTTGGGTGTGGGTGGAACAACACTTGACAGATAGGGGAAAGGTGGGAGTTGATCAGCATCAATCTTCTCAAACAATGGTTGCTGATGGTAATCAGCTCTACAGAGGTCAGCGTGCACAGTCGGGGATGGGTCAGAACAGTCGTCACAGGGTTGGGTCTGATGGTCAGCTAAGGAACTAAGGGTAAGGCATTCCTCAACTAGAGGCTCCACGGGATCGTGCTCCTCAATCATGTCGCAATCGAAAGACTTGGTCACCTTGAAGATATCCAACTGCATCTTTCTGTCTCCAAAGGTGATTTCCATGCATCCCATGTTACAATCGATGTTTGCCTTAGCCGTAGCTAAGAAAGGTCTGCTTAGGATGATAGGTGTGTTCTGTAGCTATTTAAGAACTTCCATGACGAGCACCAAGAAGTCGACCAGGAAATAAAAGTCCTTGACCCGAACAATCACATCCTCGACAACCCCCTTCAAGGACTTCACGAATCTATCAGCCAACTGGATGGTCATAGGTGTAGGCGTCAACTCTCCAAATCCAAATTGGTGATACAGGGTTGTCGGGATCAGATTGATTGAAGCACCTAAGTCCAGGAGTGCTCTATCAAATGTCATGTCCCGGATATTGTAGGATATCAAGGGTGCTCCTGGGTTAGTTCGTTTAAGCGGAAGGTTGCTAGAGATCACAGAGCTGGCTTGCTCTGAGAGCACAACCTTCCTAGGTGCTTGGGGTCGTGGCTTACGCTTTGGAGTACAACCATCCTTTAAGAACTTAGCATAAGCTGGGATGTGCTTGACGGCCTCGAGGAGTAGGATATTAATCTAAACCTGTTTGAAAATTTTCAAAAGCTCCTCATTTTCCACAATAACTTTCTTTTTTATCTTTTCCAAGGCCTCGGGATATGGTGTTTGAATGTGAATAGGGTTTGTTTCAAGGTCCTTGGGTCTTTCTTGCTCGTCTTCAGAGTCATGTATTTCAGGGGGTGAAGACTTGGGAGGAGTCAGCCATTTGGGTTCCTGGGTTTTAGTGCTGCTTCTCAAGGTCACCGCATTTACAGAGGTATTGGGACCATGGGTTGATCCTTGAGAAGAAGAGGAGGAAGGAGCACCGAACCCAGGGGGTGTTTATGGGGCTGGCTAGACCATGTGGGCCTGCCTGGGATTCCCTTGAAACCCTTACGAATTGGGGCCTCCGTTAATCACATTTCGCGGGTTCGGTTGTGGCTGAGAAGGAAGGGATCCCAGTTCTTTACAATCCAACAGCTGGCTCAGCTGTCCCTTCACTAAAGTCATTTCCTCCTGGTGTTTTTGGTTCATTTCAGCCATCATTTTTATCAGGGTGTCCATTTGATTTTGTGGGGGAGGGATCGCCCTATTTAGGTTATAGGGGGGTCTAACCGGTGGACCTGGCTAATAGGAGGGCGGGTTTGGCTGATGGTTTGGCCTGGGCTGGTTCTGGAATTGAGGTGGTTTCTGGTTTGTCCAGGCAAAGTTTTGGTCATTACGCCATCCAACATTGTAGGTGTTAGAGAAGGGGTCAGGATTGGAATAACCTTGGATAGCCTGGACATCTTCAAAGATAGAAGGTGTCGAGGGGGAGGGAAAAGAATAATCAGGGGTTGAGGGACCAAAGGTCCCTCCCTGGAACATGGTCAGGGGTTGTTCCAGGTGCATCTGGCTTAGTAGCTGGACCAGGTCTACGTTGTGAGCTCCATTTGCTAGGGAGAGTCTGTAACGGGTTCCTGGTTTGGTTCAACAGTTCATCTATTTTCTTATCTACCAATTCCACTTGATCCAATTTCCTAGCAATGATTTCCATGTCAACCGTTCCAGAATTCACTTGTACCTCATAGATCCCCCCACGAGGTTTACTGGATCAACTGAACTGGGTTATGGAGGCATTGTTGAGTGAATTTTCGCTCATAGACTCGAAGAGCTCAAATGCGCTCTCCTTGTCTTTATTCAAGAAGTTTCCTTTGCATGAGGCATCGACAAAGTTTCGAAGGTTGCTGTCCAAACTGTGGTAGAAGATCTGGGCCAATTGCCACCTCGGAACCTCATGATGTAGGCATTTCCTTAATAATTCATTAAATCTCTCCCACGCCTTATGGAACTGTTCCCCGCCGTTGAGTCTAAAGGTGGTAATGGCTCTTTTGAGGGCATTGATCTTTCCTATGGGGAAAAATTTCTTTAGAAATGCATGCCTCAGTTCTTCCCAGGTGGAGATAGGTCTTCTTAAAGTTATAAGCCAATGAGACGCTTTGTCTCTCAACGAGAAGGGGAACATCTTGATCAAAACAATGTCTAAGTTAATGTTCCTGGGCTTTACAGTCCAGGCAATCCAGTCAAGATCCTTTAGGTGCTGGAAGGGGTCTTCATTTGATCTCCCATGAAAGTGGCTCTGAATCAGGCTTAGGACGTCCAAGTTCCCCTTCGTTTGAACTTCCTGGGCTTACAGACGTTTGAGCTCCCTTTCCTCGTTTGTCCACGTCTCCAAGTTCCCCTTCGTGCTACGAAAGTTTTGTTTGAAGTTCTGCCCTTGCCTTCCTCCAAGCTCTGCTTCATTAAGGTGTGTGCTGCTGAAGCACTCCTGAAGCAGCACACTTACCTCAACACACGGCAAACACCTAAGACGCACCTTGCACAGGCACACTCGCTCGGGCAGACCACCCACACCTACCCAGCACCTTCGCGACTAGCACCTACCCCAGCACACAACACACATGCGAACATTCGGGCTATTGGAAAGTGGGCTCTCGAGTTGGGGAATGGCTATTTATAGGCACAGGTGAGCATAGGCTTTTGCGTATTGCTCTGCTTATATATACTATTACTTATTTTAAAAATAAAAAAATCTTATTGATGACGACAGGAGTGGGATGACACTATAGACTTTTTTTTCTTTTAAATTTTGCTCTACCCTCCCCCCTTCTCCCACTTTAAGTTTTTTTAGATAGGTAAAAAAAGATTATCCTTTTCAAATTAATGCATTTTTTAATGCATAGTGTATTTTAATGTTTAATCGGCATTCTTGATTTTGCACCAGTCGAAAATCAAAATACATTAAATAATATATTTTGCAACAAAATTAAAATATAATTGTTGAAAATCAAAATACATCAAGCAATGTATTTTGCAATGAAGCGAAAATATATCGATGGAAAATTAAAATACATCGAGCAATGCATTTTGCAACGAAACCAAAATATACCAGCTAAACATCAGAATATACCAAGTAATGCATTTTATAACATACAATATGTTTTGCTTTCCGATCGGTGTTTTTTATTTTCCATCAATCGAAAACTAAGATTCACCACTGAAAATCAAAATGCATCAAGCCGAGCAATGCATATGGCAATGCGAGGTGTATTTTGATTTTCAATCAGTGTTTTTTATTTTTCACCAGTCGAAAATCAAGATACATCAGCTGAAAATCAAAATATATCAGGAATTTTGCAATGCACAGTGTATTTTGATTTCCAATTGACTTTTTTCTTTTTCATCGATCGAAAATCAAAATACACCAAATAATATAGTAGTCTTTTTAATGGTAAAATTTTGATACGATTTTATCTTTTTTACTTATGCATCAAAGTCCCAATTAAAAACTAGTCTTTTGATTCCAATACATTCATTGAACAATTCATATCTCGATGTTGATATTCCTGCATGTTGTTTTTACCTCCAGTACATTTTCGAAAATTAAAAGTCTAGACCTCCATACTATTGGCTTCAAAGTACAAAAGCAAATGAGCTACATGCCCATAAATGAAAACAATACCATGTAAATATTGGTTGTTTCAAAGCAATGTTCCTTTCAGGTAGCATACTTTTTTTTTTAGGGAAATAAAATTCCATTAAAAGGGAAGAATCCGATACATAAGGACACGTCCCATAGCGGAAGAGGAAGGAGAAACCTAACGTCCTCGAAAGGGAAAAGTTACTGCTACCTATATTTTACTGTGAAATAATATATTAAAAAGCTAGCTTCAGCAATGCAAGAAACTCGATGTTCTTGTCATTGTGTTGTTAGAGGTTTTTGCTTGTTCGTTGTGATGCATGGGTTGATTCGTTCTTTTTTCTTTTCTTTTTAGTTTAGGAGTTTTCTTGGGGACCACATGTAATCCCGTGTTTTTTACGGCACAGTTACTGAGACGAGTCAGTGGTCGATTTTGTCGACTTTCCTTTATCATATCTACGAGCGTGGGGTCGATCTCCCTCTAAAAGGTCATCCGATTCCCGATCTCGAGACGCTTCTTTTTCTTTTTTTCTTTTATTTATTGTTATCTTGTTCTCTGAGGTTTGGCTTTCCCCTATTTCAACGGAGAGTAACTTCCCTCTTCTGAGGGTGTTAGGATTTTCTTTTCTCTCTCCTCCGCTGTGGGGTACGTCATTTATATCGGGCACTTCCCCTTTTAATGGAATTTTATGCCCTTCAAAAGAAAAAAAAGTAATGTAAGAAACTCGATGTCATATGCCAAGCCGGTGACTCACGGATCATGAATTAATTCAAACCTATAAGAAGTACTTCAACTTTAAGTGTACAAAATATAAACATTTTAGATCTCTATGACGTACTGTACAACGAGCACACAAATGCTGCCACACACAAGAGGAGGAGGTTTATTCCACTGGAAAGAATGTATGGAACAAATAAACTACATGTACGAAATAAATCTTTATAATGACACATTTATTTTGGCGTGAACAATATCTTTAACAAATTTTAGTGATCTAATGAATGTTGATGAGTTAGAGACGGATCACTTTAGTAAGTTAGTCAGCTCAAGCAAGTTTTAGTGTTATTCAATCCCCAACTCGATAAATTTGTCGATAGTCTCTTATAAGAATCAATGTAACTATTTTCTCTTGCAGAGTACATAAAACATATGAGTAAAACCTTCATGTCTCTATGTGTTCACCATATTCTACATTTTACAACACACCAAGGTGCTAGAGAAGAGAAATATTTACTATTCTACGTTGACAAAGCTACCAATGGAGGTAATATTTTAGGAGAAGCTCAAGATTGTATCGATCCACAGCATTCAAATAAAAAATATAACACCCCATTCCATAGGAGGGAAACTCCAAGAAGAACTCTAGCACACACACCGAGGCAAGAACCACCAATTTTGTACCATATGCAAGGTAAAGGGGAAAACAACCAATGCAAAGGTAAGAAAGCAGATCAATGAAATTTCTCACAGAATATGAAAATATGAATGGAAACTCCTAGCGAACATTACATGTGATATTTAGGACAAATGTAACAATGGAGCAACCACCAACATTTGGCTCAAGAAGTGAAATAAAAGAATTTCTCAATGATTTTCGAACATGCTTGGATCGTGAAAAGATTAGGTTAAAGGAAACCCCATTTGGATATTTCGATGGGTATGAATACTTGGCAAAAAATAAAAGGCAATGTGTAAAGCTCGTTACGGCTTACGATACAGAAAGTGGCGACTTCTTTACAGCTAGATGTCCTGTCCCATTCACAATAGAGCAAATCTCCAAGATCACTGGGTTGCCACTCCATGCTCATGAAATTGATCTAAAAGATGACAACAATGAGAAGCACCCATTTAGATTAAAATACTTCTCTACTGGAAACCCAACTGTCCTGCAAGCAAAGAAGTCTCTTCAAGAAGTTTAGCGCATAGAAAACGATGACAATGTTGACAGCCAAGTGAAGCTTTTAATTTGTCTCTTATGTGGAAATTTCTTGTTGGCACATGGTTTGCTCTCAATATACCCAAAGCTTTTCCATTACATTGATGAAGTTGACGCCTTGCATGAGTATGCATAGGCATCAGCAGTTCATCAGGTCCTAGTAGATGGACTTTCATAAACGGCACACAAGATGTACGTCTCAAGGGATAGAGGAGGATATGGATACCTCGAAATATGTTCACCTTTGCCAACCGTAAGAAACTTCATCCATTGTTATATCCACTAATTATGTCAAATTGTTAGGTTCAATGATAATCACTTCCACAACTTGTAAATTTGGGCACTTGAAGTGCTCTCTTAATAAACCAATCCAACCCACAACATACCCAATTGTGGAGAGATGGAGTTACAAGAAACCAGTCTTAAGACAATTTAACGAGAAGGAGTTACATCTTGATGGCCTGTCTCCAAGATTCTTGAGGAATTCGTTCAAAATATATGCTGGAGAGTCCAGCAATATGGCATAGCAGCATGGTCATGGACTCAATCATCCAAGAGACTCAACACCAATTACACCTCCATCATCTACTAGCAATCCACGAACACTAAGCATCCAAGATTACAAGATTATCCCACCTTACAAAAGAGGATGCTAAGAATGCTAGGCTATCGAAAGACTTGGCACATCTCATGCAAAAGTTTAAAAATCTCGAACAATGCTACCAAAGCTACAAAAAAGAGATCACACACATCAAATTTGAGTTAAGAAGAAAATCATCACATTAATAGCAATCCTTGTAACGCAAAACCATCATTTATGTACTTGCATACTTTATCAGATTCACCAAAGTTGTGTTCAAGGTCAACGACAAGATCATGGTGAAAAAGTGCAAAGAGACCATGAAAACATCCAAGTCACAAATTAGGTAATTGACAATCATTTGAGAAATCACATTCGACTTCTCCTTTATTCTCTACCAACCATAACCATATGCTTAAAAGCATTGCAAGCCGTAAACCTCATTCATAAAGCACCTGTTGTCAGTGCTATTATCAACCAGCGAACAACATCACTTCCAACAACTGAAGGGCGAGTACATCATTCATCAACTATAGAACATATCGAAATCCTCAACACCACAACGAAGCACACATCACAGTCTTCGACAGAATTAAACATGCCATCCACTCAATACAAATAGCCGCAAGAGTTCACATTTAGCAACTTTGTTATTGGAATTAGTCTAGTACATTTAAAATCTCAAATCTCACAAATGCAAACAAATACAAAGCAATATTTAACTAACAACTATCAATAAAAATTAATAGGAGATTGACTATTTGGTCGAAGATAGGATTAAACAATTCACTCCACAGCATACAACAGCAACAAATTTCACATCCATGAATGCAATGGTATAATGCTTACTTCACAAGATAGAGCACTGTTGGTTTACTCTTCTCTTCCAACATTACGAAAATGTCATTAACTAGTAATATTCATTTACATCCAAGCTTCAACCTTCTCCCTCGATTCGATGACATTCCTTCGAAACATAATGACATTACTGAAAGGACACCAACAGAGGATATGGTATTCCAATACAAATAGGATCCGTCACCTTGTGAAATGTCGCATGTCGAAAAGGACATCAAAAACGGCATGTGTTAATCATTTTCTTCCAAAAATATTGTCATCCTACGACAAGAACAAAAAAGGACAAAAGTATTAGCCTCGTTCTCAACAATCTTTTGATTCTGTGACTCAATGATGTGATGCATACGTGTAGTCACAATCAGATGCTCTCAAGTTAAGCCTCACCTGTGAGATGCTATTGGTATTATACAAAACCCACACGTCAACGATCCTTCATACATTATCAGGTTAGTTCAGCTGAAATGTGCATGGCTAGTTGATATCATGTTGAGTCCTTATGTATAATACTGGGGCTCCAATATATGGTAATGTGTAAAACTTCAGTTGTAGATGTTCAAAGACAAGAACATATGATGTAATTTTCAAATTATCACATGAGATGAGTGTATTTCTATCACAACTAAATAATTCTCCTTTCAGTTATTATTGCTTGTCCTTATAATTTATGAGATTTTTTGTTTTCTTGAGGTAATTTGCATCTCTTAGTTGTGGAGCAAATGTTGATAAAGTTTTTAATTTTAGTCTTTAATTATAGTGTAATGCTTGATTTTGATCATGTTCATAATGCAATCCTAATATAATCAATGTGCTTAAAAAGCAAAATTTTAATATACTTGAAATTTGAGACTTTATTACATCATTTTTCATCATAAAAACATTTTTTATTGAGGCAATGTCCAAGACCATAGTGGCCATCTTACATTTTTCAAAAGAGATAATGTGTATGGTGGTATATTTTTGTTTAATTTTATTTGAACAAAGGTAAAACGTTTTTTTTTGGCAAAGGAAAAAATGTTGATGACAAGGGAAAAAATGTTTATTTGAGTCATTCATTGAATTAAGACAATCAAAGCAATTACTATTGTGAATTCCCTAAATCCTTAAGGGTTTAATTGTAAATAACCCACCTCTAATTTAGGATGGACCTGTGCCATAACTTAACTCAACTGGACTTCATATTAACTAGGTACCGGTACTAATAGACCAATACCAGTATCCTCGAGTTACAGTTATGGGTTTCATATCTTAATGAGTACCGGTATTGATGCCGAGTATCGGTACACATGGGTTACAGTTTAGAACCCATGTCCAGATGAGAACTTGTCCAGTACTCATTATGTACCGGTACTTATGTTGAGTACGGATACTTAGTGAGTACCGGTATCACTCCAAGAAAGAACTGATCTCAATGAGTACCGGTACTCATGAAGAGTACCGGTACTTGTTGAGTACTGGATACACCACCTGTAGCCTACCAGTACCGATACTCATGACGAGTACTGGTACTTGTAAGCTACAGGTTCTGGTGACTTCAAGTTCATAACCTAACCGGGGACACATGTATACCGGTACTAATGATGAGTACCGGTACATGTAGGTTCTAGTTTTAGACTTAAGACGACCTGGAGCCTCATCTGTAGCTTGCATGTACCGGTACTCATGAAGTGTACCGGTACTAGCAACCTACAGATCACATTATGGAATTCCAACAGTACCGGTACTCATCTTGAGTACCAGTACTTACGATGGTTACATATTGTATCTTAAAGTTTCGAGGAATACGAAATGGGTTTTTAATCTCATGTTAATACGTGATCTGATCTAGGCAAAATATATGAACGTATGAATAGATAAAGATCTATATATAAAGCTGAACATATCAATATGCTAAGACATGGATTTACCTTGGTTATTGCACCATGCACATGTATAGAAAACTAAATGATACCTATGATAGAAGATAATCATCTATTTATGCAAACAAACCTGTAGATTACTTGTGTTCATGATTCCAGAGAGTAATAGGAGCTGCAATCTAGATCTTCTAAGAGATCCCACCTTTTGACTCTTTAGACAGCTGCCTTGAGGAGAAGCTTTCATATTCTCCTTCTATCTCCAACTATCTGCAACACTTGAGCCCTAAACCTCTCTCAATCTTGATAGGGAAAACAGAGAGAATGATCATGTGGGTCTCTTAGGGACCTGACTGTCCTAATTAGCAATTAGTTACACTAATTGCTATGGGTGAATTATGTTTCAGCCCATCAGAGAGACACAATTCACAACTTAAGTCTCTCCACATATGTCATTTAAACCACACCATTCCCTTTTGCATTTTAGCCCATACTCTCAATATAACCTAAATTGATCACTTTAAAATTAGGCTTTAGATGACAGTCACTTTACTTATTGTTATTTGATTATATCTAGATATAAATTTACATATACAAGTTCATATGTTGGATTTTAATCCAACAATTACAACTTGCAAGAAAGATTTTGAGAAGGCCAACTTCCTTGACAGTCCAAACAAGCATAGTAATTGGCTAAGGTATGAGCACAATGAACAAAGCTTCTTACAACATGATGTATGATTATGGAAGGGGCTTGGCAAATCAGCCTCTCGCAATTTTCAATAATTTGTCTGACAATCCAGTGTAATTGTTTCATTCCAATGGTAGAACTAACAAGTTTAAAAGCGTCACTCTTAATTAGATAAGTCCTACTAGTGATAGTAACTTTAATGGCATAGGCTTCAACCTCTTTAGTAGAATTGGTTCTGAGTTTGACAACCTTGATTGATTGAATAAGACCTTGCTCACCATCCTTTTCAATAATAACTTTGTAAGAATAGGTTGATCTCATTGTTGCAGGCTTGTTCCCAAATCATTTTTAGACCAATCAAGTCATGAACATGTATGGCATTGCAACAAGTTAATCAAATAGCATGCAACATATAAAATATTCTTGACCAACCTTCATCCTCTTGATTTTTTCTTGGACAGATTAAATATATCTTCTTCGGCCAAGGATCAACATTCCAAACCAGTGTCATGTTTGCAGAGAACCAAGCAACATGCTCGGAAGAGCAATTAAAAAATAAATGATTTAACGTTTCTCTGCTTAAATGACAAGAGGGGCATGGATTGGAGACACCTCCAATTCTTCTAGCGATAACATCTTAGATTGGAACTCCATCCGTTGCAAGTTTCCATAAGAAAATTTTCCTTCTAGGGGCAAGGCTTTTATCTAAAAATATCTTTCTAATCAATTAAACTATATCCATATTAAAACATTATTATTAATGACAATATTTGAACCACAAGTCTGATAGAGATATTGGAGAGCTGCAAGGTAGAGTTGGAATTTTATTTTTTTTATTTTTTCTCTACACCGACGGTTCTACAGACAGAAAACTATGTCAGTTGTGTGAAGGGAGAAATCTGGAGTCATACCCTGACAAATTTTTCAACAATTCTTGAAAATGAAATCTACAACAAATAAAAATTATAGAACTTAGCGATCTATACTATTGAAATACCCTACAGCAACAAGTCTGAAGACAACGCCATAGGTGACCATCAAAATTGCTTTCTACACCTACAGCAAAGTATTTTTGACTTATACTGATGATTTTTAACCACCGTGTAGGTGTAGACTATTATATTGACAATGAACCATTCTCAATTCCATCATTCCTCTAATTACTGAATACAAATAGATTATTTGCCTTTGGAAACAGCAACAAAATCACCTTCTTTTCGCAATATCAGAAACAGCACAAGAAAATCACACAGGCCAACAAACATACGGACTGTAAACAAACAAAAAGCCTATGAGAAGTAATGGCAAAACTCTCATTACATCCTCACGTGGGTATCACGTGCCCCAAACAGAAGAACAAATAAAATGTAAAATCTCACGTGAGGGCCTCGTAAGAGACCATTAAAACCCATGACGTATGACAGGGTGTCCTCAATGTGCTTACGTAAAAACTTTTCCTTCCACAAAAGTCATTCCGCGCACCAAACGACCAGACAAGAGGCTCATCACAAGGACGAGGAACACCCAAAATGGAACACATTGACCTCACCCACGATGAACAATGTACGGTACTTTGTACATTCAATTTTAATTACTCCTTTCAGACAAGACAGATTACGAAAATCTCCACACGTCCTTACATAATCATGCCCATTGTTAGAAAATTTAAATAGGATTTGCACTCATACCATACCAGACAATGAGATAGCTCCCATGTTATATTTCCAGCTCACAGCATCTAGAGAAAAGATCGAAAAATACTTTCATGATGTTAATAACACCACAACACGTATAACAAGCAAGTACATGAATCTAAGTTTGTCGTGAATTTGTGCTTAAAGTTGAAAAGGTTCACCCTTTTTAAATAGATAAAGTAATAAAGTAATTTTTGATCGAAGAATAACTAGATAAAACTCTTGTGGCTTCGTTCGGCGACGACGGAAAAGAAAAAAGACAAGATACTAAAATAGCATAAAATGCAAAGAGGTCTCTCGACGAAACATCAACTCAACAACATCAATGTGAATTTCCACATTTCACAAACTGTGAGCTAAATTCACTTTCCCAAAGATAAAAAGTTTCAAATAATAAAAAATGTTCACTAAATCACGCACGTAAAACCTGGAGATATCAATGAAATCCTTTCCAAACATTAACTCTGTCCCATTCTCTTCTTTTTTTTTTTTGGGTTGCATTTGAAGCTATATGTTGAAGAGAGTTCATTCCACATAAGGAAGAAGCGTTTGGTTCACCATTCCATTTTCTAAGGAAATATCCTTTCTTTCTGGTTAACATCTGGACCTACAACCCGGCAACTCCTGTCTAAGAGGTTGGGAGCCCCCTAAATGCATATGCATGTCGGGAAACCACAGTTACTTTTGAGTAACACCAACAAGCTACCACATGAATGAATACATTGAATAGTATCATACCTCAATACAGCTATCCTAGTCACAACTGCAGCTTTTTCGCTTACATTCGGTATACTAAAAGATGAACAGAGGTGTTACCCACCCAGAAAACATAATCATAGTTGTCTAATTAGTAGCCAAAGATCATGAGATTGAATCCGTGAGGCATGCTCTGATCACATCCCTAAGCTTTGAACAAGCATCAAGACAAAGCTCCACTGCCTGAGCAGAAGAGGAAGAGACTGAATTGAGGATATGACTAGGGAGAAATGAAATTCTCACGTTTGGGCAAAATTGAAATGGAAGCTCACCTCGTGGATTTTGCCAGCTGACCATTCTCCAGTTAAAGTCATCTGCGTTATTTCTTTATGGGAGGGCATGGCTGCAATCAACAGGTTCCCATCTTGATAATTTTCCTCGTCTGTTGTAGGATCAATGACGAGGTTTTTGCCGATGCGTACCTATGCAACAGGAAGAAGACAATAAGATCAGCATGAGAATGAGCCTGTAATTGATGGCCGATGGCTACGTCCTCATGGCAATGACATGTGAGAATAGATCCATGCCATTAGAAATCTAGTCATTATGGATCACCAGTGGCACCAAATATATAACTATCAATAAGCATATATAATTATAATGCCCATCTCCTTTAGTAATGCTTGTTACAATCATGATTTTGAAAATTGCACCTCGAGGCACTCGAGGTGTAAGCCTCGAGGTGAGGCACAAGGAAATAACCTCAAGGCTATAGCCTCAGGGATGAAGTTTGAGGTGTGCGCCTCACTTTGTTGAGGCGATGTCAAGGCAGTGAGGCATTGAGACGAACGCGAGGCACTGCCTCAATGGAGAAGCTCAATTCTACTGTCAAAAATCCATCCCTAAACCCTCCAACTCTCTCACCTAACCCTAAATTGTTACTTTTATTTAAAGCTAAATTATTTTTGTTTGTCATATAAACTTTATTGTGGTCCTATTAGGCTTTGTTAAATGCTTTACTACCAGTAATCGACTCTTACTTTTTTCTTTTCATTTGGTATTTCCCTGGGCATAAGAAGCGTTATTTTTATTAGGTTAGAGTTGAGTTATTTTTGTTTGTTATACATACTTTGCTGTCATGCTATTATGCTTTGTCAAATATTTTGCTACTGACTCTTGACTTCTTTCCTATCATTTGACATTTCCCTAGACATAAGATGCATATAAGTATATATTTTTTATTTATTTAGAAGCTTATCTTAGTGTAGGGGAGCCTTGGCGCAACAATAAAGTTGTCGCCATGTGACCTAGAGGTCACAGGTTCGCATTATGAAAACAGCCTCCTGTGAAAACCAGGGTAAGGCTACATACAATAGACCCAAAGTGGTCTAAGCCTTCCTCAGACCCTGCACATAGCGGGAGCTTCGTGCACCGGGCTACCCTTTTTATTTAGAAGTTTATCTTAGTGATTGTTTCTTTTCCCTTTGTATATTTGTTTCACTTATTTGTTCTTATTTATAAATAATGTGGTTACTAATTTTTTTTGTGATTCTTATTTATCTTTTTGTTCTTAATGCAAATCATTTAGTTACCATTTAGGAAACATTTACAAATAATTAGTTATCCCCTTTTTCATTTATGCATTATGTGTGTATACTTTGCTTATCATTACAAACGGTATGATTACTCTTTTAGTGTGGTTTGAATATTTTGAATGTCTTTTTCATAATTATTTGCATTAGTAATCACCATTAAATCATCATTGTTTAATTAATTTTTTTTTCACTTTTTATCATTGTTTAGAGATTTGTCCTTTATCTAAATGTCACTTCTTATCTAATTCCACTCTTTGAATGTTGTGATATAACATAATGTCTAATTTTTTTATCACTTTTTATCATTGTTTAGAGATTTGTCTAAATGTCAATTCTTGTCTAAATACCCAGGCAAGCATGTTACCTAGACAAATGTTAGATGTTAAACAGTACCAGACACTCTAACTTAAATCAAAGGGGAAAAAGAAAAACAAAAGGGGGAATTCAGCAACTAAGGGAATTATATAACCTTGGTTTCCAAGTTAGAAAAACAAATGTCCAGTCACATCAGTGAATTCAACTCCAATTTAAGGAATCGACTCCATGAACCAAGTCAGACCATCTTGGGCTGGTCCAGAACAGGTTAGCTGACTGATATTATTTGCCAGCTGAACCAAAGCTGATTGTGGATTCTGTGTTTCTTAATCACCATTCCAGATATCGTAGAAAGTAGGCAAGCCAACTTTCCAAAATCCTTGCAACCTAGGACCTCTTATATTGGGCAGCATAGAAGGAAAAAGAGATTTCAATCCCCTCTCCCAACTCAAACTTATCCAAGAAAAACAAACACAATAAAGCATTTTAGATCATCATGCAGAAGACACAAATATCAGATACATACCACAGACACTGATGCTACAACGTCTCGCATCATAATGCTTGCATCTGCCAAGGCAAGACTTGCACAAGATATTATTACTGGAAGATCACCTACCAAAAAGCGAGCTTGATTAAGCTATGAGTATCAGCCAGCTACATATGAAAATACATAAAAGGGAGTCACAAATCATAAGAAAATATTGTGTATACTGGCTGATCCGAAATGCTGAATAGTTTTTCTTCTCTTTTTAGAGGGTCAAATGCTGAATGGTATCAATCGGAATGAGAGCTAATCGTGGAAGCTTAAAAAATTGACTACAGCACAGTTACTAAGAACATGCATCTATACTTGGATAAATTGTAGGCAACTCTAAAGTTGAACATTGGCATCCTTTTACCTAGAAGTGTTTGTCCAAATTCAATATAGTCCAAGCAAAACTAAACAAAGGCAAAAAAAAAGCTTATAGTCACATTTTTTATGCATGAGATATCTGCAAAACAAGACAAAGAGTTGCATTAGTGGATATACATTAAACATCAAATGAAGGAATAGACCACTTACTGCCACCAGATTCCAAAACCAATGCAAAGACATCGACAGTGGTCTTTGGGAAAGTCTCGAGCATGACTGCCCCTTCGAGGGCTTTTTGGAGGGCAGAAGAGAACTCTTTATTCTCCGAGCCCTGAATAAAGCAAGCATTTAAATTATTTCATAAAGCAAAACTGTAAGTGTAAGATAATAAGCACAAGAAACAACTCTTACTTACCTGTCCACGAACCGGAGTGGAGAAAGTTGTGGAACTAACACTGCAGTTGAGATAACCTATATCGCTGTACATGGCTTTCTTACTCTCTCTAGGACCAAAGCTGGAGATGGGACAAAAAATAAGGATCTTTGGATAGTATTGTATTCATACATATTTTTTGCAAAGATGCAAATCATGCTGTTGAGAATAAAGCCTGCATCTATGGGCTCACAGGGGCTGGCAGTGCATGGTCCAAAGGAACTAACTTTGGGTGTCATATTTGGTTTGCTATTTTTAGTAAAGTTATTTAGTTTGTTATTTTTAATAAAGTTGTTTTTAGAAAAACTATGTTGGGATTTGTTTTGATTAGAGATAAGATCTTTCCCAATGAGATAAGATCTTTCCTTATTTTAGAGATGAGGTTTGTTTTCAAATTGTAGAGATATGTTCTCTCTATAAAATAGTATTCCCATCTTTTCTATTTTGAGCAATAACAATATTTTCAACACAACTCAAAGGCTCCTCTCCTCTCTCTCTTCTCTCTCCACCCATTGGCCACCTAAGCCACCGTCGGCCACCACGACGCCGACCACCAAGCCTGCCAGTGGTGCTCCTCCACGCCTCCAAGCCCACGCGTGGATAGTCCTCTATGTGAACTATTTTCCCACGCACAAGGAGTCTTCATGCTCCACTATTTTGTCAAATCTTGATATGATATCGGAGCCTTCGATCTAGGCTCCCTATGCGTGTGGGTATCTTGATGACACGTTGGTAGTTCTTGCATCCAAGAAGTCCACAAATCCGGTGCCTTCGCAGACAAGACTACAAGAAGATGATCGAGGCAACGACGATCGGAGACGCCACGCTCGGTCCCAAAAAAAGCAAGATGGTTGTCTCCAGGACAACCATAAAGCTTAGTGACGCTTTCAGCTACGTCGTGAGCTTGCGCCTTTAAGATCTTCGTTGGAGGCCAAGAGAAACTAAGTATTCTCCTTGAGGAGGCAACAGAATTCAAAGATGACAACAAGAAGAAATTCGAGAAGAACTACGTCATCATGAACTACTCATGAACTCGATATATCTCTTCATAGCCTCGAATATGCTCTGCAAAAAGAGCACATTAGAGATTTGAACGACCCTTGAGAAGAAGTATGCCCAAACCTCAAACAACACCGCATCACCGAACTCTACACCCGTATCTAGATGGCTAGTTAAGGAGATCTTCCCTTGACAAAGTACTATGAGAAGATGGAGGCGTTATTTGAGGATACGGATATCCATTTCCTTAAGAGCCTTTTTTATATAATATATATATCATAAATGTTTTAAATAAGAGGGTATATATATATATATATATATATATATATATATATATATATATATATATATCTTAGGGTTTCCCAAAACCCTCCCTCCCAACCATGTGCACTTTCTATCTCCCTCTTGCAACTCAAGAACTCAACCTCCATCTCCACGTTCCTTTCTCATACAACAATAAGCTAACTATATTTATTTTTATTATCTAGTTGTCTTTTAATTTAATTATTAAAGTTTCTATATACATTACGATATGTTTAGTACATAGAGTTTTTTAATTTTTTAATAATTTAGAGATATAATATCAGTAGAATAATCTATTTCTGTATCCACATAAATCCATATATAGATTATGTTTGTCTCTATATTCGTAAAATTATGGTTCTTTAATTTTTCACATCCTTATTATATCTATTTCTGCATCTACATACATTTTACAAAACAGATTATGAATACAGCATCACCTATTGGCCTATAGACATCCGTATCTGACCACTTGCATCCCTATTAGAAAGGATGAAATCCTAGGAGAGGAAGTTTGAAGAAAGGTTGCCCTAGCTTCTGATATCTTGATCGGATGAAATGATGGATCTTGGAGGAAGCTAGAAGAGAGAAATCAAAAAGGAAACTCTAACCAAAGATGGTAAACTCTGGGGACCTCAAGGAGAGAAATAATAATCCAATTCTTATTGTTGCAAAAACAAAGTCATCCCACCTAATGGATGGAAGATTCCTTCATTGGAGTATCTTTTCCACTCATCCCCTTCTTGATTACAATGTGACTAGCACTTTTTGAGATGACGTGACAAACTACGTGAGCCTCTCAACGAAGCTAATAGAAATCTCATCCAATTCATTTCCATTTCCTATGACTTGCATTGTAGACTCACCATGCAAAAGGGCTCTACAAGGTTGCTCGACTCTCTCTCCATCGTCTCTTTTTTGTCTCTAAAATTTTCTCATAGGAAGGTGATCCTCGTTTTGCTCTGCTTCACTTCATAGGAGAAATAGATATTTTTCAATTAGTCCCTCATGGAGCTATCACACTGCACCACTATTGATTGGAGACCATTATTTTCCAATAAAAAAAAGATGGTTATCCTGTTATACGTTTTTGAGCTACTTTCTACTTCATTTGGTGCATCCTAATGAAAGTTGAAGGTCAAAAACCTACATATTAGAGTCAACAAGAGGGCAAGGTGAGAAGGCATAACCAAGACTAAGCTGATTAAAAAGCATCCAAAATAACCAGTTACTTGCTTAAGCCAGTTTGGTTCCAGTACTCTTATAATAATAAATATCTTGTTTGGTTCAAGAATTGGTGAAAGGACTGAGCCATGCTAGTCCTGCACAGCCCTAAAATTAACTTCCCAGACAATTCCTGCCAGGAAACCACATGAGAACTTCAACCATCACTGAGCATAAATCAGCCAGTAAGACTTGACCTTACCATGCATTGCCCTATCTGCCACAAGTTCCTAGTAAGATGGCCTTGAAAAGCTAATACAAATTGAAAGCGCCCAACATCTATCAAGCCAATTTCAACGCATCCTTCTTGTCAAGGTTTTAAATATCGATATCGATGTCGTATCGACAAATCGAAAAAGGGATATGTCAAGGATATATAGTAGATATCGGTAAATTTTGGAGAAATCAATCAAAAAGATCCAAATTATCCTAAAATGTTACAAATTTTATGAAAATTAACATTTTAATAACTAGTGCATCATGATAAAATGCCTAAAAGACGAAAATCATAAATTTTGAATGAAAATATAATAGAAATCTACTAGTAACATATCTATAAAGTCATATATTGAAAAAAAAAGTATACATAACATGATAATAATTGAAAAACGTTTATAGTAATGCTACTCACCAGAAGAAGTGAAATATCAATAGTGTCAGAATAACAGTCGACCACACCAAGCACGAAAGCACCGACCAATTCCATCAAATTAATACCAGGTTGAGCTTTGACCTGACTCGATACCTCTCCTCCAATAATCTTCCTCTATTTGTACACTCTAACATATTCATAATATGACTCTCACACCATGTAGCTATATCGAGTATTGTATTCATTGATGTATCGTTAATGGTCTTCATCACTGAAATACAGAAGTATTCCAAGACGTGAACATCGACTGCGAATGTCAAACAAGCTACTACTTTTATTTCTAGATCTATCCTAAATAGACTCATCTCAATGTCCTCTTGAATCTGTGGACCCGGTAGAACCACCTTGTTTCAATGTAGAACCTCACGATTCACAAGGTTCACACCATCTTATCGATGAATTTCATGGTGGTCGAGAAAGTGGTGCAACAGAGTAGGAAGGTTGATAAGAAAATGATTAAGGACCTTGAAATATAAAATACTCAAGGAATATCCCATAGCCATAACTTATAGATGTAGGATCACTTTGGATACTATCACTTTTGTGGCAACCATCATATCCATAGGAGGAACTATAATAAGATGGAGAGCGGGTATAGCTGGGGAAGTAATTAAATGAGCTTTGTGCCTCATCTTGGAGTTGGTATTGAGGGCTGATATAATGAAATCCGTAGCCACTATAGTAACTTTTGACGATGATGATCCTGGGTCACCTCTAAGACTAATTTCACCGGCAAATTAAGATATCCCACCGGTAAACTTAAATCATCGATGGATATCATAAAATGGCCTGAGGCATACACATACCATATTCCTGCATCATAGTCACAATGTGAACTTGGCACGGGGTCTCCATGTATATTTGTATATATCCTTGTATGTATTCATATTAGGCATCCTCTCAAGTCTCTACTAGAACCTTGATGATGATAACACTCATCTCCTTCACCATTACTTTCTGCATGTGGCTCGTCAATCAGCACTGCATCATCATCATCATCATTTTATATTCCTCTTCAAGGTGGCGAATCATCGATTAATTCATCGATTAATATTTTATAACTTTATAATTTAGTCCATCGACAAATCATGTATCCATGTGAGTCGCACAGGGGGGGAGAAGAAAAGAAAATGAAAGAATGCGTGTCCAAGTGAGTTGCACAAGCAGACAGAAATATGCGATCAACATCTCCCATATCGATCACATATCACCAATTTAATGAAAAAAAATTCAACTGCAATCATTCAATATTGGAGATATATTGATGATATCATGAAAAAAAGAGATGGCATGTGATATCAATATAGAGATACCCGTCGATAACGATATATCGACTATATATGTCAAACCTTGTTTCTGACCTTGCTTTAAAAAAGAGAAAAAAAATCAAAACCTCCTCCTTCGAGGCATCCAGCTTAATAGCATGTTACCGATAGCCTCCTAAGCCAAAATGGGTGTTGCATCGACATTAAGTAATAGTTCGACGATGTATCTTGAATGTGGAATAGAGACCAACCTAAGAAGAATTTCCTTGGCATGGGGGCTAGAGATGCTACTTTTTGTTTAAAAGATAAAACAGGTGCTAGCAAAATTGCTAGTCAAACAACCTCGTTAACCTAAAAGAAAATTCTAGAATAACACAAAGATATTACTCAAAGATGCCCACATTTCACATAAAGTTGTGGTATAGTGTACCAAACTCCCCACATAGGACCTCACTCCCCTCAAGAGAGTAGCATGCCTTTGCAACATGATCAACCAAAGAAAAGCAAATGCCCAACCTTCTCCTACTTCTATAATGCATTGGTTAAGGAATCACATTCCCAGAAGAGAAACTCCTACAACAAGATTCTTCCAAAGGGAAGTCCATCCATGTCTCCTTTGCAAATTAACAACCAAACTAGAAATAACCGCAACCCTTGGGAAGCATGTGACAAAAATCATGAAGAAGATTCATACGCAAAGAAGACCCTCCTCCTAATGCACAGTTGCTAGAGATGTTTTCTGGATGATGTTTCTTTAAATTTACTAACAATTGTGATGGTTGCCACAATGAGCAATCATCTTACCATCCTACGAAAACAAGCACCATAATATAGGTGAGCAGAATGAGCAAACCAGAGCATCATAACTTACACAGAGGCAATAACCTTGGAAGCACCAAACTCAGCATAGGCAGACCCCGAAGCGGAACTTGTTGCCCCAGATCTCAGAACTGCAGAGCAACAAATACAAAATTTATGAAAATATTAGTCTACAATCAGTAGAAACAGCGTGAGACGCTATGCACTTGGATTCTCACAAACATAATCGAATTACATGTAGATAAGGAATACATGTATGATAGTAATAATAAAGGAGGAAACATGAAAGATTGAACCAAAGTGGGTCTTAAACCAAGTGGACCTTTCTTTTTTTTCTAGTCAGACTATCTTTCCCTCTATATGTTTTAAAAATATATATATGAAACTAAACTTTTTTTATTATTTCTACAACAAATCAAATAAACGAACATGAGAAGCTCACTCAACCTTTCCAATAAAAGAGAAATTCTCTGAAGGAAGGAAAACAGAGTAGTTTTGAAGAAAGAGAGAGAATACGAGTCATACAGGTAGGTCTGCATTGGTGAAACTCACGACCATCAGTACGAGTCCAATCATAGTCATCCTCCCAGTAAAGGTGGTGATGCCTTTGACGCGTCTGCTGCTGTCTCAAAGGATATGTTGTTGTTGTCGTAGCCACCATCGCCCCCTCTAAAACAATAAAAATATGTGGATCGACTATGAAAGGGAGAGAGAGAGAGAAAGAGAAGTGGCAAGACGGTACTCACGTGAGAGAGAAGATAAACAGAAAGGAGCGTTGCCAGCGATCAATCGACCAGGGGTTTGTGTAGGGACAAAGTTATTTTGATGTGACCACCTGTAATATGATTGTTAATTTGTTACTGGTGTAAGGTAGCATTTCATACTGATATGCGAGATTAGGGATGCAAATGGAACAGGTTTGGTTATACTCATATCCTACCCGTTTACCCACCAGCTAGGAAAACTCAAACCCACACCCCTAACCATACCCATCTACTCATCAGATGCCCATTTCAAAATGGATCTTACAATTAAAACACCCCCACAATGATAGAGTACATGGTTAGTACAGTTTCTAATGAGTTGATTTCTAGTATGATTGCTTGCTTATTACTTATTACTAACAGTAACTGGAAGTGGTGATCAAGGAACTGCGCCTAAGCATGACCTTGTCCAAGCACTTATCTCTAAAAGAAACCGTAGAAGTTAAAGCAGCAAGCCCATTCCCAAGACACAGAAAGGCAAGAATCAACCCAGCAATGATCAAAAGTCCACAAATAGGGAACTGAGTAGGAACAAAGAGAAACGAAAAGGCATTCTATAAGCTTTTTTTTTAATGCATATTTCAAGATGCTATACAACAGTTCAAATGCAGAGCACCTTGATCACCAATGGTACTAACGGATCATTCGCACGAATACGAAATGGTTTACTTTAACGCACAGATGGTACAAACAAAAACTTTAAGATTATCAAGCAGAAAAAGGTGGGTGGACGGACATACCTGGAAGCGGCGCCGCAGGCAAGCGTGGCCGAAGGCTAGATTGGTTGGCCGGAGGAGAGTAAGGATGGCCGGCCGGAGGCAAACGAGCAAGGTCGAAGGTAGGAGAAGGCAGAGGCAAGCGAGGTCGCGAGGGTGCGTGCAGCGTGGTGGTGGCCTTACGAGGGTCGCCGGTCGGACCGAGATCGCGAAGGTGCGAGCGATCGATCGCACACGACAGGAAGCGATCGATCGCACACGACAGGCCAAGGCAGCGGAGTGACTACTTGCAGAGACGCGCGCAGCGCTGTAGTGACGGGGGCGCGCCAACGCCGGAGAAGAAGGTGAGTAGAGGTGGGGCGGGGGCCGCCGTCGCACGGTGTGGGAGGGGGCCTCAGCAGGAATGGGACTCGGTCGGGTAGGGTTTATATACATATATAATAAATATAAAATATCATGTGATGCTCACGCCACCTATCCATCTATCCACGAGAAGAGGAAGGGTAATGGTTCAAGATCTAGTTTGGAAAGGGGATGACATCAAAAAATAGAGGTTAATCTTATTTATTCGATGAAAAAGATATTTTGACTCATGTTAAGAGGGTTTAACTTAAGATAAATTATTTTAGGATTGATGTGTGATAAGTTATTTTTGTTGGTTATTCCATAAAATTTATTCTTTCTTCCAAACTAGTCCTAAGTCATTTATGTGAGGTCCACTTAGGGGGAGCTCCTTTATTTTTGGTAGGGGAGAGGCGTGAATTTTGACTTGGGAAATGATCGAGGAAAATAATTTCTCAAAGAATAATTATGTGCTCTCTCTCTCTCTATCATCTACTAGGAAGAGCAATGGTTTACTAAATCTTTCATGCGAAGCCTACTAGCAAGACAACTCCCTTGTTTTTGGTAGGGGAGAGGCATGAATTTTGACTTGAGAAATGGCTTAGGAAGATCATTTCTCGAAGAAGAATTTTGTGCTCTCTCTCTCTCTCATCTACACAAAGGATATATCATCATCCTTGCCGTGACACACCATCGCCTCCTCTAAAATAGTAAAAGTATGTGAATCAACTATGGAAGGGGTATTTGTTTGGGATTGAACGTTAATGGGAGAAGCCATGTTTTTTGTGAGATAAATGATGTGAGTTGACACTTTTGCCCTTAAATGCATTTGCATTGAGAGGAACCATTGGATTCATTAAATTTTGTTTCAGATGGTTCAGATCTTATCAGCTCGTCTACCCCCTTCCCTCCTCCACCAACCTACTGCAACTCCACAACAACACCAAGAAATCCACTCGTTCCCCTCCACAGCAACTCCTTCACCTTCCAGCTTGGTGCTTGACCTCCTCCAAACCATGGTTATCCTATTGCCAAGCTCCTCCCCCATCCTTGACCCCATCTCATGCCCCTTCTATGCGAGGTTCTCATCCATCCTCACCACCTCATGGCCTTCCACTCGATCTCTTCCTCGATCAAACCTACTTAGAGGAAAAATATGGGTGATTTCCGCTCTAATGGTTCTTTGTCACGAGGAAATGATCTTCAAAGATGCCAATGTGGATTAAGTGCAGCTATGTGCACTTCATTTAAGGAAGGTAGTAAAGGGAAAAAGTTCTATCATTGCCCAAGATGGATTGTATCAACCCATTGTAAATCACTAGCTTATAGTGATTTTTTACGCTTAAAATTTACTAAGAGTATTTAGGATTTCCTATTTTTGTTTTAGGAAGCTAATTCATGCAAGTTCTTTGAATGGGTTAATAATCACAAGCAGCTTACCGATAAGAGAAGTGTGCAAGAGGGTAAGGATAAATTAATTAGAATGTTGATTTCTTTGGAAAAGGAAGTGCACGAGATTCAACGACAAGGGGAAAATGTTTAAGTAGTGCAACTGATGTTAATGAAGGAATTGCAATGCATGAAACATTATGCCATCTGTGGTGTTGTAATTGTCCTATTCTTTGTTATGCACGTAGCATTTAATGTGTGGTAAACTTAAGGAGCTAGATGATTGATATGGTAAGATGTTTTATTAAACAAAATCTTATAAATATGAATGGTATGTTTGTATATCTTGTCCCTACTTTTATTAATCCTCTTGTGAGGTTGGCATTAGTTTTGATATGTGCATCTTCTACTCATGTGAGTTTGGCATCAATTTTCCTTTGGGCCTTTACAGCTATTTGATTCCTTTACACAGCACTTATAGCATGTATGTAAAGTGTCATAGAATTTTTTGCATAATTCCAAATACTCATACAAGGGAGGCAACTTGTTACCACAATTGCATGGGACAACACTTGTATAAAAGGAATAACACTATATAGGAAATTGAGAGAGAAGATGGAGAAGTGGAAAACAAATAATTTATTAAGAAGGAACACCATTAGGCCACTTGATATCTTGTACAAACAATTCCATGTGAGGAAGTCTCAAATTGTAACTGAGAATACACAAGAAAGAGAAATGATGGTAAAATGCTTCAAATACTTCATATTTACATTTATAACTTCTAAATGAGGTGAATGTAGCATCTCAGGCCATAGATAACCAAATAACATCAGTGGGAGTTAAATATGAAATGAGTCCATTTAGCAACCAACAAGATCCTTTCTACACGAGTATTTCCCATCCCCTAAACATGATCCCTCCAAATAGTAGTGAAGACAACCTCCAAAGCCATAGCAAGGATGGCTACCCATCTCAAATCTCACTTGCCATCCTTCAATCTGAAAGTAAAATAATTGTAGCAGCCATCTCAAATCTCACCTTCATTTCTTCAATCTGAAAGTAAAAAATTTATAGCAACCATCAATTAATATCACATGCCTTCCTTCGAACAGAAAGGAAAAAAATTTGTAGCAACCATCCGTTAATCCCAACTGCCTTCTTTCAATTTGAAAGAAAAAAAATGGAGCAACCATCGATTAATCTTAGTTGCCTTCCTCCAATATAAAAGAACAAAAAATATGTAGCAACCATCAATTAAACTTCGCTGCCTTCCTTCAATCTAAAGGTAAAAATATTACTTGAATTTGAGTAATCGAAAGAGAAAGTTGTGGACTTAATTTTCAGGCACACGCCTTCACTTTTGTCCCAATCCTCATGAGATCCTTAACAATGGTAGGATTACATGGTGAGTGTAATCAATTAGTTCTTGATGGGGGAGTCCTCCAATTGTCCTTGCGAATCTCAGTTCCTCAAATCATCTCGAAGACAACAACAAAAACCACCACCATCTAAAAATAAAAACCATCTGCATTTGGCAATTAAACTAGTGATAAAATAAAATCACAAATGTGTATGAATTGCATTTTCCATATTTCCTTGTGGTTAGAAGAAAGAAACGTTTTATATATTTTTTGGAAGATACACATGCTTACTCTAATTACAAGTTGCATACCCACCTGTAGCAAGAATATTGGATGCATAATAATATGTTTTAGGAAGGAATATGATACCTCAAATAAGCCAAATTCAGTAGATTTCAGCAATAACATCGTCGTGTCTTAAATTCAAAATGCATGAATAAGATAACAAGGGCATGTACTACTTATGTTTGCATTGATTTTTCGCTACAAAGATTTGAGAACTTAAATATATGGCCTTGTTCAATTAATGTCCACTGTCAGAATGAGACATTAATAACTGTTAAAAAATATGTTGCCACACACCAGGTGATTCTCCTTAGCTTGTGATGGCTTGTTAGTTTATTAATGGAAAACCATATGAGCCCACACAAGGTGATAGTAATGTCAGCACAATGATATAAATGACCCATTATATAAATGAAGATGATAAATTATTAAGGTTGCTTGTTGATATGAATCTTCAAGCAAGCTTCTCGATTATAAAATATCGGGGTTCTAAGTCTCCATTTCATACAATGATAGTATATTTTATCGGGTCATTCCATCAAGTGATCTATACTAAATGGTCCAACTTCTCATATGTGCAGGGGTTGCCTACATCATGTGTGGCGAGCTAAACTATGAAAAAAGTTGATGCTGGGATTGATTAGGGATTCTCAAGATATCCAAACCAACATATGTGAACTAATTAGCATGGTCACATGAAGTAATCCCTCAAAGATAGGGAGTAATGGACATTCTCAACATCGCTTGCACACGAACACTGATCAGAAACGTATCTCTGCAAATAACACTTGCAGAGATAAATTATGAAATGTATTGCATGAAGCAAAATGTAATGGAAGATAACATAAGCAAATGAGTTTACGAAATTTCATAAGATAATATTGTTAGCACAACAACTAAAATATCACTCCCTAAATTGTCCTCAAAGTACTTCAAGTACTAGATAGAGGTCCACATGCATTCGTTGCAAGGCACTACTTAATCGCTAAAGTTGTAATTCTCATAGTCATCCCTCCCCCCCACCCCCCACCCGACTCAAAACATTTTTCATCACCCTGCCCCTTCAACTTGTTATTCTCCACATAGAGTCATTCCACTCTCTTAAAGTAATCATTAACTTACAAAGAGTTCCATGTCAGTTACTCCCAATTCTCAAACAAATTATTTTAGCCTCATCGTACTTGTCTAAGATGAAGTAGTAGTCGGCCATTGTAGAGGCCATTGTCACTTTTAAGTTAATTGAATACTCAAAATAGTCACAACCTTGTAAATAAGGCTATATTTACAAGTGAGAAAGATCAAGAAAGAGAGGGATCAATTTGAAAAGGGAAAATCTAAGTGTAAGATCAGATTTGAGTGAGAGATCAATCTGAAACCCTAAAAGAGTCATCTGCCTTCAATGATCTCCGACGAGGGTAGATCAGAATGTAAGAGAACGATAGCTTTAACTAACCTGAGTCAACGAGCATGCAAAGCTCAATCAGGGGCAGAGACTTTGAGGACTGAGAATGTGAAAATGGGGTGGCCTTTAAGCTCAATAGGGAAGAAGTGTCAACTCCGTCGAGCGTCATTGCTTTGAGGTCAGGCATCGCTCTGAGGTTGGCGTCGAGGATAAGATCTGAGGTCAAGTGGCATCACTCCAGGGTCGATGTCGAGGAAGAGAGTAGCGTGGATCTGTGGTCGGGATAAGAGTGGCGTCGTTGGGGAGAAGCGACGTTGCTAGGGAGCGACATTGCTGTTGGGTTAACGAAAAGGCAAGCGAAAGAAAGAGATAGATTTGCCCTCATGATTTCTTTTTTCTCTAAAGTCGTCTGCCAGTGAAGCAAGGGACATCAGCAACTTATAAAGAACCTACAGCGACATATGTTACATGTCGGTGTAAGTAGACCAGTGATGTAGGGTAATTTTCCAATTTTCAACATGGATGCACTAATATCGACTAGTGTGCTCTAGTATATGTATCGATGTAGCAGAGTCTACATCAATGCAAGATTCTCTGTCAAGAAATTAGATTCATTTCTTTTCATCTAATTATAGGTTTCTTTTGGTTGAGGGTTACAGTATATAAATAGTTCTATGATATAGCATAATTTACGAGAAATATCAACTCATTTATCTATCAATAACATATTAAATTATCTATCACATCTAAACCCACTTACTCCACTTTTCAATAAAACAACAATAAAATATAACCTAACATTAAATATAAGATAAATAAACCACAACTCTCTCTATATATATTTTAATAGCATCAATATATAACTCATAGTACATCAACTAATCTATGGCATCTATTATGCATTAACCCACTACCCACACCATAACCCTACAACTTTTCCCATCCCCACTCCTACACGGAGACAAATGCTAATCAGACAACATTAGCATCAAATAATTTCTTTCTCTATTCTTTTCATTGCACAGACAACATTATTGTTTGTTTTGCAAGATATTATTATGTATCCCTTATTTGATGAACCTTATCCTCGGATAGAGATATCTTGGGATGTGGGGGAGAAAATCTTGAGATTAATTTATTCTAGGGGAGGGGGGCAAGATGAATTTATCTCTCCCTCTTATGAGATAACATCCTCACTTATTCCCTCAAATACCCTTATTTATCACGTCTAAAAACCAAAATCAACTTATCCCTTACTCATCCTTCAATTTCAACACTTACAAAAATTTATCTCTCAAATTTTATCCCATAAAACAAACACTACCTTAAATTCTCCCTTTATGGATGTTTGGTGGAGAAGAACACCAGATGAAGTTAGTTGGTGGTGGTGACTGAGAACCAAGGAGGAGGGATAGAACATATTAAAAGAAACAGTTTTGGATCTCCATTTACCTCTATTACGCATAAATTCTATGTAGAAGAGATTCCACCACCTATGACATTGTCCCATCTATACCAATTGTCTACCTTGTTTTCTTAAGCTAAATTACATGCTAACTTTTTCTAAGCCAAATCCAAGCTAACTAATCTATTCCCAACTCAACCCACTAATTAACACTCCATCCCCCTTTTTTTTTTCCTTGTAAGTCCTTTTTATTCAATTTATTCATTTACCCCATTTTTGTTTAGTATCAAAATTGTGTTGGTGTTTATATTTCTTTTGTAGCCATGTCTTGCATTTTAATTTTATGTTGTTCCCTTGTCTTAATTTCCATGGTCTCGACATTTTGTTTTTTACAAAAATAGGTAATAAAATTTACATGCATTTTTTTTGCCTCTTATTTATTCGGTGCTTCTCTTATGTAGGTGACCGTTAAATTTAGGTTTCTTAAATTGGAGTCCTTACACATGACTGGTGACACCTCCTTAATTCCTTAATAATATTTTCTCACAAAGACAACCATTTCAGGCTTGGGCTCCATCCGATAGGAAGGAATTGAACAAATTCCTAAGACTCTTGCTAATCAAACCATGAAAAGCATTTGGCTATCTTGGAATGGTATGACTTCTTTACTGGATAAGTTGAGGTATGACATGTCTAGGAATGGTACAACATATCTAGGCTAATTCCAACATTTCTTCCTCTTCAGAAAACCCTAGTGTATGAGACATGGTTCAAGATCTAACTCTAGATTACTTAAATTTTGCGAATGCAAATATACCTGAGTTCTTCATTATCAAAGTTGTAATGGCAAGGATTAGGACATCAAGCTTCTATTGAAAAAAGATCTAATGATATATCTTAGGCAACAAGAATCAACTTCTTAGCTCTGAGTAAACATCTTGGAATTCCATTCGCAAATGAGATGAAACCCAAGGGAATCTTGATTTCCCTCCCCACTCTTAGACTCATGGGAGTGGATGTCGATGTGACAGAAAACGATGATGAAGGCATCAAGTCTTCCCTTGATTGCTTTTCCAAAACAACGACAGTAGTTGAGGATGATTCTTTCCTTGTTTCAATGCTTTAGTCATGTGTTGCTTGCTTTACCAGCACCATTTTCTTCTACTTAGGACATTCCTACAGAAGATGAAATGGAACATCTTGCCATTTAGGCTGGCATCCTAGGTAACTATTCTTCTATGATGATTATAAAGTACAGATTCTAAGGGCTAGTTTACTTCCTAGGTTAACCCCCCAAAAAGGGGGTTAATCCAAGTTTACTTCTCAACTTTACCCCCATTTGCAAAACCCAAGTTTGGTGTGAAAACCCATGTTTTGCCAACGCTAGGTTGCACCGATGTTAGGAAAACATAAGTTAACACCATCTCCCATCCCCACATCTCTGACATCTGACATGCCCCCTCGCAATTGCCCCTCCCAGCCCCTAACCCCAAATCAACCTTCACCCTTGCCTAAATCGCCCTTGCCATGGATGGAAGCAAGCTTGATGCTTCACCTTGGCATGAATACTATCCATCTTGGCACCCTTTTCCTCCATCCCTACGTCTAATCCCTCAATCGTTGGTGGTGGACTACCTAATGGGGTCCCGACAAGTCCTGGATTTGTAGAGGAAGGGCCCACTGCTTAGAGGTAGTGGCTGTCCTTGCTCCCTTTATTAAACTTTTGATGCTCCAAAGGTTTGTTCTCCTTCGCAAAGGTGCTCCGTATCTTCTCTATTACTCCTCTATGAAGGTGGTCTGTATCCCTTGTTTGATGTGCCAATGCATACTTGCTGTTGAGCGAGAATCTACGCTAACGTGTTTGGTTTTTGGAAAAACCCGTCGTTGTAGTTCGAAAGCGAAGGATTCGTGTTCAACAAATAAAATTTATACCGAAATAAGAATTCCGGGTCGAACACAGGGAGGCGAACGTTTGATTTAAAAACTCTGCGTTTCTTTTTATTTTGTCACAAAGAAATTCAATTTAAACTATCTAAGTATCTACAACAAATAAAAGAGAGAGAGGGAGTAAGAGAGAGCGAAGGAATACTATACATGGAAATCAAAATGAGATGTAGAATAGACAAGGAATTTATCATAAAAGAGTTCTTTCATTACAACTAGAAAACATAAAACAATTACTCTAGAAAGCATTAAAAGAATGGAGGGAGAAATGTCCTCCTCGACGATCGCTCGGAGGACGAATAGACTACTCTAGAAAGCAGTAAATCTATACTAGAAAGCAGTAAAAAGAATAGGGAGAGAGAAATCCTCCTCGACGGTCGCTTGGAGGACGAGCCGGACGGGACGACGCCTGGACGAAGGAGAACGAAGCGGGACGAAGGAGGACGAAGCAGAAGAACGGGAACGAAGCAGCACGCCGTCGTCGTCGCGGGATCCACTTCCGAAGGGGGACAAAAATTTGGACTTTATCTCGCGAGAAGCATCCCGGGTGTGGGACAAGCTTCTCTTGAGCTTTGGAGAGGTAGAGAGGAGAAGGAAGGGATGAAAATTTCGTATGGAGGGGGTCTCCTTTTATAGTTGCAAGGAGTGGGGGCAAAATGGACATTACATCTTCAAAATAATAAATAAGGGGTCTTTAGTGACGGATAAAACCGTCGCTAAAGCCCCGCCGTCGCCGTCGCCGCCGCACCCACGCGCGCCCGCTCGGCTGGCCTGCGCGCGTAACGCAGACGCACGTCCGCGTCGTCTCAGCCGTCCGATCGCGAGATCGGACTGCTTAGATCGCGTCCGCGCCCGCTGCGTAGCGCGCCGCCCGCGTGCGATCGCGCGCCCACCAGAGCGTCCAATTGCGCGTCGGCGCTATCGGGCGCGTGCGGCCGTTGGATCTTCATCCGACGCTCGTGCGCGCCCGCTCGCCCGCGCCTTCGACCCCCTCTCCGCGGCTCGAACCCGCGACCTCCGCTTCGCCCGCAGCTGCGTCGCCGCTGCGCTACGCGGGCGAAATGGTCGCGCGGACGTTTTTAAACGCGCGCGACTGCAGCCGTTGGATCGAGATCCAACGGCGGAGAGGAGACGGTGCGCAGTCTTCACCGGACCCCTGCGGCCGATTGGGCGGCTGGGATGGCGCCACGTGGCGCCATCTTGGCCGTCCATCTTCTGGAAGTTGTAGATGGTGCCACGGATGTCGGATTGACTCGATTTTTGTGTCGTTCGGCTGCGATCGTCGATCCGAATTCATCCGTGTGGTAGGATTTTCCATCTGAAGTGCGGATTTACACCATCCTGGCCCTTGATCTTCTAGGGTTCCCCGGTCTCTATCTGATGCTACGGATGCCTGATTAGGGCGATCTTGGAGTCGTTGAACTCCAATCGTCGCCCTGATCATATCCATACGGTTGGATCTTTGATCCGAGGCCCCGATAAAATATTTGCCCTGTCCAAGCACATAAAAGGAGACAATTAACCTCCATTTTATTCAAACTACTCTAAATGCAAGATGATGCATGTAATGCAATATTTATATCATGAAATGCAATCCTATGCTTAAGAACATGCATAAATAGACATTTTAAGTAGTGTAAATGTGTTTACATCATACCCCCATGCCTATCTTTTGCTAGTCCCTAGCAAAAACTATATGCTATTTATAAAAGAATTAGGTTAGATTATTTGGACTTGAGTTATTTTCAATCATTAAGAAATTGTCTACTTAAGAACTGAACTTTCAAAGACACAACAGTGCCCGGGTATCAGCCAAAATGCAGACCGCCTCAAGCCTCGCCTTATTCAAAGAAAAATTTCTTTTTCTGTTTTTACTCTCTTTTTTTAGATTTTCAAATTTTAGGGTTTAAGAGTGGCTTTCTACGGCCATTCAACTCACCCAAGATTTGATGAGAACCCTAAGTTTTAAGCATCTTATTGTGATTGTGATAGACTCGTTGACCGGCAATTAAAACGGACTTCGGATTTCTACGCCTCTAGGTGACCTCAAAAAGAATTCTGCCTAAAGGTGTATCTTTACAACCGGTAGCTTTCTCCCTACTTTTATTTTTTAACGGGGTCAACACAAGGGTGAATCCAGTGTATATCTCCCCGGTTTATTCTACTTCTCCGCTTCTTCCTAAGTGTTTTGGGAATTTTTAGTGCATTTTCTGAGCTGGGTTCTGGACAACCGGTCGATGAGCTGTTACCACCGACAACTTGCCAGCCATACTCGTGCGGCGAAGTGTGGCTTATTTCTTTTTGTTCTTTTCTCCTTTTTGATTTTTTTTTTTTTTTTAAGTAGGTGGCTTCCCTGGTCTAAGATTTACCTAAAGGCAGCAAAAAGAGAAAGGTCCAGTGACTGGGCTCTGGACAACCTACCTATGGGCTGTTACCCACGATAACTTGCCAGCCATATCACCCTAGAAGGTTCATTAGCTACCCAATTTCCGTTAAAATCGCCAAACAACGAGTCAGTGCAAAGAAAGTGTGTAGATGCTTAAGACTCAAAATTCCCTCACATCAGAGGGCGGGTTGATAAGTCGTGTACTTATCACCCAAACTTATTTACTCCAATTAAAATAAAATTCAAGTTGGCGAGAACTCGAAAAACAAATCCACATTTTAGTGGATACATAGGCTGATTAAGTCCAAAGACCTGAAGGGTCTTTGTGTTCAGAACATAATATAGTATTTCTTAAGATCGAAAATTTTCTTAAACCCAAATTCTCTTTCCTAATTTTGATTTTTTTTTTTTTTTTAAATAAAACAAATCTACGGAGCTGACAAATGAATTCAAAGATAAATATCCATCCCCCCATGCCTATCTAATGCAATGTCCTCATTGTATTAAAAAGACATAAAACAGAGTGGAAAAGCGTAGAAAGCACCTGAATTGCGTGGATATCGGGTCCGCTCCGAGATGAAAATGAAAAAGAACTGTATATGTGCTGAGTTTAGTGCCTTCAGCTAGGCACACTATACAAAGAAAAGAAATGAAGAATTCACATGTGCAGGTCAGAATTAAAATGAACAGAAGAATCCTCTGACCTGTCAGCAGAGGTCCACAGATGTGGACCAGATTGTGGTGTAGACCCACACCCCATAATCGAGAATATCTTAGGTTCTGGATAAAAATTACCCAAAACCTAAAATCAGAATGCAAGCGGGGTCGGGCCTGCGATTTGTGAGGATGCAACCCAAGGCCAAAATGTCGGGTTACAGAGAATTGAAGCTCAAAAGGATAATCGTTAAATGTGTGCTTGAGTTTGACATCCTCGAAACAAATGTCGTAAGGGTTCTGATTTGATGGTTTCAGTTTAAAAGGAACCCTTCGACTCAATCTTCCATTTCCTCCAAAATTGACTTCCCAAATCAGAATTTCCCAGCTCCTATCCTCCTCATTCGGCATATCAAATTCCATGACCTCTTGTATATTCATCACCCCGTCTGAAATCTCCAAGTCTAGATGATGTGGCAAAATCAAAATTGACTTGGGTCTAATTATCTCAGAATTAGAATCATCAATAAGCTCAACAAGGTGTAACTGATAATCAGGGCATTGAATTAATTCCTCCAGAAAATGCGATTCTGGATCTGTATCGTGTGCCCTAATAAGATCAGTTTCCTCAGTTATTGGGCTATCAAATGATCTATCAGATTCCTCAGGCCCAATCGTCTCACAAAAATCGTGATCTGAAAACTCGTGTGAGACTTCGCAACTTGAATCTTCACCATCAGGATCCGTATCAATGTATGTCCCAAAATCATTTGTCACTTTGCGTTCCAAGGAGACATACGTTTCCTCGTAACCCGGCTCAGGGATTTCAGGTGAAGAAATCAAATCATCCTTAATTGGTTGTTTTAATTCAATCTGGTCAGCTTCATAACACGTGTCCCCCCCAACAGGTGCCTGAGCGGGTTCTGTCATTGGCTTTCCTGAAGAGAGTTCATCCTGGGAATTATTCCAAGATTGAATCAAAGCAACCACGAATCTCATCCTCAATTTCGCTAATTTCCCAAGTAGAAACTCACCCGGGTTCTTATCCTTAACATCCTGGAGCCAATCCAACAAAGACTTGTTTAAATCATCAATCATTTCAATCAGGGGCTCCAATCTCTCAATGCAAGGTATTGGCTGAACTTCTAAAGATTGAATGATATTCCTCAAGTTAGCCAGAACCTTATCTTGAACCTGATTAACCTGAACCAAATGAGTTGGTTCAGGGTTGGGCGGGTTTGACATCAATGTAGAGGAATTAACGAATTGAGATTCGTTATACCCATCCTGATAATAGGTCATTTCAGATTGTTCAAAAGATGGAGATGACCTAAAGGCAGTGAAATCAGAGGATGGGTAAGGATCAGTGTATCCTTCTTGATTGTAGATCGCATTAGGTTGTTCATGAAAGGAGGACGATCTATAATCGATGCAACTCTGAGAAGGATAGAATTGAGAATCAAAGTGTTCAGGGTTAGACCCTAAACACGGGGGTCCGGAATTGTATCCCCAATCCGAATTATCCCAACTAACTGATGGTCGATTACAATACGAGTTGGGATAATCGTCATGTTGAGGATAATTTACAACAGGAGGGAAAGAGCGGGAATGCGTGAAATATGTGGAAGGATTCATGAGACACTGGAGGAAGAAAGGTGCCCTGCAATACAAACAATCAAACCTGTCCTTAAATGGGTTAGCCTACAGACCTACAGACTCCCAAAACCCGTCTTGAGATAAAGGAACGATTTGATCTACTTCTGTCTGTTCAATCCAACCAGTTAGAAGGAGGGACTGGGGAGAAGGTTCTTCCTTCGGCTTGCGCCTCCGGTTCCTAGTGTACCCCCCAGCCGCGATTGTTTGACTCTGCTCCCCTAGCTAGACATCAGATTGAATAGTAGAAACAGACTAATCGAAAATAATCTCGTTCTGAGTTCTGAAGAGCGAGTCCAATCCTTAAGGCCAACGTCTACTCTGTTTTATTTAGGGCTAGGTTTGAATGTGCTTTGGAATGTGATGGGCCCTTTAAATGGGTTGTGCCCTTAATGATTGATTGCTTTGTGTGTGCGTGCACAACCAGTGGTTTTCAAGCAAGATTATTTTTGATGTGATGAATTTTAAGGTTCAAATCTTGTTTAGTAGCTTTTAGGATTCAACTTTAGGTGTTTTCAATCAAGTTTCATTGGCACACCAGGTTTTGCAAGCACAGGTGAAGATATTTTCCTTTAAAGTTTAAAAAGAATGTGGAGTGCCTGGTAGATCCCTAAGAGTTGAACCTAATTGGCAGCTACTTGATGAGTTGATTTTATTTGAAGTGGTGCGGCCCAAACAACTCAAACAACTGGCCTGATGCACCACCTAATTAGGCACACAAATGATTACCCAATCTGATTTCTACTCGATTATGTGTTTGGATGTGTGTACCGGCTCCTAAGATTGGTTTACCGGTTGAGTTAGAAAATCAGATGAGGTTGTGTACCTCTGTGAGATTTTTTTTTATTTTTTTCTTTTTTTTAATGTGGGGGTTAGAGTGAGTATGGATGTCAAACAACAAACAATCTAACCTTAGAGTTTATAAGAACACCTAGGTTGATTGATGTTTGAATTATTATGTGATGAAATGAAATCTAATGGGTGGGAGGTGGGGGGTAACTTACAAAACCTTCCACAGCACTTTACTCCGATCTACCGCTTTTGCCTGTCTCAAAAGAGTACCTGCAATTACAATAAGAAAGGAGAAAAGTGAAGTAAATGATTTGTAAGTTACAAAACGTGAAGAGAAATCAAAGATCGTTGCCTCCCCGGCAGCGGCGCCAAAATGTTGAGCGAGAATCTACGCTAACGTGTTTGGTTTTTGGAAAAACCCGTCGTTGTAGTTCGAAAGCGAAGGATTCGTGTTCAACAAATAAAATTTATACCGAAATAAGAATTCCGGGTCGAACACAGGGAGGCGAACGTTTGATTTAAAAACTCTGCGTTTCTTTTTATTTTGTCACAAAGAAATTCAATTTAAACTATCTAAGTATCTACAACAAATAAAAGAGAGAGAGTGAGTAAGAGAGAGCGAAGGAATACTATACATGGAAATCAAAATGAGATGTAGAATAGACAAGGAATTTATCATAAAAGAGTTCTTTCATTACAACTAGAAAACATAAAACAATTACTCTAGAAAGCATTAAAAGAATGGAGGGAGAAATGTCCTCCTCGACGATCGCTCGGAGGACGAATAGACTACTCTAGAAAGCAGTAAATCTATACTAGAAAGCAGTAAAAAGAATAGGGAGAGAAAAATCCTCCTCGACGGTCGCTTGGAGGACGAGCCGGACGGGACGACGCCTGGACGAAGGAGAACGAAGCGGGACGAAGGAGGACGAAGCAGAAGAACGGGAACGAAGCAGCACGCCGTCGTCGTCGCGGGATCCACTTCCGAAGGGGGACAAAAATTTGGACTTTATCTCGCGAGAAGCATCCCGGGTGTGGGACAAGCTTCTCTTGAGCTTTGGAGAGGTAGAGAGGAGAAGGAAGGGATGAAAATTTCGTATGGAGGGGGTCTCCTTTTATAGTTGCAAGGAGTGGGGGCAAAATGGACATTACATCTTCAAAATAATAAATAAGGGGTCTTTAGTGACGGATAAAACCGTCGCTAAAGCCCCGCCGTCGCCGTCGCCGCCGCACCCACGCGCGCCCGCTCGGCTGGCCTGCGCGCGTAACGCAGACGCACGTCCGCGTCGTCTCAGCCGTCCGATCGCGAGATCGGACGGCTTAGATCGCGTCCGCGCCCGCTGCGTAGCGCGCCGCCCGCGTGCGATCGCGCGCCCACCAGAGCGTCCAATTGCGCGTCGGCGCTATCGGGCGCGCGCGGCCGTTGGATCTTCATCCGACGCTCGTGCGCGCCCGCTCGCCCGCGCCTTCGACCCCCTCTCCGCGGCTCGAACCCGCGACCTCCGCTTCGCCCGCAGCTGCGTCGCCGCTGCGCTACGCGGGCGAAATGGTCGCGCAGACGTTTTTAAACGCGCGCGACCGCAGCCGTTGGATCGAGATCCAACGGCGGAGAGGAGACGGTGCGCAGTCTTCACCGGACCCCTGCGGCCGATTGGGCGGCTGGGATGGCGCCACGTGGCGCCATCTTGGCCGTCCATCTTCTGGAAGTTGTAGATGGTGCCACGGATGTCGGATTGACTCGATTTTTGTGTCATTCGGCTGCGATCGTCGATCCGAATTCATCCATGTGGTCGGATTTTCCATCTGAAGTGCGGATTTACACCATCCTGGCCCTTGATCTTCTAGGGTTCCCCGGTCTCTATCTGATGCTACGGATGCCTGATTAGGGCGATCTTGGAGTCGTTGAACTCCAATCGTCGCCCTGATCATATCCATACGGTTGGATCTTTGATCCGAGGCTCCGATAAAATATTTGCCCTGTCCAAGCACATAAAAGGAGACAATTAACCTCCATTTTATTCAAACTACTCTAAATGCAAGATGATGCATGTGATGCAATATTTATATCATGAAATGCAATCCTATGCTTAAGAACATGCATAAATAGACATTTTAAGTAGTGTAAATGTGTTTACATCACTTGCTAAATTTTCTTTTGGAATGATGAACTTTAGTAAGAATAGCTCAATCATCCCTTGCTATGGATCAACCATCATTTGGGTGAGTTGCATTGTTCTCCCTATAATTACCCAACTGTTCGTGGGTTTGGGGTAGTGCAGGTGCACTTCTTGTTAGGGTTTATGAGCTTCTTGACCTACATTTCTTCCCACTCTTCTTCCTGTTCTTTTAGCAAAATGTTTTGCAGTTAACACTTGGAATCATGTATTCCACCTGAGAAGGTATGTGACTTCAATTACCCTAGTTTGTTGTGTCTAATTACTTTGGTCGTTCTTCACTTCATTATTGCTTGTTATGATATGGAATTAATCTGGTCATATGTGCTTGATCACTGGTTGATGTGATATATTCTTGCTTTGATATTTGCTTACTATGATATGATAATGGTAGCTCCACCATGGTCCCCTTGAGCAATATGAACCTTCCATCAATCAATCCAATTAGTTGAAATGGAAAACTAAAACATCTTGATCCTATTGGGAACATGGATAGCGATTTAGAAACACAATATTACACGCAAAAGTTCACCACCCTTTAAAAAGAAAATATCATCGGTGATATTTAGTTCAGAACTGAAACATTCAATTATCACTGGTGATATTTGGTTCAGAACTAAATATCATGGGTGATATTTGGTTTAAAATTGAAACATCACATGTTCAAGCCTCACTATCACAAGTGAAAAACATTTAAGAAAGCTTTACATGTTACTAACTAATCAAGGGTTTGACCTTTCACTGAGTCTAGGTCACTTGTCTTCGACCTTTGTTCTCCCTCTACTTTTAAGTCACTTGTCTTTGACTACAAATTTTGTAGCGGCAACAACTGTTCCATCAAAATTGCTGACGACTTTTTTATTGTTAAGAATCGCCACACGAGTTGCCCTCTTCTATAGGAAATTCCTAAAAATGGTTTCTACCGTCCACCGCCTCGGCCTTCTATCATCGCCCTTACTTCCTTTAGTCCATCCTCTGACATCTAGCATTAACAATTAGGGCATCCTCAAATGTCGACGGTCTAGAGAATCCTTCGTCACCTTGGCTTCCAGTTTAGTTTAAATTCCTCAAATAAATGTCCCGCTTGTCTATTGGGTAAAAGTACTCATATAACTTTACCTGAAACTAGAACAAGAAATAGTGAGTTTTTGGATCTTATTTTCAATGATGTTTAGGGACCTACTCCAATTCCCTCTATCTATGGTTATCGTTATTTCTTATTATTCATGCATGATTATTCAAAATATGTCTGGTTTTATCCATTAAAAAAGAAATTTGTTGTTTTCAGTACCTTTATTACATTCTAAAAAATGGTAGAATGACAATTCTCTCGCAAAATAAAATCATTTCAATCTGACGATGGTGGAGAATTTACAGCTCTCAAATCCCATTTTCTTCATACCCATGAACAAAATGGAGTTGCTGAAAGAAAAATTAGACATGTTGTTGATACAGCTCTTACTCTACTTGCTTACTTCAATACCCTTAAGTATTTCTAGGAATTTGCTATGGAAACTGTTGTTTATCTCATTAATTATCTACCAACACCCCTTTTATCCCACAGATCCCTTTATGAAGTACTACATGACAACCCTCTTACATACCAGTTTCTAAGAGTCTTTGGTTGTGTAGCATATTCTTTGCTTCGCCTAGATAATTCATACAAATTCTCTTTTTGATCCACCAAAAGTATTTTCTTAGGCTATGCTTCCAACTGTAATTCTTTATGGAGGGGGTGAGATTTGCGCAATAAAAATAAGATGCAGAAATATAAAACAATTGCACAAAAATGCAATTTCACAAGCACATATGGGTTTTTAGGTGGAAACCCAAACCCAGGTAAAAACCACCACCTAAACCTCTTGGTTTAGGATTTCCCGATCGACCTAATCGATCAAATCCACTAACTGAACTACTTAAATGAGCACAGTTCAACCTCTTACAACCACACTACTTTATACCCGTGGATAGTTGATGATAACACCATCATTAACCATAACTAGCTTTAATTAGTCAGACCAACATAATCACCTGAAGACCATAATTCCATACAAATCCATTTTGAGAAGAAAACATTAAATTAGGATTAATTCTATAGTTTTAACATCACATCATAAATGCAGAGTAATCACAGGATTTTCCAAGGGTTAATTGAAGGTCAAATGAGCTTTAAAGTCCAATGAGTGGATTCACACAAACAAAAACGGGGTTTCACGCATTTCAAGAACTGAATCAGAATATAAAACCTTAATTTTAGACCCGCTTGAATTGAATAGGTTTTGGTTAGGATAAAATTCATCTAAACTTTCTAAAATTTATAGAAAAATATCCTGAGAGGTTTGATATCCTTGGTTTGACCATCTGAATCCATTTTGACCTTGAACAGAATCGCAGACAGGATTTTGCCCTAATTTAGGCTTCTGTGCAAATTTTCCAGTCAAATGTGTTAAAAACTCATATCCAACTTCACCATCATATTTCTTAGGTCCAAATTAGGCTAAGGCCAAAATTTGGGTCCAATTAGAGTTCATCTTGACCTAGTTTGCATTTCAGTCCCCAAAATCTCCACTTCTCTCACTCATACCCTCAGCTTTCGAAATCCCTTGCAATAGGAGCCTAGGTTTCCTATCTTCTTCACAGATTGGTCCCTACTGCCATCAAAGGTCAAACGACCTCAGCACCAAACTTTGACCGAGTTAAAACTCTATCAAATCGCCACCAAATCCCACCTAATTTGGTGGGATTGGTGTTCAGACGAAGAGGATCAATTCCATCAAGATCTTGGACCCTAATTCGTAGAAGGAGATTGAAAGAGTGATTCTCATTTCTGATAAGATTCGTAACATAAAATGTCGCATCGTTATAGTTCGTGTGTGGTAGAAAATCGCTTTTCAAAATATTTATTACTCAAAATCTAACTACGAAAATAGTTAGGTTGTCTCCACAGGGAGGAATTAGCCTATTAAACTAATGAGTGGTGCCTCATTTATTCAGAAATATCAATAGGTGTGCCTATTCATTAATGCAACTCATTTCCCACATAAATGCTCATTCCAAGCAATTGATCAAAAATATAGGTGTTTATATGCAAAATCACCACAAAATAATATTCTATTAAATAGTGATCTTGGTAGTGGTAATCAACATAAATATTAATTTCTAACAAAATATAGCTCGTTCACCATAATTAATATGACATGCTTTATATCATTCATAAGAGACATTCAATTGTAGGTAATTTTGATTAAGTCAGACCAAGCCAATGCAATTCCACCTCAACATATAATTTATTTGATAAATGCAATGTGGCAATGGCATTCACCGTAGATTCTAATTCCCCTCCCACTATAGCAAAATAGGGGAGGAAAGGATTGTCACGTGAAGGAGGTGTTGGGCAGTAATGCGTGTGGTTGGCGTGATGCGTGCAAGAGAGAGAGTCCCAATGGCAGTTGTAGCATGATCCGGGATGGCCGATGGTGGCCGACAGGCGTTGAAGAGGCTGGCGGTAGTGGGATTTGTGGGTCGACGATGGAACCACTGGCTGGGGGTGTGCGACGATGGGGAAGGCACGGCGGAGCGTGGAGACGATGTTGGGGAGGTCAGCATCGAGGATGGTGGCCGAGAAGTACTCCTGTAGGCGGCAGGTGCGATGGGGATGTTGGGTTCTTTAAGGGTGTGAAACAGGGAGGATAAAGAAGGAAAAGAAGATGAAGAAGAGGATGGAGAAGATGGATGGCTAAGGGGGTAGCGGTGATGGGTTGGTGATTGTGGTGGTGGTCGGGTGGTGTTGTTGGGTTATCGTGGGATGAAAGAGCAGGTGGAGGAAGGTGGAGGTAGATGAAGATGGAAGAAGGGACGGACAGTAGGTGGTGGTGGTGGTTTCGAGAGGGTGGTGGTGGGTTGAGGGAAGGACGTTGAGAGGGTGGTGGCGCCTGTGTTGTCACCACTAGCGCGTAGTGCAATGGGGTTGGCGAGGATGAAGCACGCTTCAAGCCACGGTGCACGCTTCTTCCATGGTGGCGGCAAGGGAGATGAAGATCCCCACAAGGGGAAAAGATATCCCCTTGAGGATGGCTAGCTGTCGCTTTTTAAAAGAAACTCCTTTGTTAGTTTTCTTCGGTCATAAGCCTCTCCAACCACTCGGCGAGGATCGCAAGTGGTTGGAATGGCGAGATAAAATCTGGCGATTCTTCATCAAATGTCTGCTCAAAGATCCTGACGTCTTTAAAAGTGTAAACGTCAGTGAGTTCATGATGGCGATTCCCAGATGCCTGACCTTATCTCCAAACATCTTATATACGTAGAATGAATGTTCGATGCTTACACCTAACCTGCATCTAACCATATAGATTATGTTATTATATCATATGTTATTAAATGTAAAATTAATACATAAAATTATATGCAAACTAAGGAGAATTACCATATAACTCCTAATTAATTAACAACTAAGAATAACTAGTTAGAGATTACTTAAGCCAAATAATAAACCACTAAAGTGGACTTATCAGAGATCGTGCAAACGCACGAAATCTATGGGTTTTCTTGATTCCTAAAAGAGTTCAATCAGGGCTCTTTCTACGTTTAGAGCTTGTTTTGAAACTCTATTTAAACCCTAAATTCCTTGCCAATCTTCTTAGCAAGGTTCAAGGCCAAAAACCCTCTTCTTCCCTACCTCCGGCCATCTCCAACCAATGCTCTGGCGGCCCCCTCGCTCTCCTTCGTCCATGCCTCCAACTGTTAAATTGGAGGTGCAGCCTTCTTCCTCACCTTCTTCCGACGGTGGCTGGGCAAAGCCCCGCCACATTCGACCCCTTCTTTGCTATCGCTCCCTTGCCGGAGAGTTCTTCACCCACAGCGCCGGCAAGTCACGCCACCGTGGATTCCTCCCCCATTCTTCCATTAGAGTAGGTTTCTATCCCCCTCTCTTTCCGTAGGTTATGAATTAGCCTTTAGGATCATAATTCAACCACTGTTCATCCATCTCCTCCTCCGTCTTCCCCAACTCCGACCACCCCTCCGGCGTGATCGCCCAACTACCAAACTACCCCACAACACTCCCAAAACCATCACCTCACCTCTACCTTCAAAAGCCCTCACCCAATTTCAACATCCACCCACGCGAACACTCCACAGCATCAATTGAAGCATCCCAAGTGTAGCATCAATCAGGTAGAGGAGTCCAGCAACAGCTCCAATTCAAGCCCAGCTACTCCATAGCATCACACGAGAAGAAGCATGGGATTTAGTCCCACCTCCGTTGCTACCAAACGAATACAGCAGTATAAAAGAGAAAAGTGAACGGGGCTTATCGCTTCTCACACGGAGGGGTGAGGTCCCTCCCTTACTTTCACCTCCAGTGAGCTTGGACCCGGTACCATTCATACCCGATTACCCGAATACGGATTCGCTTATGTGGCCCTTTAAAGGAGGAGAGAGGAGAAATGTGTGAGGGAGGGGGGGGAGGGTTTTGTCTCAGGCTATGTGTTTGAATGTTAAATCGATGTTTTAAAATTGTCGAGTTGTATAGCCAAAATAACACACAAACAAATAAATTTATTACTCAAAAAAGTTCCAAGGTCGAACACAGGGAGCAACATGGAATTCAGTTCTCAAGAATTGCAATTTAAGACAAGAAAGCTATGAAATTATAAATAAAAACTGCTTCAGAATAAAGTAGCACAAGGATCAAGTGTCAGAATGCAAAAATAATGGAGTAAAATGGTGATTTAGATCACCAAATACTCCATACAATGATATCTAATGAACTCAATGTACCAGGATCAAGTGTTAGAATGCAAAAATAATGGAGTAATCAGGTTATCAGACCTAGCGTACCCGGGTCCAGTCTCACCAACAGTGGATGATGAGCGAGGAGTGTGGGTTAGGCAGGTTAACGGGTCAGGCCAGGTCTGCAAGTCGAGGTCACGGACGAGGCATGCGTGGGTGAGAGGGACCTCACCCCGTGTTTGGTGGCAGTAAGCCCTATTGACAAATTCAATTTGTGTATGCTTCACTTCAGTGGCTTCCGATGTGGGATTATCTGCCTCCACTTCGATCGCATATGCAGCTACTGCTTTCTTCACCAAATTCGCGCGTAAGGAGCGGTCAATGTCTCCAATTGACCGTGCTAGTATGTTCCTACGCAAACTCCGCGCTGTCTGGAGTCGAGGACCTGGAGCTGCAGGTCTGGATAGAGCTTCAAGCAAGCTCGAGGCGTGCTGCGTCAATGGCGAAGGGGGCGTGTAACGAACGCACGCCCCAGACGTATTTTAAGACGTCTGGGAGGTGGCCCAGACGTCCGACCAGACGTCTGTGGTCACTTCTAGACGTCTTACCAGACGTATGGGATCGTTTCCAGACGTTTGGAAATTGGTTATTTTCGACACGCGCGGGTCGTCTGCACGCCTGAGCGCGCAGACCGCATATTCGCTCCTGCGGCTGTAGATTCTCGCCGCTGCAGTCTCTCTCTCTCCTCCTCGCGCGGCCTTAAAAGGCCACGCGCTCTCTCCCGTTGCCTCCACCCCTTTCCTCTTCTCCTTCCAGTGCGCGAGAGCGAGCGCGGGGTTGCTGCGGCGGCGACGGCCGCAGTGAGAGCAGATGGGGTGCTGCGTGTGAGAGCGGTGCTCAGCCGTGAGGGCGAGCTCGCCGGGGCTGCCAAGGCCGGCCGGCGGGGAGCGCAGCGGGCGCGGAACGACGCGGGAGGCCTGCTGCGGCTCGAGCAGCAGGCGCACGAGGGGCGACACGGGCGGCATCGCGAGCGGAGGGCGAGTTGCGCCCTGGTTCTGGAAAAATTTCCAGAATCAGACATTTGTGCTGATAGCCAGACGGCGGGGTCGACGTCTGGAAGACTGTCCAGACATCTGAAAGGTGAGTTTTCCGTCTTCTTCTTCCTTCCTGTCGACTGACCGTACTGAGGGAGAGAGATGGGTGTGCGCAGGCTCGGTGATTCGCCATCCAACGCGAATCAGACGTTTGGCTGTAGTACTAGACGGTGAGAGCGACCTCCAGACGTCCGGGGTGACCATCGGACATCTTGGAGCTAGGCCAGACGTCCCTGCAGACTTCTGGACGTCTGGGAAACCACGTTGAACAAGGTAATTCTCTAATCCACTTTTTAAGACGTCTGGAAGAAGTTCCAGACGTCTGATTTTGCACAGTGTCGTCGTTTTCGACCCGTTGAGGGCCCGTTCGGGTTCCGTTTTCCACGTTTCAAGTTGCGTTCTTTCTGGAATTAAATCCTCTACCCATCTACAGTAGCTATACACTGTTTTGAGACACTCCTTGTGTTTGATCCTTGTGATAGGACCTCGCTCCGTTGCAGTCTTGAGGGTCGCGGAGGCACGTGGGATTCCCGATCAAGCCCCCATTACTCCCGTCGTACCTGGTAGAGTGGCTTTAAGTTTAATCTGTTACATTATGAAATCATAAATAGAACCTAGGACATTGCATGAATCCAATGAATGAGAAATAGATTGAATGGTAGATTCCTAGTGATGTAAACACATTTACACTACTTAAAATGTCTATTTATGCATGTTCTTAAGCATAGGATTGCATTTCATGATATAAATATTGCATTACATGCATCATCTTGCATTTAGAGTAGTTTGAATAAAATGGAGGTTAATTGTCTCCTTTTATGTGCTTGGACAGGGCAAATATTTTATCGGGGCCTCGGATCAAAGATCCAACCGTATGGATATGATCAGGGCGACGATTGGAGTTCAACGACTCCAAGATCGCCCTAATCAGGCATCCGTAGCATCAGATAGAGACCGGGGAACCCTAGAAGATCAAGGGCCAGGATGGTGTAAATCCGCACTTCAGATGGCAAATCCGACCACACGGATGAATTCGGATCGACGATCGCAGCCCAACGACACAAAAATCGAGTCAATCCGACATCCGTGGCACCATCTACAACTTCCAGAAGGTGGACGGCCAAGATAGCGCCACGTGGCGCCATCTCAGCCGCCCAAACGGCCGCATACATCTTGTGAAGACCGCGTCTCCGCCGTTGGATCTCGATCCAACGGCTGCGGTCGCTCGCGCTTAAAAGCGTCCGCGCGACCATTTCGTCCGCGTAGCGCAGCGGCGACGCAGCTGCGGGCGAAGCGGAGGTCGCGGGTTCGAGCCGCGGTGAGGGGGTGGAAGGCGCAGGCGAGCGGGCGCGGACGAGCGTCAGATGAAGATCCAACGGCTGCGCGCGCTCAATCAGGACGACGCGCGATTGGACGCCGGGCGTAACGCGCGATCGCACGCGGGCGGGCGCGCTACGCAGCGGGCGCGGACGCGATCTAAGCCTTCCGATCTCGCGATCGGACGGCTGAGACTACGCGGACGTGCGTAGGCGTTACGCGCGCGGGCAGCCGAGCGGGCACCCGTGGGCGCGGCGGCGACGGCGACGTCGGGGCTTTAGCGACGGTTTTATCCGTCACTAAAGACCCCTTATTTATTATTTTGAAGATGTAATGTCCATTTTGCCCCCACTCCTTGCAACTATAAAAGGAGACCCCCTCCATACGAATTTTTCATCCCTTCCTTCTCCTCTCTACCTCTCCAAAGCTCAAGAGAAGCTTGTCCCACACCCGGGATGCTTCTCGCGAGATAAAGTCCAAATTTTCGTCCCCCTTCGGAAGTGGATCCCGTGACGACGACGGTGTGCTGCTCCGTTCCCGTTCTTCTGCTTCGTCCTCCTTCGTCCCGCTTCGTCCTCCTTCATCCAGGCGTCGTCCCGTCCGGCTCGTCCTCCAAGTGACCGTCGAGGAAGATTCTCTCTCCCTATTCTTTTTACTGCTTTCTAGTATAGATTTACTGCTTTCTAGAGTAGTCTATTCGTCCTCCGAGCGATCGTCGAGGAGGACATTTCTCCCTCCATTCTTTTAATGCTTTTTAGAGTAATTGTTTTATATTTTCTAGTTGTAACGAACGAACTCTTTTATGATAAATTCCTTGTCTATTCTACATCTCATTTTGATTTCCATGTGTAGTATTCTTTCTCTCTCTCTTACTCCCTCTCTCTCTTTTATTTGTTGTAGATACTTAGATAGTTTAAATTGAATTTCTTCGTGACAAAATAAAAAGAAACGTGAAGTTTTTAAATCAAACGTTCGCCTCCCTGTGTTCGACCCGGAATTTTAATTTCGGTATAAATTTTATTTGTTGAACTCGAATCCTTCGCTTTCGAACTACAACGACGGATTTTCCAAAACCAAACACGTTAGCGTAGGTTCGTAATAGTTCAACACCTAGGGTGTTGCATGAATCTTAGGGCTGGAAAACTAGATTGTATGATAGATCCTAGGATATGGCATGAATCCTAGGACGGAAAAACTAGTGGAATGTATGAATACTGCAGTTTTGAAAAATGTGGAAAGGAAATAATAGCTGCCTGTGAATTAAATTAACAGCTGCCTGTTATGAATAAATGAACATGATTAAGAATATGGGATGTATGAACGTGAAACTAGAATGGTGAAATTGGAATGTTTTGAGTTAAAGAGCTGGAACCCTACGGGGAATTAGGAGTAGAACTCCTGGAAAGTGAATGGAATAGAATTGGGGAAGTGAGCTGGCCCTTGAGTACGGAATACCAAGGAGAGCGACTGTCCCCCTGTTTAGTACAGAGCGGAGTCAGCCGCTTCAGGGACTCGGGGTTAGGACTGGCCACTCTGTACCGACTTGCTGGCCCTCGTGTACGTAGTACCGAGGAGAGCTACTAGTGTAGGGAGGTACTAGCTACCCCACGGGCCCCGGGGTTCTGCTAGCCTCCCACACCGACTTGTTAGGCCCGCTGGGGCAAACCAGGGTAGTCAGGCGAGGGTGCGCGGACTGTGGAGGGGCAAGGCCCCGGTTTGGTTACTGTGGAGGGGTTGGACCCCTATTACTGAGAGGGCTCTGCCCTGTACTGGTTCCGTGCTGTGCTTTGGGCGCACCCGTTAACGGAAACGACTGATCGCGTGCCAGTACGGGTTAGCTACCTGTGCGTTTATTGCGCGTGCCGTAGTCACCGTTACATCTGTCAGTGACCTTGGGGTGATTGACTGAGGGTAGGATCACCACGGGGGACTCTCCCGGCCAGGAGAACACCACGTGCTACTTCTACTTTTTGGAAAAGACTGCAATCAAGATCGTTCCCACGAGGACTTTCGAGATCAAGTAAAAGATCTGAGGAATAAATGAAATAGTGAGACAATTGAAAGATGTGAATAAAGAAAGTAATTGAACATAACAGCTACTGTACACTCTACTGTTGTCTTTAGTTTAGTTGCCACTCTACTCAGTGTTTTGCTGACGTGTTACACTCGTTACCTTTTTCAGGACCAGGTGTTGAGCAGCCAGGGTCAGCGGCTGCAGAGGACGCTGGGCCGAGTAGGGTCCAGTAGAGTTACCACGGTTTCTTGTACCACTTTTTGTTCCCTATAGTGAGTAGTTCTTGTTTCCGTTGTACTTTTCTTTACCTGCAGTTCATTTTTAGTCATGAATGTTGTTCTACTGTTGTGGTGGTTTATACTATAGTAGTTTCTTTCCTTGCTGCTGTATTTTCTTACTATTAGTTATATTCATGTTGAATGTGGTTTATTTTACTGCTCTTTTGGTTACTTCCTCGTTGGACGACTAGGTCTTGGGATTAGTTGAGTCGGTCCGGTTCTCGTGTCTCGTAGGGGCTCGGGAACCGGGTCGTTACAGGGCGAGTACCTGAAATCAACAATACAGCCTTTCGGCCATGTCAGAAGGTTCAAGAAGGATCGTCAGACCACGGCGAGTGTGACGGTGGTGGTTGTGAGGCGTTACAAGGTTCGTGCACGCGTGGCGGAATCAGACTGTGTGCGTGAGAGTGGGTGTGTTCGGGGGTGAGTTTGGATGAGCGATAGGTGGAATTACGTTAGGGCCTTTATGCGTGGAGTGATGGCGAAGCTTATGAGGGTGGAAGCGGCACGATTCATGCAGTGGCGCGGTGGATAGACGTCACCGGAGCGAAAGGAGGTGATGGTGTTGAGGGCAGATTTGTGGGTATGTGTGTGTTGTGAGACTGGGAAAAGAAAATATAGTGAGAGAGAGAGAGAGAGGGACAGAGGAACTTAGGGATGTGGTAAGGAGACGGAGGGTGCCGATGTTGGTTGACCGGAGCCGGAGGAGGATGGTGCGGTGAGGCGGCGACGTCGACTGAGGGAGAGGCACGACCTCTCGTTGGCAGGAGAGGTTCGCGAAGATGAGGGGAGGAGTGTCGGCCATCCAATTTGATGGTTAGACGACTGGAGGAGGGTGGAGAGGGGTCGTCGGAGCTAATTCTGAAGGTGGCTGGAGATGGAGAAGAAGAGGGTTCCTCAGGCCAAAAACTAGCTGAAAAGCACGGCTGTGCCCTGGGGATCCTTTTATAGGGTTCATGTTGAACTATTAAAACCCGTCGTTGTAGTTCGAAAGCGAAGGATTCGAGTTCAACAAATAAAATTTATACCGAAATAAGAATTCCGGGTCGAACACAGGGAGGCGGACGTTTGATTTAAAAACTTCGCGTTTCGTTTTTATTTTGTCACGAAGAAATTCAATTTAAACTATCTAAGTATCTACAACAAAATAGAAGAGAGAGAGAGAGTAAGAGAGAGAGAGAGAATACTACACATGGAAATCAAAATGAGATGTAGAATAGACAAGGAATTTATCATAAAAGAGATCGTTCGTTACAACTAGAAAGCATAAAGCGATTACTCTAGAAAGCAGTAAATCTATATTAGAAAGCAGTAAAAAGAGTAGGGAGAGAGAATCCTCCTCGACGGTCGCTTGGAGGACGAGCCGGACGGGACGACGCCTGGACGAAGGAGAACGAAGCGGGACGAAGGAGAACGAAGCAGAAGAACGGGAACGAAGCAGCACGCTGTCGTCGTCGCGGGATCCACTTCCGAAGGGGGACGAAAATTTGGACTTTATCTCGCGAGAAGCATCCCGGGTGTGGGACAAGCTTCTCTTGAGCTTTGGAGAGGTAGAGAGGAGAAGGAAGGGATGAAAATTTCGTATGGAGGGGGTCTCCTTTTATAGTTGCAAGGAGTGGGGGCAAAATGGACATTACATCTTCAAAATAATAAATAAGGGGTCTTTAGTGACGGATAAAACCGTCGCTAAAGCCCCGACGTCGCCGTCGCCGCCGCGCCCACGCGCGCCCGCTCGGCTGCCCGCGCGCGTAACGCCTACGCACGTCTGCGTAGTCTCAGCCGTCCGATCGCGAGATCGGACGGCTTAGATCGCGTCCGCGCCCGCTGCGTAGCGCGCCCGCCCCCGTGCGATAGCGCGTTACGCCCGGCGTCCAATCGCGCGTCGTCCTGATTGAGCGCGCGTAGCCGTTGGATCTCCATCTGACGCTCATCCGCGCCCTCTCAATCGCGCCTTCCGCTCCCTCGCCGCGGCTCGAACTCGCGCCCCGCGCTCGCGTAAGCGCGCTCGACCGCTGCGCTGCGAGGCGCGGATTGTCGAGCGCATGTTTTAAGCGCCGGGCGGCCACAGCCGTTGGATCGAGATCCAACGGCGGAGAGGAGACGGTGCGCGGTCTTCACAAGATGCATGCGGCCGATTGGGCGGCTGATATGGCGCCACGTGGCGCCATCTTGGCCGTCCATCTTCTGGAAGTTGTAGATGGTGCCACGGACGTCGGATTGACTCGATTTTTGTGTCGTTGGGCTGCGATCGTCGATCCGAATTCATCCGTGCGGTCGGATTTATCATCTGAAGTGTGGATTTACACCATCCTGGCCCTTGATCTTCTAGGGTTCCCCGGTCTCTATCTGATGCTACGGATGCCTGATTAGGGCGATCTTGGAGTCGTTGAACTCCAATCATCGCCCTGATCACATCCATACGGTTGGATCTTTGATCCGAGGTCCCAATAAAATGTTTGCCCTGTCCAAGCACATAAAAGGAGACAATTAACCTCCATTTTATTCAAACTACTCTAAATGCAAAATGATGCATGTTATGCAATATTTATATCATGAGATGCAATCCTATGCTTAAGAACATGCAAAAATAGACCTTTTAAGTAGTGTAATTGTGTTTACATCATACCCCCATGCCTATCTTTTGCTAATCCCTAGCAAAAACTATATGCTATTTATAAAAGAATTAGGTTGGATTATTTGGACCTGAGTCACTTTCAATCATTAAGAAATTGTCTACTTAGGAACTGAACTTTCAAAGACACAACAGTGCCCGGGTATCAGCCAAAATGCAGACCGCCTCAAGCCCTCGCCTTATTCAAAGAAAAATTTCTTTTTCTCTTTTTACTCTTTTCTAAATTTTTTTTTTTTTTTGGATTTTCAAAATTTAGGGTTGAAGAGTGGCTTTCTACGACCATTCAACTCACCCAAGATTTGATGAGAACCCTAAGTTTTAAGCATCTTATTGTAATTGTGATAGACTCGTTGACCGGTAATTAGAACGGGCTTCGGATTTCTACGCCTCTAGGTGACCTCAAAAAGAATTCTGCCTAAAGGTGTATCTTTACAAGCGGTAGCTTTCTCCCTACTTTTTTTATTTTTTTAACGGGGTCAACACAAGGGTGAATCTAGTGTATATCTCCCCGGTTTATTCTACTTCTCCGCTTCTTCCTGAGTGTTTTGGGAATTTTTAGTGCATTTTCTGAGTTGGGTTCTGGACAACCGGTCGATGAGCTGTTACCACCGACAACTTGCCAGCCATACTCGTGCGGCAAAGTGTGGCTTATTTCTTTTTGTTCTTTTCTCCTGTTCTCAGTTTTTTTTTTTTTTTTTTTTAAGTAGGTGACTTCCCTGGTCTAAGATTTACCTAAAGGCAGCAAAAAGAGAAAAGTCCAGTGACTGGGCTCTAGACAACCTACCTATGGGCTATTACCCCCGATAACTTGCCAGCCATATCACCCTAGAAGGTTCATTAGCTACCCAATTTCCGTTAGAATCGCCAAGCAACGAGTCAGTGCAAAGAAAGTGTGTAGATGCTTAAAACTCAAAATTCCCTTAAATCAGAGGGTGGGTTGACAAGTCGTGTACTTATCACCCAAACTTATTTATTCCAATTATAATAGAATTAAGATGGCGAGGACTCAAAGACAAATCCACATTTTAGTGGATACACAGGCTAATTAAGTCCAAAGACCTGAGGGGTCTTTGTGTTCAGATCCTAATGTAGTATTTCCTAAGATTGAAAATTTTCTTAAACCCAAATTCTCTTTCCTAATTCTGAAATTTTTATTTATTTATTTATATTTTTTTTTATAAAAGAAAATAAACAAATCTACGGAGCTGACGAATGAATTCAGAGATGAATATCCACCCCCCCATACCTATCTAATGCAATGTCCTTATTGTATTAAAAAGACATAAAACAGAATGGAAAAGTGTCGAAAGCACCTGAATTGCGTGAATATCAGGTCCGCTCCAAGATGAAAACAAAAAAGAACTGTATAAGTGCTGAGTTTAGTGCCTTCAGTTAGGCACACTATACAAAGAAAAGAAATGAAGAATTCACATGTGCAGGTCAGAATTAGAATGAACAGAAGAATCCTCCGACCTGTCAGCAGAGGTCCACAGATGTGGACCAGATTGTGGTGCAGACCCACACCCCATAATCGAGAATATCTTAGGTTCTGGATAAAAATTACCCAAAACCTAAAATCAGAATGTAAGCGGGATCGGGCCTGCGATTTCTGAGGATGCAACCCAAGACCAAAAAGTCGGGTTACAGAAAATTGAAGCTCAAAAGGATAATCGTTGAATGTGTGCTTGAGTTGAACATCCTCGAAACAAATGTCGTAAGGGTTCTGATTTGATGGTTTCAGCTTAAAAGGAACCCTTCGACTCAATCTTCCATTTCCTCCAAAATTAACTTCCCAAATTAGAACTTCCCCGCTCCTATCCTCCTCATTAAGTGTATCAAATTCCAAGACCTCTTGTATATTCATCACCCCGTCTGGAATCTCCAAGTCTAAATGATGTGGCAGAATCAAAATTGACTTGGGTCTAATTATCTCAGAATTAGAATCATCAATAAGCTCAACAAGGTGTAACTAATAATCAGGGCATTGAATTAATTCCTCCAGAAAATGCGATTCTGGATCCGTATCGTGTGCCCTAATAAGATCAGTTTCCTCAGTTATTGGGCTATCAAATGATCTATCAGATTCCTCAGGCCCAATCGTCTCACAAAAATCGTGATCTGAAAACTCGTGTGAGACTTCGCAACTTGAATCTTCACCATCAGGATCCGTATCAATGTATGTCCCAAAATCATTTGTCACTTTGCGTTCCAAGGAGACATACGTTTCCTCGTAACCCGGCTTAGGGATTTCAGGTGAAGAAATCAAATCATCCTTAATTGGTTGTTTTAATTCAATCTGGTCAGCTTCGTAACACGTGTCCCCCCCAACAGGTCCCTGAGCGGGTTCTGTCATTGGCTTTCCTGAAGAGAGTTCATCCTGGGAATTATTCCAAGATTGAATCAAAGCAACCACGAATCTCATCCTCAATTTCGCTAATTTCCCAAGTAGAAACTCACCCGGGTTCTTATCCTTAACATCCTGGAGCCAATCCAACAAAGACTTATTTAAATCATCAATCATTTCAATCAGGGGCTCCAATCTCTCAATGCAAGGTATTGGCTGAACTTCTAAAGATTGAATGATATTCCTCAAGTTAGCCAGAACCTTATCTTGAACCTGATTAACCTGAACCAAATGAGTTGGTTCAGGGTTGGGCGGGTTTGACATCAATGTAGAGGAATTAACGAATTGAGATTCGTTATACCCATCCTGATAATAGGTCATTTCAGATTGTTCAAAAGATGGAGATGACCTAAAGGCAGTGAAATCAGAGGATGGGTAAGGATCAGTGTATCCTTCTTGATTGTAGATCCCATTAGGTTGTTCATGAAAGGAGGACGATCTATAATCGATGCAACTCTGAGAAGGATAGAATTGAGAATCAAAGTGTTCAGGGTTAGACCCTAAACACGGGGGTCCGGAATTGTATCCCCAATCCGAATTATCCCAACTAACTGATGGTCGATTACAATACGAGTCGGGATAATCGTCATGTTGCGGATAATTCATGACAGGAGTGAAAGAGCGGGAATGCGTGAAATATGTGAAGGATTCATGAGACACGGGAGGAAGAAAGGTGCCCTGCAATACAAACAATCAAACATGTCCTTAAATGGGTTAGCCTACAGACCTACAGACTCCCAAAACCCGTCTTGAGATAAAGGAACGATTTGATCTACTTCCGTCTGTTCAATCCAACCAGTTAGAAGGAGGGACTGGGGAGAAGGTTCTTCCTTCGGCTTGCGCCTCCGGTTCCTAGTGTACCCCCCAGCCGCGATCGTTTGACTCTGCTCCCCTAGCTAGACATCAGATTGAACAGTAGAAACAGACTAATCGAAAATAATCTCGTTCTGGGTTCTGAAGAGCGAGTCCAATCCTTAAGGCCAACGTCTACTTTGTTTTATTTAGGGCTAGGTTTGAATGTGCTTTGGAATGTGATGGGCCCTTTAAATGGGTTGTGCCCTTAATAATTGATTGATTTGTGTGTGAGTGCACAACCAGTGATTTTCAAGTAAGATTGTTTTTGATGTGGTGAATTTTAAGATTCAAATCTTGCTTAGTAGCTTTTAGGATTCAACTTTAGGTGTTTTCAATCAAGTTTCGTTGGCACACCAAGTTTTACAAGCACAGGTGAAGATGTTTTCCTTTAAAGTTTAAAAAGAATGTGGAGTGCCTGGTAAATCCCTAAGAGTTGAACCTAATTGGCAGCTACTTGATGAGTTGATTTTATTTGAAGTGGTGCGGCCCAATCAACTCAAACAATTGGCCTCAAATGCACCACTAAGTTAGGCACACAAAGATGGTTAACTTAGAATGATTTCTACTCTTTTATGTGTTACTTTATGTGTACTGGTCCCACAGATCAGAACCCAGTTGAGTAGAAACAAATCAATTCGGTTAAGTGCCTTTAAATGTGGGTGTACATTGTGTATTTGTTGAAAATTACCCCACAAAATTATCTTTTTACTTTTTTTTATATAAATGAAGGTGGAATGAATGTGAGTGAGAATCCAAACAACCAAACTATTCCTAGGATTTATGCAAACACCTAGGTTAATTGGAATTTGGATTCAATGTGGCGAATGAAATCTATGGAGGGGGAAAGAATGGGGGATAACTTACAAAACCTTTCACAGCACTTTACTCCAATCTACCGCTTTTGCTTGCCTCAAAAGAGTACCTGCAATTACAATAAGAAAGGAGAAAAGTGAGGTAAATGATTTGTAAGTTACAAAACGTGAAGAGAAATCAAAGATCGTTGCCTCCCCGGCAACGGCGCCAAAATGTTGAACTATTACGAACCTACGCTAACGTGTTCGGTTTTGGAAAACCCGTCGTTGTAGTTCGAAAGCGAAGGATTCGAGTTCAACAAATAAAATTTATACCGAAATAAGAATTCCGGGTCGAACACAGGGAGGCGGACGTTTGATTTAAAAACTTCGCGTTTCGTTTTTATTTTGTCACGAAGAAATTCAATTTAAACTATCTAAGTATCTACAACAAAATAGAAGAGAGAGAGAGTAAGAGAGAGAGAGAGAATACTACACATGGAAATCAAAATGAGATGTAGAATAGACAAGGAATTTATCATAAAAGAGATCGTTCGTTACAACTAGAAAGCATAAAGCGATTACTCTAGAAAGCAGTAAATCTATATTAGAAAGCAGTAAAAAGAGTAGGGAGAGAGAATCCTCCTCGACGGTCGTTTGGAGGACGAGCCGGACGGGACGACGCCTGGACGAAGGAGAACGAAGCGGGACGAAGGAGAACGAAGCAGAAGAACGGGAACGAAGCAGCACGCTGTCGTCGTCGCGGGATCCACTTCCGAAGGGGGACGAAAATTTGGACTTTATCTCGCGAGAAGCACCCTGGGTGTGGGACAAGCTTCTCTTGAGCTTTGGAGAGGTAGAGAGGAGAAGGAAGGGATGAAAATTTCGTATGGAGGGGGTCTCCTTTTATAGTTGCAAGGAGTGGGGGCAAAATGGACATTACATCTTCAAAATAATAAATAAGGGGTCTTTAGTGACGGATAAAACCGTCGCTAAAGCCCCGACGTCGCCGTCGCCGCCGCGCCCACGCGCGCCCGCTCGGCTGCCCGCGCGCGTAACGCCTACGCACGTCTGCGTAGTCTCAGCCGTCCGATCGCGAGATCGGACGGCTTAGATCGCGTCCGCGCCCGCTGCGTAGCGCGCCCGCCCCCGTGCGATAGCGCGTTACGCCCGGCGTCCAATCGCGCGTTGTCCTGATTGAGCGCGCGCAGCCGTTGGATCTCCATCTGACGCTCATCCGCGCCCGCTCAATCGCGCCTTCCGTTCCCTCGCCGCGGCTCGAACTCGCGCCCCACGCTCGCGTAAGCGCGCTCGACCGCTGCGCTGCGGGGCGCGGATTGTCGAGCGCATGTTTTAAGCGCCGGGCGGCCACAGCCGTTGGATCGAGATCCAACGGCGGAGAGGAGACGGTGCGCGGTCTTCACAAGATGCATGCGACCGATTGGGCGGCTGATATGGCGCCACGTGGCGCCATCTTGGCCGTCCATCTTCTGGAAGTTGTAGATGGTGCAACGGATGTCGGATTGACTCGATTTTTGTGTCGATGGGCTGCGATCGTCGATCCGAATTCATCCGTGCGGTCGGATTTATCATCTGAAGTGTGGATTTACACCATCCTGGCCCTTGATCTTCTAGGGTTCCCCGGTCTCTATCTGATGCTACGGATGCCTGATTAGGGCGATCTTGGAGTCGTTGAACTCCAATCATCGCCCTGATCACATCCATACGGTTGGATCTTTGATCCGAGGCCCCAATAAAATGTTTGCCCTGTCCAAGCACATAAAAGGAGACAATTAACCTCCATTTTATTCAAACTACTCTAAATGCAAAATGATGCATGTTATGCAATATTTATATCATGAGATGCAATCCTATGCTTAAGAACATGCAAAAATAGACCTTTTAAGTAGTGTAATTGTGTTTACATCAGTTCATGAGGGGGTTCTGAGCTTGGAAGCTCTAGGAATTGTTGCCAGAGTAGGAAATCCAAATGTTCCATGAGTTCGCATTAGGATTTGGGCGAGAATTGGAGCCCAAGATGCTACTCAAATAGTAGGGAAATCTGTCAAGAATCTCCCTTCCAATTTTGGAAGACTACAATATCTACTTCTAACTAGGCCTGATCTCTCCTTTTCAGTCAACCAAGGTTGCTAATTTATGAGCAATCCTAATACAAATCATTAGAAACATGTCAAAAGGATTCTGCGCTACATCAAGCATACTCCTGCCCAAGGCTTGTTTCTCACTTCCATCTCCTTGCCCACTCTACAAGCATATTCTGATGTTGACCGGGCTGGTTCATTTAATAATAGAAAATCCTCTGCAGGCTATCTTATTTATCATGGGCAAAACGTCATCTCTGGTCAACTAGAAAACAACCAAATATTTCACGCTTGTCGATGAAATTAGAATATAAAGCCTTAGTAGATACAACTGTAAAACTCATCTGACTACAATCATTGCTACAGGAATTGAGATTCCCCCCTTCAACGCCTCAAATTCTTTGGTGTGACAATATTAGAGCCACTTATTTCACTGCTAATCCAGTAGTTCATGCTAAAACAAAATATATTGAGGTTGACCATCACTTTGTTAGAGATCAAGTCGTTAAGGGTCTCCTCTCTATCCGCTTCATCTGTACAAAAGACTAGCTCGCAGATATCATGACCAAACCATTACCTAAGCTACAATTTCTTCACATTCATGGTCGACTCAAGCTCCAATCTACAGTCACGTAGTCCCTGCGATTAAGGGGGGATATCAATGGATACTTCAAGACCCAGTTCAAGAACCGATCTTCACAACTTCCTCCACAATTGTTGATCATCAGGTTCGCTGATCTTGCCAACAACTTCAGATCTCGCGATCATCAACGATCTCCAGAACCTTCCGCGATATTTTGAATACCATCGAACAACATCTATATATACATGTACTTTGTACCCAAGAAAATTATGGAAAGAAAACTTTTTTCATCTACCTTTCATCTTCGTTGATATAGTCAAGCCAGCCAATGTATCTATTTTGAAATGAGGAGGTTAATCGATAATAAACTTTGGAGCCATTTCCATTTGTTAATAAGTTTCTAGCAAATAATTGTCACAGTAAGAATGCAAGAAATAGATCCTCAATTACATGGGAATCATGAATGCTAAATAAATCAACATTACAATAAGCGCCACCTTAGGTAGGTTACATTCTTGGGTTTGAATGCCTTTGATTAATTGTAGCAAATGTTCTTAAACAATTTCTAATGTGTTAGAATCCATTCCTTGTATAATCTCGACGCTTACTCAAAATTGTGGAAAGATTGGGGTCCCTCGTTTAGGGAATTGCGCATAAGACTATACCATTATCCTCATCCAGATGCTTCAGGAATGTTATGATAGTGGCGAATATGTAAATGGGTCTTTCTTCAAGATTTCCTGGAAGGAGATAGTGGCAAACTTCAATGAAACTTGCAATGCCTCCTTTAAAAAGGAACAATTGTAGAACAGACAAAAAAATATGAACAAAATCTTCCAGGTGTACACAACCTTGATGAATAAGAGAGGCTAGGGTTGAGATGATGCAAACAATTGCCCTGTGTCATAGGAGGAGAGTGCATGGGATGAGGTTAGTAAATATGCAAATGATGTCTGATTTAGTTTTCCATCGTATAGAAATGGTGACATGTATTCCTTAATGCAACTTCCTGCACACTTTTTAAACCTTATAGGAGAAGAAATTTCCATATTACAAGCTTATGGGGTCAATAGTTGATAGAGACAGCTAGGGGTCGTATCACTTCGGCATGTTAGAGCTATTCAATGATCATTTAACATTATAATATGATCTTTGATTTTCTATAGTCTAATTTTAAGTCCCTTCTCGAGTTGAAAGAGAATCTTGCATTTGTTGTCCTCACTTGTTGCCACCTATCATAAAGAGTCAATGGCCTTATCCTGTTAATCTACCAATTGATTGCGTAGCAATCTAGAACTTAGCATAAGTTAGGGAAATTCATGCATGCATAAGCATTATCTGCATCTTTACTGCTTTACTTTAGCTATGCATAAAATGATGTTATAATGTGCTAATTAAGTACATCATGTCGATTGCAGGCAATAAGTAGATCTGGAGCTGGATCTGAAGCAGGATCTGAAGTTGGATTTGGAATAACGGGAGTTGTAGCAGAGCTGGAGTAGAAGGCTTAGTTTAGATATAGGAACAATAATGTAAGGGGGTTAAAGGTTTTCCATTCTATTAAGTAGAAATAAAGTAGTAAAATGTGAAGAGCTTAGTTCCATCCTAGCCCTAGGATAGCCTAGTGACTTCCCTAAGCCTTAGCCACCCTTAGATTAGGTCACAACACCCTAGGAAGCCCTAAAATCCTAGTTCCAACCCTTATCTGGATGTCCATATAAGTTATAGGACATCCATGACCCTTAGCCATCTCCCGCACACCTCAAACACACTTCTGCAGTGTTATTGGACGTCCAGACATTTTGTCAGACGTCCAATTTCTGCAGAATACCCAAAACAGAGCCCAAAATCCCTCCTGATTCTGATTGGACGTCCAGACAACAAGTCTGGACTTCTGATTTTTGAGTATAAGACGTCTGACACTATTATTAGACGTTCGATACTGCTCTCCAATTCCTGTTTTGAGATTTAAGCCTTGATCTTGGATCTCTAGGTCCCTAAATCCAATTCCAACCCCATAGGAACCTAAATTAAGGTGCCCTAACCCTAGTACATCACCTCTAGACCTCCCTAAGGATCAAATTAGGTCCTCACTAAACCTAATTGACTTAGATCTTAGTCAATTCCATCAGCCTATTCAATTGTACTCATTGAGTCCAATTGAGCCCTGATCTCAGCACGCACTATCCAATTGGACTCAGTGAGAGTCCAATTATCCTAGACCTAAATTAATTGAGTTGTTTTACTCTCAATTAAGTTTCCACACACCCAATTAAACTTGTATCAAGTTTAATTGCACTTTACCTTAGTAAATTAGGGTTTACAACCCTAATTTGAGACCTACCTTGACCTAAACCCACTTAAACCCAACCTAATCAACCTAGCCACCTAGGTTTCGACCCACACACACCCACACACACCATCCACACGAAAATATCTAGCCTAGAGTTCTCTAGAACTCTCTACCATGTGTTGTTGCCTTGGTTGCGAAAATTAGCAACCAATAGCCATGCAATTTTTAGATCCACATTTGGTGGATCTAAAAACCACCATCCACCCTCTCTCTCTCACTCTCCCACGAGCTCCCACCATAGGCCTCTCTAGAGAATTCCATAACTCTCTAGAGAGCTTCCCTTAGATCTATAAAAAGACCTAAGGGGTGGCCATTTGCACCCATTCACTTCCTTGGCATTCATTCCACTTAGGCTAGCCACTTCCATCTCCACTCCACCTCCACGAGTTGAGCACCACCATGGAGGCCACCATCTCCACGCTAGGAAGCTATATCAGCTCCCCAACCTCTCTCCAAGGGCTGGCCTAAGCTCCATTGGCTGCCCCTCCTTCTTCTCTCAGCCACTCAAAGACCATCAGAGACCACCTCCGAATGCCCTTCCTTCTGCAAGATTAGTAACTTAGCTCTTCGTATATTTACTGCTTTTATTTACTGCTTAGTAGTGTAGTCTTACTTCTCCCACAATGATGCCTGCGAAATTCCCCCATCGATTCTTGTATGCGATCATTTTCTAGTAGCTAGGTTTAATTTTCAAGCATTTATGTATAAGCTTTCCTCTAGATTTCCTTGTGCAACAACTCTCCAATGAATGAATGAAATTGCATTTATATATATATGTCTCTCTATGTGTTTGAAATCACCGCGAGCTTAATAAGTATCGTATTTGTGTGATTTAAGTGCCTGCTCTTTAACTGTCTATATATTATGCACTAGCATGCCATTTCTTGAGGATATTGAAAATCTGCTAATAGATGCTTTCTCCATAACTAGACACCACCTCACTAGAATCGTACGCACAGAAACTCACACGTTCACTTTCGTGATTTACTTGACGCATGCGCATGTGATCTGAGTTAATAACAGGAGCGGTGAAGTCTTAGTTAGGAGATTAGAAACCGGCATGCGTCTTTAAACGAAGTAGAGTAGTAAAAAAAGATAGATTTCAAAAGCAAAAACGACTCCCAGAGACGAACGACCGGGACTCAAGTCTTGTTATTTTTACAAAACAATATCTTTGTTGAATCGTACTTCGGACTATACTACGACGCATTTCTTTCATATCAAAACATGCATTACGTAAGCCCAACACCAATCCTAACAAACTAATGCATTATTTAATAGTTTTCAGACTAATCAATTGGAGCATTTGGACGGGTTGGCTTGAGCTCGACTCCTAATCTAGCTTGAAAAGCCCCAATCCGATGTGTACCTGAAGCTTTTATGGGTTGGGCCTAGGTCTAGATTTTAAAGCTCATTTAAAGCCTTAATTGGCCTAAAAGCATATATTTATTATATTTATCTTCATATATTTACTTTGCTAAGAATATAAATTAGATCACCATCTATCTCACCATTTATCTTCAATGGTAACCTGGGCCTATATCATGTATGGTATCATTTGGATATTGGGTAGAGTTTACTTTTAGATAAAATTTAAGATGTGACAAGAAAATAGTTGTAGTTTATCCATTTTATATTTAATGTTAAGTTATTTTTATTATGTCGTTGCATAGAGAAATGAGTGAAAATTAAATATAATTAATAAGTTAATATATTATGCGTAAAAATTTAAAATAATATTTTGATATTATTCTTGACATTATTTACTTGTTACTACTCGTCCAAAGATTCCAAACTATTAATCCTATTTCCAACCCAAACTCATGACAGATCATATTTTTATTTCCAAATGTTTTCTGCGGACGTGAAGTAGCGGTCTGCAACCGAAGCCATTCCAAAACTTTTTAATATATATATATATAAATCCTCTCCCTTTCGTTCTTCCGTCTACACCAAACAGCGAGAGAGAGAGAGAGAGAGAGAGAGAGAGAGAGAGAGAGAGATTCTTGAGGTAACGATTGATCGATGGGTGGTGACGTCATGGAGGTGGATCATGATCATGGCATGGAAGATCATCGTAATTGCGAGGAGATCGCGGAGCAGTGGCAACTCTCCAAGGGGATGCTACGATTGGCGGTGCTTCTCCTCATGTTCGGTCCCGAGGAGGAGGACGCCGACGTCACACCCGCCGCCGTCGACATCCTTCTGGAGATGCAACTGCTGTCGGACCCCTACCACGACTACCCCTTGACGTCGAAGCAACGCGACAAGAAGGCGGCAATGGCGATGGTAAGGCAGCGCAGGGCAGGCGACATCTGCCAACAACTTCAATCCATGGTGGATGACTGGAAGATGATGGTCGAGTTGGCATTCATCGAAGACTCCTCGACGACTCCTCCCTCCACCCAAACTGCAGGAGCTAGTGCTGCTTCGATTGCCAGCAATGGTGGCGGAGTCGGTGGTGGTATTAGTGTTGCTGCTGCTGCGAAATCGACGTCGTGTTATTCTTACGAGGCCCGATTGGAGGCGTCCAAGTGGAAGCTTCGCGAGGGGTACGAGAAGGCGGAGGAGACGAAGAAGCAGAGGACGTCGAAGGTGGTCCTCGACGCCAAGGAGCTCCCTCCACCCAAACAGGCATCCTTCTTCTCCAAGAAACCACCCAAGGAGTCCATAAGGTCCGTGCTCCTTAAGCAAAAGAAGAATATGAAGAAGAACAAGAAGACTTGGTGACTACTCTTGTCAGCACGTGGCGTTCCTGTAATGTGATGATACATTGTAGTGAGTTTTTGATCAATGTTGTTCGACGATGATTCTTTGGTCCTGTTCTAATGGTCGTTTCTGTTGAGGAATGTAATGATAAAGTCAGTCCAGTTGAATTTATTTTCATTTCACAGATAATTGATTGAATGAGTTTGGATTATTTTTTTATTTTATTTTGTTGGTTTGTCGTCCATTTTCTTCTTCTGTCTTCGACAGCATGTCACCTCTGTGCAGTGGATGGGGATCGTGAAATTTCATGGGGAACGAGGAGGTCATTTTGGGAAGACTACCACGTCACGAGCAAGGTATAAAAGGCAAGCAAGGCACCCCACACGCACACTTGCAACATACCTCTTCGCTACACCCAAACGCAGGGTGCCGATAGCGCACGAGGCATGCAGCACCGGGAGCACCTGTAGCCAACTCAACACACGGGCGAGGCACCCCCAGCACAGGCTTCTACCATGCAAAGCTCACCCAGGCGCGCGGCACAAAACCACGAAGACACAAGAAGAGGATATTCAAGTACACGCATGAACTTTCCTGCCCATCTATTCAAACAATATGCAGATGTCCATATATGCTGCTGCAGAGCCAAACAATGGCAGGTTTCATGACCATGGAGAGTTTGACGAACCAATATTCTGCAAGTGCAATTACATTGCTAAGCCAACCCTAAACAAAAGAGATGCAACGAATTGGGAGACACATCCTCCGACGAGAATCCATGTCCAGTGCCCGCAAACTAAACGAGTAAGCTCCGCGTCTTCTCTTTTCCGAATACTTTTATGACTTGTAACATTAACATCGTATGGAAACATTGATGGATTCGAAAGGCCGTGACTTGAAAATTTGGATATGGGAGGAGGGTGTCCTCGCTATGGCTCCAATTGCTCACCAACAAGTAAGGGTGAGGGATCTCGTCGACTTATTGGCTAATGAGGTTGACAAGCTTGAGAACGAGAACAGGAAGATTGAGGGTGAAATTTAAGAATTGAATGACACTATTGCCATCAATGAAGCTGCGATTCAGGAACTTATAAGATGACAAATTAAAAGAGATTTCCGATGTAAGATACAGGAGACACTCGACTTCCACTGTGAGCACAGCTTTGGTCTACAATGCTAGATAGAATGGCTTTGATAGAAACTACGTACCTTAACCATTTCTCGACATGCCTATTATAAAAACATTTCTTGATGTTCACGTTTTGCTTACTAACTTCCATGAAGGTTTCTATCTTGTGTCATTGTTCTTAGCGTGAAGCATGGTACCAATATATGCATGTATCATCCTCTACGTGCACTCCCTATTATGTTCGAACAAGAATGAATTATTACCAATAACTCTATGTTCTTAAATAGCTTCCACTTAATAACGTCCGCATATAGAGTTCACATAATATTATAGGGATTTGTTCTCGCTTAGTTGCAAGTACATAGGGTGCACCTCTTTGCCGCACTTTTGATGGCAACCCTTCCCAAGGCACCAATCTTGTCCAATTGGCCCGACTATGTAAGCACATCTTCGCCACAACCTTCCCCTACTCACAGAAGAAGCCTATCTTCGTTAGACACTACCTAAAACAGCATATTTCAACCCCCCCAACTCCATTTCTACTCAGGAGATAGGATCACCTCTGGCCAAGAACCACCACACCAAGGCTATTACCCAACCCACAACAAGCAAAAGATGATCTATCTCCCCCATCGCATGTGCAAGGCTCTTGCGCGAGGTCCTTCCAACTCGATTGAGAAGTGTATAAAGACGGGGTAGTTATAGAAATACCTACAACCGTGGATACATGTAATCGTTTCTTCCATATGCATTCTTCTTCTCAAGAGTTATGAAAGAAGAAATCCCTAAAACAAAATATAGCTTTACATACAAGAGAACTTGATCACTTTTCTATCAAATCAAGTTCCAACCATTACATAGAATTTCATCTTCATTTTGAACTTGTGGTTACTCTTCCTTAAGCTTTTCCCTTTCATCACTACAAAAATGTGCCCTCTCTCATACTGCAAACTTCTTAAGTAATCCATGTCAAAATGCAAAAGGCAACACACATTTGGGCCCAAGTCTAACCTCATGAGGGAAAAAAAGGTCCACGACAATTTTTATCGTATCTTTCTAGGGAAAGACTTGGTATACACGGAAGTGTACATCGGTTTGTACACCCTTACTTTATTAAAGAGGGATGTCATGGGTCATAACACCGTCATGTGATTGGACGATATCATGTGACCTGTGAATGGATGCACAAATCAATGTACACCTATCATTATCCTTTTAGATGAGAACATATAACAAATTAATCAGAGAGCACATACGACAGCCATGTGCCTTAAGATGTCCCACAAAAAAATAACACACTCACATGCATGAGGTATAGCCTCCCCATATTTCTATCGCATAATCCATCTTGTGTTTTCATTTATGAAATTCTTGATTTCTATTGATAACAATCAAAACACTAATACCTCCTCTCACATGGAACTTCGACATGAAAAGTCAAACAATTTTTAGTGGCTATGTTGCACAAACAGCAAATAATTTTCAATCACACACAGTTCGTGAACAATTCATAGTACTTCAATGCCAATGTTCATACATGTTGCTTTTGCCACAGCTACATTTTAAAGAAATTCAAAATTTAAAGTAGGCCTATAGAACTACTTTCAAAGTATAAAATCAAGCAAGCTACATGCACACAAATAATACAATATTAATAATTTCCCTAAAAGCAAAAAGCATGTAAAGCACATGTATAAAACAACCGCGTGCCTTTCATATAGATGGCCCTAAAAAAAATACCAAACTCGCATACAAAGTACCCTCCACATATTTATGTCACGTAGCCCATCTTGTTTCTTCATTTGTGATACAATTGATTTCTGTCTATCACGATCATAATACAAATACTTTCTTCCATGTCCAAACTTTGACATGAAAAGACAAAGAATTTTTAAGTGCACGAGTACGAAAACACACATTGCAACGTATTTTACAAGTCGCTGTCAGAATCAATAGATTGAAAAGTAGAATCAATCGATTGATAATAAAAATCCATCGATTCAAAATTAAACAGATAAAAATACACCGATTGGAAATGATTTTCAATTGGTTGAAAATCAAAATATACTAGTTGAAAATGAAAATACATTTCTATATTTTACCTTTCTATTGGTGTAAGTAGTTTTTCACTAATAGGAAGTGATTTTTCCTCTATTTAAAATAGTTTACAATGATGAAAAAATTAAAATACATCAGTTGAAATCATCATTCTCACTTTATACGTTGCAAAACACATTACAATTAATTTTTCTCAATTTATAAAAATTATGTTTTATAATAATAAATAATAATATATGAAGGCACGCATGAGTGTGGGCCTTGATCGTCACTAGTTTAAATAAAATTCTTATCAGCAACCACCAGCTGATACAATAGACTTATTTTTTTAAAATAAAATCTTACCGATGGTAAAGCAGCATCATCATGTTGATATTGTAGATTTTTTTTTTACTTATAAATCTTACTTTTCCCTCCTCCCCCTCTCTCTCTCACGTTTATTTTTTTACGAGATAGATAAAAGAAGTTTTCTTTTCAAATTATTGTATTTTTCAACGATGTCACGGAGCTATGTAGCTCTTGTTGTTCATTTATGTTTTTTAAAAAAATATTACCGACGGTGACTAACCAGTTGACACGATGAATTAATTTTAAGAATAAAAAAATCTTATTGACAGTGGAGTGGGATGACACTGTAGATTTTTTTTTCTTTAAAATTTTACTCTCCCCACACCCCCACCTCTCTTTTAAGTTTTTTTTCAAGGATAGATAAAAAAGATTATCTTTTCAATTTATTACATTTTTTAATGCGTAATGTATTTTAATTTTTAATCGATGTTCTTGATTTTTCACTAATCGAAAATCAAAATATACCAGTTGAAAATCAAAATACATTAGGTAATATATTTTGCAACGAAATCAAAATATACTTGCTAAAAATCAAAATACATTGAGTAATGTATTTTGAAACGAAACCAAAATATACTGATGTAAAATCAAAATACATCGAGCGATGCATTTTGCAACAAAATCAAAATATACCAGCAGAATATCAAAATATACCAAGTAATACATTTTACAACATACGATGTGTTTTAATTTTCAATCGGTATTTTTTATTTTCCAATTCCTGATCACGGGACACTTCTTTTTCTTTTTTTCTTTTATTTCTTATTGTCTTATCCTCTGAGTTTTGGTTTTCCCCTATTTCAACGGGAAGCAACTTCCCCCTTCTGAGGGCGTTAGGACTTTCTTCCCTCCCTCCTCTACTGTGGGGTGCGTCCTTTGTATCGGGTACTTCCTCTTTTTAATGGAATTTTATGCCTTTCAAAAAAAAAAAGCAATGTAAGAAACTCGGTGTCATATGCCAAGCGAGTGACTCACGGATCACCAAGTAATTCAAACCTGTAAGCATTACTTCAACTTTAAGTTTACATAATATAAACATTTTAGATCTCTGTGACGTACTGTATAAATAGCACACAAATGCCACCATACAATTGATTTTTGTCTATCACAATCATAATACAAATGCTTTCTTCCATGTCCAAACTTTGACATGAAAAGATAGAATTTTTACGAGCACGAGTACGAAAGCACACTTGCAACGTATTTTGAAAGACGTCATAATCTACCGATTGAAAAGCATAATCAATCAATTAAAAATAAAAATCCATCGATTCAAAATCAAGCAGACAAAAATACACTGGTTGAAAATGATTTTCAATCAATTAAAAATCAAAATATACTGGTTGAAAATGAAAATACTCTGATATATTTTACCTTTCTGTTGGTGGTAAATTATTTTTCACCAATAAGAAGTGATTTTTCATCTATGAAAAATAGTTTACATTGAGAACGGGTGAGATATAATTATTTAAATCAGTTAAAAATGATTTCAATAATCCATTATTTAAGAATATATAATCGATTTGTGCTGTATTGCAGTTTGAACCTAAGGGCTGTGATTTCAAGAAGAGTGTTTGGCCTAAGGGATTGCTTGCTACAGGTTTTAGGTTTGATGACAATGTGAGGATGAGAGATATGGTGTACTTATTGGTAAACGAAGTTCAGGAACTCGAGAAGGCAATTGGAAAGATTGCGGATGAACTCCATCACTTAACTGAGGTGGTCTCAATAAAGGAAGCTACAATTGAAGATCTGAAAGACGAGAAAAGAGATTTTCGATGAAAAGTTCAGGATGTAATCAATTTTTACCATGAGAGAAGCTCGAGTCTACGATCATAGATAAGGCCACTTGCTTTACGTCTGATTGTTATTTACGTATGCAATTTATGGTAGCGTAGTTTTTGAAAGTTTGTAATAGTAATGTACGTTGTTGACAAGTGTACTTTTGGTTGAGAAAATGTACATGGACTACGTTGTTTATCGTGAGAATTTGAATACTTATTTAATGATATTTAATATTATGTTCTATTTGAACTGTGTATTTCGTCTGATCTGTTGGATCATCGACTATTGAAGGGGTGCTTGAATTTTTTTTTTTCGCTTTAAGGCGTCAACCGTTGGACCAATGGTCCTTGGAAATTTCCTTCTTTGACAAGACAACGTCGTGCATATCTTATACCTACGTATCTTGGAGAAATCTTTCGCCGACAGCGGAAGGATCCTCCTATCGATTTTGGACTACCTACGATAGTGACGACACCAGGATTTGAGCAGCAATCCTTTAGCAAAGAGAGCAGTGGACGGGAAGCAATCGAGACATAGCACTCTCCTCGAGCACATTCGTCAACCGTTTCCTTGGAAGCTCCTCGAGGTAGACGAAAGATCTTGGCGAAAGGTCTGCCTAGCTTGAGAAAGAGGAGGAAGATGCAGAATCCAAGAGGGGCATATCAAAGAGGAAGCAGGTAAGCGATTCATTCCTTTTCCTACATTTGGCATAACATTTAGGGTACTATTGGTTTTGTACATCTTAGTGTTCTTGCAAGGGTTACATCCCAACTGTTGGTTTTGACAACAAGCACATGTACCATCCGACACAAATGTGAATGGGTCTTGGATGTGTGCCCTTTAGGGGGTCTTCGATTGTGCCTTGGGTCTGGGGTTGGGTTAAGTGTTTGTGTAACATTTACGTCAACAGCCAACTAAAATGCTGAGAGAATGTCGACAAATATATGTTGTATCTTATAAAAATGTGAATGGCATGTAAAGAAGTTCAATTGCTCCTAGTCAAAGAAGCACACCCGGCAGCACATGTGCTTGGGTCGTGGATGTATGCCATTTATTCCTAAAGGGGTGGTGTTCAATTGTGCCTTGGGCTTCAAATATATTGTATAGTATTTCAGTTGTTGAGGAGTTGTGATTATTTTTTTTTATGTCGTCTCCTGATTTGGAGGGGAACATGTTGTAGAGGAGCATTTTGTTAGGTGTTTGTCGATGGGAGGTATTAATGTTGGGATCCAAAAGAAAGAGATCTATGCTTGATTTTTATCTCCAGGGGAGGTCACATGTAACTATTATTTTATGTTTCTAATAGAACATGCTGATGTATGAGAGAAAATGTTTTTCCCTCATTTGCTTGTTGTATTTAGAGAATTTTGATAATTTTGTTTATATGCTTTGTAATTTTTATTTTGTTGCTATTCGTAGAGGATTGTGGTGCTATTCTTCAAGTGAATACTGCTTTGGCAGTTAGTTTAAATGCATTGGGTTTGGGCTTGTTATGACTATGACGTTTTCCCTTATGGAAGATTCATGGATGGAAGTAATGAATGTTGACAGATGTATTCCCTATCTTAAAAACTTGTGAATGCCATGTAAATAAGTTCAATTGGTGGGAATGTACATGGCATCTAATAAACGTGAAAATTATTTTAGTTCGATGCAATACGGTCAGGCCATGTCTTACGACTCACCAACAGACTCACAACTGTAAGTATAGTTGCATTCGTGCACATGTACAACTAGGTATATTGAAGATCTTACGTTACAGTATTCTATACTATTGGCAAGAGAAGAAGAAGAAGGAGACTCATAGCCCCTAAAAATAGGTATGAGGCATATATAATATATTTTCTTCTCTTATATTATATAAGAGATTAGGGAAGAGTTCTTTGAATGTGCTGCTAACTAAATTTCATATCAGTGAGCCTATGCATGTTGATGACTACCAGCGTGAAGAATTCATTCAACCTGTTAGCCCTTAAAGGTTTCTATTCCTATTCCTCTAATGCAATGAGAAATGCAACACATATGTTTTTTCTTTAATGCACAATGAAAATTTTAGAAGTCCCCAATTAAATGCACAGCACATTTCAGGACCATGTAACAATGTTGCACCCCGAGGAACTCCTAGGAAAACAAGCGCACATCAGCAGGGCCCTTTGCACATTAATCAGAATCAGAGGGTTAGCGAACCAGTTGCAAGGTAATCAACAGTCCAGTTACTGTTTTTATTAACGTCTCCATTGTTGAAATGTAAATTTCAAGTTAACAATCATTTTATAATTAAATCAAATACTATAAGGGATCAAGCACCCACATTTGACTGTAGAAGTTCCATAAAGGATTTCCTCGTTGCTTTCCGTGGCTGCTCGGACAAAGTGAAGATAAGATTTAAAGAGACTCCCTTTGGATTTTTCTGTGGGTATGAGTACCCAGTCGAGGACAAGAAGCTTTGTGCAAAACTTCTGACTGCATATGACATTGAGAGTGGGGATTTCTTCATTTCTGGTCAACGTGTGCCCTTCACACCGCAGCATGTGGAAAAAATCACTGGGCTTCCTGTAGATGCCCATGAAATTGATCTGAAGGCTGACAACATGGAGAGACACCCATTTAGGTTGAGGTACCTTCCCCCGTTGTAATCAATCGTGTTTCAAGCAAGAAAGGCTCTTCAAGACCTTCAACGTGATGATGGAGACAACGTTGATGACCAAGTGAAGCTTCTAATTTGTTTACTCAGTGGGAATTTCATACTTGCTCATGGATCACATTCAATATATCCGAAGCTTTTCCACTACATTGATGAAATTGATGCTTTGTATGAGTATGATTGGGCATCGGCAGTCCATCATGTGCTTGCAGACGGACTTGCTCAAATAGCAAACAAGGTCTACTTGTCAAGAGATGGAAGTGGATTGCGTTACCTGAAGGGTTGCACATCATTGCTCAGTGTAAGCAACTTGAACAGTACACAGACTATATTATTCATAAAATTGTACATAAAGTAACGCAAATTAAATGATTTGATAGGTTTGGGCCCTTGAGGAGCTTTTAATTGATCGACTAGCAAACCCAATTGCATACCCAATTGTTGGTGGATGGAATTATGGAAAGCCTGTTTCAAGGGTACTTGAGGATAATGGAGTGGACTTAAATGACCTACCTTCAAGATTCCTATGTAGAAATCATTTAAGATTTACGATTCACAGAGTAGAGGTATGGCTGGTCATCGTGAACAACCTGTAAAGCGAGAGGCAGACTTACGAACACCTGCTCCTCCAAGAACGATTAGAGTGGAGCAATCACACCAACAGTAGAACTCAAAAATTGAAAATGAGCTTGCAAGAATATACGAGCTATACGAGCTCCTGAAGAACAAGGAAAGTGAAAACATTAGGCTGGTTAGAGAAGTTGAGGAATGGAAGCTTAAGGTTGTCACCCTACAGAATTGCTACGAAAACTGTAGGAATGATATTGAGTTCATTGCATCTCAGGTACAAGAGTACTTTAACTTGTACATCGAATTGGGAAGGGTTGGATTTTATTACTAACACACATGTTTATTTGTAATAGGTTCAAGTGAAAGACGGTCGTAGCGAAGGATGGCAACCCAATCACAACCAGAATGTGGTAGAGGACAACAGGAAGGTAAGTTCCAATGTGCTTCTTTTAATTATTTATTTTGGCTTTGTATAAATAAGTATGATGTTTATGCAGGCTGCACATGAGCTTACTCCATCATCTCCTCTCTGGTTCTCTTCGAGAAAGCAATCTACTCCATGTTCAGTACCTCAATCACCTGTAAGAAAGTTACTAAAATAATTAATTTAAGATGAATTTTCAACATGAATGCATTTTTCCCTCACGCTTACTACTATGATTAGTAAATTACTTCCTGTTGTAGCAAATGGAAGAAATACTACTACATAATTTCTATTATTGTTCATTAATATTTAGTACAATTTATTCACTTGTTACTAACAAGCATATCATGGAGAATTTCCTAGCCAATTAGTCCCTCTGGTATGACAAATTCCATAAGAACAACTTCAGCACCTTTAGCGAGGATATCTCAATTGAGGAATCCCTCAGCTGGTTAGGAGATGCAAATACTAAATAGTAGGGGGAACATGAGTGCAAACTCCTCAACAGCTCTTTGGGTAAACTCATCTTAGTACATGAAAAGCGATAAGTTAGAATTTACGAAATCGAATATTAGGGTGAGGAGAAAAGGATTTATAATAATGAAACTGATACGTGGTCTAATATGAATAAACATTAAACTAACGTTATAAATGATATAACAAGAGATTGATCACATAGTTAAGGATAACATTAAACAGTCCACACCACAACATTCTGTATGAAAAGATATAGCACCACTGGAAGGAATGGTATGATTCTTTATCTATAACTATACATACAATATGTTGTAGTACATTCTTTCTTATTTGAACAACTAACAATTACCAATTGTAGCAACTTTCAAACTATAACAACATGGCCAACAATATCTTCAAGAGGGCATTAAAACACCCAAATCACCTGCAAATGACGTGGTAATTTATTGAATTTGTCAAATTTGAATGTTAGCGCCTCGATGACTAACATTACATTGTTTGTCAGCCTTCCTTTGACCTTCTTGGAGAGGAACAAGTTGACCCTCACAACAACTTCAATCTTTCATTGGTTATACATCATTTGCCCTTTCAGATGTGCTTTCTTCTAATTTGTTAAACACTTCATATCTTTATTATTCAGGATGATTGGATGGGAGACAAGAAGCAGTCACCGCAAATGGGCAAAGGGAAGGAAATAGTTAGTCATGACGAACCATCACCTGAGGTATAATTCAACTATGATCCAAACTATAAATTCAAAATAGAAAATCAGTATAATAACTGAGTAAAAATCCTTTTGTTTAATTTAAATGAATCCAGCACATTCTCGAGAAGACGGGACCAAAGCATGTCTTTGGATCAATGGAGAGGGATATCAAGCTTATTCTAAGAACTAGAATGCTTTCTGAGACAATGAAGCTGAGAAAAGGAATTGAAAATGCATCAGAAGCTGAGATTAAGAGTGGTGGTACTGAAAGACTTTGGGAGCTAGTGAAGCATGGGAAATCAAAAGATGATGTGCTCTAGCGGAAGGGAATGATTATAATACATACGGAGGACTTTTGCGAAATCCTCAAGACAAAAGGGTTCACAAGTAGTTTGGTAACTCCCTAACATCCTACAATATATATATTCTTCTCATGGACTAATGTACACCACAACGTATCTAAATGGCATACATTTATTCATGAAGATAATAGATGCACACCTTATTCTGCTCTTAATATAAAGTTTTCGAAACAGGAACCCTTTCAATGCTCACCTTCTGGTCACCTTTCACAAGTAGTTCGATGGCAGCAGCACATAATCTGGAGAGGATTTGGCAGAAGGAAATCATGAAGCATACGTTCAAATTACAGACCTGTGATATTTGTACCTTACCGATGGTTACTAGCAATCATTGGCACGTGCTTATTATAAATTTGGAGGATTCTACAATGGTACACTACAATAGTCTCCAGCATGGATCCACTTCAGCACTTGAGAACGATTTGTAGGCATAATGGTATATAAGCTGTTAGTACGTGTCATTTACTTTCCAATAGAACTAAGGTACTAAGATGTTGAATTTGCAGGCGGGAATGATGCAGCAGCGCATTAGCAGGGTGAGGGGTGAGCCTAATCGTACATGGAGTATTATACATGATAGGACAACACCAGAACAGAAAGCAGGGAGTAACAACTGCGGGCTTCATGTAATGAGGTGGATGGAGTTGCTGATGAATGGAATGGACATAAGGACGAGTAAGGTAGACAACCAAATCCACGCCCTCCCAGCGAATATGTGTTGTGTCTTTTTTGAAGCAAATATGCCCTAGCGAATTCCATATAAGATATTTGTTGTCGCATACATTCAGTTTGCATACAGTGGACTATATATCTATGTATAACCGAAGTAGAACACCTATGGCTGTGTCTATTCTCCATCTTGAATAGTTTTGGTGGTATATCCATCAGTGTGTATTTGTTACATTTTGTGCTATGTTTCTGTGGTACACGATCGATATACAATCTTCTTAAATTCATCTCGTATGCTTGGGTCGAAGATCGGACGACTGAGATTGATCCTACGCACGACGGAGGAAGTGGGGTGGTGGGCTGGATGTGTTGAGCTCGCGACACGTGGTAGCTTGGTGGCCATTGGTCTTCAGATCAACGGTTAGAATTTCTTGGGCTAGTTGCGAGAGCTCCGGATGTCGAATTTGGTCGATTTGAGTTTGTTGGACACCATTAGTCGTTCTGAATCCATCCGAGCAGTCTGATTGCTCATCTGAGGCCTATTTTAACATGAACTTGTACAAATGGCCATTAACACTGGTTTATAAGCAATCTCAATGTGCGATGTATGTAATGCTCCCATGCCTATTTATGATTGGTTTATAAGCAATCTCCATGCCTATTCGTTCATGTTACCCTTAAGATAAACCCCGATTGGCAGAATTATTACCATAAAATGTAGCGTTATCATACCCCCATGCTTACTCCTTGCTAGTCCCTAGCAAGGTTCATTCTAGTCATTATTCTCAGTCAGAATTCAAGAAGTAATTACTTAGACATTTTGTTACTTGTCAACAAGAGGAAATATACTAAGATCCTGATCTATAGAGACTAAACAGCGCCCGATTTTCTGCCTAATCGCCCGAATCCTTGCTTTAAGGCATATATATATTTTTCTTTTTCATCTTTTCTCATTTTTTTGGATTTTTAGAGTTGAGAGCGTGTTTTGGATCTTTTTGTGCATTTAGTGAGCTGGGCTCTAGACAACCGACCAATGGGCTATTATCCACGACCACTTGTCAGCCATACTTGTGCAGTGAAGTGTGGCTTATTTTATTCTTTTTTCTTCTTTTCTATATATATATATATTTTTAGTAGGTGGCTTCCCTAATCTCAAATTTACTTAGAGGTAATAAGAGGAAAGTGGTCCTGTGGCTGGGTTCGGGACAACCGGCCAATGGGCTGTTACCCACGACAACTTGCCAGCCATACCACCCTAGAAATTCATTAGCTACCCAATTTCTATCAGAATCTCCAAGGAGTGAGTCAGTGCAAAAATGTGTGCAGATGCTTTAGACTAAAAGTCCCTTCGAGTTAAAGGGTGGGTTGATAAGTTGTATACTTATCACCCTATTTTATTGGTGGATTAAAATAAATTAAGGTTACGAGGATTCGAAGTTAAATCCATATTTTAACGGACACCAGGGCTAATTAAGCCTGAAAAGTCTGTGTTCAGGTTCTTTTCGTATTATTTCCCATTGTTGACAAGTTCCTAATGCCTAAGTTTTTCTTCTTAAGTTCATCATTTCTTTAAAAAATTTTATTTAGACTGATAAAATGAACTTAGAGCATGCAAATTATCACCCCCCCATGCTTAAGTTGGACAATGTCCTCATTGACAGATAAATTAATGCAACGGGGGTTCAGAAAGAAATCACCTGAGCGAAGCAATATATCTGATAAGTCTAAATCTTCTGGGTTGCCTCTCAGGAAGCGCTGAGTTTAACGCCTTCGGCTGGGTGATGCTTCGTGTCAACCCTCAATGAGGGTGACAACTTCCTTTGGGGGAACCTGGGCAAGGAAGTGCCTCAATCTCTGACCGGCCAATGAAAGTGTGCCCAGTGTTTGGATCTGCAATCTCGACCGCCCCATTGGAATAGGGTTTGACCACCCTATTCGGTCCTGCCCACTTGGATCTAAGCTTCCTGGGAAAGAGTTTGAGTCGAGCATCAAAAAGCCAGACTTACCGGTTGGGCTCGAAGGCCTTTCGATGGATGAGTTGGTCATGGATGGCTTTCATCTTCTCCTTGCAAAGCCGACTATTCTCAAAGGCATCCCAACGAATTTCCTCGAGCTCAAGAGTTGGAGCGTCCTTTGCACACCGACTAACTGAGAATCCATGTTGCATTGCTTAATGACACAGTAAGCCCGGTGTTCCAACTCAACAGGAAGGTGGCAAGCTTTTCCAAAGATCAAGCGATAAGTCGACATGCCTATCGGGGTCTTGAAAGTGGTCCGATATGCCCACAGGGTATCATCCAGTCGTGTGGACCAGTCCTTCCTGTTAGGTCTTACGGTCTTTTATAGAATGTTCTTGATCTATCTGTTTGAGATCTCGGTCTGCTCATTGGTTTGCTGATGATACGGGGTGGCAATGTGGTGGGTAACCCTGTATTTTCTGAGTAGGGCATGGAATTGAGTGTGGATAAAATGACTTCCACCATCACTGATCATGGCCTTCGGTATTCCAAACCGAGAAAAGATGTTTTGCTTAACAAAGCCCATGACAGCCTTATGATCGCATCGATAGGTGGCGATGACTTCAATCCATTTTGAGACATAATCTACTGAGACTAAGATGTACTCAAAGCCGTTGGATGGTGGGAAGGGGCCCATGAAATCGATCCCCCAAACGTCAAAGATCTCAACAATCAAAATGGGCTGGAGGGGCATAATGTCTTTTCTGGTTGTGGTCCCCAAAGTCTGGCAACGAGAGTAAGTCTTAGCATAGATGTGTGCATCCTTGAATAAGGAAGGCCAGTAAAATCCGGACTGCAAAACCTTTGCAGCCATCTTCTTCCCCGAAAAGTGGCCACCACAAGCTTGGTCATGACAAAAGGAGAGCACACTTTGAATTTCTTCCTCCGGAATACACCTAATAATTTGATTGGCATAGAGGTGAAACAACATGGGATCATCCCAGAAATAATGTTTGGCTTCAGCCAAGAACTTATCCCATTGTTGTCTGGACCAGTTGTGCGGGGTCTGTCCTACTACCAGATAGTTGACGAAATTGGCATACCAGGGTAGGTTCCTTTCATGCACAGCCAGAATTTGCTCATCAGAAAAGGTATTAGTCAAGGGCAAGGAGGGCCCAATGTGGTTCGGGTGGAGTACGGACAGGTGATCGACCACAACATTCTTGGACCCGACTTTGTCACGAATTTCCAAGTCAAATTCCTACAAGAGCAGGACCCATCTGATGAGCCTGGGTTTAGCGTCTTTCTTAGCCAACAAATGCCGGATGGCCGAGTGGTCCATATAGATGGTCACGTGGGATCCCAAACGGTAAGATCGAAACTTTTTGAGTCCAAAAACTACGGCAAGCAGTTCTTTCTTTGTGACGGTATAATTCCGTTGGGCCTCATCCAACGTCTTGCTCGCATAGTAGATCACTACGGGCTTCTTTTCTTGTCTCTATCCCAGGATTGCGCCAATGGCAAAGTCTCACGCATCACACATGATCTCAAATTCCTGGGACCAGTCTGGGGGCTGTAACATAGGTGCGGTGGAGACTGATTCCCTGAGAGTGTGGTAAGCCTGGAAGCAATCAGGTGTCATGTGGAAGAGGGCGTCATTGGCCAGAAGGTCGATCAAGGGTTTCGAGAGCTTCGAGAAGTCCTTAATGAACCTTCTATAGAAGCCAACATGTCCAAGGAACGAGTGGATTTGCTGGACTAAGCTAAGTGGGGGAAGTTTGGAAATCAAATCAACTTTAACTCGATCCACCTCAATGCCCCTATGCGATACGATGTGACCGAGGATAATTCCTTCTTGAACCATGAAATAGCTTTTTTCCCAGCTTAACACCAGATTAACCTCGATACATCGTTTCAGGATTTTCTCCAAGTTACTCAGACAATGGTCAAAGAGTTCCAAATACTGAGAAATCATCCATAAAGACCTCTAGGTATTCACCTACCATCTCTAAAAAGATGGCTAGCATGCAACGCTGAAAGGTAGTAGGTGCGTTGCATAACTTGAATGGCATACGACGGAATGCGAACGTGCCATACGGGCAAGTGAATGTGGTCTTCTCTTGATCTTCAGGATCAATTGCGACTTGGTTGTATCCTAAATATTCATCCAGGAAGCAAAAATATTTCTGCCCTGCTAATGGCTCAAGAATCTGGTCAATGAATGGTAGGGGGAAATGATCTTTCTTGGTCGCTTCATTGAGCTACCTCTAATCAATGCACACCCGCCATGTAGTGGTGGTGCGGGTGGGGATGGATTCGCCACACTCATTGGTGACAACAGTGAGCCTGGCTTTCTTGGGGACCACTTGAGTGGGACTCACCCAGGGGCTATCAGAGATTGGGTAAATGATGTCAGCGTCAAGCCACTTGATGATCTCCTTCTTAATGACCTCCCGCATATTCGGGTTTAATCATGTCTGCATCTGACGGGAAGGTCAGACCCCATCTTCCAGGTAAATCTTGTGGGTGCAATAAGTGGGGTGATAGCGAAAATACGCGGTTTGTTAATTAGGTAATTTAGTGTCGTTGCAACGCGTAAATCCGCTTGGCTTTTAAATTTATATTCCTAGATAGGGGAGTATCTAGGGTCATCGAAGGAGGCTAAATGTTTGCAAAATTGATTCTCTTGCTTAGAATACAAATCTCAACTTTCTTTTTAGTATTTTTCAATATATCATCTTTTTTTGTTTTTGAATTAAGGTAACATGCGAAATTGTGGCGGGAAAGTGACTTACATGTCAAATTCAAAATACTACTTCTAAAGTGGCAAGTAGAGCCTTTCCCTAAGCTCACTCTAGGCAAGTGGAGGCCTAGAATAATTAGGGAGAGGGAGTGAAGAATGCTAAAAACAAAGCAATTAGAAATGCAAATAAGAAATTGCAAAGAAGGCAACTAGATTAATGAAAAAGTGTTTTACAAAAAGGCCTAGTAGAGGAATGCTTCTACTACTAGAAAAATTGAAATAAAGAAAAGCAAACACAAATCTTCTAGATAGATGGTGAAGAAGAGGACTTCTTACTCCAAGGTTGGTGGATCCCAATCTTGAAAAGAATCCTCCAACTCCTTCCTTGCTGTGCTCCGCCAAGGTGATGTCCTCCAAGGCAAGCCCTAAGGGAGCATGCCCTAAGCTTCTCTCCAAGGGTGGAAGGTGATGTCCTCCAAGGCAAGCCCTAAGGGAGCATGCCCTAAGCTTCTCTCCAAGGGTGGACGTCCACCCTAGGTCCTTCTCCTTTGCCTGGCCATCCCCCTTGAAGTAGAGAAGTCCTCCTCCTTGGCGTGGCCCAAGGTGAAGAGAGTGGGGAGAAGAAGGCACCAAAAGGGCTGGTGATGTGCCCCTTTAATCTTCTTCTCTACTCCTTTTCCGTAGGTGTAGGTGGGTATAGGTAGAAAAATGCACTAATGGAGGATGGGAATTATGTGGTGGTAGGGTAGGGTATTTATAGGATGGGAAAGGGGGTGGTTATGGTGTTTTTTTGGAGGGAAATAAAGGGGTGCTTGGATATTTTTGGAGGAAAAAATGGGAGGGAAATGAAGAGGTGCCTTGGTTTTCCCTCCAAAAATATCTTCTAGAAGGCAATTTTGGAGGGAAAAAATGGAGGGTGGAGATGGGTTTTGATGGTGGATGTAGGGTGGTGATGAAAGGGATAGTTGGCACCAAAATAAAGTAAGAGTAGGTGGTCTTTTTGCTGGAGCTTAGGTAGTAGGGTAGTAGGGTAGTAGGTTTTGGTGCCATGGAGGTGGATTAGCTAAGTTAAGCAGCTTAGCTAGCTTAGCTAGTAGGGAGTAGAGTTGGAGGCATTTGGAGCTAGGGTTTTCAGGGAGAAGAGCTGGAGGTAGTCATCTTGAGCTGCACTAGAGCTGGTGGCTGCTGAAGAGAGCTGGAAGGAGCTATCTTAGTTGGCTTGGCTTGCTAGTTCTTTGCTAGCTACTAAGCCAAGCTAAAGCAAGCTGGCTTCTGCTGAAAGGAGCTGAGGTGAGCTGGGTCTAATGCTCCCGGGGAGGATCAAGCTGGGTGAGGCAGCTAAGGTAGCTTAGCTCAATGAGTTGACTAAGCTAAGTCCCCGGGAGCTGGACTTAAGCTTCCAAAGCTGGAATGAAGTCATCTTTAGCTAGCCGGAGTTGAGTAGAGCTAGATGTAGCTAGACCTAAGCTGGGGTGAACTCCTAGGTCAGTTCGTTTGAGCGGAAGGTTGCTAGAGATCACAAAGCTGGCTTGCTCTGAGAGCACAACCTTCCTATGTGCTTGGGGTCATGGCTTACGCTTTGGCATACAAGCGTCCTTTAAGAACGTAGCATAAGCTGGGATGTGCTTGACGGCCTCGAGGAGTAGGATATTAATCTGAACCTGCTTGAAAATTTCCAAAAGCTCCTCATTTTCCACAAAAACTTTCTTCTTTATCTTTTTCGTGGCCTCGGGATATGGTGTCTGAATGTGAATAGGGTCTGTTTCTAGGTCCTTGGGTCTTTCCTGCTCGTCTTCAGAGTCGGGTATTTCAGGGGGTGAAGTCTCAGGAGGAGTTGGCCATTTGGCCTCCTGGGTTTTAGTGCTGCTTCTCAAGGTCACCGCATTTATAGAGGCATTGGGACCATGGGTTGATCCTTGAGAAGAAGAGGAAGAAGCACCGAACCCAGGGGATGTTTGTGGGGCAGGCTGGACCATGTGGGCCTGCCCGGGATTGCCTTGGAATCCTTACGAATTAGGGCCTCTATTAATCACATTTCGCGGGTTCGGTTGTGGCTGAGAAGGAAGGGATCCCAGTTGTTTACAATTTAACAGCTGGCTCAACTGTCCCTTCACTAAAGCCATTTCCTCCTGGTGTTATTGGTTCATTTCAGCCATCATTTTTATCAAGGTATCCATTTGGTTTTGTGGGGAAGGGGCCGCCCCATTTGGGTTATAGGGGGTCTAACCAGTGGACCTGGCTGATACGAGGGCGGGTTTGGCTGATGGTTTGGCCTAGGCTGGTTCTGGAATTGAGGCGATTTCTGGTTCGTCCAGGCAAAGTTTGGGTGATTATGCCATCCGACGTTGTAGGTGTTGGAGAAGGGGTCAGGTTTGGAATAACCTTGGATAGCCTGGACATCTTCAAGGATAAAAGGTGTCGAGGGGGCGGGAAAAGAATAATCAGGGGTTGAGGGAGCAAAGGTCCCTCCCTGGAACATGGTTAGGGGTTGTTCCAGGTGCATCTGGCTTAGTAGCTGGACCAGGTCTACGTTGTGAGCTCCCTTTGCTAGGGAGAGAGTCTGTAGCAGGTTCTTGGTTTGGTTCAATAGTTCATCTATTTTGTTATCTACCAATTCCACTCGATCCAATTTCTTACCAATGATATCCATGTCAACCGTTATGGAATTCGCTTGTACCTCATAGATCCCACCACGGGGTTGACTAGATCGACTAAACTGGGTCATGGAGGCATTGTTGAGCGAATTTTCTCTCATAGACTCGAAGAGCTCAAACGCGCTCTCCTCGTCTTTATTCAGGAAGTTTCCCCTGCATGAGGCATCGACGAAGTTTCGAAGGTTGCTGTCCAGATCATGGTAAAAGATCTGGGCCAATTGCCACCTCGGAACCCCATGGTGTGGGCATTTCCTTAATAATTCGTTAAATCTCTCCCACGCCTCATGGAACTGTTCCCCGCCCTGGAGTGTAAAGGTGGTAATGGCTCTTCTGAGGGCATTGGTCTTTCCTATGGGGAAGAATTTCTTTAGAAATGCATGCCTCAGTTCTTCCCAGGTGGAGATAGGTCTTCCTAAAGTTCTAAGCCAGTGAGACACTTTGTCTCTCAACGAGAAGGGAACATCTTGATCAAAACAATGTCTAAGTTGATGTTCCTGGGCTTTACAGTCCGGGCGATCCAGTCAAGATCCTCTAGGTGCTGGAAGGGGTCCTCATTTGAGTTCCCATGAAAGTGGCTCTGAATCAGGATTAGGACGTTTGGTTTCAGCTCAAAATCATCTCCCCCCTCGGGGATCCTAAGGTGTGGTTCAATCCGAATCGCAAAAGGTTGTAGAAGTCGTGGAGGGGCCTAGGTTGGCCTTGGAATTGTGGTGGATCAGGTAGTGGTTGCCCTTGTGGGTAATGCAAAGGTAGTGGCGGTTGCCCCTGCGGGTTCTGCAACTGGTGTATGGCTTGCATGATAGTGTGGGTCTGTTGCTGCTGAAGCCAATGGTTTGCATTGATCTGGGCTTGGATGATGGCCATCGTGTCTGGTAGATGTTGGTCCTCAACCTCATCTACTCTAGGTTCGGCCATATCTCTAGCAAGATCAAGTCTCCTGGTTTCTTGTCCCAAAACAAACAACTCGGGATGGAGTGATCATCTCCCGTGCATACACAAAAGAAGAACGGGGGAGGGATGCGAAGAGAGATAGATGCGAGAAGCGTGTGTGCATAACCAAGCAGACAAACCTAGTCCTTATAGTGTATTCCTTAGGGGACCTAGAAATCTCCAAAGGAACAATCAAGTCTATAGGCACAGGATCGCTTTTCCCAAAGTTAATCTGGCCAGGTTGATTACGAGGGGATTGTAGGGAAGGTTCTTCCTTTGACTTGCGCTGCCGGTTCCGTAGACCCCACAACCGCGGTCGTTTGACACTTCCCTGCAACCTAGTCACCAGATTCTACTAAGGGAATGAAGTCGAAGTGCCCAGCAAACAAAATCATGCCTCTCGAGACTTAACCCAGTCCTGCCTAGGACACGTCTACTCTGTTTTAATGGGGCTAGGGCAATCCTTATGCTTGGGCTATGTGATGAGGCATTAATTGGGGTGGTGCCTCTTAGTTATCCAATTCAGATATGTGTGCTCCTAACAAGACATGATTTTCAAGTAAGGATTTAAGATATGTCTTTCAACATTTGTCCTTACTTTAGTGTCTTTTAGGGTTGACGTGTCTTAGTATTTTTAGGTAAGTTTTAAGTGGGCACGCCAATTTTTGCACATAACAGGTAAGAGTGAATTTCCTTTAGAGTGATGAGGCTCTAAAACCCTAATGTGCTCATCCTAGTGTTCATGCAGTTTCTACCAGATGAGTCGATTTTAAGGGTGAGTGGTGCGGCCCATGTCAATTCACGGTGGCTTCGCAAACACCACTCAAAAAGAAAGAGAACATTCCAAAAAGATTATGTCTTTAAGAACGTTAGACTGTATTTTTTTGTTGGATGATGAGTTAAGGATGAGGATAAGGCAATCATTCACCACGCCAATTTTTTTTCTGATTTTAATTTTTTTTTTTAGATTTTTTAAGCAAGCAAACAACCATGGAAAAAGAAATACACACAACCGGTCCTTGCTGCGCTTACTCCATCCCTGCCGTCACGAGTCACCCTTCTTCTTCGCCTCGGCACCGAGTTCTTGCGATCAATCAAGCAGAGGGAGAAAATGAGTCAGACGATGTGAGTATGGATGTATAATGGAAGTGACAAAATAAATCCGTTGCCTCCCCGACAACGGTGCCAAAAACTGATGAGTTACAGACGCGTTTGTTTAAATAGGTCGTTGTAGCTTCGCGTTCGCAACGTCGGTTTTAAATCTAGAAACGGATGTGACTTCGAGTGTCGAACACAGGGAGGCATGAAATCGGGTTTTTCTGTCACTTGGTTGTCACAGAAATGGCAGGTTTTGCTTGCGAGAAAATGCAGGAGAAAAGCGAGTAAGAGAGAGAGAAAGAGAGAGAGAGAGGGAGTAGGGTTAGAGTTCTTTTTAGCACAGCGTTCGTGTAAATCAAGATGAGAAATACTCAAGAAAAAGAGAGACAATAACTAGATAGGGAACATCATCATTTAACTTGCAACTTCAGTTTTACAATTACAACACTAGATAAATGCCTAAGCACAAGTAAGGTAAAGCTAAGCTAGAGAGAGAGAGAGAGAGAGAGAGAGAAGATGGCTAGGCAGCCACGGTGGTGGAGGGCTCCATCAGTGGCTCGTCAGCTCCGGCTATCACGAAAAGGTGCTAGGGATGGCTAGGAGTAGGATAGAAGGCTTGCAAGTGTAATGAATGCCTTTACATGGGAAGTTGGAGGGGGTTTATATAGCGAGAAGAGGTTTCTAAACTAAGGGCTTTAGCGATGTCCGGGACGTCACTAAAATCATTCCAGAAACGTCGGTGAAGACCCCCGCCTGCCGATCTAACGTGTGCGCCTGTGCTTCCTCTTCTCGCACTATGCTTGCGATCCATGTGTGCTTGCTGTGGACCGTCCGATCAAAGATCGGATGGTTGAGATACTGTGGATGGCGCACTGTGGATCGCGCCCTGAGAGCGCGTGCACAATAGCTCGCATCCGTGGGCACCACGTAGCTGTGATCTCTGCCGCCCGTGCTTGCATCGATGACTCAATTTCGCCTGCGGGCGATCCTGCTGCCGCATTTCATTTTGCCGTAATTTGAACTCGTGGCTGCGTGGTGCGGGAAGAGCGCCGACCACTACACTGTCTTCCAGGGATGGTCGCAGAGAGGAGACCAGGTTCGACTACTGCCGACCGTTGGATGGAGATCCAACAGTCAGATCTTCGTGTGAGAGCTCGAGTGCGTGGATGCGGAGAGGCGAGCGTGGGTTCTCAACTGTTCGATCGAAGATTGGACAGCTAAGATTGATCTTGCGCATGACGGAGGAAGTGGGGCGGTGGGCTAGATGCGCTGAGCTCGCGACACATGGCAGCTTCGTGGCTGTTGATCATCAGATCAACGGTCAGAACTTCTTAGGCTAGTTGCGGGAGCTCTAGGTGTTGGATTTGGTCGATTTTGAGTCCGTTGGACTCCGTTCGTCATTCTGAATCCATCCGTGCAGTCCGATTGTTCATCTAAGGCCTATTTGAACATGAACATGTACAAACGGCCATTAACACTGGTTTATAAGCAATCTCAATGTGCGATGCTTGTAATGCTCTCATGCTTATTTATGATGTGCTATTCGTGTATGCTACCCTTAAGATAAACACCGATTGGCAGAATTATTACCATAAAATGTAGTGTTATCAAGCAACCCACTCCGATTTAAAGGTCAACACAAGTAGAAACGTTGACAAGGGGATGCAACAGAAATGGAAGAGATAATGTAGCACATAAGAAACTCACAAGCTGACAAACGAAGCAGAAGGCTAATGTTGGAGAAGTTCTTCAGTTGGAGTTCTTCTGCAGTACAAAAACTTCTCACAAATCGGCCATAAATTTAACAAATCGAGGGGAAAGAAAAAGTGCGCGGGTAGAATCTTTCTCATGCGCGTTAAGGCACAAAAAATTCAAACAGCAAGCACGTGATGACATGTGATCCGGTACAGGTCATACGGCACACACGTAGAGCACATAGGCACAAATAGAAGAGAGCATTGGGATGATGAACAGTTACCTCGAGATCAGGAGCGCGTGAAGTAAGTTGTGGAAAAGAGCATGTGTTTCCCATTTTTCTAATTTAAAAAAAAAAAAGGTGACACAAGAAGAAAGCCACGACAAATACGACGCTTGTTGCTTCCCGATGCACTGTGCATGAGGATCGATGCATCATGTGGTCTTCACGTGCATCTGCAGCTTCGTGTGTGCTGTGTTTGGGTGACTTGTCCAGTACAAATATTGCAGCACAAATATCGAGCTCATGAACCTCCCCTGCGGCCCTCCCACAAACCTGCTGTCCTAAAGGTGAAATCTTGGCATGTTGGTACCCCCCTCGCTCCTTTCTTATCCGGTAAATTGGGTTCATGGGTTTTTCGGATTTTTCCTAGTTGGATTATTTTATTTTATTGTGTGTGCTGTGCATGCATATTCTACGGTTCTCTTTCTTTTCTCTTTTGTTCTTTTCTAGACATGCGATTGTTCCCTAAGATCAAAGACTTAGAGGATGAGTGCGCGTTTGATTTGTGGGCCTTCACTTATTTTTGCTATGTGCCTTGTTGTGCATTTGTGTTGTGTGCTGCATGGTCTTCACTCATTTCTGTTGTGTGACTTTTGGTGCGTTTGTGCTGTGGACACTTTCCTTGTTTGTCCACGTCTCCAAGCTCCACTTTATGCTGCAAGAGTTTTGTTTGAAGTTTTGCCCTTGCCTTCCTCCAAGCTCTGCTTCAGTAAGGTGTGTGCTGCTGAAGCACTCCTGAAGCAGCACACTTACCTCAGCACACACGGCAAGCACCCAAGACGCACCTTGCACAGGCACACTCGCTCGAGCAGACCACCCACACCTACCCAGCACCATTGCGACTGGCACCTACCCCGACACACAGCACACATGTGAACGTCCAGGCTGTGGGAAAATGGGCTCTCGGGTTGGGGAATGGCTATTTATAGCCACAGGTGAACATAGGCTTTTGCGTATTGATCTGCTTATATATACTATTACTTATTTTAAAAATAAAGAAATCTTATTGACAAGAACAAGAGTGGGATGACACTATAGACTTTTTTTTCTTTTAAATTTTGCTCTACCTCCCCCCTGTTGAACGAGAATCTACGCTAACGTGTTTGGTTTTGGAAAACCCGTCGTTGTAGTTCGAAAGCGAAGGATTCGTGTTCAACAAATAAAATTTATACCGAAATAAGAATTCCGGGTCGAACACAGGGAGGCGAACGTTTGATTTAAAAACTCCGCGTTTCTTTTTATTTTGTCACAAAGAAATTCAATTTAAACTATCTAAGTATCTACAACAAATAAAAGAGAGAGAGGGAGTAAGAGAGAGAGAAGGAATACTATACATGGAAATCAAAATGAGATGTAGAATAGACAAGGAATTTATCATAAAAGAGTTCTTTCATTACAACTAGAAAACATAAAACAATTACTCTAGAAAGCATTAAAAGAATGGAGGGAGAAATGTCCTCCTCGACGATCGCTCGGAGGACGAATAGACTACTCTAGAAAGCAGTAAATCTATACTAGAAAGCAGTAAAAAGAATAGGGAGAGAGAAATCCTCCTCGACGGTCGCTTGGAGGACGAGCCGGACGGGACGACGCCTGGACGAAGGAGAACGAAGCGGGACGAAGGAGGACGAAGCAGAAGAACGGGAACGAAGCAGCACGCCGTCGTCGTCGCGGGATCCACTTCCGAAGGGGGACGAAAATTTGGACTTTATCTCGCGAGAAGCATCCCGGGTGTGGGACAAGCTTCTCTTGAGCTTTGGAGAGGTAGAGAGGAGAAGGAAGGGATGCAAATTTCGTATGGAGGGGGTCTCCTTTTATAGTTGCAAGGAGTGTGGGCAAAATGGACATTACATCATCAAAATAATAAATAAGGGGTCTTTAGTGACGGATAAAACCGTCACTAAAGCCCCGCCGTCGCCGTCGCCGCCGCGCCCACGCGCGCCCGCTCGGCTGGCCTGCGCGCGTAACGCATACGCACGTCCGCGTCGTCTCAGCCGTCCGATCGCGAGATCGGACGGCTTAGATCGCGTCCGCGCCCGCTGCGTAGCGCGCCCGCCCGCGTGCGATCGAGCGTCCACCAGAGCGTCCAATTGCGCGTCGGCGCTATCGGGCGCGCGCGGCCGTTGGATCTTCATCCGACGCTCGTGCGCGCCCGCTCGCCCGCACCTTCGACCCCTCACCGCGGCTCGAACCCGCGACCTCCGCTTCGCCCGCAGCTGCGTCGCCGCTGCGCTACGCGGGCGAAATGGTCGCGCGGACGTTTTTAAACGCGAGCGACCGCAGCCGTTGGATCGAGATCCAACGGCGGAGAGGAGACGGTGCGCGGTCTTCACAGGACTCCTGCGGCCGATTGGGCGGCTGGGATGGCGCCACGTGGCGCTATCTTGGCCGTCCATCTTCTGGAAGTTGTAGATGGTGCCACGGATGTCGGATTGACTCGATTTTTGTGTCGTTCGGCTGCGATCGTCGATCCGAATTCATCCGTGTGGTCGGATTTTCCATCTGAAGTGCGGATTTACACCATCCTGGCCCTTGATCTTCTAGGGTTCCCCGGTCTCTATCTGATGCTACGGATGCCTGATTAGGGCGATCTTGGAGTCGTTGAACTCCAATCGTCGCCCTGATCATATCCATACGGTTGGATCTTTGATCCGAGGCCCCGATAAAATATTTGCCCTGTCCAAGCACATAAAAGGAGACAATTAACCTCCATTTTATTCAAACTACTCTAAATGCAAGATGATGCATGTAATGCAATATTTATATCATGAAATGCAATCCTATGCTTAAGAACATGCATAAATAGACATTTTAAGTAGTGTAAATGTGTTTACATCATACCCCCATGCCTATCTTTTGCTAGTCCCTAGCAAAAACTATATGCTATTTATAAAAGAATTAGATTAGATTATTTGGACCTGAGTTATTTTCAATCATTAAGAAATTGTCTACTTAAGAACTGAACTTTCAAAGACACAACAGTGCCCGGGTATCAGCCAAAATGCAGACCGCCTCAAGCCTCGCCTTATTCAAAGAAAAATTTCTTTTTCTGTTTTTACTCTCTTTTTTTTTTTTTTTTTTTTTTTTGGATTTTCAAATTTTAGGGTTTAAGAGTGGCTTTCTACGGCCATTCAACTCACCCAAGATTTGATGAGAACCCTAAGTTTTAGGCATCTTATTGTGATTGTGATAGACTCGTTGACCGGCAATTAGAACGGACTTCGGATTTCTACGCCTCTAGGTGACCTCAAAAAGAATTCTGCCTAAAGGTGTATCTTTACAACTGGTAGCTTTCTCCCTACTTTTATTTTTTTTAACGGGGTCAACACAAGGGTGAATCCAGTGTATATCTCCCCGATTTATTCTACTTCTCCGCTTCTTCCTAAGTGTTTTGGGAATTTTTAGTGCATTTTCTGAGCTGGGTTCTGGACAACCGGTCGATGAGTTGTTACCACCGACAACTTGCCAGCCATACTCGTGCGGCGAAGTGTGGCTTATTTCTTTTTGTTCTTTTCTCCTTTTTGATTTTTTTTTTTTTTTTTTTTTAAGTAGGTGGCTTCCCTGGTCTAAGATTTACCTAAAGGCAGCAAAAAGAGAAAGGTCCAGTGACTGGGCTCTGGACAACCTACCTATGGGCTGTTACCCACGATAACTTGCCAGCCATATCACCCTAGAAGGTTCATTAGCTACCCAATTTCCGTTAAAATCGCCAAACAACGAGTCAGTGCAAAGAAAGTGTGTAGATGCTTATGACTCAAAATTCCCTTAAATCAGAGGGTGGGTTGACAAGTCGTGTACTTATCACCCAAACTTATTTATTCCAATTATAATAGAATTAAGATGGCGAGAACTCAAAGACAAATCCACATTTTAGTAGATACACAGGCTAATTAAGTCCAAAGACCTGAGGGGTCTTTGTGTTCAGATCCTAATGTAAAATTTCTTAGGATTGAAAAGTCCTAATGTCCAACTAATCCTTCCTAATTTTCTTTTTTTTTTTTTTTTTTTTTTTTTTTTTAGAAAGAGAGCAATTTATATGGATTTCACAAAGCTGACCAACTAATTCAAAAATGAATCCACCCCCCCATGCCTAGCTGATGCAATGTCCTCATTGAAAAAGAGACATGAAAGAAAGGGTAGAATATGAAAGATGTCACCTGGATATGAAGCTCGTATCAGCCTTGTGTTATATGTACAACTGCTGAGTTTAATGCCGTCAGCTAGGCGAAGTCCAGCCAAAGAAGTCACAGAATGGCTAGAGCAACAGAGTCTGAAACGGGTTCTGGAAGATTATGGTCAACAACAGACTTCAGACGTTGACCGTTGACTTTAAAGGTGTTACCCGTCTTTGGGTCAGAAATCTGAACGGCACCATTTAGAAAAATCTGATCAATTATGAATGGGCCACTCCATTTAGATCTAAGTTTACCAGGAAAGAGCTTAAGTTTAGAATCGAATAACCAGACCTTCTGGTTTGGCTCAAAGCTCTTGCGGGAAATCATTTGATCATGTAGAGCTTTGGTCCGAGCCTTGTAGATCTTGGCATTCTCATAAGCATCATTTCTAAGCTCCTCCAACTCAGATAGTTGGAGTTTCCTGGTCTTCCCAGCTAGATTTAGATCTAGATTGCATTGTTTGATTGCCCAGAATGCCCTGTGTTCAATCTCTACGGGTAGATGACACGCCTTTCCATACACCAGACGGAATGGAGACATGCCGATAGGTGTTTTATACGACGTACGGTAGGCCCAAAGAGCGTCCTCAAGCTTTTGAGTCCAATCCCTGCGATCGGGCCTAACCGTTTTTTGCAGAATGTTCTTGATCTCTCGATTAGAGATCTCGGCTTGTCCATTCGTTTGGGGATGGTAAGGTGTGGAAATTCGAAGATTAACCCCGTATTTGGCCAATAAACTCCGGAATTGGGCATTAGTAAAATGAGTGCCACCATCACTGATGATAGCCCTCGGAATCCCGAATCTACTGAAGATATTTTTCTTGACAAAGTTGATGACCACCTTGTGGTCATTGGTTCGGGTGGGAATTGCCTCAATCCATTTAGACACATAATCAACAGCGACAAGAATGTACTGATGTCCAAATGAAGGGATAAAGGGTCCCATGAAATCAATGCCCCAAACATCAAAAATTTCGACAGGAAGAATAGGGTTTAAGGGCATCATGTCTCTCTTAGTTATGCTCCCGAGTGCCTGGCATCGAGGGCATGACTGTGAGAACTCCTGGGCATCCTTGAATAAAGACGGCCAATAGAAGCCAGATTGCAAAATTTTTGCAGCCGTCTTTTTCCCGGAGAAATGTCCACCACACCCAGATGCATGGCAGAACTCAAGTATACTGTTGAATTCATTCTCCGGTATGCATCGGCGAATAATCTGATCAGAGCCGATGCGATACAGTTCAGGGTCCTCCCAAAAGTAGTATTTGGCCTCAGATTTGAGTCTATCCCGTTGTTGCTTGGTCCAATCCTGGGGGATTTGACCAACGGCCAAATAGTTAACAATGTCAGCAAACCATGGGGTGTGGACACCTAAAACTGTAAGAATGGTTTCGTCCGGAAAAGTGTCAGTAATCGGAATGTCCGGACAAGAAGAATCACCTAGGAGTCTCGACAAATGATCCGCCACCACATTTTGTACCCCGGTTTTATCCTTGATTTCAAGATCAAATTCTTGAAGAAGAAGAATCCAACGAATAAGCCGGGGTTTAGCATCCTTTTTAGCCAAGAGATGTCTCAAGGCCGAGTGGTCGGTATAAACAATAACATGAGACCCCAAGAGATAAGCCCTGAATTTTTCCAACGCAAATACTACAGCGAGTAATTCCTTTTCAGTAACAGTGTAATTCCTCTGGGCTTCATCCAAAGTTTTACTAGCGTAGTAAATGACAAAGGGCTTTCGATCAATTTTCTGACCCAGGACAGCCCCGACCGCGTAATCAGAAGCATCGGTCATGATCTCAAATGGGGTTGTCCAATTAGGTGGTTGCAAAATTGGCGCACAGGTGACCGCCGTTTTTAGGAAATCAAATGCCTTTTGGCATGATTCGTCAAAAACAAACGGTGTTTCTTTGGCAAGAAGATTGCTCAAAGGGCGGGCAACCTTCGAGAAGTCCTTGATGAATCTTCGATAAAATCCCACATGGCCAAGAAATGATCTGATTTGTTTAACTGATGTGGGAGGAGGAAGTTTAGCGATAGCATCAACCTTAGCTTTATCCACTTCAATTCCCCGTTCAGAGATTACATGACCCAAAACGATGCCCTCTTGGGTCATGAAATGACTCTTTTCCCAGCTAAGGACCAATCGTGTCTTGATACATCGCTTAAGAATCATTTCCAAATTAACCAAACAAGAGTCAAATGATTCTCCGAAAACGGAGAAATCATCCATAAAGACTTCCATAAACTCTCCCACCATGTCGGAAAATATGGCTAGCATACACCTTTGAAAAGTCGCAGGTGCATTGCATAACCCAAAAGGCATCCTACGAAAAGCAAAGGTTCCGTAGGGACAGGTGAAAGTAGTTTTTTCCTGATCCTCGGGATGGATAGGAACTTGGTTGTATCCCGAGTAACCATCAAGAAAACAGAAGTACTTCTGCCCGGCTAATTTTTCCAGGATTTGATCAATGAAGGGCAGGGGAAAATGATCCTTTTTAGTGGCAGTGTTCAGCTTCCTGTAATCAATACAAACTCTCCAAGATGAAGCTGAACGAGTTGTGACAGATTCTCCTTTCTCATTAGTCACAACAGTAATCCCGGCTTTCTTTGGAACAATCTGAACGGGACTTACCCAGGGACTGTCAGAGATTGGATAAATAATTCCTGCATCGAGCCACTTGATGATTTCCTTTTTGACCACTTCTCGCATATTTGGATTCAATCTCCTCTGCATCTGGCGAGAAGGGCGGGATCCCTCTTCCAAGAATATTCTATGATTGCAGTAAGATGGCTCGATCCCCCTAAGGTCATGAATGGTCCAACCAATTGCCTCCTTATGTTCCTTTAGGACCTTAATCAATTTAATCTCTTGCTCCTTTGTCAATTTAGCACTGATAATCACAGGGAGCGTATTCTGAGGTCCTAAAAATTGATATTTCAAATTCTCGGGCAATGGTTTCAATTCGAGCTGGGGTGGGGTGATGATTGATGGTCGGGTAGATGCTGAAGATTCAACAAGAGGGAGAGGTTGTGAGTGGACAAAATCAGTAACCTCTTCCGAAGATGTTAAGTCAGAGGGTTGCGGGTCAAATTCATCAACCAAAGAGGAACTTTCAATTGAAGAAACTGTCAAACAAGTTTCAATATTAACATTATCCTCATCAAGTTCCTCAATAACTCCACAATCCTCAAATTTATTGATCGCCTTAAAAATATCTAATTTCATACGTTGGTCCCCAAAGGCGATTTCCATGCTACCGCTTTCACAATTAATGTTGGCCTTTGCGGTAGCCAGGAACGGACGCCCCAGAATGATGGGCGTGTTCCTCAGATTATCTGGTACATCCATGTCAAGGACAAGGAAATCTACAGGAAAATAGAAATCCTTGACCTTAACTATAACATCTTCAATAACGCCTCGCGGGTTTGTGACCGAACGATCCGCTAACTGTAGCGTTACTGAAGTTGGCCGAAGTTCGCCTAACCCAAACTTCTCGTAAAGAGAAGTCGGAATTAGGTTGATGGATGCACCGAGATCCAAAAGTGCTCTATCAAATGTGTAATCTCCGATAACGCAAGAAATCAAAGGAGCACCAGGATCTCTCTTTTTCTGAGGGAGGTAGTGCAGGATAACAGAACTAGCCTGCTCGGAGAGTACCACCTTCCTCGGAACAGATTCTCTCGACTTACGCTTTTGTGTACATAATTCCTTTAAAAATCTTGCGTAAGTCGGTATGTGCTTGATAGCATCAAGGAGCGGGATATTGATCTCAACATTCTTAAATAAATTCAGAAGCTCCTCATTGCTATCAACAGACTTCTTCTTCTTTGCTTTGGTTAAGGCTTCAGGAAAAGGAACACGAGTCAGATCTTTGGAATCGGATTCCTGAGCCTTGATTTCTCCTTTAGAATTCTCTTCTCTCTCCTCAGATTCTTCAGGATTCAAAAGATTAGAATAATGTGGTTGTGGATCCTGAGTCTTCTTACCACTTCTCAAAGTGACAGAATTTGCAGAAGCGTAAGAATTTGGGTCTTGAGGAGGGTTAGGAAAGATTGGAGACACTTGATTGACCATGAATTGTTGATTTACAGAAGAAGAAGATGAGGAACCCTGCTCAACCACCTGAGCATGCGCGTGTGGGTCCCTCTGATTTCCGTACCCTTGGGCTTGATTGCCCGAATTCGTAATGTTTCGTGGGTTGGGTACGGGTTGGGATGGTAGAGATCCGGGTTGGCGAGAGTTAGCAATGAGCCCGGATTGCAAGTTGTCCAGTGAGTTCTTCATTTGCTGCATGAGCTGGAGCATAGATCCTTGCATCTCTACTATTTGATGGTTCAAATCAGCCTGCCCTGCGGGTTGACGGGCATTCCAAGCTGGCTGATTGACCTGATTAGGAGGCAACTGAGTATATACTTGACCCTGACCCATTGGTCGTTGCGGAGCATAATTGCTGGGTCGGAATTGGGTCTGTTGCCCCGGATTTTTCCAAGAGAAGTTAGGGTGGTTTCTCCAACCTTGATTATAGGCATTCGAGTAGGGGTTGGATCTAGCATTCTCTTGTACAGCACAGACATCCTCATAAAGTGAGGATGGAGAGAAAGAAAAGGAAGGATTAGAAAAACTGGGATCAAAGGCCCCAGTTGGGAACCCATGGGGTTCCGAAAAATGCTGACTCATAGGTTGAGTCGCATCAAGTTGATTCACGAACTCCCGTCCAGAAAGAACTCGTGAAGAATGGAATCCCGAATTTTGGGATTGAGTGGATTGAGAGTTGTTCATAGAATTGCCAGCCATCCACTCTTCCATTCTTTTAGCAACCAAGTCCACTTTGTCAAGTTTATTACAAATCAATTCCATATCAAATGAATGAGAGTCATGGACTTCATTGACATTTGATCTGGGTTGTTGGGACCGGTTAAAAGTATCCATGGAGGCATGATTTATTGAATTCTCACTCATTTCCTCAAATAAATCATGTGCACTATCTGCATCTTTATTAAGGAAATTGCCTCCGCAAGAAGCATCCACATGGTTTCTGAGTTGCTCAGTCAACCCATGATAAAAAATCTGCACGAGTTGCCATTTCGGCACCTCGTGGTGTGGACACCTCCGCAATAAGTCCTGGAATCGCTCCCAGGCCACATGAAACTGCTCCCCCGACCGCTGGGTAAAAGTAGTGATTGCCCGTCTTAAAGCATTGGTACGACCGACTGGGAAAAATTTCTTCAGAAAGGCCGATTTCAACTCATTCCAAGTTGTAATTGGTCTTCCTATTGTCCTATACCAATGCGCGGCCTTATCCCTAAGAGAGTGAGGGAAGAGCCTCATGATCATTTGCTCCTCGTTTACGTTTCGAGACTTGGTGGTCTGGACCAAAGTGGTCAAGTCCTCCAAGTGTTGAAACGGATCCTCGGAGCCAAGCCCATGATAATGTTTAATCAGGCTTAACACCTGAGGCTTGATTTCTACGTCACCGGCTGGAATCTGGACGCCGGGACGTTCCCCGTAATTTGAAGGATCATAAAAAATCCTTCAAGGGCTGAACGCCCTGCATTCTCTGCATTTGTTCCAGCTGCCTTCGAAATTCTTCCTGTGGATTTCCAGGCAGAAGAGGCTGTTGTTCGGCCATGGGATCAAATTGACCAAAATCTAACTTGCGCCTCCTAGAATGTTCTAATGGTCCTTCTAATCGGGGATTCAATGACCGTCTTCCCAGCATAAACTAGGAGTAGGTCGGAAGGACCGGGGATAGGGACCCTGCAGTACAACAAAACAAGGCTGTCCTTAAGTGAGGTAGCCTAAGGATCTACTGACTCCCAACACCAGCCTTAAGACTGTAACTGATTTACTCTACTTGCGTCTGTATAATCCAACCAGTTAGAAGGAGGGACTGGGGAGAAGGTTCTTCCTTTGGCTTTTGCCTCCGGTTCCTAGTGTACCCCCCAGCCGCGGTCGTTTGACGCTATCCCCTAGCTAGACATCAGATTAATCAGTACAAGTAGGTTAATCAAAAACAATCTCAGACTAGGCCTTGAAGAGCGAATCAAACCTTAGGGCCAACGTCTACTCAATTTTATTACGGCCTGGGATTGTGGTGCTTATGGAATGTGATGGGCCCTTATAATGGGTTGTGCCCTTAATGATTGATTGAAATTTGTGTAAGTGCGTGCACAACCAGGGTTTTCAAGCAAGATTATTTATAATGTGTGAATTTTAATGTTCAAATCCTGCTTAAGTAGCTTTTAGGGTTTCAAATTAGGTGAATTGCAATCAAATTTCTAGGCAAACCAAGTTGTAAAATACGGGTGAAGATAGTTTTCCTTTAAAATCAGAAAGAAAGCGGAGTGCCTAGAATATACCTAGATTGAAAACCCTAAGGAGGAGCTACTTGATGAGTTGGTTTTAAATAAAGTGGTGCGGCCCAAACAACTCAAACAATTGGCCACAATTGCACCACTAAGTTAGGCACTCAAAGATGGTTAACCTAGAATGATTTCTACTCTGTTATGTGTTGCTCTGTGTGTACCGGTTCCACAGATCAGAACCCGGTTGAGTAGAAAACAAATCAAGTTAATCAAGTGCCTTGAATGTGGGTGTGTGTTGTGTGTTTGTTGAAAGTTACCCCACAAAATTATCTTTTTGTTATTATTTTTTTTCTATGAATGAGGGTGAAATGAGTGTGAGTAGAAATCCAAACAACCAAACTATTCCTAGGATTTATGCAAACACCTAGGTTAATTGGAATTTGGATTTAATGTGGTGAATGAAATCTATGGAGGGGGAAAGAATGGGGGAGCACTTACAGTTGTCTTCAACTGCACTTTACTCCAGTCTACCGCTTGTTGATTCCTTGATGGAGGTCTCTGCAAAACAATAGACACAAGAGAAAGCTAGTTAGAAAACAAATAAAGTGCAAGAAATGCGAAGAAAAGATCGGAAATCGTTGCCTCCCCGGCAACGGCGCCAAAATGTTGAACGAGAATCTACGCTAACGTGTTTGGTTTTGGGAAACCCGTCGTTGTAGTTCGAAAGCGAAGGATTCGTGTTCAACAAATAAAATTTATACCGAAATAAGAATTCCGGGTCGAACACAGGGAGGCGAACGTTTGATTTAAAAACTCCGCGTTTCTTTTTATTTTGTCACAAAGAAATTCAATTTAAACTATCTAAGTATCTACAACAAATAAAAGAGAGAGAGGGAGTAAGAGAGAGAGAAGGAATACTATACATGGAAATCAAAATAAGATGTAGAATAGACAAGGAATTTATCATAAAAGAGTTCTTTCATTACAACTAGAAAACATAAAACAATTACTCTAGAAAGCATTAAAAGAATGGAGGGAGAAATGTCCTCCTCGACGATCGCTCGGAGGACGAATAGACTACTCTAGAAAGCAGTAAATCTATACTAGAAAGCAGTAAAAAGAATAGGGAGAGAGAAATCCTCCTCGACGGTCGCTTGGAGGACGAGCCGGACGGGACGACGCCTGGACGAAGGAGAACGAAGCGGGACGAAGGAGGATGAAGCAGAAGAACGGGAACGAAGCAGCACGCCGTCGTCGTCGCGGGATCCACTTCCGAAGGGGGACGAAAATTTGGACTTTATCTCGCGAGAAGCATCCCGGGTGTGGGACAAGCTTCTCTTGAGCTTTGGAGAGGTAGAGAGGAGAAGGAAGGGATGCCAATTTCGTATGGAGGGGGTCTCCTTTTATAGTTGCAAGGAGTGTGGGCAAAATGGACATTACATCTTCAAAATAATAAATAAGGGGTCTTTAGTGACGGATAAAACCGTCGCTAAAGCCCCGCCGTCGCCGTCGCCGCCGCGCCCACGCACGCCCGCTCGGCTGGCTGCGCGCGTAACGCATACGCACGTCCGCGTCGTCTCAGCCGTCCGATCGCGAGATCGGACGGCTTAGATCGCGTCCGCGCCCGCTGCGTAGCGCGCCCGCCCGCGTGCGATCGAGCGTCCACCAGAGCGTCCAATTGCGCGTCGGCGCTATCGGGCGCGCGCGGCCGTTGGATCTTCATCCGACGCTCGTGCGCGCCCGCTCGCCCGCGCCTTCGACCCCCTCACCGCGGCTCGAACCCGCGACCTCCGCTTCGCCCGCAGCTGCGTCGCCGCTGCGCTACGCGGGCGAAATGGTCGCGCGGACGTTTTTAAACGCGAGCGACCGCAGCCGTTGGATCGAGATCCAACGGCGGAGAGGAGACGGTGCGCGGTCTTCACAGGACTCCTGGGCCGATTAGGCGGCTGGGATGGCGCCACGTGGCGCTATCTTGGCCGTCCATCTTCTGGAAGTTGTAGATGGTGCCACGGATGTCGGATTGACTCGATTTTTGTGTCGTTCGGCTGCGATCGTCGATCCGAATTCATCCGTGTGGTCGGATTTTCCATCTGAAGTGCGGATTTACACCATCCTGGCCCTTGATCTTCTAGGGTTCCCCGGTCTCTATCTGATGCTACGGATGCCTGATTAGGGCGATCTTGGAGTCGTTGAACTCCAATCGTCGCCCTGATCATATCCATACGGTTGGATCTTTGATCCGAGGCCCCGATAAAATATTTGCCCTGTCCAAGCACATAAAAGGAGACAATTAACCTCCATTTTATTCAAACTACTCTAAATGCAAGATGATGCATGTAATGCAATATTTATATCATGAAATGCAATCCTATGCTTAAGAACATGCATAAATAGACATTTTAAGTAGTGTAAATGTGTTTACATCACCCCCTCTCTCTCTTTAAGTTTTTTTAGAGGATAGGTAAAAAAAAATTATCCTTTTCAAATTATTGCATTTTTTAATGCGTAGTGTATTTTAATTTTTAATCAGTGTTCTTGATTTTGCACCAGTCGAAAATCAAAATACATTAAGTAATATATTTTGCAACAAAATTAAAATATACTTGCTGAAAGTCAAAATGCATCAAGCAATGCATTTTGCAATGAAACCAAAATATATCGACGGAAAATCAAAATACATCGAGCAATGCATTTTTGAACGAAACCAAAATATACCAGCTAAACATCAAAATACACCAAGTAATGCATTTTATAACATACAATATATTTTACTTTTCGATCGGTGTTTTTTATTTTCCATCAATCGAAAACTAAGATTCACCACTGAAAATCAAAATGCATCAAGCCTAGCAATGCATTTGGCAATGCGAGGTGTATTTTGATTTTCAATCAGTGTTTTCTGTTTTCCATGAGTCAAAAATCAAGATACACCAATTAAAAATCAAAATACATTCGGAATTTTGCAATGCACGGTGTATTTTGATTTTCAATTGACTTTTTTCTTTTTCACTAAACGAAAATCAAAATATACCAAATAATATAGTAGTCATTTTAATGGTAAAATTTTGATATGATTTTATTTTTTTTACTTATGCATCAAAGTACCAATTAAAAACTAGTCTTTTGATTCCAATACATTCATTGAACAATTCATATCTCGATGTTGATATTCCTGCATGTTGTTTTTACCTCCAATACATTTTTGAAAAATTGAAAGCCTAGAACGTCCATACTATTGGTTTCAAAGTATAAAAGCAAATGAGCTACATGCCCATAAATGAAAACAATACCATGTAAATATTGGTTGTTTCAAAGCAATGTTCCTTTCAGGTAGCATACTTTTTTTCTTTTTAGGGAAATAATATTCCATTAAAAGGGAAGAATCCGATATATAAGGACACATCCCATAGCGGAAGAGGAAGAAGGAGAAACCTAATGTCCTGCAAGCAAAGAAGTCTCTTCAAGAAGTTCAGTGCATAGAAAATGATGATGATGTTGACAGCCAAGTGAAGCTTTTAATTTCTCTTATGTGGAAATTTCTTGTTGGCACATGGTTTGCACTCAATATACCCAAAGCTTTTCCATTACATTGATGAAGTTGATGCCTTGCATGAGTATGCATGGGCATCAGCAATTCATCAGGTCCTAGAAGATGGACTTTTACAAGCGGCACACAAGATGTATGTCTCAAGGGATAGAGGAGGATTTGGATACCTCGAAAGATGTTCACCTTTGTCAACCGTAAGAAACTTCACCCATTGTTATATCCACTAATTATGTCAAATTGTTAGGTACAATGATAATCACTTCCACAACTTGTAAATTTGGGAACTTGAAGTACTCTACCAACCATAACCATATGCTTAAAAGCATTGCAAGCCGTAAACCTCATTCATAAAGCACCTGTTGTTAGTGCTATTATCAACCAGCGAACAACATCACTTCCAACAACTGAAGGGCAAGTACATCATTCATCAACTATAGAACATATCGAAATCCTCAACACCACAACGAAGCACGCATCACAGTCTTCGACAAAATTAAACATGCCATCCACTCAATACAAACAACCGCAAGAGATTGAATATTTGGTCGAAGATAGAATTAAACAATTCACTCCACAGCATACAACAACAACAAATTTCACATCCATGAATGCAATGGTATAATGCTTACTTCACTGGATAGAGCATCGTTGGTTTACTCTTCTCTTCCAACATTACGGAAATGTCATTAACTAGTAATAGTCATTTACATCCAAGCTTCAACCTTCTCCCTCGATTCGATGACATTCCTTCTAAACATAATGACATTACTAAAAGGACACCAACAGAGGATATGGTATTCCAATACGAATAGGATTCGTCACCTTGGGAAATGTCACAAGTCGAAAAGGACATCAAAAACAGCATGTGTTAATCATTTTCTTCCAAAAATATTGTCATCCTATGACAAGAACAAAAAAGGACAAAAGTATTAACCTTGCTCTCAACAATCTTTTGATTCTGTGACTCAACGATGTGATGCATACGTGTAGTCACAATCAGATGCTCTCAAGTTAAGCCTCACCTGTGAGATGCTATTGGTATTATACAAAACCCACACGTTAACGATCCTTCATACATTATCAGGTTAGTTCAGCTGAAATGTGCATGGCTAATTGATATCATGTTGAGTCCTTATGTATAATACTGGGGCTCTAATATATGGTAATGTGTAAAACTTCAGTTGTAGATGTTCAAAGACAAGAACATATGATGTAATTTTCAAATTATCACATGAGATGAGTGTATTTCTATCACAACTAAATAATTCTCCTTTCAGTTATTATCGCTTGTCCTTATAATTTATGAGATTTTTTGTTTTCTTGAGGTAATCTGCATCTCTTAATTGCAGAGCAAATGTTGATAAAGTTTTTCTTTTTAGTCTTTAATTATAGTGTAATGCTTAATTTTGATCATGTTCATACTGCAATCCCAAAATAATCAATGTGTTTGGAAAGCAAAATTTTAATATACTTGAGATTTGAGACTTTATTACATCATTTTTCATCATAGAAGCATTTTTTATTATGGAGGCAAGGTCCAAGACCATAGTGGCCATCTTACATTTCTCAAAAGAGATAGTGTGTAATGTATATTTTTGTTTAATTTTATTTGAGCAAGGGTAAAACATTTTTTTTTGGCAAAGGAAAAAGTGTTTATTTGAGCCATTCATTGAATTAAGATAATCAAAGCAATTACTGTCGTGAATTCCTTAAATACTTAAGGGTTTAACTATAAATAACCTACCTCCAATTGAGGATGGACCTGTGCCACAACTTAACTCAACTAGACTTCATATTAATTGGGTACCGGTACTGATAGACCAATACCAGTATCCTCAAGTTACAGTTATGGGTTTCATATCTCAATGAGTACCGGTATTGATGCCGAGTACCGGTACACATGGGTTACAGTTTAGAACCCATTTCCAGATGAGTACTCGTCCAGTAATCATTATATACCGGTACTTATGTTGAGTACCGATACTTAGTGAGTATTGGTATCACTCCAAGAAAGAACTGATCTCAATGAGTACCGGTACTCATGAAGAGTACCGGTACTTGTTGAGTACTGGATACACCACCTGTAGCCTACCAGTACCGATACTCATGACGGGTACTGGTACTTGTAAGCTATAGGTTCTAGTGACATCAAGTACAGAACCCAACCGGGGATTCATGTATACTGGTACTAATGATGAGTACTGGTACATGTAGGTTCTAGTTTTGGACTTAAGACGACCTGGAGCCTCATCTGTAGCTTGCATGTATCGGTACTCATGAAGAGTACCGGTACTAGCAACCTACAGATCACATTATAGAATTCCAACAGTACCGGTACTCATCTTGAGTACCAGTACTTACAATGGTTACATATTGTATTTTAAAGTTTCCAGGAATACGAAATGGGTTTTTAATCTCATGTTAATATGTGATCTGATCTAGGCAAAATATATGAACGTATAAACAGATAAAGATCTATATATAAAGCTGAACATATCAATATGCTAAGACATGGATTTACCTTGGTTATTGCACCATGCACATGTATAGAAAACTAATTGATACCTATGATAGAAGATAATCATCTATTTATGCAAACAAACCTGTAGATTACCCGTGTTCATGATTCCACAGAGTAGTAGAACCTGCAATCTAGATCTTCTAAGAGATGCCCACCTTTTGACTCTTTAGACAGCTGCCTTGAGGAGAAGCTTTCAGATTCTCCTTCTATCTACAACTATCTGCAACACTTAAGCCCTAAACCTGTCTTAATCTCGATGGGGAAAACAGAGAGAATGATCATGTGGGTCCCTTAAGGACCTGATTGCCCTAATTAGCAATTAGTCAAACTAATTGCTGTGGGTGAATTATGTTTCAGCCCATCAGAGAAACACAATTCACAACTTGAGTCTCTGCACATATGTCATTTAAACCACACCATTTCCTTTTGCATTTTAGCCCATACTCTTAATATAACCTAAATTGACCACTTTAAAATTAGGTTTTAGATGTCAGTCACTTTATTTATTGTTATTTGATTATATCTATATATAAATTTACATATACAAGTTTATATGTTGTATTTTAATCCAACAATTACAACTTGCAAGAAAGATTTTGGGAAGGCCAACTTCCTTGACAGTCCAAACAAGCATAGTAATTGGCTAAGGTATGAGTACAATGAACAAAGCTTCTTAGAACATGATGTAAGATTATAGGAGCTTGGCGAATCAGCCTCTCGCAATTTTCAATAATTTATCTGGCAATCCAGTGTGATTGTTTCATTCCAATAATAGAACTAACAAGTTTAAAAGCGTCACTCTTAATTAGATAAGTCCTACTAGTGATACTAACTTTAATGGCATAATTGATTCTGAATTTGACAACCTTAGTTGATTGAATAAGACCTTGTTCACCATCCTTTTCAATAATAACTATGTAAGAATAAGTTGATCTAATTGTTGCAGGCTTGTTCCCAAATCATTTCTAGACCAATCAAGTCATGAACATGTATGGCATTGCACCGAGTTAATCAAATAGCATGCAACACATAAAATATTCTTGACCAACCTTCATCCTCTTGATTTTTTCTTGGACAGATTAAATATATCTTCTTCGGCCGAGGATCAACATTCCAAACCAATGTCATGTTGAACCAAGCAACATTCCCGGAAGAGCAATTAAAAAATAAATGATTTAAAGTTTCTCTGCATAAATGACAAGAGGGGCATGGATTGGAGACACCTCCAATTCTTCTAGCGATAACATCTGAGATTGGAACTCCATCCGTTGCAAGTTCCCATAAGAAAATTTTCGTTCTGGGGGCAAGGCTTTTATATGAAAATATCTTTCTAATCAATTAAACTATTTCCATATTAAAACATTATTATTAATGACAATATTTGAACCACAAGTCTCTTAGAGATATTGGAGAGCTGCAAGGTAGAGTTGGAATTTTATTTTTTTTATTTTTTCTCTACACCGACGGTTCTACTGACAGAAAAATATGTCAGTTGTGTGAAGGGAGAAATTTGGAGTCATACCCTATAGTGACAATTTTTCCAACAATTCTTGAAAATGAAAACTACAACAAATAAAAATTATAGAACTTAGCAATCTATACTATTGGAATACCCTACAGCAACAAGTCTGAAGACAACGCCATAGCTGACCATCAAAATTGCTTTCAACACCTGCAGCAAAGTATTTTTGACTTATACTGATGATTTTTAACCACCGGTGTAGGTGTAGACCATTATAGTGACAATGAACCATTCTCAATTCCATCATTCCTCTAATTACGGATTACAAATAGATTATTTGCCTTTGGAAACAGCGACAAAATAACCTTCTTTTCGCAATATCAGAAACAGCACAAGAAAATCACACAGGCCAATAGACATACGGATTGTAAACAAACAAAAAACCTATGAGAAGTAATGGCAAAACAACTCTCATTACAACCTCACGTGGGCATCACGTGCCCCAAACAGAAGAACAAATAGAATGTAAAATGTCACGTGAGGGCCTCGTAATAGACCATTAAAAGCCATGGCGTATGACAGGGCGTCCTCAGTGTGCTTATGTAAAAACTTTTCCTTCCACAAAAGTCATTTCGCGCACCAAACGACCAGACAAGAGGCTCATCACAAGGACGAGGAACACCCAAAACGGAACACATGGAGCTCACCCATGATGAACAATGTACGGTACTTTGTACATTCAATTTTAATTGCTCATTTCAGACCCGACAGATTACGAAAATCTCGACACGTCCTTAAACAATCATGCCCATTATTTGCAAATTTAAATAGGATTTGCACTCATACCATACCAGACAATGAGATAGCTCCCATGTTACATTTCCAGCTCACAGCATCTAGAGAAAAGATCGAAAAATACTTTCATGATGTTAATAACACCATAACATGTATAACAAGCAAGTACATGAATCTAAGTTTGCCGTGAATTTGTGCTTAAAGTTGAAAAGGTTCACCCTTTTTAAATAGATGAAGTAATAAAGTAACTTTTGATCGAAGATTAACTAGAAAAAACTCTTGTGGCTTTGTGCGGCGACGACAGAAAAGAAAAAAGACAAGATACTAAAATAGCATAAAATGCAAAGAGGTCTCTCGACGAAACATCAACTCAACAACATCAATGTGAATTTCCACATTTCACAAACTGTGAGCTAAATTCACTTTCCTAAAGATAAAAAGTTTCAAATAATAAAAAATGTTCACTAAATCACACACGTAAAACCTGGAGATATCAATGAAATCCTTTCCAAACATTAACTCTGTCCCATTCTCTCTTTTTTTTTTTGGGTTGCATTTGAAGCTATATGTTGAAGAGATTTCATTCCACATAAGGAAGAAGCATTTGAGTAAGAGATTTACTGGTAAGCCAGAATTGATTTAAAGCTCAAAACACTTGATACTACATGAACTAGCTAAGGCTACTTCATGCTTTGCCTAAGCATGAATAATACCCACAAAAAGACAATTGTTTCTTGGTTCACCATTCCATTTTCTAAAGAAATATCTTTTCTTTCTGGTTAACCTCTGGACCTACAACCCGACACCTCCTGTCTAAGAGGTTGGGAGCCCCCTAAATGCATATGCATGTCGGGAAACCACAGTTACTTTTGAGTAACATCACCAAGCTACAACATGAATGAATACATTGAATAGTATCATACCTCAATACAGCTATCCTAGTCACAACTGCAGCTTTTCCGCTTACATTCGGTATACTAAAAGATGAATAGAGGTGTTACCCACCCAGAAAACATAATCATAGTTGTCTAATTAGTATCCAAAGATCATGAGATTGAGTCCGTGAGGCATGCTCTGATCACATCCCTAAGCTTTGAACAAGCATCAAGACAAAGCTCCACTGCCTGAGCCGAAAAGGAAGAGACTGAATTGAGGATATGACCAGGGAGAAATGAAATTCTCACGTTTGGGCAAAATTGAAATGGAAGCTCACCTCGTGGATTTTGCCAACTGACCATTCTCCAGTTAAAGTCATCTATGTTATTTCTTTACGGGAGGGCATGGCTGTAATCATCAGGTTCCCATCTTGATAATTTTCCTCGTCTATTCTAGGATCAATGATGAGGTTTTTGCCGATGCGTACCTATGCAACAGGAAGAAGACAATAGGATCAGCATGAGAATGAGCCTGTAATTGATGGCCAATGGCTACGTCCTGGTGGCAATGACATGTGAGAATAAATCCATGCCATTAGAAATCTAGTCATTATGGATCAACAGTGGCACCAAATATATAACTATCCATAAGCATATATAATTATAATGCCCATCTCCTTTAGTAATGCTTGTTACAATCATGATTTTAAAAATCGCACCTCGATGCGAGGCACAAGGAAATAACCTCAAGGCTATAGCCTCAGGGATGAAGTTTGAGGTGTGCACCTCACTTTGTTGAGGCGATGTCAAGGCAGTGAGGCATTGAGACGGACGCAAGGCACTGCCTCAATGGAGAACCTCAATTCTATTGTCAAAAATCCATCCCTAAACCCTCCAACTCTCTCACCTAACCCTAAATTGTTATTTTTATTTAAAGTTAGATTATTTTTGTTTGTTATATAAACTTTATTGTGGTCCTATTAGGCTTTGTTAAATGCTTTACTACCGGTAATCGACTCTTCCTTTTTTTCTTTTCATTTGGTATTTCCCTGGGCATAAGAACCGTTATTTTTATTAGGTCTGAGTTGGGTTATTTTTGTTTGTTATACATACTTTGCTGTCATGCTATTATGCTTTGTCAAATATTTTGCTACTGACTCTTGACTTCTTTCTTTTCATTTGACATTTCCCTTGACATAAGAAGCATATAAGTATATATTTTTTATTTATTTAGAAGCTGATCTTAGTGCAGGGGAGCCTTGGTGCAACAGTAAAGTTGTCGCCATGTGACCTGCAGGTCACAGGTTCGCGTTGTGAAAACAGCCTCCTGTGAAAACCAAGGTAAGGCTACATACAATAGACCCAAAGTGGTGGGCTGCCCTTTTTATTTAGAAGTTTATCTTAGTGATTGTTTCTTTTCCCTTTGTATATTTGTTTCATTTATTTGTTCTTATTTACAAATAATGTGGTTACTATTTTTTTTGTGATTCTTATTTATTTTTTTGTTCTTAGTACAAATCATTTAGTTACCGTTTAGGAAATATTTACAAATAATTAGTTATCCCTTTTTTCATTTATGCATTATGTGTGTATACTTTGACTGCTTATCATTACATTCGGTATGATTACTACTTTTAGTGTGGTTTGAATATTTTGAATGTCTTTTTCAAAACTATTTGCATTAGTAATCACTATTCAATCATCATTATTTAATTAATTTTTTTATCACTTTTTATCATTGTTTAGAGATTTGACCTTTATCTAAATGTCACTTCTTGTCTAATTCCACCCTTTGAATGTTGTGATAGAGCATAATGGCATGCAAACCTATTTTTATATTATCTTTTCATTATAAGCACTTAACAAGTATACATCTACATCATTTTTTTCCATCCAAAATGTGAGACTTAAGCCTCAATTGTCTCGAGGCTTATGCCTTGCCTTAATGAAGTAAAATCGCCTAGTACCACATCACATTTTTTAAAACCTTGGTTACAACAGAAAATATTGCACCTTCTAACGAAAGCCTATGTAACTGCAAGGTACGAGTGCCTGTGGCACTGTTCCAGCATAACACCGCCACAAGAAGCTTTCTTTCCAAAATAATTAAAATGAGAAGAAAAGGCAAAAAATGATCTCGTAAATCACATATAAAAATTAATAACTTGGCACAGTGTAAAAAATATTTAAAAACAACAAAGACATGTTGCATCGTGAGATTTAACAATTAGTAACTACTAAAAGAAAGCATGTCAACGGTCTAAATACCCAGGCAAACATGTTACCTAGACAAATGTTAGATGTTAAACAATACCAGACAATATGACTCTTACACCATGTTGCTATATCAAGTATTGTATTCATTGATGTATCATTGATGGTCTTCATCACTGAAATATAGAAGTATTCCAAGATGTGAACATCGATTACGACTGTCGAACAAGCTACTACTTCTATTTCTAGATCTATCCTAAATAGACTCATCTCAATGTCCTCTTAAATCTGTGGACCCAGTAGAACCACCTCGTTTCAATGTAGAACCTCACGATTCACAAGGTTCACACTATCTTATTGATGAATTTCATGGTGGTCGAGGAAGTGGTGCAACAGAGTAGGAAGGTTGATAAGAAAATGGTTAAGGACCTTGAAATATAAAATACTCAAGGAATATCCCATAGCCATAACTTGTAGATGTAGGATCACTTTGAATACTATCACTTTCGTGGCAGCCATCATACCCATAGGAGGAACCATAATAAGATGGAGGGCGGGTATAATTGGGGAAGTAATTAAATGAGCTTTGTGCCTCATATTGGAGTTGGTATTGAGGGCTGATGTAATGAAATCCATAGTTACCATAGTAACTTGATGATGATCCTGGGTCACCTCTAAGATTGATTTCACCGGCAAATTAAGAAATCCCACTGATAAACTCAAATCATCGATGGACGTCATAAAATGGCCTGAGGCATACCCATACCATGTTCCTGCATCATAGTCACAATGTGGACTTGGCACGGGATCTCCATGTATATTTGTATATCTTTGTGTGTATTCATATTAGGCATACTCTCAAGTCTCTACTAGAACCTTGATGATGATAACACTCATCTCCTTCACCATTACTTTTGCATGTGGCTCGTCAATCAGCACTGCATCATCATCTCCATCATCATCATTTTGTATTCCTCTTCAAGGTGGCGAATCATTGATTAATTCATCGATTAATATTTTATGACATTATAATTTAGTCCGTCGACAAATCATGTATCCATGTGAGTCGCACAGGGAGGGGGAGAAGAAAAGAAAAGGAAAGAATGCGTGTCCATGCGAGTTGAGCAAGCAGACAGAAATATGCAATCGACAACTCCCAAATCGATCACATATCACCAATTTAACGAAAAAAACTCAACTGCAGTCCTTCAATATTTAAAAAAGAGAAAAAAAATCAAAACCTCCTCCTTCGAGGCATCCAGCTTAATAGCATGTTACCGATAGCCTCCTAAGCCAAAATGGGTGTTGCATCTCCATGAAGTAATAGTTTGACGATGTATCTTGAATGTGGAATAGAGACCAACCTAAGAAGAATTTCCTTGGCATGGGGGCTAGAGATGCTACTTTTTGTTTAAAAGATAAAATAGGTGCTTGCAAAATTGCTAATCAAACACCTTGTTAACCTAAAAGAAAGTTCTAGAATAACACAAAGACATTACTCAAAGATGCCCACATTTCACATAAAGTTGTGGTATAGTGTACCAAACTCCCCACATAGGACCTCACTTCCCTCAAGAGAGTAGCATGCCTTTGCAACATGATCAACCAAAGAAAAGCAAATGCCCAACCTTCTCCTACTTCTATAATGCATTGGTTAAGGAATCACATTCCCAGAAGAGAAACTCCAACAACAAGGTTCTTCCAAAGGGAAGTCCATCCATGTCTCCTTTGCAAATTAACAACCAAAGTAGAAATAACCACAACCCTTGGGAAGCATGTGACAAAAATCATGAAGAAGATTCGTACGCAAAGAAGACCCTCCTCCTAACGCACAGTTGCTAGAGATGTTTTCTGGATGATGTTTCTTTAAATTTACCAACAATTGTGATGGTTGCCACAATGAGCAATCATCTTACCATCCTACGAAAACAAGCACCATAATATAGGTGAGCAGAATGAGCAAACCAGAGCATCATCAATTACACAGAGACAATAACCTTGGAAGCACCAAACTCAGCATAGGCAGACCCCGAAGCGGATCTTGTTGCCCCAGATCTCAGAACTGCAGAGCAGTAAATACAAAATTTATGAAAATATTAGTCTCCAATCAGTAGAAACAGTGCAAGACGCTATGCACTTGGATTCTCACAAACATAATTGAATTACATGTAGATAAGGAATACATGTATGATAGTAATAATAAAGGAGGAAACATGAAAGATTGAACCAAAGTGGGTCTTAAACCAAGTGGACCGTTCTTTTTTTTCTAATCAGACTATCTTTCCCTCTATATGTTCTAAAAATATATATATGAAACTAAACATTTTTTATTATTTCTACAACAAATCAGATAAACGAACAAGAGAAGCTCACTCAACCTTTCCAACAAAAGAAAAATTCTCTGAAGGAAGGAAATAGAGTAGTTTTGCAGAAAGAGTGAGAGAGAGAATACGAGTCATACAGGCAGGTCTGCATCGGTGAAACTCACGACCATCAGCACAAGTCCAATCATAGTCATCCTCCCTGTAAAGGTGGCGATGCCTTTGACACGTCTGCTGCTGTCTCAAAGGATATGTTATTGTCGTCGTAGCCACCATCGCCCCCTCTAAAACAATAAAAATATGCGGATCGACTATGGAAGGGAGAGAGAGAGAGAGAAAGAGAAGGGGCAAGACGGTCCTCACGTGAGAGAGAAGATAAACAGAAAGGAGCGCTGCCGGCGATCAATCAACCAGGGGTTTGTGGAGGGACAGAGTTATTTTAACGTGACCACCTGTAATATGATTGTTAATTTGTTACTGGTGTAAGGTAGCATTTCATACTGATATGCGAGATTAGGGATGCAAATGGAACGGGTTTGGTTATACTCATATCCTACCCGTTTACCTACCAGCTAGGAAAACTCAAACCCACACCCCTAACCATACCGATCTACTCATCAGATGCCCATTTCAAAATGGATCTTACGATTAAATCATGCCCACAATGATAGAGTACATGGTTAGTACAGTTTCGAATTAGTTGATTTCTAGTATGATTGCTTGCTTATTACTTATTACTAACAGTAACTGGAAGTGGTGATCAAGGAACTGCGCCTAAGCATGACCTTGTCCAAGCACTTATCTCTAAAAGAAACCGTAGAAGTTCAAGCAGCAAGCCCATTCCCAAGACACAGAAAGGCAAGAATCAACCCAGCAATGATCAAAATTCCACAAATAGGGAACTGAGTAGGAACAAAGAGAAACGAAAAGGCATTCTATAAGCTTTTTTTTTAACGCATATTTCAAGATGCTATACAACAGTTCAAATGCAGAGCACCTTGATCCCCAATGGTACTAATGGACCATTTGCACGAATACGAAATGGTTTACTTTAACGCACAGATGGTACAAACAAAAACTTTAAGATTATCAAGCAGAAAAAGGTGGTTGGACAGACTTACCTGGAAGTGACACCGTAGGCAAGCGTGGCCGAAGGCTAGGTTGGTTGGCTGGAGGAGAGTGAGGATGGCTGGCCGGAGGCAAGCGAGCAAGGTCGAAGGTAGGAGAAGGCAGAGGCAAGCGAGGTCGCGAGGGTGCGTGCAGCGTGGTGGTGGCCTTACGAGGGTCGTCAGTCGGAGCGAGGTCGCGAAGGTGCGAGCGATCGATCACACACCACAGGCCAAGGCAGCAGAGTGACTACTTGCAGAGACGCGCGCAGCGCTATAGTGACGGGGGCGTGCCAATGCCGGAGAAGAAGGTGAGTAGAGGTGGGGCGGGGGGCGCCGTCGCACGGTGTGGGAGGGGAGCTCAGCAGGAATGGGACTTGGTCGGGTAGGGTTTATATACATATATAATAAATATAAAATATCATGTGATGCTCACGCCACCCATCCATCTATCCAGGAGAAGAGGAAGGGTAATGGTTCAATGAGATCTAGTTTGGAAAGGGAATAACATGTAAAAATAGAGATTAATCTTATTTATTTGACGAAAAATAAATTTTGACTTAAGAGGATTTAACTTTAGATAAATACTTTTAGGATTGATGTGTGATAAGTTATTTTTGTTGGTTATTCCATAAAATTTATTCTTTCATCCAAATTAGCCCTAAGTCATTTAAGTGAGGTCCATTTAGGGGGAGCTCCTTTATTTTTGGTAAGGGAAAAGTGTGAATTTTGACTTAGGAAATGATCTAGGAAAATCATTTCTCAAAAAAGAATTATGTGCTCTCTCTCTCTCTCTCTCTCTCTCTCTCTCTCTCTCATCTACTAGGAAGAGCAATGGTTTACTAAGTCTTTCATGCGAAGCCCACTAGCAAGGACAGCTCCCTTGTTTTCGGTAGGGGAGAGGCATGAATTTTGACTTGAGAAATGGCTTAGGAAAATCATTTCTCGAAGAAGAATTATGTGCTCTCTCTCTCTCTCTCTCTCTCTCTCTCTCTCTCTCTCTCTCTCTCTCTCTCTCTCTCTCTCTCTCTCTCTCTCTCTCTCTCTCTCTCTCTCTCTCTCTCTCTCAGAGGATATAATTCTATCACTGCCCAAGATGGATCGTATCAACCCATTGTAAATCGCTAGCTTATAGTGATTTTTAATGCTTAAAATTTACTAAGAGTATTTAGGATTTCCTATTTTTGTTTTAGGAAGATAATTCATGCAAGTTCTTTGAATGGGTTAATAATCACAAGCAGCTTACCGATGAGAGAAGTGTGCAAGAGGGTGAGGATAAATTAATTAGAATGTCGATTTCTTTGGAAAAGGAAGTGCACGAGATTCAACGACAAGGGGAAAACGTTTAAGTAGTGCTACTGATGTTAATGAAGGAATTGCAATGCATGAAACATTATGCCATCTATAGTGTTGTAATTGTCCTATTCTTTGTTATGCAAGTAGCATTTAATGTGTGGTAAACTTAAGGAGTTGGATGATTGATATGATATGATGTTTTATTAAACAAAATCTTATAAATATGAATGGTATGTTTGTATGCCTTGTCCCTACTTTTATTAATCCTCGTGTGCGGTTGGCATTAATTTTGATATGTGCATCTTCTACTCATGTGAGTTTGGCATCAATTTTCCTTTGGGCCTTTACAGCTATTTGATTCCCTTACACAACACTTATAGCATGTATGTAAAGTGTCAAAGAATTTTTGCATAATTCCAAATACTCATACAAGGGAGGCAACTTGTTACCACAATTGCATGGGACAACACTGATATAAAAGGAATAACGCTATATAGGAAATTGAGAGAGAAGATGGAGAAGTCGAAAACAAACAATTTATTAAGAGGGAACACCATTAGGCAACTTGATATCTTGTACAAACAATTCCATGTGAGGAAGTCTCAAATTGTAAATGAGAATACACAAGAAAGAGAAATGATGGTAAAATGCTTCAAATACTTCATATTTACATTTATAACTTCTAAATGAGCTGAATGTAGCATCTCAGGCCATAGATAACTAAATAACATCGGTGGGAGTTAAATATGAAATGAGTCCATTTAGCAACCAACAAGATCCTTTCTACACGAGTATTTCCCTTCCCCTAAACATGATCCCTCCAAATAGTAGTGAAGACAACCTCCAAAGCCATAGCAAGGATGGCTGCCCATCTCAATTCTCACTTGCCTTCCTTCAATCTGAAAGTAAAATAATTGTAGAAGCCATCTCAAATCTCACCTTCATTTCTTCAATCTGAAAGTAAAAAATTTATAGCAGCCATCAATTAATATCACATGCCTTCCTTCGAACAAAAAGGAAAAAAATTTGTAGCAACCATCAGTTAATCCCAACTGCCTTCGTTCAATTTGAAAGAAAAAAAATGGAGCAACCATCGATTAATCTTAGTTGCCTTCCTCCAATATAAAAGAACAAAAAATATGTAGCAACCATCAACTTAGCTGCCTTCCTTCAATCTAAAGGTAAAAGTATTACTTGAATTTGAGTAATCGAAAGAGAAAGTTGTGGACTTAATTTTCAGGCACACACCCCATTCTTCATGAGATCCTTAAAAATGGTAGGATTACATGGTCAGTGTAATCAGTTAGTTCTTGTGAATCTCAGTTCCTCAAATCATCTCGAAGACAACAACAAAAACCTCCGCCATCTAAAAATAAAAACCATCTACATTTGGCAATTAAACTAGTGATAAAACAAAATCACAAATGTGTATGAATTGCATTTTCCATATTTCCTTGTGGTTAAAAGAAAGAAACATTTTATATATTTTTTGGAAGATACACATGCTTACTCTAATTACAAGTTGCATGCCCACCTGTAGCAAGAATATTGAATACATAATAATATCTTTTAGGAAGGATTATCGTACCTAAAATAAGCCAAATTCAGTAGATTTCAGCAGTAACATCGTCGTGTCTTAAATTCAAAATGCATGAATAAGATAATAAGGGCATGTACTACTTATGTTTGCATTGATTTTTTGCTACAAAGATTTGAGAACTTGAATATATGGCCTTGTTCAATTAATGTCCACTGTCAAAATGAGAACATTAATAACAATTAAAAAATATGTTGCCACACACCAGGTGATTCTCCTTAGCATGTGATGGATTGTTAGTTTATTAATGGAAAATCACATGAGCCTACACAAGGTGATAGTAATGTCAGCACAATGATATAAATGGCCCATTATATAAATGAAGATGATAAATTATTAAGGTTGCTTGTTGATATGAATCTTCAAGCAAGCTTCTCGATTATAAAATATCAGGGTTCTAAGTCTCCATTTCATACAATGATAGTATATTTTATTGGGTCATTCCATCAAGTGATCTATACTAAATGGTCCAACTTCTCATATGTGCAGGGGTTGCCTACATCATGTGTGGCGAGCTTAACTATGCAAAAAGTTGATGCTGGGATTGATTAGGGATTCTCGAGACATCCAAACCAACATATGTGAACCAATTAGCATGGTCACATATATGAAGTAATCCCTCAAAGATAGGGAGTAATGGACATTCTCAACATCGCTTTCACACGATCAATGATCAGAAACGTATCTCTTCAAATAACACTTGAGGAGACATTATGAAATGTATTGCATGAAGCAAAATGTAATGGAAGATAACATAACCAAATGAGTTTACGAAATTTCATAAGATAATATTGTTAACACAACAACTAAAATATCACTCCCTAAATTGTCCACAAAGTACTTCAAGTACTAGATAGTGGTCCACATGCATTCATTACAAGGCACTACTTAATCACTAAAGTTGTAATTCTCATAGTCATCCCTCCCCCACACCCCACTCAAAACATTTTTCATCACCCTGCCCCTTCAACTTCTTATTCTCCACATAAAGTCATTCCACTGTCACTTTTAAGTTAATTGCATACTCAAAATAGTCAACCTTGTAAATAAGGCTATATTTACCAGTGAAAAAGATCAAGAAAGAGAGGGATCAATTTCAAAAGGAAAAATCTAAAGGTGACATCAGATTTGAGTGAGAGATGAATCTGAAACCCTAAAAGAGACATCTGCCTTGAATGATCTCCAACGACGGTAGATCAGAATGTAAGAGATCGATAACTTTAACTAGCCTGAGTCAACAAGCATGCAAAGCTCAATCAGGAGCAGAGACTCTAAGGACTGAGAATGTGAAAATGGGGTGGCCCTTAAGCTCAATAGGGAAGAAGTGTCAACTCCATCGAGTGTCATTGCTTTGAGGTCGGGCATCGCTCTGAGGTTGGCGTCGAGGATAAGAGTGGCGTCGCTCGGAGGTTGGCGTTGGGGATAAGATCTGAGGTCAAGTGGCATCACTCCAGGGCCGACGCCGAGGAAGAGAGTAGCGTCGATCTGTGGTTGGGATAAGAGTGGCGTCGTTGGGGAGAAGCGGTGTTGCTAGGGAGCGAAATTGCTGTAGGGTTAACAAAAAGGCAAGTGAAAGAAAGAGATAGATTTGCCCTCATGATTTCTTTTTGCTCTAAAGTCGTCTGCCAGTGAAGCAAGGGACATCAGCAACTTATAAAAGAACCTACAGCGACATATGTTACATGTCAGTGTAAGTAGACCATTGATGTAGGGTAATTTTCCAATTTTCAACATGGATGCACCGATATCGACTAGCATGCTCTAGTATATGTATCGATGTAGCAGAGTCTATAACAATGCAAGATGCTCCGTCAAGAAATTAGATTCATTTCTTTTCATCTAATTCTAGGTTTCTTTTGGTTGAAGGTTACAGCATATAAATAGTTCTACAATGAAGCATAATTTACGAGAAATATCAACTCATTTATCTAACAATAACATATTAAATTATCTATCACATCTAAACCCACTTAATCCACTTTTCAATAAAATAACAATAAAATATAAACTAACATTAAATATAAAATAAATAAACCACAACTCTCTCTTTATATATATTTAAATAGCATCAATATATAACTCATAGTACATCAACTAATCTATGGCATCTATTATGCATTAACCCACTACGCACACCATAACCCCTACAACTTTTCCCATCCCCACTCCTACTCGAAGACAAATACTAATTAGACAACATTAGCATCAAATAGTTTCTTTCTCTGTTCTTTTCATTGCACAGACAACATTATTGTTTGTTTTGCAAGATATTATTATGTATCCCTTATTTGATGAACCTTATCCTCAGATAGAGATATCTTGGGATGTGGGGAGAAAATCTTGAGATTGATTTATTCCAGGGGAGGGCGGCAAGATGAATTTATCTCTCCCTCTTGTGAGATAACATCCTCACTTATTCCTTCAAATACCCTTATTTATCCCATCTAAATACCAAAATCAACTTATCCCTTACTCATCCTTCAATTCCAACACTTACAAAAATTTATCTCTCAAATTTTATCCCATAAAACAAACACTACCTTAAATTCTCCCTTTTTAGATGTTTGGTGGGGAAGAACACCAGATGAAGTTAGTTGGTGGTGGCGACTAAGAACAAAGGAGAGGAGGGATAGAACATATTAAAAGAAGCAATTTTGGATCTCCATTTACCTCTATTAGGCATAAATTCTATGTAGAAGAGATTCCACCACCTATGACATTGTCCCATCTATACCAATTGTCTACCTTGTTTTCTTAAGCTAAATTACATGCTAACTTTTTCTAAGCCAAATCCAAGCTAACTAATCTATTCCCAACTCAACCCACTAATTAACACTCCATCCCCTTTTTTTTTCCTTGTAAGTCCTCTTTATTCAATTTATTCATTTTCCCCATTTTTGTTTAGTATCGAAATTGTGTTGGTGTTTATATTTCTTTTGTAGCCATGTCTTGCATTTTAATTTTATGTTGTTCCCTTGTCTTAATTTCCATGGTCTCGATATTCTGTTTTTTAGAAAAATAGGTAATAAAATTTACATGTAATTTTTTTGCCTCTTATTTATTCGGTGCTTCTCTTATGTAGGTGACTGTTAAATTTAGGTTTCTTAAATTGGCGTCCTTACACATGACTTGTGACACCTCCTTAATTCCTTAATAATATTTTCTCACAAAAACAACCATTTCAGGCTTGGGTTCCATCCGATAGGAAGGAATTGGACAAATTCCTAAGACTCTTACTAATCAAACCATGAAAAGCATTTGGCTATCTTGGAATGGTATGACTTCTTTACTGGATAAGTTGAGGTATGACATATCTAGGAATGGTACAACATATCTAGGCTAATTCCAACATTTCTTCCTCTTCAGAAAACCCTAGTGTATGAGACATGGTTCAAGATCTAACTCTAGATTACTTAAATTTTGCGAATGCAAATATACCTGAGTTCTTCATTATCAAAGTTGTAATGGCAAGGATTAGGACATCAGGCTTCTACTGAAAAAAGATCTAATGATATATCTTAGGCAACAAGAATCAACTTCCTAGCTCTGAGTAAACATCTTGGAATTCCATCCTCAAATGAGATGAAACCCAAGGGAATCTTGAGTTCCCTCCCCACTCTTAGACTCATGGGAGTGGATGTCGATCTGATAGAAAACGGTGATGAAGACATCAAGTCTTCCCTTGATTGCTTTTCGTAAACCACGACAGTAGTTGAGGATGATTCTTTCCTTGTTTCAATGCTTTAGTCATGTGTTGCTTGCTTTACCAGCACCATTTTCTTCTACTTAAGACATTTCTACAGAAGATGAAATGGAACATCTTTCCATTTAGGCCGGCATCCTATTCTTCTTTGATGATTATAAAGTACATATTCTAAGGGCTAGTTTACTTCCTAGGTTAACCCCCCAAAAAGGGGGTTAATCCAAGTTTACTTCTCAACTTTACCCCCATTTGCAAAACCCAAGTTTGGTGTGAAAACCCATGTTTTGCCAATGCTAGGTTGCACCGATGTTAAGAAAACAAAAGTTAACACCATCTCCCATCCCCACATCTCTGACATCTGACATGCCCCCTTGCAATTGCCCCTCCCAGCCCCTAACCCCAAATCAACCTTCACCCTTGCCTAAATCACCCTTGCCATGGATGGAAGCAAGCTTGATGCTTCACCTTGGCGTGAATACTATCCATCTTGGCACCCTTTTCCTCCATCCCTACGTCTAATCCCTCAATCGTTGGTGGTGGACTACCTAATGGGGCCCTCACAAGTCCTGGATTTGTAGAGGAAGGGCAACTACCTAATGGGGTAGTGCAGGTGCACTTCTTGTTAAGGTTTATGAGCTTCTTGACCTACATTTCCTCCCACTCTTCTTGTTCTTTTAGCGAAATGTTTTGCAGTAAACACTTGGAATCATGTATTCCTCCTGAGAAGGTATGTGACTTCAATTACCCTAGTTTGTTGTGTCTAATTACTTTGGTCGTTCTTCACTTCATTAGTGCTTGTTATGATATGGAATTAATCTGGTCATATGTGCTTGATCACTGGTTGTTGTGATATATGCTTGCTTTGATATTTGCTTACTATGATATGATAATGGTATCTCCACCATGGTCCCCTTGAACAATATGAACCTTCCATCAATCAATCCAATTAGTTGAAACGGAAAACTAAAATGTCTTGATCCTATTGGGAACATGGATAGCGATTTAGAAACACAATATTACATGCAAAAGTTCACCACCCTTTAAAAAGAAAATATCATCGATGATATTCAGTTCAGAACTGAAACATTCAATTATCATTGGTGACATTTGATTCAAAACTAAATATCATGGGTGATATTTGGTTTAAAATTGAAATATCACATGTTCAAGCCTCACTATCACAAGTGAAAAACATTTAAGAAAGCTTTACATGTTACTAACTAATCAAGGGTTTGACCTTTCACTGAGTCTAGGTCACTTGTCTCCGACCTTTGTTCTCCCTCTACTTTTAAGTCACTTATCTTTGACTACAAATTTTGTAGTGGCAACAACTGTTCCATCAAATTTGTTGACGACTTTTTTGTTGTTAAGAATCGCCACACGAGTTGCCCTCTTCTACAGGAAATTCCTAAAAATGGTTTCTACTGTCTACCCCCTCGACCTTCTATCATCGCCCTTACTTTCTTTAGTCCATCCTCTGACATCTAGCATTAACAATTAGGGCATCCTCAAATGCTGACGGTCTAGAGAATCCTTCGTCACCTTGGCTTCCAGTTTAGTTTAAATTCCTCAAATAAATGCCTTGCTTGTCTATTGGGCAAAAGTACTCATATAACTTTACCTGAAACTAGAACAAGAAATAGTGAGTCTTTGGATCTTATTTTCAATGATGTTTAGGGACCTACTCCAATTTCCTCTATCTATGGTTATCTTTATTTCTTATTATTCATGCATGATTATTCAAAATATGTCTAGTTTTATCCATTAAAAAAGAAATTTGTTGTTTTCAGTACCTTTATTACATTCTAAAAAATGGTAGAATGACAATTCTCTCGCAAAATAAAATCATTTCAATCTGACGGTGGTGGAGAATTTACAGCTCTCAAATCCCATTTTCTTCATACCCATGAACAAAATGGAGTTGCTGAAAGAAAAATTAGACATGTTGTTGATACAACTCTTGCTCTACTTACTCCAATACCCTTAAGCATTTCTAGGAATTTGCTATGGAAACTACTGTTTATCTAAATAATTGTCTACCAACACCCCTTTTATCCCACAAATCCCCTTATGAAGTACTACATGACAACCCTCTTACATACCAGTTTCTTAGAGTCTTTGGTTGTGTAGCATATTCTTTGCTTCGCCTAGATAATTCATACAAATTCTCTTTTTGATCCACCAAAAGTATTTTCTTAAGCTATGCTTCCAACTAGGGTGAGATTTATGGAATAAAAATAAGATGCAGAAATATAAAACAATTGCACAAAAATGCAATTTCACAAGCACACAAGGATTTTTAGGTGGAAATCCAAACTCAGGTAAAAACCACCACCTAAAATTGTTGGTTTAGGATTTTCCAATCGACCTAATCGATCAAATCCACTAACTGAACTACTTAAACGAGGGTAGTTCAACCTCTTAAAACCACAGTACTTTATACCCGAGGATAGTTGATGGTAACACCATCATTAACCATAACTAACTTTAATTAGTCAGGCCTACATAATCACCTGAAGACCATAATTCCATACAAATCCATTTTGAGAAGAAAACATTAAATCAGGGTGAATTTTGTAGTTTTAACATCACATCACGAATGCAGAGTAATCACGGGATTTTCCAAGGGTTAATTGAGGGTCAAATGAGCTTTAAAGTCCAATGAGTGGGTTCACATAGACAGAAATGGGATTTCACACATTTCAAGAACTGAATCAGAACATAAAACCCTAATTTCAGACCCGCTTGAATTGAAGAGGTTTTGGTTAGGATAAAATTCATCTAAACTTTCTAATATTTATAGAAAAATATCCTGAGGTTTGATACCATTGGTTTGACTATCTGAACCCATTCTGACTTTAAACAAAATCACGAACAAGATTTTACCCTAATTTGGGCTTCTATGCAAATTTCCCAGTCAAATGTGTTAACTAAAATCCAACTTCACCATCAGATTTCTTCGATCCAAATTAGGCTAAGGCCAAAATTTGGCCCAATCAAAGTTCTTGACCTAGTTTGCATTTCAATCCCCAAAATCTCTACTTCTCTCACTCATACCCTCAGCTTTCGAAATCCCTTGCAATCGGAGCCTAGGTTTCCTATCTTCTTCATAGATTGGTCCCTGCTGCCATTAGAGGTCAATCGACCTCGGCACCAACCTTTGACCGAGTTAAAACTCTATCAAATCGCCACCAAATCCCACCAAATTTGATGGGATTGGTGTTCAGACGAAGAGGATCAATTCCATCAAGATCTTGGACCCTAATTCGTAGCATGGAGATTGAAAGAGTGATTCTCATTTCTGATAAGATTCGTAACATAAAATGTCACGTCGTTATAGTTCGTGTGTGGTAGAAAATCGCTTTTCAAAATATTTATTACTCAAAATCTAACTACGAAAATAGCTAGGTTGTCTCCATAGGGAGGAATTAGCCTATTAAGCTAATGAGTGGTGCCTCATTTATTCGGAAATATCAATAGGTGTGCCTATTCATTAATGCAACTCATTTCCCACATAAATGCTCATTCCAAGCAATTGATCAAAAATATAAGTCTTTATATGCAAAATCACCATAAAATAATATTCTATTAAATAGTGATCTTGGTAATGGTAATCAACATAAATATTAATTTCTAACAAAATATAACTCGTTCACCATAATTAATATGACATGTTTTATATCATTCATGAGAGACATTAAGTCAGACCGTGCCAATGCAATTCCACCTCAACATATAATTTATTTGATAAATGCAATGTGGCAATGGCATTCACCGTAGATTCTAATTCCCCTCCCACTGTAGCAAAATAGGGGAGGAGGAAAGGATTATGTTGCGTGAAGGAGGTATCGGACAGCAATGCGTGTGGTCGGCGTGATGTGTGCAAGAGAGAGTCCCAACGGCGGTTGTAGCGTGATTCAGGATGGCCAGTGGTGGCCGACAAGCGTTGAAGAGGCTGGTGGTAGTGGGATGTGTGGGTCGACGATGAAGCCGCTGGCTGGGGGTGTGCGATGACGGGGAAGGCACGGCGGAGCATGGAGACGATGTTGGTGAGGTTGGCATCGAGGATGGCAGCCAAGAAGTACTCCTGCAAGCGGCAGGTGCGATGGGGATGTTGGGTTCTTTAAGGAAGGGAGCGAAATAGGGAAGATGAAGAAGAAAAAGAAGATGAAGGGAAGGAGAAGATGGATGGCTAAGGGGGTAGCGGTGATGGGTTGGTGATTGTGGTGGTGGTCGGGTGGTGTTGTTGGGTTATCGTGGGATGAAAGAGCAGGTGGAGGAAGGTGGAGGTAGATGAAGGAAGAAGGGACAGACAGTAGGTGGTGGTGGTGGTGGTTTCGAGAGGGTGGTGGTGGGTTGTGGGAAGGACGTTGAGAGGGTGGTGGCACCCGTGCTGTCACCACTAGCGCATAGTGCAATGGGGTTGGCGAGGATGAAGCACGCTTCAAGCCACGGTGCACGCTTCTTCGGTCGTAAGCCTCTCCAACCACTCGGTGAGGATCGCGAGTGGTTGGAATGGCAAGATAAATCTGGCGATTCTTCATCAGACGTCTGCTCAAAGATTCAGATGTCTTTGAAAGTGTAAACGTCAATGAGTTCATGATGGCGGTTCCTAGACGTCTGACCTTATCTCCAGACATCTTATATACGTAGAATGAATGTTCGATGCTTACACCTAGCCTGCATCCAATCATATAGATTATGTTATTATATCATATGTTATTAAATGTAAAATTAATACATAAAATTATATGCAAACTAAGGTGAATTACCATATAACTCCTAATTAATTAATTCAACCACTATTCATCGATCTCCCCCTCGATCTTCCCCAACTCCGGCCACCCCTCTGGTGTGGTCGCCCAACCACCAAACTACCCCACAACACTCCCAAAACCATCGCCTCACCTCTACCTTCAAAAGCCCTCACCCAATTTCAACATCCACCCACGCGAACACTCCACTAGACGAACTCAACCTCCGCCGACCTTCTCGACTCCGTCCAGCCACTCTCGTCCACCAATCACCAAACGCATATCACCAACACACTCGCCATACTTCGACGACCCTATTGAGCGTATTAATCAGGGCATTAAGCCCGTATTTGTGTCTAAGGGTTTTCGCCGTAGCTTTGCAGCCGCTTTCGCCTTCTTAAACACCGACTGCCTCTCTATAGCCACCATTTGAGCTATTGCTACAACCTAGAGCTGTGGATTAATCTTGCGCACCCAAGTGCAGCATCAATCAGGAAGAGGAGTCCAGCAGTAGCTCCAATTGAAGCCCGGCTACTCAACATCACGCGAGAAGAAGCATGGGATTTAGTCCCACCTCGGTTGCTACCAAAAGAATACAGCAGTATAAAAGAGAAAAGTGAAGGGGGCTTATCGCTTCTCACACGGAGGGGTGAGGTCCCTCCCTCACTTTCACCCCCGGTGAGCCTGGACCCGGTGCCATTCATACCTGATTACCTGAATATGGATTCGCTTATGTGGCCCTTTAAAGGAGGAGAGAGGAGAAATGTGTGAGGGAGGGGGGGTTTGTCTCAGGCTATGTGTTCGAACGCTAGATCGATGTTTTAAAATTGTCGCGTTATAGTGTAGCCAAAATAATGCTCAAACAAATAAATTTATTACTCAAAAAAGTTCCGAGGTCGAACACAGGGAGCAATGTGGAATTCAGTTCTCAAGAATTATAATTTAAGACAAGAAAGCTATGAAATTATAAATAAAAATTGCTTCAAAATAAAGTAGCACCAGGATCAAGTGTCAGAATGCAAAAATAATGGAGTAAAATGGTGATTTAGATCACCAAATATTCCTTACAACGATAGGTAATGAACTCAATGTACCAGGATCAAGTGTCAGAATGCAACAATAATGGAGTAAAATGGTGATTTAGATCACCAAATACTCCTTACAATGATAGCTAATGAACTCAATGTATATATGAAAATAAATGCAACCAAACCAATCGTCTGATTTGTAAATTAGACAGCTTAAACTGTTTAAGCCTCTCTGTTCATCTTCTTTTCTCTTTCTGTCTCTCTTCTTCTTCAGCTACGGCCCTTCCTCTTTTTGTTCTTCTCTGTCTCTTCTCTGCCTTTCTTCTTCTTCCCTTGTTCTTCCTTTCTTTCCTTCTCTGTCTTTCTTGCCTGTGCAACTCTTCTTCCTTCAGCCCTTCTTCTTTTCTTCTTTCTTTCTCTGTTCTCCTTCTTCACACAGAGGGGGAAGGTCCTTCAAACGGCTAAGTGTCAGCCGTTTCTCTCTGTAGCAAAACCCCCCTACTCGCGCAGACTCTCCTTCTCTCTTTCCCTCTTTAGGATTCGCTCTACCAGAGCCACAGGGTAATCAAGTTATCGGACCTAGCATACTCGGGTCCAGGCTCACCAACAGTGGGTGATGAGTGAGGAGTGAGGGTTAGGCGGGTTAACAAGTCAGGCTAGGTCCGCAAGCAAAGGTCACGGACGAGGCGTGTGTGGGTGAGAGGGACCTCACCCCGTGTTTGGAGGCAGTAAGGCCTATTGACAAATTCAATTTATGTGTATGCTTCACTTCAGTGGCTTCCGATGTGGGATTATCTGCCTCCACTTCGCTTGCATACACTGCTGCTGCTTTCTTCACCCAATTCGCACGTAAGGAGCGGTCAATGTCTCTAATTGACCGCATGAGTATGCTCCTACACAAACTCCGCGCTGTCTGGAGTCGAGGACCTAAAGCTACAAGTCTGGATAGAGCTTCAAGCAAGCTCGAGGCGTGCTGCGTCAATGGCGGAGGGGACAAGTACCTGAAATCAACAATACAGCCTTTCGACCATGTCAGAAGGTTCAGGAAGGATCGCCAGACCACGGCGAGAGTGACGGTGGTGGTTGTGAGGCGTGACAAGGTTCGTGCGTTGGATGAGCGATAGGTGGAATTAGGTTAGGGCTTTTGTGCGTGGAGTGATGGCGGAGCATATGGGGGTGGTAGCGACGCGATTCGTGCAATGGTGTGGTGGATAGACGTCGTCGGAGCAGAAGGAGGTGACGGTGTTGAGGGTGGATTTATGGGTGTGCGTGTGTTGTGAGATTGGGAAAAGAAAATATAGTGAGAGAGAGAGAGGGACAGAGGAACTTAGGGATGTGGTAAAGAGACGGAGGGTGCCGATGTCGGTTGATCGGAGCCGGAGAAGGAGGATGGTGCGGCGAGGCGGCGACGTCGACTAAGGGAGAGGCACGACCTCTCGTTGGCAGGAGAGGTTCGCGAAGATGAGGGGAGTGTCGGCCATCCAATTTGATGGTTGGACGGCCGGAGGAGGGCTAAGAGGGGTCGTCGGAGCTAATTCTGAACATGGCTGGAGATGGAGAAGAAGAGGGTTCCTCAGGCCAAAAATTAGCTGAAAAGCATGGCCGTGCCCTGGAGATCCTTTTATAGGGTTCATGAGGGGGTTCTGAGCTTGGAAGCTCTAGGAATTGTTGTCGGAGTAGGAAACCCAAATGTTCCATGAGTTCGCATTAGGATTTGGGCGAGAATTGGAGCTCAAGATGTGGCTCAAATTGTAGGGAAATCTGTCAAGAATCTCCCAATTTTGGAAGGGATTCGCTAATCAATCAGGGAGAAATCCCTAGTTGAAGGTCATTGAAGTAGGATTCCTTCGTGATAATGGCGGAGGGACCTATCTACAAAGGGTGACGACAAAGATAGGGGCCTTTTTGTAAGGAATTCGAAAGTTAAGGATCTGAATGAGATAGAAAGAGTCTGACTTGACCAAAATGCAAACTCGGTCAAGATCTCAGATTGGGCCCAAATTTTGGTACAAACCTAATTTGAACCCAAGGAATCCAATGGTGAAGTTAGATTTAGGTTTTGACAAAGTTTGACTAGATAATTTATGTAAAAACCCAAATTAGGGTAGATATATGTCTGAAACTCTGTTCTTGGTCAAAACAAGTTCTAATGGTCAAACTGAAGATTCCAAACCCTAGAGAATATTTCTCTATGAATTTTAGAAGGTTTAGGTGAATTTTATCTTGACCAGAACCTCAGTTAATTAAGCGAGTCTGTTTTTAGGATTTCAAAAGTCATTTAATTCTCAGAACACATGTAAACACTTTTCTGATTGTTTTAACCCACTTGTTAGCTTTTTAGGACCAGTTGACCCTTAATTAACCCCTAAGAAAACCCGTGGTTGTAATGCATTAATGATATGCTGGTAAAATTACAGTTTTAATCCTAGTTTCTTATTTTTCCCTCAAAATGATTATGTAGTGACTTATGACTCTCTAGCAGTTATGTATGAGCATTTACTAACTTAATTGGGTCAAAATGAGCTAGTTATAGCTCATGATGGTGTTCCCATCACTATGATGCCTCGAGGTGCGTGCTGAAGAAAGTTGTGACACTTAGCTTTTGAGGAAGAACACTTCCTCTGTGGATGCCCTTGTGCGCCTTTCTGAGGCTCTGTGCCTTGGTGACATTTAAGTCGTCTATGACACATTGGTGACGTCTGATTGAGTACTGTAGCTTTATTTGAATACTTGATTTAAGCTACTGTTGGATTATTTTTTTAAATTAAATTCATGAGATGCATGCTTAATTAGAGAATGAAGTGGTGATTTAAATTACCATTGTTTTGATTCTCTTTATTTTTACCATAATGGTTTCCTGAGATATTATTCAATATATCCTTGAGTAGATTATTCATTGCAAATCTTTGTCTTGTGCTCATTATTTCTGAATACAATTAATGCGTGAATTTCATATTTGCTCCCTGAGAATGACCTCGGACTCACATTGTTTTCGAGCTTTATAAAGTTAAGTGTTTGTCACGTTTTCATTAACTATACTACGATGCATGTAAATCTTAACATCGTCGATTTCGCGTTGAACAATAGTGTAACCTCAAACCCTCCTCTTCGCGAGGAGTATTTTGTCTCGCGATAGAGACGAGAATTCGCAAAGCAAATATCCAACCAAAAGCAAAATTACAATAGTCCTATAAGGCCTAAATAAGTATATATAAAATCTAGCTTCTATAGGTAAAAGGAACTTCCCTTAGTCGGAAGTATGTAGGCGTGATCACGGCAGAGTTTCGGTGCTCTCTAATTCATTGAATAGAGCTTGGAGAGCAAGATTACTTTTCTATCTCTTCTTGGACGCAATATGAGTCTAAGTATTCTCTAGGTGTGTTGTGCTTAGGAAGAGTGCTCCTTTATTTTTAGAGGCCCTAAAAAGGATTTAGAAGGCCTTGGAAGGCTTCAATAGCCATTGGGAATAAATCCAAGGCAAATAAGGTTGAAATCAGGATCATTTATGATTCTAACAGGATTATCAGACGTCAGGACTTAAGGTCAGACGTCTAGGTCTTCGTTTGATCTAAAGGTCAGTCGTCTAATCTAGAAGAGTTGATCATCTAAATGGTGTTGGATCAAGACGAACATCTAAGAAGTCAATTATAAGACGTCTGGGAAACTAGTCAGACGTCTAATCCTAAGATGTCTTTCTTCCTATTTTCACCAAATTGAAACAGGGTTCTAGTGCTATAAGAGACAGATGACATATAGGACGTTTGGCAAAAGATCATGACGTTTGGAATGAGAAATCTCTACGGGAATTGATTTTCTGAGGCTCAAACGATTATTAAGGTCTGACAAAAGTAGATTTGGGTCAGATCTTAGCCTAACGTCTATTTATCAGACGTCTCAGATGATCTATGGATGTGTGGAAATCTAATTAAATATAATCATAAATTAATCCTGCAAGATTATGTCTAACAGACCAATGGTCCTCTAGTTAGATGTCTGACAAGGTCTTCGGACATCTTCTAAGACATCTGGACTATGGCTACCTCATAAAAGATGACATCTCAAGGAACAAAGTTTCATGATCCTACACTTTATTGACAGATAGTCGAAGACTAAAATATCTACTTCTACCTAGGCCTGATCTCTCCTTTTCGGTCAACCAAGCTTGCTAATTTATGAGCAATCCTACTTCAAATCATTAGAAACATGTCAAAAGGATTCTGCGTTGCATCAAGCATACTCCTGCCCATGGCTTGTTTCTCACTTCCATCTCCTTGCCCACTCTACAAGCATATTCTGATGCTGACTGGGCTGGTTCATTTAAAGATAGAAAATCCTCCGGAGGCTATCTTATTTATCTTGGGCAAAACGTCATCTCTGGTCAACAAGAAAACAACCAAATATTTCACGCGTGTCAACGAAATTAGAATATAAAGCCTTAGTAGATACGACTGCAAAACTCATCTGGATACAATTGCAAAACTCATCTGGATACAATCACTGCTACAGGAATTGAGAATCTCCCCTTCAACGCCTCATATTCTTTGGTGTGACAATATTAGAGCCACTTATTTCACTGCTAATCTAGTAGTTCATGCTAAAACAAAATAACTGAGGTTGACCATCACTTTGTTAGAGATCTAGTTGCTAAGGGTCTCCTCTCTATCCGCTTCATCTGTACAAAAGACTAGCTCGCAAATATCATGACCAAACCATTACCTAAGCTACAATTTCTTCACATTCATGGTCGACTCAAGCTCCAATCTACAGTCACGTAGTCCCTGCGATTAGGGGGGGGTATCAATGGATACTTCAAGACCCAATTCAAGAACCGATCTTCACAACTTCCTCCACAGTTGTTGACCATCACGTTCGCTGATCTTGCCAACAACTTTAGATCTCACGATCATCAACAATCTCCAGAACCTTCCACAATATTTTGAATACCATCGAACAACATCTATATATACATGTACTTTGTACCCAAGAAAATTATGGAAAGAAAACTTTTTTCATCTACCTGTCATCTTCGTTGATATAGTCAAGCCAGCCAATGTATCTATTTTCAAATGAGGAGGTTAATCGATAATAAACTTTGGAGTCATTTCCATTTGTTAATAAGTTTCTAGCAAATAATTGTCATAGTAAGAATGCAAGAAACAGATCCTCAATTACATGGGAATCATGAATGCTGAATAAATCAACATTACAATAAGCCCCACCTTAGGTAGGTTACATTCTTGGGTTTGAATGCCTTTGATTAATTGTAGCAAATGTTCTTAAACAATTTCTAATGAGTTAGAATCCATTCCTTGTATAATATCGACACTTGCACAAAATTGTGGAAAGATTGGGGTCCCTCGTTTAGGGAATTGCACATAAGACTATGCCATTATCCTCATCCAGATGCTTCAAGAATGTTATGATAGTGGTGAATATGTAAATGGGTCTTTCTTCAAGATTTCTTGGAAGGAGATAGTGGCAAACTTCAATGAAACTTGCAATGCCTCCTTTAAAAAGGAACAATTGCAGAACAAACAAAAAAATATGAACAAAATCTTCCAGGTGTACACAACCTTGATGAATAAGAGAGGCTAGGGTTGAGATGATGCAAACAATTGCCCTCTGTCATAGGAGGAGAGTGCATGGGATGAGGTTAGTAATTACGCAAATGATGTCTAATTTAGTTTTCCATCGTATAGAAATGGTGACAAGTATTCCTTAATGCAACTTCCTGCACATTTTTTAAACCTTATAGGAGAAGAAATTTCCATATTACAAGCTTATGGGGTCAATAGTTGATAGAGACAGCTAGGGGTCATATCACTTCGGCATGTTAGAGCTATTCAACGATCATTTAACATTATAATAAGATCTTTGATTTTTTATAGTCTAATTTTAAGTCCCTTCTTGAGTTGAAAGAGAATCTTGCAGTTGTTGTTCTCACTTGTTGCCGCCTATCATAAAAAGTCAATGGCCTTATCCTGTTAATCTACCAATCCTAACGAACTAATGCATTATTTAATAGTTTTCAGACTAATCAATTGGAGCATTTGGATGGGTTGGCTTGAGCTTGACTCCTAATCTAGCATGAAAAGCCCCAATTCGATCTGTATCTGAAGCTTTTATAGGTTGGGCCTAGGTCTAGATTTTAAAGCTCATTTAATGCCTTAATTGGTCTAAAAGCATATATTTATTATATTTGTCTTCATATATTTACTTTGCTAAGAATATAAATTAGATCCTCCACCATTTATCTTCAATAGTAACGTGGGCCTATCTCATGTATGGTATCATTTGGATGTTGGGTAGAGTTTACTTTTAGATAAAATTTAGGATGTGACAGAGAAAATAGTTGTAGTTTATCTATTTTATATTTAATGTTAAGTTTTTTTTCATTATGTCGCTGCATAGAGAAATGAGTGAAAATTAAATATAATTAATAAGTTAATATATTATGTGTAAAAATTTAAAGTAATATTTTGATACCATTTTTGACACTATTTACTTGTTATTACTCGTCCAAAGATTCCAAACTATTAATCCTATTTCCAACTCAAACTCATGACAGATCATATTTTTATTTCCAAATGTTTTCGGCGGACACGGAGCAATGGTCTGCAACCGAAACCATTCCAAAACTTTTAATATATATATATAAATCCTCTCCCTTTCGTTCTTCCATCTACACAAAACAGCGAGAGAGAGAGAGAGATTCTTGAGGTAACGATTGATCGATGGGTGGTGACGTCATGGAGGTGGATCATGATCATGGCATGGAAGATCATCGTAATTGCGAGGAGATCGCGGAGCAGTGGCAACTCTCCAAGGGGATGCTACGATTGGCGGTGCTTCTCCTCATGTTCGGTCCCGAGGAGGAGGACGCCGACGTCACACCCGCCGCCGTCGACATCCTTCTGGAGATGCAACTGCTGTCGGACCCCTACCACGACTACCCCTTGACGTCGAAGCAACGCGACAAGAAGGCGGCAATGGCGATGGTAAGGCAGCGCAGGGCAGGCGACATCTGCCAACAACTTCAATCCATGGTGGATGACTGGAAGATGATGGTCGAGTTGGCATTCATCGAAGACTCCTCGACGACTCCTCCCTCCACCCAAACTGCAGGAGCTAGTGCTGCTTCGATTGCCAGCAATGGTGGCGGAGTCGGTGGTGGTATTAGTGTTGCTGCTGCTGCGAAATCGACGTCGTGTTATTCTTACGAGGCCCGATTGGAGGCGTCCAAGTGGAAGCTTCGCGAGGGGTACGAGAAGGCGGAGGAGACGAAGAAGCAGAGGACGTCGAAGGTGGTCCTCGACGCCAAGGAGCTCCCTCCACCCAAACAGGCATCCTTCTTCTCCAAGAAACCACCCAAGGAGTCCATAAGGTCCGTGCTCCTTAAGCAAAAGAAGAATATGAAGAAGAACAAGAAGACTTGGTGACTACTCTTGTCAGCACGTGGCGTTCCTGTAATGTGATGATACATTGTAGTGAGTTTTTGATCAATGTTGTTCGACGATGATTCTTTGGTCCTGTTCTAATGGTCGTTTCTGTTGAGGAATGTAATGATAAAGTCAGTCCAGTTGAATTTATTTTCATTTCACAGATAATTGATTGAATGAGTTTGGATTATTTTTTTATTTTATTTTGTTGGTTTGTCGTCCATTTTCTTCTTCTGTCTTCGACAGCATGTCACCTCTGTGCAGTGGATGGGGATCGTGAAATTTCATGGGGAACGAGGAGGTCATTTTGGGAAGACTACCACGTCACGAGCAAGGTATAAAAGGCAAGCAAGGCACCCCACACGCACACTTGCAACATACCTCTTCGCTACACCCAAACGCAGGGTGCCGATAGCGCACGAGGCATGCAGCACCGGGAGCACCTGTAGCCAACTCAACACACGGGCGAGGCACCCCCAGCACAGGCTTCTACCATGCAAAGCTCACCCAGGCGCGCGGCACAAAACCACGAAGACACAAGAAGAGGATATTCAAGTACACGCATGAACTTTCCTGCCCATCTATTCAAACAATATGCAGATGTCCATATATGCTGCTGCAGAGCCAAACAATGGCAGGTTTCATGACCATGGAGAGTTTGACGAACCAATATTCTGCAAGTGCAATTACATTGCTAAGCCAACCCTAAACAAAAGAGATGCAACGAATTGGGAGACACATCCTCCGACGAGAATCCATGTCCAGTGCCCGCAAACTAAACGAGTAAGCTCCGCGTCTTCTCTTTTCCGAATACTTTTATGACTTGTAACATTAACATCGTATGGAAACATTGATGGATTCGAAAGGCCGTGACTTGAAAATTTGGATATGGGAGGAGGGTGTCCTCGCTATGGCTCCAATTGCTCACCAACAAGTAAGGGTGAGGGATCTCGTCGACTTATTGGCTAATGAGGTTGACAAGCTTGAGAACGAGAACAGGAAGATTGAGGGTGAAATTTAAGAATTGAATGACACTATTGCCATCAATGAAGCTGCGATTCAGGAACTTATAAGATGACAAATTAAAAGAGATTTCCGATGTAAGATACAGGAGACACTCGACTTCCACTGTGAGCACAGCTTTGGTCTACAATGCTAGATAGAATGGCTTTGATAGAAACTACGTACCTTAACCATTTCTCGACATGCCTATTATAAAAACATTTCTTGATGTTCACGTTTTGCTTACTAACTTCCATGAAGGTTTCTATCTTGTGTCATTGTTCTTAGCGTGAAGCATGGTACCAATATATGCATGTATCATCCTCTACGTGCACTCCCTATTATGTTCGAACAAGAATGAATTATTACCAATAACTCTATGTTCTTAAATAGCTTCCACTTAATAACGTCCGCATATAGAGTTCACATAATATTATAGGGATTTGTTCTCGCTTAGTTGCAAGTACATAGGGTGCACCTCTTTGCCGCACTTTTGATGGCAACCCTTCCCAAGGCACCAATCTTGTCCAATTGGCCCGACTATGTAAGCACATCTTCGCCACAACCTTCCCCTACTCACAGAAGAAGCCTATCTTCGTTAGACACTACCTAAAACAGCATATTTCAACCCCCCCAACTCCATTTCTACTCAGGAGATAGGATCACCTCTGGCCAAGAACCACCACACCAAGGCTATTACCCAACCCACAACAAGCAAAAGATGATCTATCTCCCCCATCGCATGTGCAAGGCTCTTGCGCGAGGTCCTTCCAACTCGATTGAGAAGTGTATAAAGACGGGGTAGTTATAGAAATACCTACAACCGTGGATACATGTAATCGTTTCTTCCATATGCATTCTTCTTCTCAAGAGTTATGAAAGAAGAAATCCCTAAAACAAAATATAGCTTTACATACAAGAGAACTTGATCACTTTTCTATCAAATCAAGTTCCAACCATTACATAGAATTTCATCTTCATTTTGAACTTGTGGTTACTCTTCCTTAAGCTTTTCCCTTTCATCACTACAAAAATGTGCCCTCTCTCATACTGCAAACTTCTTAAGTAATCCATGTCAAAATGCAAAAGGCAACACACATTTGGGCCCAAGTCTAACCTCATGAGGGAAAAAAAGGTCCACGACAATTTTTATCGTATCTTTCTAGGGAAAGACTTGGTATACACGGAAGTGTACATCGGTTTGTACACCCTTACTTTATTAAAGAGGGATGTCATGGGTCATAACACCGTCATGTGATTGGACGATATCATGTGACCTGTGAGTAGATGCACAAATCAATGTACACCTATCATTATCCTTTTAGATCAGATCATATAACAAATTAATCAGAGAGCACATACGACAGCCATGTGCCTTAAGATGTCCCACAAAAAAATAACACACTCACATGCATGAGGTATAGCCTCCCCATATTTCTACCGCACAATCCATCTTGTGTTTTCATTTATGAAATTCTTGATTTCTATTGATAACAATCATCGCACTAATAGCTCCTCTCACATGGAACTTCGACATGAAAAGTCAAACAATTTTTAGTGGCTATGCTGCACAAACAACAAATTAGTTTCAATCCCACACATTGCGTGAACAATTCATAGTATTCCAATGCCAATGTTCATACATGTTGCTTTTGCCACATCTACATTTTAAAGAAATTGAAAATTTAAAGTAGGCCTATAGTACTACTTTCAAAGTATAAAATCAAGCAAGCTACATGCACACAAATAATACAATATAAATAATTTCCCTAAAAGCAAAAAGCACGTAAAGCACATGTATAAAACAACCGTGTGCCTTTCATATAGGTGGCCCTCAAAAAAATACCAAACTCGCATATCAAGTACCCTCCACATATTTATGCCACGTAACCCATCTTGTTTCTTCATTTGTGATACAATTGATTCTATCTATCACGATCATAATACAAATACTTTCTTACATGTCTAAACTTTGACATGAAAAGACGGAGAATTTTTAAGAGCACGAGTAGGAAAACATGCATTGCAATGTATTTTACAAGTCGCTGTCAGAATCAACAGATTGAAAAGTAGAATCATTCGATTGATAATAAAAATCCATCTATTCAAAATTAAACAGACAAAAACACACCGATTGGAAATAATTTTCAATCGGTTGAAATCAAAATATACTAGTTGAAAATGAAAATATATTGCTATATTTTACCTTTCTGTTGGTGTAAGTAGTTTTTCACTAAAAGGAAGTGATTTTTCCTCTATTTAAAATTATTTTCAATATTGAAAAATTAAAATACATTAGTTGAAATCGTCATTCTCACTTTATACGTTACAAAACACATTACAATTAATTTTTCTCAAGTGGATCTCAATCGTCACTGTAGTTTAAATAAAATTCTTATCGACAACCACCGGCTGTACAGTAGACTTACTTTTTTTAAATAAAATCGTACCAACGATAAAGTAGCATCATCAAGTTGATACTGTAGACTTATTTTTTTTACATATAAATCTTACTCTTCCCTCCTCCTCCCCCTCTCACGTTTATTTTTTTACGAGATAGATAAAAGTATTTTTCTTTTCAAATTATTGTATTTTTCAACGATGTCACAGAGCTATTGTAGCTCTTATTATTCATTTATTTTTTTAAAAAAAAATATTATCGACAGTGACTAACTAGTTGACACGATGACTTAATTTTAAAAATAAAAAAATATTATTGACAGTGATAGGAGTGGGATGACACTGTAGTTTTTCTTTTCTTTAAAATTTTGCTCTCCCCACACCCCCACCTCCCTTTAAGCTTTTATTAAAGGATAGATAAAAAAATAGTATCCTTTTCAATTTATTACATTTTTTAATGCGTAGTGTATTGTAATTTTTAATCAGTGTTCTTGATTTTTTACTAATCGAAAATCAAAATACATCTATTGAAAATCAAAATATACTTGCTGAAAATCAAAATACATTGAGTAATGTATTTTGAAACGAAAGCAAAATATATTGATGAAAAATCAAAATACATCGAGCGATGCATTTTGCAACAAAACCAAAATATACCAGCTGAACATCAAAATACACCAAGTAATGCATTTTACAACATACGATGTGTTTTGATTTTCAATCGATGTTTTTTATTTTCCAATTCTCGATCTCGAGATGCTTCTTTTTCTTTTTTTCTTTTATTTCTTACTGTTTTATCCTCTGAGTTTTGGTTTTCCCTTGTTTCTACAAGGAGTAACTTCCCCCTTCTGAGGGCGTTAGGATTTTCTGCTCTCTCTCTCCTCTGCTGTGGGGTACGTCCTTTGTATCGGGTACTTCCCCTTTTTAATGGAATTTTATGAATTTCAAAAAAAAAAAAAGGAATGTAAGAAGCTTGGTGTCATATGCCAAGCAAGTGACTCACGGATCACCAAGTAATTCAAACCTGTAAGCATTACTTCAACTTTAAGTGTACAGAATATAAACATTTTAGATCTCTGTGACGTACTGTACAAATAGCACACAAATGCTACCATACAATTGATTTCTGTCTATCACAATTATAATACAAATACTTTCTTCCATGTCCAAACTTTGACATGAAAAGACAGAATTTTTAAGAGCATGAGTACGAAAATACGCATTGCAATGTATTTTGCAAGACGTTGTCAGATCTACCAATTGAAAAGCATAATCAATCAATTGAAAATAAAAATCCATCGATTCAAAATCAAGCAGACAAAAATACCCTGGTTATTCCAAAAATACATGTGTTAATCATTTTCTTCCAAAAATATTGTCATCCTATGACAAGAACAAAAAAGAACAAAAGTATTAACCTCGTTCTCAACAATCTTTTGATTCTGTGACTTAACGATGTGATGTATACGTGTAGTCAAAATCAGATACTCTCAAGTTAAGCCTCACCTGTGAGATGCTATTACTATTATACAAAACCCACACGTTAACGATCCTTCATACATTATCAGGTTAGTTCAACTGAAATGTGCATAGCTAATTGATATCATGTTGAGTCCTTATGTATAATACTGGGGCTCCAATATATGGTAATGTGTAAAACTTCAGTTGTAGATGTTCAAAGACAAGAACATATGATGTAATTTTCAAATTATCACATGAGATGTGTGTATTTCTATCATAACTAAATAATTCTCCTTTCAGTTATTATTGCTTGTCCTTATAATTTATGAGATTTTTTGTTTTCTTGAGGTAATTTGCATCTCTTAATTGTGGAGCAAATGCCGATAAAGTTTTTCATTTTAGTCTTTAATTATAGTGTAATGCTTGATTTTGATCATGTTCATAATGCAATCCCAATATAATCAATGTGTTTAGAAAGCAAAATTTTAATATAATTGATCAGCATCAATCTTCTCAAACAGTGGTTGCTAATGGTAATCAGCTCTACAGAGGTCAGCGTGCACAGTTGGGGATGGGTCAGAACAGTTGTCACAGGGTTGGTCTGATGGTCAGCTAAGGAACTAAGGGTAAGGCATTCCTCAACTAGAGGCTCCACAGGATCGTGCTCCTCAATCCAGTCGCAATTGAAAGACTTGGTTGCCCTGAAGATATCCAACTGCATCTTTCTATCTCCGAAGGCGATTTCCATGCATCCCGTGTTACAATCGATGTTTGCCTTTGCCGTAGCTAAGAAAGGTCTGCATAGGATGATGGGTGTGTTCTGTAGCTGTTCATGGACTTCCATGTCGAGCACCAAGAAGTTGACCGGGAAATAGAAGTCCTTGACTTGAACAATCACATCCTCGACAACCCCCTTCGGGGTCTTCACGGATCTATCAGCCAACTGGATGGTCACAGGTGTAGGCGTCAACTCTCCAAATCCAAATTGGTGATATAGGGTTGTCGGGATCAGATTGATTGAAGCACCTAAGTCCAGGAGCACTCTATCAAATGTAATGTCCCCGATATTGCAGAATATCAGGGGTGCTCCTGGGTTAGTTCGTTTGAGCAGAAGGTTGCTAGAGATCACAGAGCTAGCTTGCTATGAGAGAACAACCTTCCTAGGTGCTTGGGGTCGTGGCTTACGCTTTGGCATACAGGCATCCTTTAAGAACTTAGCATAAGTCGGGATGTGCTTGACGGCCTCGAGGAGTGGGATATTAATCTGAACCTGCTTGAAATTTTCAAAAAGCTCATTTTCCATAATAACTTCTTTATCTTTTCCAAGGTCTCGGGATATGGTGTCTGAATGTGAATAGGGTCTGTTTCCAGGTCCTTGGGTCTTTCCTGCTCGTCTTTAGAGTCGGGTATTTTAGGGGGTGAAGTCTCGGGAGGAGTCGGCCATTTGGGCTCCTGGGTTTTAGTGCTGCTTCTCAAGGTCACCGCATTTGCAGAGGCATTGGGACCATGGGTTGATCCTTGAAAAGAAGAGGAGGAAGAAGCACCGAACCCAGGGGATGTTTGTGGGGCTGGCTGGATCATGTGGGCCTGCCCAGGATTGCCTTGGAACCCTTACGAATTGGGGCCTCTGTTAATCACGTTTCGCAGGTTCGATTGTGGCTGAGAAGGAAGGGATCCCTGTTGTTTACAATCCAACAGCTGGCTCAGCTGTCCCTTCATTAAAGCCATTTCCTCCTGGTGTTATTGGTTCATTTCAGCCATCATTTTTATCAAGGTATCCATTTGGTTTTGTGGGGAAGGGACCGCCCTATTTGTGTTATAGGGGGGTTTAATCGGTGGACTTGGCTGATAGGAGGGCGGGTTTGGTTGATGGTTTGGCCTGGGCTGGTTCTGGAATGAAGGCGATTTCTGGTTCGTCTAGGCAAAGTTTGGGTGATTACACCATCCGGCATTATAGGTGTTGGAGAAGGGGTCAGGTTTGGATTAACCTTGAAGAGCTTGGGCATCTTCAAAGGTAGAAGGTGTCGAGGGGGAGGGAAAAAAATTATCAAGGGTTGAGGGAGCAAAGGTCCCTCCCTGGAACATGGTGAGGGGTTGTTCCAGGTGCATTTGGCTTAGTAGCTGGACCAGGTCTACATTGTGAGCTCCCTTTGCTAGGGAGAGAGTCTGTAGCGGGTTCCTAGTTTGGTTCAATAGTTCATCTATTTTCTCATCTACCAATTCCACTCGATCCAATTTCTTAGCAATGATAGCCATGTCAACCATTCCAGAATTCGCTTGTACCTCATAGATCCCCCCACAGGGTTGACTAGATGGACTAAACTGGGTCATGGAGGCATTGTTGAGTGAATTTTCGCTCATAGACTCAAAGAGCTCAAACGCGCTCTTCTCGTCTTTATTCAGGAAGTTTCCCCCGCATGAGGCATTGACGAAGTTCCGAAGGTTGCTATCCAGACCGTGGTAGAAGATCTGGGCCAATTACCACCTCGAAACCTAATGGTATGGACTTTTCCTCAATAATTCATTAAATCTCTCCCACGCCTCATGGAACTATTCCCCGCCCAGGAGTGTAAAGGTGATAATGGCTCTTCTGAGGGCATTGGTCTTTCCTATGCGGAAGAATTTCTTTAGAAATGCATGCCTCAGTTCTTCCTAGGTGGAGATAGGTCTTCCTAAAGTTCTAAGCCAGTGAGACACTTTGTCACTCAACAAGAAGGCGAACATCTTGATCAAAACAATGTCTAAGTTGATGTTCCTAGACTTTACAGTCCGGGCGATCCAGTCAAGATCCTCTAGGTGCTGGAAGGGGTCTTCATTTGAGCTCCCATGAAAGTGGCTCTGAATCAGGCTTAGGACGTTTAGTTTCAGCTCAAAATCATCTCCCCCCTCGAGGATCCTAAGGTGTGGTTCAATCCGAATCACAGAAGGATTGTAGAAGTCGCGGAGGGGCCTAGGTTGGCCCTGGAATTGTGGTGGATCAGGTGGTGGTTGCCCTTGCGGGTCCTGCAAAGTTGGTGGTGGTTGCCCCTGCGGGTTCTACAACCGGTGTATGGCTTGCATGATAGTGCGAGTTTGTTGCTACTGAAGCCGGTGGTTTGCATTGATCTGGGCCTGGATGATGGCCATCGTATCTGGTGAATGTTGGTCATCAACCTCATCTAGTCTAGGTTCGGCCATATCTCTAGCAAGATCAAGTCTCCTAGTTTCCCATCCCAAAACAAACTCGATTTGAAGTGATCGTCTCCCGTGCATACAGTAGAGAAGAACGGGGGAGGGATGCGAAGAGAGATAGATGCGAGAAGCGTGTGTGCACAACCAAGCAGACAAGTCTAGTCCTTACAGTGTATTCCTTAGGGGACCTAGAAACCTCCAAAGGAACGATCAAGTCTGTAGGCACGGAACTGCCCTTCCCAAAGTTAATCTGGCTAGGTTGATTACGAGGGAATTGTGGGGAAGGTTCTTCCTTTGGCTTGTGTCGCCGATTCTGTAGACCCCACAACCACGGTCATTTGACACTTCCCTGCAGCCTAGTCACCAGATTCTACTAAGGGAATGAAGGCCAACTGCCCAGCAAACAAAATCACGCCTCTCGAGACTTAACCTAGCCCTGCCTAGGGCACGTCTACTCTGTTTTAATGAGGCTAGGGCGGTGCTTATGCTCGAGTTATGTGATGAGGCATTAATTAGGGTGGTGCCTCTTAGTTATCCAATTCAGATATGTGTGCTCCTAACAAGACATGGTTTTCAAGCAAGGATTTAAGATGTGGTGTCTTTTAACATTTGTCCTTACTTTAGTGTCTTTTAGATTTGACGTGTCTTAGTATTTTTAGGCAAGTTTCAAGTGGGCACACCAAGTTTTGCACACAACAGGTAAGAGTGAATTTCCTTTAGCGTGATGAGGCTCTAAAACCCTAATGTGCTCATCCTAGTGTTCATGCAGTTTCTACCAGATTAGTCGATTTTAAGGATGAGTGGTGCGGCCCATGTCAATTCACGGTGGCTTCGCAAACACCACTCAAAATGAAAGAGAACATTCCAAAAAGATTAAGTCTTTAAGAACGTTAGACTGTATTTTTTTGTTGGATGATGAGTTAAGGATGAGGATCAGGCAATCATTAACCACGCCAATTTTTTTTTATTTTAATTTTTTTTTTAGAATTTTTAAGCAAGCAAACAACCATGGAAAAAGAAATACTCACAACCGGTCTTTGCTACGCTTACTCCATCCCTGTCGTCACGAGTCGCTCTTCTTCGTCACCCCGACGTCGAGTTCCTGCGATCAATCAAATAGAGGGAGAAAATGAGTCAGACGATGTAAAGACCCATTCTGTTCTGAGCCTTTTAAGACATCTGGACTGCCAGTTAGACCTCTAGATCCCTTCCCAGACGTCTGGAAATTGAAAATTTTGTACGCAACTTCGCATCTGCATGCTGGCTGCGTGCAGACAGGCTCACTCTTTTCTCTCTCTCCCTCTTCTCTCCTCTACCTGAACCCTAACCCCACTCCCTATATAACCCCTCTCCCCCCTTCCTCTCTTCTCCACTCCACCACCACCACCACCACTGTAACGACCTGGTTCCCGAGTCCCTACGAGACACGAGAACCGGACCGACTCAACTAATCCCAAGACCTAGTCGTCCAACGAGGAAGTAACCAAAAGAGCAGTAAAATAAACCACATTCAGCAGGAATATAACTAACAGTAAGAAAGTATAGCAGCAAGGAAAGAAACTACCACAGTATATACCACCACAACAGTAGAACAACATTCATAACTAAATATGAACTGCAGGTAAAGAAAAGTACAGCGGAAACAAGAACTACTCACTATAACGGAACAAAAAGATGTACAAGAAACAGTGGTAACTCTACTGGACCCTACTTGGCCCAGCGTCCTCTGCAGCCGCTGACCCTGGCTGCTCAACACCTGGTCCTGAAAGGTAACGAGTGTAACACATCAGCAAAACGCTGAGTAGAGTGGCAACTAAAACTAAAGAAACAGTAGAGTGTACAGTAGCTGTTAAGTTCTGTTACTTTCTTTATTTAAGTCTTTCAATAGTCTCACTATTTCATTTATTCCTCAGATCTTTTACTTGATCTCGAATGTTCCTCGTGGGAACGATCTTGATTGCAGTCTTTTCCAAAAAGTAGAAGTAGCACGTGGTGCTCTCCTGGCCGGGAGAGTCCCCCGTGGTGATCCTACCCTCATTCAACCACCCCAAGGTCACTGACAGATGTAACGGTGACTACGGCACGCGCGATAAACGCACAGGTAGCTAACCCGCACTAGCACGCGGTCAGTCGTTTCTGTTAACGGGTGCGCCCAAAGCACAGCACGGAACCAGTCCAGGGCAGAGCCCTCTCAGTAACAGGGGTCCAACCCCTCCACAGTAACCAAACTGGGGCCTTGCCCCTCCACAGTCTGCGCACCATCGCCTGACTACCCTGGTTTGCCCCAACGAGCCTAACAAGTCGGTGTGGGAGGCTAGCAGAACCCCGGGGTCCGTGGGGCAGCTAGTACCTCCCTACACTAGTAGCTCTCCTCGGTACTACGTACGCGAGGGCCAGCAAGTCGGTACAGAGTGGCCAGTCCTAACCCCGGGTCCCTGGGGCAGCTGGCTCCGCTCTGCACTAAACAGGGGGACAGTCGCTCTCCTTGGTACTCCGTACTCAAGGGCCAGCTCACTTCCCTAATACTATTCCATTCACTTTCCAGGAGTTCTACTCCTACTTCCCCGTAGGGTTCCATCCTTTTTACTCAAACATCCAGGTTTCACTTTCCAGTTTCACATTCTTACAATCCATGTTCTCAACCACGTTATTTATTCACAACAGGCAGCTGTTAATTCAAATTACAGGCAGCTTTGTGTCTCTTTCCATTTTCCAGGACTACAGTATTAAACATTCCACTAGTTTTCCCATCCTAAGATTCATGCCATATCCTAGGATCTATCATACAATCTAGTTTTCCAGCCCTAGGATTCATGCAACACCTAGGAGCCATCATTCCATCTATTTCTCATTCCTAGGATTCATGCAATGTCCTAGGTTCTATTTATGGTTCCATAATTTAACAGATTTTTTTAATAACTTAAAGCCACTCTACTCAGCGTTTTGCTGACGTGTTACACTCCTTACCTTTTTCAGGACCAGGTGTTGAGCAGCCAGGGTCAGCGGCTGCAGAGGACGCTGGGCCGAGTAGGGTCCAGTAGAGTTACTACTGTCTCTTGTACCTCTTTTTGTTACGTTGTAGTGAGTAGTTCTTGTTTCCGCTGTACTTTCTTTACCTGCAGTTCAAATTATATTATGAATGTTGTTCTACTGTTGTGGTGGTACATACTGTAGTAGTTTCTTTCCTTACTGCTGTACTTTCTTACTGTTAGTTATATTCATGCTGAATGTGATTTATTTTACTGCTCTTTTGGTTACTTCCTCGTTGGACGACTAGGTCTTGGGATTAGTTGAGTCGGTCCGGTTCTCGTGTCTCGTAGGGACTCGGGAACCGGGTCGTTACAACCACCACCTTCCTTCTTCCTCTCCACCACAGCGAGAGGGGTGAGCGTGAGAGATGGCGCGAGAGCGAGCGACGAGGAGAAGAGGCGATGTGAAGAGAGGAGGAAGAGCTTGAGCTTGCGAGCACATGGGAGCTTGCCAAAGGACGCACTGCCGGAGTGCCACGTGCGGGATGAGGAGCACATCGGGGGAGACGTCCCCAACACTTTGCTGCAACGGGAGCTGCAGACGAGGAGAGGCCACAGCTGCGCATGTGGCGAGAGGAGCAGGAGGTCGGTCTGGTTCTGGGTTTTTCCCAGAATCAAACGTCTGGCGTGTCGTCCAGACGACGGGTTGGACGTCTGGTGACGACACCGGACGTCTGAAAGTAGAGCTTCGCGAAGGTACGTTCCTCTTGCGATTACGGCAATGCAGGCCGCACCGCAGCTACGATCTGCGTGGCTAAAAGTAGATGATATCGTCTGTCGCGTGCAGGGATAGCTTCGATAAGGTGCGGGGCACGCCCTCCCACGCGTTTCAGACGTCTGGACAGCTTACCAGACGACTGAAAACACTCCCAGACGATTGGAGGAGAGGTCGGATGTCTGGAGTTGGGTCCAGATGGTCAAGCAGGTGTTCTAGACGTCTGAAGTCGACGCAAGAACTTGTGGTGAGACACTGGTGACTTTTAAGACATCTGGACCTTGTGCCAGAGGTCTGATTTAGGTCTGCAGTCCTGTTTTTGACCCGTTTAAGGTCCGTTTGAGGTCTGTTTTACGCAAGCAAGATATCAGTGGATTCCTTGTGAGTTCCTCTACATGTTAGAAAGCCTTTTATACTGTTCTGAACATTCTGTTGTGTTATGTTCCTTGGTATAGGATTTCGATCTGTTACGTGTTCGGGACCTACAGAGGCATGTGAGCCTACAGTTCGAGCCCCCAGTACTCCCAGATTGTATGGTAGAGTAGTTTCCCCCTAATTTAATTATAAGACATGAATGCATATGTGAAATTGAATAATTAGAAACCTAGGATATGGCATGAATCCTAGGACGAGAAGTACTTGCACTGTTTGTATGCGTGTTTGAGATTGCAGTCTTAAATGAATGAATAGAAATGTAAATAACTGTCTGTTAATAAATAAGAGCTACCTATGAAATATGAAATGTCTGTGCTAGTTAAACAGTTACCTGTGACATTACTTGTTGTATATGTAGATTGTGGAAATACGAGCTGCATGTGTATAATATGAGAATGGAAACATGAATGATGAAACCTGGTATGGAACGACATGGTGAATATGAGCATGAACCCTATGGAGAATTAGGAGTAGAGCTCCTGTGGATAAATGGAATGGATCTGGAAATGTGAGTGGGAAGTGTGCTGGCCCTTGAGTACGTGATACCAAGGAGAGCGACTGTCCCCTGTTTAGTGTAGAGTGAAGCTCGCCGCCCTTGGGTTGGGACCCGGGGTTAGGATTGGCCACTCTACACCAACTTCTTTGGCCCTCGCGTACACTATACCGGGGAGAGCTATTAGTGTAGGGAGAGAGCTAGCCACCCCACGGGACCTAGGGTTCAATTAGCCACTCTACACCGACTTGTTAGGCCTATTGGGCAAACCGGGGTAGTCACACGAGGGTGCGCAGACTGTGGAGGGGTGAGACCCCTGTTTGGTTCTGAGGGGCTAGACCCCTGTTACTGAGAGGGCTAGGCTCTATACTATTCCATGTTGTACTTTGGGCGTACCCGCTAGCGGAAACGACTGACCACGTGCCAATGTGGGGTAGCTACCCGTGAGCTTACAGCACATGCCATAGTCACCGCTACGTCTGTCCGTGACCTCGAAGTGGTTGACTAGGTGTAGGATCACCACGGGAGACTCTCCCGACCAAGAGAGCACCACGTGTGCCTTCTACTCTTTGGAAAAGACTACAATCAATATCGTTCCCACGAGGAACATGCAAGATCAAGAAAGAGATTTGAAAAGTAAACCAATGGGTGAAAAGTAAACCAAGGTTTCTAAACTAAGGGCTTTAGCGACGACCGGAACATCGCTAAAACCATTCCAGAAATGTCAGTGAAGGTCCCCGCCTGTTGGTCTAACGTGCGCGCATGTGCTTCCTCTTCTCGCGCTGCGCTTGGGATCCGTGTGTGCTTGCTGTCAACCGTCCGATCAAAGATCGGACGGTTAAGATGCTGCAGATGGCACGCTGTGGATCACGCCCTGAGAGTGCGCACGTGATCGCTCGCATCTGCGGGTGCCACGTAGCCGTGATCTCTGTCATTCGCACGCGCATCGATGACTTAATTTCGCCCGCGGGCAATCCTGCTGCCGCATTTCATTTTGCCATATTCGATCTCCTAGCTGCATGGTGCGGGAAGAGCTCCGACCGCTGCGCTGTCTTCCACAGATGGTCGCAGAGAGATCAGGTCTGGCTGCTACCAACCGTTGGATGGAGATCCAACGGTCGGATCTTCGTGTGAGAGCTCGGGTGCGTGGATGCGGAGGCAAGCGTGGGTTCTCAGCCGTTCGATCGAAGATTGGACAACTGAGATTGATCTTGCGCATGAAGGAGGAAGTGGGGTGGTGGGCTGGATGCGCTGAGCTCGCGACACGTTGCAGCTTTGTGGCCGTTAATCATCAGATCAACGGTCAGAACTTCTTGGGTTAGTTGCGGGAGCTCCGGATGTTGGATTTGGTCGATTTTGAGTCCGTTGGACTCCGTTCATCGTTCTAAATCCATCCATACAGTCCGATTATTCATCTGAGGTCTATTTTAACATGAACTTGTACAAACGGCCATTAACACTGGTTTATAAGCAATCTCAATGTGCGATGCATGTAATGCTCCCATGCTTATTTATGATGTGCTATTCGTGCATGTTACCCTTAAAATAAACCCCAATTGGTAGAATTATTACCATAAAATGTAGCGTTATCAGGCAGGCCACTTCGATTTAAAGGTCAACACAAGCAAAAACGTTGACAAGGGGATGCGATAGAAATGGAAGAGATAATGTGGCACAGAAGAAACTCACAAGCCAACAAACGAAGCAGAAGGCTGATGTTGGAGAAGTTCTTCAGTTGGACAAGTTCTTCTGCACCACAAAAACTTCTCACAAATCGGCCAGAAATTTAACAAATCGAGAGGGGAGAAAAAGTGCACGGGTAGAATCCTTCTCATGCGTGTTAAGGCACAAAAAATTCAAACAGCAAGCACGTGATGACATGTGATTCGGTACAGGTCGTATGGCACACACACAGAACACATAGGCACAAATAGAAGAGAGCATTGGGATGATGAATTGTTACCTCAAGATCAGAAGCACGTGAAGTCGCGGAAAAGAGCATGTGTTTCCCATTTTTCTAATTTTAAAAGAAAAAAAGGTGACACAAGAAGAAAGCCACGACAAATACGATGCTCGTTCCTACCCAATGCACTGTACATGAGGATTGATGCATCACATGGTCTTCACGTGCATCTGCAAGTTCATGTGTGCTATGTTTGGGTGAGTTGTCCAGTACAAATATTGCAGCACAAATATCGAGCTCAAGAACCTCCCTTGCGGCCTCTCCCACAAACCCGCTGTCCTGAAGGTGCAATCTTGGCATGTTGGTACCCCCCTCGCTCCTTTCTTATCCGATAAATTGGGTTCGTGGGTTTTTCAGATTTTTCCTCGTTGGATTATTTTGTTTTATTGCGTGTGCTATGCATGCATATTCTACGGTTCTTTCCTTTCTTTTTTGTTCTTTTCGAGATATGCGGTTGTTCCCTAAGATCAAAGACTTAGAGGATGAGTGCGCGTTTGATTTGTGGGCCTTCACTTATTTTTGCTATGTGCCTTGTTGTGCATTTGTGTTGTGTGCTGCATGGTCTTCACTCATTTCTGTTGTGTGACTTTTGGTGCGTTTGTGCTGTGGACACTTTCCTCGTTTGTCCACGTCTCCAAGCTCCACTTTATGCTGCAAGAGTTTTGTTTGAAGTTTTGCCCTTGCCTTCCTCCAAGCTCTGCTTCAGTAAGGTGTGTGCTGCCGAAGCACTCCTGAAGCAGCACACTTACCTCAGCACACACGGCAAGCACCCAAGACGCACCTTGCACAGGCACACTCGCTCGAGCAGACCACCCACACCTACCCAGCACCAATGCGACTGGCACCTACCGCGGCACACAGCACACATGCGAATGTCCGGGCTGTGGGAAAATGGGCTCTCGGGTTGGGGAATGGCTATTTATAGCCACAGGTGAACATAGGCTTTTGCGTATTGATCCGCTTATATATACTATTACTTATTTTAAAAATAAAAAAATCTTATTGACAAGAACAAGAGTGGGATGACAATATAGACTTTTTTTTCTTTTAAATTTTGCTCTACCCTCCCCCCCCCCCCCCCTCTCTCTTTAAGTTTTTTTAGAGGATAGGAAAAAAAAGATTATCCTTTTCAAATTACTGCATTTTTTAATGCGTTGTGTATTTTAATTTTTAATCGGTGTTCTTGATTTTGCACCAGTCGAAAATCAAAATACATTAAGTAATATATTTTGCAACAAAATTAAAATATACTTGCTGAAAATCAAAATACATCAAGCAATGTATTTTGCATTGAAACCAAAATATATCGACGGAAAATCAAAATACATCGAGCAATGCATTTTGCAACGAAACCAAAATATACCAGCTAAACATCAGAATACACCAAGTAATGTATTTTATAACATACAATATGTTTTGCTTTCCGATCGGTGTTTTTTATTTTCCATCAATCGAAAACTAAGATTCACCACTGCAAATCAAAATGCATCAAGCCGAGCAATGCATATTGCAATGCGAGGTGTATTTTGATTTTCAATCGGTATTTTCTATTTTCCATCAGTCGAAAATCAAGATACACCAGCTAAAAATCAAAATACATCAGGAATTTTGCAATGCACGGTATATTTTGATTTCCAATTGACTTTTTTCTTTTTCACCGATCGAAAATCAAAATACATTAAATAATATAGTAGTTGTTTTAATGGTAAAATTTTGATACAATTTTATTTTTTTTACTTATGCATCAAAGTCCCAATTAAAAACTAATCTTTTGATTCCAATACATTCATTGAACAATTCATATCTCGATGTTGATATTCCTGCATGTTGTTTTTACCTCCAATACATTTTCGAATAATTGAAAGTCTAAAATGTCCATACTATTGGTTTCAAAGTACAAAAGCAAATGAGCTACACGCCCATAAATGAAAACAATACCATGTAAATATTGGTTGTTTCAAAGCAATGTTCCTTTCAAGTAGCATACTTTTTCTTTTTAGGGAAATAATATTCCATTAAAAGGGAAGAATCCGATACATAAGGACACGTCCCATAGTGGAAGAGGAAGGAGAAACCTGACGTCCTCGAAAGGGGAAAGTTACTGCTACCTATATTTTATTGTGAAATAATATATTAAAAAGTTTTCTTCAGCAATGCAGGAAACTCGATGTTCTTGTCATTATGTTGCTGCAGGTTTTTGCTTGTTCGTGGTGATGCATGGGTTGATCCATTCTTTTTTCTTTTCTTTTTAGTTTAGGAGTTTTTTTGGAGACCACATGTAATCCCGTGTTTTTTACGGTACAGTTACTGATACGAGTTAGTGGTCGGTTTTGTCGACTTTCCTTTGTCATATCTACGAGTGTGGGGTCGATCTCCCTCTGAGAGGTCATCCGATTCCCGATCTCGATACGCTTCTTTTTCTTTTTTTCTTTTAGTTATTGTTGTCTTGTTCTCTGAGGTTTGGCTTTCCCCTTTTTCAACAGGGAGTAACTTCCCCTTTCTGAGGGTGTTAGGGTTTTCTTCTCTCTCCTCCGCTGTGGGGTACGTCCCTTGTATCGGGTACTTTCCCTTTTAATGGAATTTTATGCCTTTCAAAAAAAAAAAAAGTAATGTAAAAAACTCGATGTCATATGCCAAGCCAGTGACTCACGGATCATGAAGTAATTCAAACCTATAAGCAGTACTTCAACTTTAAGTGTACAAAATATAAACATTTTAGATCTCTGTGACGTACTGTACAACGAGCACACAAATGCTGCCACACACAAGAGGAGGAGAAGGTTTATTCCACTGGAAAGGATGTATGGAACAAATAAACTACATGTATGAAATAAATCTTTATAATGACACATATTTTGGCGTGAACAGTACCTTTAACAAATTTTAGTGATTTAATGAATGTTGATGAGTTAGAGACGGATCACTTTAGTAAGTTAGTCAGCTCAAACAAGTTTCAGTGTTATTCAATCCACAACTCGATAAATTTGTCGATAGTCTATTAAGAATCAATGTAACTAATTTCTCTTGCAGAGTACATAAAGCATATGAGTAAAACCTTCATGTCTCTCTGTGTTCACCATATTCTACATTTTACAACACACCAAGGTGCTAGAGAAGAGACAAATATTTACGATTCTATGTTGACAAAGCTACCAACGGACGTAATATTTCAGGAGAAGCTCAAGATTGTATCGATCCACAGCATTCAAATAAAAAATATAATACCCCATTCCATAGGAGGGAAACTCCAAGAAGAACTCTAGCACACACACCGAGGCAAGAACCACCAACTTTGTACCATATGCAGGGTAAAGGGGAAGACAACCAATGCAAAGGTAAGAAAGCAGATTAGCGAAATTTCTCACAGAATACGAAAATATGAATGGAAACTACTAGCGAACATTACATGTGATATTTAGGACAAATGCAACAATAGAGCAACCACCAACATTTGGCTCAAGAAGTGAAATAAAAGAATTTCTCAATGATTTTCGAACATGCTTAGATCGTGTAAAGATTAGGTTAAAGGAAACCCCATTTGGATATTTCGATGAGTATGGATACTCGGGAAAAAATAAAAGGCAATGTGCAAAGCTCGTTACGGCTTACGATACAGAAAGTGTCGACTTCTTTATAGCTAGATGTCGTGTCCCATTCACAATAGAGCAAATCTCCAAGATCACTGGGTTGCCACTCCACGCTCATGAAATTGATCTAAAAGATGACAACAATGAGAAGCACCCATTTAGATTAAAGTACTTCTCTACTAGAAACCCAACTGTCCTGCAAGCAAAGAAGTCTCTTCAAGAAGTTCAGCGCATAGAAAATGATGACAATGTTGACAGCCAAGTGAAGCTTTTAATTTGTCTCTTATGTGGAAATTTCTTGTTGGCACATGGTTTGCACACAATATACCCAAAGCTCTTCCATTACATTGATTAAATTGACGCCTTGCATGAGTATGCATGGGCATTAGCAGTTCATGAGGTCCTAGTAGATGGACTTTTACAAACGGCACACAAGATGTACGTCTCAAGGGATAGAGGAGGATTTGGATACCTCGAAAGATGTTCACCTTTGCCAACCGTAAGAAACTTCATCCATTGTTATATCCACTAATTACGTCAAATTATTAGGTTCAATGATAATCACTTCCACAACTTGTAAATTTGGGCACTTGAAGTACTCTCTCTTAATAAACCAATCCAACCCACAGCATACCCAATTGTGGAGAGATGGAGTTACAAGAAACCAATCTTAAGACAATTTAACGAGGAGTTACATCTTGATGGCCTGTCTCCAAGATTCTTGAGGAATTCATTCAAAATATATGCTGGACAGTCCAGCAATATGGCATAGCAGCATGGTCATGAACTCAATCATCCAAGAGACTCAACACCAATTACACCATCATCTACCAGCAATCCACGAACACTAAGCATCCAAGATTACAAGATTATCCCACCTTACAAAAGAGGATGCTGAGAATGCTAGGCTATCGAAAGACTTGGCACATCTCATGCAAAAGTTTAAAAACCTCGAACAATGCTACCAAAGCTACAAAAAAGAGATCACACACATCAAATTTGAGGTAAGAAGAAAATCATCACATTAATAGCAATCCTTGTAACGAAAACCCATCATTTATGTATGTGCATACTTTATTAGATTCACCAAAGTTGAGTTCAAGGTCAACGACAAGATCATGGTAAAAAAGTGCAAAGAGACCATGAAAACATCCAAGTCACACATTAGGTAATTGACAATCATTTGAGAAATCACATTCGACTTCTCCTTTATTCTCTACTAACCATAACCATATGCTTAAAAGCATTGCAACCCGTAAACCTCATTCATAAAGCACCTGTTGTCAGTGTTATGATCAACCAGCGAACAACATCACTTCCAACAATTGAAGGGCAAGTACATCATTCATCAACTATAGAACATATCGAAATCCTCAACACCACAACGAAGCACACATCACAGTCTTCAATAGAATTAAGCATGCCATCCACTCAATACAAACAACCGGAAGAGTTCACATTTAGCAACTTTGTTATTCGAATTAGTCTAGTACATTTAAAATCTCAAATTTAGTAAATGCAAACAAATACAAAGCAATATTTAACTATCAATAAAAATTAATAGGAGATTGACTATTTGGTCTAAGATAGAATTAAACAATTCACTCCACAACATACAACAGCAACAAATTTCACATCCATGAATGCAATGGTATAATGCTTACTTTACAAGACAGAGCACTGTTGGTTTACTCTTCTCTTCCAACATTACAAAAATGTCATTAACTAGTGATATTCATTTACTTCCAAGCTTCCACCTTCTCCCTCAATTCGATGACATTCCTTCAAAACATAATGACATTACTGAAAGGACACCAACAGAGGATATGGTATTCCAATACAAATAGGATTCATCACCTTGGGAAATGTCGCATGTTGAAAAGGACATCAAAAACCGCATGTGTTAATCATTTTCTTCCAAAAATATTATCATCCTATGACAAGAACAAAAAAGGACAAAAGTATTAACCTCGTTCTCAACAATCTTTTGATTCTGTGACTTAACGATGTGATGCATACGTGTAGTCACAATCAGATGCTCTCAAGTTAAGCCTCACCTGTGAGATACTATTGGTATTATACAAAACCCACACGTTAACGATCCTTCATACATTATCAGGTTAGTTCAACTGAAATGTGCATGGCTAATTGATATCATGTTGAGTCCTTATGTATAATACTGGGACTCCAATATATGGTAATGTGTAAAACTTCAGTTGTAGATGTTCAAAGACAAGAACATATGATGTAATTTTCAAATTATCACATGAGATGAGTGTATTTCTATCACAACAAAATAATTCTCCTTTCAGTTATTTTTGCTTGTCCTTATAATTTATGAGATTTTTTGTTTTCTTGAGGTAATTTGCATCTCTTAATTGTGGAGCAAATGTTGATAAAGTTTTTCATTTGTCTTTAATTATAGTGTAATGCTTGATTTTGATCATGTTCATAATGCAATCCCAATATAATCAATGTGTTTAGAAAGCAAAATTTTAATATACTTGAGATTTGAGATTTTATTACATCATTTTTCATCATAGAAGCATTTTTTATTATGGAAGCAAGGTCCAAGACCATAGTGGCCATCTTACATTTTTCAAAAGAGAGGGTATACTGTATATTTTTGTTTAATTTTATTTGAACAAAGGTAAAACATTTTTTTTTGGGCAAAGGAAAAAACGTTGATGGCAAAGGAAAAAATGTTTATTTGAGCCATTCATTGAATTAAGATAATCAAAGCAATTACTGTCGTGAATTCCTTAAATCCTTAAGGGTTTAACTGTAAATAACCCACCTTTAATTTAGGATGGACCTGTGCCACAACTTAACTCAATTGGACTTCATATTAACTGGGTACCGGTACTAATAGACCAATACCGGTATCCTCGAGTTATAGTTATGGGTTTCATATTTCAATGAGTACCAGTATTGATGCCGAGTACTGGTACACATGGATTATAGTTTAGATCCCATGTCTAAATGAGTATTCGTCCAGTACTCATTATTTACCGGTACTTATGTTGAGTGCCGATACTTAGTGAGTACTGGTATCACTCCAAGAAAGAACTAATCTCAATGAATACCGATACTCATTAAGAATACCAGTACTTGTTGGGTTCTGGATACACCACTTGTAGCCTACCAGTACCGATACTCATGACGAGTACCGGTACTTGTAAGCTACAAGTTTTGGTGACTTCAAGTCCAGAACCTGACTGGGGACTCATGTATACCGGTACTAATGATGAGTACCGATACATGTAGGTTCTAGTTTTGGACTTAAGATGACCTGGAGCCTCATCTGTAGCTTGCATGTATCGGTACTCATAAAGAGTACTGGTACTAGCAACCTACATATCACATTACAGAATTCCAACAGTACCGGTACTCATCTTGAGTACCAGTACTTACGATGGTTACATATTGTATTTTAAAGTTTCCAGGAATACGAAATGGGTTTTTAATCTCATGTTAATATGTGATCTGATCTAGGCAAAATATATGAACGTATGAACAGATAAAGATCTATATATAAAGCTGAACATATCAATATGCTAAGACATGGATTTACCTTGGTTATTGCACCATGCACATGTATAGAAAACTAAATGATACCTATGATAGAAGATAATCATCTATTTATGCAAACAAACCTGTAGATTACCTGTGTTCATGATTCCAGAGAGTAATAGGAGCTGCAATCTAGATCTTCTAAGAGATGCCCACCTTTTGACTCTTTAGACAACTGCCTTCAGGAGAAGCTTTCAGATTCTCCTTCTATCTCCAACTGTCTGCAACACTTGAGCCTTAAACCTCTCTCAATCTCGATGGAGAAAACAGAGAGAATGATCATGTGGGTCTCTTAGGGACCTGACTGCCCTAATTAGCAATTAGTCACACTAATTACTGTGGGTGAATTATGTTTCAGCCCATCAGAGAAACACAATTCACAACTTAAGTCTCTGCACATATATCATTTAAACCACACCATTCCCTTTTGCATTTTAGCCCATACTCTCAATATAACCTAAATTAATCACTTTAAAATTGGACTTTAGATGACAGTCACTTTACTTATTGTTATTTGATTATATCTATATATAAATTTACATATACAAGTTCATATGTTGAATTTAATCTAACGATTACAACTTGCAAGAAAGATTTTGGGAAGGCCAACTTCCTTGACAATCCAAACAAGCATAGTAATTGGCTAAGGTACGAGCACAATGAACAAAGCTTCTTAGAACATGATGTAAGATTATAGAAGGAGCTTGATGAATCGGCTTCTTGCAACTTTCAATAATTTGTCTGACAATCCAGTGTGATTGTTTTGTTCCAATAATAGAACTAACAAGTTTGAAAGCATCACTCTGAATTAGCTAAGTCCTACCAGTGATAGTAACTTTAATGGCATAGGCTTCAACCTCTTTAGTAGAATTGGTTCTGAGTTTGACAACTATAGTTGATTGAATAAGACCTTGTTCACCATCCTTTCCAATAATAACTATGTAAGAATAGGTTGATCTAATTGTTGCAGGCTTGTTCCCAAATCATTTCTAGACCAATCAAGTCATGAACATGTATGGCATTGCAACGAGTTAATCAAATAGCATGCAACATATAAAATATTCTTGACCAACCTTCATCCTCTTGATTTTTTCTTGGATAGATTAAATATATCTTCTTCGTCCAAGGATCAACATTCCAAACCAGTGTCATGTTTGCAGAGAACCAAGCAACATGCCCGGAAGAGATATTATTATTAATGACTAGATTTGAACCACAAGTCTATTAGAGATATTGGAGAGCTGCAAGGTAGAGTTGGAATTTTATTTCTTTTATTTTTTCTCTACACCGACGGTTCTACTGATAGAAAAATATGTCAGTTGTGTGAAGGGAGAAATTTGAAGTCATACCCTATAGTGACAATTTTTCCAACAATTCTTGAAAATGAAATTTACAACAAATAAAAATTATAGAACTTAGCGATCTATACTATTGGAATACCCTACAGCAACAAGCCTGAAGACAACTCCATAGGTGACCGTCAAAATTGCTTTCTACACCTGCAGCAAAGTATTTTTGACTTATACTGATAATTTTTAACCACCGGTGTAGGTGTAGACCATTATAGTGACAATGAACCATTCTCAATTCCATCATTCCTCTAATTACGGATCTCAAACAGATTATTTGCCTTTGGAAACAGCAACAAAATCACTTTTTCGCAATATCAGAAATAGCACAAGAAAATCACACAGTCTACCAGACATACGGATTGTAAACAAACAAAAAGCCTATGAGAAGTAATGGCAAAACAACTCTCATTACAACCACACATGGGTATCACGTGCCCCAAACAGAACAAATAAAATGTAAAATCTCATGTAAGGGCCTCGTAAGAGACCATTAAAAGCCATGGCATATGACAGGGCGTCCTCAGTGTGCTTATGTAAAAACTTTTCCTTCCACAAAAGTCATTCCGCACCCCAAACGACCAGACAAGAGGCTCATCACAAGGACGAGGAACACCCAAAATGGAACACATGGAGCTCACCCATGATGAACAATGTACGGTACTTTGTACATTCAATTTCAATTACTCATTTCAGATCCGACAGATTACGAAAATCTCCACACGTCCTTACATAATCATGCCCATTATTTGCAAATTTAAATAGGATTTGCACTCATACCATACCAGACAATGAGATAGCTCCCATGTTATATTTCCAGCTCACAGCATCTAGAGAAAAGATCGAATAATACTTTCATGATGTTAATAACACCACAACACGTATAACAAGCAAGTACATGAATCTAAGTTTGTCATGAATTTGTGCATAAAGTTGAAAAGGTTCACCCTTTTTAAATAGATGAAGTAATAAAGTAACTTTTGATCGAAGAATAACTAGATAAACTCTTGTGACTTTGTTCGACAATGACGGAAAAGAAAAAAGACCGGATACTAAAATAGCATAAAATGCAAAGTGGCCTCTCGACGAAACATCAACTCAACAACATCAATGTGAATTTCCGCATTTCACAAACTGTGAGCTAAATTCACTTTCCCAATGAAAAAAGTTTCAAATAATAAAAAATGTTCACTAAATCACGCACGTAAAACCTGGAGTTATCAATGAAATCCTTTCCAAACATTAACTCTGTCCCATTCTCTCTTTTTTTTTCTGGGTTGCATTCGAAGCTATATGTTGAAGAGACTTCATTCCACATAAGGAAGAAGCATTTGAGTAAGAGATTTACCGGTAAGCCAGAATTGATTTAAAGCTCAAAACACTTCATACTACATGAACTAGCTAAGGCTACTTCATGCTTTGCCTAAGCATGAATAATACCCACAAAAAGACATAATTGTTTCTTGGTTCACCATTCCATTTTCTAAAGAAATATCCTTTCCTTCTGGTTAACCTCTGGACCTACAACCCGGCAACTCCCGTCTAAGAGGTTGGGAGCCCCCTAAATGCATATGCATGTCGGGAAACCACAGTTACTTTTGAGTAACATCACCAAGCTACAACATGAATGAATACATTGAATAGTATCATACCTCAATACAGCTATCGTAGTCACAACTGCAGCTTTTCCGCTTACATTCGATACACTAAAAGATGAACAAAGGTGTTACCCACCCAGAAAACATAATCACAGTTGTCTAATTAGTAGCCAAAGATCATGAGATTGAGTCCGTGAGGCATGCTCTGATCACATCCCTAAGCTTTGAACAAGCATCAAGACAAAGCTCCATTGTCTGAGCCGGAGAGGAAGAGACTGAATTGAGGATATGACCAGGGAGAAATGAAATTCTCACGTTTGGGCAAAATTGAAATGGAAGCTCACCTCGTGGATTTTGCCAGCTGACCATTCTCCAATTAAAGTCATCTGTGTTATTTCTTTACGAGAGGGCATGGCTGCAATCATCAGGCTCCCATCTTGATAATTTTCCTCGTCTGTTGTAGGATCAATGATGAGGTTTTTGCCGATGCGTACCTATGCAACAGGAAGAAGACAATAGGATCAGCATGAGAATGAGCCTGTAATTGATGGCCGATGGCTACGTCCTGATGCCAATGATATGTGAGAATAGATCCATGCCATTAGAAATCTAATCATTATGGATTGACAGTGGCACCAAATATATAACTATCAATAAGCATATATAATTATAATGCCCATCTCCTTTAGTAATGCTTGTTACAATCATGATTTTAAAAATCGCACCTCGAGGCACTCAAGGTGTAAGCCTCGAGGCGAGGCACAAGGAAATAACCTCAAGGCTATAGCCTCAGGGATGAAGTTTGAGGTGTGCACTTCACTTTGTTGAGGCGATGTCAAGGAAGTGAGGCATTGAGACGGACGTAAGGCACTGCCTCAATGGAGAACCTCAATTCTATTGTCAAAAATCCATCCCTAAACCCTCCAACTCTCTCACCTAACCCTAAATTGTTATTTTATTTAAAGTTAGATTATTTTTGTTTGTTATATAAACTTTATTGTGGTCCTATTAGGCTTTGTTAAATGCTTTACTACCAGTAATCGACTCTTACCTTTTTTTCTTTTCATTTGGTATTTCCTTGGGCATAAGAAGCGTTATTTTTATTAGGTTAGAGTTGGGTTATTTTTGTTTGTTATACATGCTTTCTGTCATGCTATTATGCTTTGTCAAATATTTTGCTACTGACTCTTGACTTCTTTCTTTTCATTTGACATTTCCCTGGACATAAGAAGCATATAAGTATATAAATTTTATTTATTTAGAAGCTTATCTTAATGTAGGGGAGCCTTGGCGCAACAGTAAAGTTGTCGCCATGTGACCTAGAGGTCACAGGTTCACATTGTGAAAACAGCCTCCTGTGAAAACCAGGGTAAGGCTACATACAATAGACCCAAAGTGGTCTAAGCCTACCCCAGACCCCACACATAGCGGGAGCTTCGTGCACCGGGCTGTCCTTTTTATTTAGAAGTTTATCTTAGTGATTGTTTCTTTTCCCTTTGTATATCTGTTTCATTTATTTGTTCTTATTTACAAATAATGTGGCTACTATTTTTTTTTGTGATTCTTATTTATTTTTTTGTTCTTAGTACAAATCATTAACTTACCGTTTAGGAAATATTTACAAATAATTAGTTATCCCTTTTTTCATTTATGCATTATGTGTGTATACTTTGACCGCTTATCATTACATACGGTATGATTTCTACTTTTAGTGTGGTTTGAATATTTTGAATATCTTTTTCATAACTATTTGCATTAGTAATCACTATTCAATCATCATTGTTTAATTAATTTTTTTATCACTTTTTATCATTGTTTAGAGATTTGTCCTTTATCTTCTTGTCTAATTCCACTCTTTGAATGTTGTGATACAGCATAATGGCATGCAAACCTATTTTTATATTATCTTTTCATTATAAGCACTTAACAAATATACATCAACATCATTTTTTTCCATCCAAAATGTGAGACTTAAGCCTCAATCATCTCGAGGCTTATGCCTTGCCTTAATGAAGTAAAATCGTCTAGTACCACATCAAATTTTTTAAAACCTTAGTTACAACAGAAAATATTGCACCTTCAAACGAAAGCCGATGTAACTGCAAGGTACGAGTGCCTATGGCACTGTTCCAACATAACACCGCCACAAGAAGCTTTCTTTCCAAAATAATTAAAATGAGAAGAAAAGGCAAAAAATTATCTCGTACATCACATATAAAAATTAATAACTTGGCACAGTGCAAAAAGTATTTAAAAACAACAAAGACATGTTGCATCTTGAGATTTAACAATTAGTAACTACTAAAAGAAAGCATGTTAACAGTCTAAATACCCAGGCAAGCATGTTACCTAGACAAATGTTAGATGTTAAACAGTACCAGACATTCTAACTTAAATCAAAGAGGAAAAAGAAAAACAAAAGGGGGAATTCAGTAACTAAGGGAATGATATAAACCTGGTTTCCAAGTTAGACAAACAAATGTCCAGTCACATCAGTGAATTCAACTCCAATTTAAGGAACCGATTCCATGAACCAGGTCAGACCATCTTGGGCTGGTCCAGAACAGGTTAGCTGACCGATATTATTTGCCAGCTGAACCAAAGCTGATTGTGGATTCTGTGTTTCTTAATCACCATACCAGATATCGTAGAAAGTAGGCAAACCAACTTTCCGAAATCCTTGCAACCTATGACCTCTTATATTGGGCAGCATAGAAGAAAAAAGAGATTTCAATCCCCTCTCCCAACTCAAACTTATCCAAGAAAAACAAACACAATAAAGCATTTTAGATCATCATGCAGAAAACACAAATATCAGATACATACCACAGACACTGATGCTACAAGGTCTCGCATCATAATGCTTGCGTCTGCCAAGGCAAGACTTGCACAAGATATTATTACCGGAAGATCACCTACCAAAAAGTGAGCTTGATTAAGCTATGAGTATTAGCTAGCTACATATGAAAATACATAAAAGGGAGTCCCAAATCATAAGAAAATATTGTGTGTACTGGCTGATCGAAATGCTGAATAGTTTTTCTTCTCTCTTTTGAGAGGGTCAAATGCTGAATAGTATCAACTGGAATGAGAGCTAATCGTGGAAGCTTAAAAAATTGACTACAGCACAGTTACTGAGAACATGCATCTATACTTGGGTAAATTGTAGGCAATTCTAAAGTTGAACATTGGCATCCTTTTACCTAGAAGTGTTTGTCCAAATTCAATATAGTCCAAGCAAAACTAAACAGAGGTAGAAAAAAAGCTTATAGTCACATTTTTTATGCATGAGATATCCGCAAATCAAGACAAAGAGTTGCATTAGTGGATATACATAAAACATCAAATGAAGGAATAGATCACTTACTGCCACCAGATTCCAAAACCAATGCAAAGACATCGACAGTGGTCTTTGGGAAAGTCTCAAGCATGACTGCCCCTTCGAGGGCTTTTTGAAGGGCAGAAGAGAACTCTTTAATCTCCGATCCCTGAATAAAGCAAGCATTTAAATTATTTCATAAAGCTAAACTGTAATTGTAAGATAATAAGCACGAGAAACAACTCTTACTTACCTGTTCACGAACTGGAGTGGAGAAAGTTGTGGAACTAACACTGCAGTTGAGACGACCTATATCGCTGTACATGGCTTTCTTACTCTCTCTAGGACCAAAGCTGGAGATGGGACAAAAAATAAGGATCTTTGGACAATATTGTATTCATACATATTTTTTGCAAAGATGCAAATCATGCTGTTGAGAATAAAGCCTGCATCTCTGGGCTCATAGGGGCTGGCAGTGCATGGTCCAAAGGAACTAACTTTGGGTGTCATATTTGGTTTGCTATTTTTAGTAAAGTTATTTAGTTTGTTATTTTTAATAAAGTTGTTTTTAGAAAAACTATGTTGGGATTTATTTTGATTAGAGATAAGATCTTTCCTAATGAGATAAGATCTTTCCTTATTTTAGAGATGTGGTTTGTTTCCAAATTGTAGAGATATGTTCTCTCTATAAAATAGTCTTCCCATCTTTTCTATTTTGAGCAATAACAATATTTACAACACAACTCAAAGGCTCCTCTACTCTCTCTCTTCTCTCTCCAACCATCGGCCACCAAGCCTGCCAGTGGTGCTCCTCCACTCATCCACAAAACAAGTCTTGGGAGAAGTTTGGGAGGCCACCACGTGGGGCTACTAGCACCTCACGTGTGAACTCCCTAACTCAAGAAGACATTGAGAAGCCGCATGCTTTTCTGAGAGAAGACAAGTCGACAGCGACCATCGCGATGACTACTCAAGTTGCCACAGAAACGACTCTAGAGGTCACAAGAGTATTCGCCATCGACTTGTCAAAAGAGAAGACAGAGAGCTTGGCTCTCGTGAAGATGAATGGTGGGGCGTCTAGCCTCACAAGTGAAAAACCAAGTCGTCGACCTCGCGGCCTTCGACTTGAGAGGGAGTGTTGAAAATAAAGCCAGCCACATGGCAATGCCACGTAGCACATCTCTAGGCCCATAGGGGCCAACGGTGCATGGTCCAAAGGGACCAATTTTAGGTGCCTTATTTGGTTTGTTATTTTTAGTAATGTTTTTTTTTTTTGAAAAGGTAGTAATGTTATTTTTGGGAAAAATATGTTGGGATTTATTTTGATTAGAGATAAGATCTTTTCTTATTTTAGGGATGTGGTTTGTTTCCAAATTATAAGGATATGTTCTCTCTATAAAAGATTCTTCCCATCTTTTCTACTTTGAGCAATAATAATATTTCCAACAACTCAAAGGCTCCTCTCCTCTCTCTTTTCTCTCTCCAACCACCAGCCAGTAAGCCTGCCGGTGGTGCTCCTCCACACCTCCAAGCCCACCCATAGATGTCCTCCACGTGGACTATTTTCCCACGCACAAGGAGTGTCCACACTCCACTATTTTGTCAAATCTTGACACATGCAATTAGCAATTAGTTAATAGAAACTTTTATTTCAAACAAGGATATCAGGCAAACTACAATAGATCTCCAAGCAAGTTAAACATATAATACTCACTCGCTTAGTGTTCATTTTCCATGTAGCAAACGAATTTATCTCTTGGCTATTCTAGCCATCCATCAGAAGACACATCCAGCTCCAAGATTTCACATCAAAGGCAATTGTTGATTTTTTGTTTCTCCCATTGCAGCTTATATTTCTTAAGAATGAGGACAGAGATATAGTTCTCAGTGCAAAAAGTTGAGAAGAAACAACAGTAGGCCAGAAGCCAGTGAGAGACAAGGAAAAAAGAGACCTCACTTTCCTGGCCTTCTCTTGTAAAAGTGTTTGAGAGCCAATAGTCCTAACTAGCATGTTAAATCCTCCAATATCTGCTATAACCTCTTGGAAAATGCAAATGTGAAAAAGTAAGCATCCTCAGGCATCTCATCACACCGTGGACATCTAGCTAGCATTATCAAATGGTCAGCATTTTGATAAAATTGATTTCAGGCCGTGCACAAATAACCAAATTGAACCAAACAAATAAAGGTTTCTTTGGTAGCAGGTCCATTTACCTATTTGCTATTTTTCAAAAACTGAACTTTTGATTCCGTTACCAGTTTTCTCGAAGGAAAAATATGCAATAAACTGAATAGAACCAATTTTCCTTCTGCCATATGTATGCTTATTTATTATATGCAGGGACAAGTGTATAAATGTTGAGGTAATAGGCAATTAAATAGTAGTGTATAAAAGTAATGAATGAACTACATCAGTATATCATAATGTAGACTATATAGGCCTTAAACTCTAAAACCTGTTAAATTAGTAAACTATAGCCAACCTCGTTCCTCCCTCCAATGGTAAATCACTTATTTTGGACTAAAACAGATTATAGACAAAAGAGAGGAACAAATGAACAGACATTTTTTTAGAAGGGATCTTCACTTAAGTGCACCCCAAGGAATGTCCCTTGTTAGGCCCTACTAATGAAGAATGCAGAGGGTGTCTTTGGGGAAAATATAAGAGGTGGATTTCAAACTTTCTATGATTGCTTCAGCGGAAAGTAGGAATACACCCAAATGCTGACATATCCGGATCCATCCATGATCGTAATTGTTTTAAAGAAGATATGAATATCAATTTTGCAACATTGGCAGCTACGGATACTAAATTTCAAATTTTCGCATATACGCGTATCAAATTTTAGATTTTAGCAGATGCGCATACGGCTACAGATATCCATTTCCTTAAGAGCCTTTTTTATATAATATATGTATCATAAATGTTTTAAATAAGAGGGTATATATGTATATATCTTAGGGTTTCCCAAAACCCTCCCTCCCAACCTTGTGCACTTTCTATCTCCTTGCAACTCAAGACCTCAACCTCCATCTCCAAGTTCCTTTCCCATACAACAATAAGCTATCTATATTTATTTTTATTATCTAGTTGTCTTTTAATTTAATTATTAAAGTTTCTATATACATTACGATTTGTTTAGTACATAGAGGTTTTTTAATTTTTTAATAATTTAGAGAGATATAATATTTGTAGAATAATCTATTTCTGTATCCACATAAATCCATATATAGATTATGTTTGTCTCTATATTCGTAAAAATATGGTTCTTTAATTTTTCACATCCTTATTATATCTATTTCTGCATCTACATTCATTTTACAAAATAGATTATGAATACAGCATCACCTATTGGCCTATACACATCCGTATCTGACCACTTGCATCCCTATTAGAAAGGATGAAATCCTAGGAGAGGAAGTTTGAAGAAAGGTTACCCTAGCCTCTGATATCTTGATCGGATGAAATGATGGATCTTGGAGGAAGCTAGAAGCAAGAGATCAAAAAGGAAACTCTAACCAAAGATGGAAGTAAACTCTGGGGACCTCAAGGGGAGAAATAATCGTCCAATTCTTATTGTTGCAAAAACAAAGTCACCCCACCTATTGGATGGAAGATTCCTTCATTGGAGTATCTTTTCCACTCATCCCCTTATTGATTGCAATGTGACTAGCACTTTTTGAGATGACGTGACAAACTATGTGAGCCTCTCAATGAAGCTAACAGAAATCTCATCCAATTCATTTCCATTTCCTATGACTTGCATTGTAGACTCACCATGCAAAAGGGCTCTACAAGGTTGCTCGACTCTCTCTCCCTTGTCTCTTTTTTGTCTCTAAAATTTTCTCATAGGAAGGTGATCCTTGTTTTGCTCTGCTTCACTTCAAAGGAGAAATAGATATTTTTCAATTAGTCCCTCATGAAGCTATCACACTACACCGCTATTGATTGGAGAGCCTTATTTTCCAATAAAAAAAGGATGGTTATCCTGTTATACGTTTTTGAGCTACTTTCTACTTCATTTGGTGCATCCTAATGAAAGTTGAAGGTCAAAAACCTACATATTAGAGTCAACAAGAGAGCAAGGTGGGAAGGCATAACCAAGACTAAGCTGATTAAAAAGCATCCAAAATAACCAGTTACTTGCTTTTTCCAGTACTATTATAATAATAAATATCTTGTTTGGTTCAAGAATTGGTGAAAGGACTGAGCCATGCTAGTCCTGCACAGCCCTAAAATTAACTTCCAAGACAATTCCTGCCAGGACACCACATGAGAACTTCAACCATCACTGAGCATAAATCAGCCAGTAAGACTTGACCTTACCATGCATTGCCCTATCTGCCACAAGTTCCTAGTAAGATGGCCTTGAAAAGCTAATACAAATTGAAAGTGCCCAACTTCTATCAAGCCAATTTCAACGTATCCTTCTTGTCAAGATTTTAAATATCGATATCGATATCGATGTCGTATCGACAAATCGAAAAAGATATATGTCAAGGATATATAGCAGATATCGGTAAATTTTGGAGAAATCACTCAAAAAGATTCAAATTATCCTAAAATGTTACAAATTTGATGAAAATTAACATTTAATAACTAGTGCATCATGATAACATGTCTAGAAGACGAAAATCATAAATTTTGGATGAAAACATAATAGAAATGCATTAGTCATATATTAATAAAATCATTTATTGAAAAAAAAAGTATACATAACATGATAATAATTGAAAAATGTTCATAGTAATGCTACTAACTAGAAGAAGTGAAATATCAATAGTGTCAGAATAGCAGTCGACCACACCAAGCATGAAAGCACCAGCCAATTCCATCAAATTAATACCAAGTTGAGCTTCGACCTGACTTGATACATTTCCTCCGATTATCTTCCTCTATTCGTAGCACTCTAACATATTCACAATATAACTCTCACACCATGTAGCTATATCGAGTATTGTATTCATTGATGTATCGTTGATGGTCTTCATCACTGAAATACAGAAGTATTCCAAGATGTGAACATCGATTGCGACTGTCGAACAAGCTACTACTTCTATTTCTAGATCTATCCTAAATAGACTCATCTCAATGTCTTCTTGAATCTGTGGACCCGATAGAACCACCTCGTTTCAATGTAGAACCTCACGATTCACAAGGTTCACACTATCTTATCGATGAATTTCATGGTGGTCGAGGAAGTGGTGTAACAGAGTAGGAAGGTTGATAAGAAAATGGTTAAGGACCTTGAAATATAAAATACTCAAGGAATATCCCATAGCCATAACTTGCAGATATATGATCACTTTGGATACTCACTTTCGTGGCAACCATCATACCCATAGGAGGAACCATAATAAGATGAAAGGCGGCTATAGCTGGGGAAGTAACTAAATGAGCTTCGTGCCTCATCTTGGAGTTGGTATTGAGGGCTGATGTAATGAAATCCGTAGCCACCATAGTAACTTGATGATGATGATCATGGGTCACCTCTAAAATTGATTTCACCGGCAAATTAAGAGATCCCACCGATAAACTTAAATCATCGATGGGCATCATAAAATGGCCTGAAGCATACCCATACCATGTTCCTGCATCATAGTCATAATGTGGACTTGGCACGAGATATCCATGTACATTTGTATATCTTTGTGTGTATTCATATTAGGCATCCTCTCAAGTCTCTACTAGAACCTTAATGATGATAACACTCATATCCTTCACCATTACTTTCTGCATGTGGCTCATCAATCAACACTGCATCACCATCTACATCATCATCATCATTTTGTATTCCTCTTCAAGGTGGCAAATCATCGATTCATTCATCGATTAATATTTTATGACTTTATAATTTAGTCCGTCAACAAACCATGTATCCATGTGAGTCGCACAGGGTGGGGGAGAAGAAAAGAAATGGAAAGAATGCGTGTCCATGTGAATTGCACAAGCAGACAGAAATATGCGATCGACATGTCCCATATCGATCACATATCACCAATTTAACGAAAAAACTCAACTCCTTCAATATTGGCGATATATTGATGATATCATGGAAAAAAGAAATGGCATGTGATATCGATATGGAGATACCCGTCGATAACGATATATCGATGATATATGTCAAACCATGCTTCTTGGTGTTTCTGACCTTGCTTTAAAAAAGAGAAAAAAAAATCAAAACCTCCTCCTTCAAGGCATCCAGCTTAATAGCATGTTACCGATAGCCTCCTAAGCCAAAATGGGTGTTGCATCTCCATGAAGTAATAGTTTGACGATGTATCTTGAATGTGAAATAGAGACCAACATAAGAAGAATTTCCTTGGCATGGGGGCTAGAGATACTACTTTTTGTTTAAAAGATAAAACAGGTGCTAGCAAAATTGCTAGTCAAACAACCTCGTTAACCTAAAAGAAAGTTCTAGAATAACACAAAGACATTACTCAAAGATGCCCACATTTCACATAAAGTTGTGGTATAGTGTACCAAACTCCCCACATAGGACCTCACTCCCCTCAAGAGAGTAGCATGCCTTTGCAACATGATCAACCAAAGAAAAGCAAATGCCCAACCTTCTCCTACTTCTACAACGCATTGGTTAAGAAATCACATTCCCAGAAGAGAAACTCCTACAACAAGATTCTTCCAAACGGAAGTCCATCCATATCTCCTTTGTAAATTAACAACCAAAGTAAAAATAACCACAACCCTCGGGAAGCATGTGACAAAAATCATGAAGAAGATTCGTATGCAAAGAAGACCCTCCTCCTAATGCACAGTTGCTAGAGATGTTTTCTGGATGATGTTTCTTTAAATTTACTAACAATTGTGATGGTTGCCACAATCAGCAATCATCTTACCATCCTACGAAAACAAGCACCATAATATAGGTGAGCAGAATGAGCAAACCAGAGCATCATCACTTACACAGAGACAATAACCTTGGAAGCACCAAACTCAGCATAGGCAGACCCCGAAGCGGAACTTGTTGCCCCAGATCTCAGAACTGCAAAGCAGCAAATAAAAAATTTATCAAAATATTAGTCTACAATCAATAGAAACAACGTGAGACGCTATGCACTTGGATTCTCACAAACAGAACCGAATTACATGTAGATAAGGAATACATGTATGATAGTAATGATAAAGGAGGAAACATGAAAGATTGAACCAAAGTGGGTCTTAAACCAAGTGGACCGCTCTTTTTTTTCAAATCAGACTATCTTTCCCTCTATATGTTTTAAAAATATATATATGAAAGTAAACTTTTTTTATTATTTCTACAACAAATCAGATAAACGAACATGAGAAGCTCACTCAACCTTTCCAACAAAAGAAAAATTCTCTGAAGGAAGGAAAACAGAGTAGTTTTGCAGAGAGAGTGAGAAAATACGAGTCATACAGGCAGGTCTGCATTGGTGAAACTCACGACCGTCAGCACGAGTCCAATCATAGTCATCCTCCCTGTAAAGGTGGCGATGCCTTTGACGCATCTGCTGCTGTCTCAGAGGATATGTTGCTGTCGTCGTAGCCACCATCGCCCCCTCTAAAACAATAAAAATATGTGGATCGACTATGGAAGGGAGAGAGAGAGAGAGAGAGAGAAGTGGCAAGACAGTACTCACGTGAGAGAGAAGATAAATAGAAAGGAGCGTAGACGACGATCAATCAACCAGGGGTTTGTGGAGGGACAGAGTTATTTTGACATGACCACCTGTAATATGATTGTTAATTTGTTACTGGTGTAAGGTAGCATTTCATACTGATATGCGAGATTAGGGATGCAAATGGAACCGGTTTGATTATACTCATATCCTACCCATTTACCCACCAGCTAGGAAAACTCAAACCCACACCCCTAACCATACCCATCTACTCATCATATGCCCATTTCAAAATGGATCTTACAATTAAAACACCCCCACAATGATAGAGTACATGGTTAGTACAGTTTCTAATGAGTTGATTTCTAGTATGATTGCTTGCTTATTACTTATTACTAACAGTAACTGGAAGTGGTGATCAAGGAACTGCGCCTAAGCATGACCTTGTCCAAGCACTTATCTCTAAAAGAAACCGTAGAAGTTCAAGCAGCAAGCCCATTCCCAAGACACAGAAAGGCAAGAATCAACCCAGCAATGATCAAAATTCCACAAATAGGGAACTGAGTAGGAACAAAGAGAAACGAAAAGGCATTCTATAAGCTTTTTTTTTTATGCATATTTCAAGATGCTATATAACAGTTCAAATGCAGAGCACCTTGATCACCAATGGTACTAATGGACCATTCGCACGAATACGAAATGGTTTACTTTAACGCACAGATGGTACAAACAAAAACTTTAAGATTATCAAGCAGAAAAAGGTGGGTGGACGGACATACCTGGAAGCGGCGCCGCAGGCAGTCGTGGCCGAAGGCTAGGTTGGTTGGCCGGAGGAGAGTGAGGATGGCTGGCCGGAGGCAAGCGAGCAAGGTCGAAGGTAGGAGAAGGCAGAGGCAAGCGAGGTCGCGAGGGTGCGTGCAGCGTGGTCGTGGCCTTACCAGGGTCGCCGGTCGGAGCGAGGTCGCGAAGGTGCGAGCGATTGATCGCAGCGGAGTGACTACTTGCAGAGACGCGCGCAGCGCTACAGTGACGGGGGCGCGCCAACGCCGGAGAAGAAGGTGAGTAGAGGTGGAGCGGGGGGCGCCGTCGCACGGTGTGGGAGGGGGGCTCAGCAGGAATGGGACTCGGTCGGGTAGGGTTTATATACATATATAATAAATATAAAATATCATGTGATGCTCACGCCACCCATCCAGGAGAAGAGGAAGGGTAATGGTTCAATGAGATCTAGTTTGGAAAGGGATAACGTGTAAAAATAGAGGTTAATCTTATTTATTTGATGAAAAAGATATTTTTACTCATGTTCAGAGTATTTAAGTTAAGATAAGTTATTTTAGGATTGATATGTGATAAGTTATTTTTGTTGATTATTTCGTAAAATTTGTTCTTTCATCCAAACTAGTCCTAAGTCATTCATGTGAGGTTCACTTAGGGGGAGCTCTTTATTTCTGGTAGGGGAGAGACATGAATTTTAACTTGGGAAATGATCTAGTAAAATCATTTATCAAAGAAGAATTATGTGCTCTCTCTCTCTCTCTCTCTCTCTCTCTCTCTCTCTCTCTACTAGGAAGAGCAATGGTTTACTAAGTCTTTCATGCGAAGCCCACTAGCAGGGATAGCTCCCTTGTTTTTGGTAGGGGAGAGGCATGAATTTTGACTTGAGAAATGGCTTAGGAAAATCATTTCTGGAAGAAGAATTATGTGCTCTCTCTCTCTCTCTCTCTCTCTCTCTCTCTCTCTCTCTCTCTCTCTCTCTCTCTCGTCTACTCAGAGGATATATCATCATCCTTGCCGTGGCACACCATTGCCTCCTCTAAAATAGTATAAGTATGTGAATCAACTATGGAAGGGGTTTTTGTTTGGGGTTGAAAGTTAATGGGAGAAGCCATGTTTTTTTGTGAGATAAATGATGTGAGTTGACACTTTTTCCCTTAAATGCATTTGCATTGAGAGGAACCATTGGATTCATTAAATTTCTTTCAAATGGTTCAGATCTTATCAGCTCGTCTACCCCCTTCCCTCCTCCTCCTCCACCAACCTACTGCAACTCCACAACAACACCAAGAAACCCACTCGTTCCCCTCCACAGCAACTCCTTCACCTTCCAACTTGCAGCTTGACCTCCTCTAACCCATGGTTATCCTATTGCCAAGCTCCTCTCCCGTCCTCGACCCCATCTTATGCCCCTCCGATGCGAGGTTCTCATCCATCCTCTCCACCTCATGGCCTTTCACTTGATCTCTTCCTCGATCAAACCTACCTAGAGGAAAAATATGGGTGATTTCTACTCTAATGGATCTTTGTCACGAGGAAATGATCTTCAAAGATGCCAATGTCGATTAAGTGCAGCTATGTACACTTCATTTAAGGAAGGTAGTAAAGGGAAAAAATTCTATCATTGCCCAAGATGGATCGTATCAACCCATTGTAAATCGCTAGCTTATAGTGATTTTTAACGCTTAAAATTTACCAAGAGTATTTAGGATTTCCTATTTTTGTTTTAGGAAGATAATTCATGCAAGTTCTTTGAATGGGTTAATAATCACAAGCAACTTACCGATGAGAGAAATGTGCAAGAGGGTGAGGATAAATTAATTAGAATGTCGATTTCTTTGGAAAAGGAAGTGCACGAGATTCAACGACAAGGGGAAAACATTTAAGTAGTGCAAATGATGTTAATGAAGGAATTGCAATGCATGAAACATTATGCCATCTGTGGTGTTGTAATTGTCCTATTCTATGTTATGCAAGTAGCATTTAATGTGTGGTAAACTTAAGGAGTTGGATGATTGATATGGTATGATGTTTTATTAAACAAAATCTTATAAATATGAATGGTATGTTTGTATGTCTTGTCCCTACTTTTATTAATCCTCTTGTGAGGTTGGCATTAGTTTTGATATATGCATCTTCTACTCATGTGAGTTTGGCATCCATTTTCCTTTGGGCCTTTACAGCTATTTGATTCCTTTACACATCACTTATAGCATGTATGTAAAGTGTCATAGAATTTTTGCATAATTCCAAATACTCATACAAGGGAGGCAACTTGTTACCACAATTGCATGGGACAACACTTGTATAAAAGGAATAACACTATATAGGAAATTGAGAGAGAAGATGGAGAAGTGGAAAACAAACAATTTATTAAGAAGGAACACCATTAGGCCACTTGATATCTTGTACAAACAATTCCATGTGAGGAAGTCTCAAATTGTAACTAAGAATACACAAGAAAGAGAAATGATGGTAAAATGCTTCAAATACTTCATATTTACATTTATAACTTCTAAATGAGCTGAATGTAGCAACTCAGGTCATAGATAACTAAATAACATCAGTGGGAGTTAAATATGAAATGAGTCCATTTAGCAACCAACAAGATCCTTTCTACACGAATATTTCCCTTCCCCTAAACATGATCCCTCCAAATAGTAGTGAAAACAACCTCCAAAGCCATAGCAAGGATGGCTGCCCATCTTAAATCTCACTTGCCTTCCTTCAATCTGAAAGTAAAATAATTGTAGCAGCCATCTCAAATCTCACCTTCATTTCTTCAATCTAAAAGTAAAAAATTTGTAGCAGCCATCAATTAATATCACTTGCCGTCCTTCGAACAGAAAGGAAAGAAATTTGTAGCAACCATCCGATAATCCCAGCTGCCTTCTTTCAATATGAAAGAATAAAAATGTAGCAACCATCGATTAATCTTAGTTGCCTTCCTCCAATATAAAAGAACAAAAAATATGTAGCAACCATCAATTAAACTTAGCTACCTTCCTTCAATCTAAAGGTAAAAATATTACTTGAATTTGAGTAACCAAAAGAGAAAGTTGTGGACTTAATTTTCAGGCACACGCCTTCACTTTTGTCCCATTCCTCATGAGATCCTTAACAATAGTAGGATTACATGGTTAGTGTAATCAATTAGTTCTTGATGGGGGAGTCCTCCAATTGTCCTTGTGAATCTCAGTTCCTCAAATCATCTCGAAGACAACAACAAAAACCTCCACTATCTAAAAATAAAAACCATCTACATTTGGCAATTAAACTAGTGATAAAACAAAATCACAAATGTGTATGAATTGCATTTTCCATATTTCCTTGTGGTTAGAAGAAAGAAACATTTTATATATTTTTTGGAAGATACACATGCTTACTCTAATTACAAGTTGCATGCCCACCTATAGCAAGAATATTGGATGCATAATAATATCTTTTAGGAAGGATTATCGTACCTAAAATAAGCCAAATTCAGTAGATTTTAGCGATAACATCGTCGTGTCTTAAATTCAAAATGCATGAATAAGATAACAAAGGCATGTACTACTTATGTTTGTATTGATTTTTTGCTACAAAGATTTGAATATATGGCCTTGTTCAATTAATGTCCACTATCAGAATGAGAACATTAATAACAGTTAAAAAATATGTTGCCACATACCAGGTGCTTCTCCTTAGCTTGTGATGGCTTGTTAGTTTATTAATGGAAAACCACATGAGCCTACACAAGGTGATAGTAATGTCGGCACAAAGATATAAATGTCCCAATATATAAATGAAGATGATAAATTATTAAGGTTGCTTGTTGATACGAACCTTCAAGCAAGCTACTCGATTATAAAATATTGGGGTTCTAAGTCTCCATTTCATACAATGATAGTATATTTTATCGGGTCATTCCATCAAGTGATCTATACTAAATGGTCCAACTTCTCATATGTGCAGGGGTTGCCTACATCTTGTGTGGCGAGCTAAACTATGCAAAAAGTTGATGCTGGGATTGATTAGGGATTCTTGAGACATCCAAACCAACATATGTGAACCAATTAGCATGGTCACATATATGAAGTAATCCCTCAAAGATAGGGAGTAATGGACATTCTCAACATCGCTTGCACACGAACACTGATCAGAAATGTATCTCTGCAAATAACACTTGTGGAGAGAAATTATGAAATGTATTGCATGAAGCAAAATGTAATGGAAGATAACATAAGCAAATGAGTTTATGAAATTTCATAAGATAATATTGTTAGCACAACAACTAAAATATCACTCCCTAAATTTTCCTCAAAGTACTTCAAGTACTAGATAGAGGTCCACATGCATTTGTTACAAGGCACTACTTAATCGCTAAAGTTGTAATTCTCATAGTCATCCCTCCCCCCCACCCCACTTTCATCACCCTGCCCCTTCAACTTCTTATTCTCCACATAGAGTCATTCCACTCTCTCAAAGTAATCATCAGCTTACAAAGAGTTCCATGTCAGTTACTCCCAATTCTCAAACAAATTATTTTCAGCCTCATCGTACTTGTCTAAGATGAAGCAGTAGTCGGCCATTGTAGAGTCCATTATCACTTTTAAGTTAATTGAATACTCAAAATAGTCACAACCTTGTAAATAAGGCTATATTTACAAGTGAGAAAGATCAAGGAAGAGATGGATCAATTTGAAAAGGGAAAATCTAAGTGTGAGATCAGATTTGAGTGAGAGATCAATCTGAAACCCTAAAAGAGACATCTACCTTCAATGATCTCCGATGAGGGTAGATCAGAATGTAAGAGATTGATAGCTTTAACTAACCTGAGTCGACGAGCATGCAAAGCTCAATCAGGGGCAGAGACTCTGAGGACTGAGAATGTGAAAATGGGGAGGCCTTTAAGCTCAATAGGGAAGAAGTTTCAACTTCGTCGAGTGTCATTGCTTTGAGGTCGGGCATCGCTCTGAGGTTGGTGTCGAGGATAAGAGTGGCGTCGCTCTGAGGTTGGCGTTGAGGATAAGATCTGAGGTCAAGTGGCATCACTCCAGGGTCGACGTCGAGGAAGAGAGTAGCATCGATCTGCGGTCGGGATAAGAGTGGCGTCGTTGGGGAGAAGCGACGTTGCTAGGGAGTGACATTGCTGTAGGGTTAACGAAAAGGCAAGTGAAAGAAAGAGATAGATTTGCCCTCATGATTTCTTTTTTCTCTAAAGTCGTCTGGCAGTGAAGCAAGGGACATTAGCAACTTATAAAAGAACCTACAGCGACATATGTTATATGTCGGTGTAAGTAGACCATTGATGTAGGGTAAATTTCAATTTTCAACATGGATGCACTGATATCGACTAGTGTGCTCTAGTATATGTATCGATGTAGCAGAGTCTACATCAATGCAAGATGCTCTGTCAAGAAATTGTATTCATTTCTTTTCTAGGTTTCTTTTGGTTGAAGGTTACAGTATATAAATAGTTCTATGATGACGCATAATTTACGAGAAATATCAACTCATTTATCTATCAATAACATATTAAATTATCTATCACATCTAAACCCACTTACTCCACTTTTCAATAAAACAACAATAAAATATAACCTAACATTAAATATAAAATAAATAAACCACAACTCTCTCTGTATATATTTAAATAGCATCAATATATAACACATAGTACATCAACTAATCTATGGCATCTATTATGCATTAACCCACTACCCACACCATAACCCCTACAACTTTTCCCATCCCTACTCCTACTCGGAGACAAATGCTAATCAGACAACATTAGCATCAAATAGTTTCTTTCTCTGTTCTTTTCATTGCATAGACAACATTATTATTTGTTTTGCAAGATATTATTATGTATCCCTTATTTGATGAACCTTATCCTCGGATAGAGATATCTTAGGATGTGGGGAGAAAATCTCGAGATTGATTTATTCCAGGGGAGGGGGGCAAGATGAATTTATCTCTCCCTCTTATGAGATAACATTCTCACTTGTTCCTTCAAATACCCTTATTTATCCCGTCTAAATACCAAAATCAACTTATCCCTTACTCATCCTTCAATTCCAACACTTACAAAAATTTATCTCTCAAATTTTATCCCATAAAAAAAATGCTACCTTAAATTCTCCCTTTTTGGATGTTTGGTGGGAAAGAACACCAGATGAATTTAGTTGGTGGTGGTGACTGAGAACCAAGGAGAGGAGGGATAGAACATATTAAAAGAAACAATTTTGGATCTCCATTTACCTCTATTAGGCATAAATTCTATGTAGAAGAGATTCCACCACCTATGACATTGTCCAACCTATACCAATTGTCTACCTTGTTTTCTTAAGCTAAATTACATGCGAACTTTTTCTAAGCCAAATCCAAGTTAACTAACCTATTCCCAGCTCAACCCACTAATTAACACTCCATCCCCCTTTTTTTTCCTTGTAAGTCCTCTTTATTCAATTTATTCATTTTCCCCATTTTTGTTTAGTATCGAAATTGTGTTGGTGTTTATATTTCTTTTGTAGCCATGTCTTGCATTTTAATTTTATGTTGTTCCCTTGTCTTAATTTCCATGGTCTCGACATTTTGTTTTTTACAAAAATAGGTAATAAAATTTACATGTAATTTTTTTGCCTCTTATTTATTCGGTGCTTCTCTTATGTAGGTGACTGTTAAATCTAGGTTTCTTAAATTGGAGTCCTTACACATTACTGGTGACACCTCCTTAATTCCTTAATAATATTTTCTCACAAAGACAACCATTTCAGGCTTGGGTTCCATCCAATAGGAAGGAATTGGAGATTTCCTAAGACTCTTGCTAATCAAACCATGAAAAGCATTTGGCTATCTTGGAATGGTATGACTTCTTTACTGGATAAGTTGAGGTATGACATGTCTAGGAATGGTACAACATATCTAGGCTAATTCCAACATTTCTTCCTCTTCAGAAAACCCTAGTGTATGAGACATGGTTCAAGATCTAACTCTAGATTACTTAAATTTTGCGAATGCAAATATACCTGAGTTCTTCATTATCAAAGTTGTAATGGCAAGGATTAGGACATCAGGATTCTATTGAAAAAAGATCTAATGATATATCTTAGGCAACAACAATCAACTTCCTAGCTCTGAGTAAACATCTTGTAATTCCATCCTCAAATGAGATGAAACCCAAGGGAATCTTGATTTCCCTCCCCACTCTTAGACTCAAGGGAGTGATGTCGATCTGATAGAAAACGGTGATGAAGACATCAAGTCTTCCCTTGATTGCTTTTCTTGTTTCAATGCTTTAGTCATGTGTTGCTTGCTTTACCAGCACCATTTTCTTCTACTTAAGACATTCCTACAGAAGATGAAATGGAACATCTTGCCATTTAGGTCGGCATCCTAGGCAACTATTCTTCTATGATGATTATAAAGTACAGATTCTAAGGGCTAGTTTACTTCCGAGGTTAACCCCCCAAAAAGGGGGTTAATCCAAGTTTACTTCTCAACTTTACCCCCATTTGCAAAACCCAAGTTTGGTATGAAAACCTATGTTTTGCCAACACTAGGTTGCACCAATGTTAGGAAAACATAAGTTAACACCATCCAGACATCTCTGACATCTGACATGCCCCCTCGCAATTGCCCCTCCCAGCCCTTAACCCCAAATCAACCTTCACCCTTGCCATGGATGGAAGCAAGCTTGATGCTTCACCTTGGCGTGAATACTATCCATCCTGGCACCCTTTTCCTCCATTCCTACGTCTAATCCCTCAATCATTGGTGGTGGACCACCTAATGGGGTCCCAGCAAGTCCTGGATTTGTAGAGGAAGGGCCCACTGCTTAGAGGTAGTGGTTGTCCTTGCTCCCTTTATTAACCTTTTGGTGGTGCAAAGGTTTGTTCTCCTCTGCAAAGGTGCTCCATATCTTCTCTATTACTCCTTTATGAAGGTGGTCTGTATCCCCTGTTTGATGTGCCAATGCATACTTGCTAAATTTGCTTTTGGAATGATGAACTTTAGTATGAATAGCTCAATCATCCCATGGTTTGGATCAACCATCATTTGGGTGAGTTGCATTGTTCTCCCTATAATTACCCAACTGTTCGCAGGTTTAGGGTAGTGCAGGTGCACTTCTTGTTAGGGTTTATGAGCTTCTTGACCTACATTTCTTCCCACTCTTCTTCTTGTTCTTTTAGCGAAATGTTTTGCAATTAACACTTGGAATCATGTATTCCTCCTGAGAAGGTATGTGACTTCAATTACCCTAGTGTGTTGTGTCTAATTACTTTGGTCGTTCTTCACTTCATTAGTGCTTGTTATGATATGGAATTAATCTGGTCATATGTGCTTGATCATTCGTTGTTGTGATATATGCTTGCTTTGATATTTTCTTACTATGATATGATAATGGTAGCTCCACCATGGTCCCCTTGAGCAATATGAACCTTCCATCAATCAATTCAATTAGTTGAAACGGAAAACTAAAACATCTTGATCCTATTGGGAACATGGATAGCGATTTAGAAACACAATATTACACACAAAAGTTCACCACCCTTTAAAAAGAAAATATCATCGGTGATATTCTGTTCAGAACTGAAACATTCAATTATCACTGGTGATATTTGGTTCAGAACTAAATATCATGGGTGATATTTGGTTTAAAATTGAAATATCACATGTTCAAGCCTCACTATCACAAGTGAAAAACATTTAAGAAAGCTTTACATGTTACTAACTAATCAAGGGTTTGACCATTCACTGAGTCTAGGTCACTTGTCTCCGACCTTTGTTCTCCCTCTACTTTTAAGTTACTTGTCTTTGACTACAAATTTTGTAGTGGCAACAACTGTCCATCAAATTTGCTGAGGACTTTTTTGTTGTTAAGAATCACCACACGAGTTGCCCTCTTCTATAGGAAATTCCTAAAAATGGTTTCTACCGTATACCACCTCGGCCTTCTATCATCGCCCTTACTTCCTTTAGTCCATCGTCGGACATCTGCATTAACAATTAGGGCATCCTCAAATGCCGATGGTCTAGAGAATCCTTTGTCACCTTGGCTTCCAGTTTAGTTTAAATTCCTCAAATAAATGTCCTGTTTGTCTATTGGGTAAAAGTACTCATACAACTTTACCTGAAACTAGAACAAGAAATAGTGAGTCTTTGGATCTTATTTTCAATGATGTTTAGGGACCTACTCCAATTTCCTCTATCTATGGTTATCATTATTTCTTAGTATTCATGCATGATTATTCAAAATATGTCTAGTTTTATCCATTAAAAAAGAAATTTGATGTTTTCAATACCTTTATACATTCTAAAAAATGGTAGAATGACAATTCTCTCGCAAAATAAAATCCTTTCAATCTGACGGTGGTGGAGAATTTACAGCTCTCAAATCCCATTTTCTTCATACCTATGAACAAAATGGAGTTGCTGAAAGAAAAATTAGACATGTTGTAGATACAGCTCTTGCTCTACTTACTCCAATACCCTTAAGCATTTCTAGGAATTTGCTATGGAAACTGCTGTTTATCTCATTAATTGTCTACCAACACCCCTTTTATCCCACAAATCCTCTTATGAAGTACTACATGACAACCCTCTTACATACTAGTTTCTTAGAGTCTTTGGTTGCGTAGCATATTCTTTGCTTCGCCTAGATAATTCATACAAATTCTCTTTTTGATCCACCAAAAGTATTTTCTTAGGCTATGCTTCCAACTGTAATTCTTTATGGAGGGGGTGAGATTTGCGGAATAAAAATAAGATGCAGAAATAAAACAATTGCACAAAAATGCAATTTCACAAACACACAAGGATTTTTAGGTGGAAACCCAAACCTGGGTAAAAACCACCACCTAAACCTCTTGGTTTAAGATTTCCCGATTGACCTAATCGATCAAATCCACTAACTGAACTACTTAAACGAGGGCAGTTCAACCTCTTACAACCACATTACTTTATACCCGAGGATAGTTGATGGTAACACCATCATTAACCATAACTAGCTTTAATTAGTCAGAACTACGTAATCACCTGAAGACCATAATTCCATACAAATCCATTTTTAGAAGAAAACATTAAATCAGGGTTAATTTTATAGTTTTAACATCACATCATGAATACAGAGTAATCACGGGATTTCCCAAGGGTTAATTAAAGGTCAAATGAGCTTTAAAGTCCAATGAGTGGGTTCACATAGACAAAAATGGGGTTTCACGCATTTCAAGAACTAAATTGGCACATTAAACCCTAATTTCAGACCCTCTTGAATTGAAGAGGTTTTGGTTAGGATAAAATTCATCTAAACTTTCTAAAATTTATAGAAAAATATCCTAAGATGTTTGATACCCTTGGTTTTGTTGGTACTAGAGCACCACGATCGTTTATTTTGATAATAACAAAACACGTGTCATTTAACATTTGCTTTTAAGTCCTAGCTCTCAGGTCAAATTCCAAATGGAGACGTGTTTAGATGGAGTTCGAGCTCACATCCATGGCTGATTGGAGGAGCTTGATGGAGAACAGAGGAGCTTCGCGAGGAGCAATAGCTTGAAGAAGGAAGGAGATGAAGAATATGATAGATTTCCTTTCCTTTGTACTATGTAATTTTGTTTCTCTTTATTTTATTTCTTAGATTCATGTCAAAGAGCCTCAAAGAACCCTAACAGTAGTCCTAGGAACACTCGCACAACCCTAGGATACTTAAGTTTTCTATAAAGATCTTAGAAAATCAAAATAGGGTTCAGGCAACCTTATCAGACGTCTAATCTGAAAATCAGACGTCTGATAATGACTTTTAAGACATCTGACTGTTGACTCAGACATCCGATAACATCTAGGCTGGACTTAATAGGTTCTGTTTGCTTGAATCAGTCGTCCAGACCTTCGTCCAAACGTCTTAGAAGACGTCTGATGCCTTTGCCAGACATCCAATTAGTGGATCGTTAGCTTCCTTAGCAAACTTTGAGGAAATGACCGTTAGCCTCGTATCAGACATCCGTAGAGGACCTCAGACGTCTGAAACATGACCGTTTTGCCTCAACTAACTCAAAATCTTCCTTCAGAGATTTATAGCCATTAGACTTGTTGGGAATCCATTTCGAGAGAACAAATAGGTTTCCAGACGTCCAAACCTTGTGCCAGATGTTTTGTATCTCGTCTAATAGGCATACACTAGAACCCTGTTTAGGTCTGTTTCAAGTCAATAAGAAACCCGCCTAGAATCAGACGTCTGACTTAGTTCCCAGATGTCTTAAATAGGTTTTCCAGACGTCTGATGTCAGGACCAGACGTCAGATGACCCTATCAGAATCATGATTAATTCTAACTACAGCCTATTTTGCCTTGAGTTCAACCCCAACGACTATGGAAGCCTTCCAAGGCCTCCCAAAGTCTTCCTAGACCCTCTATAAATAGAGGAGGACCCCTTACACACCTAAACACACCAAGTACAAGTATTTCCACATCTTTGTGTCAAATTGATCTCTAGAAGAAGCTCTAGCTTTCAAGCCTTAGTTCACCATCCAGAGAGCTTCAATCCTGCTGTGCACTCGCTCTCCCGCCGACATTACGAGAGCGTTGTTGTGCTAAAGCGTGGCTCACGCATCCGCGTCATCACATCGACGCACTTCCACCAAAGGCAAGTTTCCTAACTCCTATAGAAGCTAGGTGTTAATATTTGTGGCTCTATAGGATTGTTGTACTTTTGTTGTTCTTTGGTTTGAGTATTCTCTTTGCGAATTCTCGTCTCCATCGAGGGACAAAATCCTCCTTATGAAAAGGAGGGGCTGAGGAACGCTACCCTCGTACTTGTAGCGTGGTTGTAATTGAGGTTGTACTACTCTCGTTTAAGTAGTACGTTAGTGGATTTGATCAACTTAGTCGATCGGGAAATCCTAACTCGAGAGGGTTAGGTGGTGGTTTTCACCCAGTTTGGGTTTCCAAATAAAAATACCTATGCCTATTGTGTGATTGCTTAATTTTGTGAGATTTTCTATTTTAATTCAGCACTTTATATTACGTCACGCATATCTCACCCCCTCCAACCAGGGAATTTCAAGTTTGACCATCTGAACCCATTTTGACCTTGAACAGAATCGTAGACAGGATTTTGCCCTAATTTGGGTTTCTATGAAAATTTTCCAGTCAAATGTGATAAAAACTCAAATCCAACTTCACCATGAGATTTCTTAGGTCCAAATTAGGCTAAGGCTAAAATTTGGGCCCAATGAGAGTTCATCTTGACCTAGTTTGCTTTTCAGTCCCCAAAATCTCTACTCTCACTCATACCCTCAGCTTTCGAAATCCCTTGCAATAGGAGCCTAGGTTTCCTATCTTCTTCACAGATTGGTCCCTACTGCTATTAGAGGTCAACCGACCTCAGCACCAACCTTTGACCGAGTTAAAACTCTATCAAATCGCCACCAAATCCCACCAAATTTGGTGGGATTGGTGTTCAGACGAAGAGGATCAATTCCATCAAGATCTTGGACCCTAATTCCAAGCATGGAGATTGAAAGAGTGATTCTCATTTCTGATAAGATTCGTAACATAAAATGTCGCATCGTTATAATTCGTGTGTGGTAGAAAATCGCTTTTCAAAATATTTATTACTCAAAATCTAACTACGAAAATAGTTAGGTTCTCTCCACAAGGAGTAATTAGCTTATTAAACTAATGAGTGGTGCCTCATTTATTTGGAAATATCAATAGGTGTGCCTATTCATTAATGCAACTCATTTCCCACATAAATGCTGATTCGAAGCAATCGATAAAAATATAGGTGTTTATATGCAAAATCACCACAAAATAATATTATGTTAAATAGTGATCTTGGTAATGGTAATCAACATAAATATTAATTTCTAACAAAATATAGCTTGTTCACCATAATTAATATGACATGCTTTATATCATTCATGAGAGACATTCAACTGCAGGTAATTTTGATTAAATCAGACCATTCCAATGCAATTCCACCTCAACATATAATTTATTTGATAAATGCAATGTGGCAATGGCATTCACCGTAGATTCTAATTCCCTTCCCACAGTAGCAAAATAGGGGAGGAGGAAAGGATTATGTCGCATGAAGGAGGTGTCGGGCAGCAATGCGTGTGGTAGGCGTGATGCGTGCAAGAGAGAGAGTCCCAACGGCGGTTGTAGCGTTATCTGGGATGGCCGGCGGTGGCTGACAAGAGTTGAAGAGGCTGGCGGTAGTGGGATGTGTGGGTTGACGATGGAGCCACTGGCTAGGGGTGTGCGATGACGGGGAAGGCATGGCGAAGCGTGGAGACGATGTTGGCGAGGTCGGCATCGAGGATGGTGGCCGAGAAGTACTCCTACAAGCGGCAGGTGCGATGGGGATGTTGGGTTCTTTAAGGAAGGGAGCGAAACAGGGAAGATGAAGAAAAAGAAGATGAAGAAGGGAAGGAGAAGATGGATGGCTAAGGGGGTAGCGGTGATGGGTTGGTGATTGTGGTGGTGGTCGGGTGGTGTTGTTAGGTTATCGTGGGATGAAAGAGCAGGTGGAGGAAGGTGGAGGTAGATGAAGAAGGGAGAAGGGACGGACAGTAGGTGGTGGTGGTGGTGGTTTCGAGAGGGTGGTGGTGGGTTGTGGGAAGGACGTTGAGAGGGTGGTGGCACCTGTGCTGTCACCACTAGCGCGTAGTGCAATTGGGTTGGCGAGGATGAAGCACGCTTCAAACCACGGTGCACGCTCCGGCCACGGTGCACGCTTCTTCCACGAAGGCCGCAAGGGAGATGAAGATCCCTGCAAGGGGAAAAGATATCCCCTTGAGGATGGCCAGTTGCCGCTTTTTAAAAGAAACTCCTCTGTTAGTTTTCTTCTGTCGTAAGCCTCTCCAACCACTCGGCGAGGATCGCAAGTGGTTGGAATGGCAAGATAAAATCTGGCGGTTCTTCATTAGACGTCTGCTTAAATATCCAGACGTCTTAAAAAGTGTAAACGTCAGTGAGTTCATGATGGCGGTTCCCAGACGTTTGACCTTATCTCCAGACATCTTATATACGTAGAATGAATGTTCGATACTTACACCTAGCCTGCATCCAACCATATAGATTATGTTATTATATCATATGTTATTAAATGTAAAATTAATACATAAAATTATATGCAAACTAAGGTGAATTACCATATAACTCCTAATTAATTAACAACTAAGAATAACTAATTAGAGATTACTTAGGCCAAATAATCATCCACTAAAGTGGACTTATCAGAGATCGTGCGAATGCACGAAATCTATGGGTTTTCTTGATTCCTAAAAGAGTTCAATCAGGGCTCTTTCTACGTTTAAAGCTTGTTCTGAAACTCTATTTGAACCCTGGATTCCTCACCAATCTTCTTAGCAAGGTTCAAGGCCAAAAACCCTCTTCTACACTACCTCCGGCCATCTCCAACCAAAGCTTCGGCGGCCCCCTCACTCTCCTTTGTCCATGCCTCCAACCATTAAATTGGAGGTGCAGCCTTCTTCCTCACCTTCTTCCGATGGTGGCCGGCCAAAGCCCCGTCACATTCGACCCCTTCTTTGCTATCACTCCCTCGCCGGAAAGTTCTTCACCCACAGCGCCGGCAAGTCACTCCACCGTGGATTCCTCCCCCATTCTTCCGTTAGAGTAGGTTTCTATCCCCCTCTCTATCTGTAGGTTATGAATTAGCCTTTAGGATCATAATTCAACCACTGTTCATCCATCTCCCCCTCCGTCTTCCCTAACTCCGGCCACCCCTTCGGCGTGGTCGCCCAACCACCAAACTACCCCACAACACTCCCAAAACCATCTCCTCGCCTCTGCCTTCAAAAGCCCTCACCCAATTTCAACATCCACCCACGCGAACACTCCACCAGACGAACTCACCCTCCGCCAACCTTCTCGACTTCGTCCGGCCACTCTCGTCCACCAATCACCAAACGCATATCACCAACACACTCGCCGTACTTCGGCGACCCTATTGAGCGTATTAATCGGGGCATTAAACCTGTATTTGTGTCTCAGGGCTTTCGCCGCAGCTTTGCCGCCGCCTTCGCCTTCTTAGACACCGACTACCTCTCTACGGCCACCATCTGACCTATTGCCACAACCTGGAGCTGTGGATTAATCTTGCACACCCAGGTGCAGCATCAATCAGGTAGAGGAGTCCAGCAGTAGCTCCAATTGAAGCCCTGCTACTCCACAGCATCACGCGAGATGAAGCATGGGATTTAGTCCCACCTTGGTTGCTACCAGACGAATACAGCAGTATAAAAGAGAAAAGTGAAGGGGGCTTATCTCTTCTCACATGGAGGGGTGAGGTCCCTCCCTCACTTTCACCCCCGGTGAGCCTGGACCCGGTACCATTCATACCCGATTACCCAAATATGGATTCGCTTATGTGCCCCTTTAAAGGAGGAGAGAGGAGAAATGTGTGAGGGAGGTGGGGGGGGGGGGGGGGGGGGGGGGGGGGGGAGGGTTTTGTCTCAGGCTATGTGTTCGAACACTAGATCGATGTTTTAAAATTGTCGTGTTGTAGTATAGCCAAAATAACACTCAAACAAATAAATTTATTACTCGAAAAAGTTCCGAGGTCGAACACAGGGAGCAATATGGAATTCAGTTCTCAAGAATTGTAATTTAAGACAAGAAAGGTATGAAATTATAAATAAAAATTGCTTCAGAATAAAGTAGCACCAGGATCAAGTGTCAGAATGCAAAAATAATGAAGTAAAATGGTGATTTAGGTCACCAAATACTCCTTACAATGATAGCTAATGAACTCAATGTACATATGAAATGAAATGCAACCAAACCAATCTTCTGATTTGTAAATCAGACGGCTTAAACTATTTAAGCCTCTCTGTTCATCTTCTTCTTTTCTCTTTCTGTCTCTCTTCTTCTTCAGCTACGGCCCTTCCTCTTTGTGTTCTTCTCTGTCTCTTCTCTGCCTTTCTTCTTCTGCCCTTGTTCTTCCTTTCTTTTGTTCTCTATCTTTCTTGCCTGTGCAACTCTTCTTCTTCCTTTAGCCCTTCTTCTTTTCTTCTTTCTTTCTCAGTTCTCCTTCTTCACACAGAGGGGGAAGGTCCTTCAAACGGCTAAGTGTCAGCCGTTTCTCCCTGTAGCAAAACCCCCCCTACCTACGCAGACTCTCCTCTCTTTCTCTCTTTAGGATTCGCTCTCCCAGAGCCACAGGGTAATCAGGTTATCGAACCTAGAGTACCTGGGTCCAGGCTCACCGACAGTGGGTGATGAGCGAGGAGTGAGGGTTAGGCAGGTTAACGGGTCAGGCCAGGTCCGCAAGTAGAGGTCACGGAGGAGGCGTGCGTGGGTGAGAGGGACCTCACCCCGTGTTTAGAGGTAGTAAACCCTATTGACAAATTCAATTTATGTGTATGCTTCACTTCAGTGGCTTCCGATGTGGGATTATCTACCTCCACTTTGCTCGCATACGCTGCTGCTGCTTTCTTCACCCAATTCGCGCGTGAGGAGCGGTCAATGCCTCCAATTGACCACGTAAGTATGTTCCTACACAAACTTCACGCTATCTGGAGTCGAGGACCTGGAGCTGCAAGTCTGGATAGAGCTTCAAGCAAGCTCGAGGCGTGCTGCGTCAATGGCGGAGGGGATGAGTACCTGAAATCAACAATACAGCCTTTCGACCATGTCAGAAGGTTCAGGAAGGATCGCCGGACCATGGCGAGTGCAACGATGGTGGTTGTGAGGCATGACAAGGTTCGTGCGCGCGTGGCGGAATCAGACTGTGTGCGTGAGAGTGGGTGTGTTAGGAGGTGAGTTTGGATGAGTGATAGATGGAATTAGGTTAGGGTTTTTGTGCATGGAGTGATGGCAGAGCTTATGGGGGTGGTAGCGGCGCGATTCGTGCAGTGGCGCGGTGGATAGACGTCACCGGAGCGGAAGGAGGTGACGGTGTTGAGGGTGGATTTGTGGGTGTGCGTGTGTTGTGAGATTGGGAAAAGAAAATATAGTGAGAGAGAGAGAGGGACAGAGGAACTTAGGGATGTGGTAAAGAGACGGAGGGCACCGGTGTTGGTTGACCGGAGCCGGAGAAGGATGGTGCGACGAGGCGGCAACGTCAACTGAGGGAGAGGCACGACCTCTCAGTGGTAGGAGAGGTTCGTGAACATGAGGGGAGGAGTGTCGACTATCCAATTTGATGGTTGAATGGCCGGAGGAGGGCAGAGAGGGGTCATCGGAGTTAATTCTGAAGGTGGCTGGAGATGGAGAAGAAGAGGGTTCCTCAGGCCAAAAACTAGCTGAAAAGCACGGCTGTGCCCTGGGGATCCTTTTATAGGGTTCATGAGGAGGTTCTGAGCTTGGAAGCTCTAGGAATTGTTGCCGGAGTAGGAAACCCAATCGTTCCATAAGTTCACATTAGGATTTGGGCAAGAATTGGAGCCCAAGATGCAGCTCAAATTGTAAGGAAATCTGTCAAGAATCTCCCTTCCAATTTTGGAAGGGATTCTTCAATCAATCAGGGAGAAATCCCTAGTTGAAGGTCGCCAGAGTAGGATTCCTCCGCGATAATTGCAGAGGGACCTATCTACAAAGAGTGATGACAAAGATAGGGGCCTTTTTGTAAGGAATTCGAAAGTTAAGAATCTGAATGAGATAGAAAGAGTCTAAGTTGACCAAAATGCAAACTTGGTCAAGATCTCATATTGGGCCCAAATTTTGGTACAAACCTAATTTGGACCCAAGGAATTCAAATGATGAAGTTAGATTTAGGTTTTGACCAGTTTGACTAGGTAATTTATGCAAAAACCCAAATTAGGGCAAATGTCTGTCTGAGACTCTACTTTGGGTCAAAACGGGTTCTGATGGTCAAATTGAAGATTCCAAACCCTAGAGAATATTTCTCTATGAATTTTACAAGGTTTAGGTGAATTTTATCTTGACTAGAACCTGAGTTAATTAAGCGAGTCTGTTTTTAGGGTTTCAAAAGTCATTTAATTCTTAGAACACGTGTAAACTCTTTTCTGATTATTTTAACCCGCTTGTTAGCTTTTTAGGACTAGTTGACCCTTAATTAACCCTTAGGAAAACCTGTGGTTGTACTGCATTCATGATATACTGGTAAAATTACAGTTTTAATCCTAGTTTCTTATTTTTCCCTCAGAATGATTATGTAGTGACTTATGACTCTCTAGCAGTTATGGAGGAGCATTTACTAACTTAATTGGGTCAAAATGAGCTAGTTATGGCACATGATGGTATTCCCATTACTATGTTGCCTCGAGGTGCATGCTGAAGAAAGTTGTGACACTTAGCTTTTGAGGAAGAAGGCTTCCTCTGTGGATGCCCTTTTGCGCCTTTTTGAGGCTCTGTGCCTTGGTGACATTTAAGTCGTCTATGACACATTGGTGATGTCTGATTGAGGAGTGCTATAGCTCTATTTGAATACTTGATTCAAGCTACTGTTGGATTATTTGGTTAAATTAAATACATGAGATGCATGCTTAATTAAAGAATTAAGTGGTGATTTAAATCACCATTGTTTTGATTCTCTATTTTTATCATAATGGTTTCCTACAATATATCCTTGAGTAGATTATTTATTGCAAATCTTTGTCTTGTGCTCATTATTTCTTAATACAATTAATGCGTGAATTTCATATTTGCTCCCTGAGAACGACCTCGGACTCACATTGTTTTCGAGCTTTATAAAGTTAAGTGTTTGTCATGTTTTTATTAACTATACTACGACGTATATATATCTTAACATCGTCGATTTCACGTTGAACAATAGTGTAACCTCAAACCTTCCTCTTCACAAGGAGCATTTTGTCTCGCGACAGAGACGGGAATTCGCAAAGCAAATATCCAACTAAAAGCAAAATTACAATAGTCCTATAAAGCCTAAATAAGTATATATAAAATCTAGCTTCTATAGGCAAAAGGAACTTCCCTTAGTCGGAAGTATGTAGGCGTGATCGTGGCAGAGTTTCGATGCTCTCTGATTCATTGAATAGAGCTTGCAGAGTAAGATCACTTTTCTATCTCTTCTTGGACACAATATGAGTGTAAGTAGTATTCTCTAGGTGTGTTGTGCTTAGGAAGAGTGCTCCTCTATTTTTAGAGGCCCTAAAAAGGGTTTAGAAGGCCTTGGAAGGCTTCTATAGCCGTTGGGAATAAATCCAAGGCAAATAAGGTTGAAATCAGGATCATTTATGATTCTGACAGGATTATCAAACGTCTGGACTTAAGGTCAGACGTCTAAGTCTTCATTTGATCTAAAGGTCAGTCATCTAATCTAGAAGAGTTGATCATCTAAACGGTGTTGGATCAAGGCAAACATCTAAGAAGTCAATTATAAGGCATCTGGGAAACTAGTCAGACGTCTAATCCTAAGATGGCTTTCTTCCTGTTTTCACCAAATCGAAACAGGGTTCTAGTGCTATAAGAGATAGACGACATATAGGACGTTTGGCAAAAGGTTAGGACGTCTGGAATGAGAAATATCTGCGGGAATTGATTTTTTGAGGCTCAAACGACTATTAAGGTATGACAAAAGTAGATTTAGGTCAGATCTTAGCCTAACGTCTATTTATTAGACGTCTGAGATGATCTATGGACGTCTGGAAAACTAATTAAATATAATCATAAGTTAATCCTGCAAGATTATGTCTGACAGACCAATGGTCCTCTAGTTAGACGTTTGGCAAGGTCTTCGGACATCTTCTAAGACATCTGGACCATGCCTACCTCATAAAAGATGACATCTCAAGGAACAAAGTTTCATGATCCTACACTTTATCGACAGATAGTCGAAGACTACAATATCTACTTCTAAGTAGGCCTGATCTCTCCTTTTCAATTTATGAGCAATCCTACTACAAATCATTAGAAACATGTCAAAAGGATTTTGCGCTACATCAAGCATACTCCTGCCCATGGCTTATTTCTCACTTCCATCTCCTTGCCCACTCTACAAGCATATTCTGATGCTAACTGGGCTAGTTCATTTAATGATAGAAAATCCTCTGGAGGCTATCTTATTTATCTTGGGCAAAACGTCATCTCTGGTCAACAAGAAAACAACCAAATATTTCACGCTTGTCGACGAAATTAGAATATAAAGCCTTAGTAGATACAACTGCAAAACTCATTTGGATACAACTGCAAAACTCATCTAGCTACAATCACTACTACAAGAATTGAGAATCTCCCCTTCAATGCCACATATTCTTTGGTGTGACAATATTAGAGCCACTTATTTCACTACTAATCCAGTAGTTCATGCTAAAACAAAATATATTGAGGTTGACCATCACTTTGTTAGAGATCAAGTCGCTAAGGGTCTCATCTCTATCCGCTTCATCTATACAAAAGACTAGCTCGCAGATATCATGACCAAACCATTACCTAAGATACAATTTCTTCACATTCGTGGTCGACTCAAGCTCCAATCAACAGTCAGGTAGTCCCTACGATTAAGGGGGGATAGCAATGGATACTTCAAGACCCAGTTCAAGAACCGATCTTCACAACTTCCTCCACAGTTGTTGACCATTAGGTTCGCTGATCTTGCCAACAACTTCAGATCTCGCGATCATCAATGATCTGAAGAACCTTCCACGATATTTTGAATACCATCGAACAACATCTATATATACATGTACATTGTACCCAAGAAAATTATGGAAAGAAAACTTTTTTCATCTACCTTTCATCTTCGTTGATATAGTCAAGCCAGCCAATGTATCTATTTTGAAATGAGGAGGTTGATCAATAATAAACTTTGGAGCCATTTCCATTTGTTAATAAGTTTCTAGCAAATAATTGTCACAGTAAGAATGCAAGAAACAGATCCTCAATTACATGGGAATCATGAATGCCAAATAAATCAACATTACAATAAGCCCCACCTTAGGTAGGTTACATTCTTGGGTTTGAATGCCTTTGATTATTTGTAGCAAATGTTCTTAAACAATTTCTAATGTGTTAGAATCCATTCCTTGTATAATCTCGACACTTGCTCAAAATTGTGGAAAGATTGGGGTCCCTCGTTTAGGGAATTGTGCATAAGACTATACCATTATCCTCATCCAGATGCTTCAAGAATGTTATGATAGTGGCGAATATGTAAATGGGTCTTTCTTCAAGATTTCCTAGATGGAGATATTGGCAAACTTCAATGAAACTTGCAATGGAAATGGCGGGTTTTGCTTACGAGAAAACGTGGGAGAAAAGCGAGTAAGAGAGAGAGAGAGGGAGTAGGGTTAGAGTTATTTTTAGCACAGCATTCGTGTAAATCAGGATGAGAAAAACTCAAGAAAAAGAGAGACAATAACTAGATAGGGAACATCATCATTTAACATGCAACTTTAGTTTTCCAATTACAACACTAAATAAATGCTTAAGCACAAGTAAAGCTAAGCAAGATGGCGAGGCGGCCACGGTGGTGGAGGAGGGCTCTGTCGGCACCTCGTCGGCTCCGACTATCACAAAAAGGTGCTAAGGATGGCTAGTAGTAGGATAGAAGGCTTGCAAGTGTAATGAATGCCTTTACATGGGTAGTTGGAGGGGATTTATATAAGGAGAAGAGGCTTCTAAACTAAGGGCTCGGACGTCACTAAAACCATTCCAGAAACGTCGGTGAAGGTCCCCGCCAGCTGGTCTCACGCACGCGCTCGTGCTTCCTCTTCTCACGCTACACTTGCAATTCGCATGTGCTTGATGTGGACTATCCGATCGAAGATCAGACGGTTGAGATGCTGCCGATGGCGCGCTGTGGATCGCACCCTGAGAGCACGCGCATGATCGCTTGCATCCGCAGGTGCCACGTAGCCGTGATCTCTGCTGTTCGCACGAGCATTGATGACTCAATTTTGCTCATGCGCGATCCTGCTGCTACACTTCATTTTGCCTTGATTCGAACTTGCGGCTACGTGGTGCGGGAAGAGTGCCGACCACTGTGTTGTCTTTCGTGGATGGTTGCGGAGAGGAGATCTAGTTTGGCTACTGCCAACCGTTGGATGGAGTTCCAACGGTAGGATCCTTCGTGCGAGAGCTTGAGTGCGTGGATGCGGAGAGGTGGGCGTGGGTTCTCAGCCGTTCGATCGAAGATCGGACGGCTGAGATTGATCCAGCGCACGATGGAGGAAGTGGGGTGGTGAGCTGGATGCGCTGAGCTCGCGACACGTTGCAGCTTCATGGCCGTTGATCATTAGGTTAATGGTCAGAACTTCTTGGGCTAGTTACGGGAGCTCCGGATGTTGGATTTGGTCGATTTTGAGTCCGTTGGACTCCATTCTTCATTCTGAATCCATCCGTGCAGTTCGATTGCTCATCTGAGGCCTGTTTTAACATGAACTTGTACAAACGACCATTAACACCGGTTTATAAGCAATCTCAATGTGCGATGTATGTAATGCTCCCATGCCTATTTATGATGTATTTTTCGTTCATGTTACCCTTAAGATAAACCCTGATTGACAGAATTATTACCATAAAATGTAGCGTTATCATACCCCCATGCTTACTCCTTACTAGTCCCTAGCAAGGTTCATCCAAGTCATTATTCTCAGTCAGAATTCAGGAAGTGATTACTTAGACATTTTGTTATTTGTCAACAGGAGGAAATATACTAAGACCCTAATCTATAGAGACTAAACAGTGCCCGGGTGTCTGCCAAAATGTTAAATCGCCCGAATCCTTACTTTAAGGCATATATTTTTTTTCTCTTTTTCATCTTTTCTCATTTTTTTGGATTTTTAGAGTTGAGAGTGTGTTGGTAACTTTTTACAGCCACTCAACCCAACCAAAACTTGAAAAAGACTCTAAGTGCTAAGCATCTTGGTGTGAAGATCCTGATAGACTCACTCAATGGTAATTCAGACAAACTTCAGGTTTCCACACCCCTAGGTGACCGGAAAAGGAAGTGTTTGTCTGAAGGTGTATCTGTCCGATCGGTAGCTTTCACCCTACTTTTATTTTATTTAGGGTCAATGATGATGGTTGTTGTACATGTTTGTTAGTAATAATTGTTGATCATGTCGTTGTAGTATAAGGTGTATAATATAACATTAAGGATGTCGTATAGTGGTGAGTATGGGTGAGTACCAGTCATTACAACCATTATTATCATTTGCTTATTTATCTAATTTTTACTGGTTTTGTTCCAGGTCGTTCTCTGGGAGGCAATTTATTGAACTTAATTCGGTCACTCTTTGATTATCTCCAAAATTGTCTTCTTATTCAAAAAGAAACTTTACATTTAAAGAATGAATGAATGTTTTATTTACCTAGTTGCTAAGAAGTGCTTGCAAAAATGCTAACTATGAACAAGCATCAAACAATCTATTATTATGCTCTAAACTATGTATTTACAAGTTATACTATTAACATTAATATGTTAGTTCATACTACATTAGGATACCATAGTGTAAAAACTTAACTTACTAGTCATTTATTTATAGTGACATATATATCAGTTTTAGTGACAGATATAAACGTCGCTAAATCTCAGAAAACACTATATACAACCTAAAGAAGCAAACTGAGGTCTTTAGCGACATTTATAGTGTCGTTTTATTCTGTTAGTAATTATGTGGGTTTAATTATACGTATGTATATTACTTATTCTACTGCTGTATGTACTGTTCGTGTGTTCCTTCTTTTAAGTCGTCTGTCCTTTCAATTTCGTTCTGTGTGGTATTTCAGAGGCTGCGGTGGAGAGTCCTTAGTGTAAAATGTGTTTAATTAGCGGGTGCGCTTTTCGAGGGATACACAGCACCCTTCGGGTGGGACCAGACCTCTACTAAGCGCGCCCTAATCTCAGATTAGGTGCTTAATTACGTTTTCGTATCAGCGCAGGGCCTTACCCCAACGCCAGACATACTCGCACGCTCGGGCTCCCAGCCCCACACATGCATCACACATTCAGTATCATCACATATCGGAGTGAACTACAAATCGGGTTATCGGACAAAGGATTGCGTTTCGGGCGCCCGGCGCCATGACGACTGATTAGGCTATTGCATAAATTGTATTTATATAGCTGCGTTTGGTTTGCAGCACACGATGTGGCGCTATTCCAGCGCCACATCGTGCGCTGGAAACCAGACGCAGCTGCGTCTGTGCGCGTTTTTGGCCCTCGATTTGGGGGCCATAAATTATTAAAAAAAATAAAATAAAATATGGTAAATAAAATATTTACATAATACTACATAATTGATTAATTAATTTTGAATTTTAAATATATTTACTATACAAATAAATTCGCTAAACTAGGCTGATTATACATGTTGATTTAGGTGATTAAATAGTTAATTACTTATAAAATAATTAGTAAATGGTCTAATTGACCTTAAACAGTTTTAACTTACATACTTAAGTATTTAATACATATTTTTATTGTATTTTTACGAATTTATTTATGTTTTATTTAGGCTAAAATAGCAATTCTGTGTAGTTTATAATTAAAACTAAGTTACAGTAAGTTATACTAGGTATAATTATACTTTTACTAACTTAAGTTACTTAATATATATATATATATTCCCAAGTTTATAGATTTATTTACTTGATTATTGCTCTAACTTATTAACTTAGCTACTAAATCAGTAAATATAAATCTGTACATACATATATACATAAATCAGTAAATACATACATACTAGATTAGTATATATACATATTGTTACATAGATTACATATGTATACGAATTTCTGTACAGGTTTTATACATATTTACAGTATAACTATGTATCTAACTGATATGCTATAGTTATAGTTATAATACTATGAATGGGTATATTTACAGTTTTAAAATAAGTCTATGCCATTAGGCTTTTGTATAAAGTTAGGGAATTAGAGTTGATTGAGTTTTTATTTGAGTTTAGACAGCAGCCGCAGCTACTGTCAGAGGAGATGGAGAAGAGAAGAATGTGCTGTTTTAGTGTTGTTGTTTACAGTGGCAGTGGCTTAAGCCACTGTCAAATGGCTAACTGCTGCTGCAGTTAGTCCACTTGAAGAGGGGGGAAGTATTCTACAGAGAAGAGGGAAATTTAGAGAAGAAGGGAGTTTAGAGAAGAGGGGAATGTAGCTGCTAGATGCAGCATATTGCTGTGTAACTGGGAGTAAGATAAAATTCAAAACAAACTACAATTTACAGAGTTGAAATCCAAATCTGAAAGGGGTTTAAATCTCACGAAAATCTCATATAAATTCAGCTCAAACACTCATTAGGAAAAACCTTATCAGAAGCATCCTTTCAGATCAACATTCAAATGGCATTGAGTTAGTTCTTCCTAATGCCATAGACAGCATGAAGGAAGACTTAGCTCAATCAATTAAAACCAAAGAAACACAATCCCAGTTTCTTGCAACCTTAAGGAGTATGGAAAACTCCTTAGGTTAGAGAATCACCATACAGAAATGATCATCAACACAAATAGTGCATGGCAGTTCTGAAATAGCAAAAAGAGACTAAGAATGCATTAAGGAAATTTAATGGAAGATGGCGAATGCATTCAAAACAAAGTATACTCAGAATCATGAAAGGCTCTTCTGATTGGTTCTCTGTCACCAGAGAACTTCTCAGAATCCTTGCCTACAATGAAAACCAAAAATCCTTTCAATTTGTCAGATCTGTCAAAACATTTCAGAGAGTAAAAATCCTTTAAAATCCAGATCAAAAGTGCTCTGACAAACTGAGGCAATCCATTTAAAACAGAGGGGCTTTTGTGAAACAAATGGAGTGAGTGAGAAGCCCCAAATGGTGCTTGTGACGCCACTTTCAGATCTGAGGCAGTGTGCCATCAGATCTGAAATTGGGTCAGGATGTGTGGGTGATTGATGAAAAATTCGTCGTTAAAAGGAAAAATAAGAATCAGAATCTGGATGATGGAAAAACAAAACATGAAGAGGGAGATAAATTGAACAGTGAACAGATGATTCTTCCCCTCTGATCTGGACTGATCAGAGGAGGTGAGGGAGGGGATCTAATACTAATTCTACTCCTAAGACTAATCTAACTACAGCTAACATTAAACACTAACAATTAAAACTAAATCTATTCTAAACTACTGCAAACTAAATCTAACACTACTTGTGCAGAATTAAAAACTAAACTAAAAGGAAGAATGGGACCTATGGGTCCTTAGCCGGCGGCTAAGGAGGAAGAAAGGAGGAGGGTGACTCCAGCGGAGGGAAGAGTCTGCTAGTGAGACTCCAGGGTCGTCCTCAGGTGCTACGAGGTCCTTAGCGACGAGGAGGGTCGAGAGCAGGCGATGATTCCACAGCCGGTGGCTGTGAAATCAGGGTCTAGATGAGGAGGAGAGACTGGAGTGGAAGAATTGATCGCTAAGAGATGTAGGAGGGAGCGATCATCTGCGCGCGACACCACTGAGGTGCTTAAATAGCAGCTCAGTGACTGAGATCACCGCAAGGGTGAGGTTAATCAAAATTAGGCCGGCGGTGAGGATGAGATGGGTAGAGCGCGCGGCGAGTCAAGAGAGAGATCTGACCGTCAGATGAGATCTGGGAAGAGAGGTGAACGCACGCACCGAATCGCGCGAAGGTTCCATTTGATTCCAGCCGCAGATCGAGATCAAAAGTGCGATGGACGGTCGAGAATGGCTGTGTTCTTCGCGTGCTACAGTGCGCGTGAAGAACACAGGCTTCTCTCTGAAATGAGGGAAAACTTGCAGGAAGACCCTTAAACGAAGGGGTAGAAGAATAGCGTGCAGGTCCAAAAGTGAGAAGAACTATAACTGGAAGGGCCTTGCAGTCATACAGAAGGGTCCCTGCGGCTTGCAAAAAGGTCCAAGAAGGAGTTTTGAAGGGTAGAAATGTAATGCATGAAGGACCTAATTGTAATCTATTTATTTCTAAGCCTAAATGATGTCCAATTGCTTTCAAATTTTTACATGTGCTTAATTGAACATTTAAGACATTGATTTTACTTCTGATTTATCTTTTCAAACTTGTTTATGTGTTCAATTGATGCATGGATCATCATTTGTTCTTTAGTTTTCAGAATATCTCATTTTTGTGACCTAATTAGGAGGTTTTAACACACATTAAAAGTTTTAGGTTTTTTCTTTAATTCCCACACTTAACCCTTTTTATGTGTTAATTTGATATTGTTTTGCTTAGTGTCTAGCTTAATTTCGGCCTTTTAGCTATGATGAGTAGCCACTCATCTTACCCCCATGCTTACGTTTTGCTAGTCCCTTAGCAAACAATCTGTTGAAGTGTAAGGCAAGTTAAGTATCAGCAAGATAAGTGTGTAAAGATATCTTTTTCTTCTTTCAAAAAATTTTTAAGTGTTTTATGATGATCTTTAAGCTGAAAAATTTTTTCAATAAACCAACTGTGTTTTTGGACATTGTGAGAACCTGGTTACTGAGGATAACCTACCAGAACTCGAGGCTTAAATGACATAGACCATCTCTCAACCAACAAGGACTCTTGATATTTAAACCTTAAGTCGAATTCCAGGACTCAGGGGGTTTTTACAGAGACTCAGAATGCTATGAAGTTATGGCTGTGCTTTGTGATAAGTCAGGACTAACCAGGTGAATTCTAAGGCTCATTCCCGGGGTTTCACTTCTTTTTAAGTCCAGGTTGGTCCTAACTTTAGCTCATGCTTTCGGATGACTCAAAAATTGATGGTATTCAATCCCAACCCTTATTGTATTTGTGGCTCAGAGAAGAATTTTTTTTTTTTTTTTGGTGGACAAACAGGGTATTGTTTTGAACCCTGAAAACATTTTTGGTGGAAGAGTAGTTTTTCAGACTTTTTGGAGAACATACTTGACTTTTTTTTTTTTTTTTTTGAACAGTATGTCTCCGAAACTTATTTTGTAGAGCGCACTGTATTTGGTGGGTGGATTTCTTTTGTGGAAAGAGCTTCTCCTAGACACAAAACTAAAGATTAGGACAAAGAGTCTACCTGCACGCACAGGTAAGGACTCCACCTTCCCTAATGAACACAAGGGTTGAGGCTTAGGTTCAAGTGGTCTTTCCTGACACTGTGTAGTGTAAGCCAAGGTTACTTAGACTCCTAAGTCAAAGCAAACCAACGAATCCTGTACTGGTGACTCAGGTACAAGAATTATCCTAAAGTTAGGAGAGACTGTGGTCTATCTTGTCAAGGCTCGAAGTGTATTAAGCCTAAGCTTGTACCAAGCTTCTATGGCCCGGCAGGTCAAACTAGTAACGGTTGAATGTCCATAGACACTTATTCTATATATTTTTTTTTTTTTCAGCTATAAGATCACTTATCTTTTCTTTCTTTTTCTTTTTCTTTCTCTCCCTCCCCTCTTGAAATGAATGTCCTCCTTTGATAATGAAGTACCTGTCCCTTATTGTATTTTTGAAATTTTTCTGATTTGTTATTTTTTTGTATTTTTAGCTTTGTAATTTTTTTCAAAATTTTTTCAAAATTTTTCAATTTTTTTGAAGTATATAATTTTTTGATAATACTATATGTACTATAGTTGTGTCTACAATTGCATTTTGGTTTAAATGGTTTACCATTTACACCCCCCCATGCTTAAATGTTTCAATGTCCTCATTGAATGAAAGGGTGGATGCAAATGCATGCTCTGCTTTTCACTATCCTAGACTGGGTGATGGAAGAAAGTCGGAATGAGGAGATAAAATCTCTGTGCGGACGATTTTAAGTCTGATCTAGGATCAGAGTGAACAGTCGAGCTAGGAAGTGAAATGCATGACATGTGTGTCAATGAATGTATGCTCAGAATGCAAGGGTAGACACTATATGCAAATGAAAGCTAAAGTAAGAAAGGTGTAAAACAGCTATATACAAGGGTAGGTGTTTGCTAAGTTTAACGCCTTCAGCTAGGCGAAAACTTAGTTGGTAGCTCAAAATGTAGGAGCGAAATGGTGGAATTGACAAGTCTGAGATCATGCGGCTCAATGAAAGGTTTCAGTCTTTGTCCATTAACAATAAAGGGTTCAGATTTGTCAAGTTCAGTGATCTCAACGGCTCCATTATCAAATAATCTCAAGATTTTGAAAGGTCCAATCCATTTTGATCTTAACTTCCCAGGAAAGAGTTTCAGTCTAGAGTCGAAGAGAAGGACTTTTTTACCAGGGTGAAAAGATTTCCTAAGAATGTGACGGTCATGGAAGGCCTTAAGTTTGTCCTTATACATCCTTGAGCTTTCATAAGATTCATTCCTTAATTCATCGAGCTCAGACATTTGTAATTTCCTAAGATCACCGGCCTTCTCTAAGTCTAAGTTACACTTTCTGATCGCCCAATAGGCTTTGTGCTCTAATTCTACAGGAAGATGACAGTGTTTCCCATACACAAGTCTAAAAGGAGACATGCCTAAAGGGGTTTTGTGGGCTGTCCTATATGCCCACAACGCATCAGAAAGGCGGGAAGACCAATCCTTTCTATCAGGTCGGATGGTAGTCTGTAAAATCTTTTTGATCTCCCGATTAGATAATTCAGCAAGTCCATTGGTTTGAGGGTGATAAGATGTAGCAATCCTATGTGACACCCCATACTTTTGAAGTAGGGACTGAAAATGTGTGTTTCTAAAATGAGACCCTCCATCACTAATGATGGCTTTAGGTACCCCGAATCTAGAGAAGATGAAATCTTGAACAAATTGTGTCACAACTCTATGATCATTAGTCCTTGAGGGGATGGCTTCAATCCATTTTGAAACATACTCAACTGCCAACAATATGTACTCGAAGCCATAAGATTTAGGAAAAGGTCCCATGAAGTCAATGCCCCAAATGTCAAAGATTTCGCACACCATGATCGGATTCAAGGGCATCATGTCTCGGCGGCCAATACTACCGAGAGACTGATAGCGTGAACATGCCCTGCTATATTCGTGTGCATCCTTGAAGATTGTGGGCCAATAGAAACCACTCTGCAAAATCTTTGCAGCGGTCTTTTTGCCAGAGAAGTGACCGCCGCACGCCTGGTCGTGGCAGAATGATAAGATGCTTCTAATCTCCTTATCAGGGACGCACTTCCTAAAGATCTGGTCTTTACAATGCTTGAAAAGCCAAGGTTCTTCCCAGTAATAGTGCTTGGCCTCGGATCTAAGTCTGTCTTTTTGATGTCGGACCCAATTAGTGGGGATGAGTCCAGAAGCCAGGTAGTTGACAATGTCAGCATACCAGGGAAGATCAGAATGAATGACCAGCAATTGCTCGTCAGGGAAGTGGTCAGAGATGGGTAAAGAAGGAGAAATCGCTTCAGAAGGAAGGCGGGATAAGTGGTCAGCTACCACATTCTGCTTTCCAGCCTTATCACGAATCTCTAAATCAAATTCCTGTAAAAGTAGGATCCATCTAATCAGACGAGATTTCGCGTCCTTCTTGGCGAGAAGATATCGAACTGCCGTGTGGTCAATGTAGACTATAATGTGGGAACCTAAAAGATAAGGTCTGAATTTTTCCAGTGCATATACTACAGCTAGCAATTCCTTTTCCGTGACGGTGTAATTCCTCTAAGCTTCATCTAAGGTCTTGCTAGCGTAATAGATGACTGTGGGTTTCCCATCCAATTTTTGACCAAGGACAGCTCCTACTGCATAATTAGAGGCATCACACATGATCTCAAAAGGGTGAGAACAATTCGGGGGTTGCAGTATGGGTGCCTTGGTAATCAGATCACGAAGTGTCGTATAGGCACGAACACAATCGTCAGAGATCTGGAAGTCTACGTCTTTAGAGAGGAGAGTAGTGAGAGGTCGGGCTATTTTCGAGAAATCCGCTATAAAGCGGCGATAAAAACCAACATGCCCGAGGAAAGATCGAATTTGCTTAACCGACGAAGGTAGTGGTAAATCAGAAATCAACTTTACCTTCGCGCGGTCAACCTCAATTCCTCTCTCAGAAATAAGGTGACCTAATACAAGTCCTTCAGTTACCATGAAATGAGATTTCTCCCAGGAAAGTACCAGATTCACATTAATGCATCTTTGCAGGACCTTGGTCAGGTGGTCTAGACATGCATCAAATGTGCTCCCGAAGACCGAGAAGTCATCCATGAAGACTTCTAAACAATCGCCTACTAAGTCAGAAAAGATTGCAAACATACACCGCTGGAATGTAGCAGGTGCGTTGCACAATCCAAAAGGCATCCTACGGAATGCAAAGGTTCCGTAGGTGCAGGTGAATGTCGTTTTCTCCTGATCATCGGGGTGAATTGCCACCTGATTATATCCTGAATAGCCATCCAAAAAGCAGAAAAATATATTCCCTGCCACTCTTTCCAGTATTTGATCAATGAAGGGCAAAGGGAAATGATCTTTCTTCGTGGCTTGGTTGAGTTTTCGGTAATCTATACATACTCGCCACGAACTAGCAATGCGTGTAGGGATGACTTCTCCAGAATCAATGGTGACGATGGTAAGTCCGGCCTTCTTTGGCACAACCTGAACAGGACTTACCCATCTACTGTCAGAAATTGGGTAGATAATTCCATTGTCCAGCCATTTAATCATTTCACTTTTTATCACCTCTTGTAATGTAGGGTTTAATCTATGCTGGGGCTGTCTAGTAGGTCTAGATCCTTCTTCAGTGAAAATCCTATGTGTGCAATAAGAAGGACTGATGCCAGTAAGGTCAGAAAGGCTCCATCCTATAGCCTGCCTATGTGCTCTTAGGACAGATAAGAGTCGTGACTCTTGATCAGAAGAAAGGGAAGAGTTAACAATCACCGGATAGGTCTGATCAGGTCCTAAGAAAACATATTTGAGAGAGTCAGGAAGAGGTTTGAGTTCAACAGGCACAGGATCAGAAGGAGCAGGTGTGAAAGTTTCAGGAGATCCTAGAGATACTAATGGAATGGGAGGAAGGTCCTCAGTCTCTAAATTTGGTATCTCAGTGGAAGTCAAGTCAGAGTCCAAAGAGTGTTGAGGTTCTAAATTTAATGAATTGATCAAGGTGTCCTCAACCAATTGATCCAATGAATCCAGGGAGAAGATTTCTTCAATTAAACTACAGGTTGGTCCTCTTTGGGCCTGAAAAATATCAATTTTTATTTTCTGATCTCCAAACTTTAATTCTATAAGGCCCTCCTCACAATTGATGTTTGCCTTGGCCGTAGCCAAGAAAGGTCTTCCTAAAATGATAGGTGTATTTTGGATATCTTCAGGTACTTCCATGTCATGGACTATAAAGTCTACAGGGAAGTAAAAATCCTTGACCCGCACTATGACATCTTCCAACACTCCCTGAGGTGTCTTAACTGATCTGTCAGCTAATTGCAGGGACACCTTGGTTGGCTTCAGATTGCCAACCTCAAAATGTGTCAGTAGAGAGGTTGGGATAAGATTGATGGAAGCACCTAGGTCAAGTAGTGCTCTATTGAATGTGGTGTTACCTATCATGCAGGATAAGAGAGGGGTGCCTGGGTCTTTCATCTTAGTTGGGAGGGTACTAGAGATGATGGAACTAGCTTGTTCCGAGAGAATGATTGGACTACTCCCTTTTTGAATTCTCGCTTTACGCTTAGGTGTACATAGGTCTTTTAAAAACTTAGCATAAAGAGGGATGTGGCGGATTGCATCCAACAAGGGGATGTTTATGTGGACTTGCTCAAAGAGCTTAAGCAAATCCTCCTCAGGTGCCACACAGGTCTTTTTCTTTCCTTTCTCCTTCTTTAAAGCTTCAGGAAAAGGTACTGGAGTTGTGAGAGGTTCAGTCATAGGTAGAGGAGAAGTAGGAAGTGGAGGAGCAGAACTAGAAGTGGTAGGTGTTGGAAGAGGTGGATCTAGTGTGCATTTACCACTCCTAGCGACTATGGCATTTAGTTCAGCTCTAGAGGTAGATGGTAAATCATTGTTAGGTAGCAGAGGTGGTTGTGTTTGTGCAAGAGAAGAATTTGAGTCAGTGAAGAATTCAGTGTTGTGCACTGGTTGTGAAATGTCATGTGTTTGGTTTTGCAGTGCTGGTCTAGGTTGGACATACCTTTGAGCAGGTATGTTCCTAGGGTTGGGTTGTGCTTGGGATGGGAGTGAATGTGGTTGACGGGACTCCGTCAAGTGTGATAGCTGGGCTCTCATCTCAGCTAAGGCCGCGTCCTGTCTCTGCTGCATAGCAATATTCTGTTGTTGCATATCAGCAAGAGCTTTCATGATAGACCCCAACTGGTCATCTCGTGTAGGCCCAGATTGAGAGTATTGGGTGGGCCTGGGTTGGGGTTGTTGGTAGGTACGCGGTGGATATCCGTGTGATTGTGGAGGTGGTGCTCGGATCGGGTTGTGCAATGGTGGTGCAGAAGGTTGTTGAAAAGGAGGTCTTTGTGAATTTCCCGACCACGAGAAATTTGGATGATTACGCCATCCAGGGTTATAGGTTTGTGTGAAAGGATCATTGTGAATGGCATGAAGCTCCTCCGAAGCTCCAGAAGGTGCAGGGAAGTCAGTGAAGGGAGGAACAAAGGTTCCTCCAACCGGTGAAGGATATGGAAATGGAAAATCCGGTAATGCAGTTTGTGTCACAGAAAGGTTATTCACAGTTTCCCTCCCTGTGGGAAACTGAGAAGAAGTGTTTTGTGCTGGTGACTGAGAAGAAGAAGATGGGTGTTTTGAGAGAAATTTCCATACTTCATCTACTTTCTTCTCGATTAAGCCCACTTTATCCAGTTGACTAGCCACTATCTCTAAGTCTTTGCTACTGGATTGGGCTTCATGTACCCCCGTGTGTGAGTGGGAATGTGAGGACTTTCTATTAAACACGCTCATTGAAGCATTATTAATAGAGTTTTCGGCCATGCCTTCAAAGAGCTCAAAGGCTGAGTCCTCGTCTCGACACAGGAAATTGCCTCCACAAGCGGCATCTACAAAATTCCGTGTGTCATCATGGAGCCCATGGTAGAAGATCTGGACCTGTTGCCAGCGTGGGACACCATGGTGGGGACATTTTCTCAAAAGCTCATGGAATCTCTCCCAAGCCTCGTGCATAGGTTCTCCTGAATTCTGGGTGAAGGTGGTGATGGCACGCCTTAAGGCATTAGTGCGGCCTACAGGAAAGTACTTCTTTAAGAACTCATGTTCTAAAGAAGCCCAGGAATCTATAGGTGTAGTCCGTGCAAGTGTTCTAAACCAAAAGGCTGCCTTATCTTTTAATGAAAAGGAGAACATTTTCATCAAAAGCGTGTGCTGATCATGTCCTTGCGGACCCAAAGTTTGGGCAAGATTCTTCAGCTCCTCTAAATGCTGAAAAGGGTCCTCAGAAGCAAGTCCATGGAAGTGAGGAATGAGTGCTATAATGTTCGGCTTCAGTTCAGCAGCACGACCCCCATTGGGATAACGTACCACAGGCATTGGTTGGGCAACTGCGGGATTATAATAATCTCGTAGTTGAGGTCTACGGGGTTGGGGTGGTGCCTGAGGATTTCTAGGTTGAAGTGGTTGTGGTTGGGGGTTAGCTAATAGATTTACAGCTTGAGCAAGCTGTTGCACCTGTTGGGTTAAGGTATTCATTTGTAGTTGTGTATCGAAAAGGTGCTGAAGATGAGGCATAGGTCCTCTCTCCGGGGGTGGATTAGGATGATTAGGATAAGGTGGAGGTTGGAACCTAGGGATAGGTGGTTGCTGTGGTAGAGGATGTGCAACTAAGTCTGGAGGAAGTTCTTTAAAATCCTCAAAGTGTGAAGAATCAAGATCATCCTCTTGGCGAGGGGGATTGTGAAAAGTATTTTGAGACTCAGGAGGTAAGGGATTAGAAGTGGAAGGCAAAGAAGATGATGCAGTAGCTTGGGTAGCAGTACCCAAGGGGAGTACAAGTTCTGGGTTTTGGGATCTCCTACCTTCCATTGAGTTGGTTTTTTTTTTTTTTGAAATCCCGTTTACTCTAATTCGATCCAACTCAATGGAAAAAAAATTTTTAATGTTCACAATAAAATAGAAGAATCCCAATAAAATCTCAATTCAAGAAGACCAATCAATCGAAATGAATCGGAGAAAATTTTTCCAAGAGGCTTCTACGCAAAGTATGTTATACGCAAACAATTGTTTCAAACAATTGTACGTATCCTAAGATAAACCTAGCGAAGTGCAGACCTCTAAAATCCACTGGGAATCTGGATAAGACTGAGCATGCGAATCCAGATCCTGTGGTTGCAGAAAGATGAGGTAGAAACCCGTGTATTGTGGCCTTAAGTGATCGTGCTGTGTGCACGATAACATTCAACACAAGGCGATTAAAATCTCAAACATGGTTTCACCCAATTTTGCTATCTCCTTTTTGATTTAATTGAAGTGATTAAAATGTGTTTTCTATGCTGCTCGTTTCACTTTTTAATAAATTCAGAACAAGTAGTGGTCTTCTTTAATTTTAAGTCAAATGCAAATATGGCAGGAGTTAGAGTTAGGTAAGAAATACGTACCTGACTCCAGCAATCTTCTAATGCAGATTTGACTTGAATTAAAATCTAGCAGGAATGAAATGCAATCCTAAAATGGATGCCTAAGGTTATGCTGCTGCTAGATAAGTATGAGGTCTTTTTGATTTTGTTTGATTTTTTTTTTTTTTGATTTTTCTGAAAAAAATTTTATATGCAATTCAAAAGTAAGGAAAGAAATTAAGAAGATAAAGAAATAAAGTCCAGACAGTCCAGAATTATTACAAAAAAATTGTGTGAGAACAAGCTCTCACAACTTATGACTAACAATTGCTCCTAATCAATAAACCTAAAACTAAAACTAATACTACCACTACTCCTACAGCTACTTCGAGGCAAAACTCCACCAGGAAGACGGATCTGGAGTGCAGCGACTCCACCAGGAAGACGACACTCCTCCTCAAGTGCTGTGGAAAAAACAAATGATTAGTAAAAGAATAAAGGAATGTATACACAAATAATTCAATGGAAAATAAAAGAAATTACAATGAATGAATGAATGAAATAAAGAATTTCTATATACAAAAGAATAAAAAGAAAATTTTGGTGCAAAGAGCGTTGCCTCCCAGGCAACGGCGCCAAAATAATGATGGTTGTTGTACATGTTTGTTAGTAATAATTGTTGATCATGTCGTTGTAGTATAAGGTGTATAATATAACATTAAGGATGTCGTATAGTGGTGAGTATGGGTGAGTACCAGTCATTACAACCATTATTATCATTTGCTTATTTATCTAATTTTTACTGGTTTTGTTCCAGGTCGTTCTCTGGGAGGCAATTTATTGAACTTAATTCGGTCACTCTTTGATTATCTCCAAAATTGTCTTCTTATTCAAAAAGAAACTTTACATTTAAAGAATGAATGAATGTTTTATTTACCTAGTTGCTAAGAAGTGCTTGCAAAAATGCTAACATTGAACAAGCATCAAACAATCTATTATTATACTCTAAACTATGTATTTACAAGTTATACTATTAACACTAATATGTTAGTTCATACTACATTAGGATACCATAGTGTAAAAACTTAACTTACTAGTCATTTATTTATAGTGACATATATATCAGTTTTAGTGACAGATATAAACGTCGCTAAATCTCAGAAAACACTATATACAACCTAAAGAAGCAAACTGAGGTCTTTAGCGACATTTATAGTGTCGTTTTATTCTGTTAGTAATTATGTGGGTTTAATTATACGTATGTATATTACTTATTCTACTGCTGTATGTACTGTTCATGTGTTCCTTCTTTTAAGTCGTCTGTCCTTTCAATTTCGTTCTGTGTGGTATTTCAGAGGCTGCGGTGGAGAGTCCTTAGTGTAAAATGTGTTTAATTAGCGGGTGCGCTTTTCGAGGGATACACAGCACCCTTCGGGTGGGACCAGACCTCTACTAAGCACGCCGTAATCTCAGATTAGGTGCTTAATTACGTTTTCGTATCAGCGCAGGGCCTTAGCCCAACGCCAGACATACTCGCACGCTCGGGCTCCCAGCCCCACACATGCATCACACATTCAGTATCATCACATATCGGAGTGAACTACAAATCGGGTTATCGGACAAAGGATTGCGTTTCGGGCGCCCGGCGCCATGACGACTGATTAGGCTATTGCATAAATTGTATTTATATAGCTGCGTTTGGTTTGCAGCACACGATGTGGCGCTATTCCAGCGCCACATCGTGCGCTGGAAACCAGACGCAGCTGCGTCTGTGCGCGTTTTTGGCCCTCGATTTGGGGGCCATAAATTATTAAAAAAAATAAAATAAAATATGGTAAATAAAATATTTACATAATACTACATAATTGATTAATTAATTTTGAATTTTAAATATATTTACTATACAAATAAATTCGCTAAACTAGGCTGATTATACATGTTGATTTAGGTGATTAAATAGTTAATTACTTATAAAATAATTAGTAAATGGTCTAATTGACCTTAAACAGTTTTAACTTACATACTTAAGTATTTAATACATATTTTTATTGTATTTTTACGAATTTATTTATGTTTTATTTAGGCTAAAATAGCAATTCTGTGTAGTTTATAATTAAAACTAAGTTACAGTAAGTTATACTAGGTATAATTATACTTTTACTAACTTAAGTTACTTAATATATATATATATATTCCCAAGTTTATAGATTTATTTACTTGATTATTGCTCTAACTTATTAACTTAGCTACTAAATCAGTAAATATAAATCTGTACATACATATATACATAAATCAGTAAATACATACATACTAGATTAGTATATATACATATTGTTACATAGATTACATATGTATACGAATTTCTGTACAGGTTTTATACATATTTACAGTATAACTATGTATCTAACTGATATGCTATAGTTATAGTTATAATACTATGAATGGGTATATTTACAGTTTTAAAATAAGTCTATGCCATTAGGCTTTTGTATAAAGTTAGGGAATTAGAGTTGATTGAGTTTTTATTTGAGTTTAGACAGCAGCCGCAGCTACTGTCAGAGGAGATGGAGAAGAGAAGAATGTGCTGTTTTAGTGTTGTTGTTTACAGTGGCAGTGGCTTAAGCCACTGTCAAATGGCTAACTGCTGCTGCAGTTAGTCCACTTGAAGAGGGGGGAAGTATTCTACAGAGAAGAGGGAAATTTAGAGAAGAAGGGAGTTTAGAGAAGAGGGGAATGTAGCTGCTAGATGCAGCATATTGCTGTGTAACTGGGAGTAAGATAAAATTCAAAACAAACTACAATTTACAGAGTTGAAATCCAAATCTGAAAGGGGTTTAAATCTCACGAAAATCTCATATAAATTCAGCTCAAACACTCATTAGGAAAAACCTTATCAGAAGCATCCTTTCAGATCAACATTCAAATGGCATTGAGTTAGTTCTTCCTAATGCCATAGACAGCATGAAGGAAGACTTAGCTCAATCAATTAAAACCAAAGAAACACAATCCCAGTTTCTTGCAACCTTAAGGAGTATGGAAAACTCCTTAGGTTAGAGAATCACCATACAGAAATGATCATCAACACAAATAGTGCATGGCAGTTCTGAAATAGCAAAAAGAGACTAAGAATGCATTAAGGAAATTTAATGGAAGATGGCGAATGCATTCAAAACAAAGTATACTCAGAATCATGAAAGGCTCTTCTGATTGGTTCTCTGTCACCAGAGAACTTCTCAGAATCCTTGCCTACAATGAAAACCAAAAATCCTTTCAATTTGTCAGATCTGTCAAAACATTTCAGAGAGTAAAAATCCTTTAAAATCCAGATCAAAAGTGCTCTGACAAACTGAGGCAATCCATTTAAAATAGAGGGGCTTTTGTGAAACAAATGGAGTGAGTGAGAAGCCCCAAATGGTGCTTGTGACGCCACTTTCAGATCTGAGGCAGTGTGCCATCAGATCTGAAATTGGGTCAGGATGTGTGGGTGATTGATGAAAAATTCGTCGTTAAAAGGAAAAACAAGAATCAGAATCTGGATGATGGAAAAACAAAACATGAAGAGGGAGATAAATTGAACAGTGAACAGATGATTCTTCCCCTCTGATCTGGACTGATCAGAGGAGGTGAGGGAGGGGATCTAATACTAATTCTACTCCTAAGACTAATCTAACTACAGCTAACATTAAACACTAACAATTAAAACTAAATCTATTCTAAACTACTGCAAACTAAATCTAACACTACTTGTGCAGAATTAAAAACTAAACTAAAAGGAAGAATGGGACCTATGGGTCCTTAGCCGGCGGCTAAGGAGGAAGAAAGGAGGAGGGTGACTCCAGCGGAGGGAAGAGTCTGCTAGTGAGACTCCAGGGTCGTCCTCAGGTGCTACGAGGTCCTTAGCGACGAGGAGGGTCGAGAGCAGGCGATGATTCCACAGCCGGTGGCTGTGAAATCAGGGTCTAGATGAGGAGGAGAGACTGGAGTGGAAGAATTGATCGCTAAGAGATGTAGGAGGGAGCGATCATCTGCGCGCGACACCACTGAGGTGCTTAAATAGCAGCTTAGTGACTGAGATCACCGCAAGGGTGAGGTTAATCAAAATTAGGCCGGCGGTGAGGATGAGATGGGTAGAGCGCGCGGCGAGTCAAGAGAGAGATCTGACCGTCAGATGAGATCTGGGAAGAGAGGTGAACGCACGCACCGAATCGCGCGAAGGTTCCATTTGATTCCAGCCGCAGATCGAGATCAAAAGTGCGATGGACGGTCGAGAATGGCTGTGTTCTTCGCGTGCTACAGTGCGCGTGAAGAACACAGGCTTCTCTCTGAAATGAGGGAAAACTTGCAGGAAGACCCTTAAACGAAGGGGTAGAAGAATAGCGTGCAGGTCCAAAAGTGAGAAGAACTATAACTGGAAGGGCCTTGCAGTCATACAGAAGGGTCCCTGCGGCTTGCAAAAAGGTCCAAGAAGGAGTTTTGAAGGGTAGAAATGTAATGCATGAAGGACCTAATTGTAATCTATTTATTTCTAAACCTAAATGATGTCCAATTGCTTTCAAATTTTTACATGTGCTTAATTGAACATTTAAGACATTGATTTTACTTCTGATTTATCTTTTCAAACTTGTTTATGTGTTCAATTGATGCATGGATCATCATTTGTTCTTTAGTTTTCAGAATATCTCATTTTTGTGACCTAATTAGGAGGTTTTAACACACATTAAAAGTTTTAGGCCTTTTCTTTAATTCCCACACTTAACCCTTTTTATGTGTTAATTTGATATTGTTTTGCTTAGTGTCTAGCTTAATTTCGGCCTTTTAGCTATGATGAGTAGCCACTCATCAGTCAACATAAGGGTGTTTCTAGTGTATCTCCCCAGATTGCTCTACTTCCCCGCTTCTTCCTTAAGTGTTTTGGATCTTTTTGTGCATTTAGTGAGTTGGGCTCTGGACAACAGGCCAATGGGCTGTTACCCACAACCACTTACCAACCATACTCGTGCAGTGAAGTGTGGCTTATTTTATTCTTTTTTCTTCTTATATATATATATATATATTAGCAGGTGGCTTCCCTGATCTCAAATTTACTTAGAGGCAATAAGAGGAAAGTGGTCCTGTGGCTGGACTCTGGACAACCGACTAATGAGCTGTTACCCACGACAACTTACCAACCATACCACCCTAGAAGGTTCATTAGCTACTTAATTTTTATCAGAATCTCCAAGGGGTGAGACAGTGCAAAAATGTGTGTAGATGCTTAGACTAAAAGTCCCTCCGAGTTAGAGGGTGGGTTAATAAGTCGTATACTTATCACCCTATTTTATTGGTGGATTAAAATAAATTAAGGTTGCGAGGATTCGAAGTTAAATCCATATTTTAACGGACACCAGGGCTAATTAAGTCTGAAAGCCTGAAAAGTCTGTGTTCAGGTTCTTTTCATATTATTTCTCACTGTTGACAAGTTCCTAATGCCTAAGTTTTTCTTCACAAATTCATAATTATTTTTTAAATTTTATTCAAACTGATAAAATGAACTTAGAGCATGCAAATTATCACCCTCCCATGCTTAAGTTGGACAATGTCCTCATTGACAAATAAATTGATGCAACGGGGGTTCAGAAAGAAATCACTGAGTGAAGCAGTATATCTGATAAGTCTGAATCTTCTAGGTTGCCTCCCAGGAAGCGCTGAGTTTAACGCCTTCGGGTGGGCGATGCTTCATGTCAATTCTCAATGAGGGTGACAACTTCCTTTGGGGGAACCTGGGTAAGGAAGTGCTTCAGTCTCTGACCGTTTACCGTGAAAGTGTGCCCAATGTTTGGATCAGCAATCTCGACTGCCCCATTGGAATAGGGTTTGACCACCCTATACGGTCCTGTCCACTTGGATCTGAGCTTCCTGGGAAAGAGTTTGAGTCGGGAGTCAAAAAGCCAGACTTGCTAGTTGAGCTCGAAGGTCCTTCGATGGATGAGTCGATCAGGGATGGCTTTCATCCTGTCCTTATAAAGCGACTATTCTCAAAGGCGTCCCAACGAATTTCCTCGAGCTTGGAGAGTTGGAACGTCCTTTGCGCACCGGCTAACTGAGAATCAATGTTGCATTGCTTAACGACCCAATAAGCCCGGTGTTCGAACTCGACAGGAAGGTGGCAAGCTTTTCCAAAGACCAAGCGATAAGGCGACATGCCTATTGGGGTTTGAAAGTGGTCCGGTATGCCCACAGGGCATCATCCAGTCGTGTGGACCAGTCCTTCCTGTCAGGTCTCACGGTCTTCTGTAGAATGTTCTTGATCTATCTGTTTGAGACCTCGGTCTACCCATTGGTTTGCGGATGATACAGGGTGGCAATGCGGTGGGTAACCCTGTATTTTCTGAGTAGGGCACGGAATTGGGTGTGGATAAAATGACTTCCACCATCACTGATCATGGCCTTCGATATTCCAAACTGAGAAAAGATGTTTTCTTAACAAAGTCCATGATAGCCTTATGATCGCATCGACGGGTGGCGATCGCTTCAATCCATTTTGAGACAGTCTACTGAGACTAAGATGTAGTCAAAGCCATTGGATGGTAGGAAGGGGCCCATGAAATCAATCCCCCAAACGTTGAAGATCTCAACAATCAAAATGGGTTGGAGGGGCATCATGTCTTTTCTAGTCATGGTCTCCAAAGTTTGGCAACGAGAGTAAGTCTTAGCAAAGTTGTGTGCATCCTTGAATAAGGAAAGCCAGTAAAATCCAGACCGCAAAACCTTTGCAGCCATCTTCTTCCCCAAAAGGTGGCCACCACAAGCTTGGTCATGACAAAAGGAGAGAACACATTGAACTTCTTCCTCCAGAATACACCTCCTGATAATTTGATCGGCACAGAGGCGAAACAGCATGGGATCATCCCAGAAATAATGTTTGGCTTCAGCCAAGAACTTATCCCATTGCCGTCTGGACCAGCTGTGCGGGGTCTATCCTACTACCGGAGAGTTGACGAAGTCAGCATACCAGGGTAGGTTCCTTTCATGCACAGCCAGAATTTGCTCATCAGGAAAGGTATTAGTCAAGGGCAAGGAGGGCCCAATGTGGACTGGGTGGAGTATGGACAGGTGATCGGCCACAACATTCTTGGATCCGGCTTTGTTACGAATTTATAGGTCAAATTCCTGCAAGAGCAGGATCCATCTGATGAGCCTGGGTTTAGCATCTTTCTTGGCCAACAAATGCCAAATGGCCGAGTGGTTTGTATAGATGGTCACGTGAGATCCCAAAAGGTAAGATCGAATCTTTTCGAGTCCAAAAACTACGGCGAGCAGTTCTTTCTTTGTGACGGTATAATTCCGTTGGGCCTCGTCCAACGTCTTGCTCACGTAGTAGATCACCACGGGCTTCTTGTCTTGTCTCTGTCCCAGGACTACGCCGATGGCAAAGTCTCACTAATCACACATGATCTTAAAATCCTGGGACCAGTCTGGGGGTTGTAACACAGGTGCGGTGGAGACTAATTCCCTGAGAGTGTGGTAAGCCTTGATGCAATCAAGTGTCATGTGGAAGAGGGCGTCATTGGCCAGAAGGTCGATCAAGGGTTTCGAGATCTTGGAGAAGTCCTTAATGAACCTTCTATAGAAGTCAACATGTCCAAGGAACGGGCGGATTTGCCGAACCGAGCTAGGTGGGGGAAGTTTGGAAATCAAATCAACTTTAGCTCGATCCACCTCAATGCCCCTATGAGATACGATATGACCAAGGATAATTCCTTCTTGAACCATAAAAAGGCTCTTTTCCCAGCTTAACACCAGATTAACCTTGATACATCGTTTCAAGATTTTCTCCAAGTTGCTCAGACAATGGTTGAATGAGTTCCGAAATACTGAGAAATCATCCATAAAGACCTCTAGGTATTCACCTACCATCTCTGAAAAGATGGCTAGCATGTAACGTTGAAAGGTAGCGGGTGCATTGCATAACCTGAATGGCATACAACGGAATGCGAGCATACCATACGAGCAAGTGAATGTGGTCTTCTCTTTATCTTCAGGAGCAATTGCGACTTGGTTGTATCCTGAATATCCATCCAGGAAGCAAAAATATTTCTGCCCTGCCAATCGCTCAAGAATCTAATCAATGAATGGTAGGGGAAAATGATCTTTCTTGGTCGCTTCATTGAGCTACCTATAATCAATGCACACCCGCCATGTAGTGGTGGTGCGGGTAGGTATGGATTCGCCACGCCCATTAGTGACAACGGTGAGCCCGGCTTTCTTGGGAACCACTTGAGTGGGACTCACCCAGGGGCTATCGGAGATTGGGTAAATGATGTCAGCATCAAGCCACCTGATGATCTCCTTCTTAACAACCTCCCGCATATTCGGGTTTAATCGTGTTTGCATCTGACGGGAAGGTCGGGCCCCATCTTTCAGGTAAATCTTGTGGGTGCAATAGGTGGGGCTAATTCCTCTCAAATCTAAGATAGTTCATCCAATGGCTTCCCGATGTTCTGATAGGGTCGCGGTCAACCTGAGTTCCTGATCCTTAGATAGGTGGGCGTTGATAATCACCGGGAAGGTCAGGTCAGGTCCAAGGAAGACATACCTGAGATTATCGGATAGCGGCTTAAGCTCGGGTGTGGGTGGAACAACACTTGACGGATAGGGGAAAGGTGGGAGTTGATCAGCATCAATCTTCTCGAACAGTGGTTGCTGATGGTAATCAGCTCTACAGAGGTCAGCGTGCACGGTCAAGGATGGGTCAAAACTGTTGTCACAGGGTTGGGTCTGATGGTCAGCTAAGGAACTAAGGGTAAGGCATTCCTCAACCAGAGGCTCCATGGGATCGTGATCCTCAATCCAGTCGCAATCGAAAGACTTAGTCGTCCTGAAGATATCCAACTGCATCTTTCTGTCTCGGAACCCTTGCGAATAGGGGCCTCTGTTAATCATGTTTCGCGGGTTCGGTTGTGGCTAAGAAGGAAGGGATCCCTGTTGTTTACAATCCAACAGCTGGCTCTCTTGTCCCTTCACTAAAGCCATTTCCTCCTGGTGTTTTTGGTTCATTTCAGCCATCATTTTTATCAGGGTGTCCATTTGATTTTGTGGGGAAGGGGCCACCCAATTTGGGTTATAAGGGGTCTAACCGGTGGACCTGGCTGATAGGAGGGCGGGTTTGGCTGATGTTTGGCCTGGGCTGGTTATGGAATTGAGGCTGTTTCTGGTTCATCCAGGCAAAGTTTGGGTGATTACGCCATCCGGCATTGTAGGTGTTAAAGGGGTCAAGTTTGGAATAACCTTGGATAGCCTGGACATCTTCAAAGATAGAAGGTGTCGAGGGGGAGGGAAAAGAATAATCAGGGGTTGAGGGAGCAAAGGTCCCTCCCTGGAACATGGTCAGGGGTTATTCCAGGTGCATCTAGCTTAGTAGCTGGACCAGGTCTACGTTGTGAGCTCCCTTTGCTAGGGAGAGAGTCTGTAGCGGGTTCCTGGTTTGGTTCAATAGTTCATCTATTTTCTTATCTACCAATTCCACTCGATCCAATTTCTTAGCAATGATATCCATGTTAACGGTTCCAGAATTGGCTTGTACCTCATAGATCCCCCCACGGGGTTGACTGGATGGACTAAATTGGGTCATGGAGGCATTGTTGAGTAAATTTTTGCTCATAGACTCGAAGAGCTCAAACGCGCTCTCCTCATCTATTCAGGAAGCTTCCCCAGCATGAGGCATCGACGAAGTTTCGAAGGTTACTGTCCAGACCGTGGTAGAAGATCTGTGCCAATTGCCACCTCGAAACCTCATGGTGTGGGCATTTCCTTAATAATTCGTTAAATCTCTCCCACGCCTCATGGAACGGTTCCCCTCCCTAGAGTGTAATGGTGGTAATGGCTCTTCTGAGGGCATTGGTCTTTCCTATGGGGAAGAATTTCTTTAGAAATGCATGCCTCAGTTCTTCCCAGGTGGAGATAGGTCTTCCTAAAGTTCTAAGCTAGTGAGATGCTCTGTCTCTCAACAAGAAGGGGAACATCTTGATCAAAATAATGTCTAAGTTGATGTTCCTAGGCTTTACAGTCTGGGCGATCCAGTCAAGATCCTCTAGGTGCTGGAAGGGATCCTCATTTGAGCTCGCATGAAAGTAGCTCTGAATTAGGCTTAGGACATTTGGTTTCAGCTCAAAATCATCTCCCCCCTCGAGGATCCTAAGGTGTGGTTCAATCCGAATCGCAGAAGGATTGTAGAAGTCGCAGAGGGGCCTAGGTTGGCCTTGGAATTGTGGTGAATCAGGTGGTGGTTGCCCTTGCGGGTCCTGCAAAGGTGGTGATGGTTGCCCCTACAGGTTGTGTAACCGGTGTATGGCTTGCATGATAGTGTGGGTCTGTTGCTGCTGAAGCCAGTGGTTTGCATTGATCTGAGCCTGGATGATGGCCATCGTATCTGGTGGATGTTGGTCCTCAACCTCATCTACTCTAGGTTCGGCCATATCTCTAGGAAGATCAAGTCTCCTGGTTTCCTATCCCAAAACAAACAACTCGGGATGAAGTGATCGTCTCCCATGCATACACTAGAGAAGAACGGGGGAGGATGCGAAGAGAGACAGATGCGAGAAGCGTGTGTGCACAACCAAGTAGACAAGCCTAGTCCTTACAGTGCATTCCATAGGGGACTTAGAAATCTCCAAAGGAACGATTAAGTCTGTAGGCACGGGACCGCTATTCCCAAAGTTAATCTAGCCAGGTTGATTACGAGGGGATTGTGGGGAAGGTTCTTCCTTTGGCTTGCGCTGCCGGTTCCGTAGACCCCACAACCGTGGTCGTTTGACACTTCCCCGAAGCCTAGTCACCAGATTCTACTAAGGGAATGAAGTCCAAGTGCCCAGCAAACAAAATCACGCCTCTCTAGACTTAACCCAGTCCTACCTAGGGCACATCTACTCTATTTTAATGGGGCTAGGGCAGTGCTTGTGTTAGGGTTATGTGATGAAGCATTAATTGGGATGGTGCCTCTTAGTTATTCAATTTAGATATGTGTGCTCCTAACAAGACATGATTTTCAAGCAAGGATTTAAGATGTGGTATCTTTTAACATTTGTCCCCCGGTGATCTGATTAGGCCGCGAGGCAATTTTTGTGTCAGAAAGATCACAAGATCCGGCTGCCATTGACGGCAACTTGAGGAAGCCCCACCCTCGCTCCAGGCCTCAGGACCGCAAGATTCCAGGTGCTGCGAATTTTGGAAGGTCTTGTGAAGGTAGCTGACCCAGCAAGTGAAGCCAACAGAGCCTGCAGTTGAGGGAATTGAAGGCGCGGTTTGCTACGGGCGCGCTAGGAAAAGCAGTGGGCTTTAGTCCCACATCGGTAAGTCACGACGCACGCATATCCTTTATATTGTTTTTGTCATATACGCCTGTTGCCTCCAGGCACACTTGGGGTGAGGTCCCTCACCTTGCCACTGCACTTCATTCGCGAGTTCACTAAGCGGATCTGGCGCCACCCTGTCCTGAGCACACCTCGCGCACCACCCTCACACCGGTGCGCCTGATCCCGGGCGCGCGATCCGACCCGTTTACCCGGCTCTGGGAGAGCGTGCTGAGAGTCAGAGGAAGAAAGAAGGAAGGAGGCTCTGCCAAGGAAGAAAGGCAAGGCAGAAAAGAAGAAGAAACGCCAAAAGGGGAAACAGAAGAAAGAAGGAAGGGGGCTCTGCAGAGGAGAAATAAAGGCAAGGAAGAAGAGAGGCAAGGCAGAGAAGAGGCAAGGCCAAGGAGAACAGAACTGAAGAAGAAGAAGATAAGGGGCAGACAAAGACCCAAGAAGGCAAAGGAAAAGAAAAGAAAGAAGAAAGCCAAACCTTGGTCGCAGGAAGAAAAGAAATAAAGAAAGAGAAACAGAAGCAGAAAGGGAAGAGGAGCTCTCTTTTAAGACGTCTGATATTTTGTATCAGACGTCTGATATTTTGTATCAGACGTCCATTTTTTTGTTCCCTTTGAGTAATTTCTTTTTATATATCACTCTCATTGAACTAGTCATTTATTCTCATTTAAAAAGTTGTGCTCTCAAGTTTTGAAAGTACTTAGATTGCTCCCTGTGTTCGACCTCGGATATTTTGATTTTCGAGTTATAAATCTTTATTTGTTTTCGCGGAAAGTTCATCTATATTACAACGAAATAATTGTTAAAACACGATCTAGCCGCGTCAACATTTTGGCGTCGTTGCCTAGGAGCAACGAGCACTTCTAAAGCTTTTCATCACAACTTCTGATCCAATATTGACCTAATTCCTCTCTTTTATTGTGTTTGTCTTAGGGAAAGCAGAGAAAAGAAGAGCAGCTGCACAACAGACACACCAAGGAACAGGTAATTTTCATTAGCCCTCTCTCTTAACTCCCTCAAAGTCTGAAAAGGAATAAAAGAAGAATCAACTTAGGGCTACCTGTTTCATACTAAGTAATTCATCAAAGTTGCCTGATTTTCATTTCAACACATTTTTAATTACTCATCTAATTAAGGTAACTAGGGCTAAGACTTTCTTGATTGAGCCCTAGATATTAAATTTTGAGGCAACTAAATTGGACCAAATAGAGCCAACTTAAGGATTGAAAAGCTAGGGTTTTTAGGACATCTTCTCTTAAACAAAGAAAAAAGTTTTTCCAAAAAGAGGCATGCCTAAACCTTGTTTGAAAAGATTTATACAAGAGAAACCCTAAGCAAATCAGGCTTTTAAATCCATTTGAACCTTAAAAGAAAGGACCCAAAAGCTCTCAAAGGAACAAGAGGTGAAGTTGATCCCTTGGGTCAACCAACCTTAAAATTAGGTCACTTTTTCACTCAAAAGACCTAAAAGTTCAAGTGGAACCTTAAGCACCTTGATCTTAAAGTAAAAAAGGTAGACTTAAGAGGTCAAGGTCCCCATTCTGGTTTACCTGGAACCGCAGTGACAAGAGAGGTTGGGTGGGGGAAACCCTGTAACTCGTGGGGACGCTCTACCGTGTAGGGGTCTTTGCAAGACTCTCCCTCTCTGGCTGCCCAGGTACTTCTCAAGTGGACGACCTTTCTAACTATGGGGTATCATCTGCCCCGAACCTCTATAGTCACCCAACAATTTTTGGGTGTCTCGATTGGGTCCAGCACCTTCTAATCTCATCGCATCCTTCGGTGCATGTTCAGTAGGAGGTCCTTAAGACCACCTTAAGACCTCCTTTAGAAATTCATTCTCGCCGAGGTCAAGCCTCGATGCCCTTGTTTGTGCAGCAACCTCACCACATAAACCTTTCATCTGATTCAGAACCAAGTTCTCCTTCTTCTTCCATCATGGCACAACCCATTGAAGAAGAGAACAACCTTGAGCACCAGCTTCAACGCCTGAATGACCTCTTCCAAAACTTTGTAAACCCACCGCAGCGACCAATGATGCGAGATTACTATAATCCCGCTGCGGTGGCGATCGAGCCTCGAGTCCGAATCCCGATTGGAGGTCCTGATTCTGAACTCAAGCCCAACATGATTCATGCCATACCAAAATATCATGGGCTCAACTCCGAGGATCCATTCCAACACATTAAACAACTCAAGCATCTGGACCAGACCTTCGGGCCAGATCCACAAAATCGGGATATCCTACTCATGAAAATGTTTTCTTTCTCCCTCATGAACAAGGCCGCCCATTGGTATCAAGCTTAGACCCGTCCAATCAACATATGGGAGGAACTTCAGTCTGAATTTTTGAAAAAGTTCTTTCCCGTTGGCCGGACGAATGCCTTGCGCCACCAGATCACCCATTTCACTCAACAAACGAGAGAACCTCTTCAAGAAGAATGGGAACGATTCTTAGATCTCATGCGAAAGTGCCCCCATCATGGAGTTCCTAAATGGGAACAAGTCCAGTCTTTTTACCAGGGACTCCGTGAAGACATTCGATTATTCGTCAATGCAACGTGCGGAGGAAACATCATGGGTCAACATGAGGACACAGTGTGGGAGATTCTCGAAAACATGTTTGAGAACTCCATCAATAATGACTCCATGGGCCTATTCGACAGGACGAATGCCCGCGCATTGACAAATCTGAGAGGGGCACATGAGACGTAGGACCTATCCACATCCGTCGACTTGGAACTGATGGCCAGTCAGTTGGACAAGGTTTCTATCATAGAAAAGAAGGTAGACGAGCTAACTCGGCATCTGCAACAAGCCACCTCTGCGCAGAATTCTTTTGCACGGCCACCTTTGGTAAGGGAAACTGTGCAAAACATCTATCGATCTCCTCAGGGGATGGACCCGTATCCACCCCCATCTGACTCTCAGACCGAAGTGACCTCTGATCCACTCTATTCGAGTTGGGGGAACTCTGAACCCTCGTATTCTGACCTTCCTGAGGTTTCTCAGACCTGCGAGGACCTCAATGCCATCTAGAATGATCCATTCTCCAATACCTACAACCCTGGATGGCGAAATCATCCCAACTTTTAGTGGATGGGAAATTCTCATACTCAAAGACCACCTTACTAGCCCCGCCCACAAGTTCCTCGTCCATATCAGCCGCCTCAGTCTTGGCCCAATCCCACCTATCAATCCGGGCCAAACCAGGATCAAATGACTCTTATCCTTCAAACATTGGCTGACATTCAAAAGACGAATGCGGTAATGCAAAAATAGCACAAGGATGAGATCACAGAGGTTCGCAATCAACTAGCCCAGATGGCAAATTCTCGCCAACCTGGCACCCTTCCTTCGCAACCTCTGCGAAACCCAAATAACGTGCCAACCCAGAGATGCGTTATGAACCCAAATTCCAGCCATGCACATTTGATTTATCAGGCCCCTGCTGCTCCATCACCAGACGGGATGGAAGCTTCAACATCTTATGCGGGATTTCAGCAGCAACCACCCCTCTTACCAAACCCAACCCAAAACCAGGCAGGATTAAACTCCGTAACAACTTGTAGTGGTAAAGCCACCCAAGACCCACATTATCCGAACCACTCCAAGCCTGGTAGTAGCCAAAACCCTAAGATAGTTATCCAGGATACCCCTGTCCCAGATCAAGAACTTGGACCTATTCTAGAGGAGCCAACTAGGATTCCATTTCCTGAGGCCTTGACCAAAGGAAAAAGGATAACCAAACCTGTGGCTCCCGAGGAGGATCTGGTCAAGCTCTTTGAACAAGTCCAGATAAACATCCCCTTGATAGATGCAATTCGCCACGTATCAGCTTACGCAAGATTCCTGAAAGACATATGTACACCTAAACGTAAGCCGTGAACCAAGAGTGGGAATCCGATCGTACTGTCAGAGCAAGCCAGCTCTGTCATCTTGAGTAAACTCCCACCCTAGACTAAAGACCCAGGAACTCCCCTGATTTCGTGCAAAATTGGTGAAACCCAATTTGACAGTGCCTTACTAAATCTAGGTGCCTCCATAAATCTAATACCTACATCCCTCCTTGACCACCTTGAAGAGTCCAAACTAAAATCGATTGAGGTGACGTTGCAGTTAGCCGATCGATCCATCAAGTCACCTAAAGGAATACTCGAGGATGTCATTGTTAGGGTACGGGATTTCTACTTCCCGGTGGATTTCATAGTTCTGGATATGGATGCACCTGAAAACCCAAGGGACACACCAATCATATTAGGGAGACCTTTCTTGGCCACTGCTAGGGCCAACATAAACTGTGAAGAGGGCAAAATAGAATTAAAATTTGGGGATCAAACTCTGAAGATTGACATCTTTAAGGCCCAACAAGGGATTAATTGCGGTGTTATAGAGCAAATATGTGATATTAGAGCGGTGGTTGATGAATCGCATACAGAGGATAACCTGATTATCCCTGATCAACCATTAAAAGATCAAAACCCGCAAACAGAGGAGTGCGAACATGATCTAGACACACGCATGACACCGACCCTTGTTCCTGATACAAACCCCGAACCACCCGCCGCTGCTGACAATCCTGTCATGGAACTCAAGCCCCTTCCCGAACATTTGAAGTACGTCTTTTTGGGTTCCAATCAGACGTTTCCTGTGATTATCAACTCCCGACTCACACCTGATCAGGAATCCCGTCTGATTACTGTTCTTCAGCAACATCGTAGAGCCATTGGATGGACTCTCGATGATTTGACTGGCATAAGCCCCTCGTACTGCACACATTGAATCTACACAGAATAGGGCGCATGACCTTCACGAGAAATGCAGAGACGTCTAAACCCTAACCTGTAGGAGGTCATGAGAAAGGAGATCATAAATGGTTAGATGCAGGGATCATCTACCTGATCTTCGACAGTAGTTGGGTGAGCCCAATATAGGTGGTGCCTAAAAAGGCCGGACTTACTGTCATCACGACTGAAATCGGAGAGATCATTCATACCCGAATAGCTAACTCGTGGAGAGTCTGCATTGATTACAGAAGGCTCAATTCCTCCACGAAGAAGGACCATTTCCCACTACCATTCATTGATCAGTTCCTCGAGAAACTAGCGGGAAATAGGTTCTTCTGCTTTCTTGACGGGTACTTTGGTTACAACCAGGTGGCAATCCATCCAGAGGACCAAGCAAAGACCACATTCACCTACCCCTTCGGGACGTATGTGTTTCGAAGGATATCTTTCGGTCTCTGCAATGCACCCGCGACCTTTTAGCGGTGCATGCTTGCCATATTCTCATATATGGTAGGTGATTACCTAGAAGTCTTCATGGATGACTTTTCGATTTTTGGAGCATCATTTGACTCTTGCCTCCAACACTTGGTCCAAATACTCAGGCGGTGCATCGATGTGAATTTGGTTCTTTCCTGAGAAAAGAGCCATTTCATGGTGCCTGAGGGAATTGTCCTGGGACATCTAATCTCGGAGAAAGGCATCCAAGTCGATCGAGCTAAGGTTAACCTGATTTCTAAGCTCCCTATGCCTAGCTCAATTAAGGACATCCGACCTTTTTTGGGGCATGTCGATTTTTACCGTCGATTTATCCCTGATTTTTCAAAAATCACGCGGCCCCCTGACCACTCTTATCTCCAAGGATGTACCTTTCAAAATTTCCAAGGAATGCACTCAAGCATTTGAGATCCTGCGTGACCGAGTCACCCAAGCCTCGATCCTACAGTCCCCTGATTGGTCTCAACCCTTTGATATCATGTGTGATGCATCTGACTTCGTTGTAGGAGCGATTTTGGGGCAGAAAATTGACGAGAAACCTGTGGTCATTTACTACGCTAGCAAAACACTGGATGAGGCTCAGCATAACTACACGGTTACTGAGAAAGAGCTGCTAGTTGTAGTAGTTGCCCTAGAAAAATTTAGATCATACCTTCTGGGTTCTCGTGTTATCATATACTCGGATCACACAATTGTGAGGCATCTCCTTGCAAAGAAGGACGCGAAACCTCGATTAATCCGATGAATCTTGCTGTTGCAAGAATTTGACCTTGAGATTCGCGACAAAGCGGGAAAGCAAAATGTGGTAGCTGATCACTTGTCCTGCCTTCCTTCTGAAATAATTGACCCTTCCGGACCCATCACAGAACATTTTCCTGATGAGCACCTCCTGACTATCAGTACAGGCCTTCCATGGTTCGTAGATATAATAAATTACCTGGCATCACATCAGATTTCGTCCGATTGGCCGAAGGCCAAGAAGGACAAATTGTGTTCCGATGCCAAGTATTACCTATGGGAGGACCCGTATCTATTCCGCATTGGTGCTGATCAGATAATTCGACGGTGTGTTGCGGAAGTGGAAATCAAAGACATACTCTCATGTTGCCATGATCAGGCATGCGGTGGACAATTCTCAGGACATAAAACTGCATCAAAAGTCCTCTAGTGTGGCTTTTACTGGCCCACAATTTTCAAGGATGCATACGATCACTATAAGGCATGTTCTCGTTGCCAGACTTTGGGCAACATGAGCCATCGAGACATGATGCCTCTACAGCCGATCTTGGCATGCGAAATTTTTGATATCTGGGGGATTGATTTTATGGGACCCTTCCTGATCTCGGATGACTTTGAATACATCTTACTCGCAATTGACTACGTGTCCAAGTGGATAGAAGCCATTGTGACCCGAACCAACAATCATAAAGTTGTTATGAAATTCATTCATCAAAACATTTTCTCAAGGTTCGGGATTCCACGAGCAATAATTTCCGACGGAGGGACCCATTTCACAACCGCTCAATTCAGGTCACCGATAACTAAATACGGGGTATCACACCAAATCTCTACTCCTTACCACCCCCAAACTAATGGTCTAGCTAAGCTATCAAACCGAGAGATCAAGAAAATCCTTCAGGTTACTGTTCGACTCGACAGAAAAGATTAGTCTTCTCGGCTTCCGGAAGCATTGTGGGCCTATAGGACCACCCACAAGACCCAATTAAGAATGTCTCCCTTCAGACTAGTGTACGGGAAGGCATGTCACCTCCCCGTCGAATTGGAGCATAAAGCCTATTGGGCAGTACAGAATTGCAATTTAGATCTTTCTAAGGCTGGAACCCACAGAAGACTTCAAATAAGCGAGATCGATGAATTACGCCACGACGCGTATGAGAAGTCGCTAATTTACAAAGAATGGGTTAAAGCTTTTCACGACAAATACATTTCTAGAAAGATCTTTCATCTTGGTCAAAAGGTTTTACTCTTTGATGCCCGACTCAAATTATTCCCAGGAAAGCTACGATCTAAGTGGGTCGGACCCTACCTAGTCCGACAAATCTTTGGAAATGGAGCCATTGAAATCAGCCCACTCAGCCATGATTCCGAACCCCTTGTTGTGAACGGTCAGAGACTCAAACCGTTCATTAACATGACTGACACAAATTTGGCTGAGTCATCCTTTACCCTCCATTCCCCTTGAGCTCATTGCGCCCAGCCGATGGCGTAAAACTCAACGCTTAACGGGAGGCAACCCGTCATTCTTTGAAAAATCCGAAACCTTTTCTGACATTTCTACGCAGAATTCATATTGCACTTTAGGGTTCATCCATTAGAACAGCCGACTTCACCTCAGGTACCCCCACCCGAGATTAGAAATCATTCGCAACAAGTCACTTCGACCCATTCACTCACCACACACCTGTCTTAATGCATGAACTAAGCTGAAATCGAACCCACCTAATTTACAATGAGGACATTGCAAATCGTAGGCATAGGGGGGTATGAAAGTGCAAAATGTCAGGAAAATTCATATCAAGAAAGGTTTTAAAAAAAAAAAAAGACTTGGAGTGGAGAAACAATTCAGGGTCATACAAAATGAGAGGAGGAAAAGAGTAAAATGCCAAAAAAGAAGCACAAAATGAAAAAGAAAAAGAAATAGTCATTAGTAAAAGATTAAGGGATTAACTAAAGTTCTAGACCAGATCAAGAAAAGAGAAAAAAAGTGCTAAGGTGACTGATGAGTGGCTACTCATCATGGCTAAAAAGCTGAAATTAAGCTAGACACTAAGTAAAACAATATCAAATTAACAGATAAAAAGGGTTAAGTGTGGGAATTAAAGAAAAAGACCTAAAACCTTTACTCTGTGTTAAAACTTCATAATTAGGTCACAAAATGAGATATTCTGAATGCAAAACACAAATGACGATCCATGTGTCAATTGAACACAAATAAATTTGAAAGGCAAAATTAGAAGTAAAATCAATGTCTTAAATGTTCAATTAAGCACATATAAAAATTTGAAGGCAATTGGACATCATTTAGGTTATGAAATAGGTAGTTTACACTTAGGTCCTTCATGCATTACACTCCTACCCTTAAAAACCCCTCTTTGGACCTACTTGTAAGCCGCAGGGACCCTTTTGAAAGGCTGCAGGGCCCTTCCAGTTATAGTTCTTTTCACTTATGGGCCTGCACGCTATTCTTCTACCTCTTCGTTCGAGGGTCTGTCTGCAAAATTTCCTTCATTTCAGAGAGAGGCCTGCTGCTCTTCACGCGCACTGTAGCGCGCGAAGAACACGGCCAATCTCAGTCGTCTGTCGCTCTTCAGATCTTGATCTGCGGTTGGATTCGAATGGAACTTTCGTGCAATTCGGTGCGTGCGTTCACCTCTCTCCCCAGATCTCATCTGACGGTTAGATCTTGTGCTTAGCTCACCGCGCGCTCCGCCCCTCACATCCTCGCCGCCGGTTGCATTTTGATTATCTTCACCTGCGTGGTGATCTCAGCCACTGAGTTGCTACTTAAGCACCTCAGTGGTGTCGCGCGCAAAGGATCGCTCCCTCCTACACCTCTTAGCGATCAATTCGTCCACTCCAGTCTCTCCTCCCCATCCAGCCTCTGATTTCACAGCCACCGGCTGTGAAATCATCGCCTTCTCTCGACACTCCTTGTCGCTAAGGACTTCGTAGCACCTAAGGACGACCCTGGAGCCTCACCAGCAGACTCTTCCCTCCGCTGGAGTCATCTTACTCCTTTCTTCCTCCATAGCCACCGGCTAAGGACCCATAGGTCCCATTCTTCCTATTAGATTAGGTTTTTAATTCTGCATAATTAGTTTTAGCTGTAGTTAAGTAGTTTAGAGTAGAATTAGCATAATTGTTAATGTTTAATTTTCGCTGTAGGTTAAAGTAGCTGTAGTAATAGAATTAGGCTTAATTTCCTTCCCCTCACCTCCTCTAATCAGTCCAGATCAGAGGGGAAGAATTCATCAAACCATGTTTCAAATTATCTCCCTCTCCATTTTTTTTCACAATCCAATTCTGATTTTTTTTCACGACAGGTTTCTCTCATCTTTCACCCACACACCCTGATCCAATTTCAGATCTGGCTGATTTACAACCTCAGATCTGAAATTGGCGTCACAAGCACCTAAGGGGCTTCTCACTCACCTCACCTTTGGTCACAAAAGCCCCTGATTATGGGTCGAATTTTTTAGTTTGTCAGATCTCTCCTCAATGTGGATTTTAAGGATTTATTGCTTTCTGGATTTACTGCCTGATCTGACAAATTGAAGTTGATTTGAATTCCCTGTTGGCAAGGACTCTGAGAGGATTTCTGGTGACAGAAATCATTTCAGAAGAGCCATACTTAAATCTGTTTTGATAAGCCTTGAATGCATTGAATGCAAGTCAGATCTGAGGATAATTACTGTGGTAATTTGAAGTCTGATCTTGCATTCATAAGTTTTTTTATGGATGTCTGGTTTGTCTAATAATTTCCTAACCTAAGGAGTTCTCAATACTCCTTAAGGTTGCAATAAATTGGGATTTGATCTTATGATTTTAATTGATTGAATTAATTCTTCCTTCATGCTGTCTATAGCATTAGGAAGAGTTAATTCAGTGATATTTATGGATTTAATTTGAAATGAAGTTTTTGATGAGGGTTTTTGGGCATTTGAATTGAGATATTTAGTGATTTTCATGAGAAATTGAACCCTTGTCAGAATTGGGATTTACTTATTTATTTTTCAGTTGGTTTTGATTGATTCTAATCCCAGTAACACAGTGAATTGCTACATCTTGCAGCAACATATTTCCCTCTTCCCCAACTCTTCCCTTCTCACCATTTGGTCTCACCTTCCTTTTTAAATGGACTAACTGCAACATCAGTTAGCCCATTTGACAGTGGCTGAAGCTACTGTTAGAAAAAGAAAATTAAGCACAATCAATCCTTCCTTCCTCACCTCCTATTGAAATCTAATTATAAGCATACTTAAATCTGATACTGTATATATACATATACAACTAACTATAACCATAATGTACATAATAACTATGTAAGTATATATACTTATATACTGAAATGTATGTGCATAAAATTGTATATATCTATATATATGTAGATTATAAGTATATTAAATCCCTTACCTTAATTAAATTTTTTTATATAGAATAAATAATGAATTTATTCAGTTATAGCTAGATTGTTAAATTAAATTAGCTAAACTAGTAATTTAGAGTTATAAATAAGTTAATTGAATATTTAGACCTAGGTTAACATATCTTAAGTAATTTAAGCTGGTTAAAGTATATTTATACCCCTTTTATATTACTGTAACTTAGTTTATAAGTTAAACAGCCATTACTGCTATTTAAATGTAAATAAAACATAAATTAATTCGAAAAAATATAATAAAAATATGTATAAAATACCTAAGTATGTAATCTAAGGTCAATTAGACCATTTATTAACTAATTTATAAGTAATTAACCAAGAAAGCACCTAAATCAGCCTGTAAAAATAGCCCACTTTAATTAATTTATTTGTATAGTAAACCTAATTAAAATTCAAAATTAATTGAACAATATATAGTATTATCTAAATACTTTATATTCCATAATTTATTTCATTTTTTTAATAAGTTATGGCCCTCGAATTGAGGGTCAAAATTGCTTTCAGACCACAGCTGCGCGCAATTTCCAGCGCAGATGTGGCGCTAGAATAGCGCCACATCGTGCGCTACAAACCGCACGCAGCGGTCTATATTGATTTTATGTTTACGTCTCCTCAATCGTCACGGGCGCTGGGCGCCCGAAACGACGATACATTCGATACATTACCTGAGCATACTTATGAGCATACTCTGAACATATTGTGGGGCCGGGGGCCCGAGCGTGTGAGGCGTGGGGCTTGAGACCCTGCGCTGAGTTCGAAATTGTAATTAAGCGGTCTAATGAGAATTAGGGCGCACTTAGTAGAGGTCTGATCCCACCCTCTGGGTGCAGCGTATCCCTCGAAAAGCGCACCCGCAAATTAAACACGTTTGTAACTGATTAATAAAAGCTAATGACGGTTGCTTAATCCCCTTCGCCGCAGCACTTGAAATCTCTGTTAAGGCTGAAACATAACTCAGAAACAAAAGAGAAGAAGAACAGAAACTTAGTGAGTTTAACACAGAGTGACAGAAGGTGTACATACACAGAAGTATACATACGTAAATACAAATACAAGAAAAAGATAAACATATATATATATATATGTATACATAGTATAGCCCATTACATTTATATAAATAAACCCGTATATTTACTAACAGAATAAAATGTCACCATAAACGTCGCTACAGACCTCAGTTTTCCTCTTTAGGTTTGTATATAGTGTTTTCTGAGATCTAGCGACGCTTTTGTCTGTCACTAAAACTGCTGTATGTGTTACTGTAGATAACAGACTAGTAAGTTAATCTAATATACTATAACATCTTAGTCTATTGTATACTTCCACGTTAGTAGTAATACTATAACTTGTAAAGACATAGTTTATAGTATAGTAATAGATTGTTTGGTGCTTGTTTATAGTTAATTTTTGCAAGCATTACAATTGATTCTTATTAAGTAGATAAACAATGTCCACATTCATTCATTCTTTAATAAGATGTAAAGCTTCTTTTTGGAATTAGAGGATAATTTTGAGATCAAAGAGCGGATGTAATTCAAAAAATTGCCTCCCAGTGAACGACCTGGAACAAAACTAGTAAAAATTAGATAAGTAAATAATAATAATGGTTGTAATGACTGGTACTCCATACAACTCGCCACAATGACACTCTTGGTGTTTCATGCTACAACAGTACATCAATCATCATATTGCAGTCATTTATATCCATGTATTAGTGACATAACAAGAGATTAGCGGGAACGCTGATTTTAGGCCTCTTGGGCTAGATTCTTTAGCTTAAAAACTCACGTATCCGCTAAAATTTGGGTAATCCTCAAGAGGTTGGGGAAAATGCGAAGCTTCAGTATTAGGTCTAAGGCTTAGGAAGTATTCAGCCTCGTTAACTGACTTTCAATTTGCGGGATTCGGTAACCTAAGCACCCCAAATTTACACACAGTCTGGTTCAGTGTGCATAAATATCCAAATCACGCAAAAGCGTTTAATGTTCTGCAAAAGTCACCTAGATTAGGAGCGGCCGATTAACACAAGTTGATTTGGGCGAGTTCCCGGCGCGGAGAGGCAGGAAATTCCCTTCGAAGATGCGTAACAACATATCATCTCCTCGGTACTTGTCTCTTAGGATATTTAAATATCCTACTAGGGGCATGTAAGCACTCTGCTGGTTCAGATACCATGGGCGGCATTATCTCGAAATGTCGATCGCCAGGGTCTGAATTCGTTCTGGGGGTTGCCATGGGCGGGATTATCTCGAAATCTCGAAAGCCAGGGTTCTAGGGGTTGCCATGGGCAGGATTATCTCAAAATCAGCCAGGGACCCTTGAGGATTGATGATGGGGACGAGGAATCCGATACAGACCGTGTTGAGAAGCTAATCTGAAGCTAGAAATAAAAAGAAAAGAGAGAGAAAAGCTCTCCAAACAAATAAATCTTCTATCTCTCTCTTACAAAAACACACTGCAAACTGAAACTAGGCTAAAAATGTCTCAAGCACGGGTGCTTTAACCTCGGAGTCCAACAAACCCTAGGTTAGTTTCTGTGGGCCTTAAAAACCTTTGAGGACTGAGGCTAAAGCGGGTCAGGTCCGGATTTTGGTTGGTACTTGAGTACCTCTAGGCCTATTGTCGGCATTCTGACCTAATCCCAAAAGAAAAAGAGAAGCACTTATCATAATTGATGACAGACACTCAGGGTCTAGAACGAAAGTTAAAACCTTGAAATTTTGCTAAGGGACTAGCAAAAGCTAGGCATGGGGGTATGATGAGAGCCTCATCATGAGCCATAACTAGCTCATTTTGACCTAACAAAGAGAATAAAAGCTCCTACATAACCTAGAAGAGGGCTTAGTTGGAGGAATAAGTGTTCTGAGAAGAAAACTTGAAATAAAGGTTAAAACTGCAATTTTACCATTGCAGTACATAAATGGGATTTCTCAGAGATAGAGTGTAAGTCAAATGGTCTAAATGAGATAAAAAGTGGGTTGAATCAATAGGAAATGGGTTCATGTGCAATCCAGGAATTAAATGACATTTGGTAACCCTAAAACAGACCCGCTTAATTCAACAAGGTTCCGACCAGGATAAAAATCAAGTAAACCCTCTAAAATTCATAGAAAAATATCCCCTAGGGTTTAGAACATTCAAATTGGCCTTTGGAACCTAGTTTGACCTAGAATAGGGTCCTAGCTCATCAATTAACCTAATTTAGGTTTTTTCGCAAAATATCCAGTCAAACATGGTCAAACCTAAAATCCAACTTCACTATTGGATTCCTTAGGTCAAAATTAGGTTTATACCAAACTTTGGACCTAAGGGGAGGTCATCTTGACCTACTTTGTAACTTAGTACACCCAATCACATTTTGGTCCCTATCTTTTGAAAACCATCACATAAACCTCCTAGCTTTCTCGCCAATCTTACAATCAGGTCCTTCCGCCATTATTGGGGAAGAATCCTTCTCCGACGAGGATGACAGGGGGGATACGCTCAGATCCCTCAGAGATCTCCTCCCAGAATTGGAAGGGAGATTCTCTAAGGAATCCCTTCCATCTGAGCCCGATCATGATCTCTGATTCCTGTCCAATCTCTCGTGCGAACGCACGAAAGATTTGGATCCCAACCACCTTCCTTCTCCGGTGAGACAACGGTGGCTAAAAGCTTGCCCTCCACGCACCAGAAGCTCGGCCAGCACCTATAAAAAGACCTCCGACCCTCTGCGAAATCTCTCAGACTTGTCTTGGCGGTAGAATCCTTCAAATTTCTTCTCTCCTCTCTCCGGCCAAGAAACCCGCAAGCTTAGACGATTACCTCTCCTCCTCGTCGCTCTGCTTCCATACCAGCATCAGAGTCTACTCCGCCTCATCTTCCCGCGTCGCGCTGCACCAAGCGCACATTTCCCTGACCTCCTCCTCGTCGCCGTTATCTCCCTCAGGGTTATCTTCTTCGACGACGACACAAACGAGTCGTCTAACTCCGCTGCCCCCTTTCGCTCCCAACAGTCCAGATAAGTTCCCCATCTTCCACTCTTTCATTTCCTCACTTTATTTCACACAATCGACCCTCGACTGTCCCTGTCCACCGCCACCTTCCTCATCTCCGGCCACCCTCCGGCGAGATGCTCCCGTCGCTTCGCAGCCCCACACGTCTCGCCAACCATCGCATAACCTCCGCCTCACCTCACTGAGCACCCTCCACTCATCCACAGTCCCGCTACACCACCACAACAGTCCCCCGAACACAACCATCAGTGTGGCCACAGAGCGACTTACGCATGCACGCCTAGACTGCCCCGCGGCTTGCCACCTAGCGCTTCACCTTCGCCGTGAGACGGCGAAGGTCCCCCGGTGATCTGATTAGGCCGCGAGGCAATTTTTGTGTCAGAAAGATCACAAGATCCGGCTGCCATTGACGGCAACTTGAGGAAGCCCCACCCTCGCTCCAGGCCTCAGGACCGCAAGATGCCAGGTGCTGCGAATTTTGGAAGGTCTTGTGAAGGTAGCTGACCCAGCAAGTGAAGCCAACAGAGCCTGCAGTTGAGGGAATTGAAGGCGCGGTTTGCTACGGGCACGCTAGGAAAAGCAGTGGGCTTTAGTCCCACATCGGTAAGTCACGACGCACGCATATCCTTTATATTGTTTTTGTCATATACGCCTGTTGCCTCCAGTCACACTTGGGGTGAGGTCCCTCACCTTGCCACTGCGCTTCATTCGCGAGTTCACTAAGCGGATATGGCGCCACCCTGTCCTGAGCACACCTCGCGCACCACCCTCACACCGGTGCGCCTGGTCCCGGGCGCGCGATCCGACCCGTTTACCCGGCTCTGGGAGAGCGTGCTGAGAGTGGTTTACACACAGAGAGAGAGAGAGAGAGAGAGAGAGAGAGAGAGAGAGAGAGAGAGACGTATGGGTAGAGGGTTAGGTTTTGTTGTGCGTAGTTGTGTGCAGGACGCAGGGACTTAGCCACTGCAAGCAGAGGAAGAAAGAAGGAAGGAGGCTCTGCCAAGGAAGAAAGGCAAGGCAGAAAAGAAGAAGAAATGCCAAAAGGGGAAACAGAAGAAAGAAGGAAGGGGGCTCTGCAGAGGAGAAAGAAAGGCAAGGAAGAAGAGAGGCAAGGCAGAGAAGAAGCAAGGCCAAGGAGAACAGAACTGAAGAAGAAGAAGACAAGGGGCAGACAAAGACCCAAGAAGGCAAAGGAAAAGAAAAGAAAGAAGAAAGCCAGACCTTGGTCGCAGGAAGAAAAGAAATAAAGAAAGAGAAACAGAAGCAGAAAGGGAAGAGAAGGAGCTCTATTTTAAGACGTCTGATATTTTGCATCAGACGTTCATTTTTTTGTTCCCTTTGAGCAATTTCTTTTTATATATCACTCTCATTGAACTACTCATTTATTCTCATTTAAAAAGTTGTGCTCTCAAGTTTTGGAAGTACTTAGATTGCTCCTTGTATTCGACCTCGGATACTCTGATTTTCGAGTTATAAATCTTTATTTGTTTTTGCGGAAAGTTCGTCTATATTATAACGCAATAATTGTTAAAACACGATCTAGCCGCGTCAACAACATGCAACTTCAGTGTTACAATTACAACACTAGATAAATGCTTAAGCACAAGTAAGGTAAAGCTAAGCTAGAGAAAGAGAGAGAGAGAAGACGGCGAGGCAGCCATGACGGTCGAGGAGGGCTCCATCGGTGGCTTGTTGACTCCGGCTATCACAAAAAGGTGCTAAGGATGGCTACGAGTATGATAGAAGGCTAGCAAGTGTAATGAATGCCTTTACGTGGGTAGTTGGAGGGGGTTTATATATGGAGAAGAGGTTTCTAAACTAAGGGCTTTAGCGACATCCGGGACATCGCTAAAACCATTCCAAAAATGTTGGTGAAGGTCCCCGCCTGCTGGTCTAACGCGCGCACCTATGCTTCCTCTTCTCGCGTTGTGCTTGCGAACCGTGTGTGCTTGCTGTGGACCGTTTGATCGAAGATCGAACGATTGAGATGCTGTGGATGGCACGATGTGGATTGCGCCCTGAGAGCACACGCGCGATCACTTGCATCCGTGGGTGCCACGTAGCCGTGATCTCTGCTGTCCACACGTGCATTGATGACTTAATTTCGCCCGCAGGCAATCCTGCTGCCGCATTTCGTTTTGCCGCGATTCGAACTCGTGGCTGCGTGGTGCGGGAAGAGTGCCGACCGCTGCACTGTCTTCCACGGATGGTCGCTGAGAGGAGATCAGTTTTGTCTGCTGTCGACCGTTGGATGGAGATCCAACGGTCGGATCTTCGTGTGAGAGCTCGGGTGCGTGGATGCGGAGAGGCGGGCGTGGGTTCTCAGCCGTTTGATCGAAAATCGGACAACTGAGATTGATCTTGCGCATGACGGAGGAAGTGGGGTGGTAGGCTGGATGCGCTGAGCTCGCGACATGTGGATATTTAAGATTGATCGAAGAGCTTGCGATGCATGTCATTCTTCCATGCCTATTTATGATATGCTATTCATGCATGTTACCCTTAAGATAACCTCCGATTGGTAGAATTATTACCATAAATGTAGCGTTATCAGGCAACCCACTCCGATTTAAAGGTCAACACAAGTAGAAACATTGACAAGGGGATGTGACAGAAATGGAAGAGATAATGTAGCACATAAGAAACTCACAAGCCGACAAACAAAGCAGAAGGCTGATGTTGGAGAAGTTCTTCAGTTGGAGAAGTTCTTTTGTGGCACAAAAACTTCTCACAAAATGACCAGAAATTTAACAAACCGAGAGAGGGGAGAAAAAGTGCACTGGTAGAATCCTTCTCATGCACGTTAAGGCACAAAAAATTCAAGCAACAAGCACGTGATGACATGTGATCCAGTATAGGTCGTACGGCACACACGCAGAGCACATAGGCACAAATAGAAGAGTGCATTGGGATGATGAACAGTTACCTCGGGATCAGGAGCGCTTGAAGTAAGTCGTGGAAAAGAGCATGCGTTTCCCATTTTTCTAATTTTAAACGAAAAAAAGGTGACACGAGAAGAAAGCCACGACAGATACGACGCTCGTTGCTTCCTGATGCACTGTGCATGAGGATCGATGCATCACGTGGTCTTCACGTGCATCTACAGCTTCATGTGTGCTATGTTTGGGTGAGTTGTCCAATACAAATATTGCAGCACAAATATCAAACTGAAGAACCTCCCCTGCGGCCTCTCCCACAAACACGCTGTCCTAGAGGTCCAATCTTGGCATGTTGGTACCCCCCTTGCTCCTTTCTTATCCAGTAAATTGGGTTCGTGGGTTTTTCATATTTTTCCTCGTTGGATTATTTTGTTTTATTGTGTGTGCTGTGCATTCATATTCTACGGTTCTTTTTCTTTTCATTTTTGTTCTTTTCGAGATATGCGATTGTTCCCTAAGATCAAAGACTTAGAGGATGAGTGCGCGCTTGATTTGTGGGCCTTCACTTGTTTTTGCTACGTGCCTTGTTGTGCATTTGTGCTGTGTGTTGCATAGTCTTCACTCATTTCTGTTGTGTGCCTTTTGGTGTGTTTGTGCTATGGACTCTTTCCTCGTTTGTCCACGTCTCCAAGTTCCCCTTCGTGCTGTGAGAGTTTTGTTTGAAGTTCTGCCCTTGCCTTCCTCCAAGCTCTACTTCAGTAAGGTGTGTGCTGTTGAAGCACTCCTGAAGTAGCACACTTACCTCAGCACACACGACAAACACCCAAGACGCACCTTGCACAGGCACACTTGCTCGGGCAGACCACCCACACCTACCCAGCACCTTTGCGACTAGCACCTACCCCAGCACACAACATACATGCGAACATTCGGGCTATTGGAAAGTGGGCTCTCGAGTTGGGGAATGGCTATTTATAGGCACAGGTGAGCATAGGCTTTTACGTATTGCTCTGCTTATATATACTATTACTTATTTTAAAAATAAAAAAATCTTATTGACGACGACAGGAGTTGGATGACACTATAGACTTTTTTTTCTTTAAAATTTTGCTCTACCCTCCCCCTCTCTCTCTTTAAGTTTTTTTAGAGGATAGGTAAAAAAAGATCATCCTTTTCAAATTAGTGCATTTTTTAATGCGTAGTGTATTTTAATTTTTAATCGGTGTTCTTGATTTTGCACCAGTCTAAAATCAAAATACATTAAGTAATATATTTTGCAACAAAATTAAAATATATTTGCTAAAAATCAAAATAAATCAAGCAATGCATTTTGCAATGAAACCAAAATATATCAACGGAAAATCAAAATACATCGAGCAATGCATTTTGCAACGAAACCAAAATATACCAGCTAAACATCAAAATACACCAAGTAATGCATTTTATAGCATATAATATGTTTTTCTTTTTGATCGGTGTTTTTTCTTTTCCATCAATCGAAAACTAAGATTCACCACTAAAAATCAAAATGCATCAAGCCGAGCAATGCATTTGGCAATGAGAGGTGTATTTTGATTTTCAATCAGTGTTTTCTATTTTCCACAAGTCGAAAATCAAGATACACCAGCTGAAAATCAAAATACATCAGAAATTTTGCAAAACACGGTGTATTTTGATTTGCAGTTGACTTTTTTCTTTTTCATTAAAAGGGAAGAATCCGATACATAAGGACACGTCCCATAGCGGAAGAGGAAGAAGGATAAACCTCACGTCGTCAAAAGGGGAAAGTTACTGCTACCTATATTTTACTGTGAAATAATATATTAAAAAGCTATCTCTAGCAATGCAAGAAACTCAATGTTCTTGTCATTGTGTTGCTGCAGGTTTTTGCTTGTTGTTCGTTGTGATGCATGGGTTGATCCGCTCTTTTTTCTTTTCTTTTTAATTTAGAAGTTTTCTTGGGGACCACATGTAATCCCGTGTTTTTTACGACACAATTACTGATACGAGTCAATGGTTGATTTTGCCGACTATCCTTTGTCATATCTACGAACGTGGGGTCGATCTCCCTCTCAGAGATCATCCGATTCCCGATCTCGAGACGCTTCTTCTTTTTTTCTTTTATTTATTGTTGTCTTGTTCTCTGAGGTTTGGCTTTCCCCTATTTCAACAGGGAGTAACTTCCCCCTATCGGGTACTTCCCCTTTTCAATGGAATTTTATGCCTTTCAAAAAAAAAAAGTAATGTAAGAAACTCGATGTCATATGGTAAGCCAGTGACTCACGGATCATGAAGTAATTCAAACCTATAAGCAGTATTTCAACTTTAAGTGTACAAAATATAAACATTTTAGATCTTTGTGACGTACTGTACAAAGGGTACACAAATGCTGCCACACACAAGAGGAGGAGGTTTATTCCACTGGAAAGAATGTATGGAACAAATAAACTACATGTACGAAATAAATCTTTATAACACATTTATTTTGGCGTGAACAATATCTTTAACAAATTTTAATGATCTAATGAGTGTTGATGAGTTAGAGATGGATCACTTTAGTAAGTTAGTCAGCTCAAACAAGTTTCAGTGTTATTCAATCCCCAACTCGATAAATTTGTCGATAGTCTCTATTAAGAATCAATCAATGTAACTATTTTCTCTTGCAGAGTACATAAAACATATGAATAAAACCTTCATGTCTCTCTATGTTCACCATATTCTACATTTTACAACACACCAAGGTGCTAGAGAAGAGACAAATATTTATGATTCTATGTTGACAAAGCTACCAACGGAGATAATATTTTAGGAGAAGCTCAAGATTGTATCGATCCACAGCATTCAAAAAAAATATATAATACCCCATTCCATAGGAGGGAAACTCCAAGAAGAACTCTAGCACACACACCGAGGCAAGAACCACCAACTTTGTACCATATGCAGGGTAAAGGGGAAAACAACCAATGCAAAGGTAAGAAAGCAGATCAGCGAAATTTCCCACAGAATACGAAAATATGAATGGAAACTACTAGCGAACATTACATGTGATATTTAGGACAAATGTGATAATGGAGCAACCACCAACATTTGGCTGAAGAAGTGAAATAAAAGAATTTCTCAATGATTTTCGAACATGCTTGGATCGTGTAAAGATTAGGTTAAAGAAAACCCCATTTGGATATTTAGATGGGTATGAATACTCGGTAAAAAATAAAAGGCAATGTGCAAAGCTCGTTACGGCTTACGTTACAGAAAGTGGCGACTTCTTTATAGCTAGATGTCGTGTCCCATTCATAATAGAGTAAATCTCCAAGATCACTGGGTTGCCACTCCACGCTCATGAAATTGATCTAAAAGATGACAACAATGAGAAGCACCCATTTAGATTAAAGTACTTCTTTGCTGGAAACCCAACTGTCCTGCAAGCAAAGAAGTCTCTTCAAGAAGTTCAGCGCATAGAAAATGATAACAATGTTGACAGCCAAGTGAAGCTTTTAATTTGTCTCTTATGTGGAAATTTCTTGTTGGCACATGGTTTTCACTCAAAATACCCAAAGCTCTTCCATTACATTGATGAAGTTGACGCCTTGCATGAGTATGCATGGGCATCAGCAGTTCATCAGGTCCTAGTAGATGGACTTTTACAAACGGCACACAAGATGTACTTCTCAAGGGATAGAGGAGGATTTGGATACCTCGAAAGATGTTCACCTTTGCCAATCGTAAGAAACTTCATCCATTGTTATATCCATTAATTATGTCAAATTGTTAGGTTCAATGATAATCACTTCCACAACTTGTAAATTTGGGCACTTGAAGTACTCTCTCTTAATAAACCAATCCAACCCACAACATACCCAATTGTGGAGGGATGGAGTTACAAGAAACCAGTCTTAAGACAATTTAACGAGGAGTTACATCTTGATGGCCTGTCTCCAAGATTCTTGAGGAATTCATTCAAAATATATGCTGGAGAGTCCAGCAATATGGCATAGCAGCATGGTCATGGACTCAATCATCCAAGGGACTCAACACCAATTACACCTCCATCATCTTCCAGCAGTCCACGAACACTAAGCATCCAAGATTACAAGATTATCCCACCTTACAAAAGAGGATGCTGAGAATGCTAGGCTATCGAAAGACTTGGCACTTCTCATGCAAAAGTTTACAAACCTCGAACAATGCTACCAAAGCTACAAAAAAGAGATCACACACATCAAATTTGAGGTAAGAAGAAAATCATCACATTAATAGCAATCCTTGTAACGAAAACCCATCATTTATGTATGTGCATACTTTATTAGATTCACCAAAGTTGAGTTCAAGGTCAACGACAAGATCATGGTGAAAAAGTGCAAAGAGACCATGAAAACATCCAAGTCACACATTAGGTAATTGACAATCATTTGAGAAATCACATTCGACTTCTCCTTTATTCTCTACCAACCATAACCATATGCTTAAAAGCATTGCAACCCGTAAACCTCATTCATAAAGCACCTGTTGTCAGTGTTATTATCAACCAGCGAACAACATCACTTCCAACAATTGAAGGGCAAGTACATCATTCATCAACTATAGAACATATCGAAATCCTCAACACCACAACGAAGCACACATCACAGTCTTCAATAGAATTAAACATGCCATCCACTCAATACAAATAGCCGCAAGAGTTCACATTTAGCAACTTTGTTAATCGAATTCGTCTAGTACATTTAAAATCTCAAATCTGGTAAATGCAAACAAATATAAAGCAATATTTAACTAACAATTATCAATAAAAATTAATAGGAGATTGACTATTTGGTCGAAGATAGAATTCAACAATTCACTCCACAGCATACAACAGCAACAAATTTCACATCCATCAATGCAATGGTATAATGCTTACTTCACAAGATAAAGCATTGTTGGTTTACTCTTCTCTTCCAACATTACGAAAATGTCATTAGCTAGTAATATTCATTAACATCCAAGCTTCAACCTTCTCCCTCGACTCGATGACATTCCTTCGAAACATAATGACATTACTGAAAGGACACCAACAGAGGATATGGTATTCCAATACAAATAGGATTCGTCACCTTGGGAAATGTCGCATGTCGAAAAGGACATCAAAAATGGCATGTGTTAATCATTTTCTTCCAAAAATATTGTCATCCTATGACAGGAACAAAAAAGGACAAAACTATTAACCTCGTTCTCAACAATCTTTTGATTCTGTGACTCAACGATGTGATGCATACGTGTAGTCACAATCAGATGCTCTCAAGTTAAGCCTCACCTGTGAGATGCTATTGGTATTATACAAAACCCACACGTTAACGATCCTTCATACATTATCAGGTTAGTTCAGCTGAAATGTGCATGGCTAATTGATATCATGTTGAGTCCTTATGTATAATATTGGGGCTCCAATATATGGTAATGTGTAAAAGTTCAGTTGTAGATGTTCAAAGACAAGAACATATGGTGTAATTTTCAAATTATCACATGAGATGAGTGTATTTCTATCACAACTAAATAATTCTCCTTTCGGTTATCATTGCTTGTCCTTATAATTTATGAGATTTTTTGTTTTCTTGAGGTAATTTGCATCTCTTAATTGTGGAGCAAATGTTGATAAAGTTTTTCATTTTAGTCTTTAATTATAGTGTAATGCTTGATTTTGATCATGTTCATAATGCAATCCCAATATAACCAATGTGTTTCGAAAGCAAAATTTTAATATACTTGAGATTTGAGACTTTATTACATCATTTTTCATCATAGAAGCATTTTTTATTATGGAGGCAAGGTCCAAGACCATAGTGACCATCTTACATTTCTCAAAAGAGATAGTGTGTACTGTATATTTTTGTTTAATTTTATTTGAACAAAGGTAAAACATTTTTTTTTTAGCAATGGAAAAAACGTTTATTTGAGCCATTCATTGAATTAAGACAATCAAAGCAATTATTGTGGTGAATTCCTTAAATCCTTAAGGGTTTAACTATAAATAACCCACCTCTAATTTAGGATGGACCTATGCCACAACTTAACTCAACTGGACTTCATATTAATTGGGTACCGGTACTGATAGTCCAATACTGGTATCCTCGAGTTACAGTTATGGGTTTCATATCTCAATGAGTACCGGTATTGATGCCGAGTACCGGTACACATGGGTTACAGTTTAGAACCCATGTCCAGATGAGTACTCGTCCAGTATTCATTATGTACCGGTACTTATGTTGAGTATCAATACTTAGTGAGTACTGGTATCACTCCAAGAAAGAACTAATCTCAATGAGTACTGGTACTCATGAAGAGTACCGGTACTTGTTGACTACTGGATACACCACCTATAGCCTACCGGTACTGATACTCATGACGAGTACTGGTACTTGTAAGTTACAGGTTCTGGTGACTTCAAGTTTGGAACCTGATCGGGGACTCATGTATACCGGTACTAATGATGGGTACTGGTACATGTAGGTTCCAGTTTTGGACTTAAGATGACTTGGAGCCTCATCTGTAGCTTGCATGTACCGGTACTAATGAAGAGTACCGGTACTAGCAACCTACAGATCACATTACAAAATTCCAATAGTACCGGTACTCATCTTGAGTACCAGTACTTACGATGGTTACATATTGTATTTTAAAGTTTCTAGGAATACAAAATAGGTTTCTAATCTCATGTTAATATGTGATCTGATCTAGGCAAAATATATGAACGTATGAATAGATAAAGATCTATATATAAAGCTGAACATATCAATATGCTAAGACATGGATTTACCTTGGTTTTTGCACCATGCACATGTATAGAAAACTAAATGATACCTATGATAGAAGATAATCGTCTATTTATGCAAACAAACCTATAGATTACCTGTGTTCATGATTCCAGAGAGTAATAGGAGCTGCAATCTAGATCTTCTAAGAGATGCCCACCTTTTGACTCTTTAGACAGCTACCTTAAGGAGAAGCTTTCAGATTCTCCTTCTATCTCCAACTGTCTGCAACACTTGAGCCCTAAACCTCTCTCAATCTCGATGGGGAAAACAGAGAGAATGATCATGTGGGTCACTTAGGGACCTAACTGCCCTAATTATCAATTAGTCACACTAATTGCTGTGTGTGAATTATGATTCAGCCCATCAGAGAAACACAATTCACAACTTAGGTCTTTGCACATATGTCATTTAAACCACACCATTCCCTTTTGCATTTTAGCCCATACTCTCAATATAACCTAAATTGATCACTTTAAAATTGGGCTTTAGATGACAGTTACACTAATTGTTGCTCGGATGATTGTATGTTTAAGTCAAGGATTTAAGAATTTGACGAACAAGGGTACTGAAGGAAGAGAAGCTAAACGACAACGAGAAAGTCGACATGGATGTAAAGCACATGTTTATTTATGTCGAAATGAAGAGGGGAGTTGGTCTGTGAAAACAGTACACGAACATAATCATGCAATGGTGAGTCCATCTAAAGTTGAAAAGTTAAAATCACATAAGAATGTACTTTCTTCTACAACGAAAATGATAAGTACATTGCATACTTGTGGCTTGCCCCCATTAAAGATTTCTGCTATCATGACTGAAATGAGTGTGAATGGTGTCAGTAGCTAGTTTTGTCGAGATCAAATGAAAATCAGCTAGAAGAACAATATTGGTTAGGAGCGTAGAACAGTTGTCAGATCTTTTTTAGAGAAAATGGTCGTGGATTCTAATTTCTTTTTTCAAACTTGAAGTTGACAACACTAGTCTTGTGAGAAGTATTTTTTGAGCTGACGGTCGATTAAGATCGTCTTATTTAAAATTTTATGACGTGTTGGTTTTTGACACAACCTAGAGAACTCAAATTCTCAATGTCATTTGTACTGTTTACGTGTATTAATCATCATCGACAATCAACATTGTTTGGTTGTGCGTTACTTGTTGAAGAAACTGCAGAAACCCTTAAATGGTTATTCCAAAGTTGGTTAAGTTATATGTATGGTAAAATACCCACGACAATAATCATGGACCAAGATCCAGTTATTTGTGAGGCAATTGCAACTGTTTTTCCCTCATTAATTCATAGATTTTGTATGTAGCACATTAAGAACACATTGATCTATTCGCAAAAATTAAGATGTGTTGAACATTTCCAACAAGATTATTATCGATGGATCAATACATGTGAAATGATAGAAGAATTTGAGAGGTAATGGATGTAGATTCTTCCCTACCAGGAGGGGGTGACGTAATAAATTGCGGAAAATATAATATAAACAATCTCATAAAAAATTCAATCACACAATGTGTACAATTATTTTTAGGTGGAAACTCAAACCGGGTGAAAACCACCACCTAACATTCTCGAGTTAGGATTTTTCGATCAACCAAGTTGATCAAATCCACTAAACGAATCACTTAAACGAGGGTGATTCAACCTCAATTACAACCACGCTACAAGTGCGAGGGTAGCGTTCCTCAACCCCTTCTCTTCACGAGAAGGATTTTGTCCCACGAAGGAGACGGGAATTCGCAAAGCGAATACCCAACCAAATAACAAAGTAAAAAACAAATATAGTCCTATAGAGCAAACAAAGATTTAAACCTAGCCTCTATAGGAATTAGGAAACTCCCCTTTGCAAGGAGTGCGTCGAATCGATGACGCGAGTGCGTGAGCCACGCGACGGCGTAACGTCGCTCTCGTGAACTACGGCGGGAGAGAGGGTGCGCAAAAGCTTGATGCTCTCAAGATGTAGAACTTGAGCTTGGAGAACAAGAGCTTTTCTTGGACACAAAAGAGTGTGAAAGTTATTACTAGGTGTGTCTTGTGTATCTAGGTGTGCAAAAGGTTCCTCTCTATTTATAGAAGCCTTAGGAAAGCTTTGGAAGGCTTTGGAAAGCTTCCATAGCCGTTTGGTGCAAAACCAAGAGAATTAGTCCGAAATCAGGAACAATGATTGCACTGACAGGGTTATTAGACGTCTGATCCTGGCATCAGACGTCTGGGAAACCAGTTTAAGAAGTTTGAAAATAAGGTCAGACGTCTGATTTTATGCGAGTTTCTTCCTGACTTGAATCAGATCTAAACAGGGTTCTAGTGTAAGTCGATCAAACGACATACAGGATGTCTGACACTATGTCTGGACGTATGGAGACCTACTTTTTCTACAGGAATGGATTTCCAAGAGTTGCAACGGCTAGAAAATCTCTGAGAAGAGATTTTGGGTCAGCCAAGGCAAAACAGTCATTTATCAGACGTCTGGAAAGGCTTAAGGACGTCTGATAAGGCTCTAACGGTCATATCCTCTGGTGTTTGCTAAGGCAGCCAATGGTCCACTAATTGGACGTCTGGCAAAAATATCAGACGTCTGGTCTAAGGTCTGGACGTCTAATTTCATCAGATAGAGCTAACAAGTCCAGCCTAAATGTTATCAGATGTCTGAATCAACAGTCAGACGTCTTAAAACATATTATCAGACGTCTGATTTTGGAATTAGACGTCTGAAAAAGCTGTTTGAATCCTATATTGATTTTCTAAGTTTTCTACAGAAAACCTAAGTATCCTAGGGTTGTGTTGGTGTTCCTAGGACTACTATAAGGGTACTTTGAGACTCTTTAACATGAATCTAATTGACAAAAATAAAGAGCATCAAAAGAAATGAAAAATACAAAGAGTACAAGAGAAGGAAATCTATCATATTCTTCATCTCCTTCCTTCTTCAAGCCATCGCTCCTTGTGAATCTCCTCTGTTCTCCATCAAGCTCCTCCAATCCGTCCTAGATGCGAGCTCGAACTCCATCTAATCACGTCTCCATTTGCAATTGACCTAAAATCTAAGACTCCAAGTGCAAATGTTAAATGACACGTGTTTTGTTATCATCAAAACAAACGATCGTGGTGCTCTAGCACCAACAATGGATTGAATAGAAGAAGATATACGAAATAGCAAATGGAATTTGGTTATGCAAGATGTACGATGTTCAACACCGTTGGATACCTATATATCTTAGAGATACATTTTGGACTAGACGTCAACAAGTCAAAGAGCAGAAGCATGAATTCCTTTCTTGATGGCTTCATAAATGTTCAAACACCATTGTCTGAGTTTGTTCAACAATATGATCGAGAATTATGTTCCCGTCAAAATGATGAAGAGAGTGAGGATTTCAAAGGATTGACAACAAAGCCACCATTGTTGTCATATCATCCTATAGAATTGTAAACAGACAATTTCTACACTCCATCCAATTTCATTGTATTCCAAGAGGAATTTAGAAAAATGTCAAATTGTATATTGAGGAAAATTTCAAGTTGTGGTGATAAGAGTTGTTATGAGGTGTATATGCATGGTAAGAGTAGGAAAGTCTTCATTGTTGAGCTCCGATTTAAAGATGTTCATGTTCATGCAATAAATTTAAGTAAGATAGTATCATCTGTTCCATGTGTTGTTTATTTTTAGGAAAAGGGTTTTCTAGAGTTGTCGGAGTGCTACCTATTGAATTGATGGGGAATTGATAGTAGATTTATTGCTAGTAGTCAACCTCAATACAATAATGTTGTAAATGAATCAACACCACATATGATGGGTTTCAAATCTATCCTTTTTTAGTTATATGAATGGGGAAGAGCAAGTGGGGACACTTTTCTATTGGCTATGGCTATGGCTATGGTTGAAGAAGTTAGAACTTGCATGAAACAATATTCTAAATCTCATGTTCTTTTACTTACCTCTACCACTCATTACTTATTTGTTCGTCATTACTTATTTTTGTCTTTATGTAGCAACAAATTCATCACATTTTATGTGTTATAAGTGTCCATGTAATGTAATTTTTATATTATAATTTTCACAACCAAAGCAAAAACCTCATTTTTTGTATTAGAAATCTGCATGCAACATATTTTTGTATTACAAATTTCATAACTAAGGTGTGCAACATATTTTTGTATTACAAGTTTCCATGTAACGTTATTTTGTAATATAATTTTTGTAACAAGCGCATACAAACCAATTTATATTGCAAGTGTGCATGCAAATTAATTTTGTATTACAATTTTTGTAACCAAAGTGTATAACACGTTTTTGTATTATAAATGTTCATGCAACATAATTTTGTATACAATTATATAATCAAAGTGTATAGGCCAATTTTGTATTACAAGTGTACATGTAACATGATTTTGTATTGAAATTTTTGTAATCGAAGTGTACAACACATTTTTGTATTAATTGAAATGTATAGGTCAATTTATATTACAAGTATGCATATAATCTAATTTTGTAGTATAATTTTATAATCAAAGTGTACAATAAAATTTTGTGTTATAAGTATGTATGCAACATAATTTTATAATATAATCTTTTATTACAACTATGCTTGTAATGTAATTTTTGTTTACATTTTTTGTATTTTTGTATTTGTTACAATAAACATATGTTTCTATTACAAACTACATGTTTAGTTATTACAAATGTATATTTTATTTGTTACAACATATTAGCTTTGTAATTATAAGATTTTATAATGGAACATACATTCTTGTTATGTGGCTATTCCCACAATTAACTCTCAAAGGTCTTTTATTCATCTTACGATCAACTCTTTCTTTATCTGTAATACTATATTTTAGCATATTTCCTGTATGGAATGTTTTTAATAACCATTATTTTTATGGTGGTAATTATTCGGACATTCCGTTCTTATTATTTTTATATGAAAAGTGAGTGATTTCATGAATTTTGTATCGATAATAGGTGGAAAGTATCATCTTCAATTGATTCCTTGAAATCAGATATTCTAATATGAATGGTTTTTATTTAAGCTTTAAGATACATATCCAATAATTGTTACTGTGTGTTCATTTGACTATTGTTACGACCCGATTCCTAAATCCCTACAGGACACGAGAATCGGACCGACTCGACTGATCCCAAGACCCAGTTGTCCAATGAGAAAATAACCAAAAGTAATAAAATAAATCACATTCACCATGCAAGTAACTACAGTAACAAAAGTACAGCAGTAAAGAAAAAACTACTACAGTACACACTACCACAACAGTAGAGAAATTAAAACAGGTACAGAATATGAAGTTTACAATAAAAGAGTACAAAAGTGTAACAAAATACTCACTACTACAGAAACGGGTACAACCCAAGTACAACTATTGGGTTCTATTAGGCCTAGCACCTTCTGCAGCCGTGGGTTTTGGCTGCTCAACACTTGGTCTTGAAAAAGGTGGTAAGTACGACACGTCAATGAAACACTGAGTAGAGTAGCAACCAGCTAGCTAAGAAAAATAGTAGAGGTGGACAGGTAACTGTTGTTTTTAATTTCTTTCTTTATTTATCTATTTACTCTTTCTTGGTTTACTTCTCAGGTCTTTCTCTTGATCTCGAATGTTCCTCGTGGGAACGATCTTGATTGCAGTCTTTTCCGAAAAGTAGAAGTAGCACATGGTGCTCTCCTGGCCAGGAGAGTCCCACATGGTGGTCCTACCCTCAGTCAACCACCCCAAGGTTGCTGACAGACATAACGGTGACTACGGCATGCGTGATAAACGCACGAGTAGCTACCCCGCACTAGCACGCGGTCAGTCATTTCCGTTAACGGGTGCACCCAAAGCACAGCACGGAACTAGTATAGGGCAGAGCCCTCTCAGTAACAGGGGTCCAGCCCCTCCACAGTAACCAAACAGGGGTCTTCACCCTCCACAGTCCGCGCACCCTCGCCTGACTATCCTGGTTTGCCCAGTGGGCCTAACAAGTCGGTGTAGGACAGCTAGTTGAACCCTGGGCCCTGTGGGGTGGCTAGCTCCCTCCCTACACTAGTAGTTCTCCCCGGTACGGTATACGCGAGGGCCAAAAGTCGATACAAAGTGACCAGACCTAACCTCGGGTCCCTAGGGCGGCTGGCTCCGCTCTGCACTAAGAGGTAACATGTGCTTCCCTTGGTACTATGTACCCAAGAGACAACACACTTTCACATTCACTTTTCCAGTTCCATTCTATTTATTTCCAGGAGCTCTACTCCTAATTCCCCATAGGGTTTATGCTCATGTTTCTCAGGCCGTGCCATACTAGGTTTCATCATTTCAGTTTTATTCGCATATAGCAGGTGTTTCCAACATTCAATCTTTCTTTTCCAATTTAAGCAGCTCGTATTTAATTTCAACTAACAGAAATTTCATGTAGCAGCTATTAACAATAGTACTCTATATTTCACAGGCAGATGTTATCCAATTACAGGAAGTTATTATTCCATCTACTCATTTCAAGACTGCAATTTAGGCATTTAATACAATCGTTCCAGTTTTTCTGGTCCTAGGATTCATGCCATGCCCTAGGATCTATCATTTATTTCAGATATGCATTTATGTTTGTAATTAACTAAGGGAGGCCACTCTACCCGCAAAATCGGGAGTAATGGGGGCGTGATTGGCAAGTCCACGTGCCTCCGCAACCCTCAAGTCTGCAACAGAACGAGGTCCTAACACAAGGATCAACCACAAGAAACCACTCAGAACAAGATAAAAGTATTTCAAATAAGTAGAGGAACTTATTCTGAGAAGAACGGAATCTTAAACGCGGAAATCGGACCTCGAACGGACCGTAAACGAGTCAAAAACGACAACTCTGACTCAAATTAGACGTCTGGAACATCTTCTAGACGTCTTAAAAAGGGGTCCAAGTCATACCTCACTCTGCGCTTCTCCTCAGACGTCCAGGGGTCCTGCTGAACAGTCTGGACCTAGTTTCAGATGTCCGACTATCTCTCCGGACGTCTGGAGACGCTCTCCGCCGTTTGGTGACTCGCCCAGACGTCTGAACCGCGTGGAAGGGCATGTCCCGCGCCTTCCCGAAGTGAATCCTGCACGCACACGCAAAACTCTCTCAACACGGCATGCAACAAAGCTTCGGCGGAACGGCCTGCATGGCCATATCCGCAAAAAGAAGCATAGGAGGAAATACGTACCTCTTAGTCATCTGGAGTTCCCTCTAGACATCGTCCACGTCGTCTGGATGTAGGTCCAGACGTCTGATTCTGGGAAAAATTTCCAGAATCAGAACCTCCTTTGCCTTCTTTTTGCCACGCCCGGCCGCGCCACACTTGTCCGCCCGCTGCCCGAGCTGCAGCAGCACCGGGGGAAACCTCCCCAGCACAACGCTCCTCCACGCACACGCCGGCCGGCCTCGAACTGCTCCGGCGAGGTCTCTCTCGCTCACAGCACGCACGCTCTCTTCTCTTCCCTCTCGCTGCTCTTCTCCTCTCCGCCGCTGTACTCGGCCACAGCTACTGCTTGCTCTCACCCTCGCTGAAGGAAGACGGGGGGGATGGATGTGGGGTGGAGAATGAGGGAGAGGGAAGAGGGTATTTGTAAGCGTGGGGGAAAGGCTTCTGCAAGTCAGCGAGGGGAGAGAAAGAGAAGAGGGCGGCGGGGTTTCAGTCTATGCACGGCACGCGTGCAGACTTGCGATCGTATGCACGTAAAAATTAATTTCCAGATGTCTGGGAAGGCGTCCAGATGTCTTACAAGACGTCTTAAAGTGTTTTGATGTCGCGGGTCTTATCAACTATTTATGAGTATTGTGCGGAAATGATATAACCCCTTTATATATATATGTATGTATGTATGATATATATTTATACATATAATATATATATTTATAATATATATTAAGAAAAATGGAGCATGTAGTGACTTACATGTAACTTACACGTACATATAGTAATATTTCTTACTATGAGTAATATTTTAGATTGAAAATTCAATGATTGAGATTACTACATATGAATATATTATATGTCAAATTTAAAGTTAATTTAGACATTCCTAACATTTACAATAAGTAAGGTTAAATTTTGTAATACTCTAACTATCAAAATTGAATTCCTTTAATATTATTGTTAAAATATCGAATTTAATTTAAATTTGATATATAATATATTTATATAAAGTGATTTTAATATATAAATTTTTAATCTAAATTAATATTTATAAGGGAAGATATTACTGTACCTTTACACGTAAGTCAAATTGTATAATTTCGTTGTACGTTGTACCAGTCAAGCTTTAAACCTAACCCAACTGCTTGTAGCTGACGTCCCAACACAAACACTTCACGCCTACATCTATATAAGCTTCCGGTTCCTGCAATACACACGCTCGAGTGTGAGCTTCCGCTTCCAGATTCCGACCTCTCTCCCACCCCATCCAATGGCCACCTCCTCTTCCCTCCTCATCTCTCGACGGCCCCTCAAAACCCTAAATCTCCTTCAAACCCTCACCGGTTTCTCCACCACCGCCACTCCCACCATCGACGAGCCGCCTCCCATCATACCGTCGGCCGTGTCCGATCACGATGACGCCACCACCGCAGTTGCAGCAGCATCTCGGTCGCGGCGACCCACCCTCCCTCACCGCCGCCGCAACGACCCGGAGCGCCAGGACGAGCTGGTCTGCTACATGATGGCGAAGCGCCCTTGGACCACCCGCCTCGAGAACTCCCTCCGCGAGGTCCTCCCCTTCCCCCTCGACACCCCCTTCGTCCTCTCCGTCCTCCGCCGCACCCGCTCCCCGGTCCACGCCCTCAACTTCTTCCGTTTCGCCGAGCGCAGGGCCTCCTTCCGCCACGACCGCGACACCTACTTCGAGATCATCCGGATCCTCTCCCGCGCCTCCTTGCTCAACCACGCCCGCTGCATCCTCCTCGACAACATCCCCAAGCGCTCCCCCTCCGTCCCTCGCGACGAGTCCATGTTCATCCCGCTCATCGAGGCCTACGCCGTCGCCGGCATCCCCCAGGAGTCCGTCAAGCTCTTCCGCAGGATGCCCGACCTCGGCGTCCCCCGCACCCTCCCCTCCTACGAGGCCTTCTTCCGCGCCATCCTCTGCCGCGGCCGCGCCATGATGGCCAAGCGCGCCTTCAACGCCATGCTCCGCGACGGCGTCGCCCCCACAGTCTACACCTACAACATCATGATCTGGGGATTCTGCCTCTCCGAGATGATGACCACCGCCACGAGGTTTTTCCAGGAGATGAGGGAGAGAGGGGTGGACCCGGACGTCGTCACGTACAACACACTCATCGGCGGGTGGGTGCGGGCGAGGCGGACAGGGGACGCACGCAAGCTGTTTGACGAACTGTCCGAGAAGGGGTTGGCTCGGAACACAATCAGCTACACCATGATGATCAAGGGGTACGTGCAGGAGGAGGACACGGAGGAGGCGTTGAGGTTGTTCCGGGAGATGGAGGTGGCCGGGGTGCCCCCGAGCGAGAAGACGTTCGCTGTGCTGCTGCCGGGCCTGTGCGAGGACGCGGGGATGGCGGGGGACGCGAGGAGGCTGCTGGAGGTGATGGTGGAGCGGCATATCCGTCCGAAGGAGGAGGGCGTGTTCTTGAAGTTGATTGCCTGCCTGTGCGGGGTGGGGAGGATGGAGGAGGCTGTGGAGGTCTTGCGGCTGGTCAATATGTTCAGGTTGAAGGCCAGTTTGGTGTACTACAACGCGTTGGTTGAGGGCTTCTGTAAGGCCAGCAAGCACAACAAGGCTGTCGAGATGGTCGATGAGGTTCTGCAAAGGGGAACGCTGTCGGAACCCGGTAGCTCCGTGTTTGATGCCGCTGCCTACAACCCCGTCATCGTGCATATGTGTGCAAATGGGTTAGCGAAGAAGGCAGAGACCTTCTTTAGGCTGTTGATGAAGAAAGGTGTGGACGATGCCATTGCCTTCAACCATTTGATTCGTGGGCATTCGACCGAAGGCTCGCCGGAGTCCGCTCTCGTGCTTCTTACCATCATGACCCATAGGGGTGTGGCATCTGATGCGGATGCATTGGTCTTGCTTGTCGAGAGTTTCCTGAGGAAAGGTGAGGCTGCCGATGCGAAGACTGTCCTTGATACTATGATGGAGCATGGGCACCTGCCGAGCTCGTCTTTGTTCCGGTCCGTGATGGAGAGCTTGTTCGACAACAACCGTGTTCAGACGGCTAGTAGGGTGATGAAGAGTATGATAGAGAAGGGGGTGAAGGACAACATGGATGTGGTCCATAAGATATTGGAGGCGCTGTTTATGAGAGACCACGTGGAGGAAGCTCTTGGACGCATCAACTTCATGATGAAGAATGACTGCTTCCCTGAGATCGATAGACTCTTGAGTGTGCTTTGCGAGAAGAACAAGATCACCGCTGCTCTCAAATTGGCAGATTTTGGATTGGAAAGGGACTGTGTTATCAGCTTTGAAAGCTATGACCGAGTGCTAGGTGCGCTCTATGCTGATGGGAGGACATTGAATGCGTACTCTCTGCTTTGCAAGATAAAAAGTAAAGGAGGACACACCAATAAGGAGGCTGCTGCTGCCCTAGTGAAGAGCCTGATAGACGAAGGGAACACCAAACAGGCTGATGTTCTAGCAAGACTGATTTTCCCCAAGGAGAGAAGAGGGAAGGCTACTGCTGCAAGTGCCGTATGAATCTAGACCCTTTAAGCATCTCAGGTACATGTTTTTATTTACAAGGTATTGTTTTCCTTTTTTTCTTTTTTATTATTTTTTTTTAAATTTTTGGCAACGTTGCAATTATTTCTTTGAAGTGGTTGAGTTGCATAACAACACTCACTACAATGAAGTTTCTCACTTATTATGGGAATGCAGCTATTCTCATTTCATTTTCCCCAATCCTTGTTTCTGCAGTTGCCTCAGTGGAACATAGAAGGAAGTGCTGTTAATTTTGAGGTATGTTTTAGACTAAATGGCAATTCCGCTAGTAATTTGTCAAAAGTATCAACCGTGAAGCAGATAAGTTTCACCTCTTTACTAGTACCTTTTGCTTGTTTGATGCCGTTAATGCTGTTGTGCTAACCTTTTAGCCAGTTTTGATTGCTTTCTTTCACACAAATCAGTCCCCTAGTCATGGTAAGTTGAGTCCTCTTCTCTCTCTCTCTCTCTCTCTCTCTCTCTCTCTCTCTCTCTCTCTCTATATATATATATATATATATATATATATACATATTTATTTATTTATCCTGAAATCATTAATTTCTCATGGATGCCAGGCCTATTATCAACATTCATCATTCATCTTCTCCCAAGAAAAATCATTATTCATGCTTGGAAAAGGTGTGGAAAATTTAGCTTCTGATCAGTCGATCGAGCATTAGCTGTGAAAAGATGCAATAAAGGCCATTGTCAGTGCTGGTGATGGTGTACGGCACATTAGCATCATTATGCATGCATTGAGCACTCAGTGCTCTCTCTCCTGTCATGGCAACATTTTAGAGCATGTGCTAATGTGTGAACGGTGATTGAATTGATGATAAAATAGAATCCTTGATTGCAAATAGTGATTTGGTTGTTGATGATTGAGAATGGGAATTCTTAGTTCCAATCTAAATGCTTGATTTATCATGTGGAGGAGGCAGAAATGTGTTGTATTTAGTTTCAGACTTAAATTAATGAGTACTCAATGAGCACGATACCTTTGCTCTAAATTTTGTCTTGATTTTAATGAATAGCTCCTAGAAGGGCCTTTAAGATCTGAATAAGAGCAGAGCTGAATGGAAAATGTGGCAACACTGCTAGAAATTGAATCTTATCTTGTCCCAGCACTATGGATGTCACCCAACATTGATGTTGACACCTGGCCTTCACCTAGATGCGCAGAAATTTGATTGTGAGAGAAGCAAACCTTGTTCCTACATAATCTCATTAATTTGATCAGGCACTCGCCATCCATTTTCATTGTTCAACAGTTTTCTCCTTCCCCTGTTTCTGCTACAAACCTTTTCTCTCTTGTAATGATTTCTCTGACTTTATCTTGTCATGTTTGTATCCTTCTTCTTACCAACATGATCTCTTCTCATCTAGAGTATCCTTCCCATCTGGCTCCTGCACAAATCTACGACAGGCACCTATTTAGTCGGTGGCGACTTGTTGATTATATGAAGTGCAGATCAGTATTATTGTCTAGTCCTAGATTCCATGGATTCTCAATCTATTCATAGATCATAATACCTTGCCATGATACCTTGCTTGTTTGTTCCAGAATCGATTATTTTTTGCTGTAATGTGTTTCAGTTCCTTGTATCCATGGTGATTCCACAAGCGATCGTATAAATTTTGCAGAGTTGAAGGTATGCAGGCAAGAGCATTTCTGGATGCTTTATGGATTTCAATTCTCTTAAAATGGTTTTTTGTTTTTTAAAGGTCATATTTGCAAATAATTTATGATATAGTCTTGTGTCAATCTTTAAAAAAAAAAAAGGAATTTTTACATAGATTTTATTATAAACCTTTGAAATTAATTGAATGCCATTGCATTTTCAATATTACTTCTAATGCCACTGAAAATGTTACATCGTTTTCGTATTTGTTACTTTGTTAGTGTTTTAAGTTTAATGACTATTGATCAAAAATTAAAAAAAATTATTTTTTTACCCTCAAAACTTATTTTCTTTCTATTCCCCCGCCCTGCCTCCTCCACACACACACACATGACCTTCCCTCACTAAAACTCTCCTTAACAAACCTCCATCGAGGGAGATTTCAACAAGTATCGGAGGGTTTGACATTATCTTCCTCCCATCGCCATCTTTGTTGTTAGATAACACAATCATCATCAACAACAACATTATCATCATCATTGACTGGATCTAGGGTTTGTGGATGATGGCATGAGGGGGTGGGATGGAGAGGGTGAGATGTTCCCAGTTATTGAGGAAAATGATGATATGGTCGAATCTGTTAAAGGACATCAAGGAGAAGGTTGGCTTAGTTCCCAATCATCCGCCTCCTTTAGCGTCCTCATCCTTTGCTTCTCTCCTCCCCTCCTCCTCGGGGTTGCCTCCCTCGTGAACCTCTTCTTGGGAGGGCTATGCTTCTCTTGGTGGTGACGGTGAGCTGTTGCCCTTGTTGGGGGATTGTGGCCTTAAGCCTGTGGAAAGGTCAATGCAGTTTTCTTCCTTCTTTGATGGCTTTCTTTGTTCTCGATTTCCCTACGTTGTTATTTGGTGGAAACTTGTGGGGGCAATCTATCCATTAGAAAGAAAGGTTGGATCTTGAGGGGGAGGGTGGCAGCTGCTATTCTTCACAATGTGGTGGTGGTGCCTCTCTTTTTTTTGCTATTTACAAGATCTTCCTTTGGAGGAGTGTGTTCGTTGATTGGAATCGGTCAATGGTAAGCTTAACAGCCTCTTTTTGCTCATTGTTGTTGTTGTTGTTGCCTGAAGCAAGTGGTTTAGATAGAATAGGGATTGCGCAACAAATGCCTGAGAGTTATTGCCATCAATCTATCTGCTTAATGTCAAATTAATGCAATTTCTGAAATTACGCTGATTGCAATAGGTCATGACTTGCTCAAATGGTTTGATTCATTGGAACTGTACTTGAACTCTTGTGAGCTGGCATTGGGAAAAATCCATTCTCTTGTCCCTTTAAAAAAAAAAAATCCATTTTCTTGTAGCTTAAATGTTAGGAAGAATAAAATGTAATGCCGACCCCTCTGGTAGTTGTTGAAATCCCCCTCAATGGAGGTCTATTGAGGAGAGTTTTTGTGAGGGCAGTTAGTGGGGGGAGTAGGAAGGAGGAGGTGGAGGAGGAAGGAGTGGAGAGGGTTGGGAATAAAAGGAAAATAAAATTTGTAGGTTATATATATATATATATATATATATATATATATATATATATAGCCGTTAAACTTAATGGCAATAACCAACGGAGTGATCAATACGAAAACAATGACTTTTCGGTGGATACGATGACATTTAGTTAATTTCAAGGGTTTACAATGGCTTATATGAAACAATCCCTCCAAAAAATTCTTCTCACCACAGCATACGTGGCCTTTTTCTTTTTTGTGAATTCCATGGGTTTTAATGGCATTTTTTCAGACACGGGGGCTTTGTTGATTCATAACAAGCTACCTTTTGCACGGTGCCTATATGAAATTGTGATCCAATGACTACTGCACGATTGGAGGTTGTTCTTATATCCGTGATACCTTCAAATTTGAAGTAGCCACATCCACTTATTAAATCTCCTTTTGCTGCTCTCTCGGAAAATCTCCTTTTGATTCAAATTTGAGTCTTCTTCTTCTCCATTTTTTTTCCTTTCTTTTTTAAGCTTCACAATAACAGTTTAAGTTAATTTCTTGTTCTTCCTCTTTGAGTTTAGCTCTTATCTTGATATACAGATCTTAACATGGATGGCTCTTTGGTCACTGAAGTGATAAAAAGCCTTAGATAAAGTACTCATTTTAGTGTTTTTTAGGCATACTTATTACGTCGTCAATTAAATGTTTGGGAAATGATTCTAACTTTTACTCCATAGAAGGTGATGAAAAATGATTAAAAATGGTTCATATTAAGAATAAGAAATATACATGTTGTTAAAAAAAAGGAAATATACATGTTGGCTCAAGCTTGTGCAAATTCAAAAATTTGCTAACATGTTTGTTTCAATATGCAAGGTGACACGTGAAGAGACCATGAGAGGCAGTTCTAATACATCCACTACTTTTTATACTATGATGACCTTAAGTTATGTCATTTATGGTTGACCAATCAATGTTGATTGGTTGACTGCAATATATTACTTTTTCCTTTCAAATCGCTATATTCGATAATTATTTGATTATTTATTTAACTAAAGGAACTGATGATCTACCCATATTTCGTGCAGTTGTCTTTTGAGAAAAGGGCCATTTTGTGCTTCCAGGTTTTGGTCAACCCAGCTTGTTTAGCTGTTGTCACTCTGTGTACAGTATGAAACCCTTGTTTGCATGTCCAAACTAACATTTCACTTGATTATTTGCTTCTATTATGTGAAACTTTGTTAAATATGTGTCAACCAAGTAATGGCCATCTTTAATAGGTATTCAATCTACCAAAATCGCTAGAAATAAAGATTCAGACATATAGGCTTATTCCTTTTTGCATTAAATGAGAATTCTCCATTGTTCAGCAGCGGACTATATTTCCATGAATTTAACTACAGCATAATGGCAATGAATCATGATCATAATACATCATATGCCTTATGGCTATGAAGAAGTTTGACCAAGTAATTTTAGATCGATTCTTGACTTCAATCATGATGATGACGATGACGACAACAATAACGAAAATAAAGCCTTTTCACATGCTAGGTGGGGGTGGCTACATGGATTTTTGCCTCCTCTCTGATGTATTTTGAGTCATTTCTAGGTTTAATTAAAGTAATTGAGACTATGTTTAATAGTTTCAGTCTAACATTTTTTTAGCCTTTCCTTCCCCTTAGGAGGTTTAACATCCAACACTTTACATCTCTTGATTGAACCATTAATTGACATTCTCTTTAATCGTAAAAACTACTTTTATTCCTCGCTCATTTTGTCCTGAATTGGTGTCACTTCAACGGTTCAACCTTTTCTTCGATAATGTCATTTTGAATACGGTCCTTGCACAGCCACACATGCCCCTTAAAATCTTCATTTTGCCATAGACATCTTCGACACATGCCTATAACTGATGGCTTAAAACTAGGAACTATTAAGCAAGGTAGGTCTATAGTACAATTGCTTTATAATATTTTTCTTTAACTTTCAAAGGAACCTTGTTATCACATAGAAACTAGGAAATTGGGATCCACACTTCGTGATGGGCAGAGCTGGTTAGGAGTGTATGTAGATGTAGGTGAGGAATACATTGAACCAATCCTTGAAAGAAATCAATTTCAGACATCTAATTAAGGATGTGTGCTAGGATAAAAGTAGGTTCTTAATTTTGGAAGGAAATTAATGACAGGTTCCTATGTCAGGCACATGATACTTTACTTTAAATTTCACTTTCCATACCAATGATGAAAGGGGAAACTGAAGAGATAGGTATAGTTTCATTTGTCATTCCGTTATGGGTGTTTTCTTTCTTATGAAAAAAGTAACATTAGGCACCTAGCAAATCAGATTTTCCACCCATCAAGTAATCCTTGCCAAATGACCTCCCCCTTATCATCATCAGGAGTCTAGCAAAATAGAACTCCCACTTATCTTACTGATCGGAACCTCCTAATTGATTGGAGGGTCTGACTTAACAACTCAAGCAATCACACGGGAGACAAAGAAGTTGGTAACCCAGTTCCACCGTAAGGGGTGTATGTTTGTGGGGAAGATGATGCTCCCAAATGCACTAATAAGAAACAAGATTACAATATCTTTCTCTCTCAAATTGCCTGACCTCCCCTTTCGAGGACCTTTCCTTGTTATTTATAGGGTTGGGGTCAGTCCTTTTGTGAGATCTCCTGGCTGGATACGCTCGTTGCCAAGGCATGTATATTGTCAGGTTATTAATTGCGGTGGTTATGCCATCATTTATTGGAGGCATGGTTGTGTTGGACTTTTTCCGTCATCTCTTTGTTGGCGTCGTATCCTTAAGTGGGTTGGGTCTTCGGGATCCACCCATATCTGAGTCTTTCCGGGTGTAGGCGGGTTGGATCCCCGAACTCACCTGCCTGCGAGTCTTTCCAGATGTAGGTGGGTAGGATCCCTGGACCCGCTTGCGTTTGAGTCTTTCCGGATGTAGGCAGGTCGAATCCTGTTCGTTGGCCTTTTTGCAGAGTTTTGAGTTCGAGGCATTTTTTGCCCTTCATTATATGCCCCTTATTGTCTAGTTAGTGGATGCTTACTGAGAGAGTAACTGCAGTGGTTAAAACCTTCGCGATAGGTAATGCCCCTAAATGTTGCTTTGGCTTTTTGTTTAAGTGGGGGAGCATTTGTTATGGAGCGGAATTTGCACCAAATGTTCGCCTGCCATCTTGCCTGATGTTCGGCACGTAATTCGCATTTTAAAAGTTAATTAGTTGTAGTATAGTGCGAAAACACGTCGACAAATAAATTTATAAAACTCCGGTGAGTATCGAGTCGTTCGCAGGGAGGCAATATCGATTTTTACAGAAGCGTTTCAATAAAATTAATTCTAACTATATACATATATCCAGAGAATCAGAATTTTATTGCAATTAGATAAAGTTTTTCACAATAGAAAATGCTAATAGAGACAGATAGATAGATAGAAAGAGAGAGGGAGAGAGAGAGAAGTGGCAGAGAAACGACGTCGCTTGTGGGATGCTTGTGCAAGGTGCAGCAACACCTCAGATCCAGAGCACCGGGATGGAGGTTGGAGCGGAGTTGTAGAGGGACGGAGAGTTGCAGAGAAGGTAGAAGATGTTTGGAGTTGATGGAAAAGAGAGATGCTTCAACTGGGGGGCCCTGGGCCTTCTTTTATACTTTTTATGGAGGGCAAAAAGGCTATTTTAGCTCTTAATCTCGTGTAACAACTCCTGTTTGATCAGATCCGTTGATCGGGAGATCAACGGATCAGATCTAGCCTCAAAAACCTTTAAATTTGCTTCCATCGCTTGGATTTAATCTCAGGCTGACAAGTGGTGCCCGTTGCATCCTTGGATCAAGATTGTACGGCCTCGCTTCCTCGCGCGCCTACTGCAACAATCTCTCTCTGTGCACGTACTCGCAAGGCTCTTTTAAACGCACACTCTTATCTCCTTCGCGACGGAGGAAATGCGTGAGTTAGTGCGTTATTCGTGCGTGGGATTCGGCGTTCAGCTGCGGCGTGCTCAGATCAGGAGACAGTCACTCCGACGCCCCTTTGAGCAAGATCTAACGGCCAATTGCGCCCACGCCCAACATGCGTTCCATTTCGCGCAAGGCACGGCTCGAGTGCGCGCCACATGCTTGCGCACGAGCGCGTGAGCCAATGCGCTGCGTGAACGTTCTGTTATACTTGTTTGTTTCTATTTATGCTTATTCGGTTGGGTGGGCAACGTGGAGTGCTCGTGGTCGTTGGATAAAGATCCAATGACCCACAGCGTGCAGTGTGGCCTTCTTAGATGGGGCAGTGGTGAGGGAGCGACTGTAATGGCGCCACGTGGTGCTATCATGACCGTTCACCTTTTCCTTGTATCTGGTGATGTAGACCTTCGATCGAGTTGATTTTTGCGTCGTTGGACTACGATTGTTGATCCGGATTCATCCGTGCAGTTAGATTCTTCATCTGAGGCTCGTATCTGTCTTTTGGCTTTATGATCTCTGTTCTTTTATGGATTGCACAAGGTACCCTGGTTGTTTGAGACGATTTCGGAAGCGTTGGACTCCCGTCGTCATTCTGATCAGATCTGTTCGGTCTGATCTGACATCTGCGGTTTTGAATCATCTGCAATTAAAATCATCTCTCTTTTAAGTCATAAAATGACGATATTATTTATATGACTAATAAACTAGCTATTGTGCAAATTACGATGCCTATGAATGCATTATTCCTAAGTTATGCTAGAATCTAGCTTAATTCAGGTGATTTAGGTTGCATGATTACTGTGCAATCACCTGACCTTAAGAGGTGGCTTCAGGGGCATTTGCCTGTTGTACTGTCGTCCTTAGGAGGAGGTTGGGGACGTATTTGCCTGTATTTCTATCGGCCTTAAGTGGCAGTTGGAGGCATGTGCGCTTGTTGTATTGCCGGCCTTAAGAGGCGGTTGGAGGCGCATCCTCTTGTATTGCTGGCTTAGAGGCACAAATTACCCTTGGATTCAAAACTCCGCACATGACCCAATGAAGGATCCGGCTGCCCGACTACAGGGTGTCTAGGTGGAACTGGCTCAGCCCACCCTGCCTCAAACCAGTTGGACTTCGACCAGAATCCACCCAGCCTGCCAAAAGATTCAGCGCAGCATGGGCAGAAGGTATGATAAGATGGGCTTGACCACCTACACTTTGAAAGCTACCATGTAGCCTGGCAATTAGGGATACTGGGGTCATCGAGTGAGGGTTACCCCCCCCCCCCGAGAGTATAAATAGAGAGGGAGCGAAATCATGTAATGCCATATATCCTGAAAATTATAATACATAATTGGGAGCCCTGTCCTCCCTTCAGGCGTACACCCCCTACTGTAGAACTGGGTTACTAAACTCTCGTTCTCCTCTATGTATGCTTGTGGATTAGGGCTTGGTCCTTCTACGCAATGAATGATTTAGGGTCAAGTAGCGCTTTCTATGCTAATAAATCGTTTGGTGGCCTCCCAAGGCCTATCAAATGGCGCCGTCTATGGGAAGCATTAACAAAAGAGCATTGCTCTCCAGAGCATCTAATCGCTGGGAGAAAGGGTCCCTCTGGCACCCTGCCTCGGCCTCCCGGAGCGAGAACTGTCGCGATGGTCATAACCACCCATGGCCCCACTCACGGCTTCCCTCCCTTCAGAGGGGTTCGGTCGGGACGCAGCGTCTTCACTCCCTGGAGACCTCGGTTGGTCCCCTGAGGTCCCCGTGTCGAACCCCCTTCCTTGAGGCGCAGCCCAGGGAAGAGGAACAAGGAGTCAGGACTGACAATCCTAGGTATATGCCCCCACGCGTAACATTTACCCGCTTGGAAAGAAAATGGAGGTTCCTTGCTGGAAGCGCTTGGAGAGCCAGTTAAGGCTTTAGTTCGAAGGAACAGGTGGACCCTGGCTCACGCACCACATCCTCGGAAGGCACCCTCAGGCAAAGCCGACACTCGGTCGTGAGCATGTCCAAGGAGTGCTTCGTTAGGCACCGAAGGATTAGAAATGACCCCAAGAGGTCGTTTGAAGTCGAGCGATGGAAGGCTGAGCCCATCCGATTTTATCTGGGTCAACTCAGGGCTTAGCACTCCAAACAAGGAAAAGACCTCGAGGGAGGCCCCGTGAGGTCATGACCCTCTGGCATCCCAAGCCAGTCCGTATGGCTCGCAATCACGGGCACAACGCCCCTGGTCATGTGCCCAAGTACCCAACGAGGACCCATGGAGCGAGGTAACTCCCCCCATGGATCACCTGAAGGACGCGGCGTCGACGACGGCCACCGCTAAAGGCAGGAAGACTCCGAGACAAGTGGGCCCTGGTGCCTGCTTGCAGAAGAGGCTCCTTCCACCAGCGAAGAGTCGTCCTCCTGGAGATAGCAGCCAGCCCTTGGAGGGCTGTAGTTGTGGAACGTACCGGGCAAAGGAGCCCCTCGTTTGAAGAACACACTCCTTTGGTTGCGCGCTAGGCAGACGTGCTTGAGATGGATCAGTACACGGGGCAATAGAATTCCTTGGCGAGTACACCCCCCATTGCAATGAGCTAGGCGGGTGTGCTTAAAGGGGGACAGTCCATGGACTAGGATTTGCTGCCCCTAGGCCCTGTGAGGCGAAAGAACAGAAGGCTCGTAAAGCACCTGGGGGGGTCACCTCGAGGAGGGACCCTGGCAACTGCAGGTAGCCGACGCCACCTTCACAGCAAACTGAGAGCTAGGCGGGTCAACACCTCCTTCAAGTAGGGAGGCGATGTCACCCTGGTTTCCTGTTGGGTGGACATCGCTGCCAAAACCTTGGTAGTAACACTCGCGCTACTCGAGGTCCTCTCCTCCTATTGCCTGAGCCCATCGGTGCAAAGGTTAAGGTGACCGCGAGTTGACGTCACCCTAGGAAATTGAGCCCCTCCTTCCGAGTTGGCTCTCTCCAGGAACCTCCCCTCGATCTTCATTCGGGTGAGGGGGATACGACCAAGCCTCGCGTGATTCGGCAGAGCGTTTTAAGCTTGCTCTAGCGAAAGCCTCCCCCATTAGGGCAGCACCAAGCTCTTTGGGAAATATGCTCCCCTGGCCATTGACTTGGCGAAGTTTCCATCGCGGCGCCCGCGATCACCCGAGGTCCTTGCCTCTGGCCTCTCGGGTGCATTAGCATGAAGGTCGAGACAACTGACAGGAACTTCGTTTGGGATGGGTTGGAAACCCACATAACTCCCAGCGGCAACGCCTGTGGTGCTCCGAGACGGTCGGACTAAGCCACCTTTCAAGCCACCCCTTCCGGGTCGGCATGACCATAACACATCCACCACTCTGGTGAAGATGCCTTCCTCTCCTCCTATTGGCCATCCCGGTCATGGTCCTTTGGCGATCAAGAGAAGAGGAGAGAGGAAAGGTACAACCCTCCAACCAACTTGCACGAGGATGGGCACCACAACCGGGTTGCCACACTTAGGGCGGCTCGATTGACGGTAGCATTGGGCGGCCCAACTGGCTGACGACCAATGTACACTCATCGTCAGATCCTCCTGATGCGTGCTTAACCCCTCAGAGGGTGAGAGCAACACACGAAGGTGCGGTGATTTGACGCAAATCCCTCGGGGTTGAGTCAAAGCAACCCGAGAAGCTTACACAAAGAAAGGAAAGGGGAACCAAGTTTGAGCAATCCAATGGGGGGCTAACCCAGCGGATCTGATAAGCAACTTTAGGACTATGGCCAGACTCTGTAGTCTTAGCATTTCTTACCCTCTCTTACGTCACGATGCGGCTGAACTCGTCGAGGTTAGGGGAATATCAATCCCTCCAAAGGTCTAGGGGTGACGACCCCCCGGAGGGGCCAACATGCCCAAGGGCAGCTTCGTAAGGCTAACAGGGACCATGTTATCTCTTTGAGTCCCTGCAATGGCGAACTCCCCTCTCGAGGGTGGCTGGCGTGGAAAACCACCTACGTGCGCAGTCCCTGCCACGTAAGGAGCGCTCCTGCGACTACCAAACTCAGCACTGGAAGCCTGTACCCTACCACGATGGTAGCAAGAGGCACTACCTGTCTTACCAAGGATAGGCTCCCACTTCCTACGATAAACTACCACCGCTCGCAAAAAGTGGCAGCTACCTGTAGCCCTCGCTTGGCAACTCGCCTCCAGCGAATGGTCGGGATAATTCTGACCCGGCAAGCCACCTCTTAAGGTCGGCGAGAACTCGAACGGAAGCGTCTAATGTTCCATATATTGTTGCGTGTGATGTTCTTTATCTTTTCACCTCACAAGGTCGGCACAAATTCAGAGGGTCCCACCAAACGCTCTCTTGTACTGCCACTTATGCAAGTTGGCAGGACATCTCTCTGGGTTGGTTGGGAGTCGGGCAAACCCATCCCTCGAACCTGGGAATAGCTGCCTCTTATGCTTGGCACAACCACCCTTGATGGCTGTCGCGAATTCGGACCGAGGCACTTGTGCCCTATTTACCGGCTACTAGAATGCTGTCTACGAGAAACGGCGGGACTAGGGCTTCCACGCCCTACGATTAGAACACCAACTCCCTGGGCCGGTAAGGACTCGGGCCCATGCGCACTGAAGTTTCACACACCGCCTGTGGGTACAACCCTGACCGCTCCACTCGCAGAGGCATCTGCCCACTGGAGCAAATGGCGAGGGTTCTGGTCATCTTGCCCAACGGTCGCCATATTGGCCACTAAAAGCCGAGTCAAGACCCTAAGGCCGCCCTATTCATGTGGTGCCCATAATGCGGGCTTGGACTCTCGCGCTCCAAGCCTCGCTTGGTGCACTTCCGGACCTTCGCCAGTGAGAGTTCGAGCGCCTGCTCTTGGCTCTCGTCGCCATCATCCAAGGTCGGCCCCACTTAATGGCCACCCTCTACGGAAGGCTTTAGGCGATGGTCACCTTCAAGGGTTGACCTACGCAGAAATCCCCTTTGCGCTTATCTCGCTTAGGGGCACAGCTGGGCGGGGAAATGCCCGGCGGCATCACACCCCGCTGCTATGACCACAGTCACTCCTCGCAAGAGCAGGCTCAACGGCAGAATAGCTGTCTAGAAAACGGTCGGGTCGCTCACCCCCTTCGCGGATATGGTGGGTCCCACCTTGACGGCCAACTTCTAGGTCCTCGCCTCTGAGTAGAGGTTGATGTGATAGACAGCGGTTCAACAACTGGGTCTAAATTAGCTCTCGCGAAAGGAATGTGAGGCGTCTGCCTAAATTCCTGCCGGCCTTAAGAGGTGGCCTGTTGGGGGAGTAAAAGTATATTGGTGCCTGGTCCCTGCCGACCTTAAGAAGCGGCTACTTGGGAAATGGTGTTGCGTAAGCGTCACCTTCTGCTAATGATGACCAGTCACCGCAGGAATTGGTTTGTTGTCTTGTGTGTGACAAGTCCAGCATGAATTGTCATTATGATGAGGTGAAGACCTTAGGTATTGTGCCTGTCATTGATGGGACTGCCCTCTCTGCGGTGGTGGATATGTACGCAGGGGGTATTTAATGCCCGTAATAATTGCAAAGGTATTTTTCGCTCTTGGAGGCATATTTGGAATTCGTGTCAGATACGGCAGGATTGGTTTTTTCGAAACGTACGCCCCACAAGGGGGAATTGCCCTCCGTGGGGGGTATATATAGGTGTGGTGGGTCATAGTTAATGCCCCACCTACCTTAGACAGTACTGTGCACGGTATTCATTTTCAGCGGAGGTTTGTGAGTGTCCTTTGTTGGAGCATCTTCGTCTCAAGGTTTCTTAGAGGAAGCTTCGTCATGTCGGGACTTGCAAGCAAGGGTAAGTCCATTGCTTGCTCTTCTGGGGTTTCTACTAAGACGAGGGATTTGTATAATTTTTCGTCGGACTTTTGTAGTTTGTCTGCGATTGTCTTTTTTGGAGGAGCATGGACTCGGTGGAGTATCGTTTCACACTTGTGGGTCCTAGACTCGTCTTTGTTTGGACCAGGTGAGGGACATGTTTATAATTTGTAGATATGCCATAAAGCACGGTCTACGGGTACCTTTGAACCCATTTTTGTCCTCCTTCCTTTCCTTTTACAACCTTGCCTCTTTATAGCTCAGCCTTAATTGCTGCTGGTTTTGAATGCTTTACTACCATCTGCCTTCACTTGGGGATTGTCCCCTGCCTTTTTTTTATTCCGCCTGCTTTTTGGGCTGATGCACCTGAAGGTGAAGAAGGCTAGGCCTCCATCAGGCACTTACACCTTGTATAGTCGGCAGACCGGCTACCAGATAGGGGATCTCCCTGATAATTTAAAGGGGCAAGACCACCATTTCCTTTTTCTTTCCAATATCGAAGACCTTGGAGTCCCCTATACTTGGCAAGGCTCGTTTGAGAGGGATCAGCTACCTCGACCCGAGGAGCTTGACCCGTTTGCGAGGGGCGGATGCAGACGCAATAATTAAGTTTGGTTCAATTGCCTGGTTGGAACTTAGGCGGAAGGATGTCCGGGAGGCTTTGTCATGGGTGGCGGATTCGTTGCCCATGCTATGTAAGTAGGGCGGAAGGCAATAACTTTCGTATCGCGTAATGCACCTGCTAGTTACTTATTAATCCGGTGTTTTAATTCTTTTTGGCTTCAGCTTTTGGGTGGTTCGCTCGGCCGGTCGCACCCAAGTGTCGAGGTAGTGGTTCGGCTCGCTGTCGGTCATGGTATGGCAAGGAAAGGCTAGTGGAGCAGTGGGAGGGGAGGTCCTTGGAGCGGGGCGAGGGGAGTCAGCTTGCTTATTAGCAGGGGTTGGAGCGGAAGGAGGAGGCCTTTGAAGAGGTTGCGGAGGAGTCGGAGGTATGCCAAGGGTCCTCGTGTGGAGCTTCTGCAGGAGTCAACAACGTCCTATCTGTGGCGACATGAGGAGGTTGGGGGGGAGGTGTGCCCTCTACCCCTTTGGAGTCGTCTGGACCCCTTGAGGTGATTACCTTGAGCGACTCCTCTCCGGCGATGCCCTTGGAGGTGACTTGTGCGGGGGGAATTGTCGGCTTCCTGGCTTCGACGACTGCTCCTGGAGCATTCGTCCTGCTGGTGCAAGAGGTTGGTGCCACTGTTAGCATCTTTGACTAGCCGTACTATAGGCGGAGCTCTACGGGTGCAAGGGTCTTGGTGGTCCCCTTGGCCGGGGGAGGGCTCAGGGATGATCGGCCATATAGTCGGGTCCGTTGTTGGATTCGTGTTGGAGGGCACTCCTAGTGGCCCCGCACCCGGTTAAGGGCATCAAGCAGTGCCCCCAGTTTAGAACTGCAGGTGCTAAGGCACCTGAATGATGCCCTATCTTGGGCTACTTTTGAGCTTAAGGGCATGAACTTCAACCATGTCTTCTTTTACTGTACGTGCGTGGTAAGCTCTTGGGGCTGTCTTTAGGCAATTTTTTCTCTAGTCAGAGTTTTTTTTATTCTGACGCGCTTATGGGTTATAGGCTGAGACGCTTGGGACTTCATTTCGCGCGACAACGCTCCTCTGGACCTCCCTAGCCCAGCGGACCATGTTGATGCGGCGAAGATGGTTGCCCAGTGGGTCGTCACGGCCAAGGCGGAGCAGAGGTAGTTGCTTTGCCAAGTGGCGGAGGCTGTTGTCGCATGGGAGAAGGTGGAGAAGGCGGCAGAGGAGGCCCAGCGGAAGCTCTGTTCGCAGTAGCAGGTGGCAAGTGATGTGGGCTGGCTAGAGGGTGAGCTGAAGAAGGCTTGCCCTGCTTTGAGGAGGGCCCTCCTTGTTGGCGAGGGGCTGGAGGAAAACCTCATTAGAGCACAAAGGGCTGACATGGTAGCTCTAGGGGGCTTGTTCGAGCGCCTCTCGACTGCCTGTGCCAACATCCTTTCTTTGAAAGAGGAGGTGCAAGTGCTTAGGGCTGAACACTCCTTGTCCGTGGAGGGTTATGAGAGGGCTCTTGAGGAGCGTGTCCGCTTGAGTGCCTCGATTGATAGACTTGCTTCTACGCAAGCAACTCTGGAGAAGGCAAAAGCGATTGCAGGGGACTTGAGGGTCGACCTCGACAAGGCCCAGTAGCTCGTGGAGAAGGGCCAGCAAGTGGCGGAGTTGGAGGAAGCTGCGTAGTCAGAGCTGGATGCAGAAACGGTGATGGCATTTTACGCCTTAGATTTGTCTATGGCGGCGAGTTGGGAGGAACTCTTGAAGGAGGTCGAGAAGTATACGCTGGTTGCCATTCAATCTCTTCTCGCGGGGAAGCATACTCCTGTTGAGGAGTTATGTAATTGGTCTATTGATTAGCTTTTATCGGAGTTAGATTGTCAGAAAACTGCCGATCTTATTGTCGATAGAAAACTCGTGGAGCTGCCTGTGAACCAGCCGGCTCCCGTGGACAAGGTAGACCGACTAGGGTTGTCAGGGGCCGTTGAATTGCTTTCAGGGGTGATCAGCCCGCTCTGCCTCTCGCCCACGCCTGGGGGAGACATTTTTGCACCATGGGAGAGTCCTTGAGCCTTTAGTCGGTGTTGCCTTTCTTCTCTCCCTTTTTTTTTTGAAATGCAATAGGCAACACTCTTTTTGAATCAAAAAAGAAATTTCTGTCTTTAGTGCTTATTTGTATTTATACATGGTACAAACGTAAGTTGCTTGCATGCCAAGTGTGGGGGATGTCTTTGTCGCCTAGGGTTTGTAATTTGTAGAAGTCTCCTGGACTGTCTTTATTAATCTTATAAGGCCCTTCCTAGTGCGGGCCTAGTGTCTCGCCTGACTGACTTGGCATAGAGACTTCGCACTTGCGCAGGATTAAGTCTCCTTAGGAGAATGTCCGCTTACGAACCCGCCTATTGTAGGAGGCGACAGTGGCTTCTTTATGTTTGTGCACTGCCTCTGATGCTTTATCTCTTAGCTCATCCAGGAGGTCTAAGGATAGGCGAACTTAATTATCATTGGTGGTGGGGTCATAGAGTTGTATCCTGTAAGTGGGGAGGACTGTTTTGATAGGCAGTCAAGCTTCCATGTCGTATACTAGGCTAAATGGTGTATGGCCCGTGGAAGTCCTTTGGTAAGTCCTGTAGCCTTAGAGAACATTCAGCAGCTTATTCGCTTATCTCCCTTTGGCTGGATCCAGCCAGCGTTTTAGTGCTGAGATGATAGTGCAGTTGGTCACCTCCACTTGTCCGTTTGCCTGGGGATGTCCCACAGACGTGAAGCATAGGTTGATATCCCAACTGGTACAAAATTCTTTGAATTTTTTGCAGGCGAACTGGGTTCCATTATCTATGACAATGTAATAGGGTATCCCATATCGAGCTATAATGCTTTTGCGGACGAAGGATATAATTCTATCAGTTGTTGGGTTGGCCATGCCCTTAGCTTCGACTCATTTGGAGAAATAATCGACAGTTATGAATATGAACCGCTTCTGAGCCGAAGCTGACGAAAAAGGGCTAACGAAGTTTATGCCCCATTTCTTAAAAAGGGATTGGTGACATCACATGCACTAACTTTTCTGGCGGTAAGTGGTGCAGGGTAGCAAATATTTAGCACTTGTCACACTTGCGCATGAAGTTTTTGCAGTGTTGCTTCATCTGGGGCTAGAAGTAGCTTGCCTAGAATAGTCGGGCCAGGCGCGCCTTGTATCCTTCGTGATTTCTGCACATGCCTCTGTGGGCTTCTTGAAGGGCGTGGGCTGCTTCCTCTTGTGTTAGGCAGCGCAGTAGGGGCGTGGGATATACTCTCTTGTATAGTTGCCCCTCTATCAAGGTGCACCTTGAGGCTTTCAGGTTGAAGGCCCTGGGTCGAGGTTCTCTCGGGGGTAGCTCACCAGAGTTCAGATAGGTGATGATAGGCATCATCCAAGAGATGGATTGCTTTATTACGAACGTTTTAGGAGCAAGGACAGTTGGCTCCTTCAGGGTTTGGAGGTAGATATCTTCCTCTTAGTCCTCGAGGGATGGCAGCAGTGAGTTTGGCTAATGCGTCTGTCAGGGAGTTGTCTGCTCGGGGCACTCACCTGATCGAGACGGTCTTGAAGTCCGCTAACGCATTTCTGACTTTGTCAGCATACATGATCATGCTTGGATCCCGAGCTTGGTATTCGTCATTTATTTGGTTGGTGACCAGTTAGGAGTCCGTGTAAACCTTTAGCAAAGTGACTCTTGTGGATTTGGCTACCTGGATGCTTGCCATCATTGTCTCATACTTCGCCTGATTATTGGATGCAGGGAAGTCCAATTTGATGGCGTACTTATGGGTAACACCGTCGGGGGTGGTTAGAGTTATCCCAGCCCGAGACTTAGCTGTCATAGACGAGCCGTCAACATACAACTACTAGGGGAGTGTAAGGAAGGCATCGGGATCCGTGAATTCCGCCACAAAATCCACCAGGACTTGTCCTTTGATGGCTCTCCTTTGCTGGTACTTGACGTTGAATTTTGCCAACTTCATAATCCATTTGATCTGCCGTGCAGACCTTGTGGGCTTGTGTAGCATTCGCCACAAGGGTAGTTTGACAGGACCATTATAGTGTGGGTTTGGAAGTATGGGCATAGCTTCCTGGTTGCAGTAATTAAAGTTAGCCCTAGTTTCTCAACGACCGTATACTTAGCTTCTGCATCTTGGTAGGTTTTGCTGACAAAGTTTGCTGGTCATTTTGTCCCCTCGATCGCCGACTAGGACGGTGCTGACGGTAGACACGGATGCTGCCAGGTATAGTGAAAGAATCTCCCTGGGCTGGGGAGTCGCTAAAACGGGAGTGCGGCTTTGACCACTTCTAAGGCCTTCTGGTAGTGAGGGGTCCAGTGAGTGGCACGATAGCCTTTGCCTCTCTTTATGCACTCGAAGAAGAGGAGGCATTTGTCGGAAGATCGAGACAAGAATCGTTCTAACGAGACAATCTTGCCGACTAACGATTGCATCCCTTTTAAAGTGCCTGGCGGTTGCAGGTTTACAATTGCTTGGATCTTGTCGGGGTTGGTTTCGATTTCCCGGTTGGAGACCAAAAACCCTAGAAACTTATTGGCAGAGTCCCCAAAGATATACTTGTCGGGGTTCAGGCGGAGGCGGGTGTTCCTTAGAATCTGGAATACCTCTGCCAAATATTCTAAGTGTTGAGGAAAATTGGATCCCTTTACAAGCATATTATCTATGTACACCTCAAATGATTTTCTTATTATTTTTTAGAAAATCATATTTACAAGGCACTAGTGAGTTGCTCCAGCATTTTTCAAGTCAAAGGACATGACTCTATATTGAAACAGGCCTCTATCAGTAATGGAAGTGTGAGACCTGTCTGCTGGAGCGAGGCTGATCTGGTGGTACTTGCTATAGGCGTCCAAGAAGGACATGTGGGATTGTTTGCTATAGGAGTCCACTAGGGTGTCCACCCTGGGCAGAGGGAACTCGTCCTTTGGGCAGACTTCATTGAGGTTGGTGAAGTCCATGCACATGCGTCATTGGCCGTTGGCCTTCACCATTACCACGTTCGAGAGCCATGCCGGGTACATGAATCCTTTGATGAATCCTACTTCTAGGAGCTTTTGGACTTCGACTTCAACCGCCTGCCATTGCTCGGCCAATTTATGCCAGCGCACCTGCTTGACCGCGTGGGTGTCCGCTTGGATGTTCAAATGGTGCTGAATCAGAGACGGGTCTACTCCGGACAGGTTGTTGGTGGACTAGGCAAAAACGTCTGTGTTGGCCTGGAGCAGAAGCAGCAACTCTTGTACCTTGGAAGGCGTAAGGTCCGCTCCGACTCGGACGAGCTTGATAGCGTCGTCGGAATACATTTGTATGACCATCGCCGAAGAGTCTGGCTGTAGTCCCCAAGTCGCTGGCGAACCCGTCCGAATTACCTCCTGCTGGATTGCCTCGTCTTGATTTCTTTTCTTTCCCCATTTCTGTGGTTTGGAGGGCTTTGGCTCTCCATGGACCGCTTAAGCTCAATCCTGAGGAGCTCGTGCCTGACCGTCTGATCCCCATGTACTATTCCTACTCTGTGCACAGACTGGAAAAGCATAAATTGGAAATATGACGAGGGGATCAATCAGAAGGCATGGGTAGTTGGACGGTCAAGGATCCCGTTGAATGCCGTCGTTAATCCGGCCACTATAAATGTGGTTGTTCGGTTGAGATGCCTATCCTTGTTGCAGACGGACAGGGGGATGCTGATCTCTCTTTTTGGCATTACCTTGTGATTGCCGAATCCTACAATTGGGTGAGTTGACGGGGAGAGATACTGTTTTGTGAAACCCAATCGACGTAGTGTTTTGGAGAAGAGAACGTTCACGGCACTACCCTGGTCAACGAGGAGCCGGGGTTGCTGTTGTCCCGCCAGCAGGAGCGTCACCGGGAGCAGGTCAGTGTGCTGATTTGGGGAGGCAAATAGTCAGGAGGTCGCCTGCTTAATGGGGCTTCTCTTACCCCATTGGAGGGTGAGGAACACACCACGGGTCGCCTGCCTGGAAGGGGTGAGTTGATCTAGGGTGGCATTCGCCTTGAAAATCACTTCAACCTCCGCGCTCATGGAGGGCGGGTGGTGAGTGTGTTGGGGAAATCTGGGCATAGCTGCCAGGATCTAGTGGTGGTACTCAGCCAGGGAGAGCAGGGGGATATCGCTTACTAAACACGGTGGGCCATGACGTCGTTGGGCTCTCGGTCCTCGTTGAGGACCACGTTGATCCCATAGAATTGCTGAAGATTTTCCTTACAGCAGTCTTCTAGGCCTTCCATGGGCCCTTTGCTTTAATCCTGGCCCTCATTCCGCCTGACAAAGTGGGCCAGATTTTCATGTCAGATTTAGGACTCGATCTGGTCCCGTAGGTCCTAATAATCTTTAGTGGCGTGTCCTCGTGCCTTGTGGTACTTGCAGTAGGGCTCGGAGTCGGCCTTCTTCATTGGCTTGGGTAGGGGTAGTAGGTCTTTATCTGTAGACCATACCTCCATTAATACGTTCGTCTGGTTTACGACAAGGGGAGTATATCCTTCGAAGTATTTTTGCCTAGGCTGGCGAGGTCCACTGTTTCGACCCTTAGTTGGTCTACCACTTCGCTCCGGGAAGCTAGCTTTGCGCTTGTTGAAGTGGTTGCCTTTGTGGATGGAGATGGGGGTGGATTCTACCAAGGCCCGGTTCTCCTTGACTGGGCTGATGTCGTCTCCATATCCCTCTGCTAGCTAGCTGCAGGAGCAGAAAGAGTCATCCTTCTCCACGAGCCTTGTATCTCTGTCCCAGAGCTCTGCCATATCTCTGAGTGGGAAATCGTCGATGTCATACCAAAACCTCTGGGTCAGGAGCCCTGACTTGAAGTATTGGATGGTGATGGCATTGTGAGGCCACTTACGTTTGAAATATTAGGCCTTGAACCGGTTTAGGTAAGATCGGAAAGATTCATTTTTTCATTGCCGGATCTTCGACAGCCTTTTAGGGTGTCCCTAACCATCTGCTGCCTGGCAAAGTATTGGCAGAACTTGTCTACCAACTCTTGAAAGCATGTGATTTGTCCGGCCAACAGTTCATTGAACCACTAATGGGCCATGTTGGGTAGGTAGGATGGGAATACTCGGCAGAGTACTTTGTCGGGGCAGCTATGCACGAGCATCATCTAGCAGTAACTCCCGACAAAGCTGTTAGGGTCCGTCGTCTTGTCGTATTGGGCCATGACGGGCTGCTTGAATTTCTTCGGTAGGGGAGCTGTCATCACCTCATCAGTGAAGGTATAGGTGGTGACGTAAGCTTGGGGGCGTATACCCCACATTGCCCTAGTGATCTAGCGGATGATCTCAGGGATCGAGGCTCCGTTGCCGGTCGCCAGGGGTTGAGGTCTCGAGTTCTCTTCCAATGAAGGTGGGCGAGGAAGTTTAGGCGGGTCAGGAGGAGCTTCCCATTTCTAGCTGCGAAGCTCTCATTTTAATTTCTTGAGCTGTTCGTGCAGACGGGCGTTTTCATCCTTCATGGTATGACGCCACCTTTGCTGCTCGTCTTCGAGGCTTGACTGGTGGGGCTCTTCCAGAGGGGGTTTACCGAACTCTTGGATCTGTTTGATCTCCAGGAGTTTCTCCGCGATTAAAATCTCTTCAGCCGTAAGAGCCGTTAGCTTAGCTTGATACTGCTCCTCCCTCGCTTGTAATTCCTGGAAAGGGTCATGCTCAGGGTCCTCCAGCAGTCTACCGGGGACTCCCTGCTTCTCCTTGCTTGGCCCGACCAGTTGAGGGTGCCTCTTGGACATTGACACGCTGGATTCAGCCTGGGTCAGCGCTTTCTTGAGGCCAGCGCAGGAGTTACAAGTGGTAGGAGCCACTGGGAAGACCTTGAGAGCTAGGAAACGTTATCAACTAATAATCGTTCCCACAGACTGCGCCAATTGATCGAAACCTCCTAATTGATCGGAGGATCTGACTCAACAATTCAAGCAATCATACAGGAGACAAAGAAATTGGTAACCTAGTTCTATTGCAAGGGGTATACGTTTGAGGGGAGGATGATTCTCCCAAATATGCATTAATAAGAAACAAGATTACAATCTCTCTTTCTCTCTCGAATTGCCTGACCTCCCCTTTTGAAGGCCTTTCCTCGTTATTTATAGGGCTGGGGTCGGTCCTTTTGTAAGATCTCCTGGCTGGATACGTCAGGATATGTATGTTGTCAGGTTATTAATTATAGCGGCTATGCCATCATTTATTGGAGGGATGGTTGTGTTGGACTTTTTCCATTGTCTCTTTGTTGGCGTCGGATCCTTAAGCGGGTCGGGTCCTCTGGATCTGCCCATATTCGAGCCTTTCTTAGTGTAGGTGGGTCGGATCCCTGAACTCGCTTATATGCGAGTCTTTCTGGATGTAAGTGGGTAGGATCCCCAGACCCGCTTGTGTCCGAGTCTTTTCGGATGTAGGCAAGTTGGATCATTTTCGTTGGATTTTTTACGAAATTTTAAGTCAGAGGAAATTCTTTACCCCTTATCACTTACCAATGGTGGAAATTTTCACGTGTTCTTTTTAAGAAAAATTAATGGCAGCTGTATCAAATGTAATGGTACTTCACATCTAGGACATGACCGAAAGGATCAAATAATCCTCAAAGAATTCACCACTAATTTCATATTAGGTGAGAACTGTATTTCAAAGATGGGTTCTGATGTCTATAGATTCGGGTCTTGTAGACTAAGAGAGTGATAAAAAATAATCAGTCTAAATTTTTCCCAATCTCTTTTTAATTTGTTATTGGTCAAAATGGAAATTGGGACATAACCAAAAACCCGATCAAAATTCAAATCAAGAGAATAGTTGAAAAATCGAACTTTTACATGAATCAAGTTTACTCATATAACACTGATTTTCAATTGTATTTTTGTTATCACCTTGTTTCATGCAAAACGAATTTCGACCTCCCATTGGTAATTTTTTTTTTTATGTGAAAAATGCAAAACCTTTAAACACAATTATGAAATAATTAAAAGCCTTCTAATTATGTCTCTCAGATCATCAACCAAAACTTTATCCACCCTACAACTGGAAAGGGGATGGCAGATCCTCCCTCGTACCTATCCAATTGCATGTACCTACAATCTCTTTGTAACAAATAAATATTTAACATAAAGTCAATGAAAGTAAAAAATGCTTAAAAAAACCTTCTAACTTGCAAGTAAGACATAGATTCATGCAAACAAACGTCAAATACTACTCCATAAATCAGTTTTATTTAAATTCCCAACCCAAAACTTGTATATAATTTTAAACTATAGGAATCCTAAAGAATATCATAATGAAGGTACTAGACTCCAAATTCAATACTATGTTTAGAAATCCATGACAATCTCAAAAAGAGCATAAAAATGCAATAAAGACTAACATAAACCCATGCACGTAGCAAAGAAATGATGAAGGACTCAACTGCCCACTCCTTGAATCCACTCTATCCCTCTTCCAAAGCTCCCAACACCACATCAAGTTTTTGGCACCACTTCTTCCTTTCCTTTGCGTTGATGATGTACCCACCCTTCTTGAGTTTCTACATGTTCTTGTTTGTTGTATCCCCTCTTCTTTTCTTTCAAGATGGATTGAATTGCCTAAGGACTTTATGGTCCTCTTCCTTGAGGACAAAAAAAAAGGGTTTGCGGCTTTTCTTTACCAACCAATCTGAATAAAGATAACCACAGACATTAAGTAAGGAAAAAACACAAAGGTGACGTCTGTTTCTAATGCTATATAATGACTTTTCGAAGTTAGAATTGGGATATTATAGAATATTTTAACCAAAGTAGGAAAAAAATACTGACTTCTCAAAGTCTTGGTAGTTGAAAGGATTGATGCAAGTGCTTGATAATCCAAATGTTTTTTTTTTTCCAGCTAAATGAAACAAATAAAAAATATATGCATATGAAAAATATTTACATATATATTGATCAAAAGGCAGAGAAATGGAGTAGACGTTGGCTTGTTGGTCGACGGGTCAAAGGTGAGGGTTGGCCTTGATGGAGCATATGTGAGTTTGTTGGTTGGTGAGCACGAGGCAGGGGGTCGGCCTCTACATTCTCCTCACCGAAGATGTGAAGCATGATGACAGGTGGGAGGCGAGGGTTGACCTTTATAGAGCAGATGCAGGCTTGTTGGCTGGTGGGCAAGAGGTGACCACCTTCTCGTCGAAGATGTGGAGCATGGCGAGGGAGATGGCGGAGGGGATGGCGTGGGGCTGGTCTTTGCCTTCACACCTAAGATGCATAGCACGGTGAGGGAGATGGCGGAGGGGGCGTTGGCCTGGGGGGCACCATGGCTGCGGTGGGAGGGGTCGTGGCAAGCAAGATGGAGTGGCTAGAGAAGGCGGATGTTGCCATAGGTTGGTGTGAGGGGAGGGGTGGGTGGGGCATTCGCGAGCGAGGGGGTTCGTGTAGGTCCTCAGTAATGGCGATGCAGGATGGATTGGGTTGCTAGGGATGAGGTTCGAGCTCCTTCTAAGATGGTGGTGGAGATGAGAAAGGGAGATCTTCTGGTGGTCTTTTTGGGTCAGGGAGGTCAAGGGGCTCGATGCAATGGGGATCAGACAGAGAGAGACAGGAGAGACTGAGGGGGTGAGGGTGTGCCTTTCCTTCTTGAGGGGAAGGAGATGGTGGACATGGAAGAGATATTTCGTTTGGGCACCACATTTAAGAATCCACTTATTTTCAAGTTAATTCCTGTAGCTTCGTGAATGTTGGTTCCACACTGATTTGTGTGAGAGATGGGGAGAGAAAGCGAGGGGGTGTAGGGGAGGGCAGCGATTGGGTGGGGGGAGGGGGGCCCAACACATTGCCTGCCAAGACCCTACTTTAGTATATTAGTATAAATACTAGATGCTTTCTTTCATGTCAACCACCCTGCGTAAAATCTCTATTAATTCTTTCATTTTATTAAAAAAATGGATTCCAAGTACTTGAAAACATCTTTGCTTGGAATGCACGCTGCTCTTGCATGGATGAAAGCCTTTAGCTTACAGGACTTCTCTCCAAAGCTTAATTTTTCTATTTACTCCATGTCTTATTTCATCAACTTACATGATATCATCAACAAAAAGAATGCACTATGACACCTTCGCTAGAGTATGCTTTGTCAACTAGTACATGACCAAGTTAATGAGGTAAGGGCTTAAAGCTAATCCTTGATGTAGATTGATGGTGGTATCGAAGTAGTTTGTAAATCCAACCTTTGTCCTTACATAAACTACAACTCCATTGTGTATATCCTTTATGAGGTTGATTTATATAATTGGTATTTGTTTCTTTTCCAAAATTCTCCTTAAAATATCCCTTCAAACAAGTTATTGGCCTTTTCAAATCAATAAAATTAAAAATCATATGTAATCCTTGACATCTCCATCATACATCGCGGAAGATGTATTGCCTCAGTAGTAGATTGATTAAGTATTAGTCCAAATTGCTATGAAGACTTGCTTCAACTTTTTTCCAATTATTCTCGCCCGAACTTTTATTGTATGGTTCGTTAATTTGATATCTCTATAGTTGGAAAACTTTTGTATCTCCTTTGTTCTTGTAAAAAGGTATCACAGTACTTTTCCTCTGTTGATCTGGCATTCTCTTGCCTTGCCAAACCTTGCCTCTATATTCTCATTAGCTATAAGTGTCCTTTCTTCATACTTGCTAAACTTTACATGTGTAAGGATCGTTGTTTTCTGCTCTCTTGCTTTAGGTAGCTTGAAGATTTCTCTCACCTTCTGGAGAACCAAGTTTCTTCTTCTGCTTCCTTCTTTCTAATAAAAAGTTTCTTCTTTCCCTTCAAAAATTGATCAACTTTCTTCTAATTGTGCTCCTAAGCATTTATTTTTGCTTTACTTCGCTTGTTTTTTTGTTCTTTTGTAATTTATCAAGTTTTCATCAATCTTATCTCAATATAAGGCTTTAAAGCGATGCCCTTTTAACTCTAAGCTTTTCTTGCACTTCTTCACTTCACCATCAGGCTTCCTTTGGCTTGGTGCTCCTCCTTTGGACATGGCTAATACTTCCTTGGCCATCCTTTTAATAAAAGTTGCATAGTTACCCACATCTTATCAACATTTGCATCGCGATTCCAGGTCCCTTGTTGCAACATCTCCTTGAATCTCTCTAGGTTTTTGAAATTTCAATATTTAGTTATATTCATGAGCACCAATTTTTTCTTTGACTTCTTTATATGCACATTCGTCACCCGATAGACAATGTTGAGTTGTTAAAATCTTCCTTGGAATAGTCTTATAATCTTTACAATGCAATCAATCTCTTTTCAAAGTAAAATATTCAATTTATATTCTTGTTAGATCATTTTTGTAGGTGATCAAATTCTCTTCACGTTTTTGAAGAATGTACTTGCTGTAGAAAGATCATAAACCAATGCAAAATCAAGAAAAGTCTTCTTTTATGCATTCCTATCACCGTAGTTATAATTCCCACGTATCAGTGCATACTCTAAAGCATCCTTTCCCACATGTCCAATCTCCACCCAAGCAAATCATCTCTCTAGAGGATTCCCTAGGGCCTAAATCATCATTTCAAGCTCCAAAATTCTTTTGTTATCGTCTCCTCCAAGCCAACTTGAGGTGCATAAATTAAAATGATATTTAAGAAAAAGATCAATTTTATTAAAATAATTTGATTTCACATCTTAACCTTGACCACACTCTTTCAAATTGTTATGGACAATAATTCAAACTTCATTTCTAGCTTTCCCCTTTCCCGAGTACAACAATTTAAAGGCTATCCTCCTAATTTCTTTGACTTCCTCTCCTACCTGCTTTGTCTCTTGAAAGGAAAGAATTTGAATCTTTTTCCTGGTCATTGTATTTAAAATCTCCATGAGTTTGCTTGTCAAAGTGTTAACATGTCATCTACCAAATCTCAACTTTTGTGCCACACTTCGATGATGAAGTAGGAGAATTAATTTCTTTACTTTTACGCATCCCTCAAGCGAGAACTGTTGCTCATTTCGGCTCAATGAATAGATTCTTAAAAATCTAGGTTATTCCTAAAAAAGAAACCTGCCTTTTTATGGAAGAACCAAGCAAAAATTGGATTTAAAATCCTCTGTCAAGTGGATTTGATGACAATGGGAAACCGACCACAAAGTTTCCTCTTATTCTGTTCCTACCCTTTTATTAATGTTTAATCTGAATTTCTTCTCAATTCTCATGAATTCTGGATATATTTATTGCTAAATTTGTTATTTATACCCTAAAAAAGTCTGAAGCATCCTTAGCATTTCATCAATCATGCAGTGCCATTAGTTGTAAAAAGATGCAACTAATGCAGTGGTAATGCTAATGTGTGTGCATGCACCATGTGCTTACTAATGCCTTCTGCATGTATGTGTGCAATTGCTTTATCATGTGTGTGTGGCTATGCATTAGCTGGACAATGTGTGCACAGTGCATCTCTTTATGCAACTTGCTTGGATATTACATTGTGCATTATGCCTAGGCACACATGGTGCGCGGTGTGTTCTGGTATGCATCATAAAGTGCGTGCATAGTGTGGGATGGCTAAAAGCTTGATCCATCATGCAAAGGGAAGAATTGGATGATAAATCAATTTGAGATAAATTAACGAGCACGTACTAATGCAGATACTAAGGTTTGAAATGTCGATTTCAATGCCATATCGATAAATCTCCAAATGCGCATTTCGTTGGCATGCTGAAGGCATGTCGATGAAATGCAGACAAAAATGACAAAAATAGTCAAAATGATTAGAATTTTAAAAATAACTATTTCAATGGATAGATATTTTTATTTAAATCCTAAATCATATCTTTTATTTAATATATAATACGTCGATGCATAACATGTGCAGCAGCAGTAACAGAGCTGCAACAGGAGCAATAACAATAGCAGGAACAGTAGCATGCCGTCGGCATGTCGAGCTTACCGGTGGCATGCAGACGATTTCGCTGGCATATTGACGAAACACCTATGTTTCGATAACTTGAGTATGTCAAGATGGCATATCTTCAAAAATCCTCATTTCACCAGCATGTCATCGGCATTTAAATACCTCCACCAGGAATATACAAAACATGTAGTTAAATTTAAGTTGATCTCGAAGGTAAAGGACTAACATATTGACACTACTTAGGTCTAAAAATCTCAATTGTAGCTACCCTACATTTGTCATCCTACATTAACCTTGCTGTTAGCCTCCCTATATAATCTCAAAATGACACTTATTTTATCTATTTTTGTGCCTTCACTCTACATCCTTCCCTTCTCAATGCTCCCCTAACATGTCTTGTCAATTTTTAATCTTTTATTACTGATATGATCTGTCATCATGTAGTCTTTGTTCCTCTTAGCAAACTCTTATCTCTCTTTTCTAATCCATGCTCTGTAAAAGAGTAAACAACAGGCTCCTCTTTGCACCTGTTGCATATGTTCCAAAAATCGGTTCAATTTCATCTACTCTGGTTGCACACATGATCTCAATAAATTTTGTAGGGTTTAAGATATGTATGTAACACCTCCTAAAAATAGTCACATTGGAAACTCATGTAAATTGAGTGATTTATGAGCAGAGACGATTGCTACTTGATTATTCAGGCTCAAATATTTTGCATAGTTGATTTGGGCCATTGAGCTCAAATGCAACAAGTTAGTAGTTTTCTTTAATTGGGCTAGAATTGGTTGCTACAGTGTATGCAAGAGAATTGTATTGGATGTATTAGGCATTTTGGTCCTTTCCTTTTAATAGGACTTCCTTTGGATCTTCATTGGAAATAATCTTCGGTAAACTTTTCCATCACTATAGTGCATGCTCCTTTTCTTTTTCACGATTTTGGTGGATTTTAATGGCTTTTTTTTTTTCTAGATATGGGGACTTCATGGGTCCCTTTTGCGCAATGCCTATGTGAAATTGTGATCCAATTACTACGACAATGTTGGAGGTTGTCCCTTTACCTATGATTACCTTTACTTGATTTCTTCTTTGTCTTCAAGAGTAGAAATCCTTGATGGGCATTTACAATTGAAATAAGCTTGAAGCTAAAAGGATACTATAGTGATATTGATAAAGTATTACGATTAGTTAGTAAAGAGTCTTATTTTATTTAGTTTTAGTCTATTGAAGTAGGTTTGGGAGTTTTAGTTCTTTTTCTATTCTTGTTTGTTAGTTTCCTATTGCTGTTGGGTCTCTCATATAATTTCTTTTATCCTACTCTCTATATAAATTGGGCTAGGATTTCTGATTTGAATAAGATTCTATTTTCTTCAACATGGTATCAGAGCACGACTCCTGATGCCTGGGAAGTCTCGTCGCCCCTCTTCCTGTGCACCAACCCTTTCCATACGCTACTCCCCCATCCTGCACGTATCAACTGCTTGTAGCGTGCGCACAACATGCATTGCCAGGTTCGATCGCGCACCAAGTGCATACGTCCTTTCTCCTTGTCATGTGCGCATGGTGCATGGCTCTTGGCTACACCACGTGCACAAACTCTATGCATGCCTTGTCACTTGTGTGCTCCACCTGCGCTCTGTTTGCCTACCGTATGCTCCACTCGTGTGCACTGTTCTCTGATGCATGCGCATTAATTGCGTAGCGTTGCACTTTGCCACGTGCACTTAGTGCATGGTGCTGATCTCTACCGCATGTGCCTAGCCTGTGGTGCTCTCCCTTGCTATGTACCCATCGTGTGTGGACCCTACTCGTTGTTAGGTGCCCCATGCATGTGATCCATGCTTCTCTAATGCACGCCTTTTGCATGCCTCTTGTACATGGCTCTTCCCTGCTTGTTGCGTGATCTGCCTTTAAATGTGACGATGTTGGGATCGTTGTCTATTACTCCTATGGACACCAAGACTTTGGCATCCACTATTGTTGTCATTGTGTAGGGCACCTTTATCAAACTTAATGGTGCTCAAAATTATATTCTCTGGTTTAGGACAATCAAGGTCTTCATTAAAGGCTAGAAGAAGCTATACATTTTGAGCAAGGAGGAACTTGATACCAAAGACAGAGACTATAACAAGTGGGGTAAGACTATGATAAGTAATAACATAGTTGAAGATTGCGGCATATATGCCCTACAAGAAGAATGCTAAGGGCATTTAGGACAACCTGGCTAAGAAATATTCTTAGAAGTCCAACGACTCCAGATTTGTTGATATTTATTGATAGATTGGGTGTACAAACCAAGGAGATATGTCATTGGTTGATTACGACATTGCAATGAAGTCTTTATATGAGGAACTTGCGAGCTTCCAACCTTCTAGTTGTGACACAGACTACTCAGAGGGTGAAGTGACGGACATATCGGTTCCTCAATGGTCTTGGCCCTCATTATTAATTAGCCAAGGATCGATTCTTGTCATCTGATGCTATTCTAGATCTGGAGATAGCGTACAACCGTCTTTAGAAAATTGTTGTAGATGTGGTCATGGTTGTATCTACTCTCCTTTTCACGCACTGCTAGCGGATGAATCATCCTTCCGAGAAGTGTTGGAGATGTTTGGCAAGTCCACATGGACTAATAAGGTGATTACTAAAACTCCTATACTTATGACTACTATAGAGTAGTCTCCCATATAGTTCACTACTGAGGAGGTAGATCATCTGGGGACTCTATTGAGGAGTAAGTCATCCTCCACAACTACTGTTGCTACGGGCCATGTGGCAAATTCTACCTCTACTGCATCAATATTTGGAGCCTTTGTTCATTCTGCTAGAACTTCCATTGACTTTGATGATTGGTGGATTTGAGAAAGGCTCTCACCTCCTACGATTGTTGCCTTCTTGGGATCGTCTCTCGTTTTTGCCTGTTTTCTGTTGCTTCTTGGAATTGTCTCCTGTTCTACTACTATTGTTTCTAGTTGAGGTTTGTCTTCTACTGTTTGACTACTACTCTAGCCAGGAGATGTCTTCATTGGGGTTGGGGGTGGGGAGTCACATTTTGTCTATTGTAACAAGTTGGGCGTGGTTACCATCCACGCTCCAACTTGGGGGAAAGTATTAGGGTATTAGGATTAGTTAATAAAGAGTCATATTTTATTTAGGTTTAGTTTATTTAATTAAGTTTGAGAGTTTTAGTTCTTTTCCTATTCCTGCTTGTCAGTTTCCTATTCTTGTTGGGTCTCTTATGTAGTTTTTCTAACCCTACTCTCTATATAAAGGGGGCTAGGGTTTTTGATTTGAATAAGACTTTTTTTCAACAGGTGTCACCAATGCTGGAAATCTCAACATATCTCAGCTCTACGTATATTCCCTTGCATTGAGATCTCAATCATATACAAGCCCCATGTATGCCATCCCACGTTGACCTTTGCTCTTAGCCTTCACTTTTATAGTATTGAAACAGAAGCTGCCTTATTCATATCTATGTCTCTGCTCTAAATCCTTGCCTCCTTCTAATGATTTCCCCCATTGTTTTGTGAAGGTTTCATCTTTCTTGTTGTTGAGCATTATCTAGTATCTGTTCCTCATTGCAATCGCTTTTCTTTGAATTCTAACCCAAACCAATAAATTAACGAGTGGCTCCTGCAAAGCCAAGATCAGGTACCTTCTTTGTCCATGGATCCATCTGCCTCATCGGTAGTGGCCTGTGGAAGATTGCTTGGGATCATAGGTCCTTGCAAAATCGCATCATCTGTGCAAAAAATGCTCCTTTTCACTCATTTTACTGTGTTATTTCGGTCCCTTATATGTCTATTTTGGTTGCAAATATGGCCTCAACAAATCTTGTAGAGTTGTATTTATGTATGTAGGAGTATTTACTTTTATATTTTATTCAGTTTAGTGATTTTTTGACTGGAATTGTTTTAAATCATTTTTGCAAACAATTTATGTATTTTCCTTTTAGTATATCATAGTTTTTTTCCCTAGAAGTTGATAAATTTTAGGGATTTTTATGTAGATACTATCAAGAATATTCAAAATTACTTAAATGTCATAAGAAAATCTATATTTACATAAATGCCATAAAAAAAGTTTACACCATTTACATAAATGCGAGTACCTATGTTAATCCCCACAATTAAGTTAAAAGTTGGGTTCAGATTCATTGACATGGTCTAGATTTCATCTTGATTGACACGATGGTTGACATGGAACTTGACATTTATGTAAATGGATTTGACTTCGTTATGGCATTTATGTAAATATGGGTTTTCATATGGCATTTGGGTAATTGTGAAAGGTCTGAATGACATTTTGTGTAAAAATCCCTAAATTTTAATGGCATTTCATCAGAAACAGGAGCTTCATTGATCTCTCATGGTTTCTACCTTAAATTGTGATCCTATGACTGACTGCCAGAAGATTGGAGGTTGTCTCTTTTTGTGTGATTGCCTTCGAATTTGAAGTAGCCACATCCATCTATTTAATCTTGTTTTTCTTCATATCATCATCATCATCTTCTTCTTCTTTCAATGATCTGTGAATTTTGTACTCTCGTGTGAGTTTAGCGCTCTTGGCCTCTCGGCATTTGCATTCTGATTTTGATTGGTCTTTTGTACCAAGTGATCAAATATTTCACATGAACTGTACGCCTGTGATGTGACTAAACATTTGGAAACCTTTCCAAAACACACACACACACAAACGTTGGGATGCGATTCTGATTTTTACTCCAGAATATGACTGAGAAATGTACACATCTAAAGTTGGTTTTTACAGTCCCACAATTTTGTAAGTTTACTTATTCCATTGCAACTTGACATCCAAGGTGACCAGATGAGGCAGGCCACTGTCGTACATCCATCTCTTCATCTTGGTTGACTACCTTAAGTTATGCCATCTATTGGTTGGCTGATCCAGAGTTTGCACCATTGACTGCAAGTATTTTTTTTATATTTGGTTAAAAGACAATATTCAAATGTCGTCGTATAATTTATTTATCTTAAAGGGTGACCAGTATCAAACTTGTGTCCTATCTCCAAAAAGGAAAAGAATTGATGATAGACAAATATGGTGACTCAACCCAGCCTAAAGCTTGCAATTGATTGGAGCTCAACACGTGTCATCCCAGGACCTCAGCAGTTGCCCTTGACTTATACACTTGTTTCTCCGTATCCATGCTTCCGTTACAGGATCGTTCCCATCTTCTAATGCTTTCTTCCACCTTGTCCTGTCAAGTTTCTTTTTACTTACATGATTGATCATTATCTAGTATTCCTCATCTCAGGCTCTCATCATTTTCATTCTAATCCAAACATGTAAACCAACGAGTGGCTTCTCTATAGATGTCAAAAAGCAATGGCCTATTCCCATGTTGACCCATTTGTTGCATGGCATGCTTATCAGTATCGAACAGTGGAAGATTGTAGGAATCTCAATAATTTGTAGATCATAGTTCCTTTCCACAATACCTGGTCACATTTGTTCCCAAATTTCCTCCCTTGCATCCATTTTGTAGCATATTGCGTTTTGGTTTCTTATGCTAATTTGTATGGACATATGATAGAGTTGGAGATATCTATGCATGGATATTTTCTGCATTACGTTTGTTCTTTTGAAAGGTATTGTCTCAAGTCTCGTTGGCAAAAAAGTTTATGGACATTCCCATCTGTACAGCATTAATGTCCTCTTTTTCAAGAATTCAATAGATCTCAATGGCATGTTTTTTTCGGACATACGGACTTTGATGATCCATGACAAGCCACCTTTTGTATGGTTAGGATATAAAATTGTGATCGGATGACTATTATACATTTATACGACCGGAGGTTATCGCTTTATATGTGATTACCTTCAAATTGGAAGTATCCACATGCACCTCTTTTCCCACACTAAGTGGAGTTAGCTACGTAGATTCTTTCCTTCGTGTTGAGGGAAGAAAGGAAGCATTTTATTAGAAATGAAACCTAAGGCCTCTTTATATAGAGAGGTTTTTGGCAAAGTTACACATGATACCCTCAATAAAACAAAAAATAACAAAAACACTCTTGTATAAGTAAATAACTTTAACACTCCCCCTCAAGCGGGGCTGAAAATGTTTTAAGGAAGGCTTCTTTGTTGACTTTCTGGACTCAATTTTTGTAACCCTTTCCTTTTGGTGGAATGAAATATCGCTGATGGTTACCGACCTCAGGTAGCCATTTTTTATCCTTTCAGAAAAAAAATGTACTTTTCAAAAAACTATTAAAATGCACTTGGCTGATCAATCCCTGATTATTTTCCTTTATATTGTATACTCTTTGGTCAGCTCAATGACCTGCTTAACACCAAGTATTGAGTTTGCATCCTTGGCAAATAATACAGATACATATAGCATTTTGTGGGCTTTGCTTCAACCACAAAACTTCACTTGCACTGCCACTACTTTCTTTTGGCGAAAACATTCTCTCCCCATCTTACTAAGTTCTTGCCGCAAATTTCTTCTGTCTCTCTCAAATTCTCCTATTAAAAAAAGTCTCAAATTCTAGCTCTATTTATGGTCCAATTTTCCTCTAGTGGCGATGCCAATGCATGCATGTGTTGTGTACAATGTGCTTGTGCCTATATGTATGCACATGCTTTAGGCTGCATGTGCCAAAACAAGCATGTGCAAAACTCGTGGCATGTTCTGTTTATTTGGACATTATGTTGCTCATCAGTGCTTATGGTAGGCGACATGTATGGTGCATTTACATTGTGTATTGTGATGCACATGAACTGCATGTGACATCATAATTTTGGGCAAAAGCTTAATGCTCAGTCCATCATTCAAAGGTAGAAATGGATCATACGTTGGTTTGATTTAAAATGATGACTTGTGAGTCTAGCACTTCGTTTCTGTTCCTTATTGATCTTAAGGGTCGAAATCCTTGATAAGTTACTTGAAAATTGACATAAGCCCAAAGTTAAAGGCCTTTTCTGAAGGAAAAAAAGCCCAAAGTTAAAGGACCGATATAGTGAACCCACCAGACGTAGAATTCTCAGTTAATATCCCAGCAATCACCTTCCGCGCTTGGCCTCCACCTATATATATATATATATATATATATATATAATTTTGAATGTTAAATCCGAGAATGTTGAATAACAAGTAGAATGACATTAATATACAAATGCTTTAATAGTGCAAAATTATAAATGCCAATGCCCGGTCGCAACCCGTCGCCGCGAGCTGCCTTTGTCGCCGGCGACGGCACGTCGCTATCTTCTTCCATCAGCAGCCCCTCGAGATTTTCACCTGGTAGTTAACACTGAGCCAACGGAGAGCAATGAGTGAGAGGGGGAGTGCGAGGAGGGAATCGCGTGGGTGGGAGGGGGATGAATCTGGTTGGACGGCGGTGAAAAGGTCACGAAGGGGGGCGGAGCCGATGCGGTGTTTCAAGTGCCTCGGGAGGGGGCATTTTGCGGAGAACTGTAGGGAGCCGGTGAGGTGTCTGCGGTGCGGTGGTCTCGGACATAGGCGGGCGAGCTGCAGGCTCCATGAGCTGGTTGGCGGGGCTTCTTTGGGGAAGGCGAGGGTGCTGCTGCCTCCTCCGGAGGGGGTGCCTCTCGTGGAGGTTGAGGCGCCGTGGTCGGAGGAGATCAAAACCTTGGAGGGGAGGTTGGCGGCGGCTCTGGTTGCGGTGGTGCTGGAAGGGGAGGTGGGTTTGGGGGATTTGAGAATTGCAATCGCTTCGTTCTTGGGGATCGGAAGGGAGACCTTTAGAGTAGCGTCCCTTAGGAGCGGCTACTTGATACTGTCGGGGTTTGGACAGAAGTTGCTACGGCGCCTGGCTTTCAAGGAGTTGCCGTGTGGTCGAGGTGTGGTGAGATGGCGGTGGTCGGTGAGGTCAGATGGGGCCGTGGAGGAGCAGCCGCCGGTTGGCACGAGGCAGAGGGTGTTGATTGAGGGGGTCCCTCTCTTCCTCCGTACGGTGGAGGTGGCGGCAGTGGTGGTCGCTCCGTTTGCGAGGCTCCGAAGCTGCGTGGGTTGGGGTCTGAGATCTGTGGACTTGTCGAGGTTCGGGGCGTGGGTGGAGATGAGGCTAGGGATGCAGCTTGCGGAGAAGGTGGTCCTCAGATGGGGGAGCTCCTCTTGGCTGGTTCGGGTCTCGCGGGAGCTTGGAAGACCTCGGCCTTTTGCTGAGGCTGTGGTTGGCGGTGCGACGATGGAGCTTGGTGTCGGAGGTGACGTTCGGGCGTACAGGGGGCGGGCTGTTTTTGGGAAGGCAAAAGATCATGGCGATGATGGCGCTGCTGTTGCGATCCCTGCGGCGCGATCTGTGGCAGACGAGCGGGCGAAGGTTTCGAAGGGGATTGCGGGATCTGCGGAGGAGGTGATAAAGGATTCTGCGGCGCTGAAGGCGGAGGTCCATGTTGAGGTGGATCAGGGTTTTATGGGGTGCTCTCGTGGCGGATCTGGGTCAGGCGGACTGGATTTGGAGGTGGGGAGAAATGGCTTTGGAGGGGTCTTTGGGTCGAGCTCCCCTTCGCGCGAGGGTCCGGGACAGACCTTCAGCTCTAGCCGCGGTCGGGGGGTTTTGGAGGCGAGCCCTCGATGCGATCTCGATCGGATCGACTGAGCAGCGACGAGCGGTGCGGATGGGGAGGTGATGTGCATACAGAGGTGGAGGTCGAGGAAGCCTCTATCGCAGCGGCTCGCGTACTAGCCGAGGTGGTCCTATCGGAGGGGGAGGGCCGTGACTGCTCCAGCTAGGAGCGAGGTAGGGGAAGTCTAGCATCGGAGGTTGGTGGTGGTTGGCGTCGATGCGCCAGCTGGTAGGCGAGGGGATAAGTCGGCAGTGGGCTTGGTAGGCGGCGGAGGTGATGTGGGGGTTGAGGCGGTGGCTGCTGCTGGCGATGACAGGCTGCGGGTGGCTGGAGCTGGAGGAGGTGCTGGGGCTGAGGAGGGTCTAGCGGAGGTGGGAGGGGCTGGTGAGGAGGTGGTGCAGGTTGTGGAGTGGGATGCCTCGCTGGGGAGGGGGCAAGTGCAGCAGGGTTTGCCTGGTAGGCTTGATGAAGTGGAAGAGGGGGAGGTGGACAGGGTGGCTGCAGAGGTGGGGTTCAAGCGCACGATGCAAGGGGGAGTTTTTTGAATTTCTCCATGACTAAAGTCCTTTCGTGGAATGTGAGGGGATTGAACGACCCCTCCAAGCGGGCAGCTTTGTGTGGGTATATCCAGAGGTGGGGTCCTGAGGTGGTGTTTCTCTAGGAGACTTAAGTGGGGGAGCTGTGACAAGAGATTATGGAAGGAGGTAGGGGGAGCGGTTTTAGGGAGTTCTTGGCCCTTGATGCGGTTGGAAGTGCGGGTGGAATTGTTGTTGGGTGGAAGGAAGATGCTTTTTCCTTGCTGGACTCGATGGTCGGGTCCCATGCTGTTACTGTCAGGTTGTAGAGGCGGCGGGACAATCTTTGCATGCTCTTTTCCTCGGTATACGGTTCGACGGATAGTGGGAGGAGGCACGTTCTGTGGGAGGCATGGAACGTATTTTAAGTTCGACAGAGCTTGGCTCCTTGAAGAGGGATTCAGGGGGTTGGTGGAAGAGAGATGGAGGTTTGTTCAAGTGGATGGCTCGGCAGCTGCCAGATTGGAAGTTAAATTGCGAGACTTGAGGTCCTTCCTCAAGGTCCATAAGAAGCAAATTAAGGAGGAGCGTGGGAAGAGGAAAGATGAAGCTCTCAGTGAGGTTGCACGGCTGGACTTGGCTGAGGATGTTGGTCTCCTTTCTGATGTTGACAAGGTGAACAGAGCGAAGTACTTACAGGTGATACAAGAGGAAGATCGGAAGGTGGAAATGGAGTGGAAGGTGAGATCCAGGCAGAGGTGGCTCAAGGAAGGCGATTCTAACACTCAATTTTTTCATATGGCGGCATCAGGGAGGAGGAGGAACTGGATCGATAGGTTGGTGGTGGAAGGGGAGGAGTTTGTGGGAAGAGAGGCGGTGGGTGGGGCGACTGCAAGGTACTTTATAGAGTTTACCGGGAGGAGGCAAGGGGGAAGATGAAGGTGGTTGGGATCCGAGGTGCCATGGATCGGGGATGCAGAAGCGGGTTTCTTGGCGGGTCTGTTTGAGGAAGATGAGATTCATAAGGCAATCTGGGGGCTGGATGCTGATGGGTGTCCAGGCCCGGATGGTTTTCCGGTTGCCTTTTATAAGGAGTTTTGGCCGGTGGTGAAGGAGGATGTGGTGCAGGTCTTGCAGGAGTTCAAAGATGGAAATTTGGGCTTCAACAGATTGAACAAGTTTTACTTATTCCTTTTGCCGAAGGAGGGTGCAGAGGAGATCCAGGAGTATAGGCCGATTGCTTTCTCCAATGCTATCTACCCGATTGTGGTTAAGATCTTGGCGAATAGGCTGAGGACCTTGGCAAGAATTGTGGATCCGGTACAGACGGCTTTTGTCCCTAACAAGTATTTTGGAGGGGTACGTGATAGCCTTGGAGATCCTGTTGTTTTGGAAGAGGAGTAGGAGGAAGGCTTTCATGTGGAAGGTCGATTTCAGTAAGGCGTATGACTCAGTGCAGTGGTCGTTTCTTTGGGCATCCTTTATGAAGAGGGGTTTTCCACCTGTGTGGATTGAGTGTATGAAGAGGTGTGTCACCACGACGTCGTTCTCGGTTCTTATCAATGGAAATCCGGCAAGGGGTTGGATTCAGCCGAGAAGGGGGGTGAGACAGGGGTGTACTTTGGTTCCGATGCCTTTTGTTATTGCAGCAGATGCACTTGCGAGGGCGGTTAAGAAATCTTATGAGAGGAATTTGGTGAGGGGTTTCTCCTTGGGAGATGGGACGAGCATCCCGTTGCAGTATGCGGATGATACGATTTTCTTTATAGAAGGCAGGGAAGTGGAAGCCAGGAGGATGCGGATTTTACTTTTCTTGTTTGGCGAAGCTTCAGGTCTGCAGATTAACCTGTCTAAATCAAGTTTTGTCCCTTTTAATGTGGCGGAGGTGGAGGTGAGGGAGTGTAGCTTGGGTCTTGGCACAGAGTAGGTGAAGCTACCGATCAGATATTTGGGTTTGCCGTTGACAGATGGTAGGATCCTGGTGCAGGATTGGGCTCCCCTGATGGAGAGGCTGGAGAGGAGGTTGGCGGGATGGGCGTCCAGGCTTTTGTCGAGAGGTGGAAGGTTGGTCTTACTCAAGGCGATTCTGGCGGCGATGCCGTCGTATTTCACCTCTATCCTGAAGTTGCCCGACATATCGTCTTGAGGATGGAGAGGCTTATGAGGAATTTCTTCTGGTCCAATCAGGGGTCGAATGGGCTTGGTGCCAGGTTAGTGGCGTGAGAGGAGGTTTGCAAACCGGTGGAGGGGGGGCTTGGGGTAAGGGATCTAGGGAGGTCTAATGATAGCTTGTTGGTGAAGTAGGTTAGGGGCCTCTTAGAGTGTAGGGAGGATTTGATGGGCAGGGTTTTCAGGACGACTTATAGTGGCCCGCTACGTTGGGATCTCCTGATATCTCCGCTGAGGGATGTTTCTCACTCCTTGAAAGGTTTGTTGATGGTGGCTCTTAAGGTGCAGAATTATTTTGTGCCGATGGTGGGGACGGGGGAGATCTTCAGGTTCTGGCAGGATGATTGGACGGGGCAAGGTGCGCTCGCTAGAAGATTTCTGAGACTTTTTGCTATGTCCCAGAGCAAAGAGGTGTCTGTGGCTGAAGTTTGGGAAGGTGGTTGGTGTCCGTCCTTTGCAAGAAATCTTTTAGATGCGAGATTTCACGATTTCCAGAGATTGCTTGAAGAATTAGAAGGTCTGCAGCCGGCATCCGGAAATGATATGTTTGGTTGGGATGAAGGTGAATTCTTAGTGGGGGCTGTGTACAAGAGATTGTCTGGCGGGGGTCCCATTGGTGATTTGGATTTGGTGAGAGATTGCAAACAGGTTTGGAAGGCTGCATGTCCATTGAAGGTCAAGATTTTTGTTTGGTTGCTTAGGAGGAGACTCGTGACTAAGGTTTGGAGGGTGAGATAAGCTCCTGGGGAGAGTAAGGTTTGCTCGCTGTGCGGAGGTGATGATGAAGAGGTTGATCACCTTTTCTTCACTTGCCCGTTTGTCGTGCAGATTTGGAGCCGTATGGGAGCGGGGTGGTGGAAATGTCGGTCATTTGATGATTTTTGGTGTAGCTATAGAGGTGAAGGGGGTAATACTGGGTAGAATGTCTTCCGTACGAAGGAGAGGGCCAGGCTGTTGGCGGTCCTCTGGGGCATCTGGTTAGGTGGGAATGCTATCGTTTTCAGAGGACAGAGGCCTTATGTGGAGAATTTTGTGGAGTCTGTTATTGTTTTGTTTAAACTCTGGAGTGAGTCCTTGTGAGTGAGGGGTCTTGGTGTTTGCCCCTTGTATTGGCGTTGGCCGTTGGTTCTCTCATTAATATATTTGGGTAGTTATCATCCTAGATAACTACCCTTTTCTTTTTCAAGAAATAATTTTGAAATCCACCTGCTTTGTCCACATCCACACCTTTGCTCCAAACCTTCCCTTCCATGGATTCCTTTCATCTTGTCAAAGTATCTTTCTTTCTTGTTGCACATGTTCCTCATCTCAGGCTCTCATCTGTGTTTCAATCCAAACATATAGCCAGCACCTATTTTGGCCCATGGTTGCTTGTCTATCAGATTGAGCTCAGATCTGTATTGGCCAATGGAAGAATGTGTGGAATTTAAGCTATTCATGAATCTGAATACATGGTAGCATTTTTTCCATTTTTTTCCCATTCACTGTGCTGTGTTTCAATTCCTTAGCTATTTCGTTGCACTTATATGTTGTAGATGTGTACGCAAGAGTATTTTTATGAATGTTTTACCCATTTTGGTTTATTCTTTTCGAAGGAATTGTTTTAGATTGTGTTGCAGAAAATTTATAATGTGCTTTCTTATCACTATTTTGGAATTATCCTTTTTCTTTCTAGAGAATTTGGTGGATTTTTTTTTTTGAGAAAGAGAATTTGATGGATTTTAATGGCATTTTCTTCAAACACAGGAGCTTTTTTGATTTACAACGCACCATCTTGGTTCCTTTTGTGAAAAAAGCTTATACTGACCCTTAATGTGTGATTGCCTTCGAACTTGAAGGAATCACATCTTCCTGTTTTAATATTTTGTGTTAAGTTTGGAACCATGATTTTTTTACTCTTCATAATGGGGTTATGGAGTTTTAGCTCTTTCCATCAATGGAAGTATCTCATTACACTGATCTTGATGACAATTGCTGTTTGGACACTGAGGTCACCAAATAGCTCATAGCAGCTATATGCTTGTGACATGGTTAAATGCTTAAGAAACTGTTTGGAATGTGATTGTCCGACACAGAAATTTTGTCAAGGTTCGCTCGACGTGACTCAACTATTTTCCTTGTTTTATTTGTTCTAACATGCAAGCTGACACGATAAAATGGAAGACACAATCCACCCTCATACATCATTTCAAATTGGTTGACAACCGTAGCTTGCCATTAACGAGCTGAGGGTCCAAAGTTTGGTTAATCAACTGCAAATATTTGATTATTAGTCCGTTAAAGACACAATATCGAGTTGTTATTTTGTTATTATTTACTCAAAAGTGTTAGAATATGCTCTTTGTTTGGTTTATTCCTTGTGTTGTTATTTTCTTACTTTGCTTCGATTACCGTGTAATTTTTCCCTTTGCTTCTCCCTAAAAAAGGAGGCGAGGGTTTTAAGGAATAAATTAATTCGTTCTTTTCTTCTAACAAAGAATAGATGGTCAACGTATGTTTTATGTGACCGTGTTATGAAAAGGGGCATTCATACTTTGAAGTCTTTGGCATGCTTGTGGCAGAGATCAAAACCCCTCTTCGTGAATCTAACTTTCATTTCATTTGTCCTTGGAGCTTTTCATCATCTTCAAAAGCTTCATCTTGCCTTCGGCGCGTGCATACACCAATGTCCAACTCTCCACTTTGTCTCCATCTTTGACGAGAATCATTTTTATATTTATCACTCTTCCAAGTCATTTTAAAATAAGTCTAATGAATTATTATGGCAATATTTCCAAAATGTTTCATTTACAAGATTATAAGTTACCTAACTGATTGCACATACCCAAGTGTGAATATGTGCACTCTTAAATTTCCTTGCTCTCGAAAATGATTGAGGAACCCCACAATCAGCGGGCTTTTATATTTCCTTGGGAAAGCTCCTCTATATCAGCTTGTAACCAGCATTCTCTTTTATTGTAACCTGGAGGTTACATCTCTACCAAGATTTACACCCCTTCATGGTGGAGCCTGATAAATGATCCTTGGTGCTTTGATGTGGTTACTATTTTATCACCCTCGCAAGATTCAACCCAGCTTTAATGGGAATTTAGGCATCCTATGATTACTTGATGCAATCATACTCCCTGTCCAATGCTTCTGTGGGAGTGTGCACTCTACTTTTTGCACCCACAACATGAGGATGGCGGTCTTTTTTATCTTGGTTTGCCACTAGTGGTCACATCCTATACGTCAACGAGGGACAACAGATTTCTTAGTATCTTTGGAGTTAAATGGTTGGTTTTCATCAGTCCCCAAATCATGCACCTAGTCCTCTTGCAGAACTAGGAGATAGAGGGCCCATGATTGCACCGTTTTTTTTTGTGCTCCTTGTATTCTTTGGTTCTGGTTTTGTTCCTTTTGCTGCACCGATTTTTCTGGTGATTACCACGCTATCTAAAGCAATTAATTCATCGGTTTCTCTTGGAAGTTGTCCTTTCCTTCTGCTGACGAACTCTTCACGTCTTCTATAGGCTTGCAGTTTGGACGTTCGCCCAAGCAACTGAGCAAGAGAGCTGCACTGCACTGGACTATGCCAGAACAATTGATATTCCCGTTTGATATGATCATTCTTATCTGGAACAGATATCTTTGGCATTTGTGGGGCATCAGACTTTCAAATTGGTTGTGACTTGCAATCACACGGCAGATCCAGGTTTATTAAAAGATTTCCTACCAACTGCAGTCTCCGTCGAACATGCTGAATTTTGGATTAGACGACCGGATCCTTTTCCATTCCTTGTATCTGTCGGGATACGGTTTGTCCCTTTGAAAGTTACTTGCAATCTATATGCAGATGCATAAAGCTTCATTGTTTATTCAAGAGTCCCATTCCAGCTTAACTTCCCGTGTATCACCCCTTGGAATTGCTTCTGCAGAAGTTGATGGTTTCCTTCGTGGTTCAATCTCCAAAACAAGTTGGAGGATGCATCTTTTTAAAGGTTGGGTGGTGCATCAAAACCAAGATTACTGTTCGTCATACATGTTTTCTGCCTAAATTGGGTCCTTGCCATCTCCTTTCCCTTACATAATTATGACTAAAGCAGACAAGGATGAGGGAGTTTCACATATGCCAGTGGAAAGGAAGTGTATCTAAGATCTGCAATCCTATCTTGGATACCAGAAAATTGACGACTGTACTGACTTGTCATCAGCTGGAAAAGTTCCTACAAAAATATTCTATTCTAATTTTTTACGGGCGAGGACTTGAGAATCCCTAAAACTTGGATAAACTTTAAGAAATACACCTGTAATCCTTGAAGAGCAATGGTAGCTTGTCGGTTTGCATGCTCAACTGGTAGCGACGCAAATGATAGGATATGATTGTTGGTGAATATGAAAATGGATGTCACGCAGAGGTAAAAATTTAAAAATTATATCCTTAAAATATGGATATGGATATACAACGGATATCGATATATGTGAATCTGGAAATGGACCATCTTACACATATTATACATCTTTTAATTAATTAAAAGTTACAAAAATCTTTCTACTAAACAAGTTGTAAAATACATGGTTGGGGCTTGGTCGCTTAGAGGGGGTAGTTGGGGGTTGGGTTGGGGGGTGTGTTGGGGTTGGTGTTGTTGTGTGGGCGCTGTGGATGGTGGTTGTCAGGTAGATGAGTCATCAATGGAGATAAGAGGCCCAGGTCGTGAGAGGTAGGAGGTTGGGACCCTATCATTTAGAACATTTATGTATATATATGTATATACTAAACAGAAGATGACTTTCTTTAAAAATGGATATCAATATTTGTATCTGCAAAAAATTCTTAAAATTATATTCGTAATTGCATTAGCTAAAATCCGAAACTTGATATTTGTATTTGCAAAAATTTGAATTTCAATTTTTATATCCACGTCTGTATTCGCCAGTCTTGTGAAATTGACATCCATATCCTTTTAAAAAGGGTTATAGTTAGGGATGGATCTAGTTGCGTCTCCACTCGGTTGCGTCGGTTTATCATAAAGGAACGAGCTTGGGGTTTGTTGCAATGAGAGAAGTATGTTATAGAATTACTGGTGTGGTGGTGTTTATGGTTCCAATTGGATTTGGTTTGATGAAAATTCGTAGTTCTCGCTTGGGTTACCTGTTGCAGTCTAATTCATCATAAGATCTAATCCGGTTGAAATCATTAAATTTTTCATTGCATCTTGAGTGTTGATAAGATTTTTATGTCCAAATGGATTATTTTGACGCCTCTTGTACTGATGGTGAAAGACTCAGAAAATTTAGAGACTACATGCTTGGTATCTAAAAAATACAATGAGATTCATGATTCAAGTAGGATATCCTAAAATTTCACATTAGCATTTGGATCAACTTGCAGTATATCAAGAAAAGTTTAAGAACACATTAAGTATGGTGGTGAACTCATTTGTATATGTGCATTCTCACTTTCTTGCTCAGGCTGATTCCAACGCTAATACTTTGTGCATGTGTACGTGTTTGCGACAATGTCAATATTGCATAATAGATGCTCTAGCATTAATTTTGGTTCTATAACATCCATCTTGCAATGTCGTGGTGCTATTGTAGCATCTTTGCCATGCAGGCCTGTGGTGCTCTACAGGATGTCGTGGTGTTGTTATAGCTTCGATGCATGTAATATTGTTGTTGTAGTGCTATGCTATAGCAATGAGCTATAGAATGAAAGTTGTAGTAATGTACCCCTTTTTTCTTATTTAGTCCTCGTGCTCCTCTCTCCTTCTCCCTGATCTCCATCTCTCCATTGTAGAATCCACTTTCCTCCATTACATAACACATCTTCCAACCGAGATGGGTTTTTGCTACGAAGTAGTGGCATGCACTTCACTACAAGACAATACACCTAACATGGGAAGGTAGTTTGCTCTTCTTCAGCTCTGACGACTTGACTTTCACCAATTGACAAAATCCAGTGAAACTTGAGTTGTTGAGTATAAATTATCAAATCATCGTAAAATCATAGTTATCCAATATATAATAAATAGATGAAAAGTGCTTACCAGAAATAAATAAATTAATCTACAAGTCCATAAAACTAAAATAAAAGAGAAGTCTAAAGTCTACGAGTACACTATTGGAAAACTAAAAGAAAAATTAATATACCAATAAAGGAGCTCTTGCTATTTACAAATTATCTCCTAGTGCTAGAATAGGTCCTATACTAGTTGCTCCAAATATAGTTGTTGCACTTAGCTGCTTGGTTACACTTAAGTATGAAGTTTAGGGTACATGCCAGTGAAAGTCGAATAGAGTAAAACAAAATGAATAGTAAAGAAAACAAAGCATAAGGGATGACTACTATCTATATTAATCCATTAATCAAGACATTATCCATTAACTATTATTCATTGGTTGTTTTGTGTGTTGCTCTTAGTTATTAGAGTTCTTGTTATCCCAATCAATACCTCATAAGGCACAAGGCAATCATGATGTGGTATACTAAAAAGTACACTTGATAGAAGACATCTTGGCAAGGAGGATCCTTAGTATATGTTCCAAGTCTCAGTCCATCACTCTTGAGTTATCTCGAGAAGTGGTGGCTACGTTCTGTGGTGTAAACATGTGTTAGCTAGAGACACGACATCCATTCCTCCACTCATTGGATGAGAAAAGAACCACTAACTCCAACCTCAAGCGAAGCATTCCGTTTTCCTAGTTGGCCGTTAAGTCTAGCTATGAGTCGCAAGCAGGTAAACAACTCCTTGACCAACACAACCTATCTAAATCTAGACCGATGCTAGAGTCAAACTCTGGCAAGTAGCAGGATTGAACCAGTTATTCCATGTTTGTATTTAGATAAGTCCATCGTCATCTAGGTTTCATAATTATTCTTCAGATAATTGATTTATTAAAAGTCATATCCTTGTTCATAGAGTTCATCAGCGGGCATCATCATTGTACAACTTTGGTAGTCAATTAATAGCCAGTTCTCGAGTGAGGGTTTTCATTATCCTACAGGGTTCAAGTCATGGGGTAAGCTAATAGTGTTGTGTTTAGCAATAGGATTTGAAGTCAAGTGTCAAATATGAAATTTAAGCATATTGAAGACTCCCATTAGGGTTTCTAAAGCAATTAATACATAACTACTCAATTATTGCCATGCCACATCAACATATCACTAAGTAATATGAATTAATGGCTTATTAGAGACAAGGGGCCACATTAATGGGAATAGTTAGATTTGAATTCCGGTAATTATTAAAGGAATAACACATGATGTTTAAAATAGCAATTCTCATCATTAAGATTTATTCCCAGTTAATCAACTGTTGGAATTTGTATGCCCTCTAGAAGTCATCCAAATAATATAAGGAGTTGCATTGATTTGATTGTTTCATCTGAATAAGAATTGGATTATTTCCAGTGTGTGAATTGGGTCTCTTAGTATGAATAAGATGACATACTTAGCCATATTGAATAAATTTGATGTGTGTTGACTTAGAGATCCAAACTCTTTAAAGGATTTGATAGTATATTAAGAAACCATTGTATCTAATTCGATCATTTGTTACTGGTTTGAGTTAGGATGACAACTTTTTCTAAAGACCATTGCCTGATTGATGTTCTTGAATGAGGATTTAGAATTGTGTAGGTCTGGTCAAGGAGTTGACCTGATAAAACATAAGATAGTCAGAAGTTCATCTCTAATGGTATCATGGAAAAGGCGTATGTATTCTTAGACTTAAGACAGATATGTGTCTTTATTACCAAACACATGTATTTAGAAGACTAATAGTAGATGCACCAACCTTGGTGTTAATATTGGAAAGCTGGTACATGTAGGAGGGAATAGGAGATACAACATTTCTAGAAGGATCACATAAATATATTTTATAGATGTATGTAGCAATTGGACAAATGAGCTCTCTCTGAGTATATTGGGAAAGATCAATTCCACAAGTGGTTGCGGAGTCTTGATCAAACTCAAGCATGACGAGAAGAAGACAGTCCTTTGGGAAAGGATTTGGTCTTCATTCTCTAATGATATAGAGAGATATTAGGAATAATATAACCCAAGGAGGAATGATAGCCATACGATGGGATTAGACGTTAATGTTAACATTATCCTCCTATGTGAAAGATTCATAGGAATTTATAATATCTAAGGGAGGCATAGTGACATAATTTATGAATTACTTTAAGAGAAATCAAATATTATTTAAGGAGTTAAATAGAATTTGATTTAACATTTAATCGAATCTAAAATGTTGGGTCTTAATCCAAAAGGGTTACCAAAACCCAATTGGCTAAAATTAATGTTGAGCTAATCAATCAATTGTTCAAGTAGAACTAGATCCCAACTATCTATTGTTCAAGTAGGTTCCCACCATATTAGGATTAGGTCGCATCCTTACAAATATCTCCCAAAGGTAAGGCTAAGAGACCTAATCAACTTTCTAATTCTCACAAGAGAAAGACCTACCATCGCTAGAGAAAGGAGAAGAATCAAGGAAACCCTGAGCCTTGTTCTCTTCTTGGTTGGTTATTAGCAAGGTGGGTCAACCATTACTTGTGTTGTTGGACGACCATTGCCTGCATAGGTTGACCAACAACATAAGGGTCACGCTTCTATAAGGAGTCCCCTTTTTTGTTCTAGTTGATCAACATTTCTATTAGTTGATCGGTCATTGAAAGGCTGTAAATTCAAGGCCCTGTTGACGCATCTTTGATTGTGTGTGAGAGGCTTTGAGGCGAAGGTCATTTTGGGATCGCGAAGGAAGTTGGTTGTTCTTGTTGTCAAGGGTATCTTCAATTTGACAAGAAAAAGGTCTCGTGGCCACGTCACAACTTATTGTAAGAGGCACTGGCCATGTGGTGTTGTACTATGCCACCACAAAGATATAAATTTTGTACTCATGGGGACTCCAAAATAGGAAGAAGCTAGTTCTTCCTATGTGATTTTGGTTTAAGTTATTTATTCTTTGATAGTATGATTTATTGGCATCAAATTGTTCTTGAATCAAAAGTCTTAAATGACATTTTTTCATAATTCCGTGATGCCATGGGAGAATCATTTGCCCCTTTTCATCAACATCCATAGTAAAAGTACAATCACAATTATCAAGCTATAATGTTTAAGTACTAGATCACAAATGAAAATTTATCTCACAAGGACTTCGAAACTATGCAAGAGGAGAGAGAACACACATAAAACGATGAAATATGTAAAACATTGTTACAACTCACATGGAGAAAAGTATATGGCTACTCTACGTAATGTCACTGGGGGTCATGGCAACTCCGAGGTATTGTTTGGAGGTCTAGAAATACCATCCATGCATCCTTGTGCTTTGTGCACAATAGAGATCCTTGGTCAACACATCAAGAACCGGGTCCCAAACACATTAGGAAACAATTTAGAATTTTAATGTGTAAAACAATAGATAAAAAGGATTTTAAGACTCATTCTTGTGTAGTACTTATTGAGATTATTCCAATGAGTGCTTATTTGCAAAAATTAGAGTTTGTTTAAGCCTTGAAATGCTTGAAATAGTGAAAGGTACGGCTTGGAACAATTAAATTGACTAATGCAATTGGATCGGGCCACTTAAACCGAGTTGACACGTGCTTACCAATAATTCATGCATGCCCCACATTTTGGATTGGGTCCCAGATACCTTGATTGTCGCCACATGTTACGTGGTACAGGCTTGTAATGACCCAACATCTGATTTCAAGCCCATTTTGAGATTAAGCACATCAAGATGAACCTGTTGACGCTTGTTGGGCGCGAATTGGGTCAAAGTAATCTGAACATGAGAAAATGCGTCTTTTGATCAAACATGGTCAACCATCGAGTAAAACTTGCTTGGAATATGTCATATATGGTATTGTTAGATTTCTTTCATTGTAAGCTTTTTAACGGTTCATATTTCATTAAAATCCGAGTTGTGCAGCAAAAGTTATGTGCAAAGCATGTTAAACAGAAATATAGGCACACAACTGAGACTAGGGACATTTTGGTCCAATCTGTTTATTTTGTGAACCTAACTGGACCCTAGCACTATAAATACATACCCTAGGGTCTCACACCATTATCACATTGTTGTTGTGACAAAAACCCATGCAAAAATCATAAGAAGTTGAGAGAAAGAGGAATCACGAGGAGAAAGAGAGAATGGCTGAGAGAAAAGCTTCCTTCTCCTCTTCTTCTTTGTTTGTGTGTGCAATAGTAAGGAGGGCTGTAGGGCCTGCATTTGATGTGAAGCAGAAGGGGCAATGTACTAATGGCCACTACATAAGCATCGTAGGCGCGGGAGCATGAGTGCAAGTGCATAAGGAGTTCCGCGTGTGTATGATCATGCATGGGGAAGAATGCATAGCCCAGATCACGTCGTGTTGGCAATTCGTGAGTGCACGTGGGTGCCAGTTGGGTGATGACACATGGCACCATGCAGTTAGGGGAGTTTGATGGGCCAATTTACGTGAATCGGAGAAATTCAAGGTCGATTCAAGACCCCTTTGACTTAATTGATTCATAATACGAACTCGTAATTATGGAGAACTAAGCGAACCCTACTATCTGTTTAGCATACTAAATTAGACAAGCATGATCATTAAATAAATTGGTTAATGATGCATATTAATATACAAAATATGTAAACTCATTTAAATGATCAATGTTTTCAAAGTTGGTGAAATAAATGAGAACGTATTTGTAATAACTAGTGGAATGGTGAACGAGTTAAGATGATTAATGGTTAGTGATGATAATATCATCATTAGTCATATCTAACTTTAATTAGTCATATTCCATTGATAAATGCTCCTACATAATTGCTAGATGATCGTAATTCATTGCATATCCTTTCTAAGAGAAATGCATTAAAATAGGGGCAAACCTACAGTTTTAATAGAATATCTTAATTGCATAGCAATCACAGGATTTCCTAGGGGTTGAAGGTCAAATGGTCATAAATGTCTAATAAGTGGGTTCATGCAGACAGAAACATGTTTTCACACGTTTTGAGAATTAACAGACATCTGAAACCCTAAAAACAGACTCCCTTAATTAACTGAGGTTCTAGTCAAGATAAAATTCACCTAAAACTTCTAAAAATCATAGAAAAATATTCCCTAAGGTTTATCATCCTTGATTTGACCATTGGAACTTATTTTGAACTAAAACAGAGTCTTAATTGGATAGTTACCCTAATTTAGGTTTCTACGCAAATTACCCAGTCAAACTTGATCAAAACCTAAATCCGATTTCACCATCATATTCCTTGGGTCCAAATTAGATTTTTACCAAAATTTGTACCCAATCAGAGATCATCTTGACCTAGTTTGCATTTCAATCTAGTCTGACTCTTTTTATCACATATGCACCCCTAGCTTTTTGAAATCCTTGCAGATAGGTCCTAACTTTGTCGTCACCTTCACAAAGAGGCCCTTTCCGCCATTAGGAGTAGGCTGTAGCTCACCATCAAGATTTGAGCGATATTTTCTCAATTCTCAATCAATCAGTCCCAAAATTGGAAGAGAATTGAGGAATTCTCTTCAAATTGAGATCAGCCATGAATCCTATTGCCTTCCCAATCTCCCATGCGAATGCATGGGAGATGTAGGTATCCCACATGTGTGAAATCTCCGAAGCTTTCAAGCTTGTTTCCAAGTTTAAGCTTGACCCTATGGCCTATAAAAGGACCCACATTGCAAACCTTACTTCCTTAGCTTGATTTGGAGGCCGATTCCCTCTTCTTCCCTTCTCCTCGACCTTCATCTCCACCAACTCTGGCAACCTTCTCCGACCACCTTCCTCGTCCTCTCTCACAGACCATAGCGAGTGGATTCTCCTTCCTCGACTTCTTCCGCGTGTCGCAATACCAGTGAACGTCGCCTAAGCCCCCTCGTCGTCGCCGCTTCTCCCACCCAAGTCTTCACCTTCCATGGTGCTGGCCATACCACAACCGACGCCATCCTCCCCTTTCATCCATTAGTTCAGGGTTAGTTAGGTCCTTTTTAATCCCTAAGTTAATTCCCCATACTCAAAACCCAAAAATAACCCCCGACGTCGCCGTTCACTGTCATCTTGTCCATCTTCGGCCATCTCTCTGGTGAGGTCAGTCGCTCACCTCACACCTCCGCATGCCTCACCGACACTCCCAAAAGCTCTACCACTCATCCCCGCACAAAACCCCTCTCCTATTTCATCCTCTCGACCACTCAAACCCTTCGTCGACCAACCCACCTCCGCAAGCCATTCTCCGTCATCACCAGACCTCCACGACAATTCTCGCTCCACGCTACGACTACCTCCGCATTCGCTGTGCCCGGCGACCCTTTTGAGCTGTTTTAACGTGGCCAAAAGGCCTTATTCTCTATTTCAGGTCTTAGATCGGAGCTCTGCTACCGTGTCATCCTTCTGACGTCATTCGTGGTGTTCTAACCACGCGAGCCCCAGGTGTTACAACCAGAAGACGCAGATTCACTCTAGGAACGTTTCCAGGTCCTTGATTGAAGACCACGCCCTCAGTTGCACCCGCAATTGTAGAAGCTTCATCACAGCAGGCGCACGCGAAGAACAAGGGGACATTTAGTCCCACATCATTTGTGGAAGGTCACATAGCTATGCATAAGTTGAATTTGTCATTGTGGCTATTCGCCTCTAAACACGTGGTGAGGTACCTTCACCTTACCTGTACACTCGACCACCTAAGCCCTCTCACTCCTTGGCTGCGACACCCATGTAGGCACCGTAGACCCGGTTACGCGACCTAAATACCCGATTAACCTGGCTATATGAGAAAGAGGAGAGGAGGAAGGAAGGCAAGAAAGAGAGAGTGGGGGAGGGGTGGGTTTTGCTTTTCAAAAGAGATTTCCAACACTTAGTCACTGGTGCCTTGGCTCCCCTTGTGCGTGAAGAGGGAAGGTTGAAAAGGAGTAGACCCTAAGAAGAAGAAGAGCTCGGGTAGAAAGCAAAAGAAGAAGAAGAAGAAGAATAACAACAAAAAAGAAGAAGGCCCTCTAAGCACTGTAGCATCCCACAATTAAGTCGTCTGATTACCAAATCAGGCGTTTGATTACTGTTCATTTATTTTAAACATTTGAGTAATTGATATATATGTGCTTAGACTAATAATTGGTGATTCAAATCACCATTATTTTGTCTTAGATATCTTTTTGGTCTCTTAAAGTCTTGAAATACTTATGTTATTCATTGTATATCTAAAGTGATAGATTAACATTCATTGAATATCATTATTGTTCCTCATTCATCGTGCTCATTTATATTTTAATTGAAGATTAGTGCATAAATTCCTATTTGCTCCGACCTCAGACTTCATTTAGATATTCAAGTTATAAATTTTATTTATTGACAAACGATTTTGGCTGTGCTACAACGAAGTGATTTTAAAACTCCGAATTCGCGTATCAACAGTTAGGATATTTGTAACCATGAAAACTTGTGAGAATAATTAGATGGATAGTTTCATGCCTGATATCTATGGCCACGAGTTGTTTTACTATATTTAAGGCTTGAGATTGATTTAGAGAGTGACTTAGCCTCTTTACGACTCTTCTATTAAGCTACTTAACCAACTAGATAGATAGGTGGGATTGGGTGTGTGTTGTTTGTTGTAAGATGATTTTGGTACTGTACTTTTTGTACCTTGTAGTGGTGATGATTGACCATATGTCAATGCGGAGTAGCACCCTAGATGCGTAATACACAAGCTCGTAGTCACCACTTTATTTAGGTAGAGGCCCTGGGATGATTAACCAAGTTGTAGGATAGGTGTGGGCCATTTAGAGTGAATTGTATTGATCTTCATGCTTAGGATATTGTAGTAATATCTCCTTGCACCTTTTAAGGAATTAAGTATGGGTTGGTGATGATCGTAAAATGAAAAGGCATAGACAATTGAGAATGAGTAATAAATGTATAATTAAAGAACTAATATGAATAGTAGGCACTCTTGTTCTTGTAGTTTCTTTAGTTCTTCTTGTTATTTTGCCTTTGATTCACTACTCTACTCAACTTTTGCTAACTTTTCCATTTAGACTCCGTACTCAAATCTTAGTGAGTAGCAGCTAGGTCCCACTGTTGCAGGAGGAGATGGTGTTGATCTAAGTTCTGCACCATAGCTAGCCTATAGGACTACTTTAGTTAGTTGTAGTTAGTTCTTTCCTTTCAATTTTTTTTTCAGTATTGCTTTCTTTAAGCTTGTACTTTTGTCCTTTCTTGATGGCTATGGATGATGATTAGATAATTGGGCATTTTTTTCAGTTCTAGAATTATTGTTCTTCTTTATGCTCAATATGTAATGCTACTTGCTATGCAATGCTATGTTTTATGTTTATACATTGGATAATCAAGATCTTGGGAGATTTTAGAAAATTAACTTGGGTCCCTAATAGGGTAGGGGTTTGGATTGTAATAGGTCGTTCCATATGTTAGTGGCTGATGGGAATACCATCATGGGTCCTAACTAGCTATATTAATCAAGTTTGATTGATTAAAGCTCTTACATAATCATCTGAGAGTCGTAATTCTGTATTATTCTATTTTGAGAGAGGAACGAGAAATCAGGGTTAATTCTATAATTTTAACAGCACATCATAAACACAGATTAACCACGGGATTTGGTAGGGGTTAATTAAAGGTCAAATGACCTTAAAAGTTCAAAAAGTTGGTCAGCACTGACAAAAATAGGGTTTCACGTGTTTCGAGAACCAAAATAGCACACCAAAATCCTAATTTCAGACTCGCTTAAATTGAAGAGGTTCTGGTTAGGATAAAATTTATCTAAACCTCCTAAAATTCATATGAAAATATTCTAAAAGGTTTGGTATCCTTGGTTTGACCATCTGAACCCATTTTGACTTAGAATAGAGTTGCAGAAGGGATTTTACCCTAATTTGGGCTTCTGTGTAAATTATCCAGTTAAACATAGTCAAAACTGAAATTCAACTTCATCATTAGATTCTTTGGGTCCAAATTAAGTTAAGGCCAAAATTTGGGCCCAATCAGAGCCATCTTGACTTAGTTTGCATTTTAGTCCCTTGAATCTTTGTTTCTCTCAATCAAACCCCTAACTTTGATTTATTACATATAGGTCCCTAACTTTTCATCGTTCTTCTTAGAACGGTCCCTGATGCCATGAGAGTCTGAAAAGGATCTTTAGAACTTCCTAGCCGACATTTAATCAAAGATTTGGTTCTATAAATCTCATTGTAAAATCCTAAAACTTGGCAGAATTGATCCTCGGATCAATCCACATCGATCAGGGTTCTTTTCAAGGCCAATTATGGTTGGAATTTGTGCCAGCGAGCTTGAGAAAGTTGAGCTTTTCAGGCGGTGAAGGCACCTGCCCAAAATGCCCAGCTTGCCTTGATTGAAGCTCGAACCAGGTCCTATTTAAAGACCTGCTCATCGTGCCATTTTCCCTTGTGCAATCTTTGCCGGATCTCCCTCAAATTCTTCCTCCTCACTGGAGTCGAGGACCACCACCAGAGCCCTTTGAAACACCATCGTCGCCCTCTGTTACATATGATAGGCAGAGGGCTCCTCTTCCTCCTTCGTCTGTGAAGCTTCCCACGAAGCTTTAGCCTCTCTAGCCCCCTCTTCAACTCTGATTGCTCTGTTTCCTTCCTCCACTCCGGCGTACCCTCGGTAGCATCCTCCTCACCCCCTTCCTCTCAATTAGGTTAGGGCTTCAACTCTTCTCTCCTCCAATTTCATATCAGGAGCTTCTCTGCTCCTAATTCCCTCTCTATCATCATCTTTGATGCCGGCTGCTCCACCTCTGACCAGCTTCACCACTAACATACCTTCGTCCATCGCACACCCTATAACCACCACCAATAGCGTCGCCTAAGCTTCGTGGAGCTCCCCAGCTCAATTTCACCACTCGCCGCCTTCAACATCCCTCCCCATCACCACTGATCGGAGCTCATCAGAGCTTCTCCGTCGCACACCTTCGACCACTTGCACCACCAATCACCTTAGGGTTTTTGTTCGGCGAGTAGCGTTGAACCTTTGCACGTGTTTAATTTCGGCTCTAGGGCTATATTTCTGTCGCAAGTATCTCGCCGTTGTCGATCGTCATCTACGCCTCCAGCCACCGCCATCTGATCTCCTCCGGTCTCGCCTCCACATCCAATTAGCGCATCCTAGCTCCAGGAGTATCTCCAGACCTCCAATTCGATGAAGTCGCGGTAGCTACAACTCCAATTCGGTGAAGAGATCAGTCGATTGTTCATGAAGGAAGAATAAGAAGTGTTCCTCACTTAGTCCCACATCGTGCGGGGAAACACTATCAACTGCCAATAAAAGGATTTAGTGAAAGGGAACCCTTGCCCAAGACACAAGGGTCAGGTCCCCTCTCACACCTACTCTCTCACTCCTTACCCGCGAAGCATGCCTGTGAGTCTGGTCTCTTGTTCATGATCCGATTACCTGGTACTATTTAACCGATTAGCTTATAACCGGGTTTGAGAAAAGAGGAAGAAAGAAATCTGAGGTGGAGGGGGAGGGTTTTGCACCTCAAGATTCATGCCCCCTCCTCTCTCAGCACTTAGCCACTCTATGATTTGTGAAGCCCTTGTGCCTTGTGCTTGCTAGTGCTTTGGTGCCTTGAGGTTAAGGCGTCTGACCTCTCCTCTCGACGTTTGAAGCCTTGTGCTGATTCTGATATGGTGTTACTGTGGATTTATTTGGCATCTATGTAAAGATTTGGTTGAAAGTACCGTTCATTTATTTGAGATAATTGTTAAGCTTAACATTAGGGTTAAATTGGTGGTTCAAACCACCATTTTAACCCTATCTTTTTGCACTTTAACTATCTGATTTTATTGAAATATTCTTCTGAGTATTTCTTTGATTTTAATTGCATATTATTCTTGATATTGTGATTAGTGGATTAAATTTCCAATTTGTAACCTGTGAACGACCTTGAACTCGTGTTTTCAAGTTTTATAAATTGTAGTGTTGTCGAGATTCTTGTCCTATATTATGACGTGTATTTCTAAAAGACGATTTCTGTGCACCAACAGTGGCATACAAAGGGGGGTTGAATTATGCAACAAAAATTAAATAAAGCCATTCGTACAAACACAATAATTTATAGAAGAAACTCTTGTGGGAAGAAACTCAACCTAGATCTCCTAATCTAGGATTTTTCCCTCAAAATAATGGTAATCACTATAAAATATATTACAAAACCCCTCCTTTGGACAACCCTTAAGGAGAGTTTTGCCCTTCTCTAAGAGAGGACGGGAAACCCACAGGTTGGGTACCCAACAAACTAATAAAAAGCAATATAATGAAAATCCTGAGAGCCTTTGAATGATATGGAATATAAAACAAGGTTAAGATGCTCTCTTATTAAACCTCTATGAAGCAATGATGGATTGGAGGGAGTGAGTATTTTCTTAAGGATTGCAATAGCAAGAAGAGCATAAGAGCACAACAACACGAGCACAAAATGGTTAGAAAGAGAGAATAAGAGAACTTTTGCACAAGAATGATTCCTTGCTTGGTGTGAAAGCTTAGGTGATCTTAGGTGGGTATTTATAGGTGTAGGAGGTTATGTTTAGCCTTTAGGTGTCGTTTGGATTTGAATTAGAGTGCAATAAATTGAGTTGAAATGGCTACACAATATTTGAGCTATATTTGACTGAATTAGACGTCTGAAAAACACGTTGAAACATTTGAAAATCACAACTCAAACGTCTCAAGATCAATTCAAACATTCGATCAAGAGATAGAAGATGCCCTAAAGAAAAGTCAGATGTTTGAAATTAAATGGCTCAATGTTTAAAATATTCTAGTAATTGAAGTTAAATTATTTGAATTGGCAGGGACATCTGAACACAAAATTGAAACATCACAAAAGATAATTTATACGATTGAAGATGAAGAGAGATTGTCTAAAAAGTCCATGGTGTCAATGGATAAGTTCCTGGACTTGGGAAATGGAGAATAGGGTCGTCTCAAGCGAATTGCTGACATCCTATTAGCCAAAATAAGGCATATGGAAATAAGGACAATTGCTTGGTAAGACGAATAAGACATCTCAAACAAACAATTAGAAGTCTAAAGAATGAAACACCTATTTGAACAAAAGTAAGTGGTCATTAATCGTAGTTTGAACGTTAGGATTTGAAAAAATATGATTGTTCATCCATTTTTCAAACTTTGACAGATTGAAAACTAAAGTCGACGTTTGAAATCATAAGAACATTAAGAGAAGAATGATGGAGGTCTGAAATGAAGCATAGATGCCTCAAACTAGAGAAAAGACATTTGAGATAGAGGGTTTAGACATCTGGAAACAAAAGTAGACGTTTAAAAAATTCTACAAAGTAATTTTTCAAGATTTTAAGGATATGGAAAATTTAGGTAGGTTCTAAGGTATATTCTATGGGCATTTTCAAGATTGTAAAGACTCTTTATAATCTAAAAATAACAAAAATAATATGTCAAAATTGAAAGAAGGAAAACTATAAAAAACTCTAATAACTATCCTAACTAACTTCACATCTTCTCATCCTTGTTGCATTCACACTTTCACTCCATCTTTAATACATATTTAGCTTTAAGATTTCTTGTATTTCTTGTTATTCTTCACATAAAACATAATTTGTCATTATTAAAATCTTTAACAATAAGCATGTTAATAATACATATAATCATAAAATAGACCGAATGAACTTAGGGAGTTAGTCATATGTCAAAAATCATAGCCATCAATTGAGTTTTGATCTAGAGTCCTTGAATCATTCCTTACTTCTTTAAGTCTTGTGTTCTGTGTCTAATTTTTAATGACCTTCCTTGCAGAGGATGCCTTCGAGGTGTGGAGCTTGTGGAGGACAAGGAGGTCGAGGCGGTCGCCAAAAGGGGGCTTAGAATGATTAGGGCCAAGATGCGTAGGCCTAACAGATAGCGCAGATGCTCATTGAGTTTCTTGGGTAGCACCTTCTGTAGCAGTAGAGTAGAAATGAAGGACCTTAAGAGGTACCTAGAGAGCAGGCTTCTATCGGTCAAAGGAGTCACCAAGGTGGTGGTTGTGCTGGAGGTTGATGCAGTGGCTAAGCAGGAGGTGATGCTAGATGAGGGGGTAGAGATCTACCATCTCCCCTAGCCCTTAAGGAAATGATGCAAATCTTCATCAAGAAGTATGACAAATGTCAACACTTTGCCAGTGTGCCCCACTTGCTACCTGAGGAAATGACGCCAATCTTCTCTCCTATCCCCTTTACAAGATGTGGAATGGACTTCATTGGCCCCTTCCCAATGGCCCTAGCCCAAAGCAAATATGCTTTGGTGGTAGTTGACTATTTCTCCAAATAGGTAGAGGCTGTAGCCATGGTGAGTCCTAATGCCGATTGTGCCATTAGTTTCATCTGTAAAGACATAATCTATCGGTATGGCATACCCTAGGTTGTTGTGGCTGATAATGGCATACAATTTGGCTCCAAAAAGTTTGAGAATTTCTGCACAAGTTGGGGAATCTACTTGAAATTCACCTCAGTGACTCACCATAGGCCAATATGTAGGCGGAACTTACTAATTGGAGAATGTGTTGGTGCAAGGATATCACGATCATTAATTTTGATGATAACAAAATACTTGTTATTTAACATTTGCATTGAGTTTATGAGTTTCAGGAAAATGCAAATGGATACAAGTATGAAGGAGAAGCTCAAGCTCACGTCTATGGTGGATTGGAGGAGCTTGATGGAGAAGAAGGAGCTTCACGTGGAGTGAGAGCTTGAAGACATGAAGAATATGATAGATTTTTTTTGTCTTATATTTTATACTTAATTTTTGTATCTTTGTTCTTTACTCTTTATTATGTCTAGATTATATGTTAAAGAGCCTCAAAGTAACAAAACTATAGTCATAGAGCACCTACACAAACCTAGGATAGTTAGGCCTTTCGTAGAGAATTTAGAAAGCCAAAATAAGCATCATACAGCCAGATCAAACGTCTAATATGAAAATCAGATGTCTAATCTTAGACTTTAAGACGTCTAATTGTTTGATTAAATGTCCAAAACACTTAGGCTGGAGAATCACTCTTTGTCTGCCAGTTTTAGATATCCAACCCTTAGTCCAGACATTTTAGAAGACATCTGATGACCTTACCAAATGTCCAACTAGAGGATCATTGGCTTTGTCAGACTTAATCGTTGAGGATTAACATTTAATCTGACCTACTTTCACTTTTAGACGTTCGTAGAAATCCCTAGACGTCTGATAAAAAGACGTTAGGCTCAATTCATCCCGAAATCACTTTTGTCAGTGATTATAGCCGTTTGAGCCTAGGGAAATCAATTCCTGCAGTAAATCCTATTTCCAGACGTCCAGACTTTGTGCCAAATGACCGATCTATCGTCTGACCAACATGACCTAGAACCCCGTTTAGGTCTAGATAAAATAGGAAGAGAACTTGTATAGAATTAGACGTTTGACTAGTATCTTAGACGTCTTAAAAGTAATATTTAGACGTTTGTTTTGATCCAACACTGTCTAGTTGATCCACCCTTCTAGATCAGACGTCCGACCACAAAATGAGACGATGATCTAGACATCTAACCTTAAGTCCTGACATTTGATAACACTGTTAGAATCATTAATTGCCCTGATTCCAGCTTGATTAGCCCTAGATTTGTTTCCAACGGCTACCTAAGGCTTTCATAGCCTTCTTAAGGGTTCCTAAGCCACCTATAAATAGAGGAGGACCCTTCCTTTGTTACACACACGAAGAAACACTACTTCCACACTCTTTGTGTCATAGAGAAGCAATTATCAAGAAGGGAAGTGATCTTACTCTCCAAGCCCCATTCAACAAATCCGAGAGTATCGATACTCTACCGAGATCACACCTACGCACTTTCTACTAAGGGGAGATTCTTGCCTATAGTAGTATAATATTACATTTACTTTGTGGCTCTATAGGTTCTTGTTTATTTTCTTTGTTCTTGGTTGGGTATTTGCTTTGCAAATTTTCGTCTCCTTCGTGGGACAAAATACTCCTCATGAAGAGGAGGGTTTGAGGTACGCTACCCTCGTTCAAAGTAGCGTGGTCATACTACCCTTGTTTAAGTAGTTCGTTAGTGGATTTGGTCGACTCGGTCGATTGAGAAATCTTAAACCGAGAGGTTTAAGTAGTGATTTTTACCCGGGTTTGGATTTCCACCTAAAAATCCTTTGTGTTCTTGTGATTGCCATTTTTGTGAGATTCTTTATTATATTTCTGCATTTTATTTATTTATCATGCAAATCTTGCCCCCTCCGTCAGAACATACAATTGGTATTAATGCAGGCCTTGAGAATTAGCGTAACAACCTGGTAAGGATTCAATGGAGGGAAGCATCATTGCCACGAGACATTCGGAGGGGCAGTCTACTGTTCGACCACCTTACTTTGATGGGAGAAATTACGCATATTGGAAATTGCGTATGAAGATGTGGCTTCAAGACATCGACTTTGCATTATGGGGACGATGTGAAACCCCATACAAAGTCCCGATGAGACCCGAGGGAGGCTACTCGCAGTAGCAAACCCGCAAGCTTTCCCTCAATGCGAAAGCAATGAACGCGTTGTACTGCGTGCTAAGCTCGGAGGAGTTCAATCGGATATCTCAATGCACCACTGCATATGAGGTATGGCACACTCTAGAGGTAACTCACGAAGGTACCTCCAAGTTAAGAGCTTCTAAAATTAACATTTTATCTCAAGAATTTGAATATTTTTCTATGAAATCTAATGAAACTTTAAGTGAGATGAACACTAGGTTCACTCTCATAGTGAATAATTTGAAAGCTTTAGAGAAGACCTTCATTAAGGGGGAGCTTCAAAGAAAGCTGCTCTATTCCCTTAGACCAGAATGGGAATAAAAAGTCACTGCCATAGAGGAGGCAAATGAAGTAGAGGAGCTCAACATGGAAGACCTCTTAGGCAACCTAATGGCCTATGAGACGAAGATGAAGAAGAGGAAGGACACACTGGAGCCAAAGCCAAGAAAGAGTTGGCATTCAAAGCCGCATCGGATGGTAAGGTAAGTTCCGATGACAAGGACCTTAAAATTTTATTTAAAAATTTTTCTAAGTTTTGTAGGGATTCAAAGAAAGAGAAGAAGGAGAAGATGGAGAAGAAGGAAAGCTCAAGACGTTGCTATCATTGCAACGAAAAAGGGCATCTTCGACTCGAATGTCCTCTTCTCAAGAAGGGGAATAAGAAGGAGAAGGAGAAGGGGAAGAAGTACAAGAAAAAAGCATTCCAAGCTACTTGGGATGACTTGACCTCGGAGGAAGAAGAGGAGGATCCCGAAGAGAATAATGAAGTCGCTTGCATGGGCTCCATGGCCATCACAAGCAATAGCGAAAGTGAAGACGACAAGGAGGTAAATTCTGAATTACAAGATACTTTTGATGAACTTTATGAAATTAGTAAGTTGTTAAAAGTAGAAAACAAAAGTATTAAAATGAACCTTAGTTTTCTAAAATCTGAAAATGAGATATTAGAGATTAAAATTAAGGAGCTACAAGTTAATTCTAGTCCTAAAAATGATTACTTATTATTAGAAAATCATAACCTAATCAATGAAAATAACAAATTGACTAAGGAAAATGCTAGCTTGAAGACTGAACTTTCTTGTTTAAAGACCAAGATGCATGTTATAGAAGAACTTGCATGTCTTAAGAAAATTTCAAGAATTTAATGAGTAAACTAGAAAATTTCTTTAATGATAAAGTTAGCACTAGTTATAAGGGTGAGAAAGGATCTCCATCAAGGAGACCAACTAACACAACCAGATCCAAATGGACTTGGATACCAAAGAGAGAACTCGACTCTTGTTTTGTAGGTTTCAAAGGAGACTACAATGTGAAGGATTGGACCTACAAGCTCAAGGATGGTCTACTCAAACTAGGTGGACCAACGTCAAGACTGAAAAGGAAGGCGAGGAGATCAACGAGAAGACCGGTAGGTGATCGAACCGCCTTGCATCGACCACTCAATTGGAGACCGGCTTTAATGCCCGGACCTTCAAGCTTCGGATGGGAGCCACATCCATTTTGGCATCAACCTCCATTTGTGCCATGCTATTGGCCTTGGTAAGTGAGGTAAAATCTTAACCCTATCTTTTCATCCATAGCATTCAGATAGGGGGAGTTAAAATTTGATGAAGCTATTTGTCTATCATTAAGGGGGAGGTTTTTAATGAACATAGCTATATTTCCATTAGAAAGAGGAGTTAATGGATAAATGAATAGCTATCTTGTTATGTCAAAAAGATGGAATTAGAAGAGCATGTTTTAAGGGGTAGTATTGGATAACTAAAATTGATTAAGCCCTTTTGATAATGTCAAAAAGGGAGAGATTTTTTGGATTAATATTGATGGTTTTGTCATCATCAAAAAGGAGGAGATTGTTGGTGCAAGGGTACCACGATCGTTAATTTTGATGATAACAAAATACTTGTTATTTAACATTTTCATTGAGTTTATGAGTTTCAGGAAAATGCAAATGGATACAAGTATGAAGGAGGAGCTTAAACTCGCATCCATGATGGATTGGAGGAGCTTGATGGAGGAGTTTTGCGTGGAACGAGAGCTTGAAGACAAGAAGAATGTGATAGATTTCTTTTTGTCTTGTATTCTGTACTTAGTTTTTGTATCATTGTTCTTTACTCTTTATTATGCATAGATTATATGTTAAAGAGCCTCAAAGTAACAAAACTATAGTCCTAGGAGCACCTACACAAACCTCGGATACTTAGGCTTTTCGTAGAGAACTTAGAAAGCCAAAATAGGCATCAGATAGCCTGATTAGACGTCTAATCTTAGACTTTAAGATGTCTGACTGTTTGATCAAACGTCCAAAACACTTAGGCTCAAGAACTACTCTCTGTCTGCCAGTTTCAAACATCCAGCCCTTAGTCCAGACATCTTAGAAGACGTCTGATGACCTTGCCAGACGTCCAACTAGAGGACCGTTGGCTTTGCCAGACTTAATCGTTAAAGATTAACCTTTAATCTGACTTACTTTCACTTTCGGACATCCATAGAGATCCCTAGACGTCTGATAAATAGACGTTAGGGTCAATCCATCTCGAAATCACTTTTGTCAGTGATTATAGTCGTTTGAGCCTCGAGAAATCAATTCCGCAGTAAATCCTATTTCTAAACATCTAGACTTTGTGCCAGATGACCGATCTATCGTCTGACCAACATGACCTAGAACCCCGTTTAGGTATGGATAAAATGGGAAGAGAACTCGTATAGAATTAGACATTTGACTAGTATCCTAGACGTCTTAAAAGTAATATTTAGATGTCTGTTTTGATCCAACACTGTCCAGTTGATCCACCCTTCTAGATTAGACGTTCGACCATAAAATTAGACGATGATCCGGACATCTAACCTTAAGTCTTGACGTCTGATAACACTGTCAGAATCATTAATAGCCCTGATTCCAGCCTGATTAGCCTTAGATTTGTTTCCAACGGCTACCTAAGGCTTCCATAGCCTTCTTAAGGGTTCCTAAGCCACCTATAAATAGAGGAGGACCCTTCCTTTGTTACACACACGAAGAAACACTACTTCCACACTCTTTGTGTCATAGAGAAGCAATTATCAAGAAGGGAAGTGATCTTACTCTCCAAGCCCCATTCAACAAATCCGAGAGCATCGATACTCTACCGAGATCACACCTACGCACTTTCTACTAAGGGGAGATTCTTGCCTATAGTAGTATAATATTACATTTACTTTGTGGCTTTATAGGTTCTTGTTTATTTTCTTTGTTCTTGGTTGGGTATTTGCTTTGCAAATTTCCGTCTCCTTCGTGGGACAAAATACTCCTCGTGAAAATGAGGGTTTGAGGTACGCTACCCTCGTTCAAAGTAGCGTGGTCATACTACCCTCGTTTAAGTAGTTCGTTAGTGGATTTGGTCGACTCGGTCGATCGGGAAATCTTAAACTGAGAGGTTTAGGTGGTGGTTTTTACCCCGGTTTGGGTTTCCACCTAAAAATCATTTGTGTTCTTGTGATTGCCATTTTTGTGAGATTCTTTATTATATTTCCGTATTTTATTTATTTATCACGCAAATCTCAACCACCTCCATCAGAACATACAAAATGGGTAGGGAAGTTGCCGGATATCTTATGGAGGTGTAAAGTTGGCTAGAAAATGTCTACTGGTCTCACTCCATTCAATCTAGTCTATGGAATAGAAGCATGAATCCCAGTAGAGGTACTCTTGCCGTCCTATAGAACACAATTATATGACCTAACCTTGAGTGAAGAGCAAGTATGACTCGCTCTAGTTTAGTGTACAAATCTAAAGAAAAAGCCTTAGCTTCCACAACAAATTATAAAGAGAAGGTAACACAATAAGCAGGTCAAGAAGCGACGATTTCAAGGAGGTCTAGTTTTAAGGCGGATAGAGGCAATAAATCCAGCCAAACCAGGTGGGAAGCTAACGGCTATGTGGGAAGGTCCCCCAAAAGGTGACCATGGCAAGCGATGCCAGTTACTATTGAAGGGTTCGGTCACATTAACCCTGTAGCAGTGTGAATGTGTAAACATGAAAACATATGTTTTAAAAAATTCCGAACACAAGATCAAATCGATGCCATAAATTGATTAAGTAAATGAAACGAAAACACTTATGATTGAAATCACATGGGAGGAACTAGTTTCCTTCCGTTTCGGAATCCCACGAGTTGAGGGATTATACCATTGCGAGGCAACATAGTGCAACACCTCAAGATGTTGTACTTCCTCAAATAAGTCCCATAAGAGCTCCAATCACTCCTCTGCAATGGGTAGATGAGACCCTCGTGCTGTGAAGGATGAATCCCATGCATGATCTGTGAACTCCCTTGGGGATTCAAAGCAATGACTGCCTCAAAATCTGAATTAGATCTCGAGAACTCCTTCAAGAAGGCCAACAACAGCTGGCCCTGTAGTAGCCAGTAGGCTTAGAGAGTAGTCGGTCGACTGGCTACTAAAGAGGGCGAAGGGGCATGTGAGGGAAGGGGGTTGTAGCTTCAACCCGTTTGTAGCAGGTCGGCCTATTTACTAATTGGTCGACTAGCTTCTAAGGGAGGTGTCGACCAACATTTCTATTGGTTGGCTGGCTATTGAAGGGAGTAGGGGTGAGCCTCCTCCTCCTCTTGGTGGTTCCGACTGTAGGGTTGATGGATTTTTGGCGGAATCTCTCAATCAAAGGACTTGATTGAATGTCATGCTAATTAGGTTTTCTTCCTTTGGGAGATATTGACAGGGATTTCGAACCTAAACCTAATTTGATAGGATCCATTGGATTTCCATCCAATGGATGGGATCAAATCCTAATTGACATTTGTATCATTAGCCCATAACAAATTATGGGAAGTTAAGATCTAGTATCCAAACTTAAATTAATTGTAATTCAACACTTAAATTTTGTACCTAATCAAATTAGGTGCAATTAATTATCAAATCAAATGCAATTTAACTCTTTAAATTACAATTGATTTATTCTTCAATCAAGAACCCATAAAAATATTATTGATTTCATTACTCTAATAATGAGCCCATAGGATATGTGAAATTTTGGCACTTAACCCCCTTGAGTATTCCGAATACTTACGAATTCTTTACACCTGGAGGAAAGTATTATCTTGAGGTCTTAGCCCATTAGATTGTTGTTATCCATCCTTGGATAATATTATTCTCGATATCTCCTTATATCATTGGGACGAGAATAAAGATTAGAACCTTTTCCAAAGATCTATCTTCTTCTCTTCTTTCCTTGAGTCTGATCAAGACTCTGCGACCACATGTGGAATTCGTCATTCCCAATATGGAAGAAGTGAGCTCATGCCTCCAATATGTTGTATACACCTATGTAACATATTTGTGTGATATCTTTGAGTGATCATGCATCTCTAGTCCCTTCCTACATACGCTAGCATTCTAGTGTCAACACTAAGGTGTGTGCATCAACTATTGATTTGCCAAATGCATGTGTCCATGAACAGAGACATGTATTTATCTCAGGTCTAAGGATATGCCTACTCCATAACAATATTTGAGAAGGGCTTCCGCTATCTCCTGTTTCATCAAATTAACTCCTTGTGACAATTCTCGTATCTTCATTCGAGAACAACAATTAGGCAACGATCTTTAGAGAATGTTGACATCCTAACTTAAATTGAAAATATATGATCGAATTAGATGGTTTCTTGATGTACTATCGGAACCTATAAACTGTTTAGATCTCAGAATCAACACACATCGGGTTTATTCAATCTAGCTAAGTATGTAACTCTAATCATACAAAGGGACCCAAATAATTTATTAGAAAATAATCATATTCTTTATTCAGATGAAAATGTAATCCTATTACGTAACTTGCAAGGCTTACTTAGGACATACGAAATCCAACAGACTTCCACTTGCCCTCATAGCCATTTTTGGAACCTCTTTTAGCCCTATACTATAGACATGCCGATCAAATGACTTTCTAGTCAAGGCCTTGGTCAAGGGATTAGCAACATTATCCGTAGAGGCCACCTTCATGATGATCACGTCTCCATGCTTAGCTATCTCTCGGATGATGTAGTACTTCCTCTCAATATGCTTGCTCTTCTGGTGAGAGTGAGGCCCCTTCACTTACATAATGGCACCTGTGTTGTCACACAACAGTGGGATTGACAACTGTATCGAGGGAACTGTGCCAAGTTCCTCAATGAACTTGTGTATTCACACCACCTCCTCTGCAGCATCTGATGTAACGATGCATTCAGCTTTAGTTGTTGAATCGGCTATGGTATTGTGCTTCTTGCTTCTCCAGCTCATAGAGCCATCGTCAATGGGAAAATGAACCCTGACATAGATGTTCTATCGTTAATATTTGATTAGAAGTCAGAGTCGGTGTAACTTAACACTTGGAGATCCCCATCTTCAATGACTAAATAGTAGTCTTTAGTCCTTCTTTGGTACTTGAGTATGTTCTTGACGCAATCTAGTGCCTCTTGTCCTAGGTTGGATTGGTACCACTCCCATTGTGTGACAGATGTCTGGTTGTGCATATATAAAGCATGGCATACATTAGGCTATCCACTGCGGAGGCATATGGTCATTCACCCATGACTTTCTTCTCCTCAATTGTTTGGGGAGACATTTCCTTTGACAGGTGAACACCATGTCTAATAGGAAGAAGCCCTTCTTGGAGTTATCCAAGCGGAATCTCTCCAAGACCTTGTTTATGTATCCTTGCTGTGATAATCCCAATATCATCTTCTCTCTATTTTTGAACGTTTTTAGACCCAGGATTTAAGAGGCATCCTGAGACCTTTCATCTTGAAGTTTTGGGATAACCAGAGCTTAACACTAGATAACATTCCAACTTCATTCCCAACGAGTAGAATGTCCACATATAGTACTAGAAAGGTGATAACACTCCCATTGACCTTCTTGTAGACATAAGGTTCATTTGAATTTCGATGGAATCCATATCTCTTTATCCATCAAATTTGATTGTCCAACTACGAGAAGCCTGCTTAAGTCCATAAATGGATTTCTTTAGCTTGTACAACCTTCTTTTCCCACCATATACTCAGAAACCCTTAGGTTCATGTAGATGTCCTCCTTGAGGAAACTATTGAGGAAAGCTATCTTGACATCCATCTGCTAGATGTCATAGCCATGGTGCGCAACTATGGTTAGCAATATCTGAATAAATTTAAGCATGGCAACAAGTGAGAAGGTTTCCTCATAGTCAACCCCTTCCTTTTGGGTGTGGTTGTTGGTCACAACTCACAAGCCATACTTTGAAGGTCTCTACCTTCCCATTTGAACCCCTCTTTTTATGGTAGATCCATTTACACCCAATGGGTTTTACCTTGTCAGGAGGATCTACGAGGGTCCACTCATCGTTCTTGTGCATGGAGTCTATCTCAGATTGCATTGCTAGCCTCCACCTGTCCACATCATGATCCTTCATTGCCTCATCCTATGTGGTAGAATCAATCTCAGACTCTTCTGAGACATGGAATCCATATCATATAGGTGGATGCACCACTTTAGAAGTCCTTCTAAGCGGAATGAGAGCATCACTTAATCCTTATCGATCTCTTTCTTCTGGGTTGGGGACTTCATTGGTTTCATCTGACTCAATAAGTTCCCTTACTTCATTCTTTTCTTAACCTTCAAGGAATTCATCCTCTAGGAATATAGCGTTCCTAGATACAAATGCCCTTTGGGTTTCAAGGTCATAGAAGCAATGACCTCTGCCATTCTCTAGATACCCAATGAAGTAGCATTTAGTAGTGCGATATTCTAGTTTGTTGGGATTCATGTTCTCAACATAAGCCACACAACCCTAGATGCACAAGTGTCCAACACTTGGCTTCTTCCCATGCCACATCTCATGTGATGTCTTTGGGATAGATTTGGTTGGAATCTTATTCAAAATATGTGATGCTGTTGCCAACTCATATCCCCAGAAGTAAAATGGAAGCTTTGCTTTGCTCATCATAGATTGTACCATGTCCAATGAGGTGCAATTACATCTCTACACAATTCAATTATGGAATACCATGGGGCATGAGTTCAGAGATGATTCCTTTCTCCTTGAGGAATTCTTTAAATTTCCTAGAAAGGTATTCACCTCGTTGGTCTGATCTAATTGTCTTGATTCGTTTACCTGCTTGGTTCTCAACCCATGCCTGATACTCTTTGAACTTTTCAAAGGTTTTAGACTTGTGATGCATCAGGTAAATGAATCCATACCGCGAATAGTCATCAGCAAACGTCATGAAATACTGTTGACCATTCTTAGTCGTAGTACTAAATGGTCCACATACGTTAGTATGTATGAGGACTAGCAAGTCCTCACATTTAACCCCCTTTCCGGGAAAGGGTGGTATGGACATCTTCTTACAAATACAGTATTCGTAGGTAAGCAAGGGTTGGGTGTTCAGAAAATCCAAGGGTCCATCCTTCATGATTCTACTGATTCTATCAATAGACACATGCCTCAATTTTTTATGCCAGATCACCATGGATCTGTCTGCATCATCCCTGGCATGCTTAAAGGTGTTTGATTCTCAATCACAATATCAAAAGTGTTTAAAGCAAACTCACATTCATCCAATATATACAAACCACCAGAAGAAATGGAACCAAAAGAAATATCTTTCTTATAACAACTTATACTAAGGGTTTGCTCAAAATGAAAAGCATATCCAAATCTAACAATTTTAGAAACAAAAAATAGGTTCCTCCTAATGGAAGGTATGAAGAGACAATCTCTCAAAACTAGAGCATGCTCGTTGGGCATCGTGAGTTTGCAAATCCCCCTGGCTTTCATTATAATCGTTGTCTTAGACCCCATCATGATCTGCACTTCTCCCTCCTTAAGCTTTCTGGTTACCTGAAATACATGCAATAATTTGCAAATTTGAATAAATGCTCCAGAATCCACAACCCAACTTCCAACTTGTCCAATGAGCAAGTTGGTTTCTATGATGAAAAGAGATTCCATACCTGCAATGACCTTTCCCTTGTCCTTCTCCAAGGACTTCATGTACTCTGGACAGTTTCGTTTCTAGTGGCTTGGCCTCTTGCAGTAGTGGCATGCATCTATTGCCTTGTCCTTCTTCTTCTTGAAAGAAGTGAGATGTGCGGCAGGAGTTGAAGACTTGCTCTTCTTTTGGGACTTTTTCCCTTTTCCTTGCTTCTTTCACTTGAACCTCCTACTGTTCTCATCAGCCATTGCCTTAGGTGGTTCTCCTTAATTCTTAGTGATGTCCTCAGTGGACTTAAGTAAGGAGATGTGTTAAGTTGTGGTCGTCTTCATCTTTCTCAGATGGAATGTGACGATGAAGTTAGTGAAGTAGCTTGGAAGCGATTGCAAGATGATATCCATGAGGGTCTTGATGAGAGACTCATCATGGCTCTTAAATACTCCTAATTAATTAGAATCCCTAATTAATTAGTTAGGAATATGCCTAAATAGGGTTTAATTATAATATAAGGGACAGAATGCTAAGGACCACAAAAATAAGTTAAAAATATCAAATTAAATGTCAAATAATATTATTAATAATTTAATTAATAATTTGGACTCAAATATTACACATTTAGCCACTTAACAAATATTTAAATTAACATTATCAATATTTAACCCTAAGTATGTAATTAACTTAAATGACTTAATCATTTAAATAAATATAGCTAAAAAGGGTAAAAACGTAATCTGAAGGCATAAATATATTATTTACCTAATTTACAATAACATATAAAAAGTTGAAAAAGAAATAAATTAAATTAAGCTTAAAATGACTCTATTTGTGTTTAGGTCCTTAGAATTCACTCCAATTGAGTCCTTTTATTTACTTTTAAGGACCTTAACTTTCATTACAAACATGTCCCTGTGAACACTGTCTTCTTCCTCTTCTTCGTCGACGTCTGGATGGCTCTAGTAAGTCGATCACCGCACCTTCTGATCACCACCCATCTCTCGTCAAAACACCTTTGCACAAGCTGCTAAGCTTCGGCTCACTCTCCCCTTTCCATCCAACGATGTAGATGGTTCACTATTTAGGGTTAAAGCTTAAGCTCACCGGTGTTGGAGATGACGCCGGTGGTTGCTCTGAACCTAAACCCTCTTTTGTCCAGATACAACCCCCTTCTTCACCGCCGCAACCTATAAATACCCCCCAGCTCCTCCGATTCATGGCTATCGACCCCCTTCCCCCTCTCCCACAACATGGTCGATCAGTAGGTCTTCTTCACAAGCTCTGGCATCTTCGTTCTCCTTTCTCGAGCGCTACCGTTGAGGAGCGCTGCCTTCCTCACCCCCTCTTCCTCTCTTTCGCCTTGCCAATGGCGATTGAGCGTGTCACAGCTTTGGATTCTCTCCACTTCGATTGGCCGAAGTTGCTTTTCTCACCAAACTCTAGATTTCGATCTCTTTTCCACCCTGCCAACTGCGGATTCCCTTACCTCCTTTGTCAGGTAAGTAGATCTAACACCTAGGAGTAGGTTAAGCTAGTTAATTAGGTAGGTTACAGTAGGAGTAGGAGTAAGTACCTCAATTTCTCACCTCTCTTCTCCGACTCCGGTGAGCTCAATTCCGACCTCGCTGGATCTCAATTCACCCTTTCCTCCACCTGAACACCTTCCTCTACTCTCCACGATCATCCTCCTCTTCTTTCCTTACTGTTTTATCAGCTAACTCACCTAGTCCAACTTCACCTTCACCAGCAACCTCTGCTATCCACGACGGAGTTCTCCGAGCTAATCCACACTCAATTGGGGCCCTTCACCACCTCTACATCACTATAGGGCCTCATTCTTGCTTTTAATTTGAATAATAATCACATATATCAGAAACGCCCAAATCACCTCAACCTCCTGAGCTCGCTGTCGATGGCGGCTCAGGAGGACTTCTTCCACCTAATTAGCCACTCATTAACCATCACCACACTCCATTGATCGATTCCCCTCACTGAATTGAGTGAGAGGATCATTTCTGAGTTCTAGCAAACTTAAATTGTATTTCTACTAAATTCGAAGAATATATTCTGATTTAATCTCCAATTGTTTTAATTTTTGTGCTCCTGAGGTTCCTTGTGACCTCAGGAGTCTTTTAAGACTATTCTTGATCTGTTTCATGGAGTTTTGAACTCCAATTTTTCTTTTCTGAACTCACCGAAGCTTCGGCGAGCTTCGGCTAGTCAATCTCGAGCTTCAGTCTTTGAAAGTTACTGAGAAGCTCCAGAATGCTCCTATGATGTCTTAGGATCAAGAATTAGTGATTTAATTTGTGTTTAGGTGATTAGAAACCATCTCCGATCATCGTCTTCTCCAACTCCGGCAGAGTTGGAGAGACTGATTCTGTTAGGTTTCTAACAAATTAATAGGTCGGTAAGCATCGGCAATTCCTTAGGAGTTTGTTACATGTCTTGATTAGGTCTCAGAACTCCTAGAATCTTCTACCGAACACAAGCACCTTTCACCTCAGATGGCGATGCCTGAGAGCACCTCCAGACCTAACAAAACACGATTTTGAGGTGTCGACCAAATTCCTGAGGTTGAATTAGGTTGATTTAGGGCTTGAATTGGATCTATGAAGCCTTGGAGCAGAAAGTCAAACTTCAAGCCAATTAGGTCAAAATTGAGTTGAATTTGAGGAACTTAGGCTTGATTTCATGATTAAATGAGTTGATTGAGTCCCTGATATGATTTAGAATATATTTGAAGTAATCCGATTGAGTTTTATTGAGGATTGAGAGAGTTTTAAGGATCTAAACATGTTGGGTTGTTTTAGAACCCAGACACTGTTCGTAGTGTTTTTGTTGAGACTTAAACCCAAATCTTGCCCAGATCGATTGCTTTTTACCTCCTGGAACCATTTAGATCAGTTTTGCATTGTTTCATCTCTATGTTAGCATTTTCTGTGCTCAAATCAGAGCTCTGAGCTTCAAAACGAAGCTCTTGAGTTTTTGGCGTCTCCTGAAGCCTCTTCCTGACATCTAAACCATTCCATTAGGTGCAGAATGATTCACTGAAGGCATTCAAGCCTTCAGTTAAGAGCAAAATGCCCTTCTATAGGTCAAGAGACCTGTTGTTCTCTTCTCTGCGGTTGTTCCACCTTGTTGGAACAGGCCACTTCATCCCTGGAATAGACGAATTAAAGTTGATCCGAGCATCAAATTGAAGCTACAATTAGGTAGAGCACACAAATAGCTCTTGATCAAGCCTTTGCTCGACCAATTTGGACACCTGAGTCGCTGGGAGTCACCATTGGAAGTTCGGCCTGGAGAGAAGAAGATGGTCCCACATCGGGGAGTTGCGAAGCGTTGCGCTGCTATAATATGTTTCCCTGCACTAGACCACTTGGTCGTCAGCGTAGGGTGCAATGAAATCTCATGAGCATTGAGGGCACATGCATGTGTAGGTGTTCGTGTGCGTGCGTAGGCGTATGACTGTGTGTGTGGGCGTGGAGATGTGGGCCTATGAATGGGCCGAGGCTGTGCTGTGCATTGAAAATAAAAGAAAAAAATCCACCTAATAATAAAATTCGGATGGGCCTCGAGTAGGGTCTGGTCCCACCCTACGGGGTGCTGTGTATCCCTGAAAGAGGCCCATCTGCCCATTAAAAACATAAATTTTATAAGTAAGAATAGTTAATGGGTTAAGTTGATCGTAAATACAACTAAGTGTGGACATAAGTTGCACAGCTTGAGAGTTAAAGAAGAGTAAAAGCTTAAGAGAAAGATAAGCAAAGAAAGAGAAAGAGCTCGAGAGACTAAAGGAAGCAAAGTGAAAAAGATAAAAAGAAGAAGAGAGCTAATGAAGAGAGTTAACAAAGAGAGCTCGAGAGAATGGAATGAGAGAAAATAGAGAGAAGAGAAAGAAATAAATGTATTGAAGAGAGAAGTAAAGATATCAGACGTCCAATACCTACTTCAGAAGTCCAATTTTAACTTTTAAGTTGTCTATTTCTCTTATCAGATGTCTGATTTGAGGCTGAAGCTACTATATCTTTTGTAATCGAATTTTAAATGTTGTAATAAGGTTCAAATATCTCTTGTAAACATGTTAGGCCTTATATTTTGTAATAAGAATGTTTCCATTTGATTTCACATTGTAAATCTTTCTTGTAAACTTATTTCTTATTAATGGAATATTGCATGTTTTCATTGTTAAAATTTCTTGCGTAATTATTCATGTGCTTAAAGTATTATAATAATTAATCTGATTGATTAAGTAGTTAGTAATTATGCATTATAAGTTAATGGTGAATTAAGCTTACTATTATGCCTCCCAGTAAATGACCTGGACTCAACCAGTTAAAAAAGAATAAAAATCTAAAATGTTAGGTTAACCTGACTCTATACTACATTCACGACATTAATTCGAGTTAACCTAAGTTACTTTTTGATACACTTAATTAAGTTTGATAAGCTTAATTAACTGTGTTGAGAAATAACGCATTAGGTCTCATCATCAATCATCATCCTTACCCTTTAGAGCTCTGAAATATGTTTGTACATTTTCAGAACATGCTCCCTCACCAGAGTCTTTGCCTTCATCTTGCATGAAAGCAACTCCCTGAGTACATTGTAGCACCAAGTTTGGTTCACATCTCCGAACATCTCCCTTAGGTGATCGAGATCTTAGAGGTAGTTCTCATCTCCTTATGTTGCTTCTGAAGCACATTGGAGAGCAAACCGGGGATATAGCATTGGGCAAGTGTGTTGTCCTTATCCTAGTTCACATTGAACTCCCTCTCTTGAGCATTCCTAGGGTTCTCATGCTTGTTTTGCTTGATCACATACTCTATGTGATCAATAGTGAGAAATAGTTTGAGGTTACGCATCTAATTCGTATGGTTAGGTCTCGTAAGTTGGCTCTTTTTTATTAAGAGGTTGAGAGGATTGAGGCTTGCCATTTGAAAAGAATTTAAATGTTTTGATTAAAATCCAGCGAAATGATAAATCACTTTGTTTTGAGGTTTTGAAAATAAAGATGCCTACTATGTCAAATTTAAATGTCATTCCCTCTTTAACACTCAAACCAAGAGGCATGCCAACCCTAATGCCTTTAGTGGGATCGAGTTCTCCTCTCCAATGAGACTGTGTAGTTGTGAAGGGCCTGCATACACAATCCTAATGAGAGAAGTAGGAACTCTTTCCGCTTTGCAAGTCCAACTCGCGTGTCCGTATGATTAGATCCTTTGCTATATCATACACCATGCATGTTGATTGCCATTGAGAGTGTGCACGACTATGTACGTGGGCCCTTGATTGCACCTAACTAGGGGGCTAGAAACTACATCCAAGAGACATGCACATATGGCCCATCCCTTTCGGGAAATGAGCAGACTTGCTCCACGTGCATGTTATGCCAATGCCCTCTTAAGGGGAGGGGGGGAGCAAACCCATTGACATAACCCTATGATTATAATTCCCTTTCCTTGGCAGGGACCACAAATCATTATCATCGTGACTAATTTGTTGATGCATTTGAATTGAGGGAACCAATCATATTGGAGATCTGGCTAGGTCTTATTTGAGAAATAGTTCAATTTAATCCTATTAAATTAACTAATCTTGACCTAGTCTAAAATTAGAATCGTATTCTAATCTTGTCCTGTGATTACATGTTTGAGATCATATCCCATGCATTACAATCATAATCGTACAACATTTCACACACACAATTACATCAAATTAATGTAATGACTCCCAAATTATAGGGATTACAAGAAGAATAACATAACCCACTCATAATCACTCCACATTGTATGCCTAAAAATGATTACATCATTAATCACATTCCACAATCAAACCATCAGAATTGTGGAACAAAACTGGCATACAGAGGAAACACACCCATAACATCACATGTTGAGGGATGTGATTGTAATTTTCCTTATTGATTTTTCATTAATTAGGTGAGCGTAGTTGGTTATCTTACTAATTATAACCCTAATTTGAGAATTGTGCAGAATGTAACATCCTACTGATTTAAAAATTTTTTAAATCCAAAAATTAATCCCATTATTTTTTAAATAAAAATTTTGAAAACAATCCATTAGCTTGTTTGATTTTGAAATCACTACGCACCTAATTTCTCTACCGATCATATCCATAAATTAGGACATCATTCAATCACAAACAAAACCACAAAATCATTTGAAAAACAAAAGTTCCTTAACGATCGTACTAGGTTTTTCCTAAAAGGGGCATCAAATTAAATTCAATTCAAGGTCAAAATCACACCAAGAAGCAATTCTAGTACACTGCCGAATTGACCAGCTACAACAAGCACAACTTAGGGTCCAATCCTATAATTGTCGATCGTTCGTCCAACGAACTAGTCAATTGGTTAGTAACCGGTTGACTTATTTTCTCGATTGATTGACTGACTATAGTGTTGCATGCTGCTGCCTGTTAGGAACAAATTCCTTTGTACTTGATCATCTAGTCTTGTGATCGATTGACCAGCTACTGTAGTTCCAGTTGGCATGTTTATCGACCCATCGACTTGCTTCTTAATATTTCGCTTGAAAACTTGGCATCCAATGCCAGGTGTACAACCTTAGTAGTTAGACGGTTAATTATGTAATCAGATGTCTGACAATACGATAACTAGTCTACTAGTTACAACATATAAATCAATGTGGAATTAAAAACCCTAAAATTTGAGATTTTTCACAAAATCCACATCGACCTATGCTTTGATACTATTGAAGGGTTCGATCCCATTACCCTGTGGCATACAAAAGCGTGAAAACACAAAAACAGGCATTTTAAAAAATTTCAAACACAAAATTGAATCAATGCCATAAGTCGATCAAGTAAATGAAATGAAAACACCTATGACTGGAACCATATGGGAGGAGCTGGTTTCCTCTTGTTTTGGGATCCTATGAAAATACCTCAAGATGTGATGCCTCCTCAAATAAGTCCTGAAAGAAGTCCAATTGCTCCTTCTCTCCGGGTGGATGAGACCCTCGTGTTGTGGAGGATGAATCCTATACATGATTTGCGAACTCCTTCATGGATCCAAAGCAACGATTGCCTTGAAATTTGAATTAGACCTCAAGAACTTCTTCAAGAGACTAACAACAACTGACCTTGTAGTAGCTGGTCAGCTCAAAGAGTAGCTGACCAACTGGATACTGAAGAGGGCAAAGGGGCGCATGAGGGAAAGAGGTTGCAGCTTCAGTCCCTTTGTAGTAGGTCGGTTGATTTGCTAATCGGTTGACCAACTTCCAAGGGAGGCACCGACTAATTTTTGTATTGGTTGGTTGGCTATTGAAGGGCCCATGGGTGCGCCTCCTCCTCGTGGTGGTTCTAGTTGCAGGGTTGATGGTTTTTTGGTGGAATTTCTCAATGAAAGGACTTGATTGAATGGCATGCTAGATATTTATAGGAATTCCTAACCTAAATCTAATTTAATGGAATCCATTAGATCTCCATCCAATGGATGGGATTAAATCCTAATTGACATTTGTATCACTAGCCTATAACAAATTATGGGAAGTTTAGATTTAGTATCCAAACTTAAATTAATTGCAATTCAGCACTTAGAATTTTGTGCCTAATCAAATTTGGTGCAATTAATTACCAAATCAAATGTAATTTGACTCTTTAAATTACAATTGATTTATTCTTTAATTAAGAACCCATCAAAAACATTATTGGTTTCATCACTCTAATAATAAACCCATAAGATGGGTGAAATTTTGGCACGTAGACCCCTCGAGTATTCCGAATACTTATGAATCCTTTACACCTGAAGGAAAATATTATCTTGAGGTCTAATCCCATTAGATTGTTGTCATTTCTCTTGGGTAATATTATTATTGATATTTTCTTGTATCATTAGGATGATGACGAAGATCAAAACCTTTCCTAAAGGTCTATCTTCTCTTTTTGCCTTGAGTTTGATTAGGACTTTGTGATCACATGTAGAATTTGTCATTCCCAATATACACAGAGTGAGTTTATACCTTCAATCTGTTACATAAACCTATGTAACATATTTCCGTGATTCCTTTGAAAGATCATATACCTCTTGTCCCCTTTCACATCAACTAGCATTCTAGTATCAACATTAAGGTGGGTGAATCAATTATTGGTTTGCTAAATGCATGTGACACATATCTATCTCAAGTATGAGGATATGCCTTCTCCATGACAGCATTTGAGAAGGGCTTCCGCTATCTCCTATTTCATTAGGTTAACTCCTTAACCCAACTCACATGATAGTTCTTAAATCTTCATTCGAGAACATCAATTGGACAGCAACCTCTATAGAAGGTTTCCATCCCAACTCAGATCAGAAACATATGATCAAATTAGATAGTTTTTTGATGTGCTATAAGATCCTCTAAACTGTTTAGATCTTCAAATAGACACACATTGGGTTTATTCAATCTAGCTAAGTACCTAATCCTAATCATATCAAGGGACCCAAATCATTTACTGGAAAATAATCAAATTTTTTATTTAGATATTGAAAATGTAATCCCATTATATAACTTGCAAGGCTTGCTTAGGGCATACAAATTCCAACAACTATAAGCTATAAATGATGAAAGGACACTAGATACCAAGAACAATACACACAATCAACCTACGCACTTGTCATAACCAAGTGTTTATTCACTTTGTATATTTTTTGTTAATGTAAACCTATGTTGAATAACAAAATAGCAATTCTCATCAACATGGTGATATTACTTTTCATTTTATCAAAAGTTTCTTACATAGTAGAAAGGGGGCATATGTCACTTGCTTATAATAAAGAAAAATAGAATGAAAGGGAGAGAACGCAAAGTCACAACAGAAAGAGAGTGATTCAGACTCAATTACAATGGGATAGGAGCATTTGGGTCTACCACACCTTGAGGTTGTGGTTCCAAATTAGTTGCTTCCTTTAACCCCTCTTCTATTTGCTTGGATTCCTTGATTTTTCCCTTTGGCACTAGCTCCTCCTTTGCAAACTCTCCGTTTTCGACTTCATCACCTTCTTCAGGAGGGCTGAGGTAATGAACATCAGGAGTAGGTGAGATGGGACACCCATCCTCTATTAATTCATCCTTAATATGATGGTCGTACTTGAGATTGAATCTCTTCATGACCAATTAACTCCTCCATGGGTGTCTGCCCACAACATATGATTAATTAGGCGATAGCCAAAGTATACTTGGTGACATTTTTAGTTAGTACCTTCTGGCTATTTTCCATGGAAGGACCCTCAGCAGCAAATTTCATGATTTTTTCAGGCTTCATATCCCACCTCCTTTCTTTCCTCTAGTCATAGAGTTTTCTTGATTCACTCTTCATGAACTTGATAGTACTCTCGAACTCAATTGACAGTGGGTGCCCATCGCTTCCGAGTCCTCGCGAGCCACCTAGGCTTTAGCCATCCCCTCTATGACTGATTTAAGAAGACTAAGCTCATTGACCGAAGCCATCTCGTAGTCCTTGAAGGTGAACCATTTTCTTGCCTTGAAAAGGTCTCACTGTTCTTTGGTTGAGGCGGTACAGCGGGAAGCAATAACCAGACACTTTTCCAGGGCTGCCATTTTCTTGAGGTGGCCCTCAAACGACATGTATCTTCAACATCTCCCAGTGTTCTCTTCCACCACCTTTCACAGTGCTGAGTATGTTGACTAGGCTTGGCACTCTCCCCTTTGAGTAGATGCTAGCTTCCCAGTAAGACCATTGTTGATGGTGATCTGATGCTTAAGTTCTGTTCTTGCTACCTCAGCTTCCTCCTCCACTTCCTTTTGAGAAGCTAAGGCTTCCTTGACTTGGCGGGACATTTCTTTCATCTCTGCTAGTGTTGTCTTTGCCCAGTTCACCTATTGCTCGACTGAATAACTTTAGGATTGTTCTAATCATCCTGGTACAACATCTTGGGAGAGGTGACTCCTGAAGATAAAGTTTTGGTTGATTGTCTCCACCTACAAGTTGTACTTACGCTAGTAAGGGATGTGCTAGCCAAAATCATATGTGTTTGGTAATCATACTTACTGATTGCATAGCAATCATGTAACTTAAATCACCTAAATTAAGCTAGAACCTAGCATAACTTAGGATCAATGCATTCATCGGCATCATAATATGCACAATAGCAAGTTTATTAGTTATATAGATAATATCGTCATTTTATGACCTAAAAGAGAGATGATTTTAATCACAGATGATTCAAAACTGCGGATGTCAGATCAGACCAAAAAGATCTGATTAGAACGACGACGGGCATCCAACACTTCCAAAATCGTCTCGATCAGACAACCAGGGCATCTTATGTAGTCCATAAAGAATGGAGATCATAAAGCCAAAGGACAAATATCCAAGACTCAGATGAAGAATCTAATTAGATGGATGAATCCGGATTGACAATCGCAGTCTAATGGCACAAAACTCAACTCGATCGGAGGTCTACATCACCAGATACAAGGAAAAGAAGATGGATGGCCATGATGGTTCCATGTGGCACCATCACAGCTGCTCCCTCACCACCGACCCATCTAGGAAGGCCGCATTGCACGCTGTGGAGTGCGCCACTACGCCCGTCTAGTTAAATAAGTATAAATAGAAACAAACAAGTATATATAACAGAAGGTTCGCGTAGCGCGCTGACTAACGCGCGTGTGCACGAAAGTGGGAGATGCATGTTCGAGCCGTGCACTGTGCAAAATTGAAGCGGCGCTGGGCACGGGCATGGGCGCGTGTGCAATTGCACGGTCGGAGGATGGAGGTGCGATCACGTGGTGCAATCAGAGTGCGCTGCGGGCGGACGCACGATCCCACATGCTTTGCAAGATCAGGAAGGCGAGGCAAGCACGCTCGAGCCATCTGATCTCACGATCGAACGGCTGAGGATCAGGTGCTGAAAAGGGCCTTACGGGTGCGCACACGGAGAGAGGTTGTTGTAGCGGGCGCATGAGGAGGAAGCAGGATCGTGCAATCACGATCCAAGGGCGCAGTGGGCGCCACGTGTCAGCCAGGAATCAAATCCACGCGATGGAGGCAAATTTCAAGTTTTTTTGAGGCCAGATCTGATCCCTTGATCTCCCGATCAACGGATCTGATCAAACAGAATTTGCTACACGAGATTAAGGGCTAAAATACCCTTTTCGCCATTGACAAAAGCTATAAAATAAGGTCCAGGGCCCCCCAGTTGAAGTATCTCTCTCTTCCATCAACTCTAGACATCTTCCACCTTCTCTGCAACTCTCCTTCCCTCTGTAACTATACTCTAACCTTCATCCCGGCACTCTGGATTTGAGGTGTTGCCGCAGCTCGCACAAGAATCCTACAAGCGGTGTCGTCTCTTTGCCACTTTCTATCTTTCTCTCTATCTCTCTATCTATCTATCTATCTATTTGTTTCTAGTAGCATTATTTATTGTGAAAACTCTGTTTAATTGCGATAAGATTCTCATCTTCTGAATGCATATATTTGATTCTTATACACATATATATCTATTTATAGCAAGTTCTATTGAAAAGCTTCTGCAAAAATCAAGATTGCTTCCCTACGAACGACCCGGTACTCACCGATTTTATAAATATTATTTGTTGATGTGTTTTCGCGCTATACTACAACTGAAATAATATTTTAAATGCAAATTATGTGCCGAACAAGTTGGCGCTATTACCGGGGAGGCAACAGAAATTTTTGAAGCTTTCTTTTGTGCTTATTCGAGATCTCTAACTTGTTAGTTTTCCGTTAATTTCAGGAAGCAAGGAAATCTGAATCGGACACACCAACGAAGAAATCACGAGTTCGAACCTCATGTAAGTACCCATAGTTTAGTTAGATTTAGGTTTTGTTTGAACCCTAGGATTAGTTAGAATTTATTTTCTTATTAAAAAAAAATTCTCTTTTGATTTTCGGTACGTCCAAAAATTCCCAAATTATTACTAATGTAGATTTCAAAGTCAGGAACAACATATCAAAATTTTGTACAAATTAGAGTTATAGAAAAATTTTAAAAATTTGTGTACTGATTTGTTATCAATACGGTTATTGTTCCTGATTTTTTGGAGTTTAAAATATCATAGGAATTTTTATGCTACTCCAATTGACTTGAAATTTGTCAAAGTGAATTTATGAGATAATCAAGAATTTAGAAAAAAATTGAAAAAATTATTTCTTGCACATTTGATTACACGGATTATCCAATCACCAACTAGGGGTCAAAACAGACTACAAAACCCCCAGTACACTTTAAATAAGAAAAAAATAAAAAACGTGCATTAAAAGTTCTTGAAAAATATTTTCTAAGTGCCTAGTTAGTGGTGCAATAAGGCTAATTGATTGCATTGCTTGAGTCACACCATTTCTCTAATTTTGACTTAAAAAAACATCTAGAACTATATGCGTTTAGGATTTCATGCTAAGGATAGAGCACACTTGCATTTCCATACTTAAAAGAAATCTATCAAACAAATTGGGATTTGCAAAACTCTTGTGTGCCTCATAAAAACCTTGATTGCAAATATTAACTCAAGTGAACCCTTAAATGCATTAACACAAGCATTCGAATATTAAAATTCACTTTATCATAAGAAATTGCTTGTGAACCCTATTTGCCTGAGCACTTCATACATTTCAAAATCAATTTTAAGGGCAAACACTCCCCTAACGCCCATCATATTCCAAAGGCACATCAAACCCACACCCCAAACTGAGTAGACGTGCCCTAGGCAGGACTAATAGACTTGGGGATTTGAAACTAGATTGGGCTAAGGTCAAGACCTTGTCTACTTGGACCCATTGATGACAAGAAAGGTCGGTGAGGTAACCGCGTTAACCTTTAGTGGTGTCCTGTCGTGCGGGGTATCCTAAGGGGTCCCACCCTTCTGGCCAGCCAAGTAATTCAAGGGTTGATCTAGCCCAGTCGTGTTTTGGGGAGCCAGGATAAGGTCTAATTAGGGTTGACGCTCTAAGGACCAGTTTGATTACTTGTATTGAAAGGGAGGGATATTCTCTCATCTGTCTTCTCTCTCTCATCTATTAACTTTCTTCTGGCACATGGATGCTAAAAGGTCTCTGAACCCTGATTTGGTACCACCTTTAGAGAGTAAACTAAGGAGAAGACCTAATTTTTCTGAATACATTCCAATGACTAATTGCCATGAGGAAGAACTGATTGAGGAGGAAACCATGAACCCATGCTCTTTGGCCTTACACTATTCTCCCTATCCCAACCCTTCCCTTACTTCAACTTCTTCAGGATGGGAGAACTCTCCTCAACACCCGAGACTTGATTCCCTTGCCTACACCTCATATTCCCTAGGTATAGGTAGGCCTACCTCGAATCCCACACGAATTACTGGATATCAAGGACCTCTACACCTCAAAAGACACTCTCCATGTAGAACTAGCACCTGATTGGCATGACCAACTATCTTGATCGGTTTAGCCAAACTCATCCCTCCCCAGATCAGAGATATGCCTCAGAATCCCAATACCTAGAATATCAATCCTATCCTCAAAATCACATTACGAATTATCCCAATTCCACCCAAACAACTTTATCTTCTCATTGGGATAACCCTACAACACCAAACCAAGGATATGATTCTTACCCTAGGTATTCAGATGATGGATATTCTGATTCAACTGAGGAAAGAAATCCTGGAAATTATTATCCTCAGCTTGATCAAATCCCTGACCGTGGCGATGATCCTGAGATCACCCAATTACTCCAAGTAGTCCAGGGGATGAGAGGAGCTAATTAAAGAAATACAGATAATCTGACCAAACAGCTCAATAGAATCTAGAAAGCACAAGGTGATAAAACTGGTCCGAGTATGCCACAAGTTGATGGTAAGCCATTCAAGGTTGAGGATCCAACCTTACGTATGACATCTTATCCAATCCCAACCTCTACATACACTAAGCCCACCCACTAGCCCTGTGATTATACAGAACAGATCCTTTTTGATATCCCAAAAACTAACTTTGAGGAGGAAGGCTCACTTAAGGAATTATATCTTGATTTAGGCCCTGAATTACAACCATTCTATTTTGAGGATCCAATCCATGGTGAGCTGGAGTATGAGTCTTTCATATTTAAAGACACACAATTGGACTACATGGTTGATTTGGGAAAATCAGAGCAAGATCAAGAATATAGAAAGATTAGGGACAGTGACACTCCTAGCCAAGCACGGTTGGATGGCTCTGATGTCATCTTGTCTGAGGATTACCATGATTAAATATGCTTAAACGATTTGATATCTGGATTTGGTGATACTAATCATTCTAAGATATCTCATATTGAAGTTGAATCTGCTTTCACTTCTGTTTCAGCTAATACACACCCTTCTCTTCCCATCCACCAGAGTCTTGAGGAAAACCTTGACTCTTATCCTCAACATCTCGAGATTGAACATGAAAAACAATCTCCTTATGAAAAGATGTTCAAGAAATTGCAGAATTACTAAGGATGACTTATGGGGATCTATCTGAAGAAGCAAAGAATTTAGCTGAATCATGGAATCTTGAGGAGTTTGATTTGACTGATGAGGAATAGAAAAACAATCCCTTAGAAGATGTAATTCAAGAGAAAGACAATTGGGATCAAATTCAGAAGTCCACAGAACTAAAAGAATTCGAGATCTTGACTAATCTAGATTCTGATCTTACTCCCCCTTGGGCTGTGATTTTAAGGAATAATGAATTTACGTCCATTACATTTGAAGACTTTCATCATGATTTGGGCGACTCAAATAAGATTTTTGATCCCTAGGGATAAAATTGAGGATTCTGATAAGTCCGGAACTAGTGAGATGGACGACTGGATCTTATTTGACTCACCTACTCGACATCCATCCATACCTAACTTGACTTGCGAAGTGGTTTTTTATACCATTTCAAACTACACCACACGGGTCCCTCCTTTTATTTCCCATCACTTTCAGGACCCATATGATTTATTCGCCACAAACCACCCTGTATCCACCTCATCTGCCTTCCTCATGCATCACATCTTAAGGTTGTCATTATCTACTTTCCACTATGGCACCCGTACTAATATTTCTCTCTTTTGTAGCATCTGGCTACAAATAGTTTCAAGCCTATTCACTTTATTTTTTCGACCTTTTGGACTTGGTATTCACCATCAGCTGATCCACATTTGTGGATCACTGATCCTTGCATTACATGATCACATCTTCATTTTAATCTTGACTCAACCCATTTATTTGAACTACATATTTTTGGGTTTAAGTTCGGCAAATGACGTTAAACTTAGCATTGGATGGGAGGCAACCCAGTATTCATTACAGGTAACTCTGCATCCTTTGCATCCATACTGACTTGGATTAACAAGCATAGTTAGGTGATATCCCCTCCTCTTGCTTATTATATTTTGATTTTCAAGCATACATTTCAATGAGGACATTGTAATGAATATGCATGGGGGGGTGGACATTGCATGTCTAATTTTTATGTCAAAAAAAAAAATTCATTTAGGCATAAAGAATTTTTATTAAGGTTTTATTAGGGATTTCTTCTTAAGTTTAGAATCCAGTATAATTTCATACTTACACGTAGAATTTGCAAAGGATCCTCTGTGAAGATTGATAAACATCTTTAGTTTGTCGAGAAATGCTTCCTCTCTTAAATCCTTGGACAGTAATTAGGGAGTCAGGCAAACTATCTTCTAACAGATCCACCAAACAAGTGTGAGGTGAGAGTAGAAAGTCTACTGGTGCTCTAAAGTTAGTATGAGAAATCTTAAACTCTGGATAATGAGATAATGATACTCGGAGTTAGGCATAGTTTTCGCTCTCGGTTTCTACGTACAAGTTTTTAGTGCAAATTTCTTGAGAGCCACTAAATAAGGCAAATACACAGAGAGTGGGTTCTGATAAAACTAGGACTGAGGTGGATGGTCACGACCGTCTTTTATAGAATCCTCGGCTGAAGGAGGGTATTAATGCCAAGGTCAGAAATACATTGCCCTATCCATTCCCTTCCCGGTGTCAAGAATAGATACTTCCACCAAATAAGCCACCCGATATCCTCTTTAACACCCATAATCCCGAATAATGACTCGTAAAAAAAAGTTCGTATGCTGCGTTGCGTTAATAGATATTTAAAAGAGAGAGAAAGAGAAAATAATATATATATACATAGAAAAAAATTTAGAAAGAAAGAAAAAGCAGAAAAAAAGTTTGTAAGTGTTTTTAGAATTTATTTCAAGTGTAATGAGGCAACAACACCTACCACTCTCATGATCCACCAAATACAGCCTTGACCTATTTTTCTGTATTTCTGGCAGCCTGAATACGGGCTGAGGAATTCTGACTTAGTCTTAGAGTCATCAGAACCTAATCAAAGTGTTAATGTCAGGAGAGACCACCAAATATACTGATAAATCTGGTGAGAGTGTGAGCTCAAAAAGAAAGAAAAGATAAGATAAGAAAATGAAAGAAAGAGAAAGGAAGAGAGAGAATGAGTACAAAGGAATTAAAGAGAGCACAGTTTCTCGCTTCTCTCTGAGTTGAATTATTTCATAATCTAAAAATATAGGTTCTAAAGTACTAGTCTATATGTAACACCAGATGAGTGAGAGCCACCAAATACAAATCTACTTAACTCAGAAATCTTCTACTTAAGCCAAAAGCCGGGGCTAAATATATAGGTTACTTTATAACCCCGAGGGAAGAAGTTCGCCTATCCCAATAGATTTTTACTAAGGGTCAAGTACGAGCTTTAAATGAGAATTGGCTTTCACTTGTATCCGTTGCATAGGCTACAACAAAACACAATCACGATTATCTGGATTACTAAAGCTTCGGATTAAAACAAAAGACATAAACCTTTAGTCAAACTCTTGATAAAAATTACTCATGTAGGACTACTTTGCATTTAGTCATGCATTTGCTAGGGACTAGCAAGATTTAGGCATGTGGGTGTGATTGCACAGCAATCATGCAACCTAAATCACCTGAATTAAGCTAGAACCTAGCATAACTTAGGATTAATGCATTCATTGGTATCATGATATGCACAATATCTAGTTTATTAGTCATATAGATAATATCGTCAATTTATGACCTAAAAGAGAGATGATTTTAATCGCAGATGATTCGAAATCGCGGATGTCCGATCAAACTAGACAGATCTGATCAGAACGATGACGGGAGTCTAACGCTTCCAAAATCGTCTCGATCAAACAACTAGGGCATCTTGTGTAGTCCATAAAAGAATGGAGATCATAAAGCCAAAGGACAAAGATCCGAGCCTCAGATGAAGAATCTAACTGGACGAATGAATCCGGATTGATGATCGTAGTCCAACGGCGCAAAAATCAACTCGATCGGAGGTCTACATCACTAGATACAAGGAAAAGAAGATGGAAGGCCATGATGGTGCCACGTGGCGCCATCACAGCTGCTCCATCACCACCGCCCCATCTAGGAAGGCCACACCGCACGCTGTGGACCGTTGGATCTTCATCCAACGGCCACGAGCGCGCCACGTCGCCCGTCCAATTAAATAACTATAAATAGAAATAAAAAAGTATATATAACAGAAGGTTCGCGTAGCGCGTTGACTCACGCGTGCATGCACGGAAGCGGGAGACGCACGTTCAAGCCGTGCGCTGCGCAAAATTGAAGTGACGTTGGGCACGGGTGCAATTGCGTAATTGAAGGGTGAAGGCGCGATTAGAGTGCGCTGCGGGCGGATGCGTGATCCCACACGCTTTGCGAGATCAGGAAGGCGAGGCAAGCGCTCTTGAGCCGTCCGATCTCACGATCGAACGGCTGAGGATCAGGCGCTGAAAAGGGCCTTGCAGGTGCACGTGTGGAGAGAGGTTGTTGCAGCAGGTGCGCGAGGAGGAAGCAGGACTGTGCGATCATGATCCAAGGGCGTAGTGGGCGCCACGTGTCAGCCAGGGATTAAATCCATGCGATAGAGGCAAATTTGAAGTTTTTTTGAGGCCAGATCTGATTCGTTGATCTCCCGATCAATGGATCTGATCAAACAGAAGTTTCTACACGAGATTAAGGGCCAAAATACCCTTTTCGCCATCGACAAAAGCTATAAAAGAAGGCCCAGGGCCCCCCAGTTGAAGTATCTCTCTCTTCCATCAACTCCAGATGTCTTCCACCTTCTCTGCAACTCTCTATCCCTCTGCAAATCCGCTCCAACTTTCATCCCGGTGCTTCGGATCTGAGGTGCTGCCGCACCTCGCACAGGCATCCTACAAGTGGTGTCGTCTCTCTACCACTTTCTATCTCTCTCTCTCTATCTCTCTATCTCACTATCTATCTATTTGTTTCTAGTAGTATTATTTATTGTGAAAACTCTGTTTAATTGCAATAAGATTTTGATCTTCTAAATGCATATATCTGATTCTTATATATATATATATATAGCAAGTTCTATTGAAAAGATTCTGCAAATATCAAGATTGCCTCCCTGTGAACGACCCGGTACTCATCGGTTTTATAAATATTATTTGTCGACATGTTTTTGTGCTATACTACAACTGAAATAATATTTTAAATGCGAATTACGCATTGAACACTTACCACACGAGGACAATACCAATATATGTTCTTCAAGTCTACCCGGCCGTGGGGGGCCAATGCCCAGTCAAGTGCCGAACTGAGAAGGGTTAAAACTTTATGCTCAGTAGATAGTTTTGTGTACAAATAGGCTTCCAACAAAACTTTTGAAGTATGTTGGGCCGGTACCTCCCTCGTCTCATTAAGCTATTGCATTTTAGAGACCCCAACATAAGCTGCGGAGATCGAAGGCAGGAAAATTTCCTTCTCCGACTCTTTAGTCAGAGGATAATATTCCCCCACGGGCTCCATAACTAAAGTCTGCTAGGTTTGGCGGGACTTGCGTTGCAATCTCTCTTTATCCTCAACTTCCTTCAATACAGAACCCTCCACAGAGCCAACAATTTTTCCTATCATGACAAGACATCCTATAGTGAGGGATCCACAAGGACATAATGCCTAGTAGCCCCCTGATGCGTGAATACTTGAGAAAATTGCCTACCCCATGGTAGTGTGGAGGGCGTCGACTGCTCTCTTGACATAGATAGACTTCGTGATAGTTTCATTTGAGGTGGTACACTTTGTTGTTGTAGGGATGGTGTGCGTCCCTTCTTTGACTATTTGCTTGCTTTGCCACATTGGAGGGTGCTTGAGCAAAAGAAGGGCTAGTCGGGTTGGATGCATTCTTCGACAAGCTTGAGTACACAACTTGTGGTCTTCGTGGCGACTAAACTACACTCACTTTCCTTATTTTTCTTAGCAATAGAAGAAGTTTGTCCTTTCATAGGATCTTTTCTTTTCCCCATGACCTCTTTGGTGGTACGTCCACTTTGAGAGGTCATATCCTACTTAGAGTGCTACCTCTCCTAGTGTAATGAATGAGAGGAGTGTGACTTCACTGCCTCCCCCTTATTCTCAGAATACCTTGCTTGATGGGGGTTCTCCTTGTCTTGGTGAGCATTACCATGCGAAGACCCAATAGCTCCTTGACCCCACCTTTTAGGCAATTTTGATTTTGAAAAGGAGCAGAATGCTACAAGATACAATAAAGATGTGAGACACGAACAAGAAGACATACAAAGTAAATTTCCCCTATGTCCCTCAACTTACTTTGCGCTAGATAAGAGTCCATTACTCAGGATAGCAGCTTCCAAATCTTCTGCCACCTAAGGTCAGCCCAGAAGATTGCACCAAAGCTAATAATTTTTTCTGCATTTGCCTAGGTAGATGGGTCAAGTTCACGGGGGGATGGCGAAAAATCTCTACTAGGCATCCTTTGCCAAGTATTGGGGACAACTAATGACTCCCCATTATGGATCATGAAGAAGTTGAGATCTTACCCCTTTAAACTATTGGGAAGGTCTACTATCCTATACTTATTCTTCCTATTGTATAAGGTGCATGTCTCAGACGAAGGCCTGCCTTTTTAACCTTAAGAGGCATTAGGCCAAAAAGTAGCTGGAAAAGTCCTAAGTGTAAGCAATTGTCTAGAGAGAAGCACACTACAAAGGCATTTAATACCAGCCAATTGTTTAAACTGAGTTGGGATGATGCCAAATTGTAGAATGACAAGAATGAAATAAGAAAAGGGTTGAGATGAACCCTAAGACCATGTTCGATGGCATACTTACAATGATAAAAAATACCCCACGATAGGAGAGCACAAGTGGAGATCCTTGCTAGAAACCTCATAATCTACACTATCCAAATCATGATTTTCTAAAAACGTCCTAAGAGTCGATCGACTATGAAAATTTGAGCTAAAAGTCTACAAGCCTAGTGTTTCTACAGACAAATGGGACGAGGAAGTGGAGGACTCACCTTTTCCCAAAATTTTTGACATCTTCTTGCCACCCTGGGTGGGGACAATAGGTGGAAAGATGAATGATGAAGGATAAGTGCGTGGAAAAATATTGTAAGGGAGTAAAGGTGCATTAACTACACATCTACCCCTTAATTTATAACCGAGTGGTGAAAGGGTTATGCATAGGAAAGTGAATAACCTCACTGCATCATATTAGTGTTAATTTCCCACCTGTGATGATATGTCTTCCCTCTAATCAGGGCAAGATATGTCGACTTTACACTTTCCTAAAAGATGAGGTATAATCATGACGCTTACATCATATATAAGTAAGATATGCACAACGGTGATTGGCCATCACTCGCCATAATCAAATGACACAGATTGCTACCCCATTGAAGGGCAAACTAATTATGGTTGGGTATGCGGAATTAAACCACCAGATACTAGGCGACGATATGTCGACAAATATCACCATAAATAAGGTGTTGATCTGCCTGAATCATGCTGTCTAAAAAGGTGTCTAACTCCTGCATCCTTTCTCATTCAAAGCAACTACCCACTTGTCTAGTACATAGAGGCCAATTGATGGAGACAACATGAGGAAGTAATTCTTTCTAAAAATACTCTCTTTATTAGTACACTAATTAAAGAGAGTAAAGGCAATTAATGAGGAAAAGAAAATCCCTATTTGACTTGACAAGTTCGGCTAAAAAGATAGACGGATAGCTGGATACTTAAACTAGCTAAGAAGATAGACGGATAGTTAGATACTCAAACCGACTGCGAAGTCAGGCAATCTGACAGATAACCATGTCAGCAACTTCCTACCGTCCGTTACTCCACCATCATGACTCTTGACGAACATGGGTAAAACGGTTAAGCGTGCATGACGTGGAGATAAATGTTACGAGACTCTAGAAATTACGAAGTACAGTCAATGCTCACCTTACGAGGGAGTTTTACTATATAAAGGAATTGAGACCTTTGTATGGGGACACATGAAGAGAGAGAGAGAGAGAGAGAGGTCCATACTTAGTGAAATTTCAAGGGTTACACTCCCTTCTCATACATATACCTTTATAAAGGTGGAACTGGGTTATCAAATTATTTATTTTCTTTAGCCATCTTTAGTAGGAGGGTTAAGGCACTTAATCAGTCACAAACTTATTTCACCCCTTCTACGAAATGAGTTTACCTTGCCTAAACTCCTAAATATCAAAACCTACTTATTCTATAATAGTTTTTATTCCATTCATTTCTTATTCTCTTGTTATTCCATAGACATATTTCCCTTGCTTGAACATAGTTTAGCTTTGTGTGATTGTTAAATACTTGATTGAACATACTCTTTCTCCACGTACAAACCCGGTAGAGTTTAGAAAGGACACCGATCACAAATTTGTCGGTTTGCATTGAGAATGCAGGCACAGATTCCTTGTAATCGTCACCCTCGGCCGCTGATAAAAAGACATGTTATCTCGCCTAAATAATGTCAAATGGAGCATTAAAATTGATGATATATATATAATTTTTAATTTTTAATATTTTTCAGGGAGCACATGTTCGCACTTCGCATACGCCGATGATCCATGCAGCTTCACGTACCCTCTTAAGCAGAAGCACCGGCAAGTCCTCATAGAATATCCCCTCGGCAACTCTGATGCCCATCGTCGCCCCGAGTCCTCCGTGATCCTCCACATCACCGCCTTCGAGGAGGAAATGGCGACCTCGCTCCCAAAGGAGGTCGAGGCTGCTTAGGTGCAGGCCTTTGAGGTCGGTCGGCCGGCTGTGCCCAATAGGATCCAACCGGTAGTGTAGGTGCTACCTTCTTTACCGCAACATATGCAAGGATCTTGGCACGTCGCTGGGAAAGGGTAGAATTTCATGGTAAAGTCGTAGGATTTTATGATGGAGTCAAGGGAAGGGATTAAGAGATTATCGTACGTTTTAGAATAATAGGTATTAATATTTGCTATAAGTTTTTTATCCGTTATAAAAGTATATTTTAAATAATATATTGATACCGGTAACTTTTGTTATTTTTTATGATATATATATATATATATTTAACAATGTAACATCTAATAAATGAATATATTTTTAATTAATAAAAATATCAATAAATAAAATTTAACATTAGAAGTATTTATCAATCAACATATTTATATAATAACAAATGATATGATTACATTAATGGTGACTTTACAAATATAAAATTGTCATTAAAAAATTATGTTAGTTAATATTTTTTTAGTGACAAATTATTTAAATATGTCACTAGATGATATATATATTTTATTTATTATTCGATAAAATGTTGTTAAATTTATATTTTATTGTAGTCCCTCGGAGAGGACTTTGACAATATGTTCATAATGTTGTGGCACAGCGAGCTTGCTCGAGTTTTATTAAAGTGCCTTTGTTTTGTTGGAAGGTGCTTTGAGGTCTTGACGTTGGCTTTACCTCTTATAAGTGTGTATCTACCTGTATACGTTTACAGTGTTGCTCATTGGAATAAGTGGTCACTCAGAGGGCTTTGTTGCAGAGATAAAAAAAGCAGTAAGGATGATGGCATTTTAGTTTTTCTTTTTTCTTTTCCTCTGATTTCTTTCCTTTTTGCCCATGAAATGTTTTTGGGGTCTGATCTACCTTTTTTTTTTTTTTTTTCTTTTCTTGTAAGGAACACTGATTGATCTCATCGGTGTTTGCATTTAGGAAATGCAAGGAAAAATACTCTGAGTCAACAAAGAAAGCTTGAAAATTAAAATAAAGAATAATTGAGTTCCAATTCAGGAATTGAATTTCTATGTTTTTTATGCTTGTAGCAGGATCAATGGAAAAAAAATGTGTGTTTATGCTTGTAGAAGGGAAAGAGTAGATTTGGATATAAAATAACCCAATAGGAAATATCCATAAACTTCGTGGGGGTACCGGATTATGCTAGTGAAGGCTTCATGGCACATTTGTAACATGTATCCGTCACGATTAAAAATAAATATCACCTCATAATCATTCGTGTGAATAAATGAATATTAACAATATCCACAAGTGAAGAATATTGATGATCCCACCGAACTTAAGTAAACGGCAATTCCTAACAATATCGAGATTTTACCTCTTATGAATTTTTAAGATCCATTGAAATTTGATGATTAAAATGTTAACCTAAAATAAATAGTATTCTTAAAGAGAGGAACATGTTTGTAAAAAAAAAAAAGTACAAAAACACGTATTGCAACGTGTTTTGCAATGTACGGTTAGAATTTATCAGTTGAAAATGAAAAACAATCGGTTGAAAGTCAAGTATATCAAAATATATTAATTGAAAATTAAAATATATTAATTGAAAATAAAAATATATCGATATATTTTAACTTTTTATTAATGATAAATAATTTTTCATTTAGAATATAATTTTTTACTTATAGAAAGTAATTTTTTATCTATAAAAATAATTTTCACCAGTAAAAAGTTAAAATATATCGATTAAAATCATTACTCTCAAATGTATCGCAATGTCTGTTTATTTATTTTTTTGATAAAATTAAAAGGTTAATCAAATATCAAATGTGAAAGTTGGAGCCCAGGTAAAAAAAGCTGAAGCCGTGTAAATAAATGCCTATCGTGGCTGACGAAGGTTGATATAGGGATGAATCAGAGTTTAAATTTCAAGAGTAATGGTGTTAGTCTACCAAAGGAAAAGCTTATTCAACCAAAATTATAATTCGATGCATTGACAACTATCTTTTGAGTGAAAATTAATACTATTAATTTTGTAACTCTCACATCCATTGAGCCTAGTATGTGGTAAAAGACTCCTAATTGGTTAAATTTAAGGGTAAAAGCTTCCATAGAATTGTGGAAATTTTTTAAATTTATTTTTTTGCAAGGGTTAGTGAAAGCATGAGAGGAGAGTGAATGTGCTAATGGTCAATTAAAAGATAATTAAAATAATAAAGACAATTCACAAATAGCTAGAGTAAAATTAAATGTAAATAAATATCACAAGCCACCCACAAAATAAGATATATAGTGAAAAATCTTCAAAGGGAAAAATCACTACCTAGGTCTTCCAATATAAAATTTTGTCTCGACTCAACTCAAAATAACTAACTTAAGAACTTGTGGGGTACATAAACCCTTGTTACAAACTACTCTTGAAATCCAATCAAGCGTCAAAACCTTATGTATGGAGGAAAAAAAGTCAAGCTAAACAAGGTTAGCTCATGAGGCAAGTAGGCCCAAGAAGAGAGCTAACCTAACCCAAAAACAAGGCAAGTCCCTCGCCAATTGTGTAGTAATGTCATTATTTCAAGCGAACCACCTGGGTCGATTGAATAGTTCACCTGCCTCAAAAGGGTGATCAGCCGACTTGGTTGCCCAACTTTCGGGCAACGAGAGATCACCCAAGAGATCAAGACCCTGTAGTCCACTATTACATTGATCCTGACGGCGCCAGGTGAAAAAGGTGCTAGCGGTGCAGAAGCCAAGGTAGCCACACAAGAATCCAGGCAGTGGTACGGGAATCAAGGCACTAACATAGAGAGCGAGGTGACCTGCTAGGTGATAACATCCCATGAAAAATAAATGATTGCTAGCCTTTGTAGTGAAAAAGAAAACCCCTATAAAGGAGGGATCATGTATTCGAAAAAGGGAACTTCCCCCATCATATCATATTAATCTCTAGTGGAAAATTGAGGGTTAAGTTCGCTCCCCAGGTGTACACTGATGTAGCAAAATCGAGTTATCAAATCCATGTGTTCCTTCTCCTTCACGCTCTTGTAGCATTTCCATTTCCTATTTTTCTTGTCAAGCTCATCCTTAATCAGTTGGTGCTTTCTATGGGAAATGCAACAAAAAACCAAGCCTTACTAGGGAGGGATGCAATCAATTCCTAAGCTACGCTTAAGCACTTTATCAAGAGCACTGAAGTGCTCCTTGGCCGAAAACTTGGCCAAATGGGCATCGAGTGTTTGTTGGAGACTTTGCACCACTATTTAGGGTGAGGAACTCACAAACTCCTCCCAAGAAGGAGGGGCGATATGCACACACGCGAGGAATAAGTGTAGCAACCCCCTCACCCCCGACCTTACTTTGAAAGCCACCATCGATGGCCAACCACTGCCAAGGGCCATTTCTCAATACCCAAATGGCGGAGGGCAAACCCTCGCTCCCTCACTTTTCCCTTCGGTCACACACTATGGCAAGGCCACTTGCTCACTCGATCTCAGGTTGCTAACGTTAGTGGCCACTCTACTTGCTCTCTCTTGCCTAAGCAACCATTCAGACAAAGCCGCTATGGCCACCCATACCCGCATTTGGAAAGGGGCTATTGCCCCCACTTTAGCTCCTTCAGGGTGCCCAAGCTCGATGGAACTTGCCAAGGGTTGTGCGGTGGACAGAACCTCTCGGGCACTCGTTGAACAAGGAGCCCCCAACTCTACTATGCAATGTTCTACAAGTAACTACGATTGGGTTTCTCCCTACTGTCCTTCGCCCACATCACCAAGATCAAACGATCAAGTGTGGCACATAGAGCATCAACTAGCACCATGAGCTTTCTTGAGGTCTATGATTGAGGAATCAGGGAAAGGACGTCACGTGTCCACTTGTAACCCCCATGACACCCACGACAAATGCCTTGCACAAGCACCCTCGAGGATAAGTGAAGCCTGCTTGTGTGTGAGTACTCCATAGGGTGACTGCATAGCAAATTGCCTAAGCCTACCTCTTCAATGGATTCACAACCCACCAACTGAGGGAAGACCTTAATTCCACTCTCTTGGTGCAGCGCCCCTAGGACATAGTGGAGCTCTCTAAGCAAACGACAAACCCCTCTTTTGCGTGTTGTTAACATATTATTAAATGTTTTTGATAATGACAATTTCTTTTATTTCATATTTTTTACGTGAGGACTAACAAGTGATGTAGATAAGGCTTAAAGTAAAATGAGCATTCATGATGAAGCAAAAGAATTGAGTCTAAGAAAGATGCGAAGATAGATGGATAGATGGTTTTCTATAGATTTCTTACTTAAAAGTTTTTGTTGCATTACTTTATTTTTTAGAATGTAAAAAGAGCCTTGATAATCTTTTGAAAACACATAGGACATATCTTATAACCTACATAATCTTTCTATCTCTTTAAATTCTTGAAAAATCAACTTGTTTGATTTTTCAATTGTCTGGTTTTCCTTTTAGACATCTGCATGCCTTATTCTAGATATTTGAATTCTTATTTTAGATGTCTATCTCTATTTCAGAACTCATCTATTCTCAAAACTTCTGATCTTGAATTATTCATGATTTTAAACATCTATTTTGTTATTCAAATGTTTGACAGAGCTTTAAAATTTTATCAATGTTCATATTTTCAAATTCCAACATTCAATATATTAATTAATCATCAATTAATTTAGCTTGATAAATGTTTCAAAATTTCATACTTCTGATCCTTTCTTTTAATTAATATCTTCTTGATTTGTTCCAAATGTCTATAATTTTTTTTAGGCATCTTATTTATCATTTTAGGATGTCTATATAAAACTATCATAGAACCCCAGTTTCATTGCTTCAAGTCCATTAACTCAACTTTTGATACCGTTGTTTGTTCAGATGTTCAATCTTTATTCTAGATGTCTAAATACTCATTTGAGACGTCTAGACAAAAGATTTAGACATCTCAAATGAGTATTTAGGTCAATGAAACTGTCTGATCCAAACAAGTATTTAGGTCAATGATGATTCTTGGAGAGTTACTTGAATTAGTTTGAGATCAAGTCAACTAGATTGAATGTTTCTTGGTTGATACCCAATCCAAATGAGTTAGATTTGGGACAAAATGTAATATTCTTAGGCGTCACACATGTGACAATAGTTGTCATTAGTGTGATGAGAGTTCCATAAGGGTATTTCTTATTTATGGAATGTAAAATTTGACAATGATGGATGTCCAACTAGAATTCAATCCAAAAATTATGAATGATAAGAGAGTTGTGGAACTCATCTTGAACAATCCATGCAAATCAATGGTTGGGTCTATGATATATATCCAAGCTGTTTGAATAAATATGCAATGGTTAGTTTCAATGATTGTCTAGGATATGGAAATGTTGCTATTCTTAAATAAGAATTCTCAGAAAGTATTCAATTTACAGGATATTGGATTCCACAAGATAGATACTTGGAATGAGAATCAAACTAAGAGAAATAAGCAATCTTGAAAAGGTTGCTTGAACCTAGTCAAAATCTAAAACCAAATATGAGAGAAATCAACGTTAACTGGATATGCCTGACTACTTGAAAAGAGTTTCAAGGTAGTAAAGCTCATATAGGGAAATTCAAATCTCATATCTTAAATGTTTGCCCGTGGGTTGTAGGCCATGATACCAAAGATGACATTCACCTTTCATTGTTTGTTGTTTCAAGGTATAACCCTCTAAGTTAGGCCGTAGCTTGCAGTGTTAGGTCATAATAGAGAGAATTTGGGTCAAATCCCCTCTGTCTCCCTCAGCCACTAGTTAACCCAGAAGAGGGGATCAAGTCTTTGAGATATACGACCAAGTTGTTCCTCAAGCTAGACAACTTGTCTTTATGAAAATCCTAAGCATCCACCTAGTGGTCCTTTCCTTTGGAGTTCCACTTTACGAACTCCACCAAGTTCCCTTTCATGTTCTGTGCCTCAATTTGGTCTCGTAGATGGAAAAAGATATTGATTGGGTGCCCATAGTCCTCATGGAAGTGGCAATAGGCACCAAAGAATGGCAGGTTTTTCATCTTTGCGAGCTATTAGAGTTGCTACTTCCCTGTTGCTAACGCAGCTTATAGGACATCAAAGAAGTTGCAGGTCAAGGCTATGTACTCCTCAAATTGAGGGTGGAAAGGTTTTTCTCCCCCTCCCTTTGAGTCAAAGTTGGTAGGCTTCTACTTGGCCTTAGGCTTCTAGTAGTTGCTTCTCCAATTTCTCCTATGGCTACTCTATTCATTCAAAGTTCCTTCATCGACCTTTGGTTAAGGAAATTCCTCTCTATGAGGGATGATTCCCTAGGCTACCTTCCCCTATTGCTTCTTCTGTCACAAGTCCAATTTCTCAATGAAACATCATGCCCTTATCTAGAATTTCTCCATTATAGAAGGAGGGTATGGAGTTAGTAGGGAGCCCATCCATGAATTCCATGATCAAGAGCTTGTCGAGCTTTCCGCACTTACTCTATTAGGCTTTGAAACATTCATAAACAAATGCAAAGATTCCCCCTTCTCTTGCTTAATTGTGCACAAAAGATTGCAGTTCTCCCATGGTTGTCAAGCATTCGTAAAAGCCCAAATGAACTTCTCCCATAACTCAAGGAAGTATCGATAGACTATGGGGGAAGGCTATCTACCCAATCCATTCCCTTTCTCATGAGGAAGGAAGAAACAAATCTACATGGTATAAGCACCTTGTGACCCCTGGACCATCATCACCTATTTGTAATTGGAAATGAGCTTCGTAGGGTCATTGGTCCCATCGTACAACAGGATAGTGGACATCTTGAACTTAGGAGGCAAGGGGCCCTCCATGATTTTTTTGATAAAGGGGAAATCTTCCTTGTTGGAGATTACAGGCTAATAGCCCCTTACCTTCTTCATGCACATCTACTGCCTCATTGATCACCATTTGCAATTGCAACAGGTTGTTGTAATCTACAATTCTCTTTGACAGGTGCTCGACAACAAGGGGTGGTATGTGATCACGAGTATCTTCACGAGCTTTGCCCATGTTCCCTTCGAGGGGGGGAGTGTCTTCACGAGCTTTGCCCTTGTTCCCCTAGGGGGTGGGAGTGGACTCATCATGACTACCTCTATTAGGTTCTATTTGGCCACATATTTTGTTGCCAAGAGCTGGTCACAAGAAAGGATTGAACCATACAATAGAAATATGAATTATGTATGGGTCTATAACAGTCATGTTTACTTCCTTTACCTAGTTTTCATTCCTTTCCTTGCTGAGCTTTTAGCTCACTCCTTTTCCTTGTGCATGGTTCATTGTTCATTCAGGTACATAATTTCTATAATAGTGTTCCATGCTTTGGTTTAGACAGTGTTGATGGTAATTAACTGTCTTAATAAAAGTAATTGAGAAAAAATCTTGTAAGTGTTTTGCAAAACATCACTTAGACTCCAAATATGCTATTATTAGGGAATTGGGTCATGACAATATTTGTAGGGGATAATAAAGATGTTAAAGAAGAAAATAAAGATATGAAGAAAGAGATCAAGATGATGGAGGATCCCTTAGATGTTGGGTGATGAGAACCTCATCATGAGCCATAACTAGCTCATTTTGACCCAATACAAAGGATAAAAGCTCCTACATATCTCAAGGAAAAGCTTAACTCAGAGAATTCTGAGTTTGAGAAGAAAACAAGTCATAAGGGGTAAAAGTGCAATTTTACCAGTATAATCTGCATACAGGGTAATTCAGGGCCCAAACATAGGTCAAAACAGCTTAATAAGAATAAAAGTGGGATGAGATGATCTAGCAAGGGCTACAGCACTTCCAAGGAACCAAATGATAATCTGTAACCCTAAAACAACCCACTTCAATTCACAAGGTTCGAGGCAAAATAAAAATAGAATAAACCCTCTAAAATTCATAGAAAAATAATCTCTGGGGTTTAGAACCATCAATGTGGCCTTTAGAACCCATTTTGACCTACATTGAGAACCATGCCCAATTAATAACTTAATTTGGGTTTTTGCGCAAATTGACCGGTCAAACAAGGTTTAATATGAAAATAAAATTCACCATCAGATTCCTTAGGTCCTAATTAGTCATGTATAAAAACTTGAGCCTAAGAAGAAACCTCCTTGACCGACTTCACACTTTGGTCCTCATATATTTACTCTTTGGCCCTCAACTTTTGAACCCTCGCATTTTGGCCCCTAACTCTCCTTCGTTCTTTGCAAACAGGTCCCTCCTGCAAAACCCTGCCAGCACCATGCTCCGGCGACCTTGCGCGGAGCATGGCGCCGCGCAGGGTGAGGTGGAGGACCTGGCAAGTGTACCGGGGGTGCCCTGCGTCGTCAGCCGTCGCAGGAGCACCCCCATGGTCATTGTAGCCCCCCATACCGGCCGTGCGAACGCACGGACGGTATGGGTTCATATTCCGACCATTCTCCGGCGAGGGAGACACGTCGTCTCCCTCCGCCTTCCTCCCTGCTTCAACCCTATAAATACCCCCCGCCGCTCCACCGACGAAGGCAGCCTGGATCTGACGGAGAAAACCCCCAGCTTTCTTCTCTTCTTTCTCCGGCAGACGCTCACCAGCTCCGGCGACTTCCTCCCCCTCCACCTCTTCGCTCTGCCGCAATACCAGCAGCAGAGACCTCCTCCCCTGCTCTTCCCGCGCCACGCCGCACCCAGCTGGCGCCTCTCCAGCCCTCTGCTCGCCGCCGCCCCTCTCTCTGAGCATCATCTTCTCCGGCGACAGTCGATACGACTGTCGCCCTATTCCTCCCCCTTCGTCCCTGCAGTTAAGTTAGACTTACTCCCCTTCTCCTCCTCTTTCTTTCCCCGCTTTCGATTTAGTCAATTAAGCCCTCTACCGACCCTGTTCACCCTCATCCTCTCCGCCTCCGACCACCCTCCGGCGAGCCGCTCCCATCACCTCAGCGACCCACACGGCTCGCCGACCACCGCAGAACCTCCGCCTCCTCACCCTGATCCTCTTCCGCCCCTCCACTTCCCACCAAACACCCTCTGCAGACCCACCGAACACACCCACTCCCTCGCTCACAGTTTGACCTAGGACGACCAGACAGCCCCATCTCGCCCCCTGCAGACCCCCTGACCACCTTCGCCGTGCCACGGCGAAGGTCCCCCGCCTGTCTGATTTGGCCGAGAGGCCGTGCTATTGATTTCAGGTTCCAGGCCTTGACCGCCATTGGCGAGGAAGCTCGAAGCCTGCTCGAGGTTGCTTCAAGCCGAGATATCCCAGGTTGAAAAGCCACGGCCAGCGCGGAAGAGTCTCGCGCACACACCCTGGCCCTCAATTGGAGCTGTGCGCCTCAACAGCTGATGCAATTGGAAGCGCCATCCCTGCTGCAGGCGTGAGAGAAACGGGTGCGCGGATAGTCCCACCTCGGAACCTCTCGAAGGCGCGCGGACACATAAAGGCAAAAACTGCCTTATGCTGTTTGCCTCAGTTACCACGGGGTGAGGTCCCTCTCACCCGACCCGACCCGACTCGGCCTCGTCCGTGACCACGCTCCGCGGACCTGGCCCGACCCGATTAGACTGACCTGCACTCCTCGCCCACCACGCACGCCGGTGGGCCTGGACCCGGGCCTGACCCGAACCCGATTACCCGGTAGCGCTCTGGGAGAGCTTCCGAAGAGTGATTTCAGAGAGAGAGATACGCGGGGGAGGGGGGTAGAGTAGGTTTTTGCCTTGACGAATAAACTCTGAAGTGTGCAGGCCAAAGAAGAAGAAGCAGACCCGCTGAAGAAGAAGGAGCTGCTGCACTGTAGCGAAGGCATTGTTAAGTCGTCTCAGCATTGGCGCAGACGACGGAAGGTCAGCAGCCAAAGAAGAAGAAGACCCGCTGAAGAAAAAGGAAGAGCAACGGCCATCGCGAAAGAAGAAAAAGAGAGGTCAAGGCAGGTGAAGACAAAGAAGAAGAAGGAATGAAGAGAAGCAAGAAGCAAGAAAAGAAGAAGACGATCTGACGAAAAAGAAAGAAAGGAAACAAGGAAGAACAGAAGAAGAGCACGAGGGGAAAATCTGAAGAAAGCAGAAGAAAAAGAAGAAGAAGAAGAAGAAGAAGAACAGGAAGAACCAAAGACAAAGAGGAAGAAAGAAGAAAAGAAGAAGAAGCCAAATTTTCATCTCTCTCTCTCTCTTTATTTTTGTAATAGAACTTGTATATCTCTAGAATACAACTTGCTCCCTGAGTTCGACCTCGGGAACTCTTTTATTTTTCCGAGTAAAAAATTTTATATGAAACGTTGGTAACAACCGGCTTTACTACAACGATATAACACAACCCGGTCAAACCAGACGCTTATCATCATTTTGGCGCCGTTGCCGGGGAGCAACGGCTATTCTAGAGGTAAACATTCCTGTATCTTTTAATTTCTGATAATCTCCTCTCTTTTGTGCAGCTACAGGAACTCAAGAAGACAAGCAACCACACGACAACCACTCCGAAGACAGGTAAATCTTTTCTCTCACTATTAACCCCTACACTCTAAAGAGAAAGAAAAGAAAAGAACAAAGCAATATAGGGCTAACCTGTCTTCCATACTTAGTAACCATAAAAAGTTGCATGTTTTCAACTCATCACTCCTGCACACTATTAAGGGTATTTAAGGGCTAACACATTCTTGCTTGAGCCCTAATTGCCCAACAAAGAGTTAAATGGACCAAGTAGAGCCAACATAAGGTCAAACATTAGGATTTCAGTAGAGACACACCCCTTAATCAAGAATTGAGGAAATCCTAAAGAGGTGTGCCCAAGCCATTGATTGAAAATAATTAACAAGAAAAATCCTAAACAATTGGCTCTCTCTAAACACTTGAACCCTAAAAGACAGGACCTAAAAGCTCTTAAAGAAAACAATAGGTAAAGTTGACCCCTTGGGTTAACCAACCTTAAATTAGGTCACTCTTTGCACTTAAAAAGACTAAAGTTCAAGTGAAACCTTAAGCACCCTGATCTTAAAATTGGTAGACTTAAGAGGTCAAGATCCCCATTCTGGTCTACCTGGAACCGCAGTGACAAGAGAGGTCGGGTGGGGGAAACCCTGTAACCCGTGGGGACGCTCTACCGTGTAGGGGTCTTCGCGGGACTCTCCCTCTCTGGCTGCCCAGGTAATTCTCAGGTGGACGATCTTTCTGATCAAGGGGTCCATCTGCCCCGCACCTCTATAGTCACCCAACACATTTTTGGGTGTCTTGATTGGGTCCATCACCTTCTAAACTTACCTCTCCCAACTGTGCATGTACGGAAGGAGGTCTCTAAGACCACCCTTAAGACCTCCTTTAGAAATTCACTCTCGTCAAGGCCAAGCCTCGACGCCCGTGTTTGTGCAGCAACACCCTCACATTATTCTCTCTTCTGATTCAGAACCAAGTTCTTCTTCTTCCCCCATCATGGCTCAGCCAGTTGAGGAAGAAAATAATCTGGAACACCAGCTCCAGCGACTCAATGACCTCTTCCAAAACTTCGTGCACCCACCACAGCGTCCTATGATGCGGGACCACTACAATCCTGCTGCGGTGGCAATTGAGCCTCGAGTTAGAATCCCGATTGGAGGACCTGATTCCGAACTAAAGCCCAACATGATTCACGCTATACCTAAATTCCATGGGCTTAATTCTGAAGATCCCTTCCAGCACATCAAACAGCTTAAGCATCTGGCCCACACTTTTGGATCAGATGCGCAAAATCGGGATATTCTTCTCATGAAGATGTTCTCCTTTTCTCTTATGGACAAGGCCGCCCATTGGTATCAAACTCAGACCCGGCCGATCAACACTTGGGAAGAACTTCAATCCGAGTTTTTGAAAAAGTTCTTTCCCGTTGGTCGGACCAACGCCTTGCGCCATCAGATTACACACTTCACTCAACAATCAGGAGAACCTCTCCATGAGGCATGGGATCGTTTTCAGGATCTCATGAGGAAGTGCCCCCATCACGGAGTTCCTAAATGGGAACAAGTCCAATCTTTTTACCAGGGACTCCGTGAGGACATCCGCCTTTTCGTCAATGCAACCTGCGGAGGAAACATCATGGGTCAACATGAAGACACCGTATGGGAGATTCTCGAAAACATGTGCGAGAACTCCATCAACAATGACTCCATGGGATTATTCGACAGGACGAATACCCGCGCAGCGACGAATCTTAAGGGAGCACATGAGACGCAGGGCCTGTCCGCATCAGTCGACCTGGAATTAATGGCCAGTCGATTGGACAAGGTCTCAATTATTGAAAAGAAGGTGGATGAGCTGACTCAGCACTTGCAGCGAGCCACCTCTGCGCGTAACTCCTTTGCACAACCTCCTTCCACACAGGAGACTGTGCAAAACATCCTACACCGATCCTCCCCTGGGATGGATCCATATCCATCCCCATCTGATTCTTGGACTGGAAGATCATCCGATCCTTTCTTCACCAGCCGGGGGAACTCCATTCCCCCTTTCCCTGATTCTCAGGAGGTTCCTCAGACCTGCGAGGACCTCAACGCCATCCAGAACGACCCATTCTCCAACACTTACAACCCTGGATGGCGAAACCATCCAAATTTTCAGTGGGCGGGAAATTCTCAAACCCAAAGACCACCTTTTCAGTCCCGCCCACAGCCCTCTCACCACTACCAGCCGCCTCAGCCTCGGCCCAACCCTACTTATCCATCAGGGCCAAATCAAGATCAAATGTCCTTAATCCTTCAGACTCTGGCTGACATTCAAAAATCGAATGCGGCCATTCAAAAACAGCACAAGGACGAGCTTACTGAAGTTAAAACTCAGCTGGCCCAGTTGGCAAATTCTCGCCAGCCAGGCACACTCCCTTCCCAACCCCTTCCTAACCCAAATAACGTGCCAACCCAGAAGCGCGTTATGAATCCAAATTTAGGCCAAGCTCAATGGATTTATCAGGCCCCCACTGCTCCATCTCCAGACGAGATGGAAGCCTCTACTTCTCGTACGGGATTTCAGCAGCAGCCACCCCTCCTACCAAATCCAAACCAAAATCAGGCCGGATTAAATTCTGTAACAACACGTAGTGGTAAGACAACTCAGAACCAGCATTATCCAAACCACGCCCAGCCTGATAATCATGACCCTAGGATAGTTATCCAAGGTACCGCTGTTCCAGACCCACAACCAGGACCTATCCTAGAGGAACCAACCAAGATCCCGTTTCCCGAAGCCCTGACCAAGGGAAAGAAGACCACCAAACCCGTGGCCCCTGAGGAGGACCTGGTCAAGCTCTTTGAGCAGGTCCACATAAACATCCCCTTGATGGATGCAATCCGCCACGTACCAGCTTACGCACGATTTCTAAAGAATATATGTACACCCCAGCGTAAGCCGCGAACCAAGGGAGGGAGCCCAATTGTTCTGTCAGAGCAAGCCAGCTCTGTAATCCTTAGTAGACTCCCACCCAAGGCAAAAGATCCTGGAACTCCCCTGATCTCCTGTAAGATAGGTGGTACCCAATTGGACAGAGCATTGTTAGACTTAGGTGCATCTATAAATCTGATACCCACATCCTTACTTGACCATCTGGAAGAATCTGAGCTGAAACCAACTGAGGTGACATTACAATTAGCAGATCGATCTATAAAGTCACCAAAAGGGATTCTCGAGGATGTTATCGTAAGAGTACGGGATTTCTATTTTCCAGTGGACTTTATAGTCTTAGACATGGATGCACCTGAGAACCCTAGGGATACACCAATCATTCTAGGGAGACCTTTCTTGGCTACTGCTAGAGCCAACATCAGCTGTGAGGAGGGCCAAATAGAGCTTAAGTTTGGAGATCAAACACTGAAAATTGATATATTTAAGGCCCAACAAGGAATTAATTGCGGCGTCATCGAACAAATTTGTGACATCAAGACTTTGGTTGATGAATCACACCTCCAGAATGACTTGAGTATTCCTCATCAACCACAGAAGGATCTTGACCCGCAAATAGAGGAGTCCATTCCGGATGTGAACAACCCAGTAACTCCCACCCTTGAACCTCACATCTATACTGAACCACCCGCTGCTGCTGAAAACCCCATCCTTGAACTGAAACCCCTTCCTGCTCATTTGAAATACATCTTTTTGGGTTCTAATCAGACCCTTCCTGTGATTATCAATTCCAACCTCAATCCTGAACAGGAATACCGTCTGATTGTTGTCCTCCAGCAACATCGCAGAGCCATCGGATGGACCCTCGATGATTTGACTGGAATAAGTCCCTCTTATTGTACTCATCATATCTATTCAGAAGAGGGCACACGACCTTCTCGTGAAATGCAGAGACGCTTAAACCCCAATCTGCAGGAGGTCGTGAAAAAGGAGATCATCAAGTGGTTAGATGCCGGGATCATCTACCCGATCTCCGATAGTCGTTGGGTGAGCCCGATTCAGGTCGTGCCTAAAAAGGCAGGACTCACCACTATAACGACTGAGACCGGAGAAATCATTCCTACCCGATTAGCCAACTCGTGGAGAGTCTGTATAGATTACCGTCGACTCAATTCCTCCACGAAGAAGGATCATTTCCCACTACCCTTCATTGATCAAATTCTCGAAAAACTAGCGGGAAATAGGTTCTTCTGCTTTCTTGACGGGTACTCCGGTTATAACCAGGTGGCAATCCATCCTGAGGACCAAGAAAAGACCACATTCACCTGCCCCTTCGGAACATACGCTTTCCGAAGGATGCCTTTTGGTCTTTGCAATGCACCCGCTACTTTTCAGCGATGCATGCTTTCCATATTCTCAGATATGGTAGGTGATTATCTGGAAGTCTTCATGGATGACTTTTCAGTTTTCGGAGCATCATTCGACGATTGCCTCCAGCACTTGGTCCAGATACTCAGGCGGTGCATCGACGTGAATTTGGTTCTTTCCTGGGAAAAGAGCCATTTCATGGTGCCTGAGGGAATTGTCCTGGGACACTCAATTTCGGAGAAAGGTATCCAAGTGGATCGAGCTAAGGTTAATCTGATTTCTCGCCTTCCTATGCCTAGCTCGATCAGGGACATCCGATCCTTTTTAGGGCATGTCGGTTTTTATCGACGATTTATCCCTGATTTTTCAAAAATCGCACGCCCCCTGACCACTCTTCTCTCCAAGGATGTTCCCTTCGAAATCTCCAAGGAATGCACTCAAGCATTTGAAATCCTGCGTGACCGAGTCACCCAAGCCCCGATCCTACAGTCCCCTGATTGGTCTCAACCCTTTGAGATCATGTGTGATGCATCCGACTTCGCTGTAGGAGCGGTTTTGGGGCAGAAAAATGACAAGAAACCTGTGGTCATTTACTACGCCAGCAAAACACTCGATGAGGCTCAGCGTAACTATACAGTTACTGAGAAAGAGCTGCTAGCTGTAGTATTTGCCCTAGAGAAATTCAGATCATACCTTCTGGGTTCCCATGTCATCATATACTCGGATCACACGGCTGTGAGGCATCTCCTTGCAAAGAAGGACGCGAAACCTCGATTGATCCGATGGATCTTGCTGTTGCAAGAATTTGACCTCGAGATTCGCGATAAAGCGGGAAAACAAAACGTGGTAGCTGATCACTTGTCCCGTCTTCCTTCTGAAATGATAGACCCTTCCGGACCCATCACTGAGCATTTTCCCGATGAGCACCTGCTGACTATTGGTACTAGCCTTCCATGGTTTGCTAATATTGTAAATTACTTGGCATCTCATCAGACCCCGTCCGATTGGCCGAAGGCAAAGAAAGACAAATTACGCTCCGATGCCAAGTATTACATTTGGGAAGACCCGTACCTCTTCCGCATAGGTGCCGATCAGATCATCCGGAGATGTATCCCGGAAGGGGAAGTCAGCAATATCCTCTCTTTCTGCCATGACCAGGCATGCGGTGGCCATTTTTCCGGGCATAAAACCGCATCAAAAGTCCTCCAGTGCGGCTTTTACTGGCCCACACTGTTCAAAGACGCATACAGTCATTGCAAGGCATGCAGTCGTTGCCAGACTTTGGGCAACATGAGCCATCGCGACATGATGCCTATGCAACCGATTCTAGTATGCGAAATCTTTGATGTTTGGGGGATTGATTTTATGGGCCCCTTTCCTGCTTCGGATGGTTTCGAATACATTCTGTTGGCTGTGGACTACGTGTCCAAATGGATCGAAGCCATACCGACCCGAACCTGTGATCACAAAATCGTTCTCAAATTCATTCATCAACACATTTTCTCAAGGTTCGGGATTCCTCGTGCAATAATCTCTGATGGGGGGACCCATTTCACAAATGCTCAGTTTAGGTCACTGATGACCAAATACAGGGTGTCTCACCGAATCTCTACTCCTTACCACCCCCAAACTAATGGTCTAGCTGAGCTGTCGAATCGGGAGATCAAGAAAATCCTACAGGTCACTGTTCGACCTGACAGGAAGGACTGGTCGTCCCGACTTCCGGAAGCATTGTGGGCCTATAGGACCGCCCACAAGACCCAATTGGGCATGTCTCCCTTTAGATTGGTGTACGGAAAGGCATGCCACCTTCCCGTCGAACTGGAGCATAAAGCCTATTGGGCAGTACGGAACTGTAATCTAGATCTTTCCAAGGCTGGGACCCACAGAAAACTCCAAATCAGCGAGATCGATGAATTACGCACAGACGCGTACGAGAACTCGCAAATCTACAAGGAGCGGGTTAAAGCCTTCCACGACAAACACATCTCGAGAAAAATCTTTCATCCTGGTCAAAAGGTCCTACTCTTTGATGCCCGACTCAAACTCTTCCCAGGAAAACTGAGATCTAAGTGGGTCGGACCATATTTGGTCCGACAGGTTTTTGGAAATGGAGCAATCGAAATCAGTCCACTCAGCCACGATTCTGAACCTTTCATCGTGAATGGTCAAAGACTCAAGCCGTTCATTGATGTAACTTCTACTGATTTGGCTGAGGCATCTCATATCCTCCTTTCCCCTTGAGCTTATTGCGCCCAGCCGATGGCGTAAAACTCAGCGCTTAACGGGAGGCAGCCCGTCATTCTCTTTGAAAACCTGAAACTTGTTCTGACACCTTTCAGCACTCGAAGTTCACCCTGAACTAAGACCCCCTAGGTTACAATGAGGACATTGCAAATCTTAGGCATGGGGGGGTAGGAAAGTGCAAAAACTTGTAAGAAAAGGTTTCAAACAAAAAAATTCACATATGCCAAAAATACCATAAAAATTAAAAAATTTTTCGAAAAAGAATAAGAGGAAAAGAGGAGAAGAAAAATTTCGTGAAGGAGAGAAGAAACAAAATGAAAAAGGAGCACAAAATTATAAGAAAAGTTGATAGTCATTAGTAAGGAACTAAGGAATTAACCTAAGTTCTAGACCTCATTCAAGAAAATAACTGAAAAGTGCACAATGAGATTAGTAAGAATGCAAACCTTAGGCATTCTTGAATAGACTCTTAGTACTCATTAAGATCTGGACACTCCTCAAGAGGTTGAGGAAAATGAAAAGCTGAAGTATTAGGTCTAAGGCTTAGGGAGTATTCGGCCTCGTTAACTAATTTTTGGTTTACGGGACTCAGTAACCTAAGCACCCTAATCTCACACACAGCCTGGTTCAGTAAGCATAAAAATCAGAATCACGCAGAAGCGTCGCAAAAATCTGAAAAGAACACCTAGAATAGGAATGGCCGATCAACACAAGTTGATTTGGACGAGTTCCCAGCGCGGAGAGGCGGGAAATCCCCTCGAAGATGCGTAACAAAATATCATCTCCTCGGTGCTTATCTCTTAGGATATTTACATATCCTACGGGGGGCATGTAAGCACTCTGCTGGTTTAGATTCCATGGATGGCATTATCTCGAAGTGTCAATTGCCAGGGTCTGGATTCGGCCACGGAACACCATGGATGGGATTATCTCGAAATCTCAATAGCCAGGGTTCCGGGGGTTGCCATGGGCGGTGCTATCTCGAAGCATCGATCGCCAGGAACCCTTGAGGATTGATGATGGGAGCAAGGAATCTGATACAGACCGTGTTGAAAAGCCAATCCTAGACTAGAACTAAAAAGAAAAAGAGAGAGAAAACCCTCCAAACAGAAAAAACTTTCTATCTCTCTCTTACAAAACGCACTGCGAACTGAGCCAGGGCTAAAATCATTTCAAGCACGGGTGCTTTAACCACGAAGTCCAATAAACCTTAGGTTAGTTCTTGTGGGCCTTAAAAACCTTTGCTAAAAGACTGAGGCTAAGGCTAGACAGATTTGGATCTTGATTGGTACTAGAGTATCTTTTAGGCCTATGGTCAGCATTCTAACCTAATCTATGCTCAAATAAAAAGGCACTTATCTAAAACCATTAAAAACTTCATGGTCTAGAACAAGGGTTGAAACCTTAAGTTTTTTTTTTGCTAAGGGACTAGCAAAAGCTAGGCATGGGGGTATGATGAGAACCTCATCATGAGCCATAACTAGCTCATTTTGACCCAATACAAAGGATAAAAGCTCCTACATATCTCAAGGAAAAGCTTAACTCAGAGAATTCTGAGTTTGAGAAGAAAACAAGTCATAAGGGGTAAAAGTGCAATTTTACCAGTATAATCTGCATACAGGGTAATTCAGGGCCCAAACATAGGTCAAAACAGCTTAATAAGAATAAAAGTGGGATGAGATGATCTAGCAAGGGCTACAGCACTTCCAAGGAACCAAATGATAATCTGTAACCCTAAAACAACCCACTTCAATTCACAAGGTTCGAGGCAAAATAAAAATAGAATAAACCCTCTAAAATTCATAGAAAAATAATCTCTGGGGTTTAGAACCATCAATGTGGCCTTTAGAACCCATTTTGACCTACATTGAGAACCATGCCCAATTAATAACTTAATTTGGGTTTTTGCGCAAATTGACCGGTCAAACAAGGTTTAATATGAAAATAAAATTCACCATCAGATTCCTTAGGTCCTAATTAGTCATGTATAAAAACTTGAGCCTAAGAAGAAACCTCCTTGACCGACTTCACACTTTGGTCCTCATATATTTACTCTTTGGCCCTCAACTTTTGAACCCTCGCATTTTGGCCCCTAACTCTCCTTCGTTCTTTGCAAACAGGTCCCTCCTGCAAAACCCTGCCAGCACCATGCTCCGGCGACCTTGCGCGGAGCATGGCGCCGCGCAGGGTGAGGTGGAGGACCTGGCAAGTGTACCGGGGGTGCCCTGCGTCGTCAGCCGTCGCAGGAGCACCCCCATGGTCATTGTAGCCCCCCATACCGGCCGTGCGAACGCACGGACGGTATGGGTTCATATTCCGACCATTCTCCGGCGAGGGAGTCACGTCGTCTCCCTCCGCCTTCCTCCCTGCTTCAACCCTATAAATACCCCCCGCCGCTCCACCGACGAAGGCAGCCTGGATCTGACGGAGAAAACCCCCAGCTTTCTTCTCTTCTTTCTCCGGCAGACGCTCACCAGCTCCGGCGACTTCCTCCCCCTCCACCTCTTCGCTCTGCCGCAATACCAGCAGCAGAGACCTCCTCCCCTGCTCTTCCCGCGCCACGCCGCACCCAGCTGGCGCCTCTCCAGCCCTCTGCTCGCCGCCGCCCCTCTCTCTGAGCATCATCTTCTCCGGCGACAGTCGATACGACTGTCGCCCTATTCCTCCCCCTTCGTCCCTGCAGTTAAGTTAGACTTACTCCCCTTCTCCTCCTCTTTCTTTCCCCGCTTTCGATTTAGTCAATTAAGCCCTCTACCGACCCTGTTCACCCTCATCCTCTCCGCCTCCGACCACCCTCCGGCGAGCCGCTCCCATCACCTCAGCGACCCACACGGCTCGCCGACCACCGCAGAACCTCCGCCTCCTCACCCTGATCCTCTTCCGCCCCTCCACTTCCCACCAAACACCCTCTGCAGACCCACCGAACACACCCACTCCCTCGCTCACAGTTTGACCTAGGACGACCAGACAGCCCCATCTCGCCCCCTGCAGACCCCCTGACCACCTTCGCCGTGCCACGGCGAAGGTCCCCCGCCTGTCTGATTTGGCCGAGAGGCCGTGCTATTGATTTCAGGTTCCAGGCCTTGACCGCCATTGGCGAGGAAGCTCGAAGCCTGCTCGAGGTTGCTTCAAGCCGAGATATCCCAGGTTGAAAAGCCACGGCCAGCGCGGAAGAGTCTCGCGCACACACCCTGGCCCTCAATTGGAGCTGTGCGCCTCAACAGCTGATGCAATTGGAAGCGCCATCCCTGCTGCAGGCGTGAGAGAAACGGGTGCGCGGATAGTCCCACCTCGGAACCTCTCGAAGGCGCGCGGACACATAAAGGCAAAAACTGCCTTATGCTGTTTGCCTCAGTTACCACGGGGTGAGGTCCCTCTCACCCGACCCGACCCGACTCGGCCTCGTCCGTGACCACGCTCCGCGGACCTGGCCCGACCCGATTAGACTGACCTGCACTCCTCGCCCACCACGCACGCCGGTGGGCCTGGACCCGGGCCTGACCCGAACCCGATTACCCGGTAGCGCTCTGGGAGAGCTTCCGAAGAGTGATTTCAGAGAGAGAGATACGCGGGGGAGGGGGGTAGAGTAGGTTTTTGCCTTGACGAATAAACTCTGAAGTGTGCAGGCCAAAGAAGAAGAAGCAGACCCGCTGAAGAAGAAGGAGCTGCTGCACTGTAGCGAAGGCATTGTTAAGTCGTCTCAGCATTGGCGCAGACGACGGAAGGTCAGCAGCCAAAGAAGAAGAAGACCCGCTGAAGAAAAAGGAAGAGCAACGGCCATCGCGAAAGAAGAAAAAGAGAGGTCAAGGCAGGTGAAGACAAAGAAGAAGGAATGAAGAGAAGCAAGAAGCAAGAAAAGAAGAAGACGATCTGACGAAAAAGAAAGAAAGGAAACAAGGAAGAACAGAAGAAGAGCACGAGGGGAAAATCTGAAGAAAGCAGAAGAAAAAGAAGAAGAAGAAGAAGAAGAACAGGAAGAACCAAAGACAAAGAGGAAGAAAGAAGAAAAGAAGAAGAAGCCAAATTTTCATCTCTCTCTCTCTCTTTATTTTTGTAATAGAACTTGTATATCTCTAGAATACAACTTGCTCCCTGAGTTCGACCTCGGGAACTCTTTTATTTTTCCGAGTAAAAAATTTTATATGAAACGTTGGTAACAACCGGCTTTACTACAACGATATAACACAACCCGGTCAAACCAGACGCTTATCATCATTGGGCCATACTTACCTCTCAATGATGTCTACATTTGTTACATGAAAGATCAAGATAAGTCCACCTTCTATCAACACGCAGGAGTAGAATGTGATAATAGAAGAAAGTATTGGCAAAATGGAAAAGAAGAATTGCAGCAATTTGCAATGATGAAGTAATAAGAATGGTATCAAGAAGGTGGCATCTAAGAAAAAGATTCTAACATATACAGTGTGTGTTTGAAGGATGTAGTTGGCATTTACATTCATCGATGGGAAAGTGATATGGTGGTTGGACTGTATAGGCATATCATAAGGAACATTGATGCAAACCAATATCATGAACATACAATATGCATTCCAACTCAGGATACATAGTCTAATACATACTTCTATAGTTCCTGACACTCTAAAGCAAATCACTTTCAATAGAAATGAGATGGCTCTTCAGTTTGTAGGAATCATTTCACCCACTTTTTAAGTGATGAATGTTTCTCAAAAACTCATGCCCATTTCCTTTTTTTCTTAAGTATGAAAGTTTCCTGATGTATTCTTTTTTTAAGCAATTTACTCAACTAAATGTGAATGAGAATGAACCATAACTATAAAAACCTATTCCTAATAGATTCACCCTAAAATAGCATATCCAAATTATAAGAAATCCCAATAGAAGTTGCCATTTACTCTTGTATGTAAATAAATTGAATAAATAATCCAAGTAATAAATGCTCAAGTTTCTTTCAGATCCAATTCCAATAAGATCCCCATGCTTCTTCATTAGCTCTCTAGTGAGAATGCCTATGGTTAAAAAGAGAAACCCAAACCACAAGGTCAACAATATATGTCAAGGTGCATATATGGATTTTACTTCATAGGTGATGAGAACATGAATCTTTGGGTAGGTTCCCTATTTTAGTCAACGATATGGTTGAATTGATTGAAGGCAATGAAGTACCTAATGGATGGAAGGGAACGAAGTAATTGACTTAAAAGGAACAGAACAAGGTTGTTGACTTTCTGTATCATAGGAAAATATGAGCATAGTAAGCTATAGTTTCAAGGTAGAGAAGGTTGTTGAATCTACTTTTGGGAACAAAGGTCTAGCAATGGCTTATGATTAGCCCAAAACTAGTTGCAGTAGCATGCATCAAATCACAATACAATGAAAAATAAAATATCCTATGACATGGTACTCACGTAAGAAGGCTATGGAGCATGTGTTATGCAATTGCTGAGGAAACATTCTTACAGTTGAGGAGGTTTATGAGAGTTGATTAAGAAAACTTTAGGCATTTTTTACCATTTAGTTGATGAATCATCTTCGACTTACCTGAGAAATTTAGTTGTATCACCTATTTTGAACATTTCGAACTATCTATCAAAGTATTCCAATATTATTGTTTTGTAATCTCCATTAATGCCACACATTTAAACGAAAGTTTCCTGAGACACGTATCTTGCAATGAGATGTGATCAAAATGGTCATCCTATCGATTATCCTTTAGTGATGCTGAAAAAAAAGAGAACACTAGTAGTTGGAAATGGTTTTTCGGTTGTTTCACACATTGTCAACAAATACATTTGAATTTGGAGGGTGGAAGAACATGCTTGCTTGCTAATTTCCTTTAAGTGGAGGTTACATACAAGCATTGCTTGGATGCGCAAACATGAAAATATGCACAAGGCTAGGTACATCTTGGAAAACATTAAAAAATGCTTTTGTGCAACAGGTTGCATAATGGATAAAGAACACTTAAAGATTCTTGGACATATTAAGTACATAAACTATGTAGTACATAAGTGGATCGTACAACAAGACAACAGCCATAAAAGATATTGAATGCTACGTTACGAGGAGGGAAGAAGATACGTAGGTACGAAAACTAATACATGTAAAAGTCTTAATAGCACATTATGAGGATGTCAGTCCCCATCATTTATAGCACTTGCAACTTTAAGATTCTTCTAACTAAATAAGTAACTTATAGAATGAGAAGTACATGACCAACAATGGGGCATATTCACCAAAATTAAAATCGTATTATATAAATCACAATTCTTGATGGAATGTGATTGGACTTGGATACAATTATCGCATATGCAAACTTATCAGGTGAGCGTCTCTTTGTGCTCATACGGTAGAGGCATGTGCTACTACATACAACACACAAGAAAGGCTCGGGATTTGAAAGATATGCAATACTACAAATGAAATGGACTTAGGATCCCTACCTAAATGTAGAACATGATCATAACAGAACCAGAACAGCATGTCAAAAACGATATAATTAAGTACTTAATGTTTTTATATTGTATCACACATAGTATTTGTTATTAAATGTTTTACATATTTACAAAATTATTTTACTTTACATTTTTCATTTATTATAGTAGATGACTTCCACGTGAGATTCCACAGCCATTTCGTGATACGAGGTCTTGCACATAATGGCAACTCATAATTCCACTACTACATGTTCGATCACATGGTAGGAGGATGCATTCACACTATCTCCATGTAAATTAAGATTTTATCCTAGTAGTATATTGTTCAGCATGGGAACTCCTTTTCCGTTCATAAATGGGAGTTGTTGTTTAAGCATTCCCTGCGAGGTGCTACAAAAGGTGCTGATATATCTTTGAGAATTGATGCAGGATACAATTATTTCAAGCAAATCATAGATCTTGAGATGCTAGGAGCCTCCCAAGAGGTGAAATCAGCTCCGCAATAAGTGACTGACACCTTCGGACCTCATTTGATGTAGTTATAAATAGTCTTTATTCTACATGACAGTCAAAACTACTATAGTAAATGAATAATACAAAAAATTTATTTACCCATCATATTTACTATTATCTATCCATCGCCAACTATACATGCCTTTGATAATTCACTCATCCATCACATTTGCCTCTCACCAATCCACTCCCAACACAAATAAATAAAAAAAATCAACAATAATTTTTTGATGGCACATCCATACCTACTAACCCTCTTCTAATCCATCCTTGAAACTTTCTAAACTCTAAGATTTTAACATTGACTTTCACGAGTAAAATATGGAACAATAAATATTTCAATAAATCTGCTTGCATAGCTCCACCCAAAACAGAATGTATATAAATGTGCTAAAACTGGACCAACGTATCGTTTCAGTAATGATGGAGATCTTTTCTACGGAATATATCAAAAGAATTGACTGGAACAAATTTCAAGAATTTAACACGGTAGACATTCTGGATCGTGATCAAGTAAAACTAGGCCTCTCAAGCTTCTATTACAGGTCAGATGTACATACATAGAGCTAGACATGGTATGATGTTATAAGAATATTCATTAAAATTAACTACCATGCTAGCATTTCAGGTCCATATAATTTACAGAGACCAATATATACACGAAACCACTTAACTGTGGAGGGCACCACGCAGATTCAAGCTAGCCGCCAGCGGATGAGCATGGTACCAAGAAATTCTCTGTTGAAGAGTTCCTGATTCAAACTTCAGGTCGGAAACAAATATGCAACGTTATCTACGTCGAAGGTGGCTGCTGCAGAGATCTACCCGTCATTTTCACAGGATTAGTTGTGTTGTTAGATGGGTCAGGTCCTGAATATCACCATTGGTTCTCATCATCAGACAATACACAGAAGGCCCCTAGATCAGAAGGCATACAGTCAGTGTTCTCAGATGTCTGGCTAGGTGGTGATACCTGTTGTTCTTCATTTTGGTTATCTTCACTGCTTGGAACATCATGCACAGATGACACAGGACTGTTCACGGCTGGTATACTAGAAGTTGTCACCTGCTGGATACAATTAGCAACAGTGCTTGAAGGAAGTGGCCTGGAAGTCAAGACTGCCTGGAGAGACACTGGGGTTGGTACAACATGAGAGGTTACAGAAGGCTGTGAACTTTTCCCGAGAGACACTGGGGTCGGTACAACATGAGGGGTTACAGAATGCTGTGAACTTGGTGTGCTGCCTGACTGAAGAAGGGGGCTAGGTAGTCGTATGGATGCAGGAGATCGAAAAGAAGAGAGGTGGGGAGCTGGGGACCGATATAAAGTGTTGCCTTGGGATCCACCATGAGGTGGAGGCATTACACTGACGAAAGGTCTAGAGGGGTTAGTGGATGAGAACAAGGCAGAAGTGTGATTAACAACCTGGAGTGGAGGCATTGGGATGGAAGCTTGTAGAGGTGCAGGAACAGTGGTTTGAGTTTCTGGACCAGACCGAGCAGTAGTACTTGTCAGAGAAGGAACAGAAGGAATCGAAACCACAGGGGGTACTGCTGATGAAATTGGAGAAATCCTTTGGGTCGAAATAGAAGGAGCTGGTATTGAAGTGGTGGCTGCAGATGAAGGTGAAGGAACCCTTTGTGTCGAAACTGAAGGACTTGATACCGCAGTAGGGCTCGCACATGTAATTGTAGGCATCTGTTGCGAAGGAGCAAGAGATGGAATTGGCACTGCTGTACGTATTGCAGATGGAACAGCAGTTGTCCTTTGTGAAGGAGCTACAGGTGGAATGGGCAGGTTAATAATGGATGCTGTGGATAGCATTGCAGGGATCCTTTGTGAAGGAGCCACAGGCAGACTTGGAACAGAAAGAGGTACTGCAGATGTAATTGCATGGTTCCTTTGCGAAGTCAAGGATGGACTTGTAATGTCAAAAGGTAAAGCAGACGTTACTGAAGCTATCCTCTGTAGAAAGCGTGGCCGAGAATAATAGGCAGCCGGGCGTGCACCTAATTAAAGAAATTTTGTATTAGTAACATCAACGAATGGTATCAACAGATCAGAAGTGACCATGAGACAATCCTCCACATGAGGTTATCATGACAAAGATCTAAGCATGAAATAGTTATCATTAAAAGTACTAAATCTGTGAATAATATTTTAAAGAGACTATTTACATGAGTACCCCTGGAATCTTTTGTAATAACACATATACAACTGACCTTTTACTATTTACACTAATATATCAAAAAACTTACCCACCTAAATTCTAAGTTATGTTGCATACCCACCATTTACAATGTATACCCTCCATTGAGGAAATTAAATTATGCAGACCTAAAATGCAAAAATTCCCTACTTCCAAGTCTAGTTCCATGATCTTTGATGGAATATCTAAATGCAGGTGTATATGATTTGAATGAGATAAGTTTTTGCGGATATTTGTGTAAATGGTACTTATCACAGATATAATATTATTGTGTTAGATAATTAGGAAAGTATTAGGGTATTAGGAAAAAATTCTAGTTTAGTTATAGTTAGTCTATTTTGTTAAGTCTAAAAGTCCCAAGTTCTATGTTAGTATTCGTGTTTATATTTTCTATTTCTATTTTTGTTAGGATATTTCTATTTCGATTAAGATTTGTTTTCTCCCCACTCTCTATATAAGGCATGGTAGGAATTTCTTTTAGCAATAATAAGATGCATTATTCAATTCTCAAACATGGTATTAGAGTAGGATCAATCTCAAGAGATCCTCTCTCCCTCTACCACCAGCCTTAGGGACCTCTCTCATTGAACACACCAATGCATGCCTACTCTCGTGCACATCCTCCTTGACCACAATGTACATGCACATGGGCTTCGTGCCTCTGCACGCCATCGTGCGAGGCGCCTCCCTACTCGTTAACCATATGCAAATGGGTTCACTGCTAACTTGTGTACCTTCGCTAGCAGTGCCTTGCATGCGTGCACCTCTGCATGCATGCATGCCTCTTGCCTGCCTGCTACGCATCATGTGGAGGTTCCTTGACCACCGCGTGTCAATGCATGTGAGCTGTTGTTGCACCGTGCGATTGTACACATGGTGCATTGGCCCTTTGCGTGCTACGCCCGCACCACACTGTGTGTGATCCCCTCGTGTATGAAACCTACGTGCAACCCTATGCTCTCGCGATCGGATGTGAACCACAAGATCAATCTTTACTCCTAATATCGAAACTTTGGTATGCACTACAACAGTAGTAGTTCAAGGCACCTCTATCAAACTTAAATGGTGCCCAGAACTACATACATTGGTCTATAGCATTTAAGATGCTCATTAGTGATCAGAAGAAGCCTTATATCTTAACCAAAGAGGAACCTAACACCAAGGATAAAAATTACAGGAAGTGGGAGTAGGATAACTATATGGTGATGAACTAGCTAATGAACAACATTGAGTTGAAATTAGAGGCCAACATGTTGTACAAGAACATTTGAGACAACTTATTCAAAGAGTACTCCCAAAAGTTTGACTCTAGATTGGCAAATATTTATCGTAGGATATGATCCACCAATCAGGAGGACCTATCCCTGGTTGATTATTATACGACCATGGAGTCACTCTACAAGAAACTTGTGATCTTTTAGCCCCCTTATTATGATGCCTAAACTACTTAGAGGGCTAAGTGGCAGACCTATAGGTTCCTTAATGGACTCAGCCCTTGCTACCTATCTGCCAAACCAACTTTTATCCTCTGATGCAATATCATATTTGAAGACAATCTACAGCCTTCTTTAGAAGATCAATGCAAATGTCTCGCTAGTGATCGCTCCAACTACTGTTCCTAACACTTCCACCCTTGTTGCCTCTGGAGGGCAGGGTGTTCGCTCTGGTGGCCACGGTGGTGGGCGTAATGGATGTAGCCGAACCTACTCTCACATCCATTGCAAGAGAATGAACCATCCATTTGAGAGATATTGGGATATGTTCAGCAAGTCCACCTGAGCTAATTAGACGACCACAAAGACTACCACTTCTGAGAGTAGGTCTAACCAGTCTCCTATATAGTCGACCCCTGTGGAACTGAAGCATCTACGATCTCTCCTAAGGAATGAGTCCTTTACTATTGCTATGGTTGTAGCCCCTTCCATTATTGGTTCTCAAGACCACTATGTCGAGCCTTTTGATCCAACGTGTAGATTCTTTGTTGAGGTTGATTAATGGTGGAAACTTTGAGTAAGGCTCTCCCACCTCTACTACTACATGCTTGGGAACATTTCGTGTCTTTGGCTACTATTTCTGCTACAGCCCTAGCGCTATCGTCTTTGGTTGCTACTCTACTACAATCATACTACTATCGTCTATGGTTGCTACTACTACAGTCTACTATCGTCTGTTCCTATTTCTACTTCTACTGCAACATACTATTGTTTAGTGTGGCTGCTGCTACTACTCTAGTTGTCACTTGCTCCTCCGATCTACTACATGTTCCTCCAGATGTGTAAATTGGGGGGGAGTCCAAATTTTTGTCTATTGTAACAAGTTAGGTGTTGTACACTCTAACTTAGGGGGAAGTATTAGAGAATTAGTTGTGTTAAAGTATTAGGAAAGGGTCCTAGTTTAATTTAGTTTATTTTGTTAAATTCGAAGGTCTTGAGTCATGTTTTAGTATTCCTATTTCTATTTTTTATTTCTGTTAGGATATTTCTATTTCGATTAGGATTTGTTATCTTCCCACTCTCAATATAAAGGGTGGTAGGGATTTCTTTCCAATAATAACAAGAGGCAATATTCTATTCTCCAACCGTGAGACATTCCAAGGACATTTTGTAAATATCCCTATTTTAAACTAATTTCAAATGGCACCAAATACATGCATAAAAACTTGAGCCTCCATCACTGCAAGCAAATCAGAAACTCCACATTAGTGTTTGAATGAACAACTCTTTTCCAATGTATGGGCAAAGCTATACCAGATTTTCTTTATACCGTACTTGGGTCATCTAACTTGGTGTAAATTCATTCCATGTTGGGGTGATATAAAGTTATTCCCGTTTCCATACTGCTTGGATGTATTTACTTATTCTATGATGTGACATAAAACATAGCTTAAATAGAGGCTTTGTTTTATTATTTTATTTTTGTTTGGACATTTACATGTTTCTCCCATGTGTCACCTATAAAAATCTAGGACTTTGATCTATGGGTGCCCTACATACTTGGTCTGCTGTCATTACCAAATACCTTCCTGGTCTCCCTTTGTTCTCTTCCTTATTCGCTAGCAACAATGATGAAACAAGACAATGGTAGCTGCAACCCCAACCAGACAACACTTGATGCACGTAGCTTACAGGGTGATCTAGCAACATCCCTAGGTCGATTTAACAACCCCATGGCATGTCAATACCAGTTTTCTACAGGTGGCAGCACAACCCAAACATTTCCTTGAGTTTTGTTTTTTCTGAAAACAACATTACCTTAAGTTGCTCAACAGTGTGGTCCATTGTTGCCTCCCACATAGTTTGATCTCATATAACCCTGCATCAGAATGTCAGTTTCTTGATATTGATTTAGATCCAACCGTGGGCATATCAACCTCTATGTTTGTTCAACATAAAGAGGCTTGAAAGTGCTTCAATTTCCCTCCCATATTAGAGGAAGATATGGGTCTTCTTAACGAAGTTCTCTCCACTGCATCATTGGTGGTGGAAGTTGAGGCCGTTAGTATTTCAGTTTTAGATCTAAATGTGCCAGAAGAGGTGGGTGATGGAGAGGCTTCTGATCATCCATCTACGACGAGTTGACAATCTCCATATAGCATTCGTTTGTGGAAACCGGTTTTCCAAAGAGGGTGGTGTATCGCATTAAGAAGCAACGACTGCAGGCTCTGAAGGAGAGGGAAAGCAAAGAAACTTCTGTCAAATGATCATGTTTTTCTGTTGGGAATTTCTTCTGGGTGTAGGGTTGGTTTTTGATGTGAGAAATTTTCTTGGGTTTTTTGTTTGAAATTGATCCTAGTGGGTGTTTGCATTGTGCTGTTGCCTGATCTTGGAGTGGGTGAGTCTTGTTGCTATGTGGGTGAGTCCTCTGTAATTACCTTTGTTTTAATTTTAATGGAATTTGAATCGTTACTGAATGCCGGTAGCCTTCCTATTTTCCTTTAAAAAAATCATGCATCAGGCGGCAAGGGGAGCATGATCTAATGCAGATTCTCTGAAGGTGCCGCTCCACTTGGTTGCCATTGCAGTGAACAATTATTCCTGTGCTGCAGTATTTACAATGTGAGGCCCTCCCCAAGTGCAAATCTATCTCGCACGCTTTTTTTTTTTGCAGTGCGAGGTTCATATGCTGTAGACTTCAACACGTTCTGATTTGTAATTCGTCTCTTGATAATCTAAACAGAAGTCCAAGCATCTCCTAACAAGATCTGGTTTTAAGCTTGGACCAAGTCTTAGTCATGGGACGGATTTGTATAGTACACATAGATCCAAATCCAGGTGAGTATAAGTCAAACTCAAGAAACCATGCTCGATGGGGTTGAGTAGCCAGAGGAGCACCCAAGATCATCTGACGCTCTCAGGTAGTTAAGTACCTCCTGATGATCAGATAGGCACAAGGTAAGCCAGTCCTCTGGAAGGGGTGGAACTGATAAGGGGGGTTTAACTCCCTTTTTAGGACAAGACACCTTATCAAGTGGTTGAATACCCATGCAAGGGGTCTCATAATGTCAAACCTCAGATAAAGATCTCTGGCATGAGATATTGCCAAAGGCAGCTTTAAGATTTTCTGAATTATCCTTTGTTCAAAGACCAATCTAAACATTTTATTCCTAACAAACTTCCAAATCCACCAAACTGTCATTTCCATTGGAGAACTGCCATGGCCGATCCTTGACAAAATGTTACTACCGTGAGGATAAAAAAATTATGTTGCATGGACACTGCACCTGCATTGAAGAATACAACGATTCTGAGGATTGTACCAAGAAAAGTCGTGATGCTTGCAAAATAAAAGCAACCGGTCCAAGGATGTTGGAGATAGATGAAGAATAGGACTTTATGTTTCAATTTATATCCTAAAGGATGTGTATAAATAGGGATGATAATTATTTTAACAAGCATGTCCAACCCTGTATTATTTCCTTGAAGTAGAAAATAAGGAGTTCAAACACTTCCCAGGATGTAGCACCAAGTGTGAGAACCTAGTAAAATCCAAATGCTTGCTCATGTACATTCTCTCATTTTCAACATATCAATATTTCATAAGGAGCACTCCCTTCAGCTAGTACACTAATGACACTAAAAGAGCTCAAATGACAGAGAATGTTGGTGATTTCGTAAAGAAATCTTCTACCACAAGCACCGTTACTCATATTGAAGGTACCACCCATCAACCTCAACGGTACCGACTTTCTTCAGTGCCATATGCCATTTTAGTAGGTTGTGGAGTCACCTGAAATAAGTAAATCCCTCTCAAGCCAGGAAAAAGAAGTCATAACAAATATGTGGCCATTTCCATGCTATACATAAAGAAAAGATGGCCAAACAGATTGAGTCTTACAAATTTACAAAAAAATGTGGGAGGTTCTCTACGAGATATCTTCCCGCAACAGCAAAATTACCCATCGTTACTGTTAGGATCGAAAGAAATTAGTTCTACTAGAGAGGCCCTCTTTATACAGAGAGAGTTATCAGAAGGGAGATTACAAGTATATCCATTCACCTTCCAACGAAATAAAGGCCCCATTACATATAACTCAACACTCGCCCTCAAGCTGAAGCATAGGCATCAAACATGCTCAGCTTGGTACAAATATAATGTAATCTCTTCTTGAGAAGTACTTTAGTGAAAACATTTGCTAGCTGGTCTTTAGTGTTGATGAAGGTGTAGAAATTTTCTTGGCTAGGATGGCCTCTCTGATGAAGTGACAGTTCACTTCAATATGCTTGGTCCTCTCATGAAAAATATGGTTATTTACAATAAATATTGCAGCTTTGTTGTCATAGTGCATTGGAATAGAATTAGGCACCTTCACTCCAAAGTCTTCCAAAATTGAACGAACCTAGAGTAACTCACAAGTAGTTTGGGACATGGTCCTGTATTCTGATTCAACACTCGATCTGGATACCATCACCAGTTTCTTGCTCCTCCAAGTAACCAGATTACCTTCAACAAATGTGCAGTACTCTGTAGTGGACTTCCTATCCTCATGAGCACTTGCATAGTCTGCATCAAAGTACCTACACACATCCAAGTGCCCATTGTCTTTGAAAATGAGTCATTTCCCAGGTGCACTTTTCAAGTACTTGAGAATCTAACAAACACCATCCCAGTGGGATTTCCTGTGATGACTGCATAAATGGATTTAATCTTTCGATTGCAAAAGCAATATTAGGGCAAGTAGTAGTCAGATACAGTAATTTACCAATCACTGCCCAGTATCTGGTAACATCTTGTAGTAGTGGACTGTCATCATCTGCAATAGGCAAGGACACATCCATGAGCACATATGCTGATTTGCACCCCAGCATACCCATGTCTCTCAGCATGTCAAGAACATACTTGCGTTGGGAAAGTACAAGTCCTCTACTAGTTGTTGCACCTCAATACCAAGGATGTAGTTGATAGGGCCTAAATCCTTGGCAACCAAATGCAATTGTAGCATTTTCTTTGTTTCCTCTATCTCCTGCCTGTCACTACCAGTCAAAAGTATGTCATCTACATACACAAGTATGACGGAACCTGTCTGTTTATGTAAAGACAGAATTATCTGCCGACGACCTGGTGAAGCCATAATCTTAGACCACCCTGCTGAATCTCTTAAACCAAGCTTTGGGATTCTGTTTTAGTCCATAGATAGCTTTATTTAGTCAACACACCTTCTGACACTCCCCCTGAATAAAGCCAGGTGGTTCCTCCATGTAGATTTCCTTCTCCAAATTGTCATAGAGAAAAACATTTTTGATATCTAACTGATGTACGATCCAATGTTTGTTGACAGCAAGATGTAACAGTATCCAGACAGAATTAAGACAAGCAACTAGAGAGAAGGTCTTGAAGTAGGCAACCCCAAACATTTGAGCATATCCTTTGGCCACCAAGCATGCTTTGAATTGATCCACAGTGCCATTAGGATAGCATTTGAGGGTAAACACTCATCTACACCCCAAAATAGTAGCTCCTGGGAGTAGATCAACCAGGTCCCAAGTGCCACAGGACTGCAAAGATGCCATCACCTCCTCCATTGCCATTACCCAAGCCAAATCTTAGAAGGCCTCATGATGATCTCGAGGTACATGCACACTGTCAATGGCCAGGGAAAACTGACGTCCAATTGTAGATAGGCTATTAAAAGACATAAACTGAGACAAAATATTTGTCATAAGAACGTAGAGCCTTCCTCTGTGTAATAAGAAGGTCCATAGTAGTGTCCTCAGTAGTAGGAGTTACCTGATCCTCAGACAAGTCCTCAGTAGTTGGTGGGGTCTGAGCAGAGACAGTAGACAGTGATTCATCCATATGAGGAATATCCTGGGTCCTACGCTAGAAGTGTTTAGGAAAGGTACCCGTATCAGGAATCTCAGGACGATATGGAAATGGACCTAGATCAAGTTGAGTGGTCCTGGGTATAAGGGGCTCAATGGGCTGTGGTGGCTCAATGGGCATAGGAAGGGGAACCTCATGTGATGGCTCAATAGGTTCCTCCCCTTATTTTTTGTGATATGATATCTCCTCAAAAAAGTTGATTAATAAATGCCAGTTTATCATCATCCTTAATATCGATTCACATCTAATTCCTAAGGTTTTCTCAATTGCATTGCATTATCTTACTGCATTTAGCGTGCATTTGCATTTAGGGTTTACAGCATGCATTAGCATTTATTATTATGTTTTTGTTGTAAGGGGTATTTTGTTATTTTTATTGTAGTAGTAGATTTATGATATAACTTTTCTCTCACCTATATAGAGGTGTAGGAACTACTTGGAAACTAAGAAGATTCATTTTCTTCAACTTGGTATTAGAGCCAAGTTGAGGACTCTACCAAGAATACCCTAACCCTACCACCAAGCCCGTCGTCACCGCCACTGCCACCTCCCACAGCAGCACCGCTGCCTGCCACCGCCGCCGCTACCAGTAGCGATAGGAGGGTAAAGGGCGCAGCGCCGCCTCTTCTACCCTTCTCCACCGCCCTCCTCTTGCTGCTGGACATCTTCCGACAGTAAGGAGAGGGTTGTAGCTCCCTATCTCCTTTGTTTCGAGGACTAGGAAGATCCTCCACGTGTTAGTGATGAAGTTCTAGAGCGAGGATCTTCCAGAGAGGAGTTTGAAAGGTTTTCCTGGGTGGTATAATAAAATCAGATCTTTGTGTTCATTTGTTTTGGGTGTGTATTCCCCTTGAGTATTGACCGTGTGTGAGCAGAGACTTTTGGAGTGTATTCCCCGGTTGATATATTTGTTAGGATGTGTATTCCCCGTTTTCTGTCAATTTTCAGATATGAAGTGTGAAGAAATTCAAGGGTGTGTACCCTTTCTGCGGCACATTGAACTTAGTTTGTGATTGTGAAGAAATTTAGGGGTGTGTACCATTTTCTGCAGCACATTGAACTTAGTTTGTGACAATATGTTTCACTGAATATGGCAGTGTCAGTCAGAGATTGCGCTGGGAACCACCGTAGGTGATACTCCACTACTGGTGTAACGTGGTTGATTGATTCATGCGCTTCCAATCATTTATCCAGGAATCTGCAGTGTTTTGGACAAATTCAACCTTGTCTCTCGAGGTCGTACAGTACAGGTGGCTGATGGGCGACTTGCTCCTATTAGTGATAAGGGGGAAATTAATGTTACCCCTTCTATACAGTTTAATCATGTCCAGTTTGTTCTAGATTTATCCATGAACTTGCTTTCTATCAATGAGATTATTAAGTAGATGAATTGCCGCGTCATCTTTGATGAGCGTGGATGTATTTTCCAAGATAGAATAACAGGAAAGATTATTGGTAGTGGATATGATGGAGTTTACCGACTTCAACAGGATCCCATGTCATGTCGGGTTAGTACCACATCTGGGAGTGCTTTACAGTGACAGACGGTTGGGCCATCCTTCTTTGGAAAACTTATGCAGGCTTATTTCTCCTGGATCCCCAACGACATAACTTTCCTACGATGCATGTCAGCTTGGGAAGCACCATAGATCTTCCTTTCCAGCTGCTACAAGACCACGTTCGACCTCGTGTATTCAGTTAGTGCATCTTGATGTTTGGGGTCCCAGTAGGACTCTTGATAGAGCAGGACATTGGTACTATTTGATTGTGATTGATGATTTTTCCAGATTGTTCTGACTATTTCTCATGAAGAATAAGTCTGAAGTGGGTCCACTGCTTGAGAAGTTTGTGTTGTAAAAAATCAGTTTAATCTTTGCATCAAGACTCTCATATCTAATAATGCACTGGAGTTTTGTACTCGTCGGCTTGCAGAATTCTATGACTTACATGGCATAATTCATCAGACCTGTCCTCACACCTCTTCGCAAAACGGAGTCGCAGAAAGGAAGTATAGACATATCCTTGATATGACTAGAGTGCTTCTTATCTATAACAGTGTGCAACAGAACTACTGGGGAGATGCAGTTCTCACAGCTTGCAACCTTATTAATAGATTGCCCTCCTCAGTGATTCACGAGCAGATACCGTGGCAGGTGCTTTATCCAAATGATGAGTTATTTGATCTTCCACCTAAGACATTTGGGTGCGTGGCTTTTGTATATCTCCTTGGGCCTAGGCACGATAAATTAACACCTAGAGCAGTCAAGTGTGTTTCTTGGCTACTCTCGTACTCAGAAGGAATATCGGTGTTTTGATTCCCTATACCAGAGACATTATATCAGTGCAGATGTCATCTTCATGAAGTTGTACCTTGTTTTTCTGTTGCTGCCAGGTAGGTACAAAGTGTGCCAAAGTGTGCACCTGTACCAGTTGCTCCTATATCATTTGGTATATTCACAGATACTAGTAGCCCTTCTCAGACTACTGAGCCACCTACCAACACATTCAAGCCAGTACCAGTGGATGAAGGGACCTTTAAGGGTCACACTTATCAGTTGCCAGTTGTGTATAGGGCAAAGCCCCTTCCATCTATTTCACAGACTCCTTAGGTTAGTGTTAATAACCTAGAGACGGCTTCTACTCAGGAGGCTTCAAATATAGTGTTAGGAGATGTAAAGGGTGAGAGTTTGTCACTTGTGGATGGTTCTCTAGGTCCTGATTCCATGAGTACTGATGAGGATATTCCTATTGCTATCAGGAAGGCTCCACGATCTTGTACTCAGTATCGTGTTGCTGAGAGTGTTATTTCTGCTGATTCTTTAAGTTCAGAGTTTCATGCATTCACAACTGTTGTATCCAATGCTGAGTTACCAACCTCGTACCAGCAGGCTTTACTACATCCACACTGGAAGGCAGCTATGGAGATGTCTGCACTTACTACCAGAGGTACCTGGGAGCTATCACCTTTATCGTCTGACGCGCCCCTTGTTGAAGCCAGATGGGTCCGCCTTGAAATACAACCAACCCAAATGGATCTATTTTAAGGTATAATGCCTGCCTAGTGACCAAATGATTCACCCAGACCTATGGGGTGGATTTCTTTGACACGTTCTCCCATATTGCACGACTCTCGACTGTTCGCATCCTTATCTCTGTTGCAGCTCATTATGGATGGCAGTTACATCAGTTGGATGTCAAAAATACATTTCTGTACGAAGACTTGGAAGAAGAGATATATATGCAGCAGTCACCTGGCTTTGAGGTTCAGGAGGAGTGTGTATACAGGCTTCGTAAGGTCATTTATGGTCTTAAGCAGAGCCCCTGAGCCTGGTTCCAGCGCCTGTCTGAGGCATTGTCTATTATTGGGATGTAGAGATCTTCATCAGATTATTCACTATTTGTGAGAAAGACTAGTAGTGGTACAATGGCTTTACTTATGTATATAGACGATCTTATTCTTATAGGTGATGATGCAGAGGATATATCTCAGATGGAGTACTTGGCACACCAATTTGTCATGAAAGATCTTAGCAAGCTAAAATATTTTTTAGGCATTCAGTTTGCTACAAGGGACAATTATGTCGCAGAGGAAATATACCCTTGATATTCTTTAGAAGACAGGCATGCTAGGATCCAAAGATGCAAATATTCCTATGGATCCCAAAATTCACCTTTTTGAGGATAATGTAAAGCTAAAAGACAAGAAAGCATATCGACAGCTGGTAGGGAAGTTATATCACTAGGCCAGATATTAGCCTTGCCGTGGGTAAGCAGAGTCAGTTCTTAGATAAACCCACTAAGGTTCATTGGCAGGTTGTGATGGAGGTGTTGAGGTACATTAAGGGATGTCCAGGTAGAGGTACTTTTTCAGAGAAAGGCACCTATGTCCGTTGTTGCATACTCAGATGCAGATTATGCAGGTGATGTTGGTGACAGGCAGTCTACTACTAATTTCTGTACCTTTGTTACTGGGAACTTGGTAACTTAGAGGAGTAAGAAACAAAGTGTTGTTTCATGCTCTAGTGCTAAGTCTGAGTACATGGTCATGGCACATACTGTAGCTGAGATGATATGGATCAGATCTCTGTTACGAGATCTTCATGTTAATGTTTAGGAAACTATGGAGATACATTGTGACAACCGGGCTACCACCTATATTGCAAACAATCCTATGTTCCATTAGAGAACAAAACATATGGAAGTGGATTGTCATTACACTAGAAGTTTGATTCAACAGGGTCTACTTCGTATTACTTGTCTTGCCTCCTCAGACCAGACTGCTGACATGTTTACCAAGCCATTGTCTCGCCCCCAGTTTAAGAAGTGTAGAAACAAGTTAAGCATGATGGATATATATACTCTAACTTGAGAGGGAGTGTTGAATTATGTTTCTGCTGCAAGGGGTGTTTTGTTATTTTTATTTTAGTAGTGGGTTATGATGTAACTTTTCCCTCACCTATATAGAGGTGTAGGGACTACTTGGAAACTAAAAAGATTCATTTTCTTCAACTTTTATTTTACATTATCTTATGTAGTTACCATTTAATTACCAGGGATGAATGCTTTGAAAATCATAAAAGCCCTGGCAGTATAGAAGGCACAAGGAACAAGTGTGAAGATAGCTCGGGAAAGCTCCTTCCAGCTCCTCCTCTACTAGTCCAGCTCCTACCCTATTCCCTCTCCACCTTAATGGCCGTCCACCTACATTAAAACCACTAACCCTTGGCATCCTTTCACATGGCACCAAGGAAGCTTTCTAACCACCCTCCTTGGCACCCTTTCATATGGCGTCAAGGAAGTTTCCTAACCACCATCCATACTAGTCTATAAAAAGATCCTCCATCCTACGAGTCAAACCATCCTTGGCAAGCAGCAATTCTTCCTATCAAACACCTATAACCACCATACATCCTACGCCCAAGAAAGGAGAGAAGAAGATTAAGGGAGTAACCTACCCGCTCCCTTGGTGCCTTCTTCCTCTTCTCTCTCCTTCCTTGTGCCACATCAAGGAGCAAGCTTCCATCTAGAGAAGACGACTAGGCAGGAGGAAAGAAGGGTGGAGAACGTCCACCTTTGAGATGAACTCAAGGAGCTAGAAGGAAGCCTTCTTCAAGTATGGGAGCCACCATTCTTGGAGCGAAGGTTGCCTTATCTACTCGGGAGAATTTTTTATCTTTTATTTTGTTACATTTTAATTCCTGTTAACCATTCATCTACCTAGGGATTAACTAAGTGGAACCTCTGCTTAGTTGAGTTCCCTAGGTACTTTGTAAACATTTCTTCTTAATAGCAAAGTGCATTTCTTCATTCTTGAATTTTCAATTTCAAATAGCCACTTTATTTATTTTAATGTATCACATCTCTCTTCTAATTGCCCTCGGCACACTTGCCTACGGTGAGCTTAGAAGAGAAGACTTCTCTTGTCACTTAGGTTCTAGTTGTTAGGCATAGTTTCTTTAGCATAGTTCTATCTTCGCATTCATATCCTGCTTATTTACAAAAATCAAAATACAAAAAGACAAGTGTTGATTTGAGAGGCAAGAAAGAGAATCACTTATTTGACTAACAAATTAGCCTCCTTGGACGACCCTAGATACCATCACTATCTACGAATATAAATTTAAAAGCTGATCGATTTAGCACGTTGCAACGACATTAAAACTCCCATTTATAAAGCCATGCAAATCTCGCATCAGAGAAATATAAAATTTATGTGAAATAGGGTCATAGCATATGTACCTTTTCTAGGTCCTTGAATATCCCAGAAATACTTCACAGAACAAAGATAAATCTTATTCACTTTATATAAATGGACAAAACACACACAGCCAAAGATGGTAGGAGTAACAGAAAACATATCCTTGCCAGGAAAGAATAAAGAATACGTTGTTTTACCCCGTAAGACAGAGGAGCAAACTCTATTCATCAAATAAGTAGTAGTAAGAACAGCATCAGCCCAAAACTACGAGAGGACATTCATGTGAAACATGATAGAACAGGCAACATCAAGTGTCGAAGCTTACGTTCAGCAACCACATTTTGTAAGTAGGTGTGAACGCAAATAATCTGGTGAACAATACTCAGGGATTTAAAGAGAGCATCAGTCCTGGCATTCAAAAATTCCAAACCATTGTCACTCTAAAAGTTTTTAACAGTAGAAAACTGAATCTTTATTTCCAAAATAACATTTTTGACAAGATCAAAGACTTTAGATTTTTCCATCATAAAAACCTAGAACATCTTGGTATGATCATCCATAAGAATAAGAAAAAATCGAAATCCTCTAACACACTTGACCCTACAAGGGCCCCAAACATCACATACACAAGCAAAAACAGACTCAGCTCTTTTATTAATTGGTGGAAAAGAAGACTTATGATGTTTGCCTAATTGACAGACTTCATACCTCAAAACGTCAGGAAAAGATAAAGCAGGAAACTGACAATGCAAAACATGAAGGCTAGGATGACCAAGTCTCAAGTGCCACCGAAGAGCAGTAGTGGCACACATAGAATCAGTACTAGATGGAGGAGGGATATGTAGGTAGTAGAGTCCATTCTACTTAAGTCCAACTCGCCTCATCGTCTAGAGGTCCTGCAAAATAAACTGCTAGTCACGAAAAATAGCCCAACATCTCCAATCTCTAGTAATTTGACTAATAGAGATCAAATTAAGCGTAAATCTAGGAGAATGCATGACGTTAGAAAGAGGTAAGGTGCTAGATTTAGAAATATTCCAAAGCCCAATAATAGGAGACAAACCCCCATCAACCACTTTGACCTAAAATGGTTTAACAAGGTCACGAAGAGACGAAAAAAGGATACTATCACTAGTAATGTGGGAGGAGGCGCTAGAATCTACAAGCCAGGTAGGAGCTTAGGATTTAACTGACATAGCAGAATTGCCTGCAAACCTCTGAACAGAGGCAAAAGTAGATCCCTGAGATGTTATGAACCACTCGTAATCAGCCCTGGAAACCATGATCTAGCTATCATTATCTTGTATCTGGGTATGCTCCTTTGCAGGTACCTGATGAGCATGTGGATCCATGCCCTGTGGGTAGCTGCGCTTCACTGAGCATCGGTCCACAATGTGTTAGTTCTTGTGACAATACTCACAAAAAAAGGAACTCCAACCATGACCACATCCACGTGGACCATACCACCACGAGCTCTGCCACCTCTTCCCCCTGAGTTTCCTCTACCATAACCAACAATAGCCATGGCAAAGGCATCGGTAGTGGGTACGGGATCCGAGGTAGCAAGCCTAGAAAGACAAGCATAGATCTACTCTGGTGTCGGGATCTCGTCCATCGTCATGAACTGATCTTTAACTACCTTGTACTTGAAACCAAGACCAGACAAAAGCTGAATGGAGCAAATGGCTTATCTTTGCTTGGCTATAACAACTGTGTCCCATAGAGATTCCACATAGTGCCATAATACTCAAACAAAGACAGTTCCTTTGTAAAGATTATGAATATCCTCCACAACACTGTAAAGCTGGTAATGTTACTTCTATGAGAGTGTATCTCATAAAGTAATTCCCACATTCTCTTGGCCGAAGCATGACCCATCACCTGCTTGGCTATGGTTTAGGTGATGTTGTTGAGAAGCAAGTAGCGACCCAGTCGTTGTCTGCCTCCCAATCGGCAAACTTAACAAGAACCGCATCAGTCAAGAAATACTTCTTGTTGGATTCGACAAACCGAGAGGAGGTGGACCAGAGCAAGAAGTTGGATCCGTCCAACTTGATCGATGTCCCCTGCATGTGAGGGGGAGTGCTTGTGGTATTCTTCCCCATCAAGTCACTTACACTGTTTTTCCGGTTTCTTATGATATGCGGAGTCGAGATTCACAAAGAATCACTAACTTAGAGTCTGAAAATCAGATCATGAGATCTGAAAAAGTTGGATTTCAGATCTATAGAAGCATTCCAACAAATTTTGCATATGCTAGGGCATGGAAGAGGCCTTAGCGGTGCTCTTCACAATGGCTGACTACTTGAAAGAGCCTTGGCGACGATGCTGGCCACCTAAAAAGGGCTCTGCGGTGGCATTGAGGTGGTCGGAGGCTCGAGGCGGCGGTGCTGGAGGACTACCCCACTGGTGACGACGCTACAGAGGCTCTGTAGACCCCTACGAAAGCTCTGCGGGGAGCTATAGCGGTGTTGCTCCCGGTCTACATCGACCTACAGCGGCAATGCAATGCTATGGAGGTCAAGGTGGACCTCTGCGGCGACGTTGCGGGCTCAAGAAGGGCCTGCGGCACTGCTGCTGGTTGTTTGGAGGCCGGGAAGGCCTTGCTGCGGTGGTGCTACTAGCCTAGATGGCCGGCGGCGTCGCTCTTAGTGGAGGAGTTTGGGTTTTGGTGGGTGGGAAGGAGGCTAGGGTTTGATGGGATGCCAAAGCTCCGGTTTAGGACCGCTGCTCTGATACCATGTTAAGACCGAAAGGAAGTAGTTCTATTAGAGAGACCTTGGGACTTCTTTATATAGAGAGAGGCACTAGAGGGGAGATTGCAAATATACCCCTTTACCTTACAATGAAATAAAAAGACCCCACTACATATAACTCAACCGCTACAGTGTGACAGGATATAAATATCTTTAGGAAGAGCTCCATGACTATGCTAACATTACCTTGAAGAATCTATCAAATAAGTAGTATACTCACATGCCAAACTCTGAATACATTTCAGAAATGGTCAAGCAGAGGGATGCCATCCAACCTGTGCAGTTGCTAGTGATTTTACATCCTGATTACCATGACATAAAGGACCTTCAGGACACTTGAAAAAATTTCTGCTCCTATACAGATCTATCCTCCACTCTTTTGCAACGGGATGTCCCTTCAGAGCCTGTGACACCATTTTCTCCTCCCATGACTGCATCCAGGGTTCCATAGCCTACATGGTAGTTATCTTGATAGCAAAGAAACTTAGAATTTATGCCATAGACATGAACACATGAGCAGAATCAATGCCCCATGTTTTTGAAGGCAGCTGTGAGTAATCACATCAAACGAGTGGACTTGGTTACATATTCAACTGGATGTGCGACTCCAAGGCAAATCGAGTTTCAATGTTTCTTAAGGATTAATAGGCTTCTTTTTCAACTGCATGTCAACACACAAGTTATTATCTGAAAAGAAGAACATGATCATAGTTTATATGCCCAAATACAGGGTGATTTTTGCACTGTAATACTCCGAATCCCCAAAACAGTCACTATGTATACACAACCATCCAAAGATTTCCATAGAGGAACGTGCTCCTCACATCAAACTTGGTGAAGAGGCTAGTCATGTGCACTACTACTGAGATCAATATCCTGAATGTAGGTAATCGTGCTACTAGGAAGAAAATGTCAAAGACATCCACTTCATATGTCCAGGTGTAGCTCTTTGCCACCGGTTAAGCTTTATATCTCTCTATGTAGCATCACGAACTGCTTTATTGTAAAGAACCACTTAGATCCCACCACTACTTCACTGAAAGGTGACTCACAGAGTTCTCAAGTATCTCTAGATATAATTGCATCCTCCTTCATGGCCTTGGGCCACTTCAGATCTACAAGAACCTGCTACCGAGAGATTGACGAAGGAACTTTTTTGAAAGAAAAGTTGACAAAAGAAACTACTGAGAGCATCGGCATAGTCTATAATGAGGACCAAAACATACCAAAGGTACCCTACATCAAGAGCAAGTTCCCTGCTTAAAGGCAAGTGGCAAGTCCAAAGCCCCATTAGGAATGTCCTCAACTCTCTTCAGTTGTATGCCGTTTGTGCATTCATCTCATCCCTTGATGTACTTGATACATCAACAAATGGTAGATAAAATAGTTGCTTATATGTGGTTTTAATAATGGTGCAAGGCACATGTGACTTTATTTTCTTCCTTTGCATTGGATGGAAAAGTTCTAATCTCTAACAATGGAGTTGCTTTCTTTTAATGTTCTGAATGCCGACACCATGCCCACGACATACTCACAAAGTGTCCTTTTTTTTTATGGGGGGCAAAATTGACACACATGTAATGTCAAAATGTAGAAGTTTCAACAATATTTTGCCAAATTTCTCTAGTATGCTTGCTATTAGAGCCCATTTTATTCTCTCTTTTTTTTTTGTCATTTCTCATTTTAATTTGGACTCTTCATGTAATTCTTCTATCCCTTCTCTCTATATAAGAGAAGTTAGGGTTTCAATTTAAATGAGGTTTTCATTCTCTTTCATATCGTATCAGAGTGACAATCCTAGTCCAGTACTTGATACCTTTTTTAGTCTCATACCATCTTTTTTCTTACACTAATAAATTTCTCCTCTGCAGATCCAATACTATAGTACTGATGCTATAGTACAGTGCATGATGCCTAATGTAGCCTCATGCATGCAAGCTTTGGTGTTGCTCTTTGCCCTACTCTAGAGATGAGTCTTTGTTCTTCATGATATCTCCTGTGTATTTGCATCTCTGGTGCGATGTGATTAATCTGATCTCAGCCATGGCAACTTAGTTACTACCTCAGTTATTAATTGGGAATATTTCCCAATTTTTGGTTGGGATCATCTCCCACTACTGCTTGGGTTCTGGTGGGATGTGACTAATTTGATCTCAACCATGGCAACTTAGCTACTTCCTCAATTACTAATTAGGAATATTTCCCAATTTTTGCTTGGGATCATCTCCTACTAGTGCCTGGGATAATTTCCCGCCATTACCCTCTCCTTGGTATTGAATGTTTCCCAATTTCCACTTGAGATCATCTCCCACTATTGCTTGGGGTTGTCTCTTGCCATTACCCTCTTCTTGGTATTATGTCTTCTTGGAGGGTTATTAGTTAGATGGAACTGCACTAGAAGCAATCTGACCACATGTAACGATGCCCCACATGCTCTTGTTGCCTTTATGTATGCCGATAAAGCTCAAGCAAATTTGCTATCTACTATTACTAGCAAGAGGGTGATTAACTCAAGTGCATCCATGGTGATCTTGGTTCTCTGTATGCGACCCAACTAGCCAAAGTAATTACCTCCACAAACATAAAGTTGGCGAATGGCTCCTACTCTCTAGTGACTGTGTTTGGAGATGTTCAGCTTACTTCCGGGCTACAATTATTAAATGTTCACTATGCACCTAAGTTTCCTATGGGCCTACTTTCTATGAGTAAGTTGTACAAAGAACTCAAATGTCGAGTCATATTTGATGAGCCCCCTGCTATTTTCAGGACAAACAAACCAACCAGATTATTAATGTAGGATATGAGAGGGACGGACTAGATTACTTCAATATTCCCACTCATTTTGCCGGAGCGACCTCCCTTTTCACAGATCCTTTCCTATAGCATCATAGACTTGACATCCCTCCTTTGAAAAACTTCATCCAATGTTCCTGATCTGCTCTCATCCACTACCTTTGATTGTAAGGCTTGTTAATAAGGCAAGCATCATCATCTACCTTTCCTCCATGAACTGAAAAGTGCAACAGATTACCCTTTCAGTTGATCCATTACGATGTTTCGGGACTGTCTCACATAACTAGCATTGCAGGCCACGGATACTTTGTTATGTTTATTGATGATTACAAAAGATTTACTTGGGTATTTCTTATGACGCATTAGTCCAAGATCATTCACATAGTGAAGTAGTTCTTTGCGAAGGTATAGAATGTCTACTCGACCTCAATCAAGAGCTTCCACAATGATAATGCCCCAAACTTCATGTAGAAGGAGCTAGAGTCATTCCTTATCATGAGCGGCACCATACAACAGACATCCTATGCCTACACCTCTCACTATGATGCTATTACTAAAAGGAAGTTGCAACATATCTTGGACATCGCCCAAGACCCTTCTCTTCACAAAGGTGCTAAAACAGTTCTAAGGAGATGTACACATGACCATATATCTGATTAACCAGGTCCCCTCATATGTCTTGAAAGGGAAAATCCCATTTGAGTTGATTCCTAATGTGGATCAACCTTTTGCTCTCTCGCTCCATGTTCTTGGATGCACATTCTATCGGGCACTCTAGTTATCCTCTACGTTTTATGTTTGTTAGGGACCATTTACTTATTTTATGTTTTTGCCTGGTTCTCTTATGTAATTTTTCCAACACCTCTCTTTATATAAAGAGGTGTAAGGTTTTCTTTGAGAATAAGATCCTTCATTTTGTCCCACTTGGTATCAGAGCAGCGATCCTAGATCGACGCTCGAGTATCCCACCGAAACAAGACACCTAACCTAACCACCTAAACCCTAACCCACTCTTTACATCGTTCATTGTCTCTCTCCCTCACTAGCGACGACACAACTGGCAAGGGGAGGCTTCTACGGCAGTGTTGTGGGGCCTCCTTGCCTCTGCAGTGGCGCCAAAGGCACCACCAGCAGCGATGGGCACCGATGGCACTGGGGCTGGGACGGCGACGTTGATTTGTTGCTGTAGCAAATCTACCACCGAAGGGCAGTAGAGCCGCTGGTGCATCTTGTCGAGCCGGCATAGCAAGATGTTTTGCATATTTGAAATTAAATTTTAAATATGATTTTGGGCTACTTCCCATTGCTTGAAGCATCATGGCCTCTTCTTCTGAGGTGACATCGTAGATGAGTCAGGAGAGCGTAATTACAAAAATCTGTTCTGTCTCGATCGTGAAGTTGGATGAGACCAACTATGCTCGTTAGTCTCAAACTTTCTTGATGACCGCTGAGGATCATGACAAGGAGCATCTATTGCTAAAGCCAGAGCCTCAGAACAAGACTAGGAAGTATGCCTCGTGGAAGGACAATCTATAGTGAGAGTGTGGATTATGAATGTCGTCTTACCACAGATTGGAGATAGCATCATGTGTTACAGGACTACTAAGGAGATGTGGGATATGCTCCATGACACGTATTCCCATGAGAAGAATTCCAACAAAGTCTATTGGATCTATAATGAGATGTTTTCTCTCAGACAAGAGGGACAACCCTTGGCGCAATACTACACTACGTTGAAAGGGCTCCTGGAGTAGTACAACGCGTGCAAGTCTGTGTGCACGTGTAGTACTCATCTGAAGTACCGCGAGACAATAGTCCTTCACTTTCTCTTTGGGTTAGGCCCAAAATATGATCCTACACGCTCTCAAATTCTAACATTATTGGAGCTTCCATCACTTGAGAAAACTTATAGCCGATTGAGTCGGATCACAGTGGCTACTCCTACTCTTGAGACCACTGGTCAAACCTTCGCACTGGCAGTTGGTGGAGGTCAAGGCACTAGAAGTTTACCCTCTACTTGTAGGTGTGGTCGTGGCAGAGAACAGACAGGCAAACCATGTCCCATGTGTACTTTCTGTGGTAGGATTAGTTATGTGGAGGCCTCATGCTGGACTAAGCATGGAAGACCTCCTGTTGCCAATCAGAGTCTGACACGGTGTCGCGTGCTAAGTATGATGCTGTAGTTCAGAGGCTTTCTTAGATTATTCAGAAGACTCCATCATCCTCTTCAGATACTACTGCCATTGCCTCTTCAAGTACAAGGTGTGTTTTTACTGTGTCTGATAGGTCGACTTAGTTGGTAGATTCAGGCGCATCACAACACTTGAGTGGTGATCACATTAGCTTCCAGCATCTTTAGTCTATACGCCATGGTAGGACTGTTCAGGTAGCAAATGGGAGGCATACTAGAGTTGATGGTCAGGGGGGAGGTGCTAGTCACCCCCAATATGAAATTGCCTAATGTTCTTTTTGTTCCAAATTTCCTAATGAGCTTGTTATCTGTTAGCAGAATTACAAAAGACCTTAATTGCGGGGTGACTTTTGATGATGTTAGCTGTTTCAGGACAAGCTCAAGGGGAGGAAAATTGATGGCGGACATAAAGAGGGGGGCATGTATCGCTTGTCTCAAACACCAGTTGCTACATAGTGCAAGGGGAAAGTGTGCTTTGCTGCAAGGAGTACCTTATAGTGGCACAATCGCCTTGATCATCCATCACTGGACAGGCTTTGCCATGTCATTCATTATCTTTCGCCAGCCATCAAGATTCATTGTGATGCATGCCACATGGAAAAGCATCACAGATCTACTTATCCTACCAGTTCTATTTCTGAGTCACTTTTTGATTTGCTGCATTTTGATGCATGGAGCCCTAGTCGAATTCCAGATTGACTAGAACAAAGATACTACTTAGTGATAATGGATGATTGTTCTAGATTATTTTGGCCATTTTTGTTAAAGAATAAGTCAAACGTTGAGCCTTTAATTGAGAACTTTATTATTAAAATAAAAAGTCAATTTTCTTCCACTCTAGTTATCCTTTACGTTTTATGTTTGTTAGGGATCATTTACTTTATGTTTTTACCTTATTCTTTTATGTAATTTTCCCAACACCTCTTTTTATATAAAGAGGTGTAGAGTTTTCTTTGAGAATAAAATCCTTCATTTCGTCCCTTTTGTGCATGCCTTTAGGCAGCAAGACAAGCTATCTCCTAGAGCACTTAAGTGTGTATTCCTTGATTACTCCCACACTCAAAAGGAATACAGGTGCTATGACCCAAGTAATCGACGATATATTGTTATTGCAGATGTACCTTCTTTGAGAAGGTTCCATTCTTTTCTAAGGGGCCAATATTGAGCATGTTCCTCATCAGCTACACACATATCATAGACAAGAAAAGGTATCTCCTATTGTTCCATTTCCTATTCTTATTCTTGATGATAGGTATTGCATGCCCTTACGGACATGGAGGTAGAGTGAAGTCAATGAGGGACCAATTGCCCTGAGGTAAGCAGTTCGTTTTTGTATATTATATCATCTCCCATTTCATGACTACAACATATTTGGATCCTTGTTTTCCAGAGCGTTTAGAAGCTTCGCAAGACACTCAATGGAAGACAACTATGGATGCAAAAATGGACTCTTATTGCTTGTGGTACATGGGAGCTTGTGCCATGTCCATAAGGTGCTAAAGTTGATAATTGCAAGTGGATTTATACAATCAAATATCTTGCAAATGACAATATATATAGGCTAAAGGCAAGGTTGGTGGACAAGGGTTTTACGCAAACCTATGGAGTAGATTACTTTGAGACCTTCTCCCCTGTGGTTTAGGTCTCTTCAATGCGTGTTATTTTGTCTGTCGCTATTAATAGGAACTAACCACCACATTAGCTTGACATCAAAAATGTTTTCCTCTACAGTGACCTAACAAAAAAAGTGTATATATGACAACCTCTAGAATACGAGACTAAGGGAGAGTGTATATGTAGGCTAAAGAAAGCTATATATGGTTTCAAACAGAGTCTTCGTGCCTGATTTGACAGATTAACCAATGAAGTGAAACAGATTGGATTCATACGATCCACATCTGATCATTCCATTTTCATCAGAATGACTAGCTCTTGGACTGTCATTCTCATTGTGTATGTTGATGACATGATTTTGACAACAGATGATAATGCAATCATTCAAGAAATCAAGGCATTCTTACAAAAAGTCTTTGTCACAAAAGACTTAAGAGAGTTGCAATATTTATTAGAGATTGAAGTAGTCAAAGATGAACATGGCATGCCACTATCATAGAGAAAATACAGTCTCAAGATACTTGAGGTTGGACTACTTAGCACAGAGCCTTCGGCTATTCCAATTGCGCAAAGGATGCAATATGGAAAAGCTGAGGATCCACTCGTTGCGGATGTCCACAGATACAAAAGCATTGTAGGTAAATAACTACGCTTGACTATTACTCACCTAGATATTAGCTTCACTGTCAGTAGAGCGAGTCAATATACAGACAAACCATGCTATAATCATTGGCATGATGTTTGTCTGATACTAAAGCATCTGAAGGGATCTCCTAAAAAAGGAATATACTACAGGAACAATGATCTCCTGAAAAAGGACTATATGGGATTTATTGAAGATAGAAGATCCACCACTGGCTATGCCTATATTCCTTGGAGGTAATTGTCTCATGGCATGGTAAAAACTAGACAGTGGTGACTCACTCTAGTACTAAGGCTAAGTATAGGGCAATGGCCTACACTGCATGTAAGGTTATGTGTGTCACCTCTTTCCTTCAAGATCTTGGAGTACAAGTGAAGAGTTTAGTCCCAATGTTCTGTGAGAACTATGTACATTTCCTCAAATCTTGTCTTCCATAAGAGGACAAAACATATTGAAGTAGATTGTCATTTCATTCAAAATGCCGTGATGGAAGGGAGAATTGCTACTCTCATGTGTCTAAAGCTTAAATTTGCAAACATTCTTACAACGGTGTTGACAAAGAAGAGACGTGTTTCTATGTAACAAGTTAGGCTTAGGAACTTATGTTTCAACTTGAAGGGGAGTATTAGAGCTCTTTTTATTCCCTTCTTTTTTTTGTCATTTCTCATTTAATTTGGACTTCATGCAATTCTTCCATCCCTCCTTTTTATATAGGGTTAGGGTTTCAAATGAGAGGTTTTTATTCTCTCTCACACTTACAATTTCAAAGAAATAGGTGTCATAAAGTACAATTCTTATATTGTTTTCCAATTTTAAGGTCAACAAGGACGACTCACTAACCCATTTCTATCTGTTACCATCATTGCATGTTTGCTAGCATGATAAGAACTCTTTTAAGGATTTTTCCTCCTATTTGTTAGAACTTTAAGGTACTTTAGCTTCTCCAAAGTTAAATGATATCTATTTCTTATTTTTTAAAGTTAGATTTAAGCTACAATCTCTAAATTAATTGATAATTTATGAATTTTTTAAGAAGTACAATTATTGATCCATGAGTTTATGGTAGGTTAACTAGTTTATTGGTTGTATAATCTATATATTTTATACAATTAAATTGTTAAATCTTAGGATTCCATGCTTAAATATTTTTTTAATGAGATTAATATTCAATTTTTTATAAAAATTTAGAACAAAGTTAAAATATTTGAATAACGCGGAAGCATAAATCAAAATAATAAGACAATCATGGAACGCCTGAGTTTACGTGGAAACCCCACTCACGAGGAGCGGGGAAAAAACCACGAGAGAAGCACCTTATAGGCGTGTTTTTTTTATATTTCTTCTCAAAAAATAACTGAGTACACACCATTTATAGGCCATCACACCTACACAAAGTGCCACAGTTTCCAATGTGACACTAAACCAACCATCAATCCTCTCAAGAGGAGCATGGAATGCTCAACTTGTAACACAAATCCACTCTACACAGGAGACCAAACAACACTCTAGACTGGTTCTTGCTTGCAGGTGGAAACACGGGTTGAAGCTGCTGGACAAACTGTAACTGACTCTGAAGATCTGGTGCTGGTGGCTCCCCATTCAGTATCTCTGTAATTGGGTCTTCCTCTGAAGACCTCGAAGGTGGATCTCCCTTTCTGAAGTCCACAAAACTGGATCTTCCATATAGAAACCTAAAATGAATCCTTCCTCTGAGGACCTCGAAACTCTAGACCTCCCAGAGTTAAGTTTCTCATGTTGAGTTCATAAACAAAAGGGACTCTCAAATAGAGGTGACTACAACAAGCTCCTACACTCTCCCTTTCTCCCATAGTCGTATAGGAGAAAAAATAATAACGAAATGAAAATAAAGCATTAAAAACTAAAGAAGACTTCTCCGCATCTTCTCTTAACCATAAACCTCATCACCCTTTTTTTTTTTGAAATTTTCTTCTCTTTTTTTTTCTCATCTTTTTCTTTCCTCCATTTTTTTTTACTATTTCTCCACCTCTCTTTCTTTTCCCCTTTTTTTACGTCATTTTTCTCCTTTCCTTTCTTTTCTTCCCTGTACTCTTTAAACTCCCTCTCCCCTTAGGGTTTGACAGAATCCAACCATACAGTGCCTCCGACTCCCTCATCAGCATCAACCACCACCATTGGTTGCATCTGCCGCCAGCACCGCGAGCCTCAAGCATCGCGTGTGCCGCCTCCTCGCCAGATCGACACCGCATCCTCATCTTCATCTCAATCCAACGCAGCCGGTGTAAAGCATTGCCACCATCCTCTTGCGTCAGCTACAGCCTGACGACACTACTCGATCTCGTCGCCAGAGGACTAGCGGCTGTCACTCGCACTCCACCTCTGCCTCGTTCTTGAAGGTACGCGCCTTCATCTCGCGAGATCCTCGCCGCCTGCTGCACATGCATTTCTCGCCTCCATCATCGTGAGATCAATGTCGCAATCTCAGCCAGGGATAGCTCCTCAAGCCTGCCGCTCGAGATCCTTGTCGAGTCCTTGCCGCGATCGCTCCCTCCTCGCTGTGGATGGTCGATTTCATCGCTGGCACTACTGCAGCGATCTTCTGCGTGATCAACTCAACCTTCACCGACTTCTTCGTCGCCATTAGATCTCTGCCGAGATTACCATCGTCAGGCCCTTCTCCTTAGTGCCTTCTTCGTCGTCAACGCCTTCTCCTCATGCGCCGAGCATCGCTGCTTAGCAGCACTGCTACACGGCCACAAGGCTTGATGCCCAGTAACGTAGCCCTAGCGGTGGTTGAGGGCCCAGCGTCACCCCAACGACGATTGATGGCAGCGATGTTGCTGCCCTCTTTCGACCACAGGACAATGCCATCGGCTTCTTCGTCGATCCCACAATCCTCTTCGGTTTCGATCACACACCATCGCACCTCTACGAGATAAGGAAGCCCCCTCTTCGTGCACCTCCAGTGGCAGCACCTACTGCTGCGCTACTCCTCGACGAACATGAGAATACTCCAAGAACAAAATGATAAGCAGGATAATCTAAAGAACGAAAAGTAACCCAAGAATTGACTTGCTCTGATACCAAGTTAAAATATTTAAATAACGTGGAAGCATAAATCAAAGCATTAAGACAATCATGGAACGCTTGAGTTTACATGGAAACCCCACTCACGAGGAGCGGGGAGAAAATCACGGGAGAAGCACCATATGGACGTGTTTTCTTTATATTTCTTCTCAAAGAATAGCTGAGGGAGTATACGCCTATTTATAGGCCATCATACACACAAAGTCCCACAGTTTCCAATGTGACACTAAACCAACCATCAATCCTCTCAACAAATAATTATATGAATTTAGTATAATTATAGTCATTTTGATGAAATTCTGATATTCCCTTGATGTGCCTCCAAAATGACTTTTTTAGTGTCAAAGTCATCAAAATTCTAGCATTTTCTTAACATGCCTTTGAAATGGATATTTTCAAAATCAACAAATTGGCATTGAAATTAGCAATAAAACCTTTCTTTACTCCTAGGGTGTTTGAAGGTTTTTGTTTTTTTTCTGGAAAAGATAAAAGGATGAATGCTAGAGGTCAGTAGCTATCAAATCCATTACCACTTTCAAAATAAAAAATAACAAATTATGTAACATGAGAGAGAAAAACAACAAGGCTTCGCTTACAACATTTTTCATTCATGCCTTTTCCCAATAAAAGCACACTTTTCTTTGCATCTAGAATAACCACAAAGCGATACTCCCCAGGATCAACCTCAAAATATCCTACTTGAATGCCACCTCTAAAGGCCTCCTCAAAAAGCTCCAACTCAAGAACATTGATTTGCTACAAAACAGCCTTAGCAAAACTCACAAAGAAAAGGGGTGTTCATCATTTTTCTCTCCTACTCCACAGGGAAAACACATGGCATCCTCCTCATGGGCCTAACACTTCCTCTTCACTTCCGTGAAAAGCCTACCCTATCCATCATGAAGAGTCAAGAGTGTAAACCTTGGGGCAGAAATCTTGTATCATGCTGAGCAAGAACTGTAAATCGTTCATCCTCATGTCAAAGAGGCTCTCTCCAACTGCGGGTGCCCAAACACGCAGATCACCATGAATCAAACCATTCCAAACTTCCCACACAACTTGGCCTTCATTCAAAGCAAGAGCACACAACCAAGGTACCCTCTTAGCTAAAACTTCGTCACCCATCTAACCTTCCTCCCAAGAAGCTAAAAGTGACCATTTCCTAGGATAGTTGGAAAAGTAGTGACATCCGACGCATCAGTAGTTCTAAACCTCTTTGAAAGGCAGATAAACCCTAACTAGTACACCACTAGGGCTATTGAGGCAAGATCCATACACATTCACTAGCAACCGATGCCATAAACTGCCATCATTTTGTAGTAAGCATAAGCACTCCTAAACCACCATGTTTGATCAATTTGTAGACATCATCCATCCCATGCCACCAAGTTAAGGAATTGGTCCACCTACTCTGCCCCTTCCCAAAGTAAACTTTTTCTTTAAGACATCCATCCTCTTCAGCAGTTACTTTGATGGCCTTAAAGACAGACAAGTGAAAGATTGAGAAGGTGGATAGGACTGACTTCAAGAGAATGAGTCAACCACCCCTCAAGAGCAACTCCTCCTCTAGCCAGCAAGACTTCTTTCCAATTTCTCAATCGAAGGTGGCCAATCACGAATAGTCATCCATTACCCCTTAGGGGTAAACCAAGATAAACAAAGGGCAACTTCCATGGTTGTTACTAGAAGCTATGAAGACGTCCCAATGTTACTATTTTCCATGTTGAAAGTCACAAACATGGACTGGCATGGCTCACCACCAAACTAGAAAGCTCTGAAAATTCTCACAAGGACCATTATATTACAAACTCCTCCCCCAACATACGAAATCAAATACAATGGCATATCATCAATACATCACATATCGCCAATAGGGCCATATCGATACCCATGGAATATTGTTATTCCAAGATATCGCTAATATATTGGTGATGTGTCGGTGGTATTGATGATATCTCAAATATCAGTAAGTATTGCAGCACAAATATTCCATTTATCGATGGATATATCACCAATATGGAGATATACCATATAGAAAAATCACTATTCACAAATTTAGCCTTTGCATTGCCATTGTTAGCGCTCTTTGGTCTAGTTTCCCTCTTTGTTTGCAGTAGAAGCTTAGATAACACATTTCAACTTAAATCTTTAATTGAAACATATAAACTCTTCTTTTGTAGTTTTTTTGAGACCTAGTCTCAACCTTAAACATGTGTTACTGTTCATTCCATGTTTGATCTCTTTATTGTGGTTGTAAATCTTATCTTAAAATCATATTTGTAATTCATTCCAAAATTTTATTAATGAAATTTCTTCAATTATTTGTTAGATTAAGATTCTTTACCTATTCTATTAGTTAAATAACGAATCAATATTCAGTTTCGATTTTGGTCTTTGGGTAGATTTCTCCAATTATTGTGTATTTATATTGTATTTCCCTCATTTATGATTGTAGCCCTTGTAGATATTTCTCAATGCATGCACTAGTAAGTAAAATATAATTTCATAAAATTTATGACATTTTGAGCCAATACCACGAAATTCCAAGGTTCGTCAATATCGACATTTGAAACGTTGCCTCAACAAAGAACAAATTGTCATCAGGATACTGTAGAATAGGCATCAACAAGGCTTCATCGCACCTACATGAGAAACCAGAAAAAGACCCACCTTCACATGCTTTGTATGCCATTCCCACCAAGGCATCTACAACAATGATAAAACGCAATGGAGTGGGCATCCTTGCCATAACACTCTCTAAGGCCATTCAACCACTTGTCATCTTGCCATTTATCAAGACCAAGAAAAGTTATGGCAACACAGTGCTTCATTCGAGCAATCCATTCGTTAGGAAACCCCTCCGTCTCAAGGCCTACCAAACGTAATACCAACTAACAAGTCATATCTTCGAGAAGTCAAACCTTCGAAAGGAAATTCTTCCTTCCCAATCAATGCCAAGCGGCAAACATCTCCTCAACCATGACAAAAGATTCTATAATAACCTTCCATCAGCAATGGCTAACCATGGGGAACCAATTAAATGGGAAAGGCCAAGTGCAACCTATGGACAAGCATCTTTGCTACGATCAGGTAGACAACATTTGAAGGGGAAATAGAACGATAAACATCTTCTTGAGCTTCTCAAACCCCTTGTTCACTATCATAAACTCCCATATCATTGCCAAAAGATCTACCTTGACAGGATCCCAAATTCCTTGTAGAGGACTTGAAAACTGTCTGGCCCAGGCGACCCTTTAGCTTTCAAGCCTCGAATGGCAGCCCAGCCTCCTCTAAGATTCCCCTTATCGAATCATGCCTCATATCATCACCTAAGACAAGATCAACACCAGACCAAACCCAATGGCCTGACAATCTCCTCCTAGTGGATTTCCAATGCCTCTGTCACATGTTCCCTCCCGAAGACCATCTCATCACCAACTTAAAAACTACCAATGAGGTTACCATGCCATTGACAACTAGCAACCATATGAGAGACTCTTGTATTTGCATCCCTTCTTTAAGCCACAATTGCCGAGAGATTCTGCCTAGTCCATTTCCTTCTTTCAATCTTCGTGCTAAGCAACCCCCTGAAGTGGCCCTTGGCATTACCTCAACCACTGTGAGAGCCCTATTATCCTCCTCTTTATCAAGTGCCACCACCCTATTTCGGCCATAGGACCTCCTCTTTCGTCTTCTCCCTACTCTCTCTAACTTCCTTTTTGTAAGATATCAAGGCTACTCATAAGTGCTGAATTTTCAAAGCTAAAGTCTGCATGGCTGAAGCAAACACTTGCACCCAACACACCTCCTGCGCCAACTCCCTAAAACCAAGCTCCAACAACAAGAACGTTTGAACTTGAAATAAGTTGCAAAGAAAGAACCTTCATTTGGTTTTCATAGTAATGGAGAGTGATCAGAAAAAGGTTGTGGCTAGACCATAACCTCTGCTCAGACAAGTCAACTGAACATAAGCATCCATCAATCTTGGACTTTGCCTCTAAATAACTCTTCCATGTAAATCTAGCACTTAAAATGGGGATATCATAGAGCTCTAGTTCCACCACCAAGTCAGTAAACACCTCCATGATCCTATCCCTCCTGCCATCCAAACCATCATTTGTAGCAACTTTTGCATTGAAATCGCCACCTACTAGTCATAATCCCACATCTACAAAAGTAGACACCTATGTAACTCATCCCAAAAGTCATGTCTAACCCCATCATCACAAGGGTTATACACCATCGAAACAACAAAGGAGACCCCATCAGGTAGCCTTCTGAAGCACCCAGTGACTACCTACCTTCCAACTTTTGACTCCAATCGAAAGGTAGTGTAATTCCACATAATAAGGATTGCCCCTGAAGACCCAATTGATTCTACATAAAGAAAACCAATAAAAGCCAATCCCCAAACCTCTTTCATAACTGTATCATCAAAGGTCACCAACTTCATCTCCTATAACAAGGCTAAATCAACCCTCTGCTCCATTAGGTACCCGAGAAAGGTTGACTTATTGGAAGGACGCCTTTGGTCCCTATACATTCCATAAAAGTACTTTAACCATATGAGTAACAAGTCACAACCATAGCACCCTGTTCCCCTTGACCCAGGGACTTCCTAACTCCAACAAAAGGGGCAACCATATGTTTAAGCCTTTGAACTCTAAATTGCCCACATGTGCCTTCCGTAGACCAACCTTTTCTTCTGAAGGTACACAAATTCCTACATGGGCACTCATGCATGACTACAATCAACACCATCAAGATGCGACGAACCACCAATGTCGTAACCTCCAACATCGTCATAGTGCATCCACTCAAAACCCCCAAAACATCACCAAACCCCTTCAAATATGTTACTACATAAGGCATGGTCGGAGATCAACATTAGTGCTAGCACCATCCATGATGCCACCATTTATCACTACCACCTAACGTTCCTGACCATCGTAATCTACCAAAGATGACAATGGACCCTCCGTACATCTAGGCTTAAGGTTATAAGCTTGCATTATGTGCTCCTTCTGATTTTCAAATCATCCACAAGGAAAGCGAGGCTCACCGCAATAAGAAACTAGAGAAGATGAGTTTATAGGACCCGCCCCACCATCGACTATATATCAACAACTCGGGAACTTGGGTCCAAGAAACTCCCCTCGAGTCCATCTCATTAGAAAAGATTCTGAATTCCCCCCCATAAAAACATGTTGGGCTCCACATCCGACAACCTTAGCGTCAAAAGGGAAGAAATGGATGGCATGGGCCATATGAAATCTCGTTTTGTTGGACTTGCCAAGGTGGGAACCTCTGATTCCTCCCCCTCCATGTCACCGTTGCCTCCCATATCCTCATTCTCGCCCCCATGCAGCTACAAATCATGGGAGTCTAAGAGGTGTCCCATAGAATGACAATTTTTCCCCTGACACCTCCACCAAGGTTCTCTGATGAAGGCCGCCATCTAGCCATGTGGCAATCACCAAACCCCCACAACCTCCGCACCCATACTGCAGACCACATCAGCATCATCTACCTCTATTGACACCTCTGAAAGACTTCTCCTGAGGCCACCTCAACCATCTTAAGGCTTTGCTGATCAACAGCACACAGCAGATAATTACCAAACAAAGGGGCCTCTACTTCCACTCTGGCAAACCTACGAGCCCCATGACCATGCATAGGTCACAATTCTAATCACCCCTCTAGGCCCCCTCTGATGTCTTCCAAACCATGAAACTGCCTTGGGGCAAACTAACAGCCACCCCCTGAAGATTACTCATGACCAAAGTTGCCGCCCATGAGGAGACCTTTGCTAACACCCCTTCCACAAGAGACAAAAATCACCCTTGACAAGGGGGCGGATCAAATCATACAACTGACACAAGGTTGTGAAACCCCCAGACAGGCAGCAAACAAGCAAACCCCATCCTTGAGCAGTGGACGAAGCCCATGTGCCAACCTCATCCCCATCTTCTTTTGCAAGCAAGAGTGCAGCTGTGCAAGTAATGACCCAAAGTAGGGTATCCCAACAAACCATTGTCGAGTGACAAGTGTGGGCAAAATGCCCAACCGAGAGGCACTTGAAGCACTGCTGCTCCTTCAAACCTCTTCCTCCCCGCACCTCAAGCCATGCCTCCTTGCCCAGTCCCACAGCCACAACCTCTGGAGAGATGCCAGTGCTTCCATCTCCTCCCAGAAGCAACAACTCCCAGAGGATGGCACATTCCATGTGCATCCAATTCTCCTCTATGAAAAACCATTTGTCTACCTTTATACCCATTAATCACCTTTCACCTTCATCTAGATGATTTCCGCATTCTATTAGTTGTGACCAGGTACTTAAACCTCATATCAAGGAACTATAGCATCCTTCCTGGAAAGTGCATTGATGCCAGCTATACATTCATAAGGGACATGGTGGTAGCACATCTATTCAGGGTTCTATGGATGTGGAGCATAGATGGATACTTACCATCAAATACTTACCTAATGGTTGTGTAGAATGATTCAAGTCTCATTTTGTAACGAAGGGATACATCCAGAATTATGGAGTAGAATGCTTGAATCCTTTGCACCAATTACCAAATTGATTTCTGTCCATAGTTTATTATTACTCTTACTCCTGGATGGTAAATGTTTCAGTTTGACAAGAAGAATGTATTCAAGAGGTTTACATAGAACAGCCTACTGACTTATGACATTCAGGAAGAAACTTTTCAAGTGTGCAGACTGCACAAAGCATTATAAGAACCAATGAGCTTGGTTTCACAGGCTTGGCGGAGCATTGTTTTATGGCTCCGTACAGCCTTCAGCTCATCATCATATTTCTCCTATGAGTCCTACCTTTCCTTGGAATTAAGATTGCTCATTCTGATGGTGGATTTATTCATTCTTATAGAAAATAAGTTCTTGGTATGCCTCATGAGAAGAATCTTGTGGGATGCAAACCAGCAACCATTCCTCCTAACAAAATACAAAGAAGCCTCTTGGTGATTTAGGCAATCCTGAATTTGAAGATGAGACACAATCATACTCTTTCATGGAAGCTTCCATCTCCATGTTTACAAGGCAAGATATCACTTACACTTCTACATGTTAGTCAACTCATGGAGGGTAAAAAGGTAGCCCAGTGCATGAAGCTCCTGCTATGAGCAGGTCCAGGAAAGGGTCAGACCACTTTGGGTCTATATTGTAAGCAGCCTAACCATGCTTTCCACAGGAAGCTCCTTCCATGACTCAAACCCATAACCTCCAGAGTCCAGATCAGACACTGACAACTTTACAGTTGTCCCTTAGTCAATTCCCGGAGAAGCCTATAAAGAATTCATTAACTTGAAATCCTCACCAAGAAAAGGACTATTCTTCAAGAATAATGGTCATCTCAAGGTCTACAGAATTCTAATCTCATATAGGATATTTTGCCCTTTCTTGAAAGGGCCTTTATTCACGGTAACTTATCTTGCAGAGCAAAAAGATACGGTTGTCTTATATCTTAGTGCAAAAACCAGATATCAAGCTACCATCAATGCCAGCATTGACATGTACCTGGGTGACCTCGCACAATTCAACATTTAATTTGATCTTCCTGTGCTGTCCTTTTGTGACAATGAAGTGGTTATCAAACAATCCAACCTCCTATGAGCATATCAAGCATGTTAAGATTGATTGCCATTTTATAGGAGATGTTTTGATGAATGACCAAATCAATATTCCACTTATCTATATTTCAGACCAAGTGACGCATCTTCATAAAGTACTTCCTTGACCCAAGGCTGACGTACCGAGCATGCATGATTTGCATGCTCCAATTTGAGGTGTGCTAGAGTATAGATTTTGTTTCGTAGTTTTGTTTTATGTTTAGGCATCTTTGCAATTCTTACCTATGTTACTCTCAATAAAGAGTGGTATAGTTTCTTTTGTGAAAGGAAAAAGACCAAGAGGTCTGATGATCGGTAAAATGTTTCTCTCTTCAACCATACTTTGCAATGCATACACAAATTCTTATAATCAAAACAAAAAATCTATTTAAATATATTTCCTCATTTGACCCCAACCTTGTCCAAACATAAAAGGAAAGCTAATACAAAATAAGTTTCTATTGCTTGAGAGGTAATTTGCAAACTAACCTACAAAAATCTAGGTGAACCTAGTTTAGTTAGAGGTTTACCTAATGCTGAAACAAAGAGACAGATACCTTCACTAAAGCACTTTCTTCACCCAATTGTCTTTCATTGCTAACATTTTGATCATTAAAGATTTGTATGCTCCAATTTGAGGAGTGTTAAGAGTAGAGATTTTGTTTAGTTATTTCATTTTATGTTTAGGTATCCTCGCAATTCCCACTTGTGTCTCTTTAGATAAGAAACCTAGTGTTTCTACCATCAATGAGATGTTTTTTTTGCATCAACCATATTACTTTTGGTGCCACATAATTTCACATACTTAAAACCAAATGTCCATTTAGGCTTATTTTTTAATTGATCCAAACCCTTATCCAAACATAAAGGCAGAGTGCTAACCTAGGTTAGCTAAAGGTTACCCCAATGCTAAAAATCTCGACTATCACAGCTTAAACTATTCTACAGGTGGGGAGGGTTAAATATTATCCCAATTCCCAAGTAAACTCAACCCACAGAAAAGCCATCTTCTACACTCATACCACTACTTTTTGAAAGTTTTATCACTACTTACCTCCACATCTTTTGTAAACAGCCACATATCACATCACGGATTATCCCATAAAACTTCCCAAAATGGAAATATAGGTTAACCCTCTTATACACTGCAATCCATAAAGTCCATCAAACTTCCCAAACTGACCGTTATTCCTCTCCCCAAATAGTAACTAAAGAATTATCAACCTCTAGTTACTAACTTGAACCCTTGAAGATTGACTTAGACCTTAATTCTTGTGAGAGTTCAGGAAGTTGGCCCGTGGCAATCATTGGTGCGCCCACATGTGGTCATGGATGTGGATGTGTGTGTGTGTGTGAATTAGGTTAGGATTTGGTGTGTTTTGTTTCCAATTTTGTTTTATTTAATTGATTGAAATAACTTAATCTTTATTGAATCCCTAGGTCTCTCTTCTATAGAGAGAGACTAAAGAGTAAAAGTACATCCTTGCCCTTGAGGAGCACACAAGGAAAAAATTAGAAAGGAAATAACACATATGATATGCTAACACTTCCTCTTAAACTGGAGCATATATATCTATCATGCTCAGCTTGGATATACATGAATCAAATGGAGATCTAGCTAGGGGATTGGTAAAAATGTCAACAACCTGTTCCTCAGATGTGACAGGTGTGGTATATAGCAACCCCTTCTGAATAATATCCTTGAAATAGTGGCAATCAACCTCGATATGCTTTGTTCTCTCATGGAATGCCGGATTGTTAGTAAGGAAGGTAGCTGCTCTATTGTCACATCTCATCTCCGTTGGGCTGGAAAACTATATTAGCAAATCAGTAAGCAGAGGCCTAATCCACATCATTTTTGCAGTTGTCTAAGCCATGGCTCTATACTCAAACTCGGCATTGGATCTAACAACGGTGCCCTGCTTCTTGCTCCTCCAAGTGATCAGGCTTCCAGCCAAAAAGGTACAGAACCAAGTAGTGGATTTGCAGTCCACATGACAACCGACATGGTCTACATCGGAATAGCCAACCAAGGTCATAGAAGACCCCTTAAAGAAAAGGAGATCCTTCCCAAGAGCCTTCTTGATGTATCTGAGTATCATCAATGCTGCGTCCCAGTGCTGATGTGTTGGCTTGGCAATGAACTGGCTTAATCTCCCCACCGCAAAGGAGATATCCAACCTGGTGATGGTAAGATATAGCAACTTTCCCATAAGCTGTATATACTGCCTGTTGTCCAACTGTGCATCCTCATCACAGAGTGGCATCTTAGGATCCATAGGAATATTGACCTCCTTGGCCCCAAGCATACAAACCTCCTACAAAATGTCCAATGTATACTTTCTCTAGGATAGGACTACACCTCTGGTACTACGAGCCACCTCAATGCCAAGAAAGTACCAGAGAACTCCCAAGTCCATGACAAACTGCTCTACTAGGATGCGCTTGATCTCAGTAACACCATGTTCATCATCACCTGTGACAATTAAGTCATCAACATAGACAAGAAGAACCACAGTACATCGTCCTGTCTTTCTAACAAAAATAGAGAAATCTGATGTCGATCTCCTGAATCCAGCTACTTCAACAACCTGTGCTAGCCTTTGGAACCAGGCTTTAGGGCTTGGCTTCAAGCCGTAGATGGCCTTCTGTAATATGCATACACACTCCTCCTGAGTCTCAGATCCAAGTGGTTGCTGTATGTATACCTCTTCTAGGAGATCACCATAAAGAAAGGTATTCTTTACATCCAACTTATGTAAAGGCCAATCTAACTGAATTGCCACTGCCATAAGCACCCATTCGGTAGGAAGTCCGGCAACAGGTGAAAAGGTGTCAAAGAAATCCACCTCATAGGTTTGGGTGAACCCCTTTGCCATTGGTCATGCTTTGTATCTGGTAATTCCTCCATCAAGGTTGAATTTGACATTGTACACCCATCAACAGCCAAGTGTAGCACCCTCAGGAAGTGGAGTGAGTTTCTAGGTCCCACGGCCTTTAAGAGCTGCCACCTCATCCTCCATGGCTACTCGCCACTTTGGATGAAGCATGGCCTCACTGTACGTCGCTGGAATCTGAGTAGCAGCAAACACCTGCGTAAATCCTGCAAGCCCAGGTGCAAGGTTGTCAATAGCAAATGTCCCCACCATGGGGTAAGTAGTGCAGGTCCGAGGTCTCTTCCGAATGGCAATCGAAAGATCTAAGTAGTGCAGGTCCGAGGTCTCTTCCGAATGGCAATCGAAAGATCTACATCATCTGCTGCCACATCATCTGTCATGTCCCTGTAATAATCACATGATAAACATGAGTCAGTGTTTAAGGGGCTCACCAGAGAAGCCAACGGTGAAGGCAAGAGTAAGGGGAGGGAGTTGATAAGTAGTGTGAGGGCGAACATAGGTCTGTAGTGGCTCTGTCAAATGGGGAAAGGGTTGCGTAGCAGGTGGTGGTGGTGTAGCAACAACCGATATCTCAAGAAAACTCCCAAACCGAATGGGTGTAAATGGCATAGGCATCCTATCACCCTCAAAAGGCATCTCAGCAGCAGTAGTAGAAAAGAATGATATTGCCTTATGAAAGGTAACATCAGCTGAAACAAAATGGTGAGAAGTAATCGAATCAAAACACCAATCCCCTTTTTTGTGTCCACGTATACCAAGGAATACACACTTAACTGCTCTCGATGCTAGTTTATCCTGACCCGGTCCCAACAAGTGGACAAAAGCAACACACCCAAAGGTCCTAGGGATGACATGAAACAGTGGTCTATCAAGATACATAATCTACAAAGGAATTCGCTCATGTAAAGCAGCATTAAGTATCCTATTAATCAGAAAACAAGCAGTCGAAACAGCGTCACTATAGTAAAGAGATGGGATCAAGTAGTGAATCAATAACGTGAGAGCAACATCAAGAATGACAACGTTTCCTCTCAGTAACACCATTTTGTTGAGAGGTGTGTGGGTACGTGGTCTCAGGAATAATGCTATAATTAGAAAAGAAGGTACGTAAACTAGTACAAAATTCCAAGACATTATCAGACCAAAAATGTTTCACAAAACAAGAATGATGAATTTTTATTTCCTTAACAAAGTTCTCAATGATTTGTCCTATATCGGACTTATTCTACAAAAGAAACATCCAGGAAATATGAGAAAAATCATCCACTAACAAAAGATAATATCTATTCCCAAATCGATCAAGAGTACAACTGGGACCCCACACATCTATATGAATCAAGTAAAAAACAACAGCAGAAGAAACAGAAGTAGAACTAGGAAAGCTAGCAACACAGTTGAGAACAGTAGTGGAGGGTTTGTGCGGCAAAATCCATCGGAGGCAATCAATAAGCAGGTGACCAAGGCAATGATGCCACTGAAGAGGAGATCCAGTGGAAGCAAGGCCCTCGGTAGCGTAAGCAGCAACAATGGTCTGGCTCAGACGGTACACCCCCCTTCCCTCACGCTCCCCACCAATCGTCTTCCCAGTAAGCTTATCTTGCAAAACACAAGAAGACACCAAAAATGGTTCTGTAGTTTAAATCCCTAGCAATACTGCTAACAGACAGTAAACCCAAGGAAAAATTAGGTACATAAAAGGCAACTGCTAGTCTCAAGGTAGGAGATGGGGATATACCTCCCTTGCCAACCAGTGGCAAATGTCTCCCGTCTACCTCCTGCACAGTCCTAGTTGGTGTAAAAGGTGCTAACTAAGAGAATGAACTCATGTCGCCACATAGGTCCGTAGATGCATCAGAATCAATCAACCAATCACCAGAAGACAAGCAATGAGAACATACCAGTCGTAGGTGCCTGTGTGGAAGTAGCAATGGATGTAGTATCTCAGGACTGAGAGGATGAAGCCTATGCCAACTGCGCAATTTGTTGTCGCAGTGTCTCAATCTCTGTCCTCAGGGAGCTTACATCAGAACTGACGGGCACACCATATGTAATCTCAGCTGCCTGATTGGCCAAAGGTCGTTTACTATGCGTCTGCCAACATGTAGCCTCTAGATGACCAAGTCTGCCACAGTAGGTCGTACACAGGGCCTTAGTACGTGTACCAGACAAGCATCCGCATCTACGACCACGTGCAGAGGGAGTATATTGCCAGTGCAGATGTCTGACCACCAGAGTTAGGAGTAGGAGGACGAACTACAACCCTGCTGAGTTTGCTATAAGCCTCCTCCAGGGTAGGAAGCTCTAGAGCGGTGAGAATCCGATCTCTAGCAGCAGTATACTTAGGTCGAAGACCTGCCAGGAAGAGAGTGACAACCAATTGTCTCCGAAAATCCTTCCAGGAATCACAAGCACACTCCAGCAAAAATGAGTGATGCCTCTCCAGCATTCCCTTCAAGAGGGAGTAGTACTGTGGCAAACTGTGTCCTTCCTGACGCAAGTAAAAATGGTCGTAGAAGGCCTGAAAGACCCATGCAGAGTTCTTGACATGAGAGTAGGTCTTACGCAATGACTCCCACATCTTCACAGTGTCGTAATACATGATCTCATCCACTATACAGGGAATAGCTATCTACAAAAGCCATGCAGAGACCATGGCATTGTCTCTGTCCTAGGTGGTGTTGACACCAGTCTTGCTCACAGGCTTCGAATATGTAAGAATGTGGCTCTTACCATGACCCCTGATGGTCATGAGGAAAGTTTGGGACCACTGTAAGTAGTTGATCTCGTTCAACTTGACAATAGGACCAAAAAACGGATTCTTCAGTACCCCAATGTCCAAAGAAGTGCGCGAATTCACCTCAGCCTGATCATCTAAAGTCATACAATCTTGGAGTTGCAATCAGACTTCTATATCTAAGAGGTCATCAATCAGATCTAAAATCTAAAAAATTAAACATGCATCTTCACAAAAAATCCCCTTAGACAAGCTTTGGACTAGCCCGGGTGCAGGGAGACCACCCGAGAAGGCCCACAGAGATACCCTCCTGCGGTAGGAGAGGAAAGTAGCCCTAGAGAAAGGCTACAGTCCCCTCAGATCAAGCCGCACGAAAAGGATCACAGCCGTGCCGATGTACTCAGGCAACGGCAGCGATCTGCCGCTGCTAGGTGGTAGCTGCAGTTGCGTGCACCGCCCAACATGCACTGCTACGATCCACCATTGCCTAGCAAACGCTAGTCATGGCAATGTGCACCACCCACCGTGCGCTGCCCAACACGCTAAGTCACCACGAAGGAGCGGGACTCCCTGATTCGCCACCGCCTGTGCGCAAACTCGCACAGGTGCAGGTGCACCCTACGCATGTGAGGTGTCGCGCAAGGCCCTGTGCCGCTGTCGCCGACTACGCACGGAGAGGAGAAGAGAGAGGGATTTAGGTTTAAAGTTTTAGAGGCCTTAAGGGTGGGATACCAAGAGCCACAGTCTAGGACTAGTGCTCTGATACCAAATCTTTATTGAAACCCTAGACCAAAGAGTAAAAGTACATCCTTGCCCCTAAGGAGCACATAAGAAAAAAACTAGAAAGGAAATGACACATATGATATGCCAACATATTTAATTAGTTTTGGCGATTGAGTCAATTTAAGAATAGTTAAATGATTTGATTGGGTTTGTTTTAGGAAAAAAGATTTGCAAGTCCTAAATTAGTTGGGTTTGTAACTAGGGTTGGATCTCTTTAAATAGAGACCAGATCCATATTTTTTTGTTCTTGAGTTGATTGAATAAAATTCTTCATCTCGACAACTGCCCCTCTTCTCCTTCATGTCAAACCTTCTCCATGCCAACCACCAATTCTCCTTCACATGTGGATCTCCTTTCCTCTCAAACGTGCACCTGTTGCACATGGGAAATTCCAAAGCACCAAAATTCTTCACAATTCTAAAAGCATTCTACCGGATTTTAAGCCATCAACTCAATATGAGGATCAGAGGTGTGAATTTGGTACTGGAAAGCATTTTTTACCTTGTTGCATGGCAGCTTTTGCTGCCGCAGCCCTGGCATTTTCAGAAAATTTGGACCTAAATTCCTCAGCTAAAACCCGATTCAGAACAACCTTGTTGTAGATCGTGTCAAGCATCTTCTTTCTCTCAGCAAATTGCACATCAACATTTCGGATGAGCACCTCATACTTATTTCTCACCTTCTCTATTTCAATCTGGCACTCAACTCTTAGCTTTAGTTTCTGTCCAATGAAAACGAAATTGAGAAACATAAGCACCTGGAGGAAGAAACCAAAAAACAAGATATTGAGGGAAAAAGAATGTCATGTACCTGATCATCACATTCTTGGTTGACTAGTTCCTTCTCTTTACTAATTCTGAGCAACTCATTTTGAAGTGGATCTGTATGTAGCCCTTGAGGAGGCAATCTTGCATGGATCTGGAAAGGCTGTTGAGAAGGAGATTCTTGTTGACTATTTGTGTGTACATGGGTCATTGGTTGGCTCAAGTCTTGCATAACCGATTGAACAAACTGACTCGGGTCTGTAGTCAAAGGCACATTCTGATTCTGCATTGGTGCAACCACATTTTCACTGGAAGGAGATTCATTGAAAACATTGGCTTGGTTGGAACCAGAAGCGGGCAAACCACCATTCATGACACCCCTCTGTTCAATCTGGCAGGATGCATTTTCGGTAGATGGCATTGACTGGGCAGCTAACCAAGAAAAATCTGGTTGCTGTACATTGGCCACAGCCATGGACTTGCTCGTTTGACCTTGCTCATTTTCAGGGGGGAATAAGTTCTGCAACTCCAACAGAGGGTTACCAGAGGAGCCGGGCTCCACTACATTTTCATGCTGATTAGCAGCAGAACATGTCCCTTCTGATTCTGATTGATTGGCGACTGCAATTTGACATGCTGCCTGGATAGGGCAAGATACAGATGGAATGTCCATGGCAGCAGATACAGAATGATCTTCCTCATCAACAACAGACTTGCCATGTGTAAACTGCTGGGTGGGAACCTTGGCCAAACCAGAAGGTGTTGAAGCTTGGGCACAGTGCACGGGAGACTCCACAGTAGACATAGCTGCTCCAGCTTGTTCACCATCACACTCAGATTCTGCTAATCGAGATGATTTCAAGATGGGCTGGGTATGGGAGACTACATTTTCACCACCACGTCCAACCGGTTCGTCAAATCTCTCATGTCCAAAATGACCAACAGCATCAGCTGATTGACCATTTAAAGCATCAAGAGACTGAGCAGAATCTGGTGCATGCTCTTGCTGATGGTTTGGAACATCAAGATCCACTTCTGCATTACCGCATTTAGCAAAGAGTGAAGGCTCAGCTGATTGGGAGAGAGCTGCTGCATCCGGCAATGGAGCACCCGTAATTTGTACATTTTCTTCTCTGGCAGAAGTTGCACTTTCATGTCCAGCAGGCGGCATGGCTGGCAGAGACGGAGGTTCTGAAGAATGTGGCATTTGCCCATTGCCCCGCAGTTCTGGTTGTACTGGCAAAAGGGAGATGTCATTCAATGAGCAGATATTCTCAACATGATTTTCAGGATGCAAAACTTGATGGCAGCTTTTCCCTTGTCCATTTTCAGTTCTGGATTGAAAGGAACCTCCAAACGCCACCTCTGTTACCTATAAGCCAATGAAAGCAGTAAGGCTACCTTGAGAACCTTTAGCAGAAACTGCAGGCCACTGGTATTCATATAATCGTAATATGAAAAATCTAAAGCTAGCATATGCAATCAGTCCATCACAATTAGTTCAGGATAAATTCTCGAAGTTTTTTTTGAGGAATACCAAGGTATTTGATAAAAAATTAAGTTGTAAACCTTTTGAGGTAGATTTCGGACAACATGCATCTGGATAAATGGACAATCACACGGTGTAATAATTCACTTCGTACAAAGATAACGATACCAATATAAAAACTAAGAAAAACATCAAAAGAAACCATTAAGCTCCCTTCTCAGTCTTTAAAAACATAAAGGGAGTTGCAAAATAATTGCTAGCATAAGTGCATTTCTGAGGCCAGTTTCTGAGACAGGTTTGGATGCAAATGTGGCATTTATTTATGCTACCACTTTTAATGTATAGGATTACCCCAAAACTACTTACATAAAAATCTTCAAACTGTTTTCCATACAAGATCAATTGCCACAATTTGATTAGATACAAATTTTCCATTTTAATCCGTAAAGGGAAAGGAATTTCATATAATCAAACAAAGCAGGAGGAAAAGAGAAGGAATGAAGTGAGTAGGCCTGATAAAAATGAACCCAAATATCCTCAAATTCATTCCAATGTTATATTAAATGTCAATCAATTATTAGGCATTGCCATGACAAACCTAATTACAGAACCATATGGAAACTAAAGAAAGAAGAATCACCATGTAAACAACAAATAGGACATCCCAGCCACTCATCCTAAATGCCCCTGACTCAGATGAAAAGAAAGCAAACTACCAGAAAAGTAAAAAAGGCTGTCCAAACTGCAGAGCAATGTAATGGAGCTTTTTTTTCCGAAGAAAAAGGTAAGGCTAACAAAACACTTAATAAAGCTCTTGGCTCAATAAATCACATTCTCTACGTAAAAGCACTCATAGACTCAAATACTACCCAGTTCCCTTCGAATCATATAGCCAACAAAATTGTTGGCAGTGCAGCATTCTCCTTACTGGTTCTAATATTGTGCCAAATCATGGAAATAAAACCCCACTTAAAGGAGGCCCAAACATTGTTGAATGAAATCCAACACATTCCCATGTTAACCTAAACTCTCTGGGCAAGCTAGCAAGTAAGAAAACATTGCAAAATGAGCAAGTAGAGCTCATTTTGGGTTGCCCATTTTTTTCTGAGCTTTAGTCATTATTCAATTGCTCCACAACTCCTAAGTAAAATAAAGGACGTTCAGAGGCAACCTTCGCCAACCATGACAACCTGCAATCTTTAAGAAAATACTCATCCCGGTTTAAAAGAGGAGTTCACCATGCCTCATAAGCCTTGTTGACTATGAAATCACCATCTTCTCATACCCATCCATCCTCCAACCCTGCCTCAAGAGTTGTGTTGTGTATAGAATCATGTAAAAGAAGCAGCTCAACTAAAGTGGCCTCTGATAAAGCAGGTATGGAAAACAGAATACATCCTCCAACAACCACTCTAAAAGTATCACTCCTGCAACAAAGCCTCTTGATTTCATGGCAAAGCAAAACAAGGGAAGGCATCTTTTAGCAGTCAAAGACAACACTAAGAATCCCATGGAAACAGGAAGCCTGCACCCACACCAAGCTTTGGATCAAACCACTCCTCCAACCTTCAAAGACTTTGAGGAGGCCCTTTCGGGAGGCTGAGACCCAACCATCCGTCACACATCAGCTCCACAAAGTAACAGACTTGCCATACAACTCAAGAAACAAACGAGAGGATAGTTTACCACTGCCACCCATGATCTGATCCACGAGCACCACTTAGCGAGAAGAGCCCCATTCAAGCCATCAAGTAACCTCCTCACCCTAGCCCACTTTCTTAGAAGAACCTCCTGCACATCACCTCAATCCAGGAAATGACTTCTTGTGACAACCAGAAGATTAGCATGTAAAGCACAAAATTTGTTTTTGGCGCAGCCTTCAAAACTATGTCTCCCTTTCTTCAACAGAAGCCTGGACTTCCATACTGCCAGTTTTCTCTCCATCATCTCCAATAAAGCAGTAAATCTGTGTATCAGTGACAATTAATGGTTAGTGGCAAGCCCAAGTAAGTAATACACAACCCACCACTCAGCATTGACAACAAGGATGCCATTACTTAGCCTTCATATATTCCATACCGAAGGCAACGCAGGTGGGCTTATGACAGTTAATCCAAAGTCCTTGCACTTCTCCAGAAACATGCCAGAAAACTGCCACATTTTCTACCTTGTCCTCCACCAGCAAACCAACTTATCGGTAATACCAAAGCAATGATGCCATCAATCTCAAATCTTATACAAAGAAGCATCCCAAAAAGGGAATGGTCATGCAAGCTGCATAACAGCCAATTGCTGAACCATCAGCAGCAAGAACGAATAACAAAGGAGCAAGTGAAAATCCTGGTGAACCCCCTCCAAGATTGTACCCATCCACTAATAGGATTTCCCACACAAAAACACCAAGAAGGGCAGTTTTCTTATGCATGGGTCTGAATATAACTCTTTGGAAAGCCTCCCTCTTTTTTACTGAAAAGCCTCTCCTAATCAGAGAGGACAACAGGAATTTCCCCGATCCACCAAGTCAGGCCTTTGCAAAGTCCACTTTCCACAAAAACACCTTCCATGTCCCATGACAGTAGGAGATGATCTCTATAGCCAATACAAAACAATTCATGATGCATCTCCCCCCTAATGAACACCCATTACACAAGAAGAATTAGAGCTCAGACCAAATCAAGGTTTATCTGCTGGCACCTTCAGTATAATCAAATAAATGGCATTGGAAAGCTCAATAGGCTCGAGATCCTCCTCCAATTCAAAACCATCCTTCTTGGGTACCAAGAACATAAGAACCTATTGAGTCTATCAAAGCCACAATTTCCCACCATAAACTCTCTAATCACTCACATTCCCACAACATTCCGACATACCTTATAGAAGGAAATAGGTAAGCCATCAAGACATGATGCACCTTCAGCATTAAGGCCATAAGCGTGGTTTTCACCTCCTCCATCATACCTGCCACAAGTGTCTCTCCTTGATCCTTCAACAGCCAAGTCACATCTTTTCCTATCTATCCATCTCGAAGATCCAATGTGTGTCTTTAGCATAAAAGCTCCTGAAGTCAGAAGCCAAGTAGTCACCAGCTTGAAGTCTCCCCAGAACATCAATGCCTCAACCCCTAGATAAGAGTTTTCCTTTTCCACTTGCGCAAGCAGGAAAGAACTTAATATCAGCATGTCCTTCACCCAACCATTCTGCAAGACCATTGCTTCCATTGAATCTTAATCTTCTTATCTTCTTCAATTACCACCTTCTATTGTTTTTCTCACCCCAAATTATCCTTCCTCAGACTACACAAGTCCTGCACCCTGTCTATGCACTTGTAACCTCCAGCGCCTCAATCTTCTACCTTAGCCATTCCTCTCCAAACTGCTTCCTATATACATCTTTTGAACTGTTTCCATTTCTATATTTTCATCTTCCTGATTCTACTCCATCGACCACTGTTTTTTTTGTTCTTTGTCTTTTAGTTGTACATAGGTTGTATTACGACCATTAAAATAATTGTATTACATCACCTTACATTTTTTTTCTTTTGTTGTATTACAATTATCAAAGTTGTATTACAAGTAGCACAGCTAAAATTTTATCTAATCAATATATTACAATACTAGTCTCCTGCATCCAATAGTTGTATTACAAACGCAGTACAATAATACAAATTAAGTTATTATTGTATTACAATATCAATTTATTGCAACTTCTATATAATTTTCCCAGTGGGTGGCTGCATTGTAGTGTGTCCAATTGGATGATGTTGTCTGATCTGGGAGTGGTGAGTCGCTTTGTGTGTGGGTGAGTCTTTTGTTGGTGGGTCCTGCGCTTCTTGCTTTTTGTATGGGATCTTATTGTAATCTTCTGTGTTTAAATTTTAATAGATCTTGGATGGTTACCAAATGTCGGTAGCCTTCCTAGTTTTCTTCAAAAAAAACTTCTATAGACTTTTATTACAAGTTATATTACAATCACCATATAATAATACAAGTTGCATTCCTTTGTTTTCATCTTCTCAATTACGAAATGCTAATTAAATATGGCCGGATCCTTTGTAGAATGTGCTATCACGTCACATATATGATATATCTAATCATATCAATTTTGGAAGTTAACGTTCTTTATGAAGTTTTTAGGTTATCATCTATAGCAAACTCATCAATCCAACGTAAGATCAAAACTACTTTTCCATTGTTTAGGTGGTATTAATAACACTTGTTCGATCATCATCAAACGATCAATTTTTAGTGCTTTTTTACATGCTTTTGAGCATAGTGCTCAAAAGATACTAAATGAGCATGCAACCATGTCTGTTGGACCATTATTGTTGTTAATGTAAACTACCACATGTCAAAAGTTGATTTAGGAAATCATCCTTCGTATATGTAATGTACTCAATCAATTATTATACTATTTCTAGAAAGTATTGTTTTACATAAATGCCTACTTGTATTACAACTCTGTCTATGAATCATATTTGAAATACAATCAATCAATCATTACATTATTATTGAAAAGTAACTATATTGTATTAATGCTTAGTCATATTGCAACTCTTTTTTGAACTAGAACGAAGTTTTACAACAGTTAAAAATTAATCTAATTGATGTATTAAAACTTCTATATAGTTATATTACAACTCTTTTTGCATTTATCTTACAATTGTATTACAATTATCAGAATTGCATTATAAGTATCAATAACAACAACAACCAAATATTTTCCCACACTAAGTGTAGTCGGCTATATAGATTCTTTGCCTCCACACAAATCGATTTTCAACCATTTCAGGACTTAAATTAAAGTAATTCAGGTCAAGGTTAAAAATTTATCCAATCAATGTATTACGACTTCTATATAGTTGTAATACAACATTTTTATGCGATTGTATTATAAATCCGATTTTATTACGTGGGGTATCAACTTACTCTTTAAGGAATGTTTACAATTTTTCACACATAATTAGCTTTAATTTCTCATTTAAAACTACCAACAGCTCATTCTTTTAATGAAAATTCGTACGTAGTCGATTCTATCATTCCTACTATGAGAGTTGGAGTGCATGGAGGCCTTAACGTGCGTGGAATAGTCCACACAAGGATTGCTTTGACGTGAAAACCGAGAGAGAGAGAGGAAGAAGGGCAGCCGACGGTGTAGAGAGAGAGATGAGAGGAGTTGGAGAAATATTTGGAAGAATTGTTGCATTTAACTCAAAGAAAACAATTACAAGAAGGCTCTCTTTTATAGCGAGAACACATCTTCTAAACTAAGAAACAAACCCAATCAAATCAAATCTCCTAAAATTAGAAAGAAATAAATCCCCTAAAATCACTTTCTAAAAATCAAATATACTAAACTAAAAGACATTAAACTTGGACCACCATACCAAAAATCCCCCTTGGGGTCAGCACCCCTTGGGTGCACCTAGGACTGCCACGTGGCCTGACAACCTACCACGTGGAACTTATTCTTCACACTCCCCCTCAAGTCGAGGGTGGGAAGACGATGACTTGTTCTTTAAAATTTGTGAGGCTAGATGCATTACCACTCTTCTTCTTCAAGCTCGAAGCTCGCCACTTTATCTTTGGAAGAGGTCACGGTGTAACCTCTTATGATCTTTGGAGTCGTTACTTCTGTGGCAACCTCGATAGTCGTCGTGATGACCACCGTTGTTTTCTTCTTCTTTTGTTCTTGAAACATAGCCTTAATCTTCTCAAGGTCGGTAGGCGTGAGAGAGTCTGCACGTGAGGTGCTAGTAGCCCTATGTTGAGACCTCCCAAACCTGTCCCAACATCTCTCTTGTGGATGGTCGATGCATCCACAGTAATGACATTGAGGTTAGATGCGACCTATGCCTCGACCATGTCCTCTTCCCTGCCTCGCACCTGTCTCTAAAATCACAAGTGCAGAGTTGTCGCCCTTTGGCATGCTCTCAACTTCTGGAACGTCCATCTACTCAAGACGGCTAAAGATGGCTTCTAGATCCATCTTCCTGTCAAATGCGAGGATCTGATCACAAGCAGCCCGATAACGAGAGTGCAACCCTGATAAAAATTTGGCAGCCTGCCAAACCACACGTCTCCCCCTGTTTGTCACAAAAAATAGGCTCGTAGATGTCCAACTCCTCGAGCAATGCTTCCATCTTCTCATAATACTTAGTCAAGGAGAGATCTCCCTAATTAGTTGCCCATATACGAGTATAAAAATCAATAATGCATGCATTATTAGATTTTTGAGTGTACATTTTCCCTAGGGCTATCCAAATCTCGAATGAGCTCTTTTTGTAGAGCATGTTCGAGGCAATGGCCAGATCTCCGGAGTTCATGAGCTAGTTCATAACCACATAGTTCTTCTCAAGATTCTTCTTCTTGGTTCCATCTTTGTTCTCCGACACTTCCTCTAAAAGTATGTTGAGTTTGTCTTAGCCCGTGATGAATATCATGAAAGTGCAAGACCATAAAACATAGTTGGAAGCACCTTGAAGCTTAATGGTTGTTCCTTAAACAACCACCTTACCTTCTCCCATTGACAACAAGGCTTCGGTGTCGGCCATCTTCCTCGATGTACGATCCCCCTTTTCCGTGTAAAGCGCTCAATGTGATGAGTTGTTGAGGAAGACCACACACATGTGGCCTTGTTGTGAAGAGAACACGAACAAGAGTGAGATTCTCTTCTATGAGTGAACTCTTCCTCCCAGATATGCACAAGCCAAGGAGCCTAGATCATAGCTTTGATACCATGTGAGAGTTGGAGCACGTGGAGGCCTTGGCGTGCGTGGAACAGTCCACGCAGGGACTATTTTGATGTGAAAAGAGAGGAAGAAGGGCAACCGACGATGAAGAGAGAGAGGAGAGGAGTTGGAGGAATATTTGGAAGCATTATTACATTTAACTCAAAGAAAACAATTATAAGAAGGCTCTCTTTTATAGAAAGAACATATCTTCTAAACCAAGAAACAAAACCAATCAAATCAAATCTCCTAAAATTAGAAAGAAACAAATCCTCTAAATTCACTTTCTAAAAATCAAATATACCAAACCAACAGACACCAAACATGGACCAAAAGCCATACCAAACATCCCCCTTAGGGCTGGTGCCCCTTGGGTGCACCTAGGACTACCACATGGCACTTAGTCTTCACACCTACATTTGGCAATTTTACATTGAATGCGTGATTAAGAAACCACTCTTCTATATAAAAGTGGTGGTTTTATTTATAACCATCAGATCACGAATTCACGATCTATTGGTGGAGAAGTTGTGCTCATATGACCTTTTTTAAGCACAATGGGCAGAAGATCGGTCCCTTATATATATATATATATATATATATATATATATATGTACATACATATATATATGTATATACATACATATATATATGTATATACATATATACAGATATATGTATATATGTATATACATGTATAGACATATATGTATATATGTATATACATGTATACATATATACGTATATATGTATATACATATTTATGTATATATATATATATCCAGAAAAGCTGCTTCATATAATGTTGGACACACTCCCCCAAGGTGGCAAGCCTAGTTCCCCCAAGCCAGAGCCATGACTTCTCAAATTTGAAGCAAGTTCCACATCTCAAATCAACATCAAACCTTCAATACTAGAGCATGTTATCTGAAAATGGCATGTCCAGTAGGACTACATCCGAAAGTAGGAAGCACTCCATAAACTCCAAGGATGCTATAAAGTCGACGATGCATAAATAAACCTCCCCAAGAAAGAATCCTTCCATGTAAAATAGCAATCAGTGACTAGAAAAACCATCAGCTCAAGTTTAGCAAGCAAGTCACTAAACTCCTATGCACCACTATCCCTTGTTTTCTCCCAGATCGATCATCAAAAAGTCATCGCTAGCGATCCAGGGCATGTTTAGAAAAGCATCTTGGACCTATGGGAGCTCCTCCTGCATTTTTTGTACTTTTCGACTTTGTCCATGACCCATGACGAGAAATCAACACCAAGCAGGTCTCCTATTGAGCACCAGAGACAGAACCCAAACACCTTGCATCAGGTTCTCCCTTACTAAAACCTCCCCTTCCTGTGCAACAATTTAACCACCTAATAGGATTGTCAACTTAAGTATGACAAGATCCCCCCACCAACTTCCACCAATAAGATTCTAGTGCTAGTTAGGACAAAATTCCAAATTAGTCTATTTGAACAACATAATAGGGGCATTCCAGTCAAGCAAATATCTCCTTAACACCTCCAACGACCCAAATTCATAAGCCTCAAACGTTCTATGAGACTATCTTAATTCTATCACATGATCCTCCCCTTCCACGTATCAACAAGATCCAATGCAAACGAACCCAACCCCTGTTCTCACTTGCACATGCAGCCAAGTCCAGCCTCTGATGCTAAAAGTCAGAGGAATGATCAACATCCCGCACGCGGTCATCCTACCTGCAACAACTGCAATAGGCCTTATCATCGCCATCAATAAGGCTGCAAGAAGATCTAGAGCTTCGACTCACAGAGGCTCATCGCATCTGTTGCCACCATCAAAATAGTGGTGAATGGAGGATCTCTACCATCACTTAAAGATTTCCTATTTTTATGAGCCAAGTAGGAACCAAGCTGCAGCTTGAGAACCCCACCCCCCCACCACCCACCCAAAAGATCCTTTAATTGAAAGTTGAAGCCAAATCCTAACTGATCTAAAAGGAAACCAAAGGCGATGAGGGTTATAATTCCATGCACTGAGGGCATAGGAGAGGCTAAATATGGATTCAACAAAATATTGCAGCCCTCTTCATGAAAGATAAACTCTTCCCCCACCCAAACAAAAGCTCATTATTCTCACCCCAAGGCTATCCCTTATCGTCAACAATGATACTCAGAATCCATGGGATCGATTGCAGACTTTTCAGCTTTCTTAAAACAACCACGCAAAATACAATGCCATCCATCATCATCTCCTTAAGACCTTCGATCATTTAAAATCTTTAAATGCCGGTCAGCAACTTCAGCGCCTGCAATCTCCAATGATCAATTGTCATCGCAATCTGTGAGGTAGCTAAAACCACCTACCATCACCACACATGCCAAGGAGGCCCCTCACCTTCCTAATATCTCAGTCTTAGCAACAACAAACTCCCCCAGACCTAAGAACCACCCACCTTGGCACATTTTGGATTGAACAGACATCCACCCATGCCACCATGCTTTGTAAGTCAAACACCATAAGGCCAAGGTCCTCATCACTCTTTGAAGCTAGAGGTCATAGCCTCCACCACCATTAAATAATAAAGTCGCAAAGGAACACCCTACACACAGCCTCTTCTGTGTGTTCTTCTCTATGCATGCCATCATCGCACGTCAAATCCGTCATTGCACCACTAGAGTCATAGTTGCTCACGTAGGCTCAAATTGAGTGGCTATGCAATCTATTGAAGGGTGAAGAACCCTCATCGTCTACTGTTGTTGTTGCGACACTAAAGAAGTCGCCAAAGTATTGTCAGCGCTATTGCTGCAAGTGCACTTTAATCATTGATTTTGATGCTAACAAAACATTTGAAATTTAACAATTGCAATTTGAGTTGTACGATTTCAGGTCATTGCAATTAGTTAAAGGATTTTGAGGAACTCAAACTCAAGATCCTTGGAGATGGAGTAGCTTGATATTGAGCAAAAGCACCAAGGAGCATGGAGCATGAAGCTTTGGACTTTAACACTTAGGAGCTAAAGGCTTGAAGTTAATGAAGAAAGAAGAATAAGATAGTTTATTGTTGTTATATTATTCATATATTATTGTTGTTGCATTTTTTAATTCTTAGAATACTTGTAAAGAGCCTTGAAATAAGCTTAATTAGCTTAGGTATCCCTTAGGCAACCTAGAAAACCTAACCAATGCCTTAAAAGCCTAAAAGCAGCAAAATCTAGGCATAGGGCACCAATCAATTTTGATAATGGTCGACTGGCTCTTCAGTAGCAAGTCGACCAGCTAACCCGCCAGTCAACCAACCACCGACCAAAAATAGAAATGTTAGTTGTTCTAACGTTCAAGAAGTCTTGGAAGTTGTGCATTAATTGCCCTATTGATTAGACTTTATTTTCCTAAGAGATCCCTTATAGCTAGGCAACCACCAACTGGCTTGCCCTTTAGTGAGTTGCCAGTTGATATTGTAGCATGCGTCAACCAGTTGTCAAAAATTCCCAAGTCCAGGAACTCTAAACTTAGGATCGTTTAGTAGCCAACCGACCATTAATGGACTGGCTAGTATAGTTCAAGTCGGCCAACAGTCATTTGATCAATAAACCTTAAGTTATCCCTTTTCATCTCTTTGTGGCGTCAAATTTATTCTACCTTTTAGTCAACCAATTATGTTCAAGCGGTAAACTAGGCACCGACCGATTACCATTGTCTGTCAGATCTACTTTCTATCCTGAACATTGCCTTTCACTTAATTAAGTTCTCCAATGGCTAGTTTTAAGTCCTTAAGCCTATCTAGAGTGTTCCAAATACCCTTATAAATACCCAAAGACACTCCTAAGCCTCAATACACATATAGAAGAGAGAAATACAAGCGTGCATCATTAGTTGAGTGCAACTACTTCCCATTACACTTACAAAGTGAGATTGAGATTGAGAATCTATCAAGTTGCTCTTTAAGTTCTAGACTCAGCATCCAAGACCACTGAAACATCATGCTTCCATGCCAATCTGCTTCCGCATAAGGGGAGTAATATTACACCTATAGGAGCTTAGTTTTATAATTTATTTTCAGGCTCTATAAGTTTGTTTGTAGTTGTAATTTTGTTGGGTATTTATGTTGTGAATTCTCATCTCATGAGACAAAACACTCCTTGTGAAGAAGAGTGGCTTTGAGGTACACTACCCTCATTCAAAGTAGTGTGGTTGTATTGAGGTTATCCCACCCTCGTTTTAAGTGATACGATTAGTAGATTTAATCTACAAGGTAGATTGAAAAATCCTAAGTCAAGAACTTAGGTGATGGTTTTTATTTGCATTGGGTTTCCACCTAAAATCCCTTATCTCGTGTGATGAATGCCTTTGTGCGATTGAATTTTATTTTGCAATTATTCATCGCTTTTATTTCCCACACTATTCACCCCCCTCTCTAATGAGAATTCACATGTGCAGCGTATGCCTGGTCTAAAAGAATGTGCTGAAGCCTCAGGTCATGTCATCAATGCAGAAGATGTTAATGAGTGGTGGGGAATATGAGCCACAAGCTCAGCCACATCTATGCTCGAGAATGCTTCCCAATGTGTGGTTGCTACTACCGCTATGATCATTGTATTTGTGGTTGCATTACTGCTACAACCACTATGAGGTTGCTACTTCTACGTTCTTTGTATCTGTGCCTAAGATTAACTCCCATTGAAGACAGAGTATGTGCATGCTCTACATGTGTGCTCCAACCTCGACTACATCAGATGGGGGGAGCATCTACTAGAACTACTTCAAGCTGGGCGTGCACAACTTAAGGGGAGTGTTAGAGAAAAATATCGTTAAGAGTAGAATTATCCACTTCCAATTTTAGTTTTTCATATTTTATTTTTAGAGATTTGTTAGAGATATTTTAGGTTTATTATAGATTTGATTAGATTTAGAGAGATATAATTCATTTCCTCGTGGAGTCATATTTTGTAATATGGCTTAGTGTCTTCTAATTAATGAACACCTGGGTGGTTATCACTCGGAGTGATTACCACCCTTTCACTTGTCAAAAAGAATTAGGATACATTCCCTTTCTATGAAGGGAACAAACTCTATATTTTATTCTTGAGATTTCATAATAATATTTTCAATTTCCCAAATCTCCACATATACCAATAGTTTATGAACTTGCTGAGAATACAACTGATAGATATGACCTCAATCTCTACCACCTTATTGACATCGCGTCTAACCTAAAGCAACCTCTACATCCACCCAAACCATAGTGACATGTGCAGACAACTCCTATGCCACGGACTAAAAAAATGATGTGGCATGCCGATTTCTTTCCACCTCAATCTTCTTAAGCCACTATAAATAGTACCTAAATCAAGTCAACTGGTCCTGAGAAAATAACGTCCAAGTCTGCAATCCAGAGAAGTGCTGAAGATGCAAACAATCACAAGTGGTTCATGATACCCCCTTGGACAAATCATGTCTCGTTCTCTTTCAGCTTGCTACCTTGTGGAAAAATGTAGCAAACATATGGCTAAAGAGTGCAGCTTGACTTGGGTTTGCAAATTGAAGCCTAAGGCCAAGACCATCCAGATTGACTTGCCACTTTACCCATTGAGTAGTTTGATCAAGATAACAAGAGGATTAAAAGATGCCTATTCTCGTAAGAGACTCCACAATCGTGTAGTAGTCAACAAGAGGCAGCACCCCCAATTATTTTTAAGAACTAGAAAGAACCCCCAATTGACCATCTATAGATATCCACAAGTTGAGAATCATTAGATTTCCAGGAATACTTCAGAAACTTCTCACAAATTTCTTTGGTGCTCTTCTCATACAAGATGTTGGCCACAATCTTAGGCTCAATGTTTACTCACCAAGTCTTCTTTGATCAATCCATGGCCATTTTGCTATCCCACTATTTCTTGTAGCATATATGAGGATATAAATCACAGATTCGCAGCATGCACATGATTGAACATCTTGAATGCATGGCAAACAAAGCATTATTGATGTATCCTGAACTACGATGATAGTCCAAGGCTAGGGGCTTAACCACAAATAGAAGAAGATCCGGACGATGTCATGATGAATCAAAAGAAACAATGGTCATAGTAGTATATAAAATAACACAGAAAATGTCAGTATCTCAAAGGAAATGTCAAGCACATCTCCTAGTGATGCAGAACACACGATAATCGTAGTTGCATCAAATGAGCAGTCTGGCAACCCAAATTGCACGCAAACCAAGGCTAATAGTAACAAGGCTCTAACAATACTCATGCATAGATTAGACTGCCCAAATATCCAAACCCCTATAACATACTCGAACCACATCCATTCAAATCCAAAAAATCATTGGCAAAAGAAGGGGAATCATTTAGATAATGAACAAGTTGATTCCATCCATGTGGTAGATCTACTGGCACTAAGGGCAACCAATGCCTGAGTGGCATCAAAAGATGAAAAACAAGTTCAAGAAGAGAGCAATGGGCATACGCATGCATGAACCCTATTTAAAGCTCATCTTCTCAAACAACAATGTCTTTATGCTTCTATATTGACAATTTACATTAAAATGAATTAAAAATTTAATGTTTCTATTGAAAAAAGAAATGACACCTGAAATTACTTTATAAAAATTAGGAGTCAGATAAAGAATCTAACATGCTATGGCATAATTAGACTTAATGGAGTAGAGGAATTCATGCAGAGCCCTATAAGGTAGATATCATAGTTTCTGTTTGTGTTCAAAGCCACGATGCAAACCAGCAAAAAACTGATTGAGTTTGCACGCCAGCATCCCAACTAATGCAAGGCACACTCAAGAGGTGTAACTCTTTTGTAGATACTAGATAGCCACCTCTCAATTCCACCTTTCTCAAGGTCACTCCTGCAAATTGTCAGAAAAACCACCACCTCCCCCCAAAACTGGGAAAGGCTTGAATTGGGGTCACTACGTTCAAAGGAGGGCCACCCACCAGAGCCACAAGTGAACCATGACCTACTTAAAAACATTCACTAATGAATGGAAGCTAGGAAGTATAATTTGTTGGTTTCTTCCATCACAAAAACAAAAATTTTGGGCAATATTCAAAATTCCTTCGCACATTATCAGCAACTGCAAGTGATTGTACAAATCTTATACATTAACTCCATATATTTTTATATACACAAACAAATTCTTTGTTTTTTTTTTTGAAAGATATGCAAATAAATTCCATAAATAGAACTTTAATAGAACACGCATGTAAGTATATGTATCTCCTTATGTATGTATATGCATTAACAGAATGTAACTAATCTTAAATGAGGCAGCACAAGCATGGTCACCACCTACCAACAATGGAGGAGGTTCATGCTCACGTTCTGAAGAACTACCAACCCGGATATCTTCTAGCCTTTGCACGTCGAGATTCTCCATAACATTTGAACAATGGTTTCTGTCCAAAACCACATGCTCATTTGAAACAAAATCTGCAAATAGTTCAGCATCCTTTTCAGACTTGACAGGGTGAATTTCTACTGATCTCTGTCCCACCAAGTCTGATATCTTTTGTTGTTCAGAAGAGGTGCAAGTCTCTAGAATACTCTCTCTTTGAGTCTCAGAACCAAGTGGTGTAGACTGTGTATCTGATTGAGTATTTGTTGGGCGAGGAAACTTTTTCTTCAGCATTCGCAATTTCGAATAAACAGACACTGCTTCCTCCTCGTTGCATTCAAAATTGAAATTATTCCTTGCCTTAACTAATGATTCCTTGTGATCCACCTTAATTCTCAAAAAATTTGCCGCCCTCCAACACTGTCAGCAAAGTTGACATCATCACAATCAATAATACGCATAAAAATGATGGCAATCAGAACGAACAAGACCAGAGCAACTTATACATAAGTTGGAACTCTTTCTAGAGAGAGAAGAAATATCCAAGACAATGCAACTAAATAAAAAAAAACTGCCTCACCGCACAGAGTGAGAGAGAGAATTGCAGACAATCAAGGACCAAGATGAACTGCTATGTAGTAGAAATCCTTTAAAAGCCGATGAAGTAAAATAAGCATATAATTAGCATGAAACAACAAGATAGCAGAAAATCAGAACACCAAGCTGCTGCAAAACCTCCTACATCTGACAAAGATGTTCCTAACAATATTCCCAGGTTTCATACATCAAACTTGATTGCATCAATAAAGAGAAATATACACATTAGGGAAGAGAATAGAGGGCAGGAGAAAATAAATTAGAACATACAAAACGGATTTTACATATAGGGCCTTGGATAATTGAATATTACATAAAAGCACTTGCAAACAGCATAATTACATCCATGGACTTACACAATTACGCGGTTAATCATAGACATCATCAAGTTAGACTCCACCAAAAACCACCAACAATCAGAAAAGGTTCCGTTCTACCCTTTATTTTCAGTTAGATATGCCTTTGTTATTCCTCCCCATAGCATATTGCACAAAGTGATCACAGATGGGAAGAACAAGAAGATCAAAAACATGAACTTTCAGTCCATGGATGGAAGGTGAAGAAGAGCTAAAAACATGAGCACTGTGTTTTGAATGCCCATGACGTCCTAGTGAAATGGCCCTTCTTCCGATCTGGGATCACATTGACACACATGTAATGTCAAATGCAAAAGTATCAATGATATTTTGCCCAATATCGATAATATATCAATAATTTTGATGAAATGTGTAGCATTAGGTATAATTCTTATACTACTTCCATATTTGAAGGTCAACATAAGTGTCTCAGTAACCCATTTCTATCCATTACTATTGTTGCATTCTTGTTGGAGTGATGAGAACTCTTGCAACCCCCTATTTGTCAGATCTTTAAGGAAATTTATCTTCTACAAATTTAAATAGTATTTATTTCTTATTCTCTAAGCTAGTTTCGCCACAATCCTTAGATTTATTTATCCTAGTATGAATTTTAACAATGGTATTCATAGATCCACGAGTTTGTGGTAGATTAACTAATTTTGTGATTGTTTGTTTTATAGAATTAGATTATTGAATCTTAAGATTCAACACATAAATATTTATTTGATAGGATTAATACTTAAACATTTATCAAGTTTTGCTAATACAACTATACGAATTCAATACAATCCTAATATATCTAATCAAATTCCAACATTTGTTCAACAAGTCATCGAAATGCTTGGGGTGTCGAAGTCACTGAAATCCTCGACATGACACCAACATGCCTTCAAAATGAATATTTTCAAAATCATCGAAACTGCATCAAAATCGACATTTATAACCTTGCTTAAGCAAGAGGCATTGCTAGTGGACTAGCACAAGCATTCTCGCTATAAAAGGCAAAGGCTGTGGAAGTGGAGGTGCTAAGGATACATGCAAGCCTTGGTGGAGTCATTACAAAAAATTATTCAACATACACAAGAGAGATTGATCACTCAAAGTGTGCTATGGATCTTCTTTAAAGTGTTTGCTTCTCAAAGATTAAGGGCTATCATATAATGCTAAAGCAAGGTCATATTCGAGAGAAAATCTACAAATTTTTGTTAGCTTGATCCCATGTAGGTTTCATGTTTCAAAACCATAGAGGATCTAAACATGGGTGTTGTGGTAGCCAAGGTTTTAAAAAATGCAAGCTAGTATCAAGATGGTTTGCCTTCATCAAAGCAAAGCATAAGCCTCAAGGCGTAAATTTCAAATTTTGGATGGAAAATAAGCGAAAGATACACAACTTTATACTCTCAAGTGCTAATAATGAAACCATGTAAAAACACAATTTCATGTTATTGTTGGTCTATCACAACATTTAAATGTCTATTACTAAATATCATTACTACATAATACACACATAATATCTACATATAAACTAATATAACAACATTTAAATACACATAAGTACCATATAACATGTGAACTCTCCAAGAAACCAAAACACTAATCACATAATAGTGCTAAAAAAGCCCAAACAATACTAAAAAACAAGTGACAACAAGATTTAAATAAACAATGACCAAATAGCCTCCCTTTTCAAAAAAAATTGACCACATAGCCTCTTAAACAAAACCAAATTAGTGATCACATAACATGTAAACTAACTGCATAAAACATTCAAACATACTAACGTAACTAAACAGTAAAATAGAGGTATAAGTAATAGGAAAAAAAATTCAATGTGTAACTCAAGAGAGGTCAAAACTCTTACAAACAACAACAACAAGGTTGAGACTTGAAAGAGGAAGAGGGCAACAATGGGCATTGGAGAGGGAACAGACTGGTAAGGGGTGACATGCAAGGGAGGTGACTAGTGACTGCCAATGCAGCAACAACTACCGACAACAATAATGGAGGAGTTCGAAGATGGAGAAGAACTTGCAACAGTTAAGGGCAATGGATTTTTTAGGGCTTTAAGAGGTTAGGGCGATTGTTTGGGGTAGGATGATCGGTTTAGGATTTTAAAAAAGGATTTTATTTGCTTTGTTAGGTCATATACAACTCACATGCTTCTCAAATGTGGCCTTTCAGCTGCGGCTATAGTCTCGACACCGCCTCGACAAATCAAGGCCCACACCTTACATTGCAACCCCAAGGCTATACCTTGGTGAGGCGTACACCACTGGCACCTCGAGGCAGGATTTTTAAAACCATGGTGGTAGCAATGACAAGAATGATGTTGGTGAATAGAAAGATAAATCCCCCCTAACAAATTGTTGTTTTATTGATGTAAGATCCTGGCTATGAACTAAAGTGATTCGTTTGATTGTTGCTTAACAACCATCCCTACCACTGCCCTTGAAGGTTGAAGCATTCTCTAGACACTCCCAATCCCCATTGCACCTAAAGCGGATATTGGGCTTTTAATCTAAGGCAAGTAGACTGCCTTATGAAAGCAAGCAAGTGATGGTTTTGGGAAGAACAAAACCATGTCCCTATTGGCTTCTCCCCTCTCAAGCTTCCTAATTTCCCTCTTGGACACCTCATCTACACATCCCTCTTCTCCCTTCGTATCAAGCCTCCTCTAGTCTAGAATGCGACTCAAGATTAGTTTTATGTAGTAACTTTCTTCAAAATGTGATGGAAATCTCAAGTACCCCATGACTAGCAACTCTTAATCGAGCTTGTAGGCATGCTTTTTTTCCCTAAAAGGATACTTTCATGGTTTATAACATCATATCATGCTAATGACTAATGCATTCACGATATTAGTTGTGCATTGGTCAGTAGGATAATGGCTAAAAGGAAGTAAGGTGTGAGGATGGAGAAGGGGGAGAGGTTCGGAGAGCAATTGGTGGGAAATAGGAGGCACTTTGGAGGAGACGTTGGTAAATTAGGGAGCGATAGGGGAGGAGCGACAATCCCTTTTTTCCATTTTCAAGGGAAAGAGGTGGTGTTGCGAAATGAGAGATTTCCTTTTTGGATTATACATGGGTGCTTATGAAATCCTTCTTAAAAACACAAATACCATTAAAATCCTACTATTTACATAAATACTAATAGAAACTTGTTCTATTTATACCGAATGCCCCTCCATTAGGTTGTTCCATCAAAGTTAAAGGAATTGCACGTAAAAGTAACGAATTTTTAAATTTATTTTCGCCCCCGTCTTCTTGCATTTCCACCTTCCACCTTCTTCCTCCTCTAGCAGCTTTCTCTATATTCCCTTGGCGCATCAGCATCCTTAAGCAAGCCTAACACATCATAGCTCCAAATGAAGTTATTCGAGGGTCCTCAACACAAGGAAATGAAACATATGTCAGACCTTCACATTGAGATAGTGCGCTAAAATTGACTTGCTAATGACCACATAGAGGACAGCCATGCCCCTGAACATGAGCATTAGGACATAAGCCAATGGGTTGCATACACCTACAGAACAAAGAACCGAAGAAAAAAGGAAGATTGTCTTGTCCTAAAAGGCTTTAGGGAAGGGTCCATCCAAGAGCTCAGTGGTGCAAATGAAGGGGGTGGAACAATCAAAGGAGAAGATGTCATCTATGGACTCAACCTCGAGAATGGTGGGCATATGTCGGAAAGGGAGGATATCTGCTTTTAGGAGTTGGAAAGGAAAAGGGAGGTGGCAACAACATTATAGCATTGAGGAAGATGACCTCTAAGCCTTGATGGGAAAGGGTAGAGGGGAGGTGTTAAGAAACTAAAGGTTGTTGAAGGACAAGAGATTGGTCAGGATTTCTCTCATGAAGGAGATGGCAACGATATTGAACCTAGAGGCATAGGAAGACGAGTTAAAATAAAGGGAAATGGAGTAGGAGCCAAGGAAGGAGGGGGTATCTTCTCTGTTGGAAGGATGCTCTAGAAGAAGAGCTTTTAGAGGTCATGAAAGGAAAAAGGGAGGCCAACATAGAGGCCATTAAGGAAAGTGCAAGAGGTAGAGCTCCATAATAGGGCCATACATGACGTTTCAGTAAAAGATGATGCACCACAAACATGAAGTCGAGGAAGGCAAGAAGTCCTATCCAACAAGTGCATAAAGAGGATCATGAAACTTGGAGGCCAAGAAGCCTTTCAAGCACTAACAAGGAAAACGGAGGAAAGGTTTCTTTGGAAGGTGGAGGTGGTGCTAGGTTAAGAAGGGAGGAAGAAGATGCTAGCTGTTGTAGTGGTGGAAGGACGTTGGAAAATGGAGGAAAAGGTGGGAAGTAGATAGAAAGCAAGTGGAAGGAATAGGAGAGGAGAGATAGAGGTTGTTGGAAAAGGAGGAACCAAGAGAATAAGTTCCACGAGAGCTTGAGCGAAAGAATACCTTATACATCCAATTTTCTTAATGCTTGATGGAATATCTAAAAGGAGGGGTACATGTGAACTAGAAAACCTTCTAAATGTATCTATGTAAAGAGCAAATAGGTATAGGTAGAAGTGCTATTGCAAAAGATTCCAAGTGCATCCATGTAAAATACCTTTTAAATTTGATTGAATCTCAACCCTCTAATCAGTTTCAAAACTCTAACCAACTAAAGATAGGTTGAGAGTAATTCTTGTTCTAACCTCAAATTAAAGGGCTTCTTCTTGTCAAAAATAAATAATAAATAATAAAGGGTTTCTTTGTCAAATGATGATAGCTTTGTAGGAAGGTGTATATATGAAGTTTTCAAGGGCTTTTATACAACACTCAATGTTTTCAAGGGACAACATGTAAAAAATCCTGTACAACAACAACCAAGCCTTCTCCTACACTAAGTTGGGTCGGCTATATGAATTCTTTGCCTTCACTGAGATATGTAAAAAATCCTATATAGAAAGTGTTTGTAGAGAAATGAACTTTGTTGATATGAAAAAAGAGTCCTTGGCACTCTTTTTATAGAGAAAGAGCAAAGGCAAAAAAGTAAACCACAATTACACTCTACGAAAAATAACCATGACTAAAAATAGAAAAGGCAACTAAATGTCATCTCTGATTTATTTCTCAACACTCCCCCGCAAGTCAAGATGTGGGAGATAGCGAAGACTTAAATTCTATAGACGTTCATGATGGTGCAGATCAACGCTAGTCGACGTGGCAGTCCCTTCTTGGTGTCTCCATACTCGAGTGCCTCTTCTTATACACCCTACAGTCAAGGTCTATTGTATGGCATTCCCATTGTGCGTGAGAGTGATGCACATCAACGTGACACCTTAAGTAGACTCTTGTTCTCTTCATTTCTCTCACCCATGCGCATATAAGGACCAAACAAAAAGAACCCCATAAGGACTTCGGGCAACGCTCTGGGGATGTGGTGAAACTCCGACGATGCTCCCTTTGCTAGCAATGGGAGAACAGAAGCAAAAGGGGAAAAAAAAGGAAAAAAATAAAGGATGGGAGAGGAGATGCCTCTCGGATGGCTCACTGGAGATCGACGATGCCACCGAAGAGCCTCTCCCCTCAAGCATTTCTTTTCCAAACCCTAGACCACCAGAATTGGTGGTTTTGATACCATGTGAAGATTTGTGGAGAAATGAACTTTGTCGATATGAAAAAAGAGTCCTTGGCCTTCTTTTGTAGATAAAGGGCAAGAGCAAACAAGGAAACAACAATTACACTTTACTAAAAATAACCATGATTAAAAATAGAAAAGGCAACTAAATGTCATCTCTGATTTATTTCCTAATAGAAAGAAAATGCAACTATCGTCCACCCACCCACCCCAGAGAGAACGCTCCCATGGGTTAGAAAAATGTCCAACTCCAACGAAAGGAAGACCACAATGCAAGTTGGAACAACAGACTTAGAGCCTAGACCAAACATAAAAGAGGCAAAAACTGAAAAAAGAAAACATGTACACCATGGCAATCAACCAAGAATGGTCGATTGATGAAATTTGCATAAGCACATATCTAGCACAAATCCAAATAATACCTTCCTAAGAAAGGTCAAAAGACATTGAAAGCCATGAAAGAGATTCATGAAAATTTCTTATCTATGTAGTTTATGACCACATCTTGGTAGAGATAGGTAGGTGCAGGAACATTTGTTGAGGATGGAGGGCCGACACCAAAGAGAAAGTTAATACACAATGCAAAGCTAAGAGGTCTCTTGACCTCCAAATCAGTGATCAGGGGCCCCATCAAATCCAAGGTGGGAGAGTGGTGCACATTAGGGTTTTTAATCTCCAATATGCAAGTAGTAGCAGGCACAAATGCATAGTGAGGCATTTTTTTGGTTAACAAGGAAAATTAAAATTAGAATGATCAACTGATCCAGGAGAAAAGAGGTAATCACTCACCATTCGACCTCAAAAAGAAAAGAAAGGTGTGAAGTGAACGAGAAAAGAGGAAGAGCTAAATGTCACAAAAGTGTAAGGGTTAATCTTGCATCTTATAGGTGGGTTTCTCAAGAAGAATAAGTTTACACATTGTAATGTGATCCTACTTCAGTAGAAAAAAACAATACGTGTTTTTTTTACCCTCACAATATCTTCTTAGAACCAAAGAACTTTTACGTTTAATGTCAGATAGAGTGCACTCAACACCCACAACCAGGCTGCATGATTGGTCATGTTTAACTGCAATGGAAAAATTCCCATTAAACTCAAAGCTAATACCAACTGTGTATCTCAATAAGCACTGCCTCACCTTTCAGTATAGAGAAAACACACTACAGAGAGAGAGTGGAGAAACATTGTCTGCTAATTGTCATTAAAAGCGCCCAAGAAGTGTTTTACCAAATGAAGAAATACTGATTTACGTGTTAAAGCTCAAGAGTTAAGTTTCTCTTCTTGGATGTTTTGTACACTATCAAATGACAAGTAATAAAATACTATTACATCAGTTCAAATTTGTTATCTTGAACTCAAAAGTACAAAGACTATCAATGCCCCAAAAAAAAGCTGCAAACACTGCCCCAAGCCTATGTAACAATCAGGATTGGGCTTGGTATAACTGTGCAACGATTAATCAAAGTTAAGCCTGCTTGTCAAACCAAGCTCAATCTTCAAGCTCAAGAAATAGCTTAAGAGAGCCAAGCTTCATCAAACTGAGCCTGGTTCTAAAAAGATCAATCCAAAATCAAGCAGAGCCAGCACAACATATTAACTACTTTGTCCCAGTGTTTGGCTGAAACAGGAAAACTCAACAAGAGCAAATTCCATCTCAAAGAGCCCCAGCACTCTTCCTGTTCATCCATCATCAGTGCAGCTACAGAATATAAAACAATGCTTTGGGTGTTCTTTTTCTTTTGGGATTAGCTTTGTTGGGTTCAGAGGGGGGAGGGGGGAGGGGGGAGGACACTCACCAATGAAATCATGAAAGCCTGCAAAAGCGAGCGTCGTTCCTGACTAACATGGTGGTGGTTCATTATGTACTCTAGATACATTTCAGCAACATCTTTGACATCATCCTGCAACAGAGATGAACAAAAGTTACTATTTCAAGCAGTAGGCAAAGGCATTGTATTTTCATATTAACCAAGAAATTAAGTTACATCCCCCTCCACCTATCCCAAGAATAACAGTACAACAAATGGCAAACAAATTGTTTTAAACACACACACACACACCATGTCCCATATCCAAAATGTACATCTCATCTAGCTCCATTTCAGTCTTGTGGTACAGGTAATCCCAACTTTGGATGGTATTTCTAACTAGAAAAACTCTTTTCAACAAAAGAAAAAAACTAGACAAACTGCAGATAATATTAGAAAAAACTTCAAAGTGTTATGAGTAGAACAAAAGGGAAGGCCAGTTCACAAAGCCCCCACTATGCACAGGATCAGAGGAAAGGCTGGACAACTTTGGATCTATTGTATGCAGCAAGACCCAAATTTTTTTCAAAGAGAGCTGCTTCCATGACTGAAACCCGTGACCTCCAGGTTACACAGTGTCAACTTTAATGTTGGTGACTCTACCCAGCATTCAGCATATAGCCTTATAGACACATGATATGATAATTTTCAAAAAATAGGATACGATATGAGCATTTTCTCAAGAAGTCCTGCGGTATCAATCTGTGTACTATTCTAGTGCATCCATAGTTATTCAACTAGTATGATCCAAGAAAAAAAGAAAGCTTGCCCAACCATGGGTTGAAGATAGATTGTTTTCAGCAAGCAGACCACCATAAAGTGATATTTGGCTGGTCCCTGACTCTCTGGTTCTCTTGCCCAGTCATGACTCCCAGTCTTCTTTATTTGCTTTTTTCTTCTTTAACCGTCATGACTCCCGAGCTTCTTTCTGTGTTTCTTTTAAAAGGTCAAGGATGTCTACTTGATGCTGATAGCCTTCATTTCATTCATGAATATGACAAAGACAAATTACATGACATAAACGAACAAATGCAACGCCTCCCCCCAACAACATTTTCCACCAATGGCCACTTTGATTCAAAAACCACCCAACTCCCTTGAAGCCAAACTGGCCAAAACCAAGCAAACCTTTTTCAGTCATTTAGTGGAATCACAACCTGTGATGCTTCTTGGTGCAGATCGATAGCATCAGACAACAAGAGATCCCTTAATGTATCTTGACTCCCAAGCTTTTTCATGAGTGAATTTGCAGATAGCAGCAAATGCTTCCTCGTCAATAAAATATTCTCCTACAAACTTCAATGATGGCAATCTACTCTTCAAGGCCTATGTTCATCAAACCCATGTTGTTTTTGAGATGTCATGAACACCAACCAAAAAATAAAACCTATAAGAACTTGAAAAAGGATGAGAACCATTATACAGCCATTCAGGTCTGAAATCCAGCAATGGCAACTACCACCCTCTCCAATCAAAATCCTTGTGCCCTCTTGTTCTATGGGTGCTGGAGGAGGCTGGATGTCATAAATCAGCTACTCTTTACATGACTTGAGATCTTACAGGTGTGGTTTGTGTTCAGCACAGAACAGCACGAGAACAGGTGGCACCTTCGGTGCTTCTTCGATCAATTGTGGCGGGTGAGGAATAGGCAATGTTTGATTCCTCTAGGCCATACACATACAATAAGGTTTTCTATGCTAAAGCTTTCATTAAGGAGCAGGGTCATGTTTTCTCATAATTAAGATGTAATGCAGTATTGTTTTTCATGAAGCAAGAGTGTCGCTGACCACAAGTAACCTTCCCTTTACCTTACAAAGAAAAAAGAAGAAAAAGATGAAAAAAAAAAAAAGGTAAGGAGTCCTCTCCCCCAAATGTGCACGAACATTTATTCAGCAGGAAGCAAAAGAAAATGAAGCGCTTATGCCTCAAGCTGAATGCAAAGACCCCCACAAAGAATGAAAGGTATTTATTGTAGACAGGCCTGACCCCTTTTTCTTGAAGGGTTTATGTAGTAGGCTGAAATCTTCATCATGAGTACTCGCACAAGTGAGAAAATACTTCCAAAATAACAGCCAACAGAAGATATCATCCAAGACATTCAAAAAAAAAGAAGCAAGGTATCTATTGATAAAAGAAATTCAAGTTTTGGCCCACATACGGAAAGTTGAAGAGTCCTGCATAGATCTGCAAGCTCTGGCTTTAACCTGACATATAAGCTCCTCTGCAGATTTCTCAATCCTGCATTGCCCTCAGTATCAAGCCTGGGATCATCATTAACTTGAGCAACACTCTGTACGTGGGCCTCGACTGCATATCATTTAAATTATTTATCAGGTTAGGATGATTGGCAACTAAAAAAATAACTGGGTCAAGCATGGAGGGAAAAGAAACTCTCTTCCTATTAAAAACATGAAAAGATTTAAAACACCAATATATTTATTCCCTTACACCGAGACATATACAGAAGATTTATGCAAGTCCAGAAAAAGAAACGGCTAAGTCCCTCGAATCCATACCAGGAGGAACATCCTTTGTTTTATCTTGTGGAGGAGCCTGCAGAGACTTGGTATCAGAGGATATGCTGGCTAATTTTCTACGCTTCCTTTTTATTTCATCATTTTCTTCAGGCACCTGCAAAGCTGGTTCACTGAAGTGCTGCACCTTTCTTCGCGCTCTCTGCGAATGTCCAGTAATATATCTCCATTGTGGATGCCTCCCATCTAATAACTTTGACCAGAAAAGATGATGCCGATCTTCATCTAATACCTTTTCCGACTCTCCAAACAAAGAAATATTTCTGGAGTAGGCCATTCCACTTTGTTGAACTTCAGAAATAATGGAGCAACTGACACTACTAACAGTTTCAGTAGCACAAGTTAGCTGCTGTAAAATCTCAAGAAGAGTATCATTTACAAGTGGCTTCTCACATGATGCTTTCAAACATATACTTGCAGGGCTATTGCATTTGTGGAACTCCTCAAGCTTGTCAAAGAGGTGAGTAGCACCCCATCTGAGGAGAGAATGGCCAATGCTTCTACTGATATTGGGAATGTTACTCTCAAGAATCACGTCCTTTTTTGCGTGCAATAAAACCATTTCTTCAATTGAACTGATTGAATATAAGCGAAATACTTTTATCTGTTCAAACTGAGAGGTGATGCTTATCCTTTGAAGGGCTTTGATGTCATTCAATGGATTCCAGTCGCTGCCAAATATTATAATTGCATCAACAGCAGAAAGCTTAATGCTAGGAAGGCATGCACGGTTTTCAAGTAGAAAAACAAATCTTCCTGACTCCTTATTATTGAATTTCTGCAATGCAGCTTGCTTCTTGGTCATTGACAACCCACTGTCCACACGCTCATAAGATTCAGCACCAAATCGAAAACGAAGAAAGTCATCCAATATATCTCCAATGTGAACCTTTCCTTCTCCAAAAGTAACCTGCTTCAAAGTTAGAATTTGTTGAATGTCTGTACTCAAACCAATTCAGAAATTTTCTTTATCAGCCAAATCATACAATAACAATGAGCAAAGTATACATTAAATAACTAATTCATCATCTCCTTATGATTCCATAATCTATTCAAATTGGCATCATATACTTCCAATGTTGTCACTTTGGTGCTCCTGTCTTTTAACTGGTATTTTGTTTAACTTTTCTTATTCAGGGAAAACGGACTTAGTATTTCTTTTTCGACTTTTTGTGACTGAAGCACACTTATTCTCCTATGTGCCAATTTGGAAAGAGGTGTGGCCCTCATTGTTCCAAGTATAGAAGGTTCTTAATCCAGATCGCCCAAACTCCAGGTTTCTAAAAATAAGGTTGACCCATCTGTATTCTCTACGTATGCAGACACAAAAACAAAAATGATGATGATGATGACAATGATAATCTCAGAATTGGTTATTATTCTTTTATCTTCAAGATTATCGACTCTAGTTCTATTCATTAGAATTTAAAAGCCATCATCATCACACAAAAAAAAAAGGTAACCACGTCATTCTCTTGCAGTCAAGAAAATCACTATGACACGAGTAAAGAGATCATCAAGTGTACACACACCACCCCCAACAAAAAAAAAAACATCAAGAAAGGCACCAATTTTGAAACTCAAAGGAAAATGATTACAAAATAAACCACTTACCTTTAAGTCTAAATCTAAACATCTTGCACAATAAAATCAAAAAAGTACTACTATAAGAAACGTAAAAGCTACTTGACTATAGCCACTCAAGCGGTTGGTAGGGTGTTAGAGCATCCCCATTGGTATCTATAGGTCATGAAATCAAATCCCATACTCATCATATTTACCCTTCTTTCAAACAAAAAAAAAAACTCTTGGATATAAAAGCAACAAGAAACTATATGATAGCAATTTCCATGCATCTTGAAAGGCAGACACCCCATAGGGAGTTTCCGACAAATGAAAGGAAAGAATCATAGCATTCCCACCTGGAAGAGAACAAGCAACCTTAATCCTCGATTCTTCAAATCTTGAAGGATCTTATCAAGAAGTCTCAGCTTTCCACTAGCATGTACTCCAACATCCAAATGTTCCTCTGGAGGAAGGCCCTTTGTCAATGAGCCATTGAGAGAGCTCTCAACTAGGAAGGGATGGTCGCAGCACTGCCATTAAAAGGATAATCAAAAAGATTCAGATAAAAGGGAAAGGACCTAATTCACAGGCAAACATTACCAGTAACACAAGGATAATGTGATAAATGGAAGAAACAATTGTCACTGGTCATTAAATGGCAACAATACATAAAAAAGCTTGGAATACTATACAGTTAACCTTTCGAGTAGAAAGAAGAATGTCACGAAAAGCCCCAACTTGATCATTTTTGGATGGAGAACGAAGGATTATGGAATTAAAAACCAATGTAGCACAATACTGCTCAAGTTGAACATTGGAAAGACGAACAGGAACCCAGTATTCCAGAAACTTGGAATGCTCTTGTTTGCGTTCACTTATGCCAAGTTTTTCAAATTGTTGCTTCACCAGGGCAAGATTTGAGAATCGAACTGAAGAATCGGTAGCTGAAGGACTGACAGAGTTCTGACTTCCTTCAGAATCAAGGAAGGATAACAGATTGAGGTACTCCACAATGCTCTCCTGGAAAAACATACAAGTTACTGGCAGAACTGTTACAGGAGAAGAACTCATAGAAACAAACCGTTACCTTTAATTGGCCACTGAGAAGGACAAGCCTGCATTCAGCCGAAATACTTTTGAATTTGTCCACATGTCTAGAGACTTGCGGAAGTTGACAATTGTCAACTACAACAACTTCCCACCTCAAGCAATCTAAGGCTTCCAAATCCTGCTTGATTATAAGAGGATATACGAACACATGAAGCAGCTTCTAAGCAATAAATGATACAAAAAAAATTATTGAGAAACAGAATTGTACACGTAACATTGTCCCAAACAAAAGTGATCAACAATGTTTTCTTGATGGAGCAACAAAATGCATTTCCATGACTCTACTCAAAGGCATATTTAAGTGAAGCACAATGCTGACATGTTACGCATCACTTGCTACCATTGCCCACCAGCTTGACCATCTATCTTGACAGGCTATCACTAAAAAACATTAGCAAATCTTTGACCAAAATTTTATTCATCATGACTGAAACATGGCCAGAAAAAAAATGGGTGAATGCCTACCCAACAAACCTCAATGATTGTACTATCAATGGCAGTAACAGTATGCGATATGATTAATATTAGCATCAGAGAGCAGCTATTGGAAAGTACTATCCTTTTTCTTATAAGTGAAGGCTACAGGAAAGTTTTTTTTTCCCGAAAGCTACGAGAAAGTTTCAATCATCGTTTAAAAAAACTAGCCTCAAGGCATACGCCTCGAGGCAAAGCCGAAGAAAATCACTCCGAGGCTATAGCCTTGAGGTTGCAATGTGAGGCATGCACGTTGATTTGTCGAGGCAGAGCTAAGGCAGTGAGACAAGATCGAGACTATAGCCTTAGTTGACAATCCACATTTGAAGATCATGTGAGTTGCATATGACCTAAAGTATGAGAAGATAAGGGGCAGAAAAGTAAGATGTTGTGGACTTGTTGTGGTTTGTAAGGATGTAAGTTGAGATGTTTCTTGTCTGTGATGCCAATTCAACTTGGAGTAGTAGGTAGTATGAATTGGTATTATTACAGAGATATTGCATTCAAGATAGAGCAAGATGGTTTAGTTGTTGTTAGCTAGAGGAAGTCATATTTGGATGGAGGGACATTGGTAGCAAGATGGTCAACAAATGGTTTTGTAGAGGTAGAAGTTATTGTTAAGATGCCACATATAAGTATAAAGTGAAGACAAAATGATATGAAGTTTTTTGAACTAAGTGCTTGTTCTTGGAAAAAATATCTCATTTGTTTCATTAGAACAAAAACATGAGTGGAGTGTTTTTTATTATTATTCTCTCAAAAAAATATTTTTTATTATTGTTTTGATCTTTTTAGTACTATTATGTGATTAGTGTTTTGATTTTTTAAAAAGTTTACATGTTATGTGGTACTTATGTGTATTTAAATCTTGCTATATTAGTTTATATCTAAATATTGTGTGTATTGTGCAGCAATGATATTTAGTAATGAACATTTAAATGTTGTGATTGAGTAGCACTAGCATGGAAGTGTATTTTTACATTATTTTTTTCATTATTAGCAGTTAACAACATATACTTGTGTCATTTTTTCTTATTTTCCATTCAAAAACTAAGGCTTACGCCTCGCCTCGATGAAGGCAAACTGCCTTAGTACCGCCTTGCATTTTTTAAAACCTTGGTTTCAATAGCAACACCACCGTAACAAGGTTAATAAATAGTTAAAGAAAGAAAAAATGAGTGTGGGAAAAACCATTCCCAATGTTATCAGGAAAAAAGATAAGAATTGACAACTATAATCTATAACTCAAAAACAAGAAAAAATCAAAGCTATCAAGGCATCAGGCGACTGCAAGACAACAAGCTCTTTAATCTCCACAAGTGAAACGCAACCAAAAACTACTGCCTGATTGAATCAAGGTAACAAGTCTTTTTATTTTTTAAAATATTGGATATTCTTAACTAACTCATACGGTAGTATTAATTTTCATTAGAAACAAGTGATAACACTAGTTAAGTGAAAGAAAAAACATCCTATCATATTTAAGTAACAATAACATATATATATTTATAGTATCATACAATGTGCACACATGTATATCATATGTATAATTATAGGCCAAAACAAACAACCAAAATATATATTACATGTTTCTATCAATACAAGACAATGATATATATTATGATCTATATATTACGATATACCATAGTTGCAGTACAATATAAAATTAAACTTATACTGTTATACATATAGTGGTATATATCATTAGAGACTTACACTTACAAATAATAACAAATATATATAGTATATGTCATTAAACTAATAATATATTAAAATTATCATTACAAACTTACAATGACGTATATGTATAACCTATATAAATGTGATAACGAATGGAAAGTGGTTTAAGTTAGGAAGATACATTAGAGTAAAAGGCAAACTTGAGACTTAGAGAGTGTAAAAGCTATCGATAATTGTTGTAGAGCCTCCCATAGTTTGTTTTTATTTTTATATTTCTATGTGGACCTCCATTGCTATTTTCTCTTCCACCTCCTCTATAAAAGAGGTGTTAGGATTTCCTAATTACGATTTCCCAACGGAAGTATGCTATTAATCTTCTTAAGGACACAGGAATGTTGGGTGCCAAGCCTGCCAATATTCCGATGAATTCTAAAGGACATTTATTGATGAAAAGTCTCCTCAGGTAGACAGTAGATCATATCGACAGCTTATTGGTAAATTCCTTTACCTCACCATTACCAGGCCAGATATTTCATTAGTTGTTGGAAAATTGAGTGAATTTATGAGCAAGCCAAAAGGCAATATTAGGGGGTAGCAATGCAAGTTCTTAGGTACCCTAAAAAGGAACCTGGCAAAGGTTTATTATTCGGGAGAAGATCAACTATGCAGGTTGTTGGCTATTCTGTTGCCAACTATGCAGGATGCCTTGCAGATAGAAAATCCACAACTAGCTTCTACACTTATGTAGCTGGAAATCTTGTGACATAGAGGAGCAAGTAGGCTGTGGTTTCCAGATCAAGTGCAAAATCCGAGTATCGAGCTATGGCTCAAACAGCATCAGAGATGGTGTGGCTACTGGATGTATTACAGGACTTGCATATTCAAACTCAACTACCTATGGAGATGCAATGTGACAACAGAGCTGCAACATACATCGCAAATAATCCTGTTTCACAAGAGGACAAAACACGTGGAGGTGCATTGTCATTACACTCATGATTTGATTCAGAGGGGCATCATCTATACTACAGCCATTACTTATAAGGAATAGACTGCAGATGTGTTCACTAGGCCACTGGCCAGAGCTTCTTTTGACACACGTTGTAACAAGCTAAACACAGTTGACATCTATGTTCCAACTTGAGAGGGAGTGTTGTAGAACTTCCCATAGTCTGTTTTTATTATTATATTTTTATGTGGACATCCATTGTTATTTTCCCTTCCACCTCCTCTATAAAAGAGGTGTTAGGGTTTCCTAATTACAATTAACTCATTTGGTTACTCTAACTAAATATGTATCTATGCATGTAAAACAATATACAACACTAACATATATATATGCATGCACGTGTGCACATGCACGCACACACCAAAAGTGAATCAAAAGTAAGGCAACGAGGCACGAGGTGACACTAGTGATGAAGAAGGTGACCAGGCGATAGCCCAAATGAAGCCCTTTGCCTGGAATAGCTCCAAGACGACCTTTGGCTTTCTCACCTGGCCCAATAGCCTAATGTGATAGCCTTAACAACATTGAAAAAATTTTGAAAATAAGGATGATGACCGATCATCCATTTGTGGCCAAGGTATCTATTGAAATAAATAATCAAAATGAAAAAAAAAATAATATCAAAGCAACGTAGATAAAATACTTGAATTTACGTGGAAACCCCTCTCACGAAGAGAAAGGAGAAAACCATGAGAGAAGCACCCGTATGGACGTAATCTTATAAGTTTTTTTTCAAAAATAAATGAGGGGTATAAGAGCTCTTTTACATGTCATCACAACAATTTTTTTCACACTCTACTATGTGGGAGTTAAACACTTGTAATTGGATCTCACACATTATCTAATTATCCAACAAGAACATTCATGTCTCTCAACAGTATCATTAGCCTCCTATGGAGAGACCTTGAATTGACAGAAGATGGCTCTTCTAATCCGGGGGGGGGGGGGGGGGGGGGGGGGGGATAACCTTTTTGGAGGGGTTAGCTGAAGTTATGCCCGATATACAACATTCGTTTGAACCTTCGCCTGGTGATGGAAGTAGGTAAGTTTTGGACAAATGATTGGACAGGTCTGGGGCCCTTAACACATAGATTCTTGAGGTTCTTTGCACTGTCAGCCAATATGAAGGCTTTCAGTGGCATCGTATTGGAGTGCAACAGGTGATGAAGGTCTGGGAAGTTGGACTCCAATTTTCTTGTCCAACATCTCCAACCACGGTGTGGAGGATTTTATTCAATTGCAGGAGGATATTGGAAATTTCATGTCATGTATAGGGCAAGCAGATAGATGGAGATTGGAGGATGATGACGCCACTGTAAGGGAAATTTACTCAAATTTGATCCAGCTGCCAACTGGCTTGGATCCTGATTTATGCAGAGTAAATAAATTAATTTGTAAGTCAAAGGTGCAACAGAAATTAAAGGTTTCTGCATAGCTTTTGCCAAGGGGGGAAGACTTATTGGCAAAAGCACGTAGACAAAAGTTCTTCCCTTCATAGCCGACAAGTTGTACATTTTGTGATGGTGAACTGGAGACATGCAAGCACCTTTTCTTTCTATGCTCCTTTGCAAGATCAGTGCAGGAACAGACGGCACCTGATTGGGTCCATTTTTCATCTTGGGAAGCATTTTGTAAGAGTTTTCCTACTGGGCACAAGGACCAGGCATGAGATGTTTTCGGTCTGGTATGGATTGCGCTAGACCTTTTGCTATCTGGCCGGCTTTGTGGCTACGAAGGAATGGGAGAGTGTTTAGATGGGAGAGAATTTCCTAAGACTGTGATTTTTGATGTTTGTCATGTTGAGGCCATGGTTCTGTATTATGTGATTGCCCACATTAATAAAACTCCAAGGATAGTCATCACCCCATGTGACTATCCTCTTATCTCTTCACAAAGAAAAGCTTCCATGTCAGTGAAATTTCACTGGTATACTTCAATGTTGACAATTTAACATCATATTGCCAGAATCTTGCCACAATGCAGTTGATTTCATGTAATTTTGATATGACCCCTATATATCAATCAATACGCAACTTGGTTGAACTGCAAATACTGGAGGCATGCTCATGGCATCAGATTCCATGGCCACAACTCACTATCAAGGTCAGTTAAAAGCAACTCTACTCTGAATAGAGGGCAAGATGTCCAAACTGAACAAGAACACAAGTGTCACCTATGGAAGTTGAGTAAGGAAAATGGTTGTGTAATCAAACAAATGATAAAATCATGGCAGCTGCATGGTCAAGGGAACATTGAGCTCTTGCTTCTTAAAGAACGAAAAGAGATTCTATAGTTCTTAGCAAAATACAAAAGCATTTGGAGGTCCTCATCCTTCCAGAGGCATAGAGCTCCTGCACCCCCACAGAACCTTCCAGAGGCGGTAAGCATTTGCTCATGTCTCTTAAGACTTCCATCTCCTTTCTCCAACAAATACGTGTCAGGAAAACTTGGTGGCAGCCTAAGTCAACCAGTTGTTCCCATGATAATAAACGAGTAAATAGAAAAATTAGGCAATGATCAAGATAGGTCCATATTACAGAAACTAAAACAAAATCCAACAGGTGATACCAGACCTAGATCTATGATACTTGAAAAAGAAAATGCCTATCATCCAGGTATGCATCCCATTGCATTGATACTGTAGTAGACCTGGTAATCATACAATTATCATATGCACAATATCGCTCAACAGGGGGGTTGAGGATGCCAGAACAAAATTTGAAAGCTAAAATTGACAAATGCACAGAAACACTTACAAGGATGATTAATTTATCATTCAAAAGTACAGCAGCTTTATAGGCATTGACTTAACAAAAGGTTATGTACAAATAGTTACTAGTCATACCCCATTAACATGTAGGTATAATGTTACTGTGTCCCATAATAAAGAAAGGTAAAATCTCTGTGTGTATACAAACCTGTATTTTCATAAATTCTAAGCATAGAACGTAAAATATAAAATTAAGTATTACCAAGATGGAAAAGGACATGGAAAAACTAGCCATTGTTAGCACAATGCAATATATGTAAACACCAGAGAATGAGATATGAGACATTTCAGAGGTCTGAACATCGATGGACCCAGTAGAACATCTATTTATAATGAAAACAAAATCCCTTGGGCCATTTCTTGATACCATGGTCTCTTAACACAAAAAAAAAAAAAAAAGCCCATGTACCAGATAAAACAAGCAAATTATTGCACAACAGAAAAGTGTGCCATGTTATTGGCATCAGATATGACGAAGTGAAATAACAAATAGAAGCAACCGATCAACAGGGATAGTCATGTGTGTCGTAGACGCAAGACATGGCATCTTACATACTTTGGGGCAGGCTCTGTAGTAGAGCAAAAGCATCATAAGCTTATCCTTCATTACAGAGATCAATGCAGCTCATGGATCAATCTTCTATCTAATAAAAACACATATTAAGGACCAAACTTGATGGACCAGCTTAACTGATCAAAATTCATAACACTCCCATAGCAAGTTGTTCCCAAATTGAGGTCAATCTACAAAAAGCCCATTACATATTGGACCTATACAAAATTGGACTCAATGCAACAAAAGGAAGACACTCAAGCACAAATTTCCAAACAATCATCCCCCTTACTTGTGTGGTCTACCCTCAATACCACAACTCGCAAGGCATGGTTAAGAAAGAGCTCTGCAATCAATCCGACTTTGTGATTATGCTGACTGTTAGTGTTAACAAATAACAAAGGATCCAAAATTTGTGAGGTAGCGAGAACGAGCAATGAAGGTGATCACACTATTTCTTTACAAGCTTAAGATCTCCTCAAATTGGCTTCAGAAGAGATGATAAAAGAAGGATACAGGACTATGCACCCAAGCAGTCACCTAGAAGGTTTATGCACCCCAAGTTATTTTGGATCAGGAGGTGCTGTTGATGTCAACCTTAGTTTTGACCATTTATAAAGAGATTTAAATAAATAAACATCTTGTTCTATGCTATATATTTTGTATCAAGATATGTCGCAGGTTAAGTTATATGTCCAGGCTAAGCAAAGGATTCAGCCCACGCTTTCAAAATTAAAGAGCCTAAATCCAAGCCAAAAATTCCAGCCAAATTGTTCACAAGTGAAGTTTGAAGACAAAAAAGGCTAATAGTTTATTTGACGTAATTGTACTTTTGTTATACTTAGAAATATGTTAAAGAGCCCAAATTTGACATACAAGAGTTAGGCTAACCTAATCCAAACCTTTGCCATCCAGTCCCTTTAATATTTCTCTTTCAATGGTCATAACTTTCTCATTATCAGTCACTGCCCCTTCCTGTTAGATGTCCGATGGACCCAACAAACAGCACCAAGTATGAGAGACATCTACTGAGTGTAGATTGAGGCCAACATATAATTGTATTAATGATTCTTGGAACCCTTAACCCTATTAATTTGAGTTTAGTTCAAGACAAATTGACCCATTGGTCTTTTGGTCATTGCCCAATCTTCAGAGATGTCTTATGCCTTATGCATCAGACAACACCACATCCTTATCAGAACCTTGTAGTACTTTTTTTGTATGGTAGGAACTTATTTTTTATTGCTTCACTCATCACCTCATCTTTCATGCAATGACTTATCCTTCTTCCAGATGTTGCCCAATGACACCAGATGCCAACTCCTAATCTGACTTTATTCGCCCATTTTGAAAATACCCCAACTGACAGGAGTCATCGACATACCCTTCTCATCAGACCCCTATAGCAATACCATTAGATGGTGCCCTTGTTTACATGCCGATGGATGGTTTTTATAAGCACGGATTCTTATGCTGCCTATACTTGGTAGACCACCCATTGTTACAAGACATTGGTTTAATACTTCCAAGCATTCTCTCTGCAATTCTAAGAGCTACACTCTTCTTGTGCTTGTGCCCCAACTTCGCTCTTCCACGTAATCATGCTTATGGCTCTACGAGCTCTCCAATTTCCTAAACTTGCATTTCATTTCATCAATCTAAGGGATGTTCTAAATCCTATAGCTTGCATACTTGCATTGCATCATTTTCGGCCTCTATAGAATATTTGTATTCTTTTTTTTTCATATTATTGTTGTACCAAGTATCCAGCTTATCGGATTCCCTTTTCTTCCCCCCAAAAAGGGAGAGATAAAACTATCTTCAACAGGAACAGGAGAGGGGTCAGTACTAAAGTAACACCACTCTTGGTTTTAAGTTGTGTGGTTTAATTTCGATCAATTTGCCAGATTGGAAACTTACATGACGATTTCGAGGTGAGGGGAAAGCCTTTCTAGATTTTGCAATGACATGTGATCTTTTTATGGAAAGGAGCATCTTAACATGCTTAAGAATGGTTTTAGAAATTACAAGAGCACATTTATTACTTTACTTGTAAAAGAGATTGGTTGTATTGCATGGATTGCATGGTCATCCTACAAGAGAGATTTACTACTCAATATTGCTTATTGCTAATGGATAATGCAGATGAAGAGCCAAAAAGAAAAAAGAGAGAAACTGACATTTAAATGACAAGAACCAAATGATGGAAGTTTGAAAAGCAAGACAGTTCAACAAGACGTCACAACCAATTCTGTGGGAAAACAATGAAAATCATTGTGCATTACGATGATATTTATGGTTGTCTTTTGTATTTCTATCATTTTATTTCCACACCATTCACCCCCCTCCAGTGTGCTCTTTGAGGCGCTTGATGTTGTAAGCAAGGAATTCAAAGAATGATTTACTTAGGAAAAGCTCAAATGGGCATAGAAAAGTTAGCCTTCGAGGTGAGGGGAAAGCCTTTCTAGATTTTGCAATGACATGTGATCTTTCTTATGGAGAGGAGCATTTTAACATGCTCAAGAATGGTTTTAGAAATTACAAGAGCACATTTATTACTTTACTTGTAAAAGAGATTGGTTGTATTGCATGGATTGCAAGGTCATCCTACAAGAGAGATTTACTACTCAATATTGTTTATTGCTAACGAATAATGCAGGTGAAGAGCCAAAAAGAAAAAAAGAAAGAAACTGACACCCTAATGACAAGAACCAAATGATGGAAGTTTGAAAAGCAAGACAGGTTAACAAGATGTCACAACCAATTACGTGGGAAAATAATGGAAATGCTAGTAGATGTAACATACTCTTGAAAAAATGGAGGTCTTAAGTGTGACTAAAACAGAAATGAAGAGACAGAAGGAAGCATTATAGCAAGGTTGGATATATCAGCAATATATCGCCGATATATCGGTATTGTCGAGTTCAACCATATCGATACCACCTCCAATATCTTTTTTCCATGATATCAGCGACATATCGCCGATATATCGGGCGATATCAACGAAATATCAGCGATATATCATCGAGAACACTATTCTTTGGGTGGGAAAGCGCCTGTTGTTGGGTGCGAGGCTGAAAATCGAAAGCTGGGCGGTAGGTGGATGGGATTTGGCTGAAAATAGGAAGGCTATTATTGGGCGGGAATGCATCTGCAGCTGAGCACGAGTTTGAAATTTGGAAAAGTGGGTGGGAGGTTTCACGAAACAGAGAAGGGCCAGTGGCTGAAAATTGGGCTGGGCGGCCGACACGCACGCACAAACTTTTCATGATTGGTTAACTATCAGAATGTTAATTTTAAAATTTGTGACACGCAAGTACATGCACGCACACATGTTTTCTAAGCATTTTTTCATAATGTATTAACTATCAAAATGTTAATTTTAAAATTTATAATATTTTTTGACAGTTTTTACCTTTCTAAGTGATTTCCCCAAATTCACCGATATTAGCGATATATCCCTTTTTTGACTTACCGATATGATATCGATATTTAAAACCTTACATTACAGTAGAACAAGGTGCAAGAAAACTTTAAGCAGAAAAGGTGTTGCATGCATTGTATGTCTTGATGAGACATAATTAACGAAAACTTTACGATATTATGAAAAGCAAAGAAAGGAATGACAAGGATAGTAAACAAGGAAAGCACTAAAGCTTTAGAGCTCTTATTCTGGAAGCTTGATCCTTAAAAAAGGAAGAGAATTGTCCAAACTATCTTAACAAATGATTTTACAGAAGAAAGGTGCATCAAAGATCATGAGTGAAGATGTTAAGACAATGGAATAATTTTTCTTTAGGAGAAGCAATGGGATAATTATATTGCCACGCATTTAAAAGAAAATGGTGCATTTTACAGCACTTTGTGGATGTTATCCAATTCCCAAGCTTAGTCTGATCATGTAAACTATCAATCAACACAAAGCTAGTAAGGCAGGCTGCTCTAAAAATGACGGCGTGTCTCATGAAATTTGCATGGAATTTCAAATACTGTTGGGAAAGGAAGATATCATTTGGCTCATGAACATGTTCAATGGAGCAGAGAAAAGAAATGCTGTGTAGCAAACAGAAGAAGAAACAATGACAACAAGAACAAAGCAAACCACCCTTCGACCAAAAAAAAAAGAACAAAGTGGATCAACAAGTAGATGGCCCACGCAAAATAGTTTCTGGACAGGGTAATTAACAGTCTTAATCATCACAAAAGATAACCTGGTTAGGATTCATACCTAATAGGCCTGCAAGTGAAGCACTATACCTTTCAAGACATACAATGGAAATGTGAAATCAGACATATGGTTTCTGATTAATTTGGACAAAGGATACGATATTGTGCCAAGGAATCTCTTAGGAGGTGACATCTTTGTGTACCAGCCTTACAGGACCATTTCTGATGGAACAACAGCTTATGCAAGGACTTAAATCAGTTGATATACCACTATGGTGTTTGGCATTCCCATCAATCTGCACAGCATATCAACTTTGAGCTCTTGACTCTTCAATTTGAGCATGGACAAGTTAGTTTCCTTTTTTGTGAGAACCTGGTACCATCACTAAAGATATCATTGGCGTCAATGCCAGATGGGGAGATGCTTTTTATCCAAACTATTGGGATTTCGGGGAGAATATGAACTTTATTAATTGAAAATAGAGGTCTTAACCCTCTTTACATAGAGAGAGGGCTTTGGCATACATAGAAACACACCTAACACTTACTCAAATTAGAAATGACCTAAATGGAAAACAACTCAATAATATCTCATTGATTTTATTTCCTAACACTCCCCCACAGGTCGAGATGCGGGAGAAAGCAAAGACTTGGATTAACGATACTCGACGATAGTAGAATAATTGGCTTTAGCATCTATATCAACTTGTCATGGTTCTACTTATACGTCCCGCGTAAGGCGTTGGGTACGTGAGAAATCATGACTAAAACACGAGTGTTGCTGCTTCCACGTCTTAGAGCCTAAAGATAACGAGGCATGGTCTTCTTGAGTGTACATAAGGTCACACGGGTGCCATTGCTTCTACACCCCGCGAGCCAGCGTACTATGCTTGGTTTCTCCGAGCATGCATAAGGTTACTTTCGCTACCATTGTTCCTACGCCTCAAAAGCCAGCTGAAACACTCTAGGTGCGTGAGAGTGCACCCCATCTACGTGTCTATGTCGATATGTGTCTTTCTTTTTCGTCAAGTTACCTTTAAACTCGGGTGTCTTGTACGCCTTCACAAAACCAGTCTCTGCTTGGTTTCTCTTGAAGTATGTGAGAGCACTACCCGTAATCTTAGGTATCACCCCTGTTGTGTGCCGCTAAAGAGAGGAGGCTAAGAGGAGCCTTGCCAGAACATGGAGGACCTTCACAAGGGAGAGAGAGAACCCGCAGCAACCCTACATGACCAACAAGGCCTACTGCAGCGTGAGAGAGAGGGTGGTAGCAGCAATAACGGTTGTTGTTGTTGTTGTCGCTAATGTCGTTATTGTTGTTGTCACTCATGTCGTGGCTGCTACTGGTGCAATTAAAGAGGAGAGGAGAGGAGCCATCCACTCCTTCCCTTCCCTTCCTCTTTTTTTTCTCTATTTGACAGCGGTACAGTGGAGGAGCACGGCAACGCTCTGACGAGGTCCAAGGGAGCCAGGATCACCTCGATTCGATAGCATGGCCTCCAAGGGTTCGATTGGTACCCTCAAAACCTTGAACAAACAAGGTTAGAAGGGTCGAAACGAAGATTCGATCCTCATGGATCATGGGCAGCGCTGGATGATGATCCGACTTTTGCCAGTGCATGGCTTGCTAGAGGGTCACCGACGGTGGTCAGCGTGGTGGGGAAGAGCCTGGCAACCAGCCCTATGGTGGTCTTTCGTCGAACAGAGGCTGGAGGTGATGCTGGTGACGCTTTTCCTCCCAGCAACGAGAACACCAGCAGCAACAGTAGCGAAAGAAGGATAAGAAGTAGAGGAAGAGAGGAGAGCTTTAGGACAGGAGAAGGCCTCTACGGTGGCTCACCAAAGATCGACAGTGCTGCCAGAGGGCCTTCCCCCTCAAGGTTCTTCTAAACCCTAACCCACCAACATCGGTGGCTCTGATACCATGTTAGGATTTTGGGGAGAATATAAACTTTATTGATTGAAATAGAGGCTTTAACCCTCTTTATATAGAGAGAAGGCCTTGGCATACATAGAAACACACCTAACACTTACTAAAATTAGAAATGACCTAAAGGAAAAACAACTCAATAATATCTCATTGACTTTATTTCCCATCAAACTAGTTTTATGTTTTCATACACACTTTATTGCTAAATCTACAAATGTGGTCTCAAATGATACAAGACATGTCACAGTACTAAAGCAAGAAGAGGATACAAGGACCTTGAAGTGTCAATGAGAAGATAAATAATATACCTCAACAATAGCATCTGCATGTGATAAGAGAACTTTAAACATAACACAGCCACTTTCTCCGTAAAACTCTAAATCACGAATCACTTTTCGTGTGTCTTTGAGCCCATCATAGACAATGAAATTAGCAGTAGGCATCAAGCGCATTAATTCAGATTCCCACAGTGATATAGAATCTGAAGAAGTGATAACCAAAAATGGCTGGCACACATCAGACAGCAGGGTTGAGATGAACAGTATCACTTTTACAATTCGGTCCTACAACCACAGAAGCTTCTATCAGAAGATAAAGCTTACAAGAGAACTGACAAATGCAGCATAAAATAATAGTATCAGTTCCCTGTGTGAACCATAAAACAGAGGTTTCCAACATTACAAATGAATTCTACATCTCACTAGGAAGAATTATATGCAAAATAAATGTACTAGATCGAGTAAAATCTGCTCTACTAATCTTAGAGAAAAAAATCATGCAAATATTGCAAAAATCCAATCAGGATCAGTCATTTATCAATTTCAACCAAAGTACATAAGTTGCCTACAACCAACCCTTCCAAATGAGCGACCACAATCTGTAATGCATGCTTAAATATGAGTGCAATTCCACCCTTACATGTCAATGTTCTTTATACAAAAAATAGTTACACATTATCTGTTAGAGGAAAAAACTCAAAGCAGTTACTGATAAGAATAATTGACCGGGGGTGGTGTTGGTGATGTGGTGGGGGGTGATGGTGTGTGTGTTGGGGAAGGTTCAGGCAAGCATGTGACCCAAGATTCTCCTTGCGGTAACACTAGGGTTGTTCATTTGTAATAGAAGTGGGGGGAACCCAACCTGATTCGACCAAAATGGGGTGGGGGAAAGCCGCCCCGTTTGCTTTTCAAAATGGGTATGGTTGCATTTTCAAAACCCGATTTATAAATGGTCTGTATTTGGTTAGGGAAAATTTTATCCAGTTATTGACATAATATCCCAGTTAGTATTATTATTATTTGTTTTTAAGGATGCATGTGCTACTTATCTAGTTTACCCTAAAGTTCTCTCTCTATAAAACAAACCTAGGTGTTTCTTGAATAGACAAAACTCTATTTTCTCTTCTCCCTCAACATGGTATCAAATTAGGGTGGATCCTAGATCCTTCGTGCTCTAGTGTTGTTCCCACCAAATAGATCTTCGTCTTCTCTTCAGCATATAGCACCTCCTGTAGCACCTTCAGCAGGAACCAGCAGCGCCACTAGGGTGCCACTGCAGCCAGCAGCACCATCAAGCCCCTCTCCCTGTCCAACAATGCCGCTAGGCCCCCTATTGCCGCACAACAGCACCACCGATGACCCAGTAGCACCGCCAAGTGCCACCAAGGAGGTGATCTTCCCACTTGTGGTGCCGCCTGGAGGTGCTTTGCCTTGTCTAGGTTGCTGCACACCTCTAATCGGAGGACGATGTTCTAGAACACCTCCGTAGGTGGCTTGAGTTATGGTTTGTACTTCCCATAACTCGTAGAGCATGTTCTACCGCTCTTATCAACAAATCTATGGTCAGGATACTCAAAATCAAATCTGATTTTTCCTAATATTCCTTGCTTCTCGTGGTCACAATCATGACATCTACCTCAGCTGAAACAGTTAAAGCCAAGCCGATGACTACCTCAGCTTCTCTAATGGTCCAAGGGACTACTATTAAGCTTAATGGATCCTAGAACTACTTCTTGTGGGCCCAAGCATTCAAGATATTTGTGGTTGGCCACAAGAAGCTTCCAATTCTTACTAGTAATCCACCTAAGTCAACTCATAAGAATTTTGAAAAATGAAAGCAAGAGAATTATCTGGTGATGAACTAGATAATGAATAGTGTGGAGCATCAAATAGCCTCGAACCTATTATATAAAAGGACGACCACGGATGTGGGAGAGCCTATACAAGAAATATTCTGAGAAATCCAACCGTGCTCATCTGTTAGATATGTATTGTCGTATATGATCCATCCACGTCTCAAGGAGAAAGGACCCTAATTAATTATTATACAGAGATGGAAAGGCTCTTTGAAGAGCTCAATGTGTTTTCAACCTTCCTGTTGTGACATTCAGATCGGCCAGAGACAGATATGACAAGTCTATAGGTTCTTGGATGGGTTGAATCTCAAGTTCTCATTTGCCCGTGAGAACGTTCTAGCTCTTGAGATTATGCCTGATTTGGAGACTATATGGATGTCTATAGAAGATATCTATGGATGCTAGTCATCCTCTGGTTGTCTCTATGACACCGAACACTGCGACATTTGCCTTTGCTGCATCTAGAAGTAGAGGTGGATTCCTAGGGGGTCTGGCTATAAAGGTAGTCGTGGACGTGGATGAGGTCATGTCTATGATCCTTGTATTCATTGCCAAAGGACTAATCACCCCTTAGAGAAGTGTTGGGCCAAGTTCAACTATTCAAGGAGTCACTCAATCACTACTGCTATGGTTGATGGGAAGCTACCTTCCTCTGGCAACATTACTTCTGCTCCTATGTCATCTCTTGCTCTTACACTGACGATAGATGACTATACTTGTCTTATGACTTTTCTGCGTCAACCCATTACCTCAGACACTACTGCATCTCTAGCCACGATTAGTAGTTCTGCAAACCTTGCCACTACGTCTTCGTCTTCATCATGGGTTGCCGACTCAGGTGCTTCGAGTCATCTTACTGGTAAGGAAGATGCTATTGTTTCTATGTATAAGGCACATGATATTACTTTTGTTCACCTTGCTAATGGCACATACTGTCCTGTCACTAGAGTTGGAGAGGTTCATTTTTTAAACAAGCTAAGCATGTCTATTGTTTACTATGCTCCAAAATTTCCCTTGAGCTTAAGGAGCTTAAATGTCATGTTATATTTGACAAGCATTTTGTCTATTTACATGACATCCGAACGGAGATGATGATTGGTCGGAGAATTAAACATGATGGACTTTATTATATTGATACTTCCACTTTGTTTGCTGGTGTTACTTCTATCTCTATGGATCCAGTCCTTTGGTATCGCAAATTGGGTCATCCTTCTACTTCACGTCTACGAAAAATGTTTCCAGAGTCTGATATGCCAGATAATTTAGAATGTGAAGCTTGTTATCTTCGCAAGCATCACTGTGTTTCTTTTTTGTCTAGACAGAATAAAAGATGCTCAGTACCTTTTGAGTTGGTTCATTGTGATGTTTGGGGTCCGTGTCTAATAACCCACCAGAATGTTTACCGCCATTTTGTGGTTTTTGTTGATGATTTCAATTGTCACTCTTGAACTTTTTTGATGCATGATAGATCTGAAATTATCTCTATTATTCCAAAATTTTTCAATAAAGTTCAAAATTTTTATTCTATTCGCATCAAAATTTTTCGTAGTGACAATGCATTAGAATTTATGCAAAAAGATATGAAAGATTTTCTTTCTAATAATGGTACCCTTCATCAAACTTCCTATCCCCACACTTCGCAACGAAATAGAGTTGCAGAACAAAAATTACGCCATCTACTTGATGTTGCCAGAACCATTATGCTTACTACAAATGTACTTAAGAATTTTTAAGGGGATGATATCCTAATGCCCACCTATTTGATAAATAGACTTCCCCAATGCTTGACGGAGTCACACCGTTACTATTGTTACAGCCAAATACCACACCTTTTGCATTGCCACTACAAATTTTTAGGTGCACAAGCTTTATTCACCTATTCGGGACCCCTGACAAATTGTCCCCCTGGTCTGTTAAATGTTTTTCTTGGGTTATTCTAGAACCCAGAAAGAATATCGATGTTTTGATCCTGTTGAGAGATGATGCTATGTGTCTGTAGATGTCCCTTTTACTGAGAAGACTACATATTTCTCTCATGAGGGATCTAATCTCGAGTGATTTTCGCAGACTTACGAACGTCATCATAGTTCTTCTAGCCATGTCCCCGTGCATGTGATGCAAGTGGAAGATCAAGAGGAGCCTCATGTTCCCTCACCATCATCAGATCCGGATGATCCACCATAACAGTTGGATGAGCTTCCTATTGCTCTAAGAAAGCCGGTGAGATCTTGTACCTTACATCCTATGGCACATTATACCACCACCAATCATCTTAGTCCAAACTTGCAATGTTTTCGTACAGCCATTGCAGCCATGGTGATTCTTAGACACCAAGATGAGGCCCTCCAAGATCCTGGCTGGAGACAGGCTATGCAGTATGAGATGGATGCACTTACGTCTCAAGATACACGGGACTTGACACACCTTCCACCTGGAGCCAAGGTTGTGTATTGCAGATGGGTTTTTACCATGAAGTGTCACCCAAATGGCACTATTGAGAGGGTAAAAGCCAGACTAGTGGCGAAAGGTTATACTCAAACTTATGGGATGGATTACTTTGATGCATTCTCCCCAATCGCACATATAAGCTTCGTCAGGGTCACTCTCCCTTGCGGTAAATAAAAATTAGTTAGTGTATCAACTGGATGTGAAGAATGCTTTCTTATATGGTGATTTGCAGGAAGAAGTTTATATGTCCCAACCACCAGGTTTTGTGGTTAAGGGTAGGCAAGTATGTAGACTCAGAAATGCTATCTATGGCCGAAAACAGAGCCCCCAAGAATGGTTTGGGAGGCTCAATGTTGCAGTACAAGAAATTGATTTTTGCAGGTCTACATCTAATCATTTTGTTTTTATTAGACAAAATGACTCTGGAATTACTATTCTTGTTGTATATGTTGATGATATGCTACTTACAGGGGATGACAATCAAAAGATTCGGGAGACAAAGGCATACTTACGGGGCAATTTTGTAACCAAGGATTTGGGAAAACTACATTATTTCTTAAGCATTGAGGTTGCTAGAAACTCAAAAGAATGTCTCTTTCTCAAAGGAAGTATGTGCTTGAACTTCTTCCTGAATCTAGTCTACTTGGTACACAAACATCTATGGTATCTGCAGAGCCATTGTGTCAATTGCCAAAGAAGGAGGATCCATTGTTTAAGGACGAAGGCAAGTATAGGAGCATTGTTGGAAAGCTTTTATATGTTACGGTGGCTAGACCTGATATAAGTTATGTAGTTAACAGGGCCAACCAGCACATGGAAAACTCAAGGTATGGTCACTGGAATGCTATATGTCTTATCCTCAGGTATCTCAAAGGAAGTCCAAAAAAGGGCATTTACATAAAGAACAATGGCCATTTAGATGTACATGCATACTTTGATGTTGATTACACGAGTCCAGAGGACAAACAATCTACCACTGGGTATGCTACCTTTCTTAGGGAGAATTTGATCACATGGAAAAGTAAAAAGCAAGCAATGGTGTCCAGATCCAATGCTGAGGCAAAGTACCGGGAAATGGCGCATACTAGTGAGATTATGTGGCTTATTAACTTCTTGAAGAATCTGGGAATTGAAGTTGCAAAACCTATCCGAATATTCCGTGACAACAGATCGGCTATGTTTATGGCTTCCAATCCAGTATTTCACGAACATACTTAACATGTTGAAGTAGACTACCATTTTGTATGGGACATGGTGACCTCTAGCAAGATATGCATTCCTACTACATCAGAGCAGTAAGTAGCGGATATCTTCACTAAGGTGTTACCTCAGAAGCGTCATGAATTTTTTTGTTCCAAGTTGGGCATGCTAAATATATATGCTCCAGCATGAGAGGGAGTGTTAGTATTTTTATTATTTGTTTGTAAGGGTACATGTGTTATTGTCTGGAAGCCTAAGGGCAACTTATGTAATTTACCATAAGGCTCTCTCTCTATAAAAGAGGCCTAGGTTTTTCTTGAATAGACAGAATTCTATTCTCTCTTCTCCCAAAGTTTCTCAACTACTCCATTAATACCACCCATAATTTTCTGCTTCTCAATCACATGTTAAGCTTTTACTGAAGTAATTTTGGACAAAAGTTCTGACTATTCCCTAAAAAACCAAAGTTCTGATTATGCAAGAATATTGTTCGCATAATGGCAATCACTGTAATATGCCTCAAATATAATTCCCTTATCCGATGTTAGTTTCAGTTCTACCCATTGTAAATGATTACAGATTGGTGTCATTCCTTGTTAGGTGGTTTCACCACTGCCTATACCGTCGTAACAAAGCACAGCTCTATATATACCTCAATAGTGATTGCCAGAGGTGTGTAAAATAAAGCCACCTCATATCCATTCCTTGCATTTCTGCTATGAGTAATATGGCATCAGAGCAATGAGCACACAGTTGCTCACCCAAGAGAAGAATTACTTGCATCTGAGATATGCGCCATCACCAAGTCTGATATCTGAGACTCTTATATTACAACTAATAAGTTGTTTCCTGCTTCTAGTCTTCCTTCTAATATCCAGAATGTCATATCGATTAATCTCTCCCACAAACCATTTCTTATGGCATGCTCCAATTGCATCTTTGTTGCATGCATATGATTTGTTTTCTCTTGTTGATGGTATTTCAGAAGCCCCATGAAAGATTACTCGTAATGCTGATGGCCCTGAAGTTTCAAATGAAGCTTATCTCCTTTGGAAACAAAAAAGATCAGTTGGTTTGAGCTGGGTTTTAGCCTCTGTTTCTGAAGAGATTGGATCACATATTGCTCATATCATTCTGCTCAAGATATGTGGCTATTCATCGATTGTTTTTTTTTTTTTGAAAAGGGTTATTTGTCGATTGTTATTTTGCTATTCTCAGCAAGTCTCATATTTTAAACTACAAGTCTGAGCTAACCACTTTGAAGAAGGGGGATTTAAGCATTTCTGAATATGCTAGCAAGGCCAAGTAAATTGCCACCAAGCTTGTCCTTGCTTCAGGCCATTGATAATGTGAAGATCGTTTTTGCTATTTTGAATGGCTTGCAATCAAATTATGATTCCGTGGTCACCTATGTTACTGCACAAGCTGATGTTATTTCTTATCAAGAACTGGTCAGTCCTCTATTAACCCATGAGCAATGATTGTTGCGTAATCAACTCTCTCCTGATATAAATCAAACATCTTGAGGGAGAGGTTGTGGCAATCTCCATTTATAGGATGTTCATCCCCTTCCTTTTCAACAAATCACTCCAATAGATCATTTACTAGTGATGGTGCTACAAGTCAGTTATGCAAGCAATCAATCCACATGGCTCTGACTTGTTTTTATCGTTCTGACAAAGAAGTTTCTTGTGCTACTCCTGTTGCCAATGTCACCGATGGTAACTATCACCAAGAGCTCTAGTTTCCCGACTCTGAGGCATCACGCCATACAACGCACTCTCTCACAAACCTTGACATTGCATCTTCCTATATAGGATCATATGAAGTCAAGTATGCAAACAGAAAAGGTTTGCCCATTTTATCAATTGGCTCCCGTTCTCTTTTAGCTCCTAAATCTCTGAAACTAAGAGATGTTTTATATGTTCTTGACGCCAACGAAAATTTTCTATCTACTACCAAATTTTCTAGATATAATGCTTGCTATTTCACATCTTATCCTACTGATTTATTTGTATGGGATGTGGCAACAAAGAAAGCGCTACTTCACAGCAAGGCTAGGAATGGTCTACACCATCTTTGGCTACCCAAGAAGCTGCTGCACTCTCCTCCAAGTTTATTTTCTGCTCATGTGTTGCTGTCTGAGAAAGCTCCAATCACGGTTTAGCATCAACATTTAGGTCACGCCAGCTATGACACAATCAAAAGGCTTGTTAATAATATGCATTTTCCTAATTCCACCATGTCTGTTCCCAACATTTGTGATGCTTGTCTGGAAGCTAATGATCATAAAACAACTCTAGCAGTTACTTAGACCGTCAATACTCATCCATTTGAAATTATATTTACAGATGTTTAGATGTCTCCTACATTATCCAATTATGGTTTGCATTACGCAATCACATATATTGGTTATTGCACCAAGTTTGTTTGGGTTTATCCACTGATACAGAAGTCTGATGTTTACAACATCTTTCTTCAATTTCATGCCTTTGTCGAGACCCACTTCCAAGCTACTATTTAAGCTGTCCATTCAGATTGACGAGGAGAATATCAATGACTACACAAGTGGATTAAATTACAAGGAATTCATCACAGAATCTCAGCTCTTTATACTCCTCAATGAAAAAGAGCAGCCGAGCGAAAGAATCAACATCTCATTGAATTGGCATGAGCACTTTTATATCAAAGTTCTCTGCCACTTCAGTGTTGCTTTTATGCCATTCATGCAGCAGTTCACATTATTAATTTACTTCCATCTACACCACTACAAGGGGCTATACCCTATGAATAGCTATATCAGTCCAATTATTCCTTCTTGGAGATTTTTTGGATGTGGGTGCTTCCCCTCACTTTGAGCATATAATTCTCATAAGTTGCAGCAGCAATCTACCTTGCATGTTTTTCTGGGTTATATTAATTATCATCCCTACAGGTGTTTTAGCATGGCTACATCCCAGATAATATTCACTAGATTTGTGGTCTTTAACAAAAAATTGTCCCCATTCAAGCAGCAGCAGTCTTCACCTTTATCATCTGGTTCCTCACCTCCACCTACCATACAACCTATCCCCACGGTCCACGGATTTACACCCAATGCCCCATATATCTGAACCATCACCTCAACCTCCACCACCTCAATCTCCATCATCATCACAACTTACACCTCAATCCCCTCCCTCCACCCCCATCCCCTACCTTTCAACCTCCACCAGAACCACCAACTCACACCCATCAAATGACTACATGTTCCATGCATGGTATTTTTAAAAAGAAAGCCTGTACTGCTATCCGCCATCCATTGCCTGATCATATTCGATCTGCCCCTGCTGAAACTGAGCCAAATTCATTTTCACAAGCCTAAGAATCTATGCTGCCACCCGCCATCCATTGCTTGATCGTCTTCAATCTGCACCTGCTGAAACTGAGCCAAGTTCCCTTCCACAAGCCATTAAGAATCCTCATTGGGTCACTTGCTGCAGCAGAGGAATTCCGTGCCTTACTTCAAAACAAAACATGGATGCTTGTTCCAAACAACCCCACATGAACAGCATTGGTAGTAAGTGGGTGTATCAATTGAAACAAAAATGTGACGGCTCGATAGATCGTTACAAAGCCTGCTTGGTTACAAAGGAGGGCTTTCATCAATTAGAAGGTTTGGACTATGTTAAGACATTCAACCCTATAATTAAATCCACTACCGTGCTTCTTGCACTTGCTATAGCTCATACTAGAACATGAAGCAACTCAGCACCCAAAATGCTTTCTTGCATTGTCCTATTGACGAGGATCTCAATACATGTCAACCCCAAGGATTTATTCACGAAGAATACCCGTCACACATGCAAACTTCGACACTTGCTGCTTTGGTGGGAAGATATATCTTCTGTGGGACCAAAGAATGTTAAGACCCGTGACATCAAAACACTTTAAGACGTCTGGGAGTTGGTCCAAACGTCTGGTAAGACATATGGACGCCTTCTCAGACGTCTGGAAATTAATTTTTGCATGCGTACGATCGCGAGTCTGCACGCGGCTGAAACCTGCCGCCCTCTTCTCTTTCACTCCCCTCGCCAACCTACAGAAGCCTTTCCCCCACGCCTACAAATACCCTCTTCCTTCTCCTTCATTCGCCACCCCACATCCATCCCTCCCCCATCTTCCTTCAGCGAGGGTGAGAGCGAGCAGCAGCCGCGGCCGAGTGCAGCAGCAAAGAGGAGAAGAGCAGCGAAAGGGAAGAGAAGAGAGCATGCGTGCCGTGAGGGAGAGAGACCTCGCCGGAGCAGTTCGAGGCCGGCCGGCGTGCGCGCGGAGGAGCGTTCTGCTGGGGAGGTTTCCCCCGGTGCTACTGCAGCTCGGGCAGCAGGCGGACAAGCGCGGCGCGGCCGTGCGCAGCGAGGAGAAGGCGAAGGAGGTTCTGATTCTGGGAATTTTTCCCAGAATCAAACATCTGGACTTACTTCCAAACGATGTGGACGACGTCTGGAGGGAGCTCCAGACGACTAAGAGGTACGTATTTCCTCCTATGCTTCTTTTTGCGGATACGGCCATGCAGGCCGTTCCGCCAAAACTTTGTTGCGTGCCGTGTTGAGAGAGTTTTGCGTGCGCGTGCAGGATTCGCTTCGGGATGGCGCGGGACACGCCCTTCCACGCGGTTCGGATGTCTAGGCGAGTCACCAGACGGCGGAGAACGTCTCCAGACGTCCAGAGAGATAGTCGGACGTCTGGAACTAGGTCCAAACGGTTCAACAGGACCCCTGAACGTCTGAGGAGCAGCGCAGAGTGAGGTATGAAATGGATCCCTTTTTAAGACGTCTGGAAGATGTTCCAAACATCTTATTTGAGTCAGAGTTGTCGTTTTTAACCCGTTTAGGATCCGTTCAAGGTCCGATTTCCGCATTTAAGATTCCGTTCTCAGAATAAGTTCATCTACTTGTTTGAAATACTTTTATCATGTTCTGAGTGGTTTCTTGTGGTTGATCCTTGTCTTAGGACCTCGTTCTGTTACGGACTTGGGGGTTGCGGAGTCACGTGGACCTGCCGATTACGTCCCCATTACTCCCGATTTTACGGGTAGAGTAGCCTCCCTTAGTTAATTACAAACATAAATGCATATCTGAAATCAATGATAGATCCTAAGGCATGGCATGAATCCTAGGATCAAAAACACTAAATTGAATGATAGATCCTAGGGTGTGGCATAAATCATAGGACTTGAAAACTAGATTGAATGATAGCTCCTAGGATATGGCATGAATCCTAGGACTAGAAACACTGGAACGATTGTATTAAATGTCTGAAATGCAATCTTGAAATGAGTAGATGGAATAATAACTGCCTGTAATTGGATAATAGATGACTGTGAAATATAGAGTACTATTGTTAGTAGCTGCTACATGAAATTTCTGTTCGTTGAAATTAAATACGAGCTGCTTAAATTGGAAAAGGAAGATTGAATGTTGGAAACACAAGCTATATGCGAATAAAACTGAAATGATGAAACCTAGTATGGCATGGCCTAAGAAACATGAGCATAAATCCTATGGAGAATTAGGAGTAGAGCTCCTGGAAATAAATAGAATGGAACTGGAAAAATGAATGTGAAAATGTGTTGTCTCTTGGGTACATAGTACCAAGGGAAGCACATGTTACCTCTTAGTTCAGAGCGGAGCCAGCCGCCCTAGGGACTTGGAGTTAGGTCTGGCCACTTTGTACCGACTTTTGACCCTCGCGTACACCGTACCGGGGAGAGCTACTAGTGTAGGGAGGGAGCTAGCCACCCTACGGGACCCAGGGTTCAACTAGCCGTCCTACACCGACTTGCTAAGCCCACTGGGCAAACCAGGGTAGTCAGGCGAGAGTGCGCGGACTGTAGAGGAGCAAGACCCCTGTTTGGTTACTGTGGAGGGGCTAGACCCCTGTTACTGAGAGGGCTCTGCCCTATACTGGTTCCGTGTTGTGCTTTGAACGCATTCGTTAACGGAAACGACTGACTGCGTGCCAATGCGGGGTAGCTACCAGTGAGGGGTAGCTACCCGTGCGTTTATCGCGCGTGCCGTTGTCACCGTTACGTCTGTCAGCGACCTTGGGGTGATTGACTAAGGGTAAGACCACCACGGGGGACTCTCCCGGCCAGAAGAGCACCACGTGCTACTTCTACTTTTCGGAAAAGACTGCAATCAAGATCATTCCCACGAGGAACATTCGAGATCAAGAGAAAGACCTGAGAAGTGAACCAAGAAAGAGTAAATAGATAAATAAAAAAAGAAATTAAAAACAACAGCTGTCTGTCCACCTCTACTGTTTTTCTTAGCTAGCTGGTTGCCACTCTACTCAGCATTTCGCTGACATGTCGTACCTACCACCTTTTTCAGGACCAGGTGTTGAGCAGCCAGAGCCCACGACTGCAGAGAGTGCTGGGCCTAGTAGAACCCAGTAGTTGTACTTGGGTTGTACCCATTTCTATAGTAGTGAATATTTTGTTACACTTTTGTACTCTTTTATTGTAAACTTCATATTATATACCTATTTTAATTTCTCTACTATTGTGGTGGTGTGTACTGTAGTAGTTCTTTCTTTACTGTTGTACTTTTGTTACTGTAATTACTTGCATGGTGAATGTGATTTATTTTACTACTTTTGATTACTTTCTCGTTGGACGACTAGATCTTGGGATCAGTCGAGTCGATCCGATTCCCGAATCCTACAGGATACGAGAATCGGGTCGTAACAAAGAAAGATGCATCTTCCCACAAAATCAGGCTTGGTTCAACCGAAGGTTTCACATATCACAACATATCACCGATAGATCGCCCATATCTCGCATATCATCAATAGGGCACACATCAGTACCCAAGGAATATTATTATTCCAAGATATCGATGATATATCGATGATATATTGGTGGTATCGACGCTATCTCAAATATCAACAAGGGTCATTGTACAAACATTCCATATATTGGTGGATATACCATTGATATGAGAATATATCACATGAAAATGTCACTATTCACAAATCTAGGCCTTTGCATTGGCATTGTTGGTGTTCTTTGGCCTCGTTGCCTTCTTTGGTCACAATAGAAGCTCAAATATTCCATTTCAACACAAATCGTTCATTAAAATAATCATTTTATTTATGATTTGAGTTTCTAAAGTTGTTAATCTTCATATAAAACTCTTCTTGGGTGATTCTTTAAGCTTTTTGGGTCTTAATATCAACCTTAAACATGTGCTATTGTCCATTCCGAGTTTGATCTCTTCATTCTCTACCTATGGTATTAGTCAAATAACAAAATAATCTTCAATTTTATCATATTTGTGGTTCTGAATCTCATCTTAAAAATATATTTGTTATTCAGTTCAAATTTTCTTAATGAAATTTCTCCAATTATTCGATAGATTAAGGTCCTTTACCTATCCTATTAGTCAAATAACTACTGAATCTTCAATTTAGGTTTTTGTCTTCAAGTAGATTTCTCCAATTATTATGTATCTGTTTTGTGGTTCACTCAAAATTTATTATTTGGGTCTTTACAGACATTTCTCATTCCTGTCATAGTAATTAAAATCATAATTATATAAAATTTATAACATTTTAAGCTATTTCCACGAAATTCTGGGAAATTAGCAATATATCCTCGAAATATCTTTTTTTAAGTTGTCAATAAGACATCTTTAACAATATCTAAAACCTTGGTTTCATCAACCATTTATTTCAATTCATATTGTCTATCAGGTTCAGGACTTCTAAAATAGACACATCTATCTTCATGCACAGCAGTGGTGAGCATCATATTTACTTCCTCATTTATGTCGATGTCATCCTACTAATTGGATCCAAACTAGCAGATATTATATACTCCAAACTAGCAGCTATGTTTCCATTACGAGACATGGCTCAACCTTAATTCTTCTTCGGCATCCAGATATTATATACTCCCGATGGCCTCTTCCTCTCTCAACAGTGATATATCAGGGATCTTCTCACTAACTTTCATCCTGATGGCTTCAAAGAAGTAATGACACCAACTGGCACTTCCAGTATTTCATCCCTTACCAAACATTTGGATAACATGCTATCAGATCCAACCTCTTACAAGCAGATGGTGAGCAGCCTTCAATATCTTCTCTTCACTCACCCAGATATGGCATTCACAGTTAACCATTTGAGCCAATTTATGGCATCCCCAACTAATGTTCTCTATGATGCCCTTGAGTGTATTCTATGCTATCTTAAAGGCATGAATGATATGGCCTTACATTTTTCTTCCAAATATCAACCCACTCTCTCCATGTATATTATGATGCAGGGTGGGCTTCATGCCCCTATGACTGCAAGTCAACAATGGGGTCTCCTATCTCCTGGTCGTCAAAGAAAGAGCACACCATTGCTCATTCACCTATTGAAGCAGAATACCGAGCATTAGCAAATGCCTCTACTGAATTGGTAGGGCTCCAATCATCGCTAAAAGAGCTTGGCAGCCAACTTCCATACACACTAATACTCTACTGTGATAACATTGGGGCAACATATATGGCAGCCAATCCTAGTTTTCACTCTAGAACAAAGCACATCGAGGTTGATTATCACTTTGTTTGTGATCAAGTTGCAAACAAAGCTATTATTGTTCAATACATTCCCATTGATTGTCAATTGGCAAATATTCTTACCAAGACACTGTCAGCAAGCAATTTTCACAATTTTCATACCAAACTTCATCTTCGAAAGATGCTTCAGTTTGCAGGGTGGTGTTACCATAATGGCAATCACTGTAATATAGTTCAAATATAATCCCCTTATCTGATGTTATTTTCAGCATTTCCCATCGTAAATGATTACAGATTGGTGTCCATCCTTGTTGGGTGGTTTCAACACTGCCAATACCGTTGTAACAACTCTAAGCACAGCCATATATATACCTAAATAGTGATTGCCTGAGGTGTGTTGAATAAAGCCACCTCATTTACATTCCTTGCATTTCTGCTATGTGTAATAAATATTACCTATCAAAAAGATTATGCAAGAATGTTTTACCAATAATATGAGATAGATGCTCTCTACTTATAGAAAATGTCTTGAAATATGTGCTCTAGGGCCAAAAAATGGCATTTGAACTAAAGACATGGTTTATTCTTGTTTTTGCTTATTGCTCGTAATTTTCATGCACTCTTTGTTGGATTTCTTGTTATAGCTGTTCTTGATGTAGCTTGTTATGGTCGAGTAAATGGGGCAGGTAAATTGGACTTCAATTGCTACAGGGACCTAGCAGAGGCCCTGATGGAGCAATAGGTTTAGGGACAGGCTTGAATTTGCATCCTCAACAGGTCAATAGGTTAAGAATGGGGCAGGAATTTCTAAACGGTATGGATTCAAGAATATCAAAGCCCAAAACTAATCTGAATCCATGAACATCCCCTACACATAATGTAAACAGGCCATGTTGCATAGTTTGTTATAATTCAAGGATATTTAACAGCTTGATTGTCTAGTTTCAGCCAATACTTATTTAGTATGATTCAAGTCAAAAGAACATTGCAAGAAAAATTACATTCTTCTTCCATATTTATAGTCATTTAAAGCAAATATGACCAAATTTTCTTCAGCAGGGGAACACAGTATGCAAATCAGTCTATGTCATGTATTTTGTCATAAATCAAGGATATGCAACAGCTTCCCAGGAGAGGCAGTATTCAGATAAAACTATTATTTATCACATAATGAGTCACAATAGTGCTGCAAATTTAATGACATTCTCTTCTCAAAAGAAAAGTTTAATGGCATTCTTCTTCCAGATTTATAAGAGATTACTTAGATGCCATCTATTCTTACAGCAGAATGAAGTTCTAGGAGAAAAATAAACACATTGATTTATTCCTTCAAAATAAATATTGATTTATTTGAATTTGAGCGGGGATAGGGTCATAAAAAATGTGTACATGCTTCGTTCTTTTCCAACTGTGATTATGGCATCTTAATTCGCTTGAGTTTATCTATTCGGAAGAGGTTCTTTGGGCAATGTCCCTGTCATTGCCGCAATCTGACTCTGACTGGTTTGATGAATCAAGCATCAGTATTAGACCTCAACTCTTTAGGAAGCTTCTACATAGAGTATTAAAAAAAGACAAGTGCCAAGTTGCAAATAAATTGCAACAACAGGATGATACTTTGGCACTGATATATATCCTTCCTGGAGCAATTAGGGAGTGTAGACCCATGAGATTGTCAGCTTTAAATACGAGATTGACGTCCAGGAAAGACAAACATCTCAACAGTTATGGCTGCTGAAAGGAGACAACAATAAATCATATGTCCGACACTGATTATTGACCGATCATTGCAGGAAAATGAGGGGCAAGGCTGTGGGGCTGTGAGTAGGATGTTCAAGAGACGAACTTCACGTCATAGGCAACCTAACTCGTGGAGCTAAAGCCATTCTGCTGCTGACTTTCTAAAACTCCAGGCGCACTATGGCGATGGTGAGTTACAAAGGGGCTTGCTTACTGGTTTTTCCAACATCCAATCAAAACCCAATGAAATTGAAATGCCTAGTCACTTTAGGGTAGGGCCGAGTCAACTCTCACTCACCACTAGTACCAGAGCCTCAATTGAAGGGGAGGAAAAAAAAGCCTCAAGCAATTTCCCTTTGGCTACTAAGATGTTTCAGTTCACTAAGTTTGAAATGTCCAAAGAGTGCAAATGAGAGGAGGAGAGCTCGGTTACATCGAATCTGTTGGGAATAAAGTACAACGTGGCAGTCAGTCAAAGGGCCCAAGTTAGTGCCGGTTTTGGGTCCTGTTCTTTAAGTTTGCTTTGGGTGCAAGTTATCTATTTTTAGAAAGTCTTAGGTCTCAATTAGTTTGGTAAATTAAGATTTGATTTGTGATTGATTGAGATATGTTTTGTTTTCTATTTTAGGAGATATGTTTTAGGTAATTGGGGATATGTTCTCTCTATAAAAAATAACACATGTACCACTTTCTAATTTGAGTTAAAGTAATACTTCTTCCAACAATATAACTCCCTCTCCTCTCTTTCTTCTCCAACGTGGATTGATGGCCTCTCTCTCTATTCTTCGTATGCGTGAACAAGACCAATTGCAGCACCTATCTGCTACACATTTCTTCTCATGTGGGAGAGCCTCCACGCTCCGCATCGTGCCAAACTCAACAGAATCAATTAAATAAAAAATGACTGTTTGACATTTTAAAACGGAGAGTACCCCCTTAAGTGAAGGGTCGGGGGTCATTTTTTCTAATCATAAACTGAAGTTTGGCACGACCATGACAAAGGGTAGGTGACTACACCTTTTTCTCCTTCATTGGAGAGGCCATCTTCGCTTCCTCTTCCCATCACCTCCCACCCCCAACTCTCCAATTGAATTCTGCCCCTAGCACTAGGATGAACAGGCCCATGCCAAGATTAGGCATCAAAGTAATGGAATTAAGCATCTATTTATTGGCATGACCTGTTGGAAGAGCATGATCCAATTAATGAGGATCGAAGGGAAACTAATGCAATTCTAAAAGAATTTTTTTTTCCAATTTTAATGGATGTCTCCAAAGAGACTTCTACAAGAAATAATGGTTGATTGTCATTCCAACCTTTCACAAACCTAACTATTTTCACAAGGACTTCAATGGGGCCAAATTAGGAAGTGAGCAAGGCTTCAATGGACTAAATGACACGAGATCATCATGGGACCAAATGACTTTCCCCACTTTTAGTATAAGGAGTTTTGAAGTGTCCTTTGACATGATGTCAAGCTACTGTGAGGGAGTTCTTTAAAGGATTTCATCAACAAATCCATCCTCTTCTTTTTTCTTTTCTTTTTTAGGGGAAAAAGGCTGGTAATCCTTCATATACCACCCAAATTTTCATTAATCAAATAGAAATATAAAGTTTACATAGCTCTACCCTAAAATAAAAGATACCGCAGACTCAACAAAATTCTCCACATATAGGCGCTGCCCCCTAAACACCACAACATTTCTACCTAACCAAATAGCCCACAAAACCGCCATCGGTCGAGCCCATTCCCTCTTTGGCCGAAACAAATTGCGCTCACCATCGGCCCCACCACATCTAAAAGATCACCAAAATCCAGTATAAGAGTCATGGACCCACCACCGATCCCCCATCCACTCCCAAATTTGCGTCACCACAGGACACGCAAAGAAAAGATGGTCAATGTCTTCCTCCACTTGACCACACAACGGATAAGACTTCTCTGCATCCGGTACCCACTAAGCTCTCCACTTCTTGGTCATCAGTCTCCCTCTCCTGTGAACCAAACGAACACTTTAACCTTCAACGGGCAAGAAGCCTCCCAAAGCTGCCTGCAGTCTCTAGCCAAATTAATATCCCCTAGCGTGCCCGAGCCACCAAGCCTTCTATACGCATAGCAGTCCGCACCATCTTCTGGCTGAAAGCCCTGGAGTTCCTGCAACAACACTTGTACCTCTCCAAGCCTCTGGTCTGACAAGTTGCCCACGAATGTGGGACACCACGTGCCATTCCAGACCTCCACCACTGAGGCTCTCCTGTCAACCACTAGCACGGCAAGTCTAGGGAAGCGCTCCGCCAAGACTCCAAGCCCCATCCAGTCATCCATCCAGAACCTGAAAGCCTCGCCCGACCCCAGCAACAGGGTGAAAAATGATCAAACCTTTGGTGCCACCATCAACAAGCTCCTCATGAAATGGGAAGCTCCACTAGGAGGCGAAGCGAGGAGCTCCCAACTCGTCGGTCCCCCATAACAAGAGCGCAAGACCCTCCCCACTAGACAGACCCTTCCCCCAAGCAACCTAGCAATCCACTATGTCCGGAGGCTGTCATTCAATCTCCCTACCTACTTGACTCCCAGACCCCCGTCTCTATCAAGCATGCACACCTCACTCCAAGCCACCAACTTCACCCCCCTTCCTCTTGCTCCATAAGTGGTACAGAAGAAGCTCTCATGACGCTCACAATTTTGTCTTCAATTTTCCGCGGCATTTTCACAACCGAAGGGAAGTAAGCTGGTATTGCCGACAGAACTGCATTGAGGACCAGCCACCCACATCTCGACAGCAACTTGGGAGCCCACCCTGGCAGCCGATCTTCGATCCTCCCAAGCAACGAAGCCCAGTCCTATAGTGAGACCCTCTTATCTGTCAGGGGCAGACCCAGGTATCAGAGGGGTAGAGCCCCCGCCTCCATACCTAGGGCCTCCGAACACGACCCAGCCTCTTCATCCTCCATGCTGAACTAGACAAAAGATTCGGAGTAATTGACCTGCATACCCGACGCTTCGCAACATAGCTCTAAGAGGATACGGCATCGCCTCGCCTCTGCCATAGTCCCTTCGACGAAAAAGAGAGTATCATCCACGTACTGCAGTACCGAAATGCCCTCACCTCCCTCCAAAGGGAAGCCCTGTAGCAACCATGCCACGCATACTCTGTCAGAAGCCCTCGCCAAAGCATTCACTGCCAACACAAACAACATCGACGTCACGCCTCTCCTTAGCTGAATCCAACCCCCTGCTAAGTTCCTTTTGCTGACGATCAAGAACGATGCTGTAGTGACGCATTGCTTCATCCATCTAATCCAGACCGGTGGGAAACCCCTCTTGGCCATAGCCTCCCACAAGAACGACCATTGCATCGAGTCGTAAGCTTTCGCAAAATACACCTTCCACAGGAAAGCCTTTTTCCCTCTTCCAATGTGCAAGGATCTCCGTCGCCGCAACATATCCGTCCAAAATGCATCTCCCTGGCACAAAACCTGTCTGCACCTCTGACACAACTCTGCCAATCACCCTCCTAAGCATGTTCGCCAGTATCTTTGCCACGGTCAAATATGCCGCATTCGAGAGCGCAATCGATCCGTAATCCTCAATTGTCTCTATCCCTTCTTTCTTAGGCAACAGAAACATGTAGAACTTATTCAGCCTATTAAAACCCCTAATGCCTTCCCTAAACTCCGTCAGGACCTGCAAAATCTCATCCTTCAGTAGCGGCCAAAACGTTTTGAAAAAGAGTACCAGGAAACCGTTCGACCCCGAAGACCCTTCAGCATTCAAACCTCAAACCACCCTACAAGCTTCATCCTCCGAGAAAGGCGCCACCAACCCCTCCACCTCTACCGAACCCACTGTCGGAGCCCCCAGACCCCTCCATCTCCATCTCCCATCCCTCCTCCCCGTAAACTCCCTAAAATATTCTGTTACTGCCTTTCCACTGACTCCCTGCCCGAACACTCTACCTCACCCACCTGGAGCTTATCAATCCAGTTTCTCCTACATCTGGCAGAAGCCATCATATGGAAGAATTTGGTGTTCGAATCTCCCTCCTTGACCCATTTCTACCTAGATCTAGTCCTCCATTCCACCTCCACCTTTCGATCCTCCTAAATGGTCTTCATGTGGTCCGCCCTACTATCTCTCTGCCACAGTCATCAAGCCCTCGTCTTCCACTCTATCCAGCCTTTGAACCTCCCCGAGAACCTCGTCCCGTTTCTTGGTCCGCTCTTCTTTCAACTGCTTCCTGTAGTCCTTCAGAAAGCACCTCAGCTCCTGAATCCTTCTTCCAACAGCCACGCCCTCTCAAACTTAAAGTACGTACCGCATTGAGATCCCTCGCCAGACTCCCACAGCAAAGGGGAGTGATCTGAGAATGGCCTCTCCAAAGCGCGGTCCCCCGCCATCGGAAAAACTTTGGCTAGCTCCACCGAGCACAAAAAACAATCCAGTCTGGACATCAGACCACCTGAACTCCACCACGTGCATGCACATGAGGAAGGGGGTATATCCTGCAGTCCATGCTCAACAATGATCCTCGCGAAATCCTCTGAGCCTCGGTCCCTACCTCCTCTCCCCCCTAGTTTGTCTTCCACTAAGAGGGTGACATTGAAGTCCCCTCCAATGAGCCATGAGCTCCCCTGAAATCTCCTGGGAGCTTGGTGCAAGCTCTCCCAAAGAGAACTCCTATCTGAGTCATCAGCTGGTCCATACACCAATGAGAACGTCATCATAAACCCATCACTCCTCATTTGCACCGAGACCACTCCCACCCCCACCTCCGAGTCTACCAGCGAGAACAACTCCTTCCAACCAACGATCACCCTTCCAGACCTCCCAACAGCATCCAGAGCCAAAAAACCACCCATTAGGCTACCTCCAATCTCTCTCCACACCCTCTAATCACACTCCTGCAACTTCGTCTCCTGGAAAAACACTACATGCACGTTCCACTTAAGCAGGTACAACCTCAGCGTCCCCCTGCAAGAAGGGTCGCAAAGACCCCTGACATTCCACGTAAGAACCTTCAGCATAGGACACCAATCGCACCTCCCCCTCCCACACATCCGAAGCCAGCCCCCTCAGCCACCTGCTCCACCTCCCCCACCCCGCAGCCATCAACCCAGGCTTCTTCCAGCTCCCCTACTCCCTACGGCCCCCTCCCTGCCACCTCCACACCTTCTACAGACCCCTTCCCCTCGCCGCCGCCCGACCGACCCCCTGGATCTTCGACACCCACCTCCAACCACACTGGCTCCTCCACCACAGCCCCCGCCATCTGCGCCTCCTCACGAGGCCCCTCCGCCCCAAAGGGTCCCTCCTTCCCCTCCGGGAAGCGCTAGTCACTGCCATCATCGAGGATGGCGCCACCCAACTCACCCTCGCTGTTCCGACAAGGCCCCACATCGCCCCCTGACCTCCACAAATCAGGGGGTTCGCCGACATCGAAGAAGCTCCATCCGACACCCCTCGCGTCATAGGGGGTCCCTATGTCACCGACCAGATCCTCTCCATCCTCTGATGGAGGAGCTTGGTTGTTCTGATCTCCCCTTAGCTCCTGCCAAGGACGGTTGTTGTCGCCCGACCTCCATGCTCCGCTCCCCTCTTCTCACCATGGAGCGATGCGTTGCCCGCCTACTTCGAAAGTACCCTCCGAGGTCCACTAAAGGAGAAAGAACAAAACAGTACCTGTGGATCCGAACCCAGATCCGAGCGCACCCCTACCTTAAAAGCCCTAGAGTGCCGTACCTCCTTCAAGAGCGGTTTGCCCTTAAATGCACCGCCAAAGCTCCCTCCTGCTCCTCTCGCCACTTTGCCTCAATGGCCCCGCACGACCCCTCGACTTCCCCAACAGGCTCCTCGACCCCCAGACCGCCTCCAGCCATCACGCACCTCGAATGCTGCACCTCGAGGGGTGTGCGCACATCCAGCTCCAACTCCGACACTGCTAACCCAACCCACGACGCACCTCCCCCTCCGGTGTCCTTTGGTCTCCAAACCGACCCGTTCGTCGAAACGCCTCTCCCCGACGTAAGACTTCCGACCGGTTGCTCCACCACCTCCACAAAGGATTTTGAACCTCTCTCCACCGGCTTCACCCGTACAACCCACAACACATTCCCCAAACACAACGCCACCTTCCTCCGAAGTGTCGTGTCCAGTCACGGCTCCACCACGGCCCGCATCGACCCGAGATGCCCTCCGCCAAGGCCAAGCCCCTCGCACCACCGCACCCATGCGAAGGGTGCGACCACCACCTCCACAACCTATTTGGTGCGGGAGCCCCTTGAAGAGGAGCCACTCCGCCACCTCTGATGACACCCCCACCAACAAGAACTCCTCGCCCACCGTCTTCAACCTTAAACCAGATGATCTGCCCCCCAGCGACCTACCCACTTCGGCCTCCAGGTCTTTCAACCCCACACGGCCCTCCGCCACCGCACCTACCAAAGCCGACGCGAGTGCCTTCTCGATCCTCCTAGACTCTTCTGACCATGGGGCCTCCACTTTGACCGACGGTGCTCCCTCCGGCGGAGGCGAGGGCATTGTCATCCACGCACCTGCATCCGCGTTCCTCCGCAGCTCATTCACACAAGACGCCCTCTGGTGGCCCAACTTCCCACACCGAAGGCAACGCACCGAGTCCCTGTAGTCCCGCGCTAAATGCCCCAGCCCTCTACACTTGAAGCAAACCACCTCCGGAGCCACCTTCCTCCTCGCCCTCCCTACGACCAAAGTCCAGCGCCGACTCCCCTCCCCCCCCCCCACGCACTCTCTGAGTTCAGTGGACATTTCCCACCACCAACATAATGTTCCTCTTCTCTTTTTTTCTTTTTTTTTTAAGTACAAATCCATCCCCTTCTTGCAGAGAGAAAAAGGAATGAGTATCATTTCCTATCAAATGTTATATATCTTATTTTAACAAAGGTTTTTGTTAGTTTAGAGTTTAACACACATCAATGCAAATATGCAATACACACTCAACCACTTCACCCCCCGGTGGTAGCAAAGGTTTTTGTTAATTATCCTTGCAACAATTGTTGCCATCAAGCTGCATCAATTTCAACCATTCGATACCAGGGAGAGGAGTTTGTATAACTGCTTCTATGTGGCTATTAAGATTGTCTTTACTTAGAAGTTGGAAAAGAGTGTAAAGAGGGATTTCCTTTTGAAAAATGGATTCTCAAAGGCCTATAATAGCATCAGTTAGGATTTTCTTTGCTCCTCCCTCTCCAAAAGAGGCTTTCCTAACAACTAGATAGCTTGGATGAAGAGATGCATTTTACATCTTTAATGGCAACCCTCTTCAATGGAACACTAACGTAGACATGGGTGCATCCATAGAGGGATATAGTTGTCTACTTGCTCCTTTGTCGCTTTTGCAGGTGATTGATGCCTTGGCCCCATGTATCTTTACAGCTTGATCTATAAGCATTTTTTTTAGGTTTTACCCATAAATATTCCAAGCTAGCACTCTTACTCAAGCATGCAGATGATACACTATATTTGTCTAGTAAGGGGCCAAATATCTTGTGGCTCTATTTTTATCTTTGTAAATGCCTTCAATCTACCAATCAATTGAGAGAAGTCCTCTTTCATTTCATTTGGCATGGACGACAAATAGGAGGCAACCTATGCTTACTTCAGCTGTCACTTATCTGGGGTCATCTTTGTCTGGTTAAGTGTTATTGGAAACCTTTACCTGATGAAAATAGCAGGGAAACTTCAAGAATTAAGTGTGAGATTGCTTTCAAAGAGGTGTGACTTGCTTTATTGACATTTGTACTTCCTACTATATGTATCTTCTTTATGTATGTATTCCCTCTCTTGGGAAAAGTCAAGCACTAGAATAGTTGCATGAGGAGATTCCTTTGAGAAAGATTGCAACTCTTTGAATGTAAACAGTTGCGGAGAGCACTCAAGATTCAACATTCAAGGTCCATGAATGGGGCCTTCTTTGGAGAATGGGCCTCCAGGTTCATATGTGGCTTCAATAATTTTTTCAGCTTGATTTTCTTTTCGATTTATTAGGAAAACTTCAAGCTGGAGGACAATGTTTCAAACTTGCTAGAGCTTCTTATTTTTTCGAAGAGGATCACTCAATCACGGAAGGAGTTCCCTTACTTTCTCTAATGTAAAAATTGGTCTACTCGACCAAGTACTCGACCGAGTAATCCTAGTCGCACCCCTCTCCGACTGAATAAGCTATATATGGTACTATAGTTGCCAACACCAACTACTCAGCCGAGTAGTCAATGTAGTTGGCTGAGTAATAGGCTGCTTTTTGCATAGAAGTTAATATAAATGGATACATTTAGATACTATTTAGCTAGGTAAAGTAAACCCCCACTTGCCACACCCTTCGCACCTCCCACCCCTTTCATTCGAAACCTACACGCGATCTAATAGGCGACACCCTCCTCCAAACAATCAGAGCTTCTCCCTATAAGTAACGCCACGACAGTGCCCTACTCCAACCTGACAGGGCATCGCCCTGTCCTCCACAATTCCACACGATCACCCCTTCCTCTCCCTCTCCAATCATTGCCTCACCCTTAAGCCCTTTCACCTTCACCAACGCTACTACTGTTGCTACTTCAAGCACCATGCCATTGCCGATGCCTTGCCACTTCAACCTACTGCTACTGCTGCTCATCTCTCTCCTTAGTCCTTGCCTTGGTTGTGTGTGCGTGTGTGTGTGCATATGTGTGTGTATATTTATTTATTTAAAAAATGCCCGACCGAGTACTTCCCGACTACTCTCCAGCATACCGTATACTCCTTAGTTAGTGGCCCGGCCGACTAAATACCGACTACCGACTTTTACAACACTGCTTTCTTTGTATGCAAGTTGAATGATTGTTCCATCTTCCTTTCATGGGAGAATGATGGATCCAGATGTGGGCATGTGGCACCTATACTCATGTGACAGGAATCTGCAATTGATTGCTAGAGTGAACCAAGCAAATATATTTGCATTGATGGAGACCAATTTCTTTCCTCACAATCCAATACACATGAAAAACTTGATTCAAAGACAAGATGAGTACAAAGCCTTCACCAACTTGGCAATGGTCGTAAGGTTTTTTTTCCTTTTGTTGGGTGAATGGTTGGAGGAATTGAATTTTATCAAAGGTTCATATGGATCCTTGGCCCCACTTAATGTGGAAGAAGACTTAGTTCTTCTTGTCATTGTTGCTGTTCTTACATATTCATCCTTGAGGCAACTTTTGCATGGCCCAATCTAGATTTTCTTAGGGATTGGAGGACAACAAAGAAGCACTCAAAATCAGGTTTTCCATGTGGCATTTAGAAGGGATAGGCTGGATTCTAAGGTCTTTTTGCTTCAGAAACTCTTTTCTATCTTCGCCAAAAAAGTTTGGATATACACTGCATAATCTTGGTTTTAGCTCCTTTTGTTTCCTGTTACTGGAGAAGTTTCAGCCAATATTGTGCACATCTGACCATGCTGCCTATGGTGAGCATTATCCAAAGAACTACAATTCTAAAGAATTTGGTACAAGAGATGTAATATTTGTCTATGCTTTGTTTCTGCTTTCCAATTTTTAATCAAGTTGGATGGCTACCATTCTTAAAATAACCATCCTTTTACTTTCCCAAAAAAAAATTATTTGTCCAAACAGATACTTTCTACATACCGATCAAAAATGTAACCATGCGCTGAGTTTCTACTGCAGCATTGCAGCTGCACCATTGTCATCCTACCATACCCTCATGTTTTCTTTTGAAAAGAAAGAAGACCATCCAAAATTCAAAACTATTAGTCACCCAGAAAATAGATAGTTCTTCACAGACAAAGCAAAGGTACAAGTATACTCCACTTCCTGACTTTGAGGACGATGACAACAACAATAAACAGAAACGGCGAAGTGAAAAACATTTTCCACATACATATGAGCTCCTCCAAAAGGTAAGGTTGTTCCACAATAATGCACCAAAAGGGCTAGTGGACGGTGGGGCCTCTTCTATTATGCCCCCGAAAAACTTCCCCAAAAGCCTTATTTTGTGGAAACATTCAACCTTCAATATCTGTCAAAATCCAAACCTATGGCAACAAAGCACAATCATTTTTTTGGAAAAGGAACAAAGCACATTCATAAAACAAATATCTTCAATTCTCTACCAACAGCCACGTAACACGCAACTCACACCAACCAATAGAGCTGAAGTTTTACTCGCAAACCTTATGCTCAACCATCTTTATGCAATGTTCTTCATGCCTATGGCTTGCCAGTGGCATGCAAGCGAAATGGACTTTTTCTAGCATGGGACCATATTGACATAACTGTAGCGTTGAAATGCAAGAGTGTCGGTGATTATTTGCAAACCTGTGATGGTGTATCAACAATTTCATCGAAATTAGCAGGTTAGGTGCAATTTTTGCATCTTTTACATATTTCAAGGCCAACATAGGTGGCAGAATAGCCCACTTTTATTGATTACTGTTGTTGCATATTTGTTGGAGTGAGAATAGCTCATGCAAGGGTTTTCTCATCCCCTTTATTAGATATTTAAGGTACTTCCCCTTTCTGAGAGAGATCTTTAAGGTTTTTTTGAGGGGGAAGTAGAAGGAGGATCACTCAAGGTTTAGTTATCCTTCACCTCCATTCAATCAACCAATCATGCTACATACTTGAGAGGGGCTCCACCACTCCCTAAAAGACTGCCTGAGAAACAATATTCTCCACATATAACTCACTCTCCCCTGAAAACTGCTCCATCCCTTTGGAACCACAAAGCCCCCAAGATGGCTACTCAATATGCCCTTTCTTTAATTAATCAAAAAGTGCCATTAGCAAAAGATCTCCAAAAAATCACTGCCAAAGTCAGGTCTGTCTAGAGAAATTTGTGCACTCCCATACATTGATTTAAATGCCGATGGCATGCCGCCGGCATGCCGCCGTCAAGGCCATTTTTGGAAGGGGGTCGTGCCGACATGAACATCTTGTCGATTTACAGGTGTGCCGCCGGCATGCCAATGAATTTCGCCGGCATGCCGATCGGCGTTGCGAGCGATTTGAAATGCAGGTGCTGGAGATTCGAAGGGGCTGAAATCTAAAATAGGGGGGGTTAGTCAAGAGCTGAAATTTGAAAATTAGGGGATTGTCACACACTCAAACAGAGCGGTTTGAATGCAGGAGTGGGAGATTCGAAACTGGGAATGTGGGGGGTTGAAATGACACACACACATGATGATTAGCTCAACTAGAGACACTCAAGCTTTCCAAGTAGACACACACTTCATTTTGAGTATTTATGTGATTTTCTATTTCATTTTGAGTATTTATGTGATTTTTTATTTCATTTTGAATATTTATGTGATTTTCTGTCGGCATGTTATCGGCATGCCCTCGGCATTCCCACGGCGTGCCCTCAGCATGCCCATCGGCATGGCCATTGAAAAACGGGCATTTCCACGGCATGCCTTCGGCATGCCCACGAAACGTACACTTAAAATTTTGTCGGCACGGCATCGAAATCGGCATTTCGAACCTTGCTCCCATACCTCCTTAGCAATGGGACAAGAAAGAAGCAGATGTGAACAATCCTCCACATCTCCATCACACAACGCACAAGTTGCATCAGGTTAGGGGCAAACTTCCTTCGCTAAGCTTTGATCAACAATATTTCCCTTCTTAATAACTAAGAAGAAGGGGAAAAACCTTTTAGAGAGGCAGCCATCCTTCCCTATCAAGCTGCATTCTCTAAGGCCCAATTTGGTTAAGGGAATTATTAGGAAGAATAAAAAGTGCAAGTGGAAGGATTGGAGGAATTAAGGGATTTTGGTGCTTGTTTGGCTTGATTGTCTTATCAAGGAATCAAGGAGGTTTATTCCACATGTGACGTTTAGTAGGTGGAATAAGAAGAAAGTTAGTTAAAAAGTAATGGATGGTTAATTTTACCCTTGGTCAAGTGACTTAAACTTAATTGTAAGGTACTACACAATACTCTTTTTTTAAAAAGAGAGAAAGGGCGGTTATCCAGCTTGATAACCCCCAAAAATTCATATAACTAAAAAAGGCATATGGCCAAATTACAAATTAGAGCCTCATGAGGCAATCAAATCAGAACCAGACTAAACAAAATTCTTCACATAAGGGCATTGCTCCCTAAACACGACTGCATTCCTACCCAACCAAATGCCCCACAAAACTACCCGATGTCTCGCTCTCTCCTTCTTTGACCTAAAGACATTTCGATCAAGGTTCGAAATGTCGATTTATTCTAAATGTGCATTTCGTGAGCATGTCGAGAGCACGTCATGGAAATGTCCATTTTTTTATAGCAGATTTCAACAATTTCAATGGCCTGAAAATATGCCATTTCGGAGGCATGCTAAAGGCATGCCGACAAAAAATGACAGAAGTAGTAAAAATGATATCAATTTCAAAAAAATCAAATGTTGATTATATAACAATAAGATCGTTACATCATAATATTCATGTACAACATGACCATACCATGTTAAAATTCAATAATGAAATATAAAATATTCTTACCATGTTAAGAATACAAAAAATTTAAGAATGAAAGAATACAAAGAATTGAAGAATCAAATAATCAAAGTATATAGTTTCAAAATAAAAATCGAAACCATAATATCTTGATTCATCGGAAGTCAGAACTGAGAAGTCTGGACTTGGAACTTGAAAGTCAGATTTCACCAGAACCAAGAGTGTCTTGTTGGATCCATATCTCTATCATGGGTACTATCACCACTTGATTGATACCATCGTTGACTATTGTGTCGATCAATACTTTGAATGTATTCACAGTAACTCTCTCAAGACATATATGAATACATTGTCTAATAATCCATTATGTGTTGTCTATACTCATGTTCATTTATACTTAACCAAAATCCCAATACGGGAAAATCTACTATCTATGTATAGTCTGTCACGCATACAATTAGTTGCACGTGTTTGAGAGAATCCTGTTGTTCTAGAATCATATTGTGATGATTGTGATCTTATTGGAATTTGAGGGGGAGCTTGGGGTTAGAATTGAGGGGCAAAATAATCTTGGAAGGTACCATACCCGTATGGGTAAGAATATGCACCCATATGGTCGGCGTGCCAACGAAATGATCGGCATGCCGGCAAAATTCCCACTTTTCGACAACTAAACCATGTCGGCATGATGACTTCCAAAAAATGCCATTAAGATATCATCTAAAACCTTAATTTCGACCCTCATTCCTAACCCCACATCTGAACAATCTCCAAAAATCATCAAACGTAGCATGCAACCACCATCCTGCATTAAAGCGACTCCAAATCTGTGTCACAAAAGGGCATCGAAAGAACAAGTGGTCAGCATCCTCCTTCGCCCCTAGACATAATAGGGGGCACTCGTCCCTACTCCTAGGATGCACCTTGCCCCCCATGCATTCGTCATAAGCCTGCCTCTCCTGAGTAAACCATGCAAAGATCCTCACTTTTAACGAGCAAGTCGTCGACCAGACTTGGTTACAGTCTCTAATAGACTCAATATCCTGTAGCCTACTGACATTCCCCAATCTTCTATACACATCACAAATAGAGAAATCACCCTCTTCCCAACAGTAAGCATCCTCACCATCCTCCGGCTAAAAGCCCTCCAACTCCCCCAACAGAGTCTGAAACTCCATTGTCCTCTAATCAGAAAGGCTCCCAACAAAAGTGGGGCACCAACAATTTTCCCGAACATCCGCCACCGAAGCCCCCCTTGTCGTAGCAATTGCACACAATCTAGGGTATCGATCACACAATCTTCCATGCCCCATCTAGTCATCCAGCCAAAACCTAAATGAGCAACCAGATCCAAGTACGGGCGTGAAGAAATCCCACACCTTAGAAGCCATCGAAGAAAGACCTCTAAGGAAATGGGAAGCACCTCATGGAGGAGAGAGCAGCAACTCCTATCTAATCAAGCCACCATAACAACTCCAGAAAATCTTCCCTACAAGACCATCTTTATTCCTGAGTAGTCTGCCAATCTATTTTGTCAAGAAACTATCATTAATTCTTCCCACCTCCCTAACCCCTAGACCCCCTTCCTTGACAAGTCAACACACCTCCTCCCAGGCCACCATTCTCGCCTCCTTCCCGCCTGCCCCATAGTTTGTCCAGAAGAAATCCCTCATCAAGCCCACTACCTTTTTTCTATCATATAGGGCATCTTCAACACAGAAGCAAAATATGAGAGCATGGAAGCCAGCACAGCCTTAAGAATCACTAATCTCCCACCTCTCGAAAGAATCCTAGACGCCCATCCTACCAACCTTCCTTCCATCCTCTCCACCAAGGGGGTCCAATCAAGAGCGATGATCTTCCTATCTGTCAAGAGGAGACCCAGGTAAGAAAGGGCAAAGCTCCCTCCTGCATATCCAATGCCTGGCCACACATGATGGCCTCATCAGCCGCCATATGGAAGGGGGCAAGATGAAGCCTTCATTAAAGCATCCACTACCAGGACAAAAAGCACCGGTGCCAAGGGGCACCCCTGTCTGACACCTCTCCTCGAGTGAATTCATTTAACCGTTGGGTTCCCATTTATAAACACCGCAAAAGATGTTGTCATGATGCATCTCTTCATCCAATCAATCCAGACTAGCAAAAAGCCCCTTTTTTATCAAGGATGCCCACAAAAACGACCACTGTACCGAGTCATACGCCTTCCTGAAATCCACATTCCACAAAAAGGCTCTCTTTTTCTCCCTTCTCCAATGTGCCAAGATTTCGGATGCCACAACATACCCATCCAAGATGTTCCTTCTTAGAACAAAAGTGGTATGCACCTAAGAGACCACCCCTACTAGCACCCTCCTCAACTTATTCGCCAAGACCTTTGCAACAATCAAATAGATGGCGTTGGAAAGGGCAATAAGTATAAAATCGTCAATGGCCTTCACCCCCTCCCTCTTTGGCAACAAAACCATAAAGAACTTGTTGACTATGTTAAAACCAAGGTTCCCCTCCTTGAATTCCGCCAATACCTGACATCCTCCTTAAGGAGCATCCAGAACTTCTTATAGAAATGTATAGGGAACCCATCTGGGCCTGGGCAACCCTCCGCATTCAACCCCCAAGTCGCCTCTCTAGTCTCATCCTCCGTAAAAGGCCTCATTAAGGCCCTAGCCTGATCCTCACTGATTCTTGGCACACTTGATCCCAACCATCTCCAACTCCCACCTTGCCTCTTCCCTATAAAATCTCTGTAAAAATATGTCGCCGCTCTGCCAACCGCATCTCTACTGGTGAACTCTAGCCCATTCACCAACAACCTATCAATCCAGTTCCTTCGCCCCCTTCCATACGCCACCATGTGTTCGATAAGATAAGAGGAGAGATGGTTGGCATCTCCCCTGAAAAGGACGAAAGCAGCCCTTTGGGGTTACCTGTTACACGATACTCCTTTTACTTGTTACAAACTTCCCTAATTAGAGATTTTCAAATCCCAAAGCATGAAATAATAGTCGAGACATATAATTTTGTTTTATTTTGAACAAACATGAAAAATCATATACAAAATGTTGATCTCACCAATGGCTATACAAGTAGAGAAAAACAAAATACAAAGAAACAAGGAATACAAGGTGTACAAATGTTATTATAATCATATATCAAATCCATCTCCTAAGATTGCAAACTTTATAGATCAATTTCAACTTTCGAGCAACTACATCCTCCCAAATTGTATCATTCATCTACAAATTTTTGCACCCATGAACAGTCCAACAACTATGTCCACCATCTAGCAACTAGATCTCATGCCATCTTCAATTCAATCAACCCAACAACAATACGTAATCTTCAATCAAAATTCGATAGCAACCTCTATTCCATCTTCTCATATTAAATCTTCACAAATCATCCCAAGAAAGTTAAGTACCCATCATCCCTCGTCCCATGATATGATGGCTGACCAAAGGACAATAGCTCCTCAATGCTAGAATGTTGCTCATTCACGCCAAAGCTACTCGTCACCGGTTGGTTTGAATCCATGCTATATGCATGCCATGAATACTCATCGACCATGGAATCCATGGATTAGGAAACATTTGGTGTTACAGGATCTTCAAGTCAGGTCGGGCATGCATCATCATCTAATAAGTTTGAATCCCGACTGGAGCAATGTCCTTACCGACTATGATGTTTATCTCACCATAATAAGGGAATGCAACAGTCCTAAATTTCTTGAGCTTGGGTGGTAACTAACTTTGGAAAAAACTCAAATTAATAACGCATAAAAGGTGATGATCCTACTAAGAAGCAAAGATCATAACAGAGAAAAAAGATAAAATGATACTTCCTCCCCAGCCGATGGGCAAGGTGAGACTAGGTCTTGATAATGGGGTCAAGATCCCAACCACTAATGTTCAGAAGATGGTGAAAGCAATGGAATTTCTTCAATGTCTTCCATCTATGGAGGATCTTATTATGATCATATCCTAGTGGGCCTCTTATTCAAACTCAACCACAATCTTAGCCCACACATGTTTGTTAAAAAGCCCTCCATCCCAATGTCCTCTATTGTAGTGATCGATAAAAATAATTATGAACTTCCCATCAATTTCCATGATCCACTTCTTAGCTCTTTTCAACTTCGCCATGCTAGGTTCACCCCGTACTGCATATGGATTTGGCATTCTTGGATTCATCTGGTTCATTTTACATGAAAGGTGGAGTGGACACTAGTTAAAAATTATGTGGGTAATCAGTAGCAATATTATATTAGTTTGGCATGGTTGCATCTATGAGAGACTCCTAATTGGAGGAATGACTATGCCCTGACCCAGTTGGATGTTGGAAAAGCTTGGTTGGCATTGCACCAAAAAAATTTTAATGATAAGAAAACAATGATCTATTATGACATTTCCTTGTCAATGTATAAAATTAAAGCAATATATTTTGAAGGTAATGAAGATTTCAAACGAAGAAGACTAACTCTTCTATACTACACATTATAGCATGAATAAGTGAGTTGAAATATCACCCATGATATTCAATTCTGAACCAAATGTCATTGGTGATATTTGAGAAATCATCCACTTTCCAACCACCCACAAATGCATCAGCTACAAACCCCAAAATCCGAGAATCTCTACTCACAATCAACTTTAATGCCATGAAACAAAAGATGCGAATCGTTTGAAAGAAAACAAAACAAGTGACAATCAAAAAATAATCAAAATATCGTCGATTTGCAAACCAAAAAAGCAGAAAAAGAGAAGCTATCTTTGATCTCATCACAGTAACCTCCCTGAACAGCAAATAAATGCCTCTCAATACCTCGCAGAGGCCCCATCGTCACCCTTTGCCATCGTTTGAAGGTAATCGAAGGAGAGGATGACAAGAAAAAGCAAAGGAGGGACTCGGAGAGGGTGGGAGAGTAGGGCAACGATTGCTTCACACGAAAGGAGACCGGTTAAGGCACAGAAGGACAGCAAAATCGATGCTAAACTAGCAGAATAAGGAGCAGACAAAAATAATTCCCTCTTAGGAATTGTTTTATTTTGGGATTTGGGGGCTAATTCCGGAATAGTGAAATGATGACACTAAGTGGACCAAATGCAGAACTGGGCCTTTATTCTGCCTTCCAAACGAGGCCTAAGAACATTGCCATTATGCGTTGCAGTAGCTCCCCTCAAGAACGTATAAGCCTCTTTGACAGAGTAACTCATCATCTTGCCATTTCCATCCATCTCTTCCATCCACCCTTGGCTGGATACCTCGAAATGCTTGTTATGAAGATAAAAATTCCTCCATATGTTGCTCCAATAATACCTTTGAAAATAACGGCAGCCATGCATTCCCATCCCAAAAGTTTGCTACAGTTGTTTCGAGCTCTAATGATAAGGCAAACAGCTTCTCCAAAGCCAAATAGGTAATAATTCTTGTTCTCTAAACTAAATTAAGCCACAATCTCTAGATTGATTGATTCTATTAACAGTTTGAAGAATTATACTTATAGATCCATTGGTAATATTGGAGGTTTTTTACGAAAGGTTTTATGGTATGATCTAAGGATTATTAGATCTATGATTGGTTGATCTATAATGTTGTATAGAGTTAGATTGTTAGGTCCTACAACTTATATTTAAACATTTTTAATGAGATTAATGCTTAATTATTTATCAAATTTTGGTCACATAACTATAATGGATCCAATACAATCATAATCATTAAAAAGATTCCAAGACATGCCTCAGAAATGCCTATTTTTTGGGGTCTCCAAGTCATCAAAATTCAACGTAGAAATTCTAGCCCTTTCTTCAGAGTCCCTCCAGCATGCCTTTGATATGGACATTTCCAAAACCAGCACTTACAACCTGGCTTGCCCCAATGAAATAGAAAAGAAAAGAATCACACGTTCAGAGAAGCCCAAGAGATCCAGGATAACTGACAGTCTAGCTACAGAAAAGCCATGTGCCTCGAACCCATAGATCATCATTGGAATGGTCATGATCATCTTGAGCTGATCAACAAGCAACTGCAAGTGCAGAAACTGCTAAATTGATGCTTCAACAGAATAGCCATAGAATTTGGTTCCAAAGTGACTTTTGTGCATCCATTCAACTAATCAACAGCATGTACCATCTATTCAAGCGAACAAACATGGGAAGAGATCACTCAAAGATCCCCAAAGCGTCAAGCATCCATCCTAAACAAGAAACAAACCTCCTTGCCAAGCTTTCTACAGAAGAGCAGAGCTACACTGGGTAAACCAATAACTGCACCCTTCAAAAAGAGAGAGCACCCCTAACTTGCAACCATGAGCCATCTACAAACTACAATCCCTATCCAACTAATTTCCCTGCCGTTAATCAAAGTCATCCTCAACCACTGCATCAGCCACCCTCAGTTTAGCTAGCAACCATTGTTCATGGTCCACAAATGTCTAACAACTAGCCCTACTTCTAACGAGGGTTACCAAATGTCTTCCCAACAAAAAGTAATCACCCTGAGATGTTACTTCGAAGTTTTCCAAAGAGATTTTCTTGTTAGACAATCAATTCACTTCTCCAGCTTTACTAGCAGCATGAACAAGTAGAAAATGCATGAAGTAGAGAGGACCAACTTTAAAGTAAAAGTCTTCTCTTCACAAGGAAGGAACGTTCTTTCCATTATTTCAAGCATCAGGATTCTGTACACATCTCTAATTGGTGAATAAGAAAATGGTAGGCCCCAAATATCAAACAGTCAGTGGAACAAGATGGTTGGCTCATGGTTTCAACTTATTATATGGTTGAAGTGTGTGTATTTCTTTGGGCCTTCTAATCATAATTTTCTAGTGCTATCTTCTGTTTGTTTTTTGGGTCACTATTGCTCCTGGGGTATAGAAATGTGCCATAGTTGTAGAATTTTTTTTTAAGGATATCCCCATAGTTGATGATCTATTCGTAAAACTGAACCTTCACAAGATTGAAAGCCTATGTTTGGAAAGTGAAACAAGGAAGGCACAACTAGGTTCACAAAATTATTTAATGCTAACAAATGAGAATGTCAAATTAATGGAAGAAGGGTATCTTGTGATAACACCAGGAGATATAGAAAACTGCTCAAACTATAGAGGTCTCAAATTGATGAATCATGCAATGAAGGTTTACGAGAAAAATTCAATGAAGGTTGAAACAGGTCCTTAGAATAACCAAGAATCAATTTCAGTTCAAGTCTAACAGATCTAAGAGCAGGAAATGCATCTTCTAAGAATAAAAAGGGATGTGCATATGGTTATTATTTTTTGACAAGATACTTTTTTTTTTAACTTGTGCCAAGGGGCATTCTGTGGAAAATTTGGGAGAAGAGGCAGGTGGAAGTTTAGAATATCAACTTCATATAAGAATACATATATCGAGCTACACCTTGCACGAAGATTTGAGCTGGGTTGATAGATTGCGTTGATATTGGCATCAATCTACATCAAGGAACATCTTTAAGCCTTCGCCTTTTTACCATGGTCATGTATGAGGTGACAAAGTAGATTCAAGATGAGATCCCTTGCCGATGACATTGTGCTGGTTGATTTTTTTAAAAAGTATATTGCATGGGTCGACCAGACAAGAGTTCGAGTAAACACAAAACTTAAGCTTTGGAAAGAGACCTTCGAAGTTAGCAGCTTCCATTTTTTTTTTTTTTTGAGAAAAAAGAGGAAGATTACCTAAGAGTGGTAATCATCCTGTAAATGTATTAATTGAGAAGAAGTCCTGACTTATAAGTTTTGTAGCCAAAATTTAGAAAAACATCTAACCTCTCTCACTACATTCTCCACCCAAAATCGCTCACTCTTGAAGACCTTACCATTTCTATGCAATCAAATAAACCAAAGAATACCAAAAGCTTTGCACTAGCCTACCATATCAAGATGAAGGTGGCCCCTGAATGTCGTCCAAAAGGCTTCAAAGTTTGTAGCATTGACGATGTGGATATCAAACTAATCCTAAACCTCTCTAGAAAAGCTATGTAGGGCAAAGACTGGGCATATGGAATATAGCTTTAGTGGAAGAGAAGACAAAGATGGGAACATGAAAATTGAAGCACATTGCATGACAAAGAAGTATGTTTTCGAATATTCAAGGTTAATTTTTTGACAAGATGGAGAAACTGATAGAAACATCACATACAAAGTAAAATAGGTTGGTTGAGATAGAGGGGATCTTCTAGTGTTTTAAGTGACAAGAAGATTTCCTTAAAAGTTAAAAGAGGAACTATAGAGTAGTCATGCGACCTGCCATGCTATACAAATCTGAATGTTGAGTTACCAATTGCAGCGATGTGCATAAGATGTTTGTCACAAAAATGAAAATGTTGAGGTAGATCTGTGAGAACTTGGATGTTGAGCATCTCAAAGGGATCAAAAAAGGCAAAAAAGTGTGAGAAAGAAGCTATCAAGCATGATCATACAAAACTGGATCTGAACACAGGAGTTTCTCATGATTTTCTTTTCTTTTGAGGAAACTCAGGGTATATTTAATGGAGGCAAAAAAAAATCCATAGACCCAACTCATTGTGGGAAAGGCTTTACTGTTGTAAACATGAACCTTTACTGCAGGCATGACCTTTGAAATGTGATAGTTTTTCCCCATAAAAAAGATTTATTGTGGCTATCATGTCAACAAGGCTTTGCTTTTTATTGTCTTTTTTCATGAGGGGGATCTAGTTAGTCTAAATGTTTGCTTGGGATCATATCTTACTTACACATGGAATAGACTCATGTCTAGAGTTCATACCAAATTTCATGCAAGGACTGCTCCAACCTCTGGACCCATCTCCCAACATAAGAGATTGGACGCACTACCACCCATGATTCTGCTGAACAAGGTTTCAAAAATTGGTAATCAAGATATAGGAAAGAAAAAATAAGTATTAATATGAAAAGAGAAACTTCTCCCGCAAGTGGGCGGTTGTAATGGTGGGAGACAAGACAAATTGTGTGCATCAAGGGTTTTTATGGGGAAGGGAAAAATAGAATGAGGGGGTATTGGCTTCAATGTTGGGCAAAGCTGTCAAGGCGATGGGCAATTAAAAGGCAACAAGCTCCTGGATCACCCAAGGAGAGAAGCGATAAAATAGCAATCACCTTATTCATCAAGGTGACAAGTCTTTTTATTTTTTAACTATTGAACGTGTCTACCAACTCACATGGTAGCATCGAGTTTCATAAGAAACTTATAATAACAATATTTAAGTGAAAGAAAAAAAATATATATTGTTGAGGACTACGTCATTTTGTGTTTTTTTCCTTATTTTCTTATCCTTTGTGAACTTCTTTGTACTTTCCACAAATCCTTTATATATCGAGGATTAGGGTTCATAATAAACAAATTACTCATTTCTTCTAACTTGGTATCAAAGCGAAAGTCCTAGCCCAACGTCTAGTATCCTTTGTTCTCCCATCTTCTTTCTCCACCACATTAAAAAAAAAAAACCTAGGCTTTTTCCCTTGAAAGCCTTCATTTAAGGGAAGAAATCACTTAATCGAAGGCTTATCTTCAATCAACCTGCCACCACCGACTTCCAACAGGATCGCCCGACCATCACACACCCTCCAACTATCCACTGTTGATTGGTGGATCTCATCGCCAAAGGCAACAAAAGTCCCTCCGATCTCCACCAATTGTAGCAAGCAACCCAACAGTTCCTAGAGGCTCCTAATGGGGTTGTGGCCAGTCGAAACCCTTACCAAAGGGGTTACCCGACGTCGTACGACTCCGATGACCGTCATCGAACTTTAATGGCTCACCGAAGCGTCGCCGGTAGGCCAAAGATACTACAGTTGCCCATGCTTTTATCTAAAATTAGTTTTTTTTTTTCAATATGATTTCATGATCTAAGCCGACCCAAAAGATGGCTTCTTTATATTTTTTTCGGATGTCACATCGAAGGTGATGGAAACGGGAGTCTACAAGAACCTATTTTTTGCACCAACAATCAAGTTGGATAAGCCAACTACCTACGGTGATTTCAAACTTTTCTCATGATCCTCGAGGGCCATAATCAAAGAACCAAAGTACAATAAGAAGAGAGGTAAATATGTCACGTGGAAGAAGAAAAATGCTATAGTGCGTGCATGGATAATGAACAGAGTTATGCCTTGCGTTGGCGATAAGATTATGTACTATGAGACAGCAAAGGAGATGTGGGATAGCCTAGGAGATGCATATTGCCACGAAAGGAACTCTAATCGAGTCCTCCAAACTTACAACAAGATGATGGGTCTTCGACAGAAAGGGAAGACGCTACCACAATACAATTCCACACTCAAGGCATTGTTTGAGAAATACAATGCATGTCGTCCTATATGCACTTGCAAGATTCAGAGAGCATATAGAGAAGAGGTGACAATCCTTCAATTTCTTACAGGCTTAAGGCCCGATTACTCATATGCACGAGCTTAGATGTTGACGATGGCAGATTTACCTACTCTAAAGGAAACTTACAGTTGTACGAGTCATCTTGCGATACCCTGACTAGTAAGGTAACCGATTCTTAGATGTCTAATCCAGCAGTGAGTTATGGTAGAGGTTGGGGTGGCCCCTCTATAAGAGGAAGTGGACATGGTCACACCACATAGGACAAAGGTCACCCCTCCTGCACCTTTCATGGCAAAATTGGTCATAACAAAGAATCTTGTTGGATAAAGCATGGAAAGTCTCCTGCTAATAAAGTTATTGCACCAAAGCCTTCTAGAGAAATGGTGATAGTTGCACGTGCTAAGTACGATGATCTTCTGCAGTATCTCAGATGTCGACCACATCATCTTCTAACTCATAGCCTGACCTTACTGCATTTGCCAACCCACCAAGTACTATGTCTACACAGTCATCTAGTTGTGATCCTGACTGGTTAGTGGACTCTAAAGCATCTCAACATTTATGTGATGATCAAGATGGTTTTTCCACCATTAAACCTATGTTGCCAAGACAAACATTTCAAGTCACTGAAGGTTGATATTCACCAATTACTAGCCAGGAGGATGTTCACCTTACCCCAACCATGAGAGTGACAAATGTTTTCTTTGTTCCTAATGTTCCTATTAGCTTACTTTCTATTAGTAGGATAAAAACGGAACTTAATTACATAGTAGTATTTGATGTTGTCTCATGTGTTCAAAATGTTCTGACAGGGAAAACAATTGGTAGAGGCCATAAGGAAGAGGGAGTGTACCACTTTCTTCAATCTCCTCATGTCAGTCAATTGTCTCCTCTACCACCTCATCAACTCACTCATGGCACCTCCGATTGGGTCATCTTTTGTTAGTCAAACTCAAGTGTGTTATTCCCAAACTTTAACCTATAGCAAGAGTTGACTATGAAGCATGTCAGCTTGAGAATTACCACAGGAGTTTTTATCCATCCAATCAAAATCCTAGGTCAAAGATCCTCTTTGAATTCCTTCATATGGATGTGTAGGGTCCCAATCATATAGTTAATAGATTGGAACATTGTTATTATTTGGCAAAGTTCGAAATGCCGATTTCGACACCATGCCGATGAAATTCCAAGCATGCATTTCGTGGACATGCTGAAGGCATGCCATGAAAATACCCTTTTTTCGATGGCCATGCCGAGGGCATGCCGAAAAAAAATCACATAAATACTCAAGATGATGTTAAAATACTTAAATTTTGTGTGTGTGCGTAAAATAACATAAATACTCAAAATGATGTTAAAATACATCATTTTAATACTCTGTGTGTGTGCATTTTGTGTGTGTGTGTGTGCGGCCCCAATTTCAAATCCCTCCCCAACCTGAGACTGCCCTTTTCAAATTTCGAAGTCACCCCCATTTCAAATCCCTCCCCAACTCATGCCCTTTTCAAATTCCGAACCTCCCGCTCGCCAACTACACTCGCGCCCAGCAGCGCCAATCGACATGCCACCGAAATCGTCGACAGCGGCCGGCATGCTGGCGAAATCATCGACATTCCAGCAACACACCTGTAAATCAACACTGTTGCCGTGTCGACACAGCCCCCTCCCAGAAATAGCCTTGCCGGAAGCATGCCGTCGGTATTTAAATCATTGTTATTTGGTTGTTATTGACGACTTATCCCATTTGTCATAAGTCTTTCCATTGAAGTCCAAGTCTAAAATTGGCCTTATTATCAAAAATTTCATAATGTAAATAAAGACTCAATTTGGTGCCAATGTGAAAATTATTCGATTTAATAACACCTTAGAGTTTTGTACACATTTTTTATGTAGCTTTCACCTCTCTCAGGGCATTATTCATCAGCGTCTTGCCTTTACAACTCTAAGCAAAATGGTGTTGATAAATGCAAGCAACAACATATCCTAAGATGTTACCATGGCCATGCTTCTTTATCATGATGTCCCATCTTTATATTGCGGAGATGTCGTTCTAACTGCTTACTACCTTGTTGGTAGGATATCACCTTCTATGCTTAATGAGCAAATACCTATCCAACTTCTCTATCCTGATACAAACTTGTTTGTTGTCCCACCATAGGTCTTTGGTTGTGTTTCTTTTCTTCGTGTCGAGCGTAGGTAAGGACAAGTTGGCTCCTCGAGCCGTAAAATGTCTTTCTGGGATATTTTAAAAAAGTAGAAGGGAAATAGTTGTTATGATCCCATTCACCATCATCACTATGTTGGCATTGATGCCACCAAGGTTTTAAAAATTGATCCAGCCAGTTGAACCAGAAATCAATGGAAGACCGGTTGATCCAGCCGATTTTTGAAGTGGAGGTCCAAAATTGATGGAATCAACAAAAACCTAGCTCAACCAGTGCAAATCGATGACCTAGACTTGCCAATCCAACCACCCCTACATCAAAAAAGAAAAAGAAAGAAGCTGACGCCTCCTCGACCCAAAAGTTACTCCCTCTCTCTTTCGTCTTATCTCTCTCACTCCCAATCCCTAACTCCCCCCCTCCCCCCACCCGAGAACAGAGAAACCCTATACGCTACCCTCTAAGCCTCCTCCTCCTCGCTAGACGCCCTTTGCACCGTCGCCCTCCCCTTCCACTTCCTCTCATCCTCTATCACCACCCCATGACCATTGATTTAAATGCCGACGGCATGCCGTTGGCAAAGCCATTTCCGAGCAAGGGTTGTGCCGACATGAAGAAAACGTCGATTTACAGGGATTTCGTCGGCATGCCCTCGACACGGTCGGCATGTCGTCGGCATGGTCAGCATGCTGGCGAAATTGGTGCCCATGTCGAGGTTGCTATTGAATTTTTTAATTACTTTTGCTATTTTTGTTGGAATGCATCAGCATGCCCTCGGCATGCTCATCGGCATGCCCATCGAAAAGCGGTCATTTCCACGGCATGCCCTCGGCATGCCCACAAAATGCACACTTGGAATTTCATCGGCACGGCATCGAAATCGGCATTTCAAACCTTGCCCACGACCCCCCCTCCCTTCCTCCTCTCCAACCACCACCCCACGCCCCCTCCTTCCTCCTCTACAACCACCTTTCCCCTCCTCCCCTCTCCTCTCTTCAATCATCACACCACCTAGGGGTGTATGTACATGGGTTGGGTCGTGAGTTATAACGGGTTGGATTGGGTTAAGATTTTTTCATCCCGATAAAAAAATGGGTTGAGTTGGGTTTGAGGTTTAACTAACCCAACCCAACTCGCAACCCGATATATGTATATATATATATTCCCCAATTACAACCCAATCAATCACCAAAGCTCATCCATGCCCAAGCCCAATGTCCACATTCCACCTCTCTCATGTCCTTAATTCGAAAATCCAAATTCCTTCACAGTCCACCCTTGTCCCAAATTCCATCCAGTGCATCCACGGTCCTACAAGCCCCACCTCTCGCAAATTCCCCCACCCATGTTCGCCTATCCCAAATTCCTTCCCTCACCCTACTCCCCTAACCCTAACCTTACACCCGATCTCAACTATCAAGTCTGTTGCTGACTCGTCGTCCCCCTCTCAAGTCACCAATCTTACCTCACGGTCCCTGAGGGCCAGCACAGGTCATACAACGTCGCAACATGGCAGCAACACTTCGATCATGAAGCATTACAACCACGCTCCAATCACACAGTGTTGCACGGCTCCGGTCGACGGTCACCTCACGCACGGCGACTTCCTACACGATCTCATGCCTTACATAGCCACGCTCCGGTCAGTGTAGTCACCATCCCCCCCCCCCCCCCCCCCCCTCTCTCTCTCTCTCCCAAGTCCCTGACTAGTCAACAACCCACTCAACCCGACCGAACCCAACCCGATTTTATGGGTTGGGTTGGGTGGTGTAACGGGTTGGGTTAGGTTGGAAAAATCTCAACCCAAAAACTATGGGTTAGGTTTGGGTTGAGTCCCAACCCAGCTCAACCCAACCTGTGTACACCCCTAACACCAATCCTATCCCCTCCACCCCTCATTGCTTTCCATTCTCTCTCCCTCTCTCTTTTTCTACAAACACACAAATATACGAGAAAAAGAAAGCAAAAGCCTATGATTCACCAAAAGAGATAAGCACCCAACTAATGTTGTTATTGTCTCCAACAAGCAGAAGGTCTCAACCTTTGCTTCCTTTGATCTCAGTGATGGTTCCGACGACCCCAACTTATCCATGCAACAATTTAGGCTACCAGAGGAGGCAGGTTGGTACCGAGGGAGTGTGTGGACATTGAAAGCATCTCCTTTGAAGCAGACAATACGCCTTTCGCTACTGTTACTAATGCTTTAGATGTTCCTTTGGTTTTTTGTTGTCGGAAAAAAAAGGATTTTGCAATGTGGGCCTTTCTTTGTTTGGCATTTTTTTGCTCCTTTGCATAATTTCTACTATGTTTGTGTGTTTTTCCACTGGAAAGTTCAGATTTTTTCACACTTCCCTTGGTTGATGCTCAAGTTTGGATGTATGTTCTTCGATTAGATGGATTGGTCCCTGTTGCTATGCATAGGAGTTTGGATTTTGCTAAGAACAAATGGACATTATGCCGTTGGGAGTCCAAGAATTGGGTTGCTTTATTAGTATCTTGGGGTGTCACTTCCCCTTATGCATTGTTTAGATTAAGGGATTTGTAGGGAAGGGGAGGGAGAGATAAGGATAGTAAGGAAAAATGTTGTTTGATTGTTTGTGTGAGGGGTCTGGGAGAAATACGAGGTTTTGGATGGTTCAATTATTTCAAAGATTGGAAATTCACTACCCCAGGTCCTGAGGGAATGGTCCTCTTGGCTACTTATGTTGTCTTGAAATCTTCTATTTAAGATTAGGTTTACATTTGTTATGCACTTAACTTTTATGTCTTTTATTTTAACACATGTATATTATTTTTGTTGGGACATAGGAGAAAGACATGTGCACACTGCCATGTGGCACACATCAAGCCACGTGGCAGCAATAGGAAGAGTCCAGGCCGCTGGCCACTTAGGGGCTTAAGTCTATTTTTGGCTCCCTTGGGGAGTAAGTTGTCTAATTTTAGAATGTTGTTTTTGTGGTAGTTTTGAGTTATTGATGCTTTCTATTTTTAGAGAGAGTTAATTGGGTAATTGAGTTTACTATATTTAGAGAGTGAGTTGGTTTCCTTCTGTAGGGATATATACTCTCTATAGAAAGAGGGCCTTCCCATATGTTTCTCTTTGAGCAATTAATAAAAATTCTTTCCATCAATCAAGCTCCACCCTCTCTCCCTTTCTTCACTCTCAACCAGCCACAACAGGGAAAGCCCTTACAGCCCTCATGCATTCAATAGGACCAGTCTACATTAGACCGATCCTCTCCTACACCTGCAGGTGGTCCAGCAGCAACACAGCCAACCTTCCTCTCCACTACAAACCAACCTGCACCCTACAGACTGGCATGCACTTGGCCTACAAACCAAACCATCCTCTCCCTGGTCCACAGGACCAGTTTCCCAACCTCTGCAGAACTCCACGCTCAGAATTGCCACAAATCCCAACATGGTATCAGAGCGGTAATGCTCCGAGCAACTATTCTTAAGTCAGAGTTCTTCTCGACCATCTTTATAAGCCGATGTTCTTCCGGCTAGGTCGACATTCTTCTCGACCCAAATTCAACCGAAGTTCTTTCTGATCAACCTTCTCTAGAGCCGACGTTCTTTCCGACTAGGCCTAAGCTCTTCTCGGCCGCAACCAAAATCGAAGTTCTTTCCGGTTCAAACTACCTTGGAGGATGATGGCGAAATCAAAGATATAAGTTTCCGGAGAAGAAGAAAAGAAGAAGAATGATGGGGCATATAGCCTCACATGCGAAGAGCAAGTCATCGGCCTCCCGACCTTTGACTTGAGGGGGAGTGTTGGGACATAGGAGAAAGCCATGTGGACACTGCCACATGGCACACATCAGGCCACATGGCAACAACATGAAGAGTCCAGGTCGCTGACCACTTAAGGGCTTAAGTCTATTTTTGGCTCCCTTAAGGAGCAAGTTGTCTAATTTTAGAATGTTTTTGTGGTAGTTTTGAGTGATTGATGTTTCTATTTTTAGAGAGTTAATTAGGTGATTGAGTTTACCATATTTAGAGAGTAAGTTGGTTTCTTATTGTAGGGATATATACTCTCTATAAAAAGAGAGCCTTCCCATATGTTTTTCTTTGAGCAATTAATAAAAAATTTTCCCATCAATCAAGCTCCACCCTTTCCCCCTTTCCTCTCCCTCAGCCACCACAACAGGGAAAGCCCCTACAGCCCTCACACATTCAGTAGCACCGATCCACATCAGACCGACCCTCTCCTAGACCTACAGGTGATCCAGCAGCAACACAGCCGACCTTCCTTTCCCCTGCAAACCGGACTGCACTTGGCCTACAGACCAGACCATCCTCTCCCTGGTCCATAGGACCAGTTTCCCAGCCTCTGCAGAACTCCTCCATGCTCCGGATCGCTACAAATCCCAACAATTTTGTAATGTGATTGAATATCTAGAAATGGAATTTTCTATCAGCTATATCTAATTTTTTTATGAACTAAATCTTACTCTAACCTGGTTCGACTTGATTGGACTAATATAAGCCAAATTAGAGCTTGGTCAATCCGATTTTTCTCGATCCAATTTAAATAAGGACGTCATCACCGATTCGAACCACCGGTTGAACCATTAAAAACCAAAATGAGAGCTTAGCCAATTTAATAGCCAGTCAATTTTTAAAACCATAGATGCCACCTTCCATAAAGCATTTCGCTATTTCTATATTGTTAGGTCCAGAGTTAGGAAAATGATGGATAATATCCCGATGCCCATTCCTCCTAGGGCATTGGAGGACATTCCTGTGACCATTCCTAAAAGTGTTATTGTTCCTTCTAACAATGACCGATTCTGACTCACTTATGTTCATCATCCTTCCCCCTTCTAAGCCAATACCACTCATCACCCCTCAAGCGAGCAATGAGCATATTTTCCTAACGATTGTGTTCTCAATGGTGTACCATCACAGTTGGAGCTACCAACAGATGATGCACAACCAACTATCACAAAGGGCTTTGATCTTCCTATTGCATTGAGAAAGGCATCGCACGATTGTAAAAGGCATCCTATGTCAAAGCATGTCATTTTGGCATGCCTTGAACCTACCTTCAGATAGTTCTCTCTAACACTATAAATTGTGGGCATTCCTACTTCAAATTAGTAGGCTCTCCTAAATCTTATGTGCACTTGTACAAGGCATCCTATGTCTAAACGTATCTTTTTGGCATGCCTTGGACCTATTTTCAGACAGTTCTCTCTAACACTATAAGCTGTGGCCATTCCTACTTCACATCAGTAGACTTCCCTAGATCTTAAGTGGAGGGAAGCAATGGAGGAGGAAATGTCTGCCTTGACTTCAAGAGGCACTTGGGAGCTTACTGGCTTGCCTACTAATGCTACTGTTGTGGATTCCAAGTGGGTTTTCACAGTGAAATACAATTCAAATGGTTTGGTAGAATAATACAATATGTGACTTCTAGCAAAGGGGTTCACTCAAACGTACGGAATGGATTTCTTCGATACCTTCTCTCCAATAGCCAAATTACCAACTGTGTGCATTCTCATCTTTGTTGCAATATAGTACGATTGGCATCTCCATCGGCTTGATGTTAAGAATGCATTCTTGTATGGAGACCTACAAGAAGTGGTGTATATGCAACAACCTCCTAAGTTCAAATCTCCGAGAGAGAGTTTCAAGGTATGCAGGTTAAGGTAATATATAGACTAAAGCAATGTCCTCGGGCATGGTTCCAAAAGTTATCTAAAGTAGTTGAGAATCTTAGATTCAAACGATCATTATCAGATCACTCTTTATTCATATGAAATACCTCTTACGAAAGAGTTTGTATATATTGATAATATTATTACAAGCAATGACTCTCAAGGCATCTCTAATTTAAAAAATTGTCTTCCTAATCACTTTATAATCAAAGAGTTGAGACCACTCAAATATTTTTTAGGCATTAAAGTTGCTAGGACCAAGAGGGGTGATGTATTATCTCAAAGAAAGCATGCTATGAACCTCCTAATGGAAACTAGCATGTTAGGTACTAAACTTGCATCTATTCATATGGATCCTCGAACTCATTTACATGATGATACTGATACTCGATAGTTTAGGGGTCTCGCTGGCAAGTTGTTATACTTGACTATACACACCAGGATATCTCCTTTGCAGCTAGAAAACTCAATCAGTTTATGGATAGGCCAACAATTTTTTTTTTTTTGAAAAGCCAAAGGGTAGTTATTCAAGTGGTAACCAACCACATTCATTTCATTCCACAAAAAAGAATTACATTAGATGTTACAAAATAAATCCCTTGAACTCCGCCTAGGAAGAAATAGAAGAAACAAAATTTTCAACATAAGATCTCTCCCCCTTAAAGATCACCCCATTTCTTCCCAGCCAAACACCTCATAAGACCCTAACAAAGTTGCGTTCGGATGCAATCACGATGGTTCTTAAATATCTTAAGTCATCACCAAGTAAGAGACTCTTGTTTACCAAAGTCTCCTCATTAGATATCATTACATACACATATGCAAATTATGCAAGTTGTCTCAAGGACAGGAAGTATACCATTGGGTTCTATACTTATCTTGCTAGTAATCTTGTGGTGTGGCGCAACAAGAAGTTGTGGTTGCACGATCCAATGTTGAATCTAAGTATCGTACCATGGCACAAGTTACTACTAAGATGATGTGGATTCACTCTGTCCTTGTAGATCCACATATTCGAATGCCACTGACTATGGAGTTGAGATGTAATAATAGAGTTGCCACGTACATTGCAAATAATACCATACTTCATGAGAGGACCAAGCACATTGAGGTGAACTACCACTATACAAGAGATTTGATTCAGCAAGGATGCTTGTGTACCACTCATGTTAGTTCTGAAAATTAAACTGCAAATGTCTCCACCAAAGCACTAACTAGGACCTCCTTTGACAAATATTGCACCAAGCTAAGCATGTTTGACATATATGCTCTAAGTTAACGGGGAGTGTTGCAGATAACATTATTTTATGTTTTTTTCATATTCTCTTATAGTTTATGGAGCTCTCTATACTTTTAACAAATCCTCTATATATTAGCATTAGGATTTCATAATAAACAAGTTGCTCATTTCTTCTAACTTATATATAGGTGTTGAAATTTTGGGGAGAATATGGACTTTATTAATTAGAAAAGAGAGGCCTTAACCCTCTTTATATAAAGGATCTTGACATACATGAAAAGACAACTAAACAATTACTAAAAATAGAAAAGACCTAAATGGAAAACAACTCAATAATATCATATTAATTTCATTTCCTAACATTCCCTCGCAAGTTGAGACGCAAGAGACGTCGAGGACTTAGATCCTTAAGATGGTGAAGATTAACTCTTGACGTGGTAGTCCCTTTTTGTATCTTCAACCTTGGGTGCTTCTTCTTGTACGCCCTCACAGAACCAGTCCACGCTTAGTTTCTCTTGAGGTGTGTAAGAGCTACTCATTATTTGAACACCTTGAGGTTGCTCCCATCTTCATTGTTTATTCCACTAAAACATATAAGGATCCAAACAAGACAACTTATATGGGAGAGAGAGAACCCGCAACAGCCTTATACAGCCAACAAGACATGCTGCAGTGTGAGAGAGAGGGCAACAGCAGCAACAATTGTTGTTGCTATCGCTGATGTTATTGTTGTTGTCACTAATATCGTTGCTGTTGATGTCGCTGATGCCATGGTTGTTTGCAACAGCAACAGTAGCGAAAGAAGAGTAAGAAGAAGAAAGGAGAGGCTTGAGAGAGGACCTCTCCGATGGCTTGCTGAGACCAATGGCATCACCAGAGGGCCTCCCCCTCTAGGTTTTTTTCCTTTTAAACCCTAACACACCAAGATCGATGACTCTGATACCATATTGAGAGTTTGAGGAGAATATAAACTTTATTAATTAAAAAAGAGAGGCCTTAACCCTCGTTATATAAAGAAAGAGTCTTGACATACATGGAAACACAACTAAATAATTACCAAAAATAGAAAAGACCTAAATAGAAAACAACTCCATAATATCCTATTGATTTTATTTCCTAACAATAGGAAAACCATCCAGCGAGCCTTAAATAACTTATTTGAGGTCATTGCAGAACGATGTTATAATTTTTACAAAACTAATATTTATTTTACAAAGTCTTTATGTACCTTACATAATGTAACTTGTAATTTACAAAATGTAGTTTGTAAGTTACAAAACCAACTCAAAATTCACAAAGTGATATTTTTACAAAATCATTTCCATTTTAAATGAAATATATGTATCAAGCAATGTGTGCACATATACATGTATGCATGTAGAATGTGAATATTGTTACAAGCCAAAACAAACAACCAAAGCAAGACGATGGCAAATATCTATACTATACTACAACAGAATATAGACTTAATATCATAACGTATATGAAATTATTAGCGTCACATAAAAACATTCCTCCTAGAGTAGTAGTGATTCCGTGAATAGGAATAAATGCTATGACAACCATGTTTGTACATTCCATGTACTCTACAAGTAGAGGAATACATAGAGTAAAACATAGTACAATAAACTCTATAGTGTTCCCATTCTTTGATAAATCTTGTGAGTATCTGCACGTTTGGCTATAGCCAAAACCCCTGAATCTAGAGCCACTTGGCCTTCCAACCTTGTTCTAACAATGCACTTTTTAGGCTGAGAAAGTGAAACTGCTTTGGCATTGCATATTAGAGCACAAGAAAGCTCAATATGCATCATTATGTTCAAGAAAAGGAATGAGGGAGGCCCCAATCGAAAAATATTAGAAAGGGAAAATGCTCCCAAGGAATTTGTTAGTCATTCAATTGATTCGACTGATTTGGAATTGGATTCCATCTAAGATATACAAATAACATGTGTTTCTTCACCCATTCCAAAGCTAAAATGTGGAATCTTTTTTTACTTATTACTTTGATGATCTAGTGGGGCCGGATGCCATTTCCCATTTTGACTCATCAATTGATATCGCAAAAGTAAGAAAAAGAAAAATGAGGCTAAAGCATATATATGTCCATGTGTGTTGTAACATATATATACACATATATGTAAAGCATATATCATAATTACTTACAATACCATATATATGTAACCTATATATCATTGCAGACATACAAGACTAAGTTGGTAACATATATTACAAAACTTGAGAGCATATCAAAGCTGTTAGTAAAATAAACCTATATATGTAATAGCATTAATATAACATTAGCATATATCTATAAAGTATTTATAACTTAAAACTAGTGAAGAGTCTTGCGGTCTCATATAGAGTGAATTGTGAGCAGGGTGACGAGGCACAAGGCAACTTAGGTGACGAAGAACGCAATCAAACAATTGCATGATTGAAGTCCCTAGCTTAAAACAGCTCTAAGGCATCCTCTGGCTTATAGCTTAAGGCGATCTCCTTAACGGCATTGATATTGAGCAATGTTCTAAATACCTACGACATGTCCATGACATACCGGCAAAGCAACCTTTTTCTAATGTGGGGCCACACCGATATGCACATAATGTCGAAGTGCAAGAGCATAAACAATATTTTGCCTAATTTCAATAGTATGTTGACAACTTCGACATAATGGGTGACATAAAATATAATTCTTAGACTACTTTCATATTGTAAGGTTGACATGGGCGGTTCAATAACCCATTTCTATTCATTATTATTAATGCATTTTTGTTAAGGTAAAAAGAAAACTCTTTCAAGAGTTCTCTCCCTATTTGTTAGATCTTTAAGATATTTTAGGTTCTCCAAAGTTAAATAGCATCTATTTCTTATCTTTTAAGCTATATTTAAGTTACAATCTCTAGAATAATTGATCCTATTACAAGTTTTAAAGATTACATTTATAGATCCACGAGTTTATGGTAAGTTAAGTAACTCTATTATTATTTGATTTATATGTTTTATAGAGTTAAATTGTTAGATCTTAGGTTTTAATGATTTTTTTATTAAAATTAATATTCAAATTTTTATCATATATGGGAGCGCAACTATATAAATTTAGTACAATTATAGTCATTTTGATAAAATTTTGAGAATTTCTCAACATGCCTTCAATGTGCCTATTTTTAAGGGTGTCGAGTGCATCAAAATTCAACTTCGAAATTTTAGCATTGCCACGATATGCCTTCAGCATGCTTCTAAAATAGATACCATTTAAAACCTTGATATTGAGTTCTGCAACTAAAGAAGGCAATTGGTTGTTCTTAATTGAACCTATTCAGCTAATTAATTAGCTAGCATCTATTAACCAACGATGTTGATTATAGGCTCCAACCAATTAATCAAACAAGATCGAAATCATGCACCATGCTAAAGGAGGTGGGTTTCCTTTGGTTCTCTTGTTTTGAAAAGGGGGAGGTACATTTCTTATGTTACATAAGACTTTCACATGTTTGTGTAGAGAAGATGGAGAAGGATTGTCATTGAGATACTAGCTTAAGGGGGCAATTGACTAATGTTAAGTGCTATTTATAGAAGGGATGACATTATATTAGGTCTAAACTAATAAAAATAATAGTCTATCCTTTTTTTAAAAAAGGATAATATCGTCCATCTTGAGGTGGCAAATAGAGTTTTCCATATATTAAGGCTCCGTTTGGTGGTGGGGTTTGAGGAGGTTTTTCCCACTGTGGGGTTTTTGTTGGGGTTTTTTCAACTACTTCAACGCAAACTTCCACACAATTACTTCCAATCATTCCAATCAAATCACAATAACCTTCTCTCACTTTTACTGTTAAACAAATATCCACTACATCCTCCACTTCCACTTTTAATATTAAACAAATACCTGCTAACATTCTCCACTCGCACATATACTATTAAATAAATATCTACTAATATCACATCATTACATCAATCATTTTATCCCCCCACTTAACCCTCCCCTTATTTCACCACCCAAACAAACACTCATATCCACTTATTCCATTTTAGCCTATTCCATTTTAGCCTATCCCAACAATGTTTTATTCCGCCTCCAAATAGGCCCTAAGTAAAATGGCCTTTGGATGCTTACCAAGTAGTAATCAAGAAACCACTTGTAAACAAACAAGCAGTGTGTTTGTATAAATGGCCTTGTATTATTGTATTATTTGAGAGAACCTTTGTTTAGTTATTGAGAAATTTTTTTCCCTAGCTTATTCTAGTTTTTTACACACACTTCGTGTTTCTTTATAACTCAAACAACGGGCATGAATTCCACTTAGAATGTGTACCACACCAGAATCCTGCTGGTACTTGAAGATATTAAACAGTCACTACATTGTTCCAAGAATTAGCACATATATCTCTTGAACTGTACAAGTAATCGCAATTATGGAATCTTCTTGCAAGCCATTATATCAAATACCTGATCATTAGCCAAAACAGAATTCAAAACTTTGTGCCAACACTCACGAAGCTTGTTAACAGAATTCAAATAACTGATGTCAAATCCAACTGGAAATCCATCAGGCAAAGTTGACAGCTTAATAAATTGCTTTTTCCTTATCTGTTTGACCTGAAATGAACAATCACAAAGTGCTAATATCACAAAATCATGTTCCAACTGTTTCAGAAATCTGGAAGGAATATCGCAAGGAGCACTTGGAAGGAGCATCCTAAGAGCCACCTTATATAGACACAAAACTACAAGATACTTAGGTGTAAAAGAAAAAGCTAGAACCAATGGGCATTTAAACCAAAGTAAAAGGACCCTTCAAGAAAAAATAAAAGGGTTTTCACAACATAAACCCCACATTTTTTTAGTGCTTATGATTTCTTGTGAATTTTTGGGAGTTTAATGAATCCCAGATGACTATAGATATCAAGTGGTCCTCCAATCTTTTCTTTTTCTTTTGAGAAAATGAAAAGAAAAGCATGCCTGTACTTACATGTACAGAAATTTGTGGGCTACAATATGATACCTTGTCAGATTTTGCAGGATCATAGGCTTCCTTCGCTGCATTACGACGAGCTTCATAGTCCTTTATAAGCATCTCGGTCTCATGGGTATTCAAAAACGAAGAGTTCTCCAACTCCCATGTTGCATGTTCATAACCTAAGCCCGTCCATTTGACAAACCATTCATAATAGCATTGTGGCAAAGCAGCAGTACCATCACAATAAAAGTACTCATCAATCAACTCTGGAGGCATTATTAGTCTCTTCTGCAGCAAACGCTGAGGCTTACACCATTCCTGCCTCCACAATGCATTCTGAAAAAGAAATTGCAAGGACTCTGTCAAGTCATCTTTAAAGCCCTTCTCGAAGTCAACTTTAAAGCTTCACTTTGAAATCTCTAATGCTAATCATATTCAGGGAGTAAAAAACTAATGCTAACAAAGAAGATGAACCTTGTCATTCTGCCATCTTTCATTATATTTGGAAACCAGGTCAGGAGCTTCAAAAATAGCTTCTTTTTCCGAAATCCAACGATTATGAACATGAGCAAGTCCTGCATACTTAACTAGGTACTGCTTCTCTTTTTGCAAACCTGAATCCAAATTCATTTTAAATAAGATATTTTAGCAACTTCTTTTGCTACATTCTTGCACATGAATGAGGAAACAATTTTTTGCTCATGTTAACATGATAGAAAATTCCCTTTCTAAAAAGATGACAGAAAATTGCACCCTCACCAGAATCATGTGATACTTCAACAACTTTAGAATCCCAAATAGAATCAATTCCTTCAGATATGGAGTAACTCCCTAGATCCAGCTTTTTCCTCACACAGCAAAGACAAAGCCAGATTCCGGGGGGAACCTCAAGTAAGGGAGGGTCAACACAAGATAGATGGTAACTCCTCCTGCAATTTTTGCCCTTACAAAACCTAATAAAAATGGATGTACAGAGTATATCTCAGTCAAAAAATCATGCGTTGTGCATGCATGACCACATGTTTGAAAAAAAAAAAATTAAACATGCAATGAAAAATATAATAAAGACCACAAAGAAGGAGAGAGCAATTAACTTCAAGTTGTCAAGGGGCTTGACAACAAGAATGGGCCTAAACACATACAAAACAGTAAAAAAAAATTATCTGATTAAACAATAATGCTATGGAGTCCTTTCAACATGTGTATGACACTGAAGAAACAAAATTGGAAGAGTTCATAAAAATCAAACATGCTTGTTTGCAACCAATAATTAAAACCTGTAGCCAGATCTAGATCTACACAACCAGGTAGCAATGCTAAAAATGACATGAGTAGGTTACTCACAGCTGTGTCTCCAGTTGCTTGCAGATGGGGCATATACAATCATCTTTATTTGTCTCAATGGTTGGAAGAAAACTCGTTGACTTATCAGCAATGATGTTTTCCGCAATAGCGCCATCATCTGTTTCAGTGTTCCCTCTATCCTAATGCAGATAGATAATAACAAAACAGCAATATCAGCTTCCAGATAAGATTGCCAAATGAAAAATAGATATTGATGGATGAAAACCACAAGAAAATGCATAACAAAAGGAAACCCCTGCTCCTCTTTTACTTGAACCGATAAAGGTCGGAAATTACACCATCTTGACATTGTACATTTCCAGTGAAGGTCCATTTTGTCCTTAATCTGCTAGAGTTTACTGTGGTCAAGCACTGTCATTATCTGTTGCTCTTAAAAAACATGATGCACAAAAATTACACCCTTTCAAAAATGTGCGACCACAGCTCAACCTCTCAATAATTGGAAGGCATTAAACTCATTACAATGTAGCTCCTAAAGTGGGAATGCAGGTGTTCATTTTGACATCAATTTTGATAACTTAAAATTATTAAGACAAACTATTCAGTAAAATATCAAAATAATAGGGACATCTAGCTAAGTTACACAAAGGTGACCTAGAGTCTCAATGTTACAAGATAATAACAAAAAGCCTCTAAAAAAAATATAATATACAATATTCAAGAAAAGTCCAGAAGTTTTGAAAGGGCCCAGGAGCCCTTCTCTGTTACAAGATAATATTAAACTTCATAGCAAACAGGGGAGTAACATAAATAGGCACATCCTAAGCTCATCATAGTTAAAATGCTGATGAAAAACCCAAAAGTGAAAGGTGGAAGCAAGGTACATTGTCCCTCTTGTCCTTCTGCTATGGTAACATAACACCCTGCCAAAGCCATTCATGTTGCAAAGGGAAGGTAAACACAAAAGGGGCAGGGGAAAAAAGGTGAGGGACTAAGAAAGTCTCGATATATGGAACCAGAGAAACCGGTTTAGCATGCTAATTGCATTCTACAAATCTCACATAGCCAAACCTCGGGCAATGGCATGGCAAATGTTTTGTCTTTCTGTCACATAAAGGCAATTCAGCAACTACCTGGCCATCAACACAACAAATGTTTTCTGAAAAAACCATTATCTCAGTTGACATGGGATAACAAAAGTAAACCAAAGACCGAAGCCATTAAATGAACCATAGGGCATCAAAAAACCATCCACATCTTAGTTGCCTGAAAACTGATAGGGAGATGCCTAAAAAATGATTCTTCAGGACCATGACAATCAAAAATTCACATCTACAAAAAACGATAAATGTGGCTATAAACAGGAGCATAAGCAAAACTCTGCATTGCCCGGTCAATATCCTCTCAAGATTGCCAAACATATTGATACTGTTAATATCAAAATTTTGCAATGTAGCTTGCTTGCTCAAAAACTGTGCGTTACACCATACCTCTCAATTAGTGAAAAACGATCAGCATCTGCTGAATGAATGTCCCGTGTAAAGTTTTCATTCTTGCTTGATGTTGCAGAAGCATCTGAATCTATAAGACCCTTTGCGATGTTTAATCCAGAAGATGCAACACCACCACCTCCATCATGAACAACATCACCAGCAACAGAACCTTCCTCGGATGCAGAGTCAAATTGTTCTACTGGTCTATCACCATTCTTTGACAAGGAACATGATTCACCAACATTTGCAATACCATTAGCATTCTGTTTTGCCAAGTCTTTTAGAAAAGACTGCTGTGAGCTATTACTGCACTTAGAGACCATCTGCCTGTTCTCATATGTGGAATCATTGGCCTCCCCAGCAACAGAGTGTTTCTGCATGAGATCTGAGGATCTCTTGGAGTTCTCCAAACACAATCCTCTACCATCTGTTGTTTCACACTTGTCCATGGCAGGCTGTTCCTGCTGATAAAGCCGGTTCTCATTCCCTAGGATGGGATCCATGGAACCTCCACTAACACATGCACCACCTTCGTCTGTTGTGGACTCCTTTCCTCTTGTACCATCTGGACTAAATTCAGTCACACTATCCTTCTCATGAACTACACCCTTTTCTAAGTTACCACCTTCTGCTGCATTATGCTTTTTGTTAGAAGCATTACCTTCTAGGCTATCCCCTTGTTCATATTTTTTAGAAGGAACTGCATAGCCAACAAGAAAAAACAGATGCAGATCATAAAGAGAATAGAAACAGCGATGAAGCCAAATCTCTACATAAACCAAGCAGTATCATGTTAAACTTGCCTTCAACCATTTTAATCATGAAAATCCCTAGGCCTCACACTTGAATTTCTGTAATGCAAATTGCTTTCATGGAATTCTTTCTGTACGTAATTCAATTATGCTATTTAAGTATGACTTGACTTTACAATATAATTGCTCCCATGGAAATCTTTACATATGTAATTGAATTTTGCTATTTAATTTTGATGTAATGTATGAGTTGACTTCATAAAGGATATCATCCTCGTAAAAGGATATGTACTATGGAGTTGTGGCTTATGTAAGGACTAAGGATGTATTAACAGACTACTTTGATATCACCATTGATTTGCATCAAGGAACAGCTTTAAGTCCTTAACTCTTTACCATAGTCATGGATGAGTTAACAAAGCATATCAAAGCTAAGGTGCCATGGTGCATGCTTTTTGTTGATAACATTATGTTAGTTGCTGAGACAAGAGATAAAGTGAATAGAAACTTGAACTTTAGATAAAAGCCCTGCAAGCTAAAGGCTTATGTCTAAGCAAGACAAAAATTGAGTATATAAAATGTAAGTTTAGTAATAGAAGGAACAATGAAGGGATAAATGTAAAAATTGGATAAGGGTGCATTGCAATGAAAGATATTTTTAAATACTTGGGATCCATTTTTCAACAAGATGGTAAATTTGATGGAAATATAACACAGAATTAATGCAAGGTGGTTGAACTGGAAGGGAACATCTGATGTTTCATGTAATAAAGAGGGTTCCTTTAAAAGTTAAAAGAAAGTACTATCGAACAGCTGTAAGACTCACCATACTATATGGTTCTGAATGTTGAACCATCAAGCATGTGCAAAAGATGTCTGTGATAGAAATGAAGATGTGTTACGATGGATGTGTAGTTATAAAGGAAGAACTGTATTTCAAATGAGATTATTCGAGAAAAGGTTGAGGTGGAGACGATAGAGAATAAAATGAGAGAGATGTCTAAGGTGGTTTATACATTTTCAAAGATAGCCACTAAATGCCCCAGTCAAAAGATGCAAAGAGTTGGTGGTTGAACCTTCCAAAAGAGCAAGGAAGATCAAAGAACTGTTGGAAGGAAACTATTAAGTATAACCTCAATTACTTCAATTTAAGTCCAAAAATAACTCAAAATAGATCTGAGTGAAGACAAAGAATCCACATAGCCGACCTCACTTAGTATGAAAAAAGGTTTGATTGTTGTTGTTGTATGAGTTGACTTCATAATCTTACATGACTAATTGGAGAGAAATATATAAGGAAGTGTTATATACTTTTCCAAACTTTTTTTAGAAGACTTTACCACACTTTATATTGTGCCGATTGAAAATCATATATCCTTGCAGCAGTGTCAGAAGCACCTTACTCATTCTAACAAGCATTTCAACCATTTTCTTGTTACATGGTTTTCTCTTGCCATTCTTGGGAATATGGTGCTCCCAAAAGTCCCTAAAAACCAAAAGGAATGGGCAGCTAATTCTGCAAAACTACACTTAATCATAGCCAAAAGGCCAGGTTGATAGAAAGGTTAGTCTCCCACTAGCATGTTATAGGTCATAGGATCAAATCCCGAGTCCACCCTATTTACGTTGCTCAAAAAACAAAAAAGCAAAAACAGGTGAAGCACAAAAACAACATGTTATTTGCTTGCCTGAAAGCACTCATCGTCCCATTGAAGTTTTTCTTTTTTATTTCTGGGGATGTGAGGTATAGTTGGCCATTAGAGGTGATTAGTATCATTTACCGGTTGAAAAAGACCTACTGGCGAGCTTCCATGATGGAAAGCTACAAATAGACAAATTAGATTTTTGTCTAGGCTAGAGAGGAAACATCCAACGGCTTCATTGCAAACCTTCCAGATGGAACGGATGGCGTTATCTTTCAAATTGAACGAGCTTATATTGAAGGATGCAAAATGCCTCCAGTGTGGTACAGCCTAAATCAGCCTCCTCTTAGGGTACATATGATGCAGAGTGGTTACAGGATTTTGCAAGGATTTAATCTCCATTTTGACTCCAATTTGACTGTATTAAGGGCTTAGTCCCAATTTTGCCAAATACTTTTTTCCGTTGTCACAATATTAGATTGGAGGCTTTGTTTTTCTTATTTTCCGATGTGATTCCCTCTACATAAAGGGGCCTGAAAGATAAGATTTAGAGAAAAGAAAATTAAAGAAAAAAAGGGTCCCCTTCTCATCTATTGTTCCCACTCATTCTCATCTCTGTTACCTTATGAAGCCCTCCCTCTCCCTCCTTCCTCCTTTTCATTCCCTCCCTTTCTATCTTTCTCACGCTCTCTCAATCTGTGGACTTCCCTTCTCCAACCTCTCATTTCCCTTCCTGCTGTTCTTCTCCTTCCCCAAAACCCAGCCACCCTCTTGTCCCCCATAATACCACTTCCAAGTCACCCCCTCTTCCACCTGTGCCACCACATCTCCACCTCACCCTCCTCACTATTCCACCACCTCAGGCTCATCTGTGCACCTCATCCCAAGTGCTTCCTCTCCGCCAGCAATACAATAGCAAAGCCAGCTCTGCTCCAACCTTCAACTCACCACTAACCACCTCCTTTCCTCACTGTACCACAGTGCTGATCCATCGCACCACTAAACTGCTTGCATCAATGCCCCTCTCCCAACTTCTGGAGACTGACTGCAGCATCTGGCCTTGCCCCAATTTCTCGTCTCAACGTCTTTACAGAGTTCAATTTCATTAAGCTATTAACTTTTGTTTCAGATTTAAGAAACAGGTTTCACCACTTTTGACTGCATTTTTCTTTTAACTTTACCATGTTCAAGACATTTTCAGATTTCATGTTGCATACCATCAAGTGATTCAGATACATCATCTTAAAACAGATGGTACTAGCACAGTTATTCTTCAATTTGAGCCGACACCTATTATTCGACTTGGGTCTAACTTACTGCATCTCCTTGAATTTTGGTGACAAAACTCCTTTTAGGAAGGATAATATGATCTAGAGGCATTTTAACCATTGAATTGCCATTAAGATTATAAAAGTCAACTGCCATGGCATTCCATAATCGACTTTTTCATAGATTCCATTGCAGGCTATGACATGCACATAAAATTCCCTTCAGGCCCATAAAAGTTAAAGAGTGGGATTTCAAGAACAGGTGAGGAGAGTGAATTCAACCTCCCCAGCTGTTTTCCCAGGCACCCAATCTTCCAAGCCCCAACTTCTGAAATGTCTCTATACTGGTGAAAGCTACACCGCAATGGACAAGAGAATTCCAACTCAGAGCACCACAAGCGAGAACCGCTTGGGAAAAACTCAAATGTAGAATTTCACTAGACTAGCATACATAAGGAGAATGCAGATGCAAGCATGCAAATCAACCTAAAACTGCATTAGTACAAAACCAAGACAAAACTCCCCATCCATTCCGATAACAGACTTCAAGAAAATTTCCAACTCACCAGGGGTGTCCTTGCGCTTCTCCTGGAGCGGCCTGTAAAGCGCCCGGAAACTCCGCGCATCGAGAAACTTCCTCCTCTTCACGGACCCATCCGCGCTCGTCTCCCCCTTCCCATTCCCTGCCTGCCCTCTCCCGTCCGCCGCGCTCCTCTTGCTCGGCACCACCCCCGTCTTCCTCTCCTCCTCCTTCTCCTTCTTCCCGGCCTTCACGCCCGAAGTTCCCGGGCACTTACTGCTCTGCTCGCTCCTACCACTCTGCTCGCTCTTACCATTCTTCTCGCTCTTGCTGTTCTGATCGTTCCGATTGTTCTGCTCAAGCCTTCCAGATCTTCTGAGCGGGCTAACACTAATCTTCTTCTTCGTCTTCACGGGCGACGCCGACTGCGTTCCCCTCTCGTTCCTAAGGACCCTCCCGGGGGTCGACGATCCGCCGGTTGCCTTGCCGGAAGGGCCGTTGCCGTTCGCGGGGGCTGCGGCATTCCTCCGGGACGGCCCCGCGGAGGGCGGAGCCCCGGCCTTCGCAGCGGCGCTGCGCGTCGTCACGCTCCACGCGGCGGCCTCGTCGCGCCTCGGCCGCACATTGCCCGCCATGTGCTCGAGCCCTAAGCTTCGCTGCCGATGCGGGGTAAGGATCTGGGGATCTGCGGCCGCATGCAGCGGGGTGGAAACCGGTGGATTAGGGTTAGGGTTTGGATAAGCAGGGGATATGTGGGGCGATCACGGAAGGGAGGGACCTCAGGAAAGCGGCGGGGTTTGCACTGGGAGTGGGCTTTGGGGTGAACGGAGCAGAAGAAGAGGGGAAGGTGAGACGCAAGGCAACCTTGGAAAAACCGAATAGAGGGAGGTAGCAGAGAGGGGGCTCCTACGAAGATAAGCGCGCCGAGTTAAAAGGGATGCCAGGATAGCCTGGTTCAACATCGGCTATGAATCTTGAAATTGTAGAGGGTTGGGGGTTTCTTCTGCAATTCGTCACTTAAAAAGTCTCATGTAGGTCACAGCTGCTGATCTTATTTTTATCTCTGAAACTCATCTTAAAGAAAGAAAAAAAAGAGGAGGTTCTCAATCAAATTTCCAAAGTATAGCTATTATTCTGTTGAGGCTGTTGGAAGATCAGGTGGCCTTTGTCTTATGTATAGTCAAGCACTCTCGGTGGACCTGATTTACACCAAAAGAAATTGTATTCTCTCACAAATCAACTATGAAGGTTGCAGCTGGTATATATGTTGTTTATATGGCATTCCTTCTCAAGGAAAAAAAAAGGATTTCTGGCAGAGAATGACAAGGTTGCAAAAACCATTTGAAGACAGGTTAATTTGTGTTGGTGATTTCAATGTGATTATGAAAAAAAGAAGATAAAAGGGGAGGTATATCTATTCCTTGCAAAGAATTCAACCATTTAAAAAACTTTCTAAGTTCTCTTGGTCTTATAGACATTGGATTTGCTGGTCAGGCTTTTACCTAGTCAAATAGAAGACAACCTCAATACCTTGTAAGGGAAAGATTGGATAGAGTGGTTGTTTCAGCAGATTGGTGGCTAACTTTTCCTGTGGCTGGGGTGTTACATCTTCCAGCAATTGGAAGTGACCATGGTCCACAGAAAGCCAAAGAAACAACATTGCATTTGGAGAATGGAAGCTACTTGGTATCTAGAAGAAAATTTTAATGAATCTCTTTTCTGTTAGTTGGTCAAATATTCCTGAAGGGGAAAATAATATCTCAAGAAAATTGGCTAGCATTACTGATCATCTCAAAAAATGGAATCATTCTTCGCATACCAATTGGAGATTATCAAAAATGACTTGGAAAGCAAAATTACCAGACTGCACGATGCCCCTCCTACTATGGAATCATATAATATGGAACAACAACGTAGGAGAAAATATGAAGTTCTTCTTAAAGAAGAGGTTAGACAACAACTTAGGAGAAAATATGAAGAAGTTCTTCTTAAAGAAGAGGTTTATTGGCACCAACGGTCTCGACATTTGTGGGTTAATAGTGGTGACAAGAATACTAAGTACTATCATCTCTATGCTACAAATAGAAAAAAAAAGAACAGAATAAAGTGGCTGGAAATTGCAGATGGTCATGAAACTGGAGACCAACGACTGATTGAAAAATGTTTCCTTGAGTATGTCTCAGCTATATATACATCTGAGGATACAAATATTACTTACACTCCTCTGCAGCTGGTTCATGGAAGTATGAATGTGGAAGATTGGTCTTCATGCACCTCCATTCCTGATGTGCTTGAAATCAGGGAGGAACTTTCCCATATGTCTCCCTCAAAAAGCCCTGGGCCGGATGGGTTTCCAATTTTTTTTTTTCAGAAAAGTTGGGAACTACTGAGAACTGATGTAATCAACTTTGTGCTCACCTGTTTATCCACGGCCACTATGCCTCAGGAGATGGAAAAAACTTTTTTGGCTCTTACTACTAAGGTAAATAATCCTCTACTTCCAAAGCATTATAGACATATCAGTCTCACAAACACATTATACAAGCTTGTTGCTAAACTTGCTGCCAAAAGGATAAAGCCTGTCTTACAAAGATTCATCACTACTAACCAATCTATGTGGTCTTGGTGAAGGAAGCCTTCCATGCTTTGAAGTCCAAAAAAAGAAAATATCCATCTAGGGCTATCAAGTTGGACATGGAGAAAGCTTTTGATCATCTCGAGTGGCACTTCATTAGGTTTTGTTTAGAACAGGCTTTCCTCCCAATCTTGTGAATTTTATTTTGTCTTGTGTCCAATCCACATCTTTTCAAGTTATTGTAAATGGCAACACAACTAAAAGCATCTTTCCTACACGTGGTTTGAGACGGGTGCCCGCTATCCCCCTACTTATTTATACTTTGCTCTGAATTCTTATCTTGCTCTTTATCTTCTTCTCTCCATTGTAAAAAGATTTCAGGTTACAAAATTCACAGAAATGCACATCCGATCACCCACCTGATGTATGCAGATGACATAATTCTGTTTGCAGCTGCCAGTTGGGAAGAAGCGGTTGAACTTAAAAATATTCTTAAACTATATGAAGCATGCTATGGTCAGAAAGTAAGTTATGAGAAGTCAAGACTTTATTTTGGAAGAGGATGCTCTAGTCAGCTTAAGCAAGCCATCACTGCTGAATTTCAAATGAAAAAGATGATGAAGTCTGAAATTTATTTGGGAAATCCCATAATTGAAGGGCGTGGCCAGCAGGTACTCTCTGATATTCTGTTAGGTAAATGCCAGAAGAAATTGGCTGCTTGGAAAGGGAAATGTCTCTCTCAAGCAGGTAGAACTATTTTAATTCAGACTTCTCTATTGGTAGTCCCTAATTATATAATGTTTACACATCTTTTTTCTAAGAAGTTGTCTACTGCAATAGACAATATGGCTAGAAACTTTTGGTGGGGATATAATGATGGTAGTAAACATTTTTTCCCTAAAGCATGGCCATCAATATGTATTCCAAAATGCATGGGAGGTCTTGGTCTCAGATGTTCTGACTTTTCCAACCTTGCTTTCTTAATGAAGATGGGATCGAAATTTTTGACGGAAGAACATGGACTGTGGCAATCTCAACTAAAGGCCAATTATTTTCCCTTGGGCTCCTTCTAGGATTACAGTCCAAAGCCATCCCATTCCCCTTTTATGAAGGCCTTGTACTCTATGCAGGCCTCTTTATTTAATGGTGTATCGTGGCTTGTAGGGGATGGGAAGGATATAAATGTTTGGAGAGATAGATGGGTGAGAGACTTAGATGGGATTCCCTTCATTTCTTCGCTTGCAGTCCATCATATTAAATCTGCCAGTGATATATTAGATGTGCAAAATCAATGTTGGGCGATGGATGAGATTACTGAAATCTTTGGGTTTGACTTAGCTCATAAGATTTTCAGTACGCCCATTCACAGGGGTCAGAGAGATCATTATATTTGGGAGCCACACCCGAATGGCTCATTCTCTATAAAATCTGCTTATTATACTTTGCTTGCTCAAGCTGGAAGAAATTCTTCCATAAATGCTCAGATGGTGGAAAAAGCTAAAGTAGTATGGGCGCTGGATGTACCTCCTCGAGTGAAGTTGCTGTTATGGAAAGGTTTATGTGGGGCGTTAAATACTAGATCCTTGATGGCCTCTAGAATCAATGTCATAGAATCAAACTGCCCAATTTGTGATGGGGCTTCTGAAAATGTTGAACATATCTTTTTGAAGTGCCCTTTCACTAAGGCACTTTGGTTTTCTTTTGGTTTTCGATTACCAACCTGGGAACATGATTGGTTTCAGCTTTATGCCAACATATCTGATGGTTTGAAGAATTCTATGCTGGATCCAGCATTGCCTTTCTTTATTGCCTATTTCCTCTGGACAAATAGATGTAAGGGACTGCATAGCGGAGTATTCAAAAATCCTATGGATCTAAGGCAACAAATTTCAGCCTCTTTGCAATTATTTCGGCTTCATCGTCAAAATAGCTTGGCCCAAGCACCTTCTACTGAAATAGTTCTTAATGCAATGGGAAATCCCCAAATCCCTCTTGTTATTGCCTCTGCTTGTTCTGTGCTGGTGGATGCTGCTATATCTGAGACAACTTCATTTGTTGCTGCAATTCTTTTAAATTCGGATGGTACAGTGATTGCTACCCAGGCTCTAAACTTCTCATCTTGAAACTCTAATGAATCAGAAGCTTATGCTATCCTTCAAGGTATCTATTTTGCCTTAAAATTAGCTTACAATGGCGGATGTGTCTATAGTGACGCCTTATCCCCAGTAAACCAAATCATTGGTTCAAAGCAACCTCTCTGGAGATCCCTTCACGTTATTCATTCATGTCAATTATTGCTCAGTGAACATCTCGACTTCATGGTTCTTCATATGCGTAGATGTTGTCCACGGGGCTTATGGGATGGTGCTACTATCCCATGCTCTTTGTAAGGTTGCTTATGAATGGAAGCTTTTTTTTCCCCCTTAAAAAAAAAAAAAAAAAAAATCAGCTATGAATCTAGCAATGGCATTTTGCTTAGAAGATTTTTTTGTTTGATTTTTAGTAAAAATGATAAATTTATTCTCATAGAGTTTAACGGGTGCAGTATTGAGTCCGGTCTTTGTGGGTAAAGCTTGACCCAATCTAAGTCTATTTAATAAATGAATTGAAAAGATTAAAATAATTTTCTTTTATCCAAGCTCGACCCAACAAGAAACAATGAGTTCGATTTGGGCAGGGTTAATTTATTTTATCGATGCCTATAAAATAATATATGAATGGGAGATTCACTCACTAATTATTTTAAAATATGGGCAACAAAATGTCCGTATAACTAAAAAAAGAATTGTAAACGATAATTATCATTTTCAATTACATAAATGACAAGGTTATTATATTTACTTTTTTTGTAGATTAAAAAATCTTTAAGTTCTCTTGGGTACAAGTACAATCAAAATTATTCAACTACTTGTATTGTAAATATTTGGATTAAATTTTTTACATGTATATGATATGCCAAGACAACTAAATGTAATCAAGTAAAAGAAAATTACAATAAAAAATAAAAGTGCTCATATTATGTATTCGTATTTAGTTCAAATTTAGATATCCACATTTCTCTATGATAAGAATTCAATGGTTCATACCTAGCTCCAATTATATCGTAGGATTGCACAATTTACGGTTACAGGAAACACAGTGGTTTTTAACGTTGGACACGGGTACACAAATGCAAAAGGTGATGCAAAATGCAATGCATGTAGGTATAACCATGGTCCCTACTTAATGTATCTCCCTTTTTACGTAAAAAAAATAATAACATGTGATAAGGTCCACCATTATTTTAACAAATAAATAACCATTTTGCACGATCACAAACCATGGAAATCACGTTTAGAACTACTTTCACCTATGCAAAACAACTAGATCACCTTCGGAATCACTTTGCACCTTCAGAACAATTTTGCACTCGTGCAAATGACATTGCACCGGTGCAAAGTAAAATCACCCCACAACAATTTTACACCGGTACAAAATCACCCAAAATAATTTATCATCGGTGAAAAATTATTTTACACCTATACAAAATCATCAAGAATAATTTATCACCTATGTATTTTAGTTCAAAATGATATGATGATTTTTTTCAATGTAGTGTGGTCACCACATAACAAACCTTATATTATTTTGCCTCTTTACATTAAATACCAATTGTCAATTGGTGACCACATTGACATCACCTTGCATTGCAAAATATGTCACCTGTTGCATTTTCTTACATTTTGGCCTTAACGTTCTATTGGTGGAAAATAACAAGAGAAATTCATATTTATTTAATGTTTAATATATCATGATATGTGATGTATATTTTGATATATAGTATGAATACATATACATATAAGATATATATTAATGTAATTGGGCTAATAGGCTAGGGCTTAGGCCAACCCCACAAATGGACCACATAGATTGAGTTGGGTTTAGGCCACCTCGGTTCAGGGCCCAACCCATTTAATAAATAGGTCATATTTAGAACCCAAGCTTGGCCTAAGTTAATTTTGGACTTGAGCTTGGGCCAACCCAATCGAGCTGGGTCGAGTCAACCCGACTCAATGCTCATCCCTATGCAAGACCCTACAAAACATACAAATACAATACATGTATGTGGCCGTGCCCAACCATTACAATCATTGATAACCTACAATACAACTACATGGGCTATCTTTCGTTGTGCTCTCCCCTACATGGAGTTGTACATTCCTTTCCTTCAAACATGCCACACCTCCATGGAGAGGGTTTTGCTCAACATCCACTTTCATGTTTTCTATTACCTACACGAATCTATGGGGAATAGATGTCTAGCCCCCAAGAGTCTCTTGGTGCATTGCAAAGAGAACCCTCTCCCACACGTCCCTGTATACAGGCACTTGAAGAAGAGATATTGTACTGTTTCCCCATCCCTTCCACAAAGATAGCATTGTGTGGGGCCACACATGCCTCATCTCCGAATCAGATCTACCATGAGTAGTCTTTCCCAAACTATCAGCAATGTGCAAGCTGACCGGTTTAGGATGGTCCCTTTCATCCAAATGAATTTATACTCCTCCCTAGGCTCTCTTCTAGACCTTGTCGCATCCCATAATGTGCCTTATAAAGGCCACATCCAATGCTCATTCCCAAGCCCATCCAATTGTAAGCACTTCTCCATGAAGTCCCTAAAATAGAGCAAATGTCTCCATGCATGTGAGTCACTTCTTGATGAGCCACTCATGTGAATCTCCCTAATGGGATACCTCTAGTGCATCCAAGTCACCCAAATACCGTCCTCCGCATCATCCATCAACCTTCTCAATCTCTCACAAGCCTTTGCCTTGTTCATGTCAATGAGATCCGGTAGCCCAAGACCTCCCTTTGCCCTTGGTAAACAAACCTCCCTCCAGGATAGCAAGTGAGTTTTGTGGCCCCAAATGTACCTTGCTTTAAGCTGCGTAATCCTCATCAACACAGAAATTGGTACTACCGAAGAGGAGATCCAAAACTACATAATCCCCTCAATTACCCATTTCATGAGCTGCACATGCCCCATCCTTGATATAAGTTTAGCACTCCACCACCCAAAACTCGCCATCACCTTATTAAGCAGCACCAAGTATGAGCTCCTCTTCATGGCCTCATCGTGCAGCGGTGTCCCCAGGTACTTGACTAGGAGATGGCCTGGCCCTCCAACATCCCAAGACAAAGGTAAATCCTCATTCTGTGACATACTCCTTTGGAGATATAGACTCTACTCTTGTTTGCATTCAAGTGTAGGCCCGTCATGTCTCCAAACATGTCCAGCACCCTCTTGATTGCATGGGACATGCGAAGTTCCACCTTTCCAAAAATGAGATCATTGTCCACAAAGAGGTGAGAGACAAACTCCACCCCTTTCATCTTAGGTACCACATGCATCTTCAAGTCCACATGTATCTGTATAAGCAATGATAACACATTCATGAACAGCGTAAGTAATAGAGGAGAGAGGGGGTCTCCTTGCCATATTCCCCTAGAGGCATGGATTAGATCTGCAGGGGACCCATTCACAAGTAATAGAGGAAGGGCTTGATGTACACTCTCTGATCTATCCAATCCATGTCTCATGAAATCCCGAAATCCCATCTCTTGCCAAATGCGATAGAGGAATCCCCTGTCAACCATGTCGTAAGCCTTGGAAATGTCTGCCTTCATGCATATCCTCTTTACCTCGCCACCATTAAAATCTCGCATAAATTCCATTGCTAGTAGGGAGCAATCCTCTAGCCTTCGCCCCTAACGAAAGCTCCCTGCTGGGGCTAAAGTAGTCTTAGTAATATTATCCCCAACCTTTTAGCCAACAATTTAGTTATCACTTTGTAGAGCATAATGCAACACACGATAGGGTGCAGATCACCAACAATCGCAATACAATCTGATTTTGGTATCAGGACAAGGAAAGCGTTGTTGATTTCGCATACCATGTGTCCTGCCATAAAGAATCCTATAGCCATGTGCATGTCATTGGCTATAATGCTCCAATAAGGTCAAAAGAACTTGCCATTGAAGCCATCCAAGCCTAGGGCTTTCTCCACTCTTATGTCCTACACGACCCTCTTTACCTCCTCTAGTGTGGCTAACTGCACTAGGGTGGAGTTTTCCTCTTCCATCACCTTCATCGATGGGGAATGGACATCCCACCCTCCATCAAGGGCCATTGAAGAAGTGACTGAAATGGTCCAATACCTGTTGTCTTATGCAATCCGCTTCATCCACTATCGACCCATCTTCACAAGCAATGCGGGAGAGGGCATTCTGATTTTGGCGTACTCTAATTATTGCGGTGAAGAACTTTGTTCCCTTATCCCCTTCCTTTAACCACGCTATCCTACTTTGTTGCCTCCATTCCCGTTCCTCCTCAAGAAGGAGTCAGTTGATTTCAATCTTCAAGTCCCTCTCTCAGTGCTGTTGATCCACGCTCCCCTTGTCCGCCCCGAGTGCTAAGGACACCCTCCAAAGCTCCTCTCACAATTTGGTCACCTTGGTGGGTCTTCTCTAATCGTCCTTCATCCACCCCTTGAGTTTTTCCTTAACCTTATTTAGTTTCTTGATGCATCGCACTAATGGGTTCCCGCTGACTCCCTCCACACCTCCACTACTATTGGCAGGAACTCTTGTCCATCCACCTAATGGTCAAAGAACCTAAAAGGTTTCTTCTTATGTTTGTGTGGCCCCTGCAGTAATGGAATTTTCATGAGCAGGTGGTCATTGTGCTCCACCGGGATGTAGTGTACTTGTGCCAGTGGTCAGTACTAAAACCAAGGTGCATTTCCCAAAGGCTTGTCCAATCTGAAATTGCACTAGAGGGGGGGTGAATAGTGAAATTATAGAATATTGAAAAAAAAAATTCAATCACACAATATACTCAATTATTTTTTAGGTGGAAACCCAAGATGGGTGAAAACCACCACCTAAGTCAATCTCTTGACTTAGGATTTTCGATCACAAGGTGATCAATCCACTAACCACACTACTTAAACGAGGGTAGTGTACCTCAATTACAATTCCCACCTCTGATCCCTTAACGGAGGTTTCTCTCTTCAAAATGAAGAGACGGGGACCCGACAGGCCGGATACCCAAAATACAGAAATTAAGAAGTAAAAATAACACCTATAGAGCACCCCAATAATTTAGTTGCTTTCTTATCTACTAAGCATGAAAAGAACTCCCTGATGATTTGCAGAACGGAGCGAGCTGAGAGTATGGATTTGCCCTTTGATCAGAGTATTAGCACAGCACAAGGGCAAGATGGAGCTTAAAGTAGTGAGCAAGAGATTTTTCTAATGGAATTGTATCTCAAGAGGTGTGTGTGTTGCCAAAGAAGAGTTGTAGTCTATTTATAGGCAAGTTTGGAACCTTCAAGAACACTTGGGAGAGCTCTTCTAGTCGTTGGAGACAAATCCCAAGAGTTTAGGACGAAATCCACACAAAATCAGGGCAATGATGATTCTGACAGCAACATCAGACGTCTAATTATAGGATCAGACGTCTTACAGGACGTCTGATTTTTCCTCTGGTCGTCTAATATTGCAGGACATCCTTAACGGACTCTATTGGATCAAAAGAAGGACGTCTGATATTATGTCATAAGACGTCTGATTAGTTTACTGGACGTCTAATGAATGGTGCATTCGTTCCTGTTATCATCGGATCCAAACAGGGTTCTAGGTTTAGAGGATCAGACGTCGTTACGGACGTCTGAGGACATTACCAGACGTCTGGAAACCTAAATACTCTTCCTTGCTGCTTTTGCCAAAAGATTATGTGGCCGTAGACAGATACGCACAGAAAATCATGGCCAACGGTTCAAAGGCAGACGTCTGTAAGTGTGTCAAGACGTCTTGAAATTGTTTTTGCCGACAAAAAGTCTAACGGTTAGTATGAGGACGTCTGGGTAAAGAATCAGACGTCTGTGAACGGTTATAGACGTCTGAAAGTGAAGTCCTTCGACTGATGTTTATGAGGAGATGAACAAAGGCAGAAATATTTGAAATTAGACGTCTGATACACATGTCAGACGTCTTATGGTGGAAAATCAGACGTCTGGACTTTTTACTGGACGTCTGATAAAAGTATAAGTGTTGGGTTTTTGTTTCTAATTTATCCTAAGTGTAGAGAGCCTAAGTTAGCTATTTATAGGTTATGTTTGGGGGCTCTTTACAATATTTCTAGACTCAAATAAGATGAAAATTACAACCTTTGAAAGTTTACATGAAAAAAGCCTAAGACCTAATACTTATGCTACTCGTCTTCACGCTTTTAATCTCCCGTCTTGGAAAGCTTTTTGAAATCCTGCAAATATGTTATTATAGAGAGAAAACAATATGCTACGCTTTATTTATTATTTCATTTTCTACATTTTGTAAAATCATCAAAATATTATATATGAGTAGTTGAACTAACACAATCAACATGCAATTTGCCCCTCCCCAATAGACTAGTTGGACCAAGAGAACGTTGGTTCAATCGCAAAAACTTTTGTCAGGCCAGCGTCAAGAAGTCACTCATTAAATTCCTCCATTCTCTATGGTGACATTAGGTTCCCACCAAACTTCACTTTCGCACTCTTGATGGAGTTAAAATTCCCCATCAACACCCATGGTTCATTTATGGACGAGGCAATTAGACGGATGTTCCTCCATAGTCTTTGCCGACTAGCCTTGTCATTTTCAGCAAACACAAACGAGATGCAGAAGGAGTTGCCCCCTCTGTTCGTTGCCCTCACGAGCAACACTTGGTTAGTAGTGTCTAGCTCCTTCACCCTCCATCAATCCTCCTTCCAGAGGAACACAATTCTCGTGTTCATGGCCTTGTTCGAGTTGGATAGGTACTCCCATCTCGTAGGTATGGAGGCAGCCACCCCCCGACCACGCACTGCTACATATTATGGTCTCCAATAGACCGACAACCTCAACCTCCATTTCTCGGAGTAGGTGCCACATGCCCATCCTCTTCTTGAGTCATTTGGTGGGGGTGGGGAGGTTTGTCCCCCCTGAACTCTCTTTCTCAGTCTAGCCTGCCTTAGACGATGACACCTTGGACCCCTTTTCCTTCCGACCCTCCTTTCCTTCTTTTGCATCCTTCGACTATGGGACCCCCTTTGCACGGGCAGAATCCTCTGTGCCTTTCTCCTTGGATTTAGATTTTTCCCTCCTCATCTTGCTTGCCACCTATTTCCACTCCTCAGGCCCCCTACCCAGCACGTCCTCAAGAGATGGGTTTCGGCTAGTGGGACTGTGCCCCCTCATTATCCATATTAACTCCCTCCTTGGGAACCACATGGACCCCCTCCAAGGAAATATTTAAGTTGGGTATCTTAACATGGGTTGCATGGTTTCCCTCACCCTCCACATCACCCCACCTTCCCTTTTCCCTTCCAACGGTTGCATCGATTAGGATTCATGCATCCATCCCAAAAGTTGCGGCTCTTTGGTTCCCCAAGGGATCGCTTGGTCTAGCACGCCACTCCTCCTTCCCCTTTTCGTCTGAGTGTGTCGCTGAGGCCACTGCCGTGTCCTCCACCTTGCATCTGACCACCTCATGGCCAAAGCAACAACACCGTCAACAACAAGGGGTAACCGTTCATAGGCAATGGTCATGAGCTCCACTTCCTCGCCTCCCCGTATAAGGATCAAGATTGCCCCTGGGGGTTATAACCTTGCATTCACCTCGACATAGTAGTGGACATAGTTGATTCTCCTATCCACCACCGCGTTTCGATTTGAATAGAGAGGCTTACCAATGCGACTCAAGTTCCTGCTCAATATCCTCCTCGATTTAAACTTTAGGTCGAGGTTGGGGGATCGGACCCATATTGGCACGGAGGTGAGTCCTCCCTAATGAGCTTTGGGTCCATGCTCCACCAATGTGTGATGAGGAAGATGTCCCCCTTCAAGAACCAGGGCTTGTGCTGCACCACCATAATGTAATCCTTCTCCCTCACAAAGGAGACAAGGAAGAACCCATCATTTAAGGAGGAAACCTTGGCGACGCCTCAGGGCTTCCCAAACATGGACATGAAGCACTAAAGAATCACATACGGAGGTCTCTTCCCTAGTGAGTAGACAACCACCATGTTAGCCCACCTCTTTGCCGCCTCCTCAAGCTCCTTTGGGTTGATGACAATCTCACTGTCGCCGTCGTCCCCCAAGGGAATGAAGTCGAGGGAGGCATACTTCCTCGCAACTCCTTTAAAGGCCACCTCCCTCCATGATCTATCTTATATCTCACGCTGCCTCACCACTGATTGAGATCTTCATTGCCTTTTCCATGACACCCTTCGGTGCTCCTCCCAGCTTCCCTGCCTCTTACCCTTCTTCGCCCTTCCCATGACCCAATTTATCAAGCTTTTAACTCAGTGCTCGTCAATTATCTTTTCATTGGTCATTCAATATTTTTGACAAATAATGTCAATGTATTCATATCAAAACTCCCACACAAAAATTGACCATTTACCTCAGTTTTAACATTTTAATAACAATTATAAAACATTAAAAAGGCTGGAACTTATCATCTAAGATAAAGTGGTTGCCTTGTTAGAAAGGTTGATGGTCCGACCTCATTGAATTCTACTTGAATTCACAATGAGAGAGAGAGAGAGAGAGTCTCAATACCAGGGAGTGTAACCGGTGGCCTGAGTAGGGGATGAGCTCGTTTAGGGTGAGATGGCAACACATGTCACGTTTAGGTGTCGACAAAAATCATCCTAACATTAGAATATCATAATATTATGATAATATAAATGACATAACCGATTAATCTTGATTTTTATTCCTGGTAGGATTATGTGCAACAAATAAAAATGGCATCTTATACTCATACCGTAAATAAATATTTTTTCCTATTTATAATAACTTCAATATTATGGGCAACAACTAAACATGACATCTTATACTCTTACTGTAAATAAATGTTTTTCCTTATTAATAATAACTTCAATGTATGGTACATTTAATATTATGTTATTATATTTAGTGTCGTCTAGATTATGAAGTTATGTCATCTAAAACTATCAAATTCAAATATTCCTATGATCATAGCACATGTGATCTAAAACTATCAAAGTTCTATGCTGAAAGGATTCTGTTTATGATGTTAGGAAGGTTCGATTCAATGGGTCGTTATGCCGTCACGACGTCACGACGTTATTGCATTATGCCATTTTCAAGGGTCGACGATCCATCATTAGTCTATTGTTGACGGTACATTAATGAAACTATTTATTGTATTATATAAATTATTAAGAAAAAAACCTATGATATGTACTTCAATCACTTCATATTTCTCTCTACATTTTATTTAAAGTCCATAGTAATGATTTTTTAAAAAAAAATATTTTTATTAAAGGGGAAGAATCCGATCCTCACCCACGAAAGAGAAACTATATCTCGTAGAAATGAACGTAAAATAAAAAATTAAGACCAAAAATTAAAAGGAAAAGAGAACGAAACATGCAACAAGATCAGAAATCGGATGACCTCTTAGGCAACCCCACACTTATACATACAGCAAAATGCTAACGAAAAAAATAACACACTAACAAGTTAGTTGAAATTTATCAACCTGAATATTAAATTCAACCAGTGACAAACATCAAAAACTCGCTCATAAAAAATTCAGGATCACACACACTAAAAGGAAAAAAAAAAAAAAAAACCTATGCTCCCAGAAGAATGAAACCCTCCTCGACACCCATATAACCAGACCATCCACGACCATTAAAGACGCACTCTAAGACGTCGGAGTGACGATCGCCAAGCCTGCAGCAAGAGACCCGGGCACAAGGGCCGTCGACGCCGACCAGCCAACCTTTGTCGTCGCCGGCCTTCCACGGCAACTTAAGCAAACCGTCCGGCCACACCCTCGACCACGTTGAACCGCAGCAAAATTCGACCATCCCGACCGCGTCCCCCACCGCACCGACGGACCACGAGTGGCCAACGACCTCGCACCTCAGATCTCCGCCGCAAAACCACCGCGACTCGCCACGACCGCTGTCGTGACCACCATGTTCAAGTAGCCGCTACAGGCCTCCATCGATCATGCATGTCGGCGAGAAGGATCCTACCACGGAGAGAAGAGACCAGAGGGGGAGAAATCGGTCATCCGGAGGTGGGAAGGGCTCCAATCCGTCTCGTACGGCCGATCGAAGCCCCGGTGCTTATCCCCAGGCTTTTTTGCAAAGGAAGAGCTTGAGGGTGGGAGCTGGTGGCGGGGGGCCGAGAGGTTATGTTAATATCCTTGGTGATGATTTGATCTGCAATATATAACAGGTTTGTGTGAAGGCACGCATATGTTGCAAGTAATAGGCTAATATTAAATTAAATATTAGAATTAATTTTTAATTAATTATTTTGATGATTTATAATATTAATCCACTACCATAGAAAGTGTAATTTGCAACCATTTTTTAAGTACGATTTTATAATCATCACTCATGCGTGCTTTTACGGATAGCTATCTAAAAAATCATTACCTAAAGTCTCTTCCCTCCACCTCCAAAGGTAACTTAACTTGGGTAAGATTTAACGACGATTTTACTCATAATCGTCGCTAATGATTATTAGGGAGTGCAAGTTTTTTGTGCTCCATTCGTGAATTAATTAGGGATTAGCAACGATGTTTTAGAAATCGTCGCTAAATCTCCATGAAAAAGTGCACCTCTCCAAATTTTGATCTTATGCAGAAAATAAATTAAATTCAATTAGCGACGATTATGGGTAAAATCGTCTCTAAGTACACCCCCATAATGGCATTGGCGATTAGTTTGCCGACGGTGTAAAGAGAACCGTCACTGAATCTCCAGATATTTTTACAGTGCACTCAACCTTCTTCTCTTCTCTGGCTCTCTTCTCCGTTCCGTGGTACTGTCAACCTCCTCCGCACAAGCTCTCGCCCTCGAGCTCCTCCACTGATATCGCTTCCTCCACGTCGACCTCGTCGCACCGTCGCCTTTGGGCATGCTGCCCCCTCCTCGTGTCGCCCAACTCCCCCCCCTGCCCTCCTCGACAGCCCAACCCACGTCCCCTGCCATCCTCCTCCTCCCCCCCCCACCCACAGCGCCACCCACCCTCCACCTCCCCCACTCCCTGCTTCATTTAATTTTTTTATTAATTTTTGGTGATTTTTATGAAATTGTTGAAAATGATAATTAGTTGTTAATTGTTAAAATTATAATTAACTGCATGCAAATTATAAATTTACAATTGAAGTTGACAAATAATTCGTACATATTAATATGTTGTGGAATGTGATAATTAATTTTTAAAATTAAGTTGTTATTAATTTGAAATTGTTACATGTAAATTAACATAAAATTTTTAGAAATTTTTTATCAAAATTAGTTCATGTAAATTATATTAATACTATTGTTATGTGTTCATGCATGTGAATGTGAATGTAATGTGAAATGTGGAGTGTACCTACATGTTAGTTGCTTTTTTTATTTGATTTGAATGTAAGGTGTGCCTATATGATGAGGTGTAGCTCATAATAGCTAAAATGCCCAAGTTAAGCTAGAAACTAAGTTAAACACTACTGAATTAATACATGAAAAGGGTTAAGTGTGGGAAATAATGAAAAATACCTAAAACACCAAATCTATGTTAAAAAAGCAAAATTAGGTCATTAAATGAGATATTCTATTCATTATTGTAAAATGATGATCCATTAGCAAATTGAACAAACATTTGAGTTTAAAAGTTCAAATCAAAAGTACGATTAACTTTCCTTAATGTTAAATTAAGCTTAAATAAAAATTTGGTTGCATTTGGACATCATTAGGACTTTACATTAGTAGTTTTATATTTAGGTCCTTTGTTCACATACATTTATTCACATTAAAAACCTTCCAGGGACTATTTTGTACACTGCAGGGACCTATTTGAAAATCCTAAGGACGGCTCTGCAGAACTTCTTCACCACTTATGGGCCTCAGTGCAAAACTTCTACCCCTTTGTTCATAAAGGCTTCTTTGCAAATTTTCCAACACACCTGATGTCGCGTAGGTCTACTGTGGCTCAAGAACACAAGAAATCTAGGTTGTCCATTCCTTGATCTTTCGATCTGATGGCCCTCCTCCAATTAAAGCTTCGCGCGCTTCGACCCGTGAGGTCACCACCTTACCCAGATTCCATCCAATGGCCGCATTTTGATTTAATCCTCGCGGGTGCTCGCTATCCCATCTCCACCGCCCATACCCTAAGTATCTAATTGCACCACCGCGGTGCTTTCATCTAGTAACCTACCTACTTAAGCCCTTGCCTGAGCTCGCACACAAGGGATCGACTCCCTCCTACATCCCTTGAGCCAGTCATTCATCAACTCCAGCTCCTCTCCTCATACTGTCTCTGTTTCACTACCATTGGCGATTAAGCTCCACCTTCCTCTCCGACTCTCCTCGTCACTAAGGACATCGTAGCACCTAAGGGCGACCCAAAACTCCACTAGCGAGTTTTCCATTCATTGGAGCACCTCCTCCCTCTCTTCTTCCTTTCCATCCACTAAGTGGAGACCTAAAGGTCCCATTCCTCTAATTAGTTAGGATTTAATGCTTTTGCATAGTAGTTTTCCTACTTTTTAGATTAGTTTTAGTGTACTTTAGTCAATTTAAATAAGCTTAGGAGTAGATTAGATGAAGGAATTCACTGATTTGTTAGATTAGCTAAGATTAGAGTAGCCAAGATCTGATCTCGCCCTCTCTGATCAATCCAGATCAGAGAGGTGTTTTTCCACAACCATTTCGATCCATTAATCTCCCTTATCATCTCATTGCTCGCATTTTCTGATTTCCTCAACAATTCAATTCGCAAACCACCCATCCATCAAGGCCTAATTTCAGATATGGAATTTTGGTTCCTAGATCTGAAATTAGCACCTAAAACACATTTGGGGGGTCTCTCACTCATCCCATAAATCCATAAAGACCCCCTGATTTGGTTTTATTATCTCGAATTGCTCGATTTCTTTTAGATTTGCTTTTAATGATCAATCTCATGATTTGCAACTCATTTGGTTTTATTGGATTCAATCAAACTTTTTGAGGTTTCTAATTGCTTAATTAAGTGTCATGCAATGAATCAAAGGTTTTGGATTTGATTTTTAATTTGTGAATGAGCATACACTAAATTTAAGTGTTATTTTGAGAGTTTACCCAAGGATAATCAGTAAAACTGATTTGAGGTCAAACGAGGATCCAATTGATTCGAAGTTAATCCCTAGATCATCTTGAACACCAATCAATGGTATTTAAGCAGATCAGATGATTAATCAGATATCAAATCACAGCAAAAGCCCAAATCAAGGCAACATGGTTTTTAGTTATACACAAAATTCAAACTGGGAAATTTTGTTCAGTAATGGATTTTCCAATTTTCAATGATGAATTTAAAAGATTTTGGATAGACCTACCAGAAGTGCTTTGTGGATTTTGTGTGCCTCAGATCTGACCTTCTTAGGTCTGATCTGGGCTAGATTTTAGAGATCAGAAGTAGCAGCTATTGCTGCTGAGATGGCGGCAGAAGATGTCTGGTAATGTGTTCTTCCATCATCTGATTCCAACTGATACCAGTAGCTTCAGATCAACTGCTGATCTAGCAACAGTTTAGATTTCAGCTGCAGCTGCTATGATTATTGCAGATGCTGCAGCCACTGTTGAAGTCTGATCAGTTTGGACTTTTGGTTGTGTTTTGAGTATTTTGAGAGGTTGACCTATTTTGTAGTGTTAGAATTATTGTAACAAGCATTCATGTGTTTTTAAGTGATTGAAATCCAACTTGAATTGCTTGTTATCCTACTTAGAATTCTTTGTCAGCTATCATATGTACATAATCTGCCTAAATGAGAGTTATAATGAAATTCACATAAAAAATCAAGTTTGATTGCCCATGCATGTGTATTATGGTGTGCTAAATGTTTTGTTCTGTTTTAAGACCGTTCTCAACCACTTAAACCTTTTTCTGGGCCTTAGGTTCTATTTGAACAACCCTTTGACAACCTAAAATGTATGAACTTTGTAAATAAATAAAAATTATAAAAAATTTTCAAAAAAATAAAATAAACCTATTTTGGTCAAGATTAGATGTATTTTTAAACGTGTGCCAAGTTTCAAGGAATTTTGAACCCTCGGCTTGATAGAACATACCAGTCAACAATTTAATCTACCTTATAACTTAATAAAAGATATCAATTTCAAAAACACCAAAAACATCACTCTTCTATCATCTCTTTCTTTCTCTCTCATCCCCTATCTCTACTATACCTATAAAACCCTTAAAAATTAGAAAATACCTAAAAATGCCCAAAAATACCAAGTATACTATGTATATACTTATATATATAACTTAAATCTAAGCTATATGTAGATGTTGTATAATATGTATAAATTATCCATAAATAACTTACGTATGTATTCTATGTAGTAAAGTAAGTATTTAGAATAACTTAATGTATATATAACTTTATTGTATTATTATATAGTAATTTATATAACTTAAATGTATAATAACTTGGTAATTATATAAACATATTTAAATGTACATATCTATACCCAATACTATGCATACGTAATTATATATGTATTATGTACCATATAATGCTTGTAATGTAATTTAATTATATATATACAGTAAATAATTAATTTACTAAGTTCACTAGGTAATTTATTAAGTTAAAATAAAATAAATTAGTAAATTAAATTAATATTGAAATAACTTATAGTTATACTTGTACTATATTATAATAATTATTTTTATTATGACCTGGTTCCCGAATCTCTACAGGATACGAGACCGGACCGACTCGATTGATCCCAAGACCCAGTCGTCCAACGAGAAAGTAACCAAAAAGCAGGAAAGTAAACCACACTCACTATGTTAAGCAACTAATAGTAACAAAAGTACAGCAGTAAAGAAGTAAACTACTATAGTACACACCACCACAACAGAAAAGTAACAAGGTACAGGAATATAAGGTACAGAATATAAGAGTACAGAAGTGCAAGAAACTACGCACTACTACAGAAAAGGAGTACAACAAGAAACTACAACTACTAGGCTCTATTGGACCCAGCACCCTCTGCAGCCGTATGCTCTGGCTGCTCAACACCTGGACCTGAAAAGGGTTATGAGTATAAAACGTAAGCGAACGTTGAGTAAAGTGGCAGCCAACTAACTAAAGCAGTAAAGGTGGACAGGTAGCTGTTGTTTCTCAATTTGCTTTCTTTACTAAATATTCTTGTCCATCACTTTGTTTATTTATTAGGTCTCTTTCTTGATCTCTAATGTTCCTCGTGGGAACGATCTTGATTGCAGTCTTTTTCAAAGAGTAGAAGTCGTACATGGTGCTCTCCTGGCCAGGAGAGTCCCCCGTGGTGGTCCTACACCCAGTCAACCACCCCAAGGTCACGGACAGACGTAACAGTGACTACGGCACGCACGATAAACGCACGGGTAGCTACCCCGCACTGGCACGCGGTTAGTCGTTTCCGTTAACGGGTGTGCCCAAAGCACATCACGGAACCACTATAGGGCCTAGCCCTCTCAGTAATAGGGGTCTAACCCCTAAGAACCAAACAGGGATCTCACCCCTCCACAGTCTGCGCACCCTCGCCTGACTACCCTAGTTTGCCCAGTGGGCCTCACAAGTCGGTGTAGGGTGGCTAGATGAACCTCGGGCCCCGTGGGGTGGCTAGCTCTCTCCCTACACTAGTAGATCTCCCTGGTACTGTGTATGAGAGGGCTAAGAAGTCGGTACAAAGTAGCCAGTCCTAACCCTGGATCCTAACCCATGGGCGGCTAGCTCCGCTCTGCACTAAACAAGGGGACTGTTGCTCTCCTTGGTATTCCGTACTCAAGGGCCAGCTCACTTCTCCACTCACATTTCCAGTTCCAATCCATTGATTCCAGGAGCTCTACTCCTAATTCCCCGTAGGGTTCATGCTCATATTCCTCATGTCATTCATACCAGGTTTCATCATTTCTAGTTCCATTCTCAGGTTATACACATGCAACTGGTAATTCTATCATTCACATTTTCATATTCAGGTTATTCACAGGTAGCTCGTGTTTCCATCATTCACCTTTCCATTTCCAAATTATATACAGGCAGCTCATATTATGTGTGCGACAGGATGGTTACATACAACAGTTAACAAGTACTATATATTTCGCAGGCAACTGTTATTCATTTACAGGCAATTGTTATTATTCTATTTACTCATTCAAGACTGCAATCCGTTCATTCAATACAGACATTTCCAGTATTTCTAGCCCTAGGATTCATGCTATACCCTAGGTTCTAATCATTCATTCCACACATGCATTCAGGTTTGTATTTAAATTAGGGGAAGCCACTCTACCAGTAAACCCAAGAGTAGTGGGGGCATGAACGGCAGGCTCACGTGCCTCAATAAGATCCGAACCCGCAACGGAACGGAGTCCTATCACAAGGATCAATCACACGAGAATACTCAAAATAGTATGGAAAGTCTTCTAACAAGTAGAGGAACTCATACGGAAAACATCGGTATCTTAATTGCGGAAAACGGACCTTAAACGGACCCTAAACAGGTCAAAAATAGTGTTTCTGACTCAAATCAGACGTCTGGAACATCTCCTAGACGTCTTAAAAGTGTCCAGTGCCATACCTCAAGTCCTGTGTCACTCCTCAGATGTCCAGGAACTCCGCTGGATCATCTGGACCCAGTTCCAGACGTCCAACCACCTCTTTGGACGCTTGGAAGCGCTTCTCGCCATTTGGTCCCTCGCCCAGACATCTGAAGTGCATGGGAGGGCGTGTCCCGCGCGTTCTCAAAGCGAACCCAGCACGCAATCCACCAAATCTACTAAAAAAGGCATGCAACAGTGCCTCGGCGGAGCGGCCTGCATGGCCGTATCCCCAAAGAAGACGTACCTTCGCGAAGTCTACTTCTCAGTTGTCTGGAACCTCCTTCAGATGTCGGCTATGTCGTCTGTACATCAATCTCGCACCGTACCCTCGCGCCGCACGTAGGCCGCGCCGACCCTCTCGCCTGCTGCTCCGGTTGCAGCAGTGTTGGGGAGGACCTCCTCGACACACTCCTCCGCCTTACGCACGCGCCGCTCCCCCCATGAGCTCACCGGCGAGCTCCCACACGAGCTTGCAATCTAACTTCTGTCCCTCTCACGCTAGTCCTCTCCTTCTCGCGCCACACCCGCGCTCTCACCGATCTGCTGCTCTCGCTAGAGGGAAGGAGGAAGGTGGCTGGGAAGTGGGGGTGGAACGAGGGAGAGGAGGGGGGCCTTATATAAGGGTGTGGGTTTAGGGTTTTTGTCGAGGTGGAAGGAGAGAGAAGAAGAAGAAAACGAGGGAAGTGTACTGTCTGTGCGTAGCACGTGCGCAGACGCGAGCTCGTACTCGATCTTTTTGATTTCCAGACGTTTGGGAAGGTGTCCAAACATCTGACCCACAGTTTGAATGTTTTAAAAGGCTCAAACAGCACGGGTCTTAACAATTTTCAACTTATTTATATCATATTTATACTGTATTTTAGTATGTATAGTTAATTTTTATGTATAACTAGCTGAAACATTTATTTAAATCTATATAAATTAAAATAAAGCTTCTAAAATGTAATAAAAATCTATAATAAATAACCTATTATGTATATTAATTCTGTATAAAGTCAATTTGGTGATTAATCAACTAATTTATGTTGTAATTAGTAAATTAAACCTTAATTTAACTTGTAAAAACGGTAGATTTTAGCTAATTTAATTATATAATAAACTAAATTAATTTTGTAAACTAACTGCATAATTATGTAGTCCTATGTAAGGGATTTAAAATCTCATAATTTAAATTTAATTTATAATAAATTATGACCTTTAAATCGACAGCCAATGTAAGCACATCAACACAGCCTCCTGTGCGGATGCGACGCCTAAAGGGACTTTCTTAGTCCCACATCGTTAACTCACTACTGCCTGCAATCGCCTTATTTAGAATTTGTGGTCTCAGCCCACTGGTCGTTAGGTGTTGGGCACCAATACACATTACTCTCCTCTCTCTCCTCTGATACTGATATGAGCATATGATTGTGGTGTGCGGTGCAATAGGTCGGGAGCCGTGCACTGTGCGTGGGTCTGTGTGGGCCCAATAACAAGCATTAAATTGGATTAAAATGCACCTAATAATGAACTAAGGTGGCCTTAGTAGAGGTCGAGTCCCACCCAGTAATGGGTGTTGTGTATCCCTCGAAAAGGTCGTCCTCCCGTTAAACCAATTTTTGAACTAGTTAAAAACTTGAATCGAACCGGTCTAAACTGGCTGTGCATGAGAGAAGCTAAGAGGAGAGGAGGAAGAAATTTGGCTGTCGCCCCTGTGCTTATGCATAAGTGTTAGTCTCCCTATGTGTTGAGTGTGTGTGTGTATATACGTGCCTGTGCATTTGTATATATGTGTATATATATAAAGTGTATAATAAGTATACATATATAAATAATATAATATAATGTATACTGTAATAGTATAGATAGTGTATATAAATTAGTCTAAGTGTCTGAGCTATTTTATGTATATATATAACACTGAGGGCTCTAGTGACAGATGCATCTATCACTACTTATGTAAATGTATGTTGGTATAAGTAATTTTTGCCTTAGGTAGTGTAAATATGTTATTAAGGCTATACTGACGTTTATGTATGTCACTGTAAATACCTATATATGTTACTATAGATAGTAATTTTACCTTACGTTATGTATATAATTTTACTAAAGTTTTAGCGACACTTATATATGTTACTATAGATGTTAGTATGTTATAGTGAGTTAGTATGATAAATATTGTTAATTATTTTTTAACATAAACGTAGGTATTAACTATATTAGTTATAAATAACTAATATACATATACAGTAGTTATACATAGTTTTCAATGCTTATGTGTGTACATTTGCTTCCAAACATTATAATGTGTTTTAATTCATTCTTTTGTACATAATTAACCAAAAATCTTTATTCATTAATTCTTTCATTCATTCTTGTAAATAAAATAAATATTTTTGGAATTAAGAATGTTTTTAGACTTAGAGAGTGATGTATATCAATAATTTCCTCCCAATGAACAACCTGGAATAAATTTGTAAAAATTAAGTAAATAAATAAAATTTACGCGACAACGGTTTATATTTGTAACATATATTACAACAACAGCATTTTTAAAACCCCCTTTTAGTACGAACCGTCCGTTGGCCATAACTACACATAATGTGTTTTATTTTTTTGAGATTCACATAATGTGTTTTATTATATGTAGGAATTGGAGAATGTACATACTATAGGGCAAACTCTACCAAAATTTATTTGGCTTGGAGTTTGCCTTCTAGGTTTAGGGTTTAGGATGTTGGGTTTAGGTTTTCAATTGATGATGGAATTGGATTTTAAGTTTAAAGTGTTGGGTTACAGGTTTTGATTTAGGGTGTTAGGTTTTGGCTTATAGGTTTTCGAGTATTCAATTTAAAGTATAGGATTACGGATTTAAAGTGTTAGATTTTGGATTTAGGTTTTACGCTTTTGAGTTTAAAGTTTAGGGTTGGGTTTTGGATTTTGGGTTTAGAATTTAGGGTTTTGAGTTTAGAGTTTTGGGTTGGGTGTTGGGTTTTGGGCTTAGGTTTTAAAGTTTTGAGTTTAGAGTTTAGAGTTTTGGATTTAGGATTTAGGGTGTTCAATTTTATGGTTTAGGTTTTAGGATTTTAAGTTTCAGAATAAAGTTGTTTGATTTATGGTGTAAGATTTATGTTTTATGGGACTTGTTTAATGTTTAAGGTAGTGTTTAGTGCTTAGGGGTTAGGGTTTAGGTTAGGATTTAGTTTTTAGGGGTTAAGGTGACAATTTTTGCAGATGAAGTTTGTAATAAGGAAAATAATTTAAAAATAATATTTTTTATTATCAATTTTGTGTATTATATCATTTAGTCTCATACACTTGCACAAATTTAGAAGACTTCACAATAAACAATAGGAATTCTAACCTTTAGGTAATAGGTTGTGGGAGGGATATAATTGTATAAAATACTAGCCCGTCGAGACTTATAATCATGTTATACGGACAATGCAGAGTATGTGTATACCTCACATGCACGACGCATTCTCTTTATAACATGACAGAAGTGTCGTCATCCTTAGTTCAGAGAACTTCTAAGTTAAGGGGGGTCATTGAAGATTTGATTAGAATTTAGGGTTACTTATTACATGTAACTAGTGTGTATAGAAATTTTGGATGCATTTTCTCGCTCTTCTCTGGTATACCAACTAATCTTAACTTCGTTCTTGAAGTGCCTTTTAGTGGGAGTTACTGGGAATGTAGTTAAGGTTAGTCTTTGGGGTATATTGGAGAAGTGCGAGGAGATGCTGTCGAAATTTCTTCACACACTAGTTGCATGTAACAAGTAACGTTGTGATCAAATCTTTGGGGATGGGTTATCAAGTGAAAATCTTCTTTAAAATTCAAACACCTTCCGTATATTCACTCACAACTTGTGGGTTGTTTGTAATAACATTATAGGATATCATGGATAAGTCTTGGATTGGTCTAAGGAATTTGGATTACTCCAAGTATAAGAGTGAAGTGATCTCATTCCTAGATTGGTTCTTCCCATGAAGATGGGAAACAATACAAACATGAAGAATTTTTAGAGAAAATATTCTGTCGGTATTGGAAGTGTTTCAATGGATTCGTCCAGGATAAGAACATTATTTTAGAGCATGTGATCTGTAATGGTTGGTGGTAGCATTACACGAAGTGGACTACACATGGAGAGGAACCGGCACAGGATGACACACAGGATACGGTGAAAGTGGATGAGTTTGATGACGAGGAAGACGATGTAATATGCGAGACTCTTTTGTGTTGGTGCTAGAGCACCACGATCATTTGTTTTGATGATAACAAAACACGTGTTATTTAACATTTGCAATTTGAGTCCTAGATTTCAGGTCAATTGCAAATGTGGACGTGTTTAGACGGAACTCGAGCTCGCATCCAGGATGGATTGGAGGAGCTTAATGAAGAACAGAGGAGGTTCGCGTGGAGCGACAGATTGAAGATAGAAGACAAGAAGAATAGGATAGGTTCTTTTTAATCCTTTCTTGTATCTCTTGTCTTCATTTTCTTGCTCTTATTTTCCTTAGAATATTATGTTAAAGAGCCTCAAAGAACCCTAAAAGTAGTCCTAGGAACACTCGCACAACCCTAGGATACTTAGGTTTTCTGTAGAATACTTAGAAAACCAATATAGGGTTCAAACAGAGTTTCCAGACGTCTAATTCCAAAATCAGACGTCTGATAAAGTATTTTAAGACGTCTGACTGTTGTTTCAGACGTCTGATAACTATTAGGCTGGACTTAGAATTCTGTCTGATGAAATCAGACGTCCAGACCTTAGTACAGACGTCTGATGGACTTGCCAGACGTCCAATTAGTGGACCGTTGGCTAGCTTGGCAAACACTACAGAATATGACCGTTAGAGCCTTATCAGACGTCCATAGGACTGTCCAGACGTCTGATAATTGACCGTTTTGCCTTGGCTGACCCAAAATCTCTTCTCAGAGATTTTCTAGCCGTTGCAACGTTTGGAAAATCCATTCCCACAGTAAAAGTAGGTTTCCAGACGTCCAGACATAGTGCCAGACGTCCTATATGTCGTCTGATGGACTTGCGCAAAAACCCTGTTTAGATCTGATCCAAGTCAGGAAGAGACCCGCCCAAAATCAGACGTCTGGCCTTGAAATCAGGCGTCTTAAAGTGAAGTTCCAGACGTCTGATGCCAGTGTTAGACGTCTGATAAGCCTGTCAGAACAATGATTGTTCCTGATTTCGGGCTGATTCACTTGGGCTTTGTACCCAACGGCTATGGAAGCTTTTCTAAGCCTTCCAAAGCCTTCCTAAGGCCTCTATAAATAGAGGGGAGCCTTTACACACCCAGACACACTAAGAGAAACACAAGACACACTTAAGCAACATAGTTCCACTCTCTTGTGTCTTAGCTAGCTCTTGCTCTCCAAGCTCAAGCTCCATTCTCTTGAGAGCATCAAGCTTCGCGCACCCGCTCTCCCGCCGTTGTTTTCGAGAGCGACGTTGCGCCGTCGCGTGGCACACGCACCGCGTCATCAACTCGACGCACTCCTTGCAAAGGGGAGTTTCCTAATTCCTATAGAAGCTAGGTTTATAATTACTTTGTTGGCTCTATAGGACTTATTGTTTATTTTATCTTTGTTATTTGGTTGGGTATTCGCTTTGCGAATTCTCGTCTCCTTCGCGAGACAAAATCCTTCTCGTGGAGAGAAGGGGTTGAGTTACGCTACCCTCGTTTAAGTAGCGTGGTTGTAATTGAGGTTGAATCACCCTCGTTTTAAAGTGATTCGGTTAGTGGATTTGATCAACTAGGTTGATCGGAAAATCCTAACTCGAGAGGGTTAGGTGGTGGTTTTCACCCGGTTTGGGTTTCCACCTAAAAAATTCTTGTGTACTTGTGTGTTTGCTTATTTTGTGAGATTGTTTTTATCTATTTTTGCATTTTTTACGTCACACTGATCTCACCCCCTCCAAGTAGGGAACCCTCATTTTGAGTTATAGACATTATCATTCTGATTACATAATTAACGTATTTAGGTTCAAAATAAAGCCAATCGATGATGCGAAAGCATCACAACAGGTTGGAGTTCTTGTCAGTTGCGATATTGAAAAGGTTGTGATGGCTACCATGGGTAAATCGTTGAAATTGTGGAGATGACTTTCAAATACGGCCGTAGGGTGATTTTATTTAAGTGTGATTGGTTTGATGTTTTCAAGGAAGGGATTGATTTCAAAATAGATAATAAATATGGTTTTATCAGTTTAAATAAGAACCATCGAATTCTTTAAGCAGCTGAACCATTCACTCTAGCCTGCTAAGTATCACAAGTTTTTTATGTGCCTGATAATATCAGGAATGAGTGGATCATACCAGAAAAAATCATGCCTCACAATTTTTTCAATGAAAAAAAGATAATGAAATTTTTGTTACAGTTGAAGTATATCAAGAACTTCCAGTGAACGCAAAAATAGGTCTCAATGCAATAGATATTGATTTTTAAGGTATAAGAACATTTATTTTCTAATGAACTCAACGTCATTTACTTACTTTTTAAAAGGTAATTGTTTATATTTTTTCCCCTTTATTATATATATTTTCCAATATATGTTTACTTAATTCTATTTTTATTTATGTTCAGATGAGGCCACGGAAGAAGGAGGCTGTCAGGGGTAGATCGTCACCTACCCATGAGGTTAAGAAGGAGGCACGGTCTCTAGCTGTTGTTTCTCAGACTCTTCCCGATATCCATTATGCCCAGATTCCTTCCCACTATCTCCAATACCTCCCTCCACATATTTTAGCCCAATATGTTCACCTTTTTCGAAGAGGTCAAATGTCAGGCCCAGATACTCATGATGTTGAGGTGAATCCTCAACATGAGACCCATCCTAAGGAGTTCCTAAGGCTGTTGGGGGTTGTGGATGAGGAGGTACATCAGCCATTTGAGCAGCCAGATACTTAGGCTGGCACATTGCAGGAGCCACCTCGTCGCAGCAATCAGATACTCAAGCTGGCATGTTGCAGGAGCTTGATACTCAGGCAGGCACCATTGCTGGTACGAATTTAAAATAATTTCATTTAAAAGCTTACTTTATTTAATTATCTTATTTAATCTTTTATCATATGCTGATTCATGTTTTCAACTAGGAAAAACACACGAGATCCGACATGAAATGCAGACCTCGACAAGCTACCAAAGGGCACCAGGATTAGGGTGATATTACTGTAGCTAGGTCTGCAAAGAATTACCCCAGCTTTATGAGCTGGTTAGCCACGATTGTTAAGGTAACCATATCACTTTCCTACTTCGACTGGAGAAGGGTCGGCAAGGAGTTGAAAGCATCCATTATTCGAGTGTTGCAGGTATAAATGTGAAATTCATTCGTTCACATTTATAACAATTATAATTGATTTATATATTATTGAATACATGGAAAATTTGATTGGGGTGATAATTCTAATGCATCCAAGGTTATCTTGTAGCATTCAGGCAAGATACATCGTGGATGGTGAGAGGAGATGAAGAGTACAATATGAAACTTTTCCATATTCTAAATTTATTTAATTATTTATATATAACAAAAAATTCGTAATAAAAATTTATAAATTATTTCAATTTTTTAACAATAAGTCGTATAAGGAGGCATCGAGAAACGTGTCTCCTATGATTATGCCTCCCATTTGGAGGAAGTGTTGCAAGCACTAGAGGGATCCAGTAGTATAAGTAATTAAATCATTTCAAGTTTTATTTTTAGATTCAGTTTATAATGAATAATTACATAATCTTTTAGTAATAAACTTTATATTTCTTACCAGAGCAAATTAGGAAAAACAATGCCAACAAGGCCCGAGGTCTTATGCAGACCCACTGCTTGGGTCGAATGAGCATTGACTCATTACAGAACAGATATGTAAGTTTATTAATTCAGTATTACAAATAAAATTAAAATAATTTAGTTAAATTAAAAGTAGAAGAAAATATTTAATCATTTTTAGGCGGAGGCGCACGAGGGTTCTCATTTAGATTAAGTAAGAGTCTATGAGCAGACTCATAGTAAAGAAGGACTCGACGACTCATGTGCATGGATATATCCCATATACCAGGAGACACATGTAAGTAATTAAAAGTCAGTTACATTAATTTCAATTATATAAAAATTAATTGCAAATATATATATTTACGAGATCGTATGATGGATTTGATCCATCCTCCCGAGGTTGTGGACGAGAACTCCGGGAATGTTTCACGGACGCCTCTGACGCCAGAGGAGGCCTTCAGGACTGTCATGCCTCTAGATCACGGAGGCTTCATTTGTAGCGCTAGGAGGAGTGCAACGATCTCCTCCTAGTACGGTAGGAAAGGATTCTCCTCGTCCGCCCACAACGACAATCTACGCACCAAGGTTTAGACCTTATAGCGATGAGATGTGGAGCAGGAGAAACGGCTGGAGGAGGTGTTCGGGGCGTAGATCACGTGAAGATTAGCGCGTTGTAGTATAGTGCGAAATAAATCTCAAATAAATAAATTAACAAAACTAGTGAGTCCCGATCGATCACAGGGAGGCAGGAAGCACTTTTGATTTCATGCGTTTGTTCCCAATATAATTACTAAATAATATAGACACAATATCGTAATATATATATCAATCAAAGAGTTTGAACATGAATTGCATACATCTAACTAAACAAATTCTAACATAAACTACTTATGTTACAGAACAAGGGCACCACGGGTGGTTCGTGGTGGCCTTCTAGAGAGGTTGGGAAGAACAGCAACGATCCGTCAGGTGGCCCAATGGACGCTTCAGACAGAGGTGCAGAGACGGAGGCAAAGAAGATGGGAAGAAGAAGATGGGAGAGGAGTTGTAGAGGGAGGAAGTAGAAGAAACTAAGGAATGGCTTTCAAAGGGGACCCTTAGGCATCTTTTTATGGCTTTTGTGAAGGGCATTTAGGGTATTTGAGCTCTTAATTCCGTACAAAGGCTTCAGATTAATCAGATCCATTGATCAGGAGATCAACAGTCCTGATTAAGCCTTCCAAATCCTTCTTCCATCCATGGTTTAATCTGGTGTTGACACGTGGCACACTGTGCACCCTTGGATCCACATCCGATTGCCTCCTCTCACCTGCCGCTCGCACTCGCCTGCATGCTCGCCGCTAGCCCTTAATCAGCGCCTCAAATCCCAACCCACCTCAGCTGTCCGATCTCTCGATCGGACGGCTTAAAAGTCGTGCATTGCCCCTGGCTGACTCTTAAGGCGCACGTCTTCATCTAACGCTCCTGCGCCTGCCACGCGTTTGCCGCTGATCTGCTTGATGAAGATCCTACGGTGGAATTTCACCCATGCATGGTCGATTCCCACATCACGCTTCGAACCTGCGTCGCTCGTTGTTTGTTAAGCGCGCTCTCTGCTGCGCTAGGCACATGCATTGTCATGGTTTCCAAATCCTGTGCAACCGCCCTCGACCGTTGGATGGAAATCCAACGATCGGGGTCTCGCCCTCGCCTGATGAAGCGGCTGGAGGCGGGTGACGTGGATCCATCACGGCCATTTGATGATGATCCAACGGCCCATGGCTCTCCTTCCCAGATTGGTGCGCGATGAGGAGCGGCGGCGATGGTGCCACATGCCTCTATCGTTGCCATCCATCTTCTCCTTGTATCTGATGATGTATGCCTCCGATTGAGTTGATTTCTGCACCGTTGGACTGCAAACATCGATCCGGATCCATCTGTGCGGTTGGATTTGCCATCTAAGGTCTAGATATTCTTCAATTTGCCCCTTGGCTCCTACTTCTTCTGCGGACTCCCTAGGGTGTTACGGGGGTCTGATTGATGTGCTCTTGGAAGCGTTGGACTTCCGTCGTCATTCCAAACAGATTCGTAAGGTTGGTTCGGTCATCTGCAACCCTGGATTACCTGCAATTATTAATACCTCTTAAATAGCACATTTTATGTATAAAAAATATAAATAATCTAGGATGCAAAGTACGGTGTGTATGCATTCAGAATGCCCACGTTAAGTTAGGTTCTATCTTAATTCAGGCGAATTAGGGCATATGATTGCTATGCAGTCATGCGGTCACCGCCCCAATGCAGGCCGCCACTCGTAGGATGGAGCCTTAGGAAGAGTTGTTAGAGCGGCAAAACAAGCAGTGGGCGAAGGTCTTGTCCTATCTCCAAGGTGGTGGTGGACCTGATCATTTGTTGTTTCACATTCTGAGGCGTGGTGACGATATTGATGGTGGTTCTCGGGCTGGTGGCATAGGCATCATAGTGACGAGTCGATTCTCGCTTAACAGGATGATAATTAAAATGATTTGTCATTTGTATTTCTAAGTGGTGAAAAATTGACTAATCAAAATGTTTAAAATTAACCACTCAAAAGAGTGGGTCGTATCTACAAGGAGGCAATTGCCTATTAAAACTCGTGCTAGTCATAAATTATTATTCACGAATGATTTTCCTCAAGAAATTATGTTCAAATCCCCTTTAGACTAGGCTAATCAATGGCATGATATGCTGAAATAATAATAATGCAAAAGATAAGGGCCTTCTTTAAAAAATGGCTACCATTATAATAACAATAACCTAAATTCATTAAATCCACAATGGCACATCAATGTGATAACAAATAGAAGGCAAAACAGGGGGCTTCCTTCAAGTGGTGCGTGCGCATAGATGCAGGAAAGCTGGACGGCGTGGCTGCAGCCGGAGGTAACCCTGGAGCGTGCACACAGATGGAGGAAAGCTGGACGGCGAGGCTGTAGCCGGAGGTAACCCCGCATGGGGGCTTCATGGCGGTGGTGTCGATGAGGTACGGGACGGGCGGAGCCGGCTAAACAAAGTGTAGAGGAGCAGTGGCGGTAGTCATGCTGCTGCTATTGTTGAGAAGGTTGGCTCACGGGCTGAAGGTGCGGAGAAGGGAGCGCGCATGTGAGCTAGGGCCGCACGTGTGGCTGGTGGTATGCTCGTGGCGAGCAGCGCACTGGGTGGCGCACAACTCTGCTGCACGCAGGCGGAGGCGTGGCGAGCGAAAGGGGGTAGGTTTGCTGCTGGCCGCACAAGGAGGTGCGCGCGGGAGGACGATGGCAGTGGCTATGTGCTGCTAGTGAAGGTGGTGCGGTGAGGCGGTTTGTGTTATTTTTGTTGGAGGGAAAACAGAGAGAAAAGAAGAAGAAACGAAGGGAAGAAGTGAAGATGGAGGTGGTGTTGTTGGGGTGTGGAGATGGGAAGGGGAGGGGTGCAAGGTTTTGTTGCCGTTGGAGGAGTGGGTGATTGCCTAAGGTGACGGTTGAGAGCGGGAATGATGGTGGAGGTTATGGGTTCTTTAGTGGTAATAAAGAAAGAAGATGTGGAAGATGAAGAGGAAGGTGATAAGGTTGGGTCTTCAAACGTTCAGGAAACTTCCCAGACGACTTAACCATGCGTAGATGACGCGACGAGGGTTGTTGCGCTGTTGGTGGTGATGAGGATTTGGTTATGTTATGTGTGGTGGAGCTTGAGGAGGAGCAACAGCGTGGTCGAGCGTGAGGAGGCAAGAGGCAGTCGGCGGTTGGTTTGTTTATGTTGGGTTTGTTCTTGATGTTACAGGTGAAGCACAAGGAAGAAGATGAAGGGGAAAGGTGGTGGTGATGAGAATGACTGTAGATAACTGTGTGGCCCAGAGGCACACATGCACGGTGATGGTCGAGGTCGCCGGATTGGTGCGGCGGTCTTTCACCCCGCCTTCCCATGGTGTGGCGGTGCTCGACCTTGGAGGCGCACGATGGTGGAGTGTAGGTGAGATCAAAGCTCTTAACAGTGGTGGAGTCAGGGCAGAGTCTCCCGTCGCATGGTTGCCTCCTCCTCTCCCTTGTAGTCGCAGCTGCCTCGACCAGATCCCTATTTTGCAATCATCAAAGCAGCAAGTAAAGGGGTCGTCACTGAGCCGTTAAGGAGAGGAAAAAAATGGTTTAATAAAATAAGAAAAGAAATGATCGTTTATTTATCTACAAATCCTCACATAAAATGTTAATTCTAATACATACATATAAGGCAACCTAAAGACTAATACATGCTATTCTAATGCATGCTAGATAATTTATATATGAACGTAATGCATACAAGCAAATATATACAAACTAAATTATTTCTATCTTAATGCATGCTATGTATATGCTAATATTAATCTAATACCTAGGCACTTGAGTAACTAATTACCCCACAAATATAGGCTCATCACATAGCATAGCGTATATGATTTTATATTTTTCCCATCTTTATTATTGTTGTAATATTTGAACCTTGTTTATATATATATATATATATATATATATATAAATTAGTTTGAATGTTTTGAACAATTTACGTTGTTTTCGAGCATTTTTTATTTGTTATGTGTAATTGCTTTAAAAAAAAAGTAAAGCAATATTTGCAACGATTATTCAAAAAAATCGTTGTAAAAAGGTTAGGCAATAGTAATACAACCGTTGCTATAGGGCCATTTTGCCCCCGAGAAATACCACAAGGTGTGACCTATCCTTTGGCGACGGTTATGCAGCATTGATCACATTTGCTTAAACTGTCACTATTTTAAATAGGAGACGATTTTTGGGACAACTGTCCCTAAAAGCATGGAATTTTCTGGTGCGTAAATCGATTTCCCGCCAAGAAAATTGGCAATAGTTTAATGAAGAACTGTTGGTAATTGTTTTAGTGACAATTTTAAAATCGTCATTAAAACCCACTTCCATGTTTGCTTGTGCGTGCTCAGAAGGTGACAAAAAGGGTTGTAACCGTCGACAAAATAAAACGATGTAATATACTGCGATGGTGCTTGGAGACGGTTTATCGGCTTTTGGCAATGGTTTATAACCGTCGCAAAACCTACATACTATTGTAGTGATCTAAGACTTATGCAAGAGTTCATTAAGTTATTTGTAGAACTTCGATTGGTCATCTTACACACATTTGCATCATGAAATGGAGCCTAGAAGGACCAAGTTAGAGGCAAAAAGTTGTTCTAACTTTGGCTCGAAGAGGACTCATTAAAGAGCTCAAATATAGCTTATGAAAAAGGTTATGAAGAATTAAGAGAAGACTCTTTATTTTGTCTTTTATTTGTTGCAAAATTCTATAATCATTATGTAATATTTTTATTTACACGGTTATAGATTGTTGGTGCAAGAGCATCACGATTGTTAATTTTGATGATAACAAAACACTTGTTATTTAACATTTGTATTGAGTTTTAGATTTTAGGAAAATGCAAATGGTTACAAGTGTAAAAGACGGAGCTCAAGCTTGCATTCATGGAGGATTGGAAGAGCTTGTCAGAAGAGAAGGAGCCTTCGCTCAAAGCAAAAGCTTGAAGAAGGAAGGAGAAGAAGAATATGATAGATGACTTTTCTATTCATGTACTTTGTATCTTATGTCTTTATTTTATTTGCTCTTCATTTCTGTCTAGATAATTGTTAAAGAGCCTCAAAGTTAGCTATCAGTAGTCGTAGGAACACTTGCACAACCCTAGGATATTTAAGTTTTTCATAGAGAACTTAGAAATCTAAGATTGGCATCAGATAGCCTGTTTAGATGTCCAATCTAGAAATCAGACATCTGATCTTGACTTTTAAGACGTCGGACTATTTTATCAGATGTCCAAAAATACTTAGGCTGAGAATCACTTACTGTCTGCCAAATTTAGACGTCTAGCCCTTAGTCCAGATGTCTGATAACCTTGCCGACCTCCAATTAGTAGAACGTTGACTTAGAAATTTGATCATTAAAGAACAACCTTTGATCTTCTATCAGACGTCCATAGAGGACCTCAGACGTATGATATATAGAAGTTAGCCTTGATTGAGCCAAAATCATTTTTCACAGATCTAATAAGCATTTGAGCCTTGGGAAATCCATTCCCGTAGTTAGTTAGGTTTCCAAACGTCCAGGCATAGTGCCAGACGTTCAGCCTATCGTCTAACCAACTTACACTAAAACCTTGTTTAGGTCTGACTAAATTAGTAAGGGAACCCATCTAGTATTAGACGTCTAATTTGATTATCAGACGTCTGATAATTTTCCTAGACGTAAGATGACCCTGTTAGAATCATTAATGATTCTGATTGCGGCTTGATTTTCCTTGGGATAATTCCCAAGGGCTACCTAAGGCTTCCTAAGCCTTCCTAAGCCATCTATAAATAGGAGAGTCCCCTTCCTTTATTTAGACACACCTTGAGAAATATTTCCACATCATATTGTGTCCATTTTGATAATTAGAAGTAATCCTGCTCTCCAAGCTTTAGTTCTACATCTTGAGAGCACCACATTCGTTGCACACTAGCTCTCCCACCGTTGATTATGAGAGCGACGTAGTGCCGTTGCGTGACTCACGCACCCACGTCATCAAACCGACGCATTTTCAGCAAAGGGGAGTATCCTTTACCTATAGTAGCTAGGTTTCAATATTGTTGGCTCTATAGGTTATGTTGTAATATTTCTTTGTTGTTTGGTTGGGTATTCGCTTTGCGAATTCCCCTCTCCCTCGCGAGACAAATTACCCCTTGTGAAGAGAAGTTTGAGGAACGCTACCCTCGTACATAGTAGCGTGGTTGTAAGAGATTCAGTCACCCCTCGTTTTAGTAACTAGGTTAGTGGATTTGATCGACTAAGTCGATCGGAAAATCCTAAGTCGAGAGGCTTAAGTGGTGGTTTTTACCCGGGTTTGGGTTTCTACCTAAAAATCCTTTGTGTATTTGTGCGGTTGCTTTTTGTGTGAGATTGAATATTTTATTTCCGCATTTTTTTTTCATATTCTGCAAATCTCACCCCTTCCAATAGGGATCTACATAGATTAGGTGTTTAAGAGCCCCTAAAATATGGGGCAAAAGATCTCATAGTCGTCACTTTGCCTAGGAAACTAAACTCTACCTCAAAAGCCATCAAAACCACACCTCTCTTCACAAGGGCACCAATCAGCAATGAAGCCAATCAACTTTTCCTATTGTGGCAAGTTGACCAATCGATCGACTGGCCAACCAAAGTCATGATCGTTGGCCCTCCAACATCTTCTTTAAACCTTGGAATTCATTGCAATCAATAACCATAATCATTTCACGAATCTACTTTCAAAAATCCCAAATCTTAGTCAACCAGCCGTCGACCAGGCACACCTTTGGGTGTCGACTAATATTGCTAATGCACTGACCGGTCGCACAACAGGACCAAATTCAGGAACTTTCATCTTCAGAACACTTTAGTAGGGTGTCGACCAAAAGTTGACTTGCTATAATATTTTCAGTCAACCATCAGTCGTCTGGCCATAGATGACCTACTTCACACAAATATAGTACTACAAGGTGCTGATTGAAAACAAATTTTAATCCACCAGTTGCGTTATAGTGTGCCAACTAGGCACCGATTGGTTTGTATTTATTGTCTAATTTATAAATGTTAGATTTCATTCAATTAAGATCCTAACAGCTATTTTAAGTCCTAATGCATATCTATATTGTTTCTAAGCCCTCTATATATACTTGGAACACTCCTACACCACACACACGGCACAAAAGCTTAACTCTGCTCAAGAACTTCTACTAGCTTTCAATTTCTCTCAATTTGGCTCCCATAGCTAACAAGTGTTGTTCTTCTCAATCTATGAGTTAAGATTCCAAGTGTTGCAACTCATTGTTGCTTAAGGGAATACTGGTAATCTCTATACTCCCCATTTTCTATTCATTATATTTTAGGGGCTCTATAGGAGCTTCTTTATTTTGTTCTTTGTAGTTGGTTGTTCAATTTGTGGATTCCCAGCCTCTATCGAGGTAAAACTTATATCGATTTTGATTGATACGTGTTGTATTGAGATTGTATCACCCTCAATTTTAAGTGATACATTAGTGAACTTAATCTAGTAGGTAATTCGTGAAATCCTAGGTCAAGAGACTTAAATGGTGATTTTTACCTATAGAGTTTCCACTTAAAAATTACTTGTGCAAATTGTGGCTTGATCTTGTGTGGTCTATTTTATTTATAATTCCATACTATTCACCTCTCCTTTAGTGTAATTTTGGTTGATACAGCACAATGCATATAAACTTATTTGGAAATCTAATAATTACATTATATATACAACTTATTTGAGAATTATATATTGTACATTATGAAAAGTAGAGTAAAATGGTCCTTAATATTACTTCTCACCTTTTAATTGCTTGATGTCTATTATTTTTTTTTTGTAACGATACATTTCATTGTTGGGAAGAAGTAGTTCCACCATAACATTAACACCCTCCAAAGAGGGGAACACACCTCCCACAAGGGAGTGACAATCACCCAAAAACACCTAAACATAAACCCAGGTGTTCGATATAACCCACTTTTAAAACCACGCATATATGACGATTCACTTCATCGAACAACATCGATGATTCGCATGAAACAGGGAAAACTAGTATACGAACAATTGGTCGAGAGTTGATTATGTTGAGTATAGTTCCTTGTGTGACCCATGAGTAAGAAAGGAAAAAAAACTAGAAAACAGAGTAAAGAAGAAGAAAATCAGCCACCCAAAATTCATTAAGGATGCCAATGGAGCAGGATGACGGTGGAAATGCCTTGACTCAAGATCTCCTATTGTAGCAACAATCTTGAACAGGAGCACCATCCACATTCAACTGAAAGGAGCTGAAGTTCCCAACGAAACACTCCCGTCACGACCACTCATTGCCTGACCAAGGAATTAAGAAGGATAAGAGACCTCCAAGGGATAGGACTGCCACCAATGAGCAAACACCCCATAGCTGTAGCCCTCTCACTTCAAGATGGCCTACATCTCTGAAGCCTTCTCACGCAATCGCTCACAGAAGACATATCGACATAGTGCCACAACAGGGGTGGAGGGGATGGAAAGGGAAGGGAAGGAGGTCCGGTGGGGGAAGGCGGTAGGGTAGGGCACCAGCCTACCCGAAGGCTGGCCAAGGCCTACCCCCCTGCTGGCGGCTTTTGAATTATGTAAAATAGTTTGGAGCGTGAGTGGTAATTGATGAAACAGTTGAACTTGGAAACCATTCATCGGAAATAATGCTTTGCGTTGGCAAGCGGAATGGATGAAATGTAATGTCGAATACAGGGGAATTTGAGTGCAGAATAATTACTATTGAATGTACAAATTGATATGGTAGATTCGCATGTTTTAAATGTTTAAAGTAAATGTTCCTTCTCCACTAATGTTGTTGTAATGCTACGTAAATTTGCAAGAGATTAAGAACAACTGAACAAATTGACTTTACATTTTGCTTCATCTCATGTCTCTTTCTCTACTCACCTTTAGCACAAATTCTGCCCAAATGGCCACCTTTATATATACTTGGAAGATCGATTTGCACTCACTTGTCACTATAATATGTATAATTGAGATGGAACATACGCAATATTGTGGATGTAGGGGCAGACCCTAAATCCCCCAAAAAGATGAAAAATTAGAAACATCACGAGGATCGGATGGTCCTCCTAATTATGTTGGAGGCAAAGGCTTAAGATGAATATAGTTCTAATGGGTTTTACCACACAACGGTGGAACTACATTGTCAAAACCTTTAACGAACGAATGGGAACCGATCTAATCGAGTGTTAGTTTTAGAGTTATTGGAAGTACACGAAGAGGTATCATTCCGATTACAATATGTCGCGCACAAAGAGTAGTTGGGATTATGATGGCCATACGGAACAACCTATTCCACCCTATCTAAGAGATTGGGATGAGGTAAACCATTTGAATCCCTTTATATGATTAGATCCAAGTACCCTTTTCACTTTTTTAGTGACAGCGGTCTCACATCCCTTGCAAAATATAAATACTCCGTAAGCGAAACATAGATGCTTGATAAATAAATTACTATCTAACAAATAAAGTATAGAAAATAAAAAAGTTGTATTGGACAAAATAGACACATTCTATGGTGTATCACGTATTACACATTACATTAAATAAAAATATTATTACATATTAGGTCATGAGTCATAATTCAACCACATTTTTAATTAATCTTTTAAAACTCTAATATTCATTATAACATAAGAATCATAATAGAGAATACTACAAAAAAAAAAGGGAGGGGGGGGGGGGGGGGTCGGTAAACTTCATAAATCAAAATTTCAAAAAACTAAGGCTGCGTTTGGTATAGTGTTCGGGGGTGAGATATGGGTTATCTCGAGGGTTAGGGTGGGTAATGGGGAGGGCGAGCGTGGGATACGATGTGGGGATGGGAGAGTTGATGGACGGTTGGCATTGATGGGAGGTGTCTCTACACCGTGTGAAGTAATTGTAGTGGGGTAGCGGGTTGGTAGGCATTGCGTGACCATTTTGAAGAGGGGAAGAGAGAGAAAGAACGTAGTGTGACTGCGACTGCTCGTGAGCTCCTCAAAAGGCATTTTGAAAAAGGTGAAGAGAGAGAAAGAGGCATTGAGGGGACTTCATTTGCGACGAGAATCCCACATTTCTCTCGTCTTCTTCTCCCAACAGGCATCCGCGAGGGAAGAATGGTTGAAGCCCTCGTCGCCATTGAAGATCGTAGCAACTTGTCTCGACATTCTTGAAGGCTATCAAGAGGTAGGTGGTCCTCGAGCGAAGGTGAGGAGGCAGAGATACGTCTTCTCTCGATGGCGGCAGTACCAAGGAGGGGGTAGATGGGTCATCATTGTCGTCACTGTTCACCTCGAAGGTTGAGTGCATCCTCGTCTGTTACTGTCACGACCCGATTCCCGAATCCCTACAAGACACGAGAATCAGACCGACTCGACTGATCCCAAGATCCAATCGTCTAACGAGAAAGTAATCAAACGAGCAGTAAAATAAACCACATTCATCATGCATGTAACTAACAGTAACAAAAGTACAGCAGTAAAGAAAAGAACTGTTATGAACGCGTGCCCCAGACGTCTTTTAAGACGTCTGTGAGGTGGGCCAGACGTTGGACCAGACGTCTGGAATCACTTCCAGACGTCGTATCAGATGTCTGAGATCGTTGCCAGACGTCTGGAAATCTGTTATCTTTGACACGCGTGGGTCATCTGCGCGCTCCCGCATATTCGCTTATTCCTTCCTCCTGCGGCTGCAGATTCCCCTGCCGCGCTCCTTCTCTCTCCTCCTCGCGCGGCCTTAAAAGGCCACGCGCTCTTCTGTCACCACCGCCTCCTTCCTCTTCTCCTTCAGCCAGTGAGCGCGAGAGCGAGGTTGCAGCAGCAGCGGCGGTCGCAGTGAGCGCGGAGGAGGTGCTGCGTGCGAGAGCGGCGCTCAGCCGTGAGGGCGAGCTTGCCGGGGCTGCCAGGGTCGGCCGGCGGGGAGCACAGCGGGCGCGGGGCGACGCGGGGGGGACTGCTGCGGTCCGAGCAGCAGGCGCACGAGGTGCGATGAGGCGCGGGGTCGCGAGCAGAGGGCGAGTCGCGGCCTGATTCTGGAAACATTTCCAGAATCAGACGTCTTGGCTGATAGCCAGACGGCGGGGGCGACGTCTGGAAGACCATCCAGACATCTGAAAGGTGAGTTCTTCCGTCTTCTTCCCTCCTGTCGACTGACCATACTGAGAGAGAGAGTTGGGTGCGCGCAGGCTCGGTGATTCGCCATCCAACGCGAATCAAACGTCTGGCTGTAGTACCAGACGGCGGGAGCGACCTCCAGACGTCCGGGGTGACCATCGGACGTCTGGGAACTAGGCCAGATGTCCCCGCAGGCTTCTGGACGTCTGAGAAACCACGCAGAACAAGGTAATTCTCTGATCCACTTTTTAAGACGTCTGGAAGAAGTTCCAGACGTCTGATTTTGCACAGTGTCGTCGTTTTCGACCCGTTGAGGGCCCGTTCGGGTTCCGTTTTCCGCGTTTCGAGTTGCGTTCTTTCCGGAATTAAATCTTCTACCCGTCTACAGTAGCTATACACTGTTTTGAGACACTCCTTGTGTTTGATCCTTGTGATAGGACCTCGTTCCGTTGCAGTCTTGGGGGTCGCGGAGGCACGCGGGATTCCCGATCACGCCCCCATTACTCCCGTCGTACCTGGTAGAGTGGCTTTAAGTATAATCTGTTAAATTATGAAACCATAAATAGAACCTAGGACATTGCATTAATCCTAGGAATGAGAAATAGATTGAATGGTAGATTCCTAGGGTGTTGCATGAATCCTAGGGCTGGAAAACTAGATTGTATGATAGATCCTAGGATATGGCATGAATCCTAGGACGGGAAAACTAGTGGAATGTATGAATACTGCAGTCTTGGAAAATGTGGAAAGGAAATAATAGCTACCTGTGAATTGAATTAACAACTGCCTGTTATGAATAAATGAACATGATTAAGAATATGGGATGTATGAACGTGAAACTGGAATGGTGAAACTGGAATGTCCTGAGTTAAAGAGCTGGAACCCTACGGGGAATTAGGAGTAGAACTCCTGGAAAGTGAATGGAATAGAATTGGGGAAATGAGCTGGCCCTTGAGTACGGAGTACCAAGGAGAGAGACTGTCCCCCTGTTTAGTGCAGAGCGGAGCCAGCCACCCCAGGGACCCGGGGTTAGGACTGGCCACTCTGTACTGACTTGCTGGCCCTCGTGTACGTAGTACCGAGGAGAGCTACTAGTGTAGGGAGGTACTAGCTACCCCACGGGCCCCGGGGTTCTACTAGCCTCCCACACCGACTTGTTAGGCCCACTGGGGCAAACCAGGGTAGTCAGGCGAGGGTGCGCGGACTGTGGAGGGGTAAGGCTCCTGTTTGGTTACTGTGGAGGGGTTGGACCCCGGTTACTGAGAGGGCTCTGCCCTGTACTGGTTCTGTGCTGTGCTTTGGGCACACCCGTTAACGGAAACGACTGACCGCGTGCCAGTGCGGGTTAGCTACCCGTGCGTTTACCGCGCGTGCCGTAGTCACCGTTACGTCTGTCAGTGACCTTGGGGTGGTTGACTGAGAGTAGGATCACCACGGGGGACTCTCCCGGCCAGGAGAGCACCACGTGCTACTTCTACTGTTCGGAAAAGACTGCAATCAAGATCGTTCCCACGAGGAACATTCGAGATCAAGTGAAGGATCTGAGAAATAGATAAATCGTGAGATAATTGAAAGACTTAAATAAAGAAAGTAACAGAACTTAACAGCTACTGTACACTCTATTGTTTCTTTAGTTTTAGTTGCCACTTTACTCAGCGTTTTGCTGACGTGTTACACTCGTTACCTTTCAGGACCAGGTGTTGAGCAGCCAGGGTCAGCGGCTGTAGAGGACGCTGGGCCGAGTAGGGTCCAGTAGAGTTACTACTATTTCTTGTACCTCTTTTTGTTCCGTTATAGTGAGTAGTTCTTGTTTCCGCTGTACTTTTCTTTACCTGCAGTTCATATTTAGTTATGAATGTTGTTATACTGTTGTGGCGGTATATACTGTAGTAGTTTCTTTCCTTGCTGTTGTGGTGGTATTTTCTTACTGTTAGTTATATTCATGTTGAATGTGGTTTATTTTACTGCTCTTTTGGTTACTTCCTCGTTGGACGACTAGGTCTTGGGATTAGTTGAGTCGGTCCGGTTCTCGTGTCTCGTAGGGGCTCGGGAACCGGGTCGTTACAAGAACTACTACAGTACACACCACCACAATAGTAGAAAATTTAAACAGGTACATAAACATGATTCTTACAATAAAAGAGTACAAGTATAACAGGATATACTCACTACAATAGAAAATCGATACAGTAGGTACAACACAAGTAGAACTACTGAGCTCTATTAGGTCCAGCACCCTCCGCAACCGCAGGTTCTAGCTGCTCAACACCAGGTCCTGAAAAAGAGACAAAGGTGATACGTCAGCGAAACGTTGAGTAGAGTGGCAACCAGCTAGCTAAGAAAATCGTAAAGGTGGATAATTAGCTGTTATTTTTAATTTCTTTCTTTATTCCTCTATTTGCTCGTTCTCGAATTATTTCTCAGATCTTTCTCTTGATCTCGAATGTTCCTTGTGGAAACGATCTTGATTGCAGTCTTTTCCAAAAAGTAGAAGTAGCAGGTGGTGCTCTTCTGACAGGGAGAGTCCCCCGTGGTGGTCCTACTCTCAGTCAAGCACCCCAAGGTCGCTGACAGGCGTAACGGTGACTACGGCACACGTGATAAATGCACGGGTAGCTACCCTGCACTGAGACGCGGTCAGTCGTTTCTGTTAACGGGTGCACCCCAAAGCACAGCACGGAACCAGTATAGGGCAGAGCCCTCTCAGTAACAGGGGTCTAGCCCCTCCACAGTAACCAAACAGGGGTCTTGCCCCTACACAGTCCGCGCACCCTTGCCTGACTACCCTGGTTTGCCCAGTGGGCCTGACAAGTCGGTGTAGGGTGGTTAGCGGAACCCCGGGACCCGTAGGGTGGCTAGCGCTCTCTCTACACTAGTAGCTCTCCCCGGTATTGTGTATGCGAGGGCCAAAAGTCGGTACACAGTGGCCAGACCTAACCCCGGGTCCCTAGGGTGGCTAGCTCCGCTCTATACTAAACAGGGGGATAGTCGCTTTCCTTGGTACTCTGTACTCAAGGGCTAGCTCACTTCCCCAATTCCATTACATTTACCTTTCAAGAGCTCTACTACTAATTCCCCGTAGGGTTCATGCTCATATTTCTTTAGCCAAGCCATTTTATGTTTCAACATTTCAGTTTTATTCCCATATAGCCCGTGTTTCCAATAATTAATATACATTCATATACAAGTAGTTGTTATCCAATTACAGGCAATTATCATTTTTCTTTCTATTTTTCCAAGACTGCAATTCATGTATTCACGACATTCGTTTCAGTGTTTCTGTTCGTAGGATTCATGCCACATCTTAGGATCTATCATTCAATCTAGTTTTCCAATCCTAGGATTCATGCCATACCCCAAGATCTATCATTCAATCTAGTTTTCCAGTCCTAGGGTTCATGCCATACCTTAGAATCTATTATTTATCTCACAAGTGCATAAATGTTGATAAATAATCAAGGCGAGCCACTCTACACCAAAGCCGGGAGTATTGGGGGCGTGATCGGCAGGTTCGCGTGCCTCCGCAACCCCCAGAGCCACAACGGTATGAAGTCCTAACACAAGGATCAAACACAAGGAACGACTCAGAATAGGATACAAGTAATTTAAACAAGTAGAGGAACAATTTCTGAGAAGAACGGAATTTCAAACGCGGGAATCGGACTTCAAACGGACCCTAAACGGGTCAAAACGACAATACTGTCCCAAATCAGACGTCTGGAACACCTTCCAGACGTCTTAAACGATGGTTCAGATCATACCTTACTTCTGCGCTGCTATTCAGACGTCCAGATCCCGCTGAACCGTCTGGACCCAGTTCCAGACGTCTGGAGACGCTCTCTGCCGTCTGGTGACTTACCCAGACGTCCGATCTGTGTGGGAGAGCCTGCCCTTGCGCCTTCCCGAACGAAACCTGCACGTGTATGCAACCGTCCTTAACACGGCAATGAGGCAGAACCCTCGGCGGAACGGCCTGCATGGCCGTACCTGCGAAAGGAAGAAGAAAAGAAATATTGTACTTTTCAGACGTTTGGATCTTCCTCCAGTCGTCTTCCGCGTCGTCTGGACGTAGGTCCGAACGTCTGATTCTGGGAAAATTTCCTAGAATCAGGACCTCCTCGCCCTCCGCCTGCTGCGCACGGCCGCGCCGCGCCGCTCTCGCCTGTTGCCTGAGCTGCAGCGGCACCTCCCCCAGCACCACGCTCCTGCTGCGCGCACCCGTCGCTGGCCCTTGGCAGCTTCGGCGAGTGCGCTCTCTCTTCCACACGCGTTCCGCCTCTTCTCCCTCTCGCTGCACCTCCTCCTCCTCGCGCGCACCTGGCAGCAACTGCTGCCCGCTCTCTCTCTCTTGCGCTCAAGCTGGAAGAAGAAGGAGGAGACGGTGGAGTGGTGGTGAGGGAGAGGGAAGGGGGGAAGAGGATATTTGAAGGCCTGGCGGGATGGGGAAAGGTGTCTGCATGAAGGACGGTGAGGGAAGAGAGAGAAGAAAAGAGGGCGGTGGGTTCAGTCTGCGCGCGCATGCGCGAGACTCGCAATCGTAGGCCGCAAAAATTAAATTCCAGACGTCTGGGAAGGCATCCAGACATCTGGACCTACTCCTAGACGTCTTAAAAGACGTTTGATGTTGCGGATCTTAACAGTTACGACCCGATCCTAGATCCCTATAGGATCCGAGACCGACCCGCCTCGACTAATCCCAAGATCTAGTTATTCAACGAGAAATAACCAAAAGTAGGAAATACATTACAACCACACATGCCATGGAACTAAGCAGAAAATAAGCAAGAGAAAGTAAAAGAACAGAACGAAAAGGTCTATCAAAGTTACAGGCCATCACAACTACGACAGAGAAAAGTACAACTGAAAGTACTGAAATAGTATTACATAGAACATAAAAATGCTCACTACAACAACAGGAGTTAAGGAAAAACAGTAAGAACACAGCTAAGGCTGGGCTCGACTGGGCCCAGCTCCCCTTGTAGCCGGTGGTGCTGGCTGCTCAACTCCCTGACCTGAATAAGGTTATAAAATTTCTGGCGTCAGCGAACGTTGAGTAGAGTGGTAATTTAGCCATTTACATATAATTAAGACAAGCAATTAATTTATGCAATTAAATAACTATCAATTTTCATTTAGTTTGACCAAGTACTGCTAATTTCTTGTTTCTTTATTTACTTAAACATTTCTTGATCTGGCATGTTCCTCACGGGAACGATCTTGATTGCAGTCATTCCATGATGTAGGAGGTGCACGTGGTGCTCTTCTAGCCGGAGGAGTCCCCCGTGGTAATCCTACACCCAGTCAACCACCCCGAGGTCACGGTCGCGACATAGTAGTGACTACGGCACGCATGATAAACGCATGGGTAGCTATCCTGCACTGGCACGCGGTCAGTCGTTTCCGCTAGTAGGTACGCCTAAAGGTACAGCACGGAACAGTACATGGCCTTGCCTTCTCAGAACAGAATAGAACAGGGGTCTCATCCCTCTACAGTCCACATACCCTCGTCCAACTATCCCGATTTGCCCAGTGGGCCTAACAAGAGTCGGTGTAGGGCGGCTAGTCCTAACCTCGGGCCCCCTGGGGTAACTAGCTCCCTCCCTACACTAAGTAACTCACCTCGGTACCACGTACACGAGGGCCAAATAGAGTCGGCGTGGAGTGTCTAGGCATGACCCCGGTGCTCATCCCAACGGGCAGCTAGTATTCCTCTACACTAAAGGGATGGTGGCTCTCCTTGGTACTGCATACACAAGGGCCAGCTCACTTCCCGTCTGCAGGAGTCCTCGTAATTCCTCGTAGGGTTCATGTTGATATTTCTTTCGTTTCATAATCTAGGCTTTCAGATTTCTCTATTCACGTTTCCGATTCCATTCTTAAAACAGGCAACTCGTGATTTTCTAACTGACAAGGCATCACATAAATAACTGGTACATTTGCTAGCATTTAAAGTTTTTATAGGCATCTCAAGTAAGCAGTATAGCTCAACCATATGTTTCTACCCTAGGGTTCATTCTCATCCTAATGTTCTACATGTTTCTCAAGTATACAGTATAGCTCAACCATCTGTTTCTACCCTAGGGTTCATTCTCATCCTAGGATTCATTCAAGTTATGCTAAACATGCAGTTCATCTATTTAAATCATAATGTTAATGTAGACCACTCTACCAGCAAATACGGGAGGAATGGGGGCTTGAATCGCAGATCCCGTCGCCCGCGACTCCCGCGTACTTGACCGAATGGAGACCTATACAATTGACCAACCACATCAAATGTCCAAAACCATATGCAAGTGAAACTAACTCGTAGAGAAACTCAAGTGAAAAACAACGGTACCTAAACGGGCCAAAAACACTCACACTGTCCAAAATCAAACGTCTGGGTCTAGTCCCAGACGTCTTAAATAATGTCGACACTTACCTTAGGTTTCCTATGGCTACCTCAGACATCCGGACCCCTCCGCGATCGTTTGAGGTGAGTTCCAGATGTCGGACTCTTCTTCCAGTCATCTGGAGGTACGGTCAGACGTCTGGCGACGTGTCCAAACATCCAAAAGCACCTCGAAGGGAGCACCCCACGCCTTTCCAATGGCTACTCCCTACGTACATACGTGCAGACCATCAGAAAAGGCTTGACAATATCCTGCGGTGAGTCCTGCATGGTCGTAACCACACAAACGCACGTACCTTAGCATAGAGCGTGCTTTCAGACGTTCGACTTCAGCTCTGGATGTCCTCTCGCTACTCCAGATGTCTGGGATGTGCTCTAGACATCTGATACTGGAAAATTTTCAGTTTGCAGAACCTCCGCAAGCCTTCTTCTTCACGCAGAACCCCTCCACGCCGCCCGTAGCTGCTGCACCTGCAGCTTCAGGAGGCCGCGAGCCACCTTCGCGAGCTCCTCCCCCTCAAGCACGAGCTCCATTGAGCTCTTCCCATGCTCTCGCGACTCCCCTTGCGGCTCCTCCTCCACGTCCCGTCTCTCTCTCTCTCTCTCTCAGCTCCCTCTCCTCTCGCCGCACTGGAAGGAAGGGAGGAAGGAAGGACGGAGGTGGATGAAGGTGGCGGTGGTTGGTGGAGAGTGGTGTAGGCGAGGGGGGGTTTAAATAGAGGAGGTTTAGGGTTTGGGGTGAGGAGAGAGATATGAGTGTGCGTGCAGTGCACGCGCGGAAAAGAACAGCAGGTTCGGTTATTCTACTTTCAGACGTCTGACCCTCCATCCAGACGTCTGATGGCTCATCCAGACGTTTTAAACGACCCAAAAGGGCCACGGGTCATTTCAACCTTATATGCCTGTCGAGGGTTCGAGGAGAAGATGCTTGTGTCGAGAGAGGGAAGCCCATCTAATAGAGAGAGTGTAAGACCGGCGTGCGTGCGATTAGGATCTTCGAGAATGGTTCGCCGAGCATTACGACTCGAGGATCACCAGCTCATTTGCGAGACTCTCCACCTCCTTGCCGGAACTCTATGGCTGCTCTTCTTCTCCCCTCCGTTTTCACCGATGATCAAGTATAAAAGCTGCATCCCTCCAGAAAAGTCTACGTGGAACATGTTTTCAGTCGTAGTTGTTTTGAAACTTGTTTATGCATTTTTTTGCTTGTGATAGATGGTAGATGAGACTATTTCCATAGTTGTTTTGTTGTGATGATTATTTAGGCGTTCGTGATGGATGTGACTATGGATGGTTGTGATGATGGATAGTTGGCATGTATGATCTTGTTTATCTATTTCATCTGTTCTTTATTTTGTATGATAGAATTTATTGATGTTGAGAATTGAAATAATATAAACGAGGCATTAGCCTATATATACGAAGATGATAAATATAGTAATATTTAACCCCCACCCAAATTAAAGCACAGACACAAGGTTCCGAAAAAATGAAACAAATAAGAAAACCACCTTCTATCAAAATTGAGCACAAACGTCAAATAGCCAAGTTCAGATTTCTTGAGGAAAAAGTAAACATAATAAAAAAAGAATTAGAAGCAAGCTTTTATAGTTAATCTTCCGGTAGGTGGTTTGGAGGTACATCGCTACGATCTCAAAAAATCATCCAAAACTTATAAGATTGATGGGTGTTAAATCACATCCTTATTAATATTAGAAATGTTAGAAGAAAAGTGAAGAAAAGCCCACAGACTATAGAGTGAAGCAATCGGTAATTTGAGCATGACAAAATTATGGAGTAAAGATCCTTTCGAAAAAAATTATAGAGTAAAGAGGTGCGAATAATCTAAAAAGGAATAGAAAACCCAGATTATGTATATACAACTGCTACGAACAAATAAAAGCTCCAGCTGCTAATTTTATTCACAATTCACTCGTTATTTCTAATAGGTGAGAATCCCACTCTTGGTCGTTATTTTGATATAGGATGCAAAGAATAAGTAAGAAGGTTATGTTGTCTTCATGTTTCCAATATACTCCAACTCCTCCTAACAATTCAAAATCTAATTTAAAACATAAACTAACACATTAATCCATTGAGTTGACCTCCTACATCCAACCATGCATTATTTATCCTACTATCTAACCAAATAATAATAATAACAATAATAAAAAAGATAACATCAAATATAAAAAAAATAATCAAGTCATTATTCTCTATTTAAAATATAGCAACTCACCTAACACATCTAATTCTAACATCCAACCGAACACCTTATTTTAACTTTTGCACTTTCTAATACGTTCTAATCACAAACTCAACCTTTAACCAAACATAGCCCTAGAACATTGATTGCTTGATGAAGTTTATTTTTTTTGTTTTTTTTACAAGAGGATAACCTCGCAGGCATCATATTAATCAACAGCCAAAGGTAAAAACTTACAAAGTTGATGTCCAGAGTTCATTAAGCAGCAAATACAAGGTTTCTGTCCTCAAAAAATGATTGCATTTCTCCCAAGCCAAATGCCACACGTTGCTGCGAGGACCTTAGCCCATATTGCACCATAAGAAAGATGCATTGAATTTAGTTACAATTTTAACGGCTTGTAGGTTTAGGACATTGTAGAGAAAGTTAATTAATATTTCAATCAGGAAATGTAAGGAGTTGGATATCAAGCCTCCTATCAAGAAACTGAGAAAGCGAAACAAATGTTAGAAGGAAACAATGAAGTACAATCTCAATTATCTTAATTTAAGCTTATAAATGATTTAAACTAGATCTATGTAATAGAGGCAAAATCTAGGTAGTATGTTGATGCACAACTCGTCAGCAATCATAAGAAAGTATTAATGTCTGGTTTTTATCCTTGACAACGGCGCAAAAAATAATCAACTTTCTACGACGTTCGTCAAACAATCACAATAATAGCATTGTTGTCGGATTTTTATCATCGACAACGACGTCAAAAATATAATCGTCGACTACCGGTTCGTACTAAAAAGGAGTTTTAAAATATTATGATTGTAGTATATGTTAAAAATACAAACTGTTGTCGCATCAATTTTATTTATATACTTAATCTTTACTAGTTTATTTCAGGTCATTCACTGGGAAACAGTTATTGATATACATCACTCTTTAAGTCCAATATTATTCTTTAATTACAAAATGATTGATTTTATATACAAGAATGAATGAATGAATCAAAGAATCAAAGAATGAAACAATATATACAAAAGAATGAATTAGAAATAATTACAATGCTTGAAAATTATTATATACAAAAAAGCATAGAAAATCATACATAAATACTATATATTATTTATTTACAACTAATAATAATAATACTTAGCCATATGTACAATAATAAGTAATAACATATACTATACTAACTTAACTTAACTTACTAAAATCTACAGTAACATATAATATATCTACAGCGAAGTATAAAAGTGTCGCTAAAACCTTAAAAAACTATGTACATAAGCTAAGGTAAAAACTATTATCTATACTAACATGTATTACTATGTATAGTGACGAATATATCTGTGACTAAAGCTATATCTTATTTATATACATATATATGTATAGCTCAAACAACCTTTTGTATACATATACATTATATACATATTATTATTTACATATATACTATATACATATTTACTTATATACTATATGTTATATATCTATACTATATTACCTATATACTCGGAACACACACGCACACTTATAAATAGGAAGGCGCAAGGACTAACACTTAGCCAACTTTCTAAGCCTTCTCTTCTTCTTAGCTGTAGACCGGTTCGCAAATGGTTCATACCAGTTTTTAACCAAAAATGGCTTTAATTTGTGGGTGACCTTTTCGAGGGATACATAGCACCCTTAAGGGTGGGACTAGACATCTGCTAAGGACGCCCTAATCCTTAATTAGATGCATTTTCAACCAGTTCACGGTTCAATATTGGGCTAAATTTGACCCATGCATAGTGCACAACTCCCAGCCGTGCACCGCACTCATTTATCTCAAACGATAACTCATTCATATGTGAAATGACTCGTTGCATTTTTAGCTGGATAAGACGTCTGGAGTTTCAGTCAGACGTCTGTCCAGACTTCTGGACACGTGCCCGGACATCTGTAAGTGAGATTTTCGTATTGTGCTTTGCGCTGTGCGCGCAGGCGACGCGAAAAGGCCTTTCTCTCTCCGTACCCTCACCCCATAAACCCTAACACCCCTCTATTTAAACCCTTCCTCCTCACTACCCTCACCCCCTCACCACCAGCCACCACCACCTCTAGCATTCCTCATTATGCGGTAGTGGCGAGGGAGAGTGAGAGTGACGAGAGGGAGGACAAGCAAGAGAGGACGAGAGGGTGAGAGGAAGAGAGAGGAAGGAAGAGAGCGTGAAGGTCGGAGGACCTTCGGGAGCTCGGCGAAGCTCGCTCGAGCCGGCGGCAGGCGTGTCTGCGAGGAAGGGCTCGGGGAGGTGGCCTCCCGGTCCTCTGCAGCTGCTGTAGCTGCTGCGGCACGCTGCGGACGATGGTGCGGGGTGAGAAGCGTCGCGGAGCAGGTTCTGGTATTGAATGTTTTCCAGTATCAGACATTTGGAGTATCGTCCAAACGACTAGCGAGGCACTCGGACGTCCAGAGCTAAGGCCGGACTTCTGAAAGCATAAGATATCGTGAGGTACGTATCTTCCTACGCTACCTTCCGCCATGCAGGTTGTAGTGCAGAAAATGTCGGCTGATTGTTATGTATGCGGGTGTTCGTACATTGGTGCAAGCTTTGGGAAGGCGCGCGGTGTGCTTTCATAAGTAGTTTTGGACACCTGATCACGTCGCCAGACGTCTGAAGGTACTTCCAGACGATCTGAGGCCTTGTCCAACATCTGGAGCTGCCCCCAGACGGTCGTAGAGGGAGTCTGGACATCTGAATCAGCCGCAGGAAACACAAGGTGAGATCTGACGTCTTTTAAGACATCTGGGACTAGTCCCAGACGTCTGATTTTGATCAGCAACGGCGTTTTTGGCCCGTTTAAGGCCCAAACGGAATCGAATTTTTGCAAACGATGTACCGTTGTTTTCCACTCGAGTTCCTCTACGTATTTGTGTTGAGTATCTTCAGTTTTGAGCTCGTCTAATGTACATTGGTCGCTGGTACAGGTTACCAGCCGATGGCGTATTCGGGGCCCACGGAGACGACGAGATCTGCAGCATAGGCCCCCATTCCTCTCGTGATACCCGATAGAGTGGTTTAATGCATTTATTAAGACATGAATAAAGAATATGCCTGCCTAGATTAAATTGATTGAAACTCTACGATGTGGAATGAACCATAGGGTGGAATTGTATGAGCATGATATGGAATTACTCTGGTTTACTTGAGATGTATGTTAAAATACGAGCTACCTGTGTGTAAATGAGAAATTGAGCTATGAAACCATAAGTTGCATGTTTATGATTGAGAACTGAATTACGAAAACTCAAACTGCTTGTATATGGATGAGGAATGAGTTGTGAAACATAAGGTCTGAATATGGATAAATGAGGTGAATATGAGATGAACCCTATGGGGAATTAGGAGTAGAACTCCTGTGTACAAAAGGAATCTGCAATGTAGATGGGAAGTGTGCTGGCCCTTGTGTACGCGGTACCAAGGAGAGCAATTGTCCCTTTTTAGTGTAGAGCGGAGCTTGCCTCCCTTGGATTGAGACCTGGGGTTAGGATTAGCCACTCTACACCGACTCCTGTTGGCCCTCGCGTGCGTGGTACCGAGGCATGCTACTAGTGTAGGGAGGGAATTAGCCACCCCACGGGGCTTGAGGTTCAGCTGCCACCCTACACCGACTTTGTTAGGCCCTTTGGGCAAACCGGGGTAGTCGGACGAGGGTACGTGGACTGTGGAGGGGCGAGACCCCTGTTTGGTTCTGAGGGGCGAGACCCTTATTCTGAGAGAGCAAGGCTCTATACTGCTCCGTACTGTACTTTGGGCGTATCCGCTAGCGGAAACGACTGATCGCGTGTCAGTGCGGGGTAGCTACCCGTGCGCTCATCACACGTGCCGTAGTCACCGCTATGTCTCGACAGTGACTTTGAGGCGGTTGACTGGGTGTAGGACTACCACGAGGGACTCTTCCAGCCAAGAGAGCACCACGTGTACCTTCTACTCTACGGAAAAGACTACAATCAAGATCGTTTCCACAAGGAACATGCAAGATCAAGAAATACCTCAATACTTTGAGAAATAGATGAATCAAAAACACATAAATGAGATAAATAGAAATGAGAAATAAATCAGTTGTTGTTTTTACTTTACTTGCACTTAAATAATGTAAATAACACTCTACTCAGCGTTCGCTGACCCCATCTTTTCGTAACACTGTTCAGGACCAGGAGTTGAGCAGCCCGAGTTTCCGGTTGCAAAGGGTGCTGGGCCCAACTGAGTTCAGCCATAGTTGTTCTTTCAGCTCTTTCATTTTTCTGCTGTTGTAGTGAGTAATGGATAGATATTTTACTGTTCCTGTTACTTCTGTTTCCTTTCCATTGTTGTTATGGTGGTGGCATGTACTACTATTTTGAGACTGTTGTTCTACTTTCTCTACTGCTTCGTTCTTTCCTTCTGCTTAGTTATATTGCATGTGTAAGTGTAGTTTATTTTCTAGCTTTTGGTTATTTCTCGTTTGACAATTAGGTCTTGGGATTAGTCGAGGTAAGCCGATCTCGGTTCCTGTAGGGATCCAAGAATCGGGTCGTAACAATATGCCTAGAGAGGGTAAAGGGTTATGTGTGTAGTGGGCGCTCGGCGCCTGACGACTAGGCAAGCCATGTTTGGAATTCAATTTATACCGATGCAGGTGCTCGCCAACTTCCAATGTGGCACCTTTGTACCACCACCAGCCGCTGCCAATCCAGCGCAGCTATGTGAAAATAGCTTGATTTTGCCCTTGATTTGAGGGTCCAAATGTTATTTGATTTCAAAATAAATTATATATTCATAAAGCCCTTATATTGGGCTACATAATTATTTAATTTATTTACAAAAATAATTAGTTTTACTATATAGATAAATTAACTAAAGTTTGGTATTTATACATACTGATTTAAGGGTTTATTTATTAATTATTGTTTAAATTAGTTAATTAATGATTTAATTGATCTTATACAGAGTTAGTATACATATTAAAGTGTTTATGACTGATTTTTATTGTATTTTACATGGTTTCTTTTAATTTGTATACATTAAATATCTGATTTTAGTGTGTTATACATATAAATTATATATAAATAATTTAATACAATATAAATACAATTAACTTAGTTTAAATTACTTAAAATACTATAATAAAAATATACAATACAAATTACTTCAGTTATAACTTAATTTACTAGTTTATTTTAATTTAATTTAGTAACTTACTTAATAACTTAATAAATTATTATTTATTATATATATAATTAAATTATATTGCACATGTCTTAGTGTACATTATATATACATAATTATATATTTACAGTATCATTAATAAATAAGGTTATTTATAGGGGTTTATTAAATTATATAGTTTATGGACATGTAAGTTACTTTAAATTAATAGATAATGATATAAATAAGTTATATACGATTTAATTTATCTTAAATACTTAATTTACATTATAGAATATATACATAAGTTATTTATACAATTTATAAACCTATTTTACACTATTTACATTAATAGCTTGGTATATACCTTATATATACATGTATATACATAGTTTACATGGTATTTTTGGGCATTTTTGGGGTTTTTCTTATTTTTATGTGTTTTATATATTTTATAGAGGTAGGAGGTGAGAGAGAAAGAAAGGGATGAGAAGAATTGAGTTATTTTTTGTATTTTTCATGTTAATGTCTTTTATTAAGTTCTAAGGTATTCTGAACCGTCGGTTAGTATGTTTTACCAAGTTGGGAGTTCATAATACCATGAAATTTGGCATGTACTTACAAGTAAAGCTAATCCTACTTGCTACACATTTATTTTATTTTTTTGAAAATTTTAAGATGTTTTTATTTATGTACAAAGTGAGCTCATTCTAGGCCTTAAAGGATTATTTTATGTGAATCCTAAGGCACTAAAATGTAAGTGTGTGGCTGAATGTGTATTAGAATGCCTCAGAGGTGTTTAATAAATCATATAGAATGTGTTCAAACAGATAAACATGAATTTCACTTTAAATTCTATTAATTTCCAAGTTTTGCAGATTATACACATGATGGCTAACAAAAGAATGTATTTAATAGATCACAAGCCATTCAGGTGAAATTTAAAAACACCAATCAATACATGAATGCTTGTACGTAGTTTTTACAACATATAGAACATGTTAGCCATTGAATAAAATCAAATCCCAACCACTGCCCTATCAGTTTAGTAGCAACAACAACTTCAATAGTTGCAGCAATAGCAGGACACCAACCACATGAGCTGTTGAGATTCAATAGTAGTTGCTATCAGCCACTAAAAACACAATCCAGACATCTTAAAACTAATTCAACAAGATGCTGCTTCAACAGCTGCAAATTAGAGGTTTCCCAACAATTGAAGACACAAATTAAGGTGCTTATTCAGATATTTAACCTTTTAAATTAACACCAAATTGCACTAAATTTAGCGTTTAAAAACCCATGAAATGTAGCTGCTAAAGTAGCACTTTAATTTATTCTTTTGGGATTCGAAACACAACATCAAACATCCTTAAAAATTTGACAATACTTGGAAATTATTTTGCAATCAAAATTGGGGTGTAAGGATCCACATCAAAAATTCTCAAACTATGTTCTTCATTCCAAATATGAGAAAATCACTTATCTAACACCTTCCTAATGCTATGGACAGCATGTAGGAAGATCTTAGAATAATCCATTAAATCCATCTGACTTGAATCCCAAGTTCTCTTAACCTAAAAGGATATACTGAAAATCCCTTAGGTTGAAATCAGATTCTCAAACAGAATAACACACAAATCCTTGGTAGAACCTCAAATCAACAAGATTGATTTTCCTTAGCTCTACCTCACATTTAAAACCATTAAAGTCTCCGTTCATACCAAATTTAGACATGGCTCATCTGAGGAAAGATTTTTCATTAAAAACATCTCAGATTCACTACCATGAACTGAATTAGACAAAATACATTAATTCGCTTGATCAAAAACCCTTCAAAACTCAATATGATCAAAATCTCATGATCTTACATTGCATTGAAAACCAAATTAAAATTATATCAAGCAAACCGATTCTTTTTAAATCAGATCAAGGTCTATGTGGAAAATCTAAGATGAATAGGGAGACCCCTAAATGGATTTGAGCTCAAATTCTCATCTCAAAGCTAGAAAGCAATTAGATGAGAATTTGACTCTGATTGAGGGGTGACTTGCGAAATAAAATGCAGGGAAATTCAAAACATGAAATTGTGATGTGAGGGGGGAGATGAATGATCAAATAGACGAAATGGATTCATCTCCTCTGATCTGAGTTGATCTGAGGAGGTGGGTGTGTGAATTCTACTCTAATCTACTCCTAACTAATGATCAAACTAGTGATTGCTTTATCTAATCTACTCTAAATTACACTAACTAAACTACAATTAGCTAGAAAGCAGTAAAACTATACTAATTCTACTCCAAGAAAGCATTGAAAATCTATCAACGGGTCGAGGTTGTCTAAGGTCACCCACCTGTGGCTGGTGATGATGAAATGGGGAGAAGAACAACAGCTGACGAAGTTGTCTATGGTCCACCACCCAGTCGGCAGTGGCGAATGAAAGGACGGCAAGTCGGCGTTGTCACCGCAGACTGAGGAAATGGGGTAAGGAAGCTGTAGGTGTGGACGAAAGGGATCACTCAAGGGGAGGGGGTGATCTGGTGCGCGCGTGATCTGAGGGAGTGCTTAAGTAGAGCTCGAGAGTGATTCAGGTCACCTCGTGGTGGGATTAGGCGTTTAGGTTATGGGAGGCCACGATGAGAGGAGAGGAAGGCGGGAAGAGCCAAATCGAAGATGGGCCGTTGGATGGGATCTGGGGGTAGAGGTGAAGCTACGTAAGGAGGAAGATTCAATTTCAAATCAGCCACAGATCAAGAGGATGGAAGGAGTGAACGACTGGGATGGCTCTTGTTCTCGCGATGAATAGTTTACCAAGAGGTGCACTGTTCCCTGGTGTCTAATGGTGCAATTGCAGATAAAGCCCTCAAGTGAAACGGTGTGAAATCTGCAGCAAGGCCCATAAGTGGTATAAAATGATTACAGAGATGTCCCTAGGGTCTTACAAAAAGGTCCTTGGAGGTTTTAAAATGGATAAAATGTTATGAATGAAGGACCTAAATGTGAAACTTTTAATGCAAGGTCCTATTGATGTCCAAATGCTATTAAATTTTTATTGAATCTTAATTGAACATATTAGAAGTTAATTTCTCTTTTAATTTGAAGTTTTGAGCTCATTTGTGCGTTCAATTTGCAATTGGATCACCATTTTGTATTTATTAATAGAATACTCAATAAATGACCTAATTATGCATTTTTATCATAGATTTGGTGTTTTAGGTCTTTTCTGTTAATTCTCACACTTAACCCTTTCTTGTGTTAATTTGATAGTATTTAACCTAGTTTTTAGCTTAACTTAGACATTTTAGTTATGATGTCACACCTCATCATATGAAATGACCCTTTCAAGGATCGTTGGGAAATTTTCCAAAAAGTTAGGGACGTAAACGCGAAAACTGACCCTTTGAGTTGAGTGTGTGGGTTCTTCGGGAAGAAGAGAGTTGTTGGGGAAACACCGCAATTTTTCCCTCTCTCTCCTCTCCCTCACCCACACACGCACTCACGCACACACACGCACACTTTCCCTCCAAACCCAAAACCTTAATCCCATCCCTTTACTTAACCCCCCCTACACTCCATCTGCACTCCACCACCACTTCCTCCACCTTCATCTCCTTCCCCTTGCCGGTGGCCACCTTCTTCCATGCCCCCCTGCCACAGTGAGTGGAGAGGAAGGAGAGGTATGGGACGAGGAGGAGAGAGGGTGAGAGTGTGAGTGAGGGAGAGAGGGAGTGTGGACAAGGGAGAAAGGAGCACGATTGAGAGTCACGGGAGCTCAGAGGGGTTTGCTCGAAAGAGGGGAGCCGTGGTTGGGAACGCGAGCTCGAAGGAGCTCAAGAGTGAGGGCTTGAGTGAGGAGAGAGCTCGCTCGCTTGAGGGAGCTCGTACGAGAGGGAGGAGCCGCGGCCGGAGTGCAGCCGTGGGAATGCGAGGTGGAGGGGCTCATAAGGAAGAGCCTCTCTATCCACCTGCAACTGCTGGAGCCGCTGCTCACGTGCTGCGGGCGGAGGCGCGAGGAAGACGAGCCGCGTGAGGAGTTTCTGGATACTGGATTCTTCCAGTATCAGACGTCTGGAGCGGCAGCGAACATCCAAAGCTGAAGCTAGATGTCTGAAAACTCGCGGAGTGCCGAGGTAAGCGTCCTGAACGCACATGCATGCGCATATGTTACATACGTAACGTTGCGTTGTCGAAGGTTTTAACTTGCGAGTGTGTACGTAGGTACAAGATTTGGAAAGGCACACAAGCACGCTCTTTGAGGTGCTTTAGGACATCTGAGTGCCTCCACAGACGTCTGATAGACACTCCGGACATCCGGGCGAGCTGAAAGCTGTCTAGAAAGACCCAGGAAGACTGTGAAAGGGTTCCAGGCATCTGCCAGTGACGCAGGGAAGCAAGGTGAGGTTTTGAGATTATTTAAGAGGTCTGGGTCTAGTTCCAGACATCTGATTTTAGACAGTATGTGCATTTTTGGGCCGTTTAGAGCCCAAACGGAAACGGATTTCCGCAAACGAAGTACCGTTGTTTTCCACTAGAGTTATCTACTTGTTAGTGTAAATTATATACTATTTTGAACTTGTCTAATGTGACTTAATTGCTGGTATAGGTCTCCAGCCTATAGCGTGGTCGGGGCCCGCAGAGACGACATGACCTGCGATTCTAGCTCCCATTCCTCCCGTGTTTCCCGGTAGAGTGATTTACTTTAATATGAAGATTTAAATAATGAAGTGCATGTTTAGAACAACTTGATTGAACCCTAGTATGTAAAATGATCCCTAGGGCAGAAACGAACGAATATTGCTTGAGCTAAATTGTTTACTTGAGATGCATGTTAAACCCTAATTGCTAGCAAGTGTTAAATACTTGATGTGATGCTTCTCCAGTTGTAAAAACATGAGCTGCCTGTTATATAAATGAGAATGAGAAGATGAACAACGAATTATGCATGTTGAAAAATGAAATGAAACAAATACGAGCCTGAACCCTACGAGGAACTAGGAGCAGAACTTCTGTATACGGAAAGAACCTTGTAAGTAGACGGAAGTGAGCTGGCCCTTGTGTACATGGTACCAAGGAGAGCAACCGTCCCTTTAGTATAGAGGGGAGCTAGTTGCCCCTTTGGGTTGAGACCCGAGGTTAATACTAGTTACTTTACACCGACCTTTGTTTAGCCCTCGTGTACGTGGTACCGAGGTGAGCTACTTAGTGTAAGGAGGGAGCTAGCCGCCCTATGGGGCCCAGGGTTAGGACTAGACACCCTACACTGACTCTTTTTAGGTCCACTGGGCAAACCGGGATAGTCGGATGATGGTACGTGGACTGTGGAGGGACGAGACCCCTGTTCTGAGAGGGCAAGGCCCTGTGCTGTACTTTGGGTGTACCCGCTAGCGGAAATGACTAACCGCGTACCAGTACGAGGTAGCTACCCGTGTGCTTATCACGCGTGTCGTAGTCACCGCTACGTCACGACCGTGACCTCAGGGTGCTTGACTGGGTGTAGGACTACCACAGGGGATTCTCCTGGCCAGGAGAGCACCACGTGTACATCCTACATCACAGGAAAGATTGTAATCAAGATTGTCCCCTTGAGGGACAGTCAGGATAAAGAAATGACCAGTTTTCTAATAGAATGAATAAAACAGAACCACTTAGTTGAGCTAAATGAAATTGAATAATAAATTAGTTGCTTATCTTATGTTAATTGCTTGTAAATGGCTTAACTTCCACTCTACTCAGTGTTAGCTGACTACAGATTTTATAACCTTGTTTAGGTCATGGAGTTGAGCAGCCAGCACCACCAGCTGGAGAAGGAGATGGGCCCCCAGCCTTAGCTATGTTCCTTTTCGTTTTAGAGCTTCTTTTGTTATAGTGAGTATTGATATATATATATATATATACTGTTTTTGTTACGTTTCTGTTCCAATTATATTTCCACCTTATTTTCCACTGTTGTAGTTGTGATGGCCTGTAATATTGTGAGATCTTCCGTTCTGTTTTATTTACTGTCTTTGTATTATTTTCTGCTTGGTTACATTGCACGTGTGGTTGTGGAATATTTTCTATTTTTGGTTATTTCTCGTTAGACGACTGGGTCTTGAGATTAGTCGAGGCTGGCCGGTCTCAGGTCCTGTAGGGATCTGGGATCGGGTCATAACATCATATGTGGAAAAGGCTTTGTTATTATTTAACATGTTGTAGCAATGGATAAATAGCTAATATTGTACCATAGTTTGATCCATCCAATGTTATGTTTAAGGGTTTCATCTTCAAATATATGATGAATCAATAATATTAATTAGACCTGCTGTGATCAAATTCAATTCCTTTTAGCCACTTGCTTTTTTGATGGAATAGTGTGTTCGTTGCAAAATAATGTAATGGATTACGAATTTATATATGTTACACATGATATTTTGGTGATAATTGAATCCTTTATGTATTATGAGTGGAGATCCAAGATGACAAGAGGAAGCACTTCATTTTCATGTATTTGGTTGCAAATGTGAAGTAAAAGCCATTTGCAAACGGAAACAACATAAAGATGAAGGTGCAAATGCAAATCTGTCCCACTATTTGATGGATGGAACTGATTAGTTCAAAAGTAATTAGCAATCTAAAATGCTTAAATCCTACGTTAAATTTGCACATCTAACAAAGCTTACACGCGATTTAGGGCTAAAATAAGAACACAGTAATAACTGGCTATTGGGTGTTATCGGAAAATTGAGCTTAACATTTGCGGTGGATAGTATCCATACATGAGTAATTGCTTGCAATTTTTTCACGATGATGGCTTAGTTAAATTTCGAGTACCTCAAATTGTAAATCGCTACTTAACGTTAACACAAAGCAAATTATTTTAAATTTATTCTTTTCCCTATGCATATCATTTGGTAGTTTTTTTTTCTCGAAAGGACTCACAAAGTTGTAGATGATAAGATAATGATGTATTTTCCCACTTAAAATGGTTAAGTAACTTAAAAAAAGTAAATTTCAAGGTCTACGTTATGTTACGTGTCTTCTTTTTACGTAAAAAAGTAATTATATAATGTAAGTTTTGTTATAATATAATGTTGCTTAAAAAAATCATCATTTCTAAATAAAAAATAAAATCATTTTATATTGATATGAGATTAGGAAAATTACCTCTAAAATCAATTTAAATGGATGCGAAATCAACAAAATCACCATCAAAATCATGTAAAACCATGAAAATCATCTTCAATAGAATCATTTTCATTAGTGCGAAACTACAAAAGACATCTCTAGAATTATTTTACACTAATTTAAAATCATTTAAGTTATCTTTAGAATCATTTTATATTGATGCAAAATCATTTTACATCAACGTAATTTGATTTTAGCTAAAAAATAATCTTATGTCCATTGACTCATAAAGTAGTGGCAACTTTTCTTAAGATGAAGGTACCTGCGTAATAAAAGTGAAAATGTTTTCTAATTTTATATCTATATACATAGAAATATTAGGATATTTGTTTGTCTTTTACTTAACAAAATTGTGTTTCCTTCTTGCAAAAATAAATTCTCTCTTCAATCTTTTTTTGCACATAACATGTATGAATATAAGTTTGTGTACGTGTTCATATTTGATGTTCATAACATCTACGAAATTATGATTTGTCATTTACCATCAAACTTACAGTTGAATCGTAAATGATGAGGAGGAATGGGGTAAGTAGAGATTATTAAACATAATGTAAGTGAAGATTATTATAGTAATATAGTATAATAATATTATGAAATGTAATAACCTTCAAATGAGTTGAAATGTACAATTTCTGTATAGAAATGGTCATACCCGATATCATGAGATGTTAGGAATTAAATTTACTAAGAGTCACGTACATCTCTCATTAACCACAATAGATTTGTAACTACAACATTATAGGTTAATGACGTATAGCATACTACGTTACACATTAGAATGCAGTAGGTAACATGGTATTGTCTGAAAAGACATGTGGAAATGATTAACTTCTGACTCATTCTTGGAAACACAGTACAATGAATCTCAACAACCCCTACTCAGATGATTTCCTTGACGAGGATTTCTTCAAATCATCTCTACTTGAAATTTCTCTCCCTGAGCATTCAGATGCAGGGTTTCAAACAAGCGTCGGTAATGTCCCTCTTGTATCCATGAAAGGGGGAAACTACTCTGGAAGTCAGAACCCAGTTGATGTCATGACGAATGAACAAGGTTCCCACGTCTACTGGACATCATCTGCAACTACAGGTCTCCTTCTCATTATGAAGGAGACAAAGGAGACTCACAGGGAATATGTTAGTGGGACTTTTACTAGTCAAGGGTGGGATAAGATCACCTTGAAGTTCAACTTGATATGGGAGTTGAATTTGAGTCGAGTGCAAATTCAGAACAAGTGGAATAATTTCAAAGAGTGGTTGGGGATATGATGCCAATTCTTGTCAACCTATTCCCCCTTATCTTGAAGCGTGGAACGAGGTAACTAATCTTCTATTTGAACATTGTTTCTCGAGTATGTGATGGGATGTATTTATGTAATAATATATTCATACATTTAGATTGATGAGAGGTATAGAACGTTTCGCAATAGTCTGTTAAAGTACTATGAGGAGATGCATTCGCTACGGGGTCGTGAAACTGCTTCCGGTAGTTGGGTTGTGGCAAGCAATCATGCCACAATGGGTATGCCAGTTAGATTGCACACCCCAACTTACCCATCCTGAGTTGCTTGAAGTAGTCGAGGTGAAGCCTCCGCTGCAAGGCAAAAGTGGAAGGAGGTCATTACCAACCTGGAGGATGACAAGGTCCAAGGCATGCACTCTAGCTCCCCAAACAGGTCAAGTAAATCTGGCACTGTCGATCGGGGGAAGAGGAGTCATAGTTGGGGACCAAGTTCAGATGGTGGAAGTTGGGGTAAGCAGCTTATCGAAGCAACACAGGAGTTGGTTGAGAAGTACCATGTGCCTATGGACCCCCTTGGTGGAATAGGCGAGGCCATTGCAGCCCTACATAGAATGAGGCCTAACCTTGACCCATCAAAGTTCTCCGCTCTTCTCCTTTATTTGAGGATGCCCCGAAGAGCTATACATTCTTAGGCATGCTGGACCGACTGGATTACCAGATAGATAATTGGTTGGAGTTGCAATTGCGGAACTTCAAGGGGTAGCTGACACCTCGAGTATGACATGTCCATGGATGACATGAACTCAATCAATGTTCTTTTATCAATGTTGGCCTTCTTTATTTTCTGTGTTTTTTTTCCTAAAATGAAGTTAGGTCGTACCATGCAAAATCGTAATTTTCAGTTAGTTATGAATTTTACGAGTTCCTATGTCCCAAGAATGATGAATTATGTTGATCTTTATTGCCTTTTGTGTTAATTATAACTGCATGCAATTTCTATGGTGTTTACAATCTCTTAGAATGGACTACAGAGAACGGTATCTGTACTCGCAAATCCACCTATCCGTAGCTGCACGAAACCTGCAATATGCGACAGAAATATTTCAAGAAGAGAAAGAAGAAGAGCTCGAAAGGAATGACGAGCACACACAGCATACTGCTCCAAGGCGGATTCACACTGCTCCCATGGGAGGTCATGTATGGATTACTGAGATGATGGATAGTCATGAGGTTCAATCGTACATAACATTCAGGATGCACCTCGATGCTCTAAAGTCATTCGTGCAGTTGTTGGAAATTCATGGTGGGTTAAGTGAGATAAAGAATATGATGACTATTGAACAAGTATGCATCTTCCTCTCCGCCTTTGGTCACGTAATGGGAAAACGTGGCCTTCAGAAGCGATTCCAGCACTCAGGAGAAACAATAAGTCATCATATTAGATCTGTTTTGGATGCAATCTTATGCATCGAGCCAATGTTCATGCATCTACCCCACAATCAAACCGCAAATTTCATAACCTATATCATATAGTAGGGAACTTATTTCCACTTAACATGTTTCAGTTACCTACGTTTGGTAATTTCATTGCACATGTATGCTTTCTTATGTACGTTAATTTCTTTGTTGTGGTGGAATTTCTTCTTTGCACATAGTGGAAGCTGGTACGATTGTCATTTCAATTATCTTGATGATTAATTTCTATGTAAGAAATTTACCATGGCCACCTCATTTACCGAAGAGGAGGAAATGTTTGTGCTACTTGAATTAAATTGAGGATGTTAGAAGGTGATTGAGTAGGTTTTGATTTTAACGAAGATACATTAGTGAAAACGAGAGATGAATTTAGGAAGGAGTTTTATGTGGAGATAACGAGCAAAGATATTTGTGATTATTGGATTTATCTTCGAAGGGTGTACTACTATATTATGTGACTAATCATCGTAACGCGATGGAGTTGGGATGATGAACTTGACATACTCCTTTTCAATGATGACTTTGATGTGTGGGCAAATGTAAGCTACCTAACGCATGAAATCGAACATAACATTATAATTAAACATCAATTTTCATTACCGAAACTTTGTTTCTGTAATTACTTATAAATCTATTGTTGGTATCATTGCTTGATGGGACGACAGTTTTCTCAATTCCATCTTATCCGCAACATCATGGATCTCATGTAAAGAGTAAGGTCATCGAACGAATTTCATCTACAGTGCTTAACTTGCTTGGAAATTTCCATGGAAATATATTACCTTATTGTTATGTTTAGTTAACTTCCCATGTGATACATTAATTATTACCCATTTAAATGCGCGAATGGTAAGAACTGATAGATCATTCACCATGTGAAACTTTTCAAATGATTACATATTTAATAATTATGCAGACAATTATGGACAGTTCGTCCTCTTCGTGTAGTAGGGAGGGACCAAACTGTAATTGCTAAGTCTCTGCTATTATGAGGACATCGTCAAAAGAATTAAGTAAGGGACAACAATTTTACACTTGTAGGTTTGGCATGCGCGACTTCTTCATGTGAGTGGAGGCCTCAAACAAACATTACATAACATCTAGAGAGGAAAATGCCGAAGCGGAGTACGAGACACATTTCGCTTCCTTGAGTCAACAAATCCTGGCATGTCATGCTGACATATTAGAAGTTAGGAAACATATAAAGAACGTTCTTTTATGGTAAAAGCTGCTATGCAAATAATGTCTTGTGCAAATCACTACTATGAAATGTGGGTGAATGATATCCTTCTTCCCGTTGATGCTTACTTCAATTGTTTAATTGTCAATATTGTAGTATGTCTTCGCACGTAAATGATGCTCAGGAGATCTTCCTATTGCAATCACTTATTTGAAGGAGAATCTGGTGACTGGTTTAGTGGTTGCTTATCCTCATATACCTGGTCCCTCGTTCATGCTGAGTTCTATTTGGAGTTCAACTTCCTTATTCCGTTAACACGTTTGAAGTTAGTTTGGGGACGATTGAAGGAGACGTATCGTTTTATAAATGCACTAATCCTACACAGAGCATGGAATTGGGATTGGAATGAGCACATCCTACGTCCATGGGCTAGGGATCACTTGTGGGAGCAGGCGAGTATTAATGTAGAATACGTTATGCATCAAACAGTACATTTCTTGTTTGTTCTTTACTAATATTATATTCCGTGCAACAGTTACTTAAAGATTACAGGTGATTACAAGGACGACGATACGTTTAGTACAAGTTGCTGAGGAGGGTTATCAACCCCGAATTTTAGATATTTCCTTTTACTATTTCAACTTTCAACTTTAACCTCTTGCAACAAGCCATAATAGTAAGGAGATGGGATCTTTATCGAGAACATTTAAATTTCATGTATGGTATTGTAGGTAGTTAACTTTTATGTAATTATGTTACGTAATGTTGTCGTTTTTTCCTTTACGTATTATTCATTGATAGAATAATTGACTTTATGAGAAGCACTGACTAAATAATTGTGTAATTGCTTAAATTTAACCTTTAATTATATAAGTGAGCTTCCTATGACACAAGTTGTGACATCCTAACGTGCAACACCATTGGTCGGCTGAAACTTTTTCTCATTTTCTTTGAGTACATGTCTTTTTTATATATATTCGAATGATGTTTAGAAATCACTTTGACGAATAAGATCTATATATTTTGGAAGAACCCTTAATAAGATCTTCTATTTTACTTGTTAGTATTTGTCAATTAAGACAATGACACATTGCGTTACCCTACCCTTTCAAAGGTTAATATAGTCAATTTATACTTAAATGCTTTAGCATTTCATCTACATCTGTATTAGCATGGTGTTACCATACGAATTCATTTATCTATTTACTGCTATTTTTCAACATATATGAATAAAAATTATGGTGGTTAATGGTAACTTAAAAATACATATTACTACTATCGTCTTTACCTGCTTATGCATTCTTAGCACAAGACTTGACTACACAAGCTGCGTTATATACTCATCACTAATACATCGCAAGGTTCATGGAGCTATCTTTTTCATTAGAGATTACAATCCAAAACAGAATGAAGAGAATGTATTGGCAAGAATGTTAGACCATAAAGAAGCTATCATATCTCATTGAAGTTTGGTCAACCTCTTTCTAGGATTCCATACCTTAGGGAGATATTGCATATTTTACACCATAATAATTTCCACTTACATAAACATTTTTCTTTTCATTATTGATATATTACATTAAATTACGTATAGCATATTTTACACATTAAATAAGAAAATGGATCAAAAATGACGAATAAATGTCAATGATTAAGATATTTGCGATCATATCTAGAGTTACCAATGAATTTAATTATTTGTTATTATTTAACTTAAATATAATAATAATTTTAATTATTCATTATCGCCCAACTTAAATATAACCATAATTGTCTTTATTTATCGTTAGTCAGTTAAAATATTTATATATAAACCTGTACCCCGCCGATTCCTCTCCCCAAATTCCCACCAAGTCCCCCCACAAGTTCCGCTCCAAAACCCTCGTTCCTCGTGGACGGATCAAGCGGGAAGGATGACGCTGAAGGAGCAGAGGTGGTGGCCGTGGAGATTGTCAAGCCCCCTGCCAACACCGCCGGGGCTCCGACGCCGAGGTGATCTGGGAGGTGCATCCAGAAGAAGCTCGATTTGTATGGGACACGTGGTGGCGCGGGCGATCCAGAGGAAGAGGAGGAGGAGAGCGATCGGGATAGGAGAGGGAAGAGGAAGAGGAAGGGGGCGGAGAGGGCTGCGGCTCCAAGGAAGGTAATTTGATTCTCACTTTCTCCTGTTCTTTGGACTGTTGGTTAGTGCTGACCGAGGAATCGATTGTTTGGATGTGGTGTGAATGTGGAGATCTCCAGATATTTCTTGGTGGGGATGTTCACTGTGGTAGATAGTTATTTTTGGTTGAAATGCAGGTGCTTTTGCTGTGTACTTCGAACCATGGCATGCAGACATTTTTGAGTTTCTTGAACTTAGGAAGAATCATGGGAAGGTTGTTATACCCTTTTGTAAATCATGAAATTAGTTTTATTATCTTCTTACAAGTGGATTTTCTCTTTGCTCTATTTTAAAATCACTTGTGTTCTTGAGATGCTGACAGAGTATCTATTTTGTAGGTTATGCAATTAGAATTAGTAAGATTTTCCTTCTTGCAAACCAGATTTCTTTGTTGCTTTATCTTGAAATCATTTTCTGATCCTGAGATGCTCATGAAATTCAACTTTGCCATTTATTGTGAGTTCTTGAAAATCTGTCGTATACATATTGTTTATCTTGTTAATTTTTATGCATTTGATTGCTAAATCTGTCTCCTCGATGTATGCTCCTTACGTGACATCTACAATAATGCAACCTTCCAGAAATTGTTGTTTAGTAGTTATAATTGTTGTTTTTATTTAGGACTTTTTTTCTTGGAGAAAATTACTTGTGCTCTCTTCCTATTTTTGTTGCTAAGACTCCACTTCCTAATATTGCAGGAAGAACATAGAGCTAGGGATTTATTTTATGCACTCTGGATTCCAGATCTGTTCATGTGAAGGGTTCAGAATTATGGGTAGTGGTCATTGTTTTGTCCAAATGAAGCACCTGGGGAGATGAGTTTGAAAAACTCTATACCCGCTATGAGAAAGAGGAATTTTAGGAGTTATTCACTTTTATGGAAAAACTAATGAATTGTTGTCACTGATTTCATTTCTGATCTCCAGGGAAAGGCAAAGAAAGTTGTTAAAACTCAAAGCCTTTGGTTTGAAATTTTGAAGTCCCAGATTGAAACTGGAACACCATACATGCTTTGTAAGGTATGGGATTTTCTGTTGTTTGTGACAGCTTATGGTAGTTTATGAACTTTCCTGTATCATAATCTTTGACCTTCCTGCAGGATACTTGCAGCAGGAAGAGCAATCAGCAAAATTTGGGAACCATAAAATCTTCAAATTTATGTAGTGAGATCATTGAGTATACCAACCCCGAAAAGACTGCTGTTTGCAACTTGGCAGTCATTGCACTGCCACGTTTTGTTAGGGAGAAGGTATGCTTGAGTCTTTTTGCCGACCTTGACATGTATGAATCATAACTCATTTCTCTTATTGTTTGGCTTTTTTATCAGGGTGTTCCTGCAGAGTCACAACCATCTAAATTGGTTGGCAGCATAGGATCTAAGAATAGATATTTTGACTTTGAAAAGTTGGCAGAAGTTTGATTTGTTTCATGTTGCGAGACTTATGTTTCTGGGCAATATGTAGAAATTTCTATGTAGTCACTGATGTTCTGCTTGACATTATTAACAGGTAACTGCTACAGTCACTGAGAACCTCAACAAAATTATTGATATAAATTTTTATCCAGTTGAAACAGCAGGAAGGTCAAATCTCAGGCACAGACCTATTGGAATAGGAGTACAGGGACTTGCAGATGCTTTTATCTGTCCAGTGTTTCATATTTGTTATTGATTTTGCAGGCACAGAGGCTGAACAAAGACATATTCGGGACCATATATTATCATTCGCTGAAGGCCTCTTCTGAACTTGCCCTAAGAGATGGCCCCTATGAATCTTATGAAGGGAGTCCCATGAGCAAGGTCTGTATCTTCATCCTGTATTTTGGCAGGATCTTTTTCACTTGCCTTTGGATTCATGAAAAATAAGTTGCGCATCAGGAGGTTAATAGCTCTCTATTCTCTCTTAACTTAATGAAAAAATACCTTGATTATTGTTTTTAAGTTCTCTTGAGCTGCAAGAATGTGATACAATCTTTGATTGTAAGGTTGCATCTCTTTACTTGTTTGGGAGTACTGTTCATCTTCTAGTAACAACGTAAATAATTTCCAGAAGTTAGTTCCCTGTGGTGGTCAATTGATCTCTATCATTTCAATTTTAGGGTGTCCTTCAATATGATATGTGGAATGTAAGCATGAGATGGAAACAACAAAAAATTTGAATGCTAGAGGAAAAACTTGGAAGCAAAGAGTGCTAAGGTCAAGAAGCTCAATACATTTGGCTAAGACAAAAATGAAAATTTGAAATATAAACTTAATGTGGGAAAAGACAGAAAGAGAATAGAGAGGAATGCTCAATCATTTGGTGTTTTCAGGTATTTATAAACTTGTTGATGTCATTCCCTTGCTACTATTTTTTTTAAAGCTTCCATACATGCAATTGTCAGGCCCAATGGCAAGATAATATGAGATAAAGCATGGATAGGTTGCGAAGATCATTTATGGACATGTTATGATTTGGCATCTAAGTGTTGAGTGTAATTGTGATATAGCTTGTGTTTTTTTTTTTGTTATGGATTATCGTTACCTTATTGGTTTAGGCATCACTTTTTGTGCATCTCTTGTTGTAAAATTTTAGCTAATTTTATGTTTAGTATATAGATTCTCAAAAGGTTTACAAATGTTTTTTATTTGACTTGTTTGTATGTATAATAGGTAAAGAGTGCAAGAACAATTAGTTTTTGTAAAATTCTAGCTACATTGGTTGAAATGAATTCTTGGAGTTTATTTTAGAAATTATATATTTCAGTGATTTTTTGAAACTAATAAACCTTTTAGTCCCTTCAAATATATGCTGGAATGAAGCATATTAACAATTTTAGGTGTATTTTCTATAAAGTTCTTATTGAAAAATTTTAATTTGTGAGAAAAATTTTGGTAGGTATTGTAAAATAAAATTTTATTTTATAGGTAATCATCATAAATTATAAGTATGATACATTATGAGTGTTTCAAATGATGATTAATAATTTTTTGTATCATTTTTACATTACGACGAATTAATCGTTGGCAGGTTATTTGTAATGTGACGAAAAAATCATTGTTAAAAGAAAGTAAATACAACGAAAACATTCATCGCTAAATTTAAAGTGTGAGATTATTTTATTCATTATTTGAATTTGCTAACAAATATATTATTCGTTGTAGATTTAACAATGGCTCGTACAGTAACGAATAAATTATTCGTTGGTTGGGGTCATATAACAACGATTTATTCGTCGTGGTCTTCATAAATTATTCATTGTCTTTGATCATTTTTGTTGTAGTGTTCTTATCCCCGCAGCAATCGTGGGTGTTTCTAAGTAGTTTCTATCTTAGGAAACGGGAGGAGAGATACAGGAACCACCACTTCACCCATGATGCGTGGCAGCAAACTTTGATGGAATTTTGCCAATAAATACATCATCACCCTTCCATTAATTTGATGTACAAAGAATGTAATTATTTTCGTGATAGTTATCGACTTATTCAGGAACTCATACAGCATGATGATGGGGGTGGGATTGGTCTGATTACTTGGTCAAATCAGTTCACATGCATGACCAGTGGGATGTAAGTACTTGTAAATCTCATCATATTCAGCTCATAAGATCATACCTATTCCTATTGATTTATGCGGGAATTTCTTCACAGGTTGACGAATGCTTCCAAGGGTTTTGCTTCGCAGAGTACACTATCGTTGGCATGATTTTGGAGTGGTTATATTCCTTTTCGTATTTTTACTATAGCTTGTTTCTTCGTTTATTGCTGTAATGAACTTTTAGTATTGTACCTTTATCTAGTATGTAAAATTTTCGTTATTATGATTTGTTCGAATATTTTTACTTTATTATGATCACTTCCATTGGATCTTTTCTGGATTTCATTTGTTACTTTGTTTCGTAATTAAATCATGTTTATATTGTTAATTGTTTGCCCAAATTAGTTCTCAATATATGTATTCAATAAACCTATTCTTATACCGTCATGTACCTCTCATTTCATCTTAAATATCGGAAAAAGTTAACACTTGAAATAAATTTATCATAATATATGGACAATGGAAATTATCATATCTAACTTAATCAATCGACTAAACTTCCTATGCATTAAATATAACAAAGTGACATGTTACTGCAAACTGCTTCGTACAAATGGATTATATTTGTTATTTACTTTTTGACAATTACTTCATTCCGCATAAGAAAATTCTGTCACAAATTTTGAGAGTAGAAATGGACTTTTTTGTCATGGCGGCAATAGTAGGTACTTCTACTTTCTCTTCTGACGAGGAAGGAGGGTCTACTGCGGCGGTCACTTCAGCCATGATATGTGGCGTACGGCCTACAATGAGCTCATGGAGCAAACTAATTATTATGTACGAATGTAATGGTTGTACAAATGTTGGATTTATTATCGTCATACTCACCTCTTCATTACGATCATGATAAACGAAGATGATTGTATTTTGGATGAGGGATTGTGTATGCTCATTCCCATACATAATGAAAATCAATGGTTGGAAGTAAATAACACAACTTTCGAATTGTTATATTACCGCTTATCATTTTATCATGATCTAATTATTCTTAAATTTTAAATTAGGTTGACGAGGAACATCGATGGCTTCAAGGACATTGCTTTCCTCAGTTTACTCTTGTGGGAATGATTTCGCATTAGTGCATTCCTAACCCTTTATTTCTCATTATTTATATCTGCATAATTCTGTAATATGTTATGCACTTCATGTAGGATATTGACATTCACATATATATTTTGTTGCCATCTTCATATTTACAAACTATATTGTCAATCAAACGTTAATAGTAGATGTGTACGAACCATATATTCATATGACGTTAATCAAACATATCATTCGTATTTTGCTATACACTTCAATTAACGAAAGATATTTTGAAAATATATTCATGATCCATTGAGAAGATTATGTTAATTTAACACTACATCAATAAAATGTATCATATAAATTTAATTTATAGTAAAAATGGGAAAATTATAATAATTTTCACATGCATGATCTCTAAATATAATATAAAAAACGCTTGATATACGTAAGTTTCTACACTCATTTCGGAGATCCACTCACACACACCTTCCATTTTTTACTGGGTTAATGAGTGTGCATTCAAAATCGATGTGTAAATCCATGTATATCAAGCATTTTTCATTTAATATATCTCACATAAAATATATACAAACTTCATAACATCCTCCTCATTTTAAAAATGTTCAAAATTAATGTCGAAATAAATCATTAGGTTATTTGCTAATTTTTCAATTTCATAAAATACAAATATATTTAATACTCAACATTTTATACATAATATTATTATTCATTCAAATAATACTATCCAATAATTACAACCTATTATATTTAAAAAAAAATTCATCTATCATCAAATTAAAATCAACCCTCCCTTTTCTCTTACAAAATTAACATACTAATAATTATGATTCTAACGATCATTACAATCTTATAATCAAATAACTTCTCATATTTATTCCACGCTAATTATATTCCGATGTAATACTATTTCCCAACACAAGTGCAGCTGTGTATAGTATATGAACGTGATTTGTTATGGTCAGTATGATGCGGATGTGCTGACGACAGTGAAGCAATATATGAAGAAAAATGGGAAATATATATATATATATATATATATATGAATGTGGGCTCATGGCGGTGAAGTCCAAGTGCCCAACCGTTATGACGGACAGAGATCGAGAGGTCACTGTTCTTATGTATAAAAATGGAAAGCTTACGCCTCACTCGACATGTTGAAAGGGATTCTGCTCCCCTTAATCTAAAATGTGGACGGTGAGGATAGTTTTGGGTGAGATTTATCATGGAAAACGATGTGGAAAGGGGAATTTGGCATTCAAGGCATGGCAGCGGAGGTTATTTGGGAAAAGAGGTTGGAATTTCAAAAATATTAAAAAGGGGTTATAGTTCGCTGGATCATCTAGCGTCCTATGACGATATTATGCTATCGGTGGAGAAGTCGCTGGATGATCCAGCGACCTATAGGTGATCGTTACCCACCATCGCACACCTCCCTCTTCAACTCGCCTATATAAACTGTAATGATCCGTTACACTTTTAGCTATTTAAAACATTTAGAGTTTCAGTTAGACATCTGACCATACGTTTGGATCTGTTCCCGGACGTCTGAAAGTAGAATTTTTGTACTGCACACTGAGCTCTGCACGCGGGCGATGCGTAGAGACCGTTCCTTCCTCTCTCTCTTCTTCATCTCTCTCGAACCCTAAACCCCACACCCTCTTATATGAATCCCTCCCTTCCCCTCTCCTCTCCTCCTCACACCCTAGCTAGCACCACCTTCGAATCTCCAATGAGGTGAGTGGAGGGCGAGCGAGAGGGAGGAAGGAGGAGAGCGTGGGAGGAGGAGGCCTAAGATCAGTGGACCTTAGGTGGAAGCTCGACGGAGCTCCGGTGGAGGCTCGGCGGGACTCGGAGGGGTTCGGGGAGGCGACTTCCGACCCTCTGCAGCCGTGGGAGGGACGGTGGAAACTCCTGTGGGCGAGCTCTCGAAGGAAACAGCTCATGGGAGAGGTTCTGATACTAGGATTTTTCCAGTATTAGACGTCTGGAGAGTCGACCAGACGACCGTGGCGGCAGCTAGATGTCCGGGTCTGAGACCAGACCTCTGAAAGCACTTATATCGCAAGGTACGTTCTTTTTCGTGGTTACGACCATGCAGGCCTCACCGTAGAAGCTTGGTCTAGCCTAATTTGGACTTGCGGTTTTCGTACGTAGGTAAAGGCCCTTGGGAAGGCACGCGGAACGCTTTTCCACACATTTTTGGACGTTTGATCACATCACCAGACGTTCGGAGGTGCGTCCAAACGATAGAAGCTGCCATGGCATTACAAGATGTCGCAATTTGACGGGTCTTTGCATGCATAGCCCACCTATGACAGGTGTTGTATAATACTGAGATTGGAAGGAAAAGTGTGTCGAATTACTTAGAGAAGACCCGAATGAAAACCCAGGTGAAAAGAACTTAACCTCTAAAGGGTTAAGTATGACATGGTTGAAGTGTAAGTTTGTAAATGATCTCGAGTCTATAGAAATAGAAGATGATGCGATTAGATATGCTTGAGGTATCATTTTGATTTACTTGGGAGCTAGTATCCTTCCGGATTCGACCAAAAATAGGGTCCCAATTAGGTAATGTGAATAAAACATATAAAATATTCTCGAGTAACGTTTTTCATGCATATTTAGCCAATATTTCTTATAAATTTGAAGGCATTTATTACTAGTAGAAGATCTTGGAGTATGTGGACAATTAGTTTGGGAAGCTACTTCACTTGTTCAGTTGTATCACCAACTAAATGAAGTAACACGTTCAACAAATTTATACGCTTTTTTTATGATGTTTCAGGTGAGTTTACATTAATTTATATAAATTTTATAAATTTCTTCAAATATATGTTATAATACTTAAATTGTATTTGTAGTTATGGATTTAGGAATACCTTCACATTAGGATGTCAAAAGAAATGTCATTTCCGCCTCATTTGTTACATATTGCACTGTTAGGCTTATGGTAGGTTCAAAATATTTAATATAATAATAATTATTAAATTTATTACTCTTTTCTTAACATGACAATTATATTTCAGGTGGAGCGATAGTAAATAATTTAATAATAATGTGAGAACAATAAATTATATTTTACTATCGAAATGAGATAGATACGCAACACACTCATCAAGTAACATACAGTTAGTTTAACTAAATTTCATATTTATCATAAATTCTTGATTTATTATGTAATAACAATATTGAAAATGTTTTCGTCCGTATTATTAGTGATTTGGAATCCTTACACAGATGGGAGGACACAGTACATTCATCTCATTTGTTTTGTATATTCGGTGGTTTGGAGATTCAGTACGTGCTTGATTTGTTATAATATAGTAGTCATGCACATTTCTGATCGTGTGATGGCACAGTCTAGGTTGAAGTAGCACATACTAGAATAGACGGATAGAATCAGATATTTTGATGGAAGAGTTAGGGGTATCTCTTCATGGGCGACATATTATGCAGGGTACATTGATCGATGGACTCGGAGGCTGGAGGCAATTGTGGAGAAGTATGATTTACAAGGCACATATAAAGAACTCAGACAACGTTACTTGCAATGATATTGGAGGAAGACCAAAATGTGGGTGCAGGAACAGATGCTGCAACCTACAGTCGCGTACGAACCTCAAGGCCCAATTGAGAGAGACTTGGTAGGAAAAATATATTTTAAATGAATTGCTAAAATTCTAATTTATAATTTTTTAAAATAATACTCATTTATTTTGCTTAATATTAGGTAAGTCTTGTCTTCAAAGCAAAAGAACAGATAACGAGGTAATTAAATACACCTCATTTACAGTCAAACGTAAGAGAAAAGGGAATGAAGGACTTAGTTGACCAACTTACCAAAAGGATAGAAGAGCATGGGTTGCGTGACATTGAAGACCATGAAGTTGGAAATGAATCCGCAGCTGTTGTTTCCGATGAGGATGTTGGCCCACCTCCAACACAGTACACGCAACCTCCGATACACATTACCCAGCTTCCTTCCACGTTATTTACTCAGCCTCCTTCGATGGATTACACGCAGCAACTGATGGATTATACTTACAACCCGATGCAGCCTACTCAACCATCGTATGCTTACAATTCGTGTGGGGAAGGATCATTGCAAGTTCCAAATTTTGATCCTTCTGAGAGTTAGCCGGGTAGTTTTCTAGATTTACTTTTTACAGGTCCGATGTGAAATCCATTCTTGTTAAGGTATTCTGTATTGGGTCCAGGGTCATCTAGATCACCATTTCAACCACTTTCTGTGCCTTCCTATCAACATCCGAGACTTCGACAGATTTGGAATGAATTGTGAAGCTAACAACAAGAAGGTGACGACACTGAAAGTGATAATGTGGGTTATACATCTGATATTAGAAGGGTCGATTTAATGTTGACAGTAGGTCTATTTACTTAGATCATGCGTGACGATCTTGAGAGAGAAAGAGGAAGGGTTGGACAATAAGATTTGTCACGAGGAAGGGGTGAATGTGGAGGAAGGGAAGGTAGGCGACACAGAGGTCTTTTTAGTGCATTCAGTAGTGCTGTAAGTAATGTTGTTCGTCGACATTAATTGTAAATTATATGAGTTGTAAGACATGTTTATTTAAATGTCTCAAATGTTGTATTTTATGTTTTATAATTTAATAGCAATTATTCTTACGTACGTATCTTTGTTAAATGTCTTCAAGCTATGTACTTACGTAGAGAAATTATAGTAAATTATCATTATAAAATCCTGAAATATTACTATTATCAAGGGCAAACAAAACTTAGAAACTTTATTTCCAAAATTCATAGATTGATTAATCAAGGTGAATGGGTTCATGCCTTTTTGAAAGTCCAAAGCGATTGGTCAATCAATCTTAAACTTGATTAATCGAAATGCATAAAAATACCCATGTTGTCCAATTTTAATTGATTAATCCATGGTTTTGATTGATCAAATGTTTAAAAAGGCGATTCTTGAATAAAATCTCAACTCAAACTTAAGGCAACACCCATAGAATCACATTTATGCTCATTCTTACAAGAATTTAAACATATCACAACCCATTTTGACTCTATTGGAAGGATTATTAAATGGATTACATGAGGTTCCATTATAACATAAATCCATCACTTACATACACAAAAGAATTTCTACTATTTCATAGATCAAAAGCCACATTTATCTAGAATTCACTCCTTATCTCTTGGAGTAGTACATGCACCATCATAAGATCATCAAACCCAACTTAGAATTGAAATTAACACATGAAAAGGAGTATCAAGAGGGGTTAAAGCCCTACCTTAATTGTTCTCGCTAAACTACTTATTATGGTGGAGCTCCAAAGAAACCTTCAATCGTGCTCCTCCTTCAACCCACACTCCTCCTTCAATCGTGCTCCAAAGAAACCTTCAATCTTTGTCTTCCACTAAGAACACATGATCCACATCAGATTCACATAAATTATGATGGAAAAAACTCAATTTAAGCCTTCTCTTGCCTAGGTGCATGACATGCATGCATGTTAAGGCCATAATCCCATGAAACCCACCATTCCATCCTGGACAAAGTTGGGTTCTTACCTCAATCTAAGTTTGGTGGGAAGTGTAAAAACTCTCCTTCCTCCAAACCTCCAAAGCTTACCTACCAACACTTCCACCGAGGGGAACACTCTTCTCTACTAAGAAGAATGGATTTAGTAGACCCTCTTGGAGGAGTTATACATGTCAAAATTTTGCATGTGAGTACCCTACAATTACTATTCTTTGATTTCACCTTATCACAATTCTAGATTTCGTCATTCCTGACCCAATGCCAAGTTATTAGAAGCCCCTCAAAGCATGCTTGTTGAGTCTTTAATCCTCAACTTTATCCAGTGATTCCTAATGAATTTATTTAGGGGTTTAAATGGTTTAGCTACATTGAAAATGTTGATCCTTAATTCATGGTATTACAAGCACTTCTAATTACAAGAACATTAGAGTACATGCACTAATTCTCAATATAAAATACTGAATTACAAGCACTTTTAATTGAATTTCAACCAATTTAGAGTGCATGAATGCTTGTTACATTATGTTAGGCACATTAATAAGTACTAAATGCAAGAAAATAATTACTGATAATACATTTTAATTACAATGCTTATGATAATGCACATTATAGCAACTTTGACATAAAACATTAACTCATGTAAGCTTTTCTGCAACTCTACAACCCTTACGTTGGTTTCATGGACCATGTGTAGTACATAATCAAACTCTCTTCCTAACTCGACGTTCTTTTCTTGTATGGTTTGCATTAGTTGATCTTCCTCTTATGCTCCTCTCTCAGATTTGCCTATTTAATGAATTTGCATGTATTTTGTGGATAAGAGTAAAACTGTCAACCTTTGCTCCATGGTCGTCCAGAAACTCTAAGTGCAGCTGGAACTCTACATAAGCATGTCACACTCCTTGAATGTGTATGTGGGATGCTGGTACTTGGTTGACGATTGCTTGATGATTGAGAGAGCTTTCATTGTTTCCGTAGGAATAGCGAATCCTATAATAACCACATTGAAAGATATAAATGAATTTCATTGTAATTATTTCTTTATCTCTTAAGTTGTAATAATCAAATGTATATTCTAATTCTTTTATAAGTGACAAGAATCTTTTCGTTTCTTGAGTTTCCGTATTTGAAACCAATTTGCAGGAAAAACACTTCAAATGTAGGGGTGAGATTCTATCATTTATGAAGTTGGTCAATCTTCGTAATAACCATAATACCTCTCACAACTTCTCTTAATTTCAAATGAGGAAATCCGCGAGACCTGCATTTTTGTTCTGACAGAAAAAAATATGCTATTTCTAAGTTTTATTCTTTTCACTTTATTTTGTTTCTCTTGAGTTCCCTTATTTATATAACATAGTGGTTATTGAATTTGGATGTAGTGCAGGGTAGCTCAATCGACGTCTACAAAGACGTGATCAATGCTAATAATGCGCCGGTTGTGAGATGTGGAATGGATGTGTGTGTGTGTGAAGGCTTAATGTGCACGGGTTACCACATATGTGTGTGCAACTCGTGCACATAAACGTGTTATAATGCATGGACATAGGAAATACTGCATATGTGAATGTAGGTTTGTGTGTGTCGTAGGTCCTTAGTTAGCACGTCTATTGGGATATGATTTTCTGTTATGTCCTTGTTGCCGACACTTCGAACATCGAGGGAGACGACGACTACTCATTTCTGTAATTTGCCTACTAGGAGGGGGTGAGATTAGTGTGACGTAAAAAAAATGAAGAATTGAAATATAAACAATCTCACGAAATACAATCACATAAAGTACACAAAGATTTTTAAGTGGAAACCCAAAATGGGCGAAAACCACCACCTAACCCTCTCGAGTTAGGATTTTCCGATCAACCAAGTTGATCAAAATCCACTAAATGAATCACTTTAAACGAGGGTGATTCAACCTCAATTACAACCACGCTACAAGTGCAAGGGTAGCGTTCCTCAACCGCTTCTCTCCACGAGAAGGATTTTGTCCCACGAAGGAGACGGGAATTCGCAAGGCGAATACCCAACCAAATAACAAAGATAAAATAACAAATAATCCTATAGAGCCAACAATGTAATTTTAAACCTAAGCTTCTATAGGAATTAAGAAACTCCCCTTTGCAAGGAGTGCGTCAGCAACGCAGATGCGTGAACAACACGACAGCGCTACGTCGCTCTCGTGAGCTATGGCGGGACAGCGGGTGCGCGAAGGCTTGATGCTCTCTAGATGAAGAACTAGAGCTTGGAGAGCAAGAGAGACACAAAATGGTTTGAAAGTGTATTGCAAGGTGTGTCTTGTGTATCTTAGGTGTGTGTTAGTGTGCAAGAGGTTCCCCTCTATTTATAGAGGCCTTAGAAAGGTTTTGGATGGCTTAGGAAAGGCTCCATAGCCGTTGGGTGCAAAGCCCAAGTGAATCAACCCGAAATCAGGAACAATCATTGCACTGACAGGGTTATCAGACGTCTAATTCTGGCATCAGACGTCTGGAAGACCACTTTAAGATGTCTGATTTCAAGATCCGACGTCTGATTTCGCGCGGGTTCCTTCCTGACTTGAATCAGATCTAAATAGGGTTCTTGTGCAAGTCCATCAGACGACAGACAGGACGTCTGGCACTATGTCTGGACGTATGGAAACCTACTTTTTCGTGGGAATAGATTTGCAACGGCTAGAAAATCTCTGAGAAGAGATTTTCGGGTCAGTCGAGGCAAAACGGTCAATTATCAGACGTCTGGAAGGGCTTAAGGACGTCTGATAAGGCTCTAATGGTCATATCCTTGAGTGTATGCTAATAGAGCCAACGGTCCACTAATTAGACGTGTAGCAAAGTCATCAGACGTCTGGCAAAGTCATCAGACGTCTCCTAAGACGTCTGGTCTAAGGTCTGGATGTCTGATTTCATCAGATAGAACTAATTATGTACAGCCTAAATGTTATCAGACGTCTGAATCAACAATCAGATGTCTTAAAATACTTTATCAGACGTTTGATTTGGGAATTAGACGTCTGGAAACTCTGTTTGAACCCTACAATGATTTTGTAAGTTCTCTACAGAAAACCTAAGTATCTTAGGGTTGTGCCGATGTTTCTAGGACTACTGTTAGGGTACTTTGAGGCTCTTTAACATAATTTTCTAAGGAAATAAGGAGCAAGAAAATAAAGATAAAAGTACATGAAAGGAATAAAATGGAATTCTATCCTATTCTTCTTGTCCTTCCATCTTCAATCTATCGCTTCTCGCGAATCCCCTCTATTCTCCATCAAGCTCCTCCAATCCGTCCTGGATGCGAGCTCGAATTTCGTCTAATCACGTCTACATTTGCAATTGACCTGAAATCTAAGACTCCAAGTGCAAATGTTAAATAACACGTGTTTTGTTATCATCAAAACAAATGATCGTGGTGCTTTAGTACCAACAATCTCCCCCTTTTTGATGATGACAAAATCATACTTAAAAATGCAAAAAATCCTCCTCCCTTTTGACATTATCAAAAAGGTTTAATTGATTTCCTATAACTCCCCCTTAAAACATGCTCTTCTATAAATTTCTTTTAACAAAGGTAATGTCCTCCCCTTTTTTTATAACAATAAGATAGCTATTATTTTTCTCCCCCTTTCTGAAGGAAATTTAGCTACCTTATATCTCCCCTTAAGAATTGACAATTAGCTTATAATTTTTTTTTTGCTCCCCCTATCTAAATGCTTATGATAAAAAGATAGGGTAAATGGTTTTTACCTCACCTACCATGGCCAATAAAATGGCCCGAATGGTGGTGGTGGATGCCACATCGGATGGGGCTCCCATCCAAAACTTAGAGGCCCGGGCATTAGCGCCGGTCTCCAATCTGGTGGTCGACGTGCGGCGGGTCCATCGTTTGTTCGCCGTCTCGTCGGTCTTTTTTTCTCCTCCTTGGTCTACTCCTTGGTTCTCCCAACTTGAGTTGACCAGCTTTGAGCTTGTAGGTCCAGTCCTTTGTGTTGTAGTCATCCCTGAAACCTACAAAACAAGATTCCAAATCTTCCTTCGGTATCCAAGTGAGCTTGGATCCGGATCTGTTAGCGAGTCTCCTTGACGGAGGTCCACTTTTGGACGACTGACCACATCTCCAGATGTCCAACGGCACTTTCAGACGATCGGAAACATAGTCCGACATCTGGAACTTCCTTCAAGTGGTCGCGGAGGGATCTGGACGTCTGAGGAACTCGCAGGAGACACAAGGTAAGATCTGATGTCTTTTAAGACGTCTGGGACTAGTCTCAGATGTCTAACTTTGGATAGTAAACGTGTTTTTGGCCTGTTTAGGGCCCAATTGGAATCGGAATTCCGCAAACGAAATACCATTGTTTTCCACTCGAGTTTCTCTACGTGTTCGTGTTGAGTACCTACTATTTTGAACTTGTCTAATGTAAATTAGTCGTTAGTACAAGTTACCAGTCGGTGGCATTTTCGGGGCCCGCGGAGACAACGAGATCTGCGGTGCAGGCCCCCATTCCTCCCATGATACCCGGTAAAGTGGTTTAATTCAATTGTTAATATTTACATAAGAATGTGCTTGTTTAGAATAATTGGATCGAACTTTAGTATGCGGAATGAACCCTAGGGTAGAAATGTTTGAGCCTATTATGAGCTGTATTGTTTACTTGAGTACATGTTTAAAATAAATTGCTGGCAATGGTATTAGTGTAATTATGAGATACTATTTTAGACATGAAAACACGAGCTGCCGTCTGCAATGGAAAATTGAGAATTTGGTAGTGTGATCCGGATATTGGTAATAAGATGAATATGAGCATGAACCTTACAGGGAATTAAGAGTAGAACTCCTGTGTATGAAAGGAAATCTTGTATGTAGACGAGAAGTGAGCTGGCCATTGTGTACACAGTATCAAGGAGAGCGATTGTCCCTTTTAGTGTAGGGAAGTGCTAGCCACCTCTAGGGTTGAGGCACAAGGTTAGGCCTAGTCACTCTACACCGATTCCTATTTGGTCCTCGTGTACGTGGTACTGAGGTGTGCTACTAATGTAGGGTGGGAGCTAGCCCCCCACGGAGCTCGGGGTTAGGACTAACCAACTTACACCGACTCTTGTTAGGCCCACAGGGCAAACTGTGATAGTCGGACGAGGGTGCGCGGACTGTGTAGGGCTAAGACCCCTATTTGGTTCTGAGGGACGTGACCCCTGTTTTGAGAGGGTAAGGCCCAATATGTTCCGTGCTGTACTTTAGGCGTACTCGCTAATGAAAACGACTGACCACGTGCCAGTGTGGGGTAGCTACTTGTGCACATATCACGCATGCCATAGTCACCGCTACGTCACGACAATGACTTCGGGGTGGTTAACTAGGTGTAGGACTACCGCGGGGGACTCTTCTGGCCAAAAGAGCACCACGTGTACCTTCTACTCCACGGAAAAGACTGCAATCAAGATCGTTACCACGAGGAACAAGCATGATCAAGAAATACTTTGATCTTTTGTGAAATAAATCAACTAAAAATACATAGATGAGATAAATAGAAATGAGAATAAAACATGGTTGCTTGTTTTACTTTACTTGCACATAAATAGTGTAAACACTACTCTACTCAGCGTTCGCTGACTCTGTCTTTTTGTAACCCTGTTCAAGACCAGGAGTTGAGCAGTGATAACACTGCATCTAAGGGTGATAATTCTATTAAATAGGGCCCATCTTAAGAATAAAAAGCACAACAAAAGTAGAATGGGAGCATTGCATGCATCATATGCCAAGATTGCTTATAAAATAATATTAATGACAATTTGTATAAGCACTTGTCAAAGTAGGCCTCAGATGAGCAATCGGACCGCACGAACGGAGTCCAACGGACTCAAAATCAGCCAAATCCGACATTTGGATCTCCCACAATGGGCCCAAGAAGTTTTGACCGTTGATCTGATGATCAATGGCCCTCGATGCGCCACGTGACGCTCGCTCACCGCGTACCCGCTTCCACCTTCAACGGGAGATCAGATCTCAACCGTCGATCTCTGATCGGACGGCCGAGAATCGTGCGCATGCCCGCGGTCGCCGCGACAAAGCAGCGGGCATAGCGCAGCGGTTAACGCCCATGCCTGCGCCTATGCGACACGGGTTCGAGCAGCGAGGTGCGGGAATTTGAAGACAGCGAGGCGCGCATACGAAATTCAGCCGTAGATCCGCACGCGAACGGTGACGATAGCCACGCGGTGCGTCCTCAAGCGACGGTTGGCCACGCGCGCACGCACGCGGGGCGACAATGCTCGCGCGCACGTGCGCTCAAGGTGCGATCCAAGCGCGCCCGGGTGAAGACCTCAGATCGGACGGCTCTCATGCTGCGCCCACGGATCGAGCGAGAGGAAGAACGGCGCGGGCGAGCGACCGACGGGTTGGGGGCTTCACCGACGTTTTTGGAAGGGTTTTAGCGACGTCCCGGACGTCGCTAAAACCCCTTCTACATTTGGAAAGCCCTTCTCCCTATTTAAACCCCTTCCAACCACCCATTCAAGGCAGTCACTTCCCTTGCAACTACTCTACCCCTCTCTTAGCTAGCTTTAGGCCCTCTTGTAATTGTTGGAGACGACGAGCCGCCGACGGAGCCTCCTCCACCACCGTGGCTGCCTCGCCGCCCTCCCTCTCTCTCTCTTTCTTCCTCTCTTTTAAGCTTTACTTATGTTTAAGCATGTATCTAATGTTGTAATTTATGAACTAAAGCTGCATGATTAATGAAGTTGTTTTCCATTCAGTGTTCTACTTTATTTCCTATCCAAGTTGCATGTTAAAGAAAGAAACGACTCTAACCCTAATCTCTCTCTCTCGCTTTTCACCCGCTCCTTTTCGCAAGCAGATCTCCGCGATTTTCGTGACAATAAGTGACAAGAAAAATCTGGTTTTCACGCCTCCCTGAGACCGACACTCGGACTCACATCCATTTCTTTACTTTAAAACCGGCGTTGCAAGTGCGAACTATAACGACACTTTTTAACACACACGCATGAAAGCACGTCAGTTTTTGGCGCCGTTGCCGGGGAGGCAACAGATTTGTTTTGTCACTTCCATTCTCACATCGTCTAACGCCTTGCCTCCTTTTTGCTTGATTATTGCAGGAATTCAGCGCTTGGTCGGTGAAGCAGCGCGACCCATGACGATAGCAAGGGAGTAGGCGCAACAAGGACCAGTAGTGAGTAATTCTTCACTCATGACTGTTTGCTTGCGTGAAAAATTAAAAAAATTGTAAAACTAAAAAAAAAATTGGCGTGGTGTTTGATTACTTGACCCACATCCTTAACACGTCATCCAACAAAAAAATATACACTCTAACATTCTGAATAAATTCTTGGAGTGTTCTTTTCTCTTTTTGAGTGGTGTTTGCGAAGCCACCTTGGATTGACTTGGAACGCACCACTCAACCCTAAAAATGACTCATCTAATAGAAGTTGCATGATCATTAGGATGAGTACATTAGGGTTTTAGAGCCTCTACACAATAAAAGGAAATTTACTTTCACCAAGTTGTGTGCAAAACTTGACGTGCCCATTGTAACTTGTCTGAAAACATTAAGACACGTCAACCCTAAAAGTCACTAAAGTAAGGATGAAACACTAAAAGACACATCTTAAAAATCCTTACTTGAAAACCATGTTTTGGTAGAAGCACACACAGTGAAAGTGGAAAATTAAGAGGCACCACCCCAATCAAGGCCTCATCACATAACCTTAACACAAGCACTATCCTCGCCCATTTAAAACTGAGTAGACGTGCCTTAGGCAGGACTGAGTTAAGTCTCGAGAGGCGAAGTTTTGTTCGTTGGGCACTTCGCTTTCATTCCCTTGGTAGAATCTGGTGACTAGGCTGCGGGGCAGTGTCAAACGACCACGGTTGTGGGGTCTACAGAACCGGAGGCGCAAGCCAAAGGAGGAACCTTCCCTGCAATCCCCTCGTAATCAACCTGGCCAGATTTGCCTTAGGAAGGGGAGTCCAGTGCTTACGGACTTAATCACCCTTTATGATATTTCTAGGTCTCCTAAGGAAATACACCATATGGACTAGGCTTATTTGCTTCATTGAACACACTTCTCGCATCTGTCGCTCTCCGCATCCCCTCATGTTCTTCTCTAGTGTATGCACGGGAGACGCTCACTGCATCCCGAGTTGTTTGTTTTGGGACGGGAATCCAGGCGACTTGATTCTGCTAGACACATGGCTGAACCTAGGGTAGATGTGGTTGAGGACCAACCCCCACCAGACACAATGGCCATTATCCAAGCCCAGATTAATGCGAACCACCGACTTCAGCAACAACAGATCCACACCATCATGCAAGCCATACATCGGTTACAGAACCCACATGGGCAACAACCACCACCACCTTTCTCAGGCCCACAAGGGCAACCACCACTTGATGTACCACCATTTCAGGATCAACCGAGACCCCTTCGTGATTTTTATAATCCTTCTGCTATTAGAGTCGAGCCACACCTTAGGATTCCCGAAGGGGGAGATGATTTTGAGCTAAAACCAAATGTCCTAAGTCTAATCCAGAGCCACTTCCATGGAAGCTCACATGAGGACCCCTTCCAGCATCTAGAGGATCTCGACTGCATAGCACGAACTGTGAAACTTAGGAAGATTAGCCTTGACATTGTTCTAATTAACATGTTTCCCTTCTTGTTAAGAGACAAGGCTTCTCACTGGCTTAGAACCCTAGGTTGACCCATCACCACCTAGGAAGAACTGAGGTATGCATTTCTAAAGAAATTCTTCCCCATAAGAAAGTCAATGCCCTCAGAAGAGCTATTACTACCTTTACACTCCAGGGTGGGGAACAGTTCCATGAGGCGTGGGAAAGATTTAATGAACTCTTGAGGAAATGCTCATACCACGAAGTACCAAGGTGGAAAATTACCTAGATTTTCTACCATGGTCTGGACAGCAACCTACGGAACTTCGTCGATGCCTCATGCGGGGGGAACTTCCTGAACAAGGACAAGGAGAGCGCGTTTGAGCTCTTTGAGTCCATGAGCGAGAATTCAGTCGACAATGCCTCCATGACCCAATTTAACAGGTCCAGTCAACCCCGTGGTGGGATTTATGAGGTACAAGCAAATTCTGGAATGGTTGACATGGACATCATTGCCAAGAAATTAGATCGAGTGGAATTGGTGGACAAAAAGATTGATGAGCTACTGAACCAGACCAAGAACCCGTTACAGACCTTCTCCCTAGCAAAGGGTGCACATAATGTTGACCTGGTCCAGCCCTTAACCCAACTGAACCTGGAACAACCCCTGACCACGTTCCAGGGAGGGACCTTTGCTCTCTCAACCCTTGATTACTCTCTTCCCTCTCAATCGACATCGGCTATCCTTGAAGATGTGCAAGCTGTCCGAGGTTATGCTAAACCTGGCCCTTTCTCCAACACTTACAACACTGGCTGGCGTAACCACCCCAACTTTGGTTGGACAAACCAGAAACCATCGCAATTCCAAAACCAGCCCAGGCCAAACTAGCAGCCACACTTGCCCCCCTATCAACACGGACCACCAGTTAGACCCCCATATAATCAAAATAGGGCGGCCCCTCCCCCACAAAACCAAATGGACACCCTAATAAAGATGATGGCTGACATGAACCAGAAACATCAGGAGGAAATGGCCTTGGTAAAGGGGCAGTTAAGCCAACTCTTGGACTGTAAACAACAAGGATCCCTACCTTCCCAGCCACAACAGAACTCGCGAAACATAATTAACAGAGGCCCCAATTCGCAAGGGTTCCAAGGCAATCCCGGGTAGGCTCACATGGTCCATCCAGCCCCGCAAACACCCCCTGGGTTTGGTGCTTCTTCATCCTCGTCTTCTCATGGATAAACCCATGGTCCTAATGCCTCTGCGAATGCAGTGACCTTGAGAAGCGGCATAAAAACCCAGGATCCCAAATGGCTGACCTCCCCGAGACTTCACCCGCTGAAATGCCTGACTCAGAAGAGGCACTAGAAAAACCCAAGGACCCAGAAATAGATCCGATCCACATTCAGACACCCTACCCTGAGGCCTTGGAGACAATCAAGAAGAAGAAGAATGTTGTGGAAACTGAGGAGCTTTTGGAGATCTTTAAGCAAGTACAGATTAATATTTCGCTCCTCGAAGCCGTTAAGCACATCCCGGCTTACGCCAAGTTTTTGAAAGATGCCTGTACACCCAAACGTAAGCCAAGACCTCAAGTACCTAGGGAGGTTGTGCTCTCCGAACAAGCAAGTTCCGTAATATCAAGCAACCTTCCGCTTAAGCGAACTGACCCTGGAGCACCCCTGATTTCCTGCAATATCGGGGACATGACATTTGATAGAGTGCTCTTGGACTTAGATGCTTCTATCAATCTGATTCCAACAACCCTGTACCACCAATTTGGTTTTGGAGAGTTGACACCCAAACCTGTCTCCATCCAGCTGGCTGATAGATCAGTGAAAACCCCGAAGGGGGTTGTCGAGGACATGATTGTACGGGTCAAGGACTTCTATTTCCCGGCCGACTTCTTGGTGCTCGACATGGAAGTCCCTGAAAAACTACAGAACGCACCCATAATCTTAGGCAGACCTTTCTTAGCTACGGCTAAGGCAAACATTGATTGTGACACGGGATGTATGGAAATCACCTTCGGAGACAAGAAAATGCAATTGGATATCTTCCGGGCGACAAAGTCTTTTGATTGCGATTGTGTTGAGGAACATGATCCCGTGGAAACTCTGGTCGAGGAATGCCTCACCCTTAGTTCTATTTCAGACCACCAAACCTGTAATGACTGTTCTGACCCGTCACTACCCGTGGACCTATGTAAGGCTGATTACCATCACACAACACCATTTGAGGAGATCGATGTTGATCAACTCCCGCCTTTTCCCTTTCTGTCAACTGTGGTTCCACCCGCACCCGAGCTCAAGTCTTTGCCCGAGAATCTCAAGATGTCTTCCTGGGACCTGACCAGATGTAACGACCCGATTCCCGAGTCCCTACGAGACAGGAGAACCGGACCGACTCGACTAATCCCATGACCTAGTCGTCCAACGAGGAAGTAACCAAAAGAGCAGTAAAATAAACCACATTCAGCATGAATATAACTAACAGTAAGAAAATACAGCAGTAAGAAAAGAAATCACTACAGTATATACCACCACAACAGTAGAACAACAGTTGTAACATAATATGAACTGCAGGTAAATAAAGTTACAACGGAAACAAGAACTACTCACTACAGTGGAACAAAAAGAGGTACAAGAGAACAGTGGTAACTCTACTGGACCCTACTCGGCCCAGCGTCCTCTGCAGCCGCTGACCCTGGCTGCTCCACACCTGGTCCTGAAAGGTAACGAGTGTAACACGTAGCAAAACGCTGAGTAGGGTGGCAACTAAAACTAAAGAAAACAGTAGGGTGTACAGTAGCTGTTATGTTCTGTTACTTTCTTTATTTACGTCTTTCAATTTTCTCACGATTTTATTTATTTCTCAGATCCTTCACTTGATCTCGAATGTTCCTCGTGGGAACGATCTTGATTGTAGTCTTTTCCAAGAAGTAGAAGTAGCACGTGGTGCTCTCCTGGCCGGGAGAGTCCCCCGCGATGATCCTACTCTCAGTCAACCACCCCAAGGTCACGGACAGACGTAACGGTGACTACGGCACGTGCGATAAACGCACAGGTAGCTAACTCGCACTGGCACGCGTTCAGTCGTTTCCGTTAACGGGTGCGCCCAAAGCACAGTACGGAACCAGTCCAGGGCAGAGCCCTCTCAGTAACAGGGGTCCGACCCCTCCACAGTAACCAAACAGGGGCCTTGCCCCTCCAGAGTCCGCGCACCCACGCCTGACTACCCTGGTTTTCCCTAGTGGGCCTAACAAGTCAGTGTAGGAGGCTAGCAGAACTTCGGGGCCCGTGGGGTAGCTAGTACCTCCCTACACTAGTAGCTCTCCTCGGTACTACGTACACGAGGGCCAGCAAGTCGGTACAGAGTGGCCAGTCCTAACCCCGGGTCCCTGGGGCGGCTAGCTCCGCTCTGCACTAAACAAGGGGACAGTCGCACTCCTTGGTACTCCGTACTTAAGGGCCAGCTCACTTCCCCAATTCTATTCCATTCACTTTCCAGGAGTTCTACTCCTAATTCCCCGTAGGGTTCCAGCTCTTTAACTCATCGCATTCCGGTTTCACCTTTCCAGTTTCACGTTCATACATCCCATATTCTTACTCATGTTCATTTATTCATAACAGGCAGCTGTTTAAACGAATTTACAAGCAACTATTATTTCCTTTCCACATTTTCCAAGATTACAGTATTCATATATTCCACTAGTTTTCCCGTCCTAGGATTCATGCCGTATCCTAGGATCTGTCATACAATCTAGTTTTCCAGCCCTAGGATTTATGCAACACCTAGGATCTATCATTCAATCTATTTCTCATTCCTAGGATTCATGCAATGTCCTAGGTTCTATTTATGGTTCCATAATTTAACAGATTATACTTAAAAGCTACTCTACCGGTTACAACAGGTGAACTGGGGGCGTGGTCGGGAATCCCGCGTGCCTCCGCAACCCCCTGGACTGCAATGGAACGGGGTCCTATCACAAGAATCAAACACAAGGAGTGTCTCAAAATAGTGTATAGCTACTGCAGACGGGTAGAGGATTTAATTTCGAAAAGGACGCAACTCGAAACGCGAAAAACGGAACCCGAACGGGCCCTAAACGGGTCGAAAACGACGAAACAGTGCAAAATCAGACGTCTGGAACTTCTTCTAGACGTCTTAAAAAGTGGATCAGGAATTACCTTGCTCTGCGTGGGCTCTTAGACGTCCAGAAGCCTGCGGGGGCGTCTGGCCTAGTTCCCAGACGTCCGATGGTCACCCCGGACGTCTGGATGTCGCTCCCGTCGTCTGGTACTACAGCCAGACGTCTGATTCGCGTTGGATGGCGAATCACCGAACCTGCGCGTACCCATCTCTCTCTCTCTCATTACGGTCAGTCGAAAGGAAGGAAGAAAGACGGAAAAACTCACCTTTCAGACGTCTTCCCCGCCGTCTGGCTATAAGTCCAGACGTCTGATTTTGGAAAAGTTTCCAGAACCAGGGCGCGACTCGCCCTCCACTCGCGACGCCCGGCCGCGCCGCGCCTCGTGCGCCTGCTGCTCGAGCCGCAGTAGTCCCCCCCCCGCGTCGCTCCGAGCCCGCTGCGCCCCCCGCCGGCCGGCCCTAGCAGCCCCGGCGAGCTCGCCCTCACGGCCGTGCGCCTCTCCCACGCGCAGCACCTCCTCCCAGGCTCACCGCGGCTATCGCTGCCGTTGCACCCTCGCGCTCGCTCTCGCGCACTGGCTGGAAGGAGAAGAGGAAGGAGACAGAGGTGACGGGAGTGAGGGAGAGGGCGTAGCCTTTTAAGGCCGCCCGAGGAGAGAGAGAGCGCGACAGAGGGCGCAGGAGGGAGAGGGAAAAAGAGAGAGAGGGAATTTCCGCATGTCTACGCGCTCAGGTGCGCAAACGAAACAATCGTGCCAAAATAACCGATTTCCAGATGTCTGGAAATTATCCCAGACGTCTAGTCCGACGTCTGGGCCACCTCCTAGACGTCTTAAAAGACGTCTGGAGCACGCGTTCATAACAATATAACAAACTCAAAGGAAGTTTCGTCCCCGAAACTTGCGCTAACTAGGGTGCGGAAAAGACGTCAAAATAACCATAACAAACTCAAAGAGGACCGAAGCCGGTCCGAAAAGACGTACCCGGGAAAAGCTTCGGGTACCGCTCCCGCATTGCCTCTTCAGGCTCCCAGGTAGCCTCCTCGTACCGCTGGCTCCTCCACAAAACCTTTACCAGGGGTACTTGCTTTCGTCTCAAACTGCGGACGGCTCGGTCTAGAATCTGCACTGGTCGCTCGGGGTAGGTCAGGTCGTCGCCCACCTCGACGCTCTCGTGACTCAGTACGTGACTGGAATCGGCTATGTACTTCCTGAGGTTGGACACGTGGAACACGTCGTGCACACCAGAAAGCTGCGGGGGAAGGGCAAGTCTGTAAGCAACGGGTCCAACCCGCTCCAGGACCTCAAAGGGCCCCACGAACTTCGGCGCGAGTTTCCCTCTCACCCCAAACCGCTGTAGGCCCTTCATGGGCGAAACACGAAGGAAGACGTGGTCCCCAACCTTAAACTGCACCTCTCTGCATCTCCGATCAGCGTAGCTCTTCTGTCGACTCCTGACAGTGCGGAGTCGCCTGTGGATCTGCTCGACTACCTCCTGACTCTGCCGGATCAACCTGGGGCCAACCTCCCACTTGGTCCCCACCTCAACCCAACTCAAGGGTGCCGTACACCTCCGTCCGTACAGAGCCTCGTAGGGAGCCATGCCGATGCTCGAGTGATAACTGTTGTTGTATGCAAACTCCGCCAGGGGCAGGTGCTCTGATGAGAACCTCATCATGAGCCATAACTAGCTCATTTTGACCTAATACAAAGGATAAAAGCTCCTACATATCTCAAGGAAAGGCTTAACTCAGAGAATTCTGAGTTTAAGAAGAAAACAAGTCATAAGGGGTAAAAATGCAATTTTACCAGTATAATCTGCATACAGGGTAATTCAGGGCCCAAACATAGGTCAAAGCAACTTAACAAGAATAAAAGTGGGATAAGATGATCTAGCAAGGGCTACAGCAATTCCAAGAAACTAAATGATAATCTGTAACCCTAAAACAACCCACTTCAATTCACGAGGTTCGAGGCAAAGTAAAAATAGAATAAACCCTCTAAAATTCATAGAAAAATAATCTCTAGGGTTTAGAACCTTCAATTTGGCCTTCAGAACCCATTTTGACCTACATTGAGAACCATGCCCAATTAATAACTTAATTTGGGTTTTTGCATAAATTGACCGGTCAAACAAGGTTTAATATAGAAATGAAATTCACCATCAGATTCCTTAGGTCCTAATTAATCATGTATAAAAACTTGAGCCTAAGAAGAAACCTCCTTGACCGACTTTACACCTTGGTCCTCATATATTTACTTTTTGGCCCTCAACTTTTGAACCGTCGCATTTTGGCCCCTAACTCTCCTTCGTTCTTTGCATTCAGGTCCCCCCTGCAAAACCTGCCAGCACCATGCTCCAGCGACCTTGCGCGGAGCATGGCGCCGCGCAGGGTGAGGGGGAAAGCCTGGCAAGTAAACCGGGGGTGCCCTGCGTCGTCAGCCGTCGTAGGGACACCCCCCTGGTCGCTGTAGCCCACCATACCGGCCGTGCAAACGCACGGACGGTATGGGTTTTCGTCTCCGGCCATCCTCCGGCGAGGGAGACACGTCGTCTCCCTCCGCCTTCCTCCCTGTTTTGATCCCTATAAATACCCCCCGTTGCTCCACCGACTGGGGCAGCTCGGATCTGACGGAGAAAACCCCCAACTTTCCTCTCTTCTCTCTCCGGCAGACGCTCACCAGCTCCGACGGTTCCTCCCCCTCCTCCTCTTCGCTCTGCCGCAATACCAGCAGCAGAGACTTCCTCCCCTGCTCTTCCCGCGCCACGCCGCACCCAGCTGGCGCCTCTCCGGCTCTCTGCTCGCCGCCGCCCCTTTCCCTGAGCATCTTCTTCTCCGGCGACAGTCGATACGACTGTCGCCCTGCTGCCCCCCCTTCGTCCCTGCAAGTAAGCTAGAACTACTTCCCTTCCTCTCCTCTTTCTTTCCCCGGTTTCAATTTGTTCAATTAAGCCCTCGACCGACCCTGACCATCGTCACCCGCTTCGTCTCCGGCCACCCTCCGGCGAGATGCTCCCATCGCTCCACAGCCTCACACACCTCGCCGACCCTCACCGAACCTCCGCCTCATCACACTGAGCACCCCCCACCCCTCCACTGCCACTCCACACCTCCGTAACGCTCCCCCGAACAAACCCATTCCTCCGGTTGCAGTCCAACCTAGGGCTGCCGCCAGACACCACCTTGCGGCTTGCCGCGCAGCTCCACACCTTCGCCGTGCCACGGCGAAGGTTCCCCAGTGGTTTGATCAGGCCGAGAGGCCATATTCGTGTCCGACAGGTTTTGAGGTTCGACCGCCATTAACGCACATTGAAGCAGCTTCTCCCGCACTCCAGGCTTGAGGACTCCAGGTCTCCAGCTGCTGCGGATTACGGGGAGTCTTGCGAAGGCAGCCAGCCAGCAACCGACGCAAATCGAAGCCGCAGCTGCAGAAGCTAGGCCGCGGTCTCCCAGCAGGCGCACGCGAGGAGAGGCCTTCGTTTAGTCCCACATCGGTAAGCCTCACAACCTTTTCACCGTTTAAATTGATTTTGTGCATTAGCCTTACTGCCTCAGCACACGGGGTGAGGTCCCCTTCACCCGCCCGGTTACCCGGTCTCGTCCGCGCTCACGCCCCGTGGACCTGATCCGACCCGACTTAGACTGACCTGCACTCCTCGCCCACCACGCACGCCGGTGGGCCTGGACCCGGGCGCGACCCGTACCCGACTACCCGGCAGCTCTGGGAGAGCTTTCCCAAGAGTGGTTTCAGAGAGAGAGAGACGCGGGGGGGAGAGGGTAGAGTAGGTTTTGTCCTCTGACGTAAGCTCTGAAGTGTGCAGGCACAGGTGAAGAAGAAGGACCGCGGAAGAAGAAGGAAGCTGAGGGAGACACTGTAGCAACAGGCAGTTTAAGTCGTCTGATTTGGAAATCAGACGACGTCCTGAAGGGAAAAGAAGAAAGAAGGAGGGGCGACGTCCTGACTGGAAAAAGAAAAGAAGAAGGAGATCTGAAGAACAACAGAAGAAGGCGAGGCAGAGGAGAACACAAAAGAACAAGGGAAGAACTGAAAGAAGAAAAACAAAGAAGAAAGAAGAAGATCTGAAGAAAGACAGAAGAAAAAGGAAGAGCAGGAACAGCTGGAAGAAGAAGAGCATCACCACTGCAGAAGAAGAACATCACCTCTGCAGACAAAGAAGAAGAAGATCTGAGACGAGGAGAAACAAAGAGAAAAGAAGACAACAAATTCTTTCTCTCTCTTTCTTTATTTTTGTAAAAGAAACATGTATATCTCTAGAATACAACTTGCTCCCTGAGTTCGACCTCGGGAACTCTTTTCCGAGTAAAAAAATTTATATATTTGAAATGATGGCAACAACTGGCTATACTACGACGCTATAACAATAAAACCCAGTTGTCAACACAAACGAGGGGCCATCATGCTCCTCCCAAGAGCCCCTCCAGTCCAGTACACAGGCACGCAAAAGGTCCTCAAGTGTCTGTATCGTGCGCTCAGACTGTCCGTCCGTCTGGGGGTGGTAAGCCGTACTAAACCTCAACCGCGTCCCCAGGGCCTGCTGAAACTCAACCCAAAACTGGGACGTAAAGCGGGTATCCCGGTCGGATACGATCTCCCGCGGAACTCCGTGTAGTCGTACCACATCACGGATATACCTCTCTGCCAACTGTGCTGGTCCCAAAGTGACTCGGATCGGCAAGAATCGTGCCATCTTCGTTAGTCTATCCACTATTACCCAAACTGCGTCGTGTCCTCGCTGGGTAACAGGTAAGCCCACCACTAAGTCCATGGTGATGCTCGCCCTCTTCCACTCTGGCACTGGAAGCAGCTGTAGCGGCCCTGCAGGCCTCTGATGCTCGCTTTCACCTGCTGGTACACTAAGCACTGCTGCACGAACTCACCCACATCCCGCTTCATCCCCCTCCACCAAAACTCGCGTCTCAAGTCGTGGTACATCTTCGTGTTTTCGGGATGTATGGTGAATCTGGAACCGTTTGCCTCAGTCAGGAGCTCTCTCAACAACTCCTCGTCTCTGGGAACGCACAACCGTCCCCTTAGGCGAGCACCTGGTCTGTGAAGGAGATGTCCCCTGGGTCTCCCGACAGTACTCTGTCGCACAAGGACTGCAAGTACGGATCGGCCATCTGTCCTGTGATGATGCGGTCTATCAGCTCTGGCCTAGTCTGTCGTGTCACAGTCACTGCCCCACAGTACCCCCGTAACTCTAGCGATCGCCAACTGCCCACCTCCTCCAAAAGGCTCCAACTCTGTAACCGTAGACTGGCTAAGTGTGCGGGCGCCTTACGGCTCAAGGCGTCAGCCACCACATTGGCCTTCCCCGGGTGATAGGAGATGCTGCAGTCGTAGTCCTTCAGGAGCTCCAACCAACGTCTCATGTTGAGCTCCTTCTGATCAAAAATGTATCTGAGGCTCTTGTGATCTGTGAAAATCTCGAAGGTCTCACCGTACAAGTAGTGCCTCCAGGTCTTCAGTGCGAAGACAACAGCTGCCAACTCTAGGTCGTGGGTAGGGTAGGTATGCCCATGGGGCTTCAGTTGCCGCGAAGCGTAAGCGACAACGTGACCCCTCTGCATGAGCACACCTCCTAACCCCTGTAAGGAGGCGTCCGTGTACACAACGAACCTGCCACTACTATCAGGGATGGTGAGCACGGGAGCCGAGGTCAACCTCTCCTTCAGCTCCAGAAAACACGCCTCACAGGCATCTATCCAAGCGAAGAGCACGTCCTTCCGGGTCAACCGTGTCATAGGACGCGCAATCTGTGAAAATCCTCTGATGAATCGTCTGTAGTAGCCTGCCAGTCCCAGGAAACTGCGAATCTCAGTGACTGAACGCGGTCTCTCCCACCTGAGTACTGCCTCGACCTTGGCTGGGTCCACCGCCAAGCCGTCTCCAGAGATCACATGACCTAAGAAGGTCACCTCCCTCAACCAGAGCTCGCACTTGCTGTATTTGGTGTACAGCCTACGTTGTCTCAGAGTGTCCAGAACCATCAGCAAGTGCTGTCCGTGCTGCGTCTGATCTCTAGAATAGATGAGTACATCATCTATGAAAACCCCCACGAACTGGTCCAAGTACGGTCTAAACACCCGGTTCATCAGGTCCATGAAAGCAGCGGGGGCATTGGTCAGCCCAAACGGCATGACCAAAAACTCGTAGTGTCCGTACCGGGTGCGGAAAGCTGTCTTGGAGACGTCGGTCTCCCTGATCCTCAACTGGTGGTATCCAGACCTCAAATCGATCTTGGAAAACACCGTGGCACCCCGCAACTAGTCAAATAAGTCGTCGATCCTCGGCAGCGGATATCTGTTCTTGATGGTGACCCTATTCAGCTGTCGGTAGTCCACACAAAGGCGTAAGGTCCCATCCTTCTTCTTCACAAACAGTACCTGGGCTCCCCAGGGAGACGCACTGGGCCTCACAAAACCTTTCTCCAAAAGGTCCTGCAACTGGGACTTGAACTCTCGCAGCTCAAGCGGTGCCATCCTGTATGGCGCGGTTGAGATGGGGCTGGTCCCTGGTACTAGTGAGATCTCAAACTCGATCTGACACTCGGGCGGTAGTCCTGGTAACTCGTCTGGAAACACGTCGGGGTACTCTCTGACCACCGGGATGCTCTGGAAGTCTGCCACAGGGCTGGGCTCTACCACCACACAAGCTAGGAAGCCCTCACACCCCTGGCTCAAAAGCCTCGCCGCCCGAAGTGCCGAAATGCACCTGAAACCTCCGTCCACTGGCCGTCCATGAAACTCGAAAGAAGGCAACTCCGGAATGGAGAAGACGATCTTCCTCTCAAAACAGTCCACCAAGGCGTGGTAAGCGGATAGCCAATCCATCCCCAGAATCACTCCAAAGTCCTCCATCTATATCATAATCAGGTCAGCTGGTAGGCTATGTCCCCCGACGCTGACCTCGCAATCCGTGTACACCTCCTCAGCTACAAACAGCTGACCACTCAGACCTCTGATTACTAACGGATTCTCTAATAGTGTATAATCCTGGTCCAAACTAACTGCGAAACTGGCTGCGATAAACGAGTGCGTAGCGCCGGAATCGAAAAGCGTGTAAACGAGTCTGCCGGAAACTGAAACCATACCTGCTACCACCGATCCCGAAGCTCTGGCGTCCCTGTGTGTCAGGGCGTTGATACGCCCCTCAGCTCTAGGTGCGGACGAAGCTGCCACACTCTGCGTCGGACGGGTAGGTGCTGGCCGGTACCCTCCTCGCGACTGCTGTCCTCCTCCTCGCGCCTGGGAACCGCGGCCTCCTACGCGCCCTCCAGTGCTCTGCGCGGGAAGTATCTGCTGACCCCCTGCCCTAGACGGGCAGTCCCTCCTGATGTGGCCCGGCTGGCCACACTGGTAACAGAGGGGAACGCAACTCCCGCCCTCAGTGGGTCCCTGCTGTCGACTAGGCGGGGGTCCGGTGCTGGCGACTGGCCCCTGTCGAGGGCCCCCAAAGGCCACTGATGGCCCTGCAAAACGTGACGGCTCTCCTGCGGATGCCTCTCTCGTCGGCCCTGAGAAAAGCCTGGCTGGAAGGGCCTCTTCCGCCCGCCATCAGTGTCTCGCGCGGACGAGTTGGTCTACTCGTAAGTCATAGCTGCCTCTACCACCCTCGAAAACGTAGGCAGCTTCAGGGGTTTGACATACCCCCGGATCACAGGCCGGAGCCCCTCGGTGAACCTCCAAAGGCGCTCCTCCTCAGTGGCTACTGTTGTCGCTGCAAAGCGGGACAGCTCCAAGAAACGCATGTGGTACGCACTCACAGTCATCATCCCTTGGCGGAGAGCGTGGAACTCCCGCCTCCTCTGGTCCTGCCACGTCTGGGGAAAGTACTGCTCGCAGAAGAGGGTGACGAACTGGTCCCACGTCGGCTCGTCCCTCTCCTGTCCCCGGACCGCCCTCCACCACCTGTGTGCCGCACTCTCCAACTGGTACGTGGCAAAGGCCACGCGGCACTCCACCGGGGGGCGAAGGGTGTCGAAGATCTTCTCCAGCTGCTCAAGCCAGTCCTCTGCCTCGGTCGGGTCCTCATCCCCCTTGAAGGAGGGGGGCTTCAGCTTCCGGAACTGCCGGAAAAGCTTGAAGTGGCGCTGTAGGGGAGGTGCTGGTGCACCACCAGGCGAAGGTGCCTCGTGCACGGATGTGTCTGAGGAAGGTGGGGGCGGCAGCGGCCCATCCCCTCCCCCGTGTCCAGCGCCGCGTCCATCGTGTGGTCCCACGGAGGACTCCCCCTCTGCAGCACCAGGAGGAGGTGCTCGGGGCGGTGGGTGGAGCTCCTCTCGTACAATGTCCCGTATCAGCCGGGCGAGGTCCTAGGCCTGGATGCCCGGGAGTGGTGGCTGGTCCACCGAGACGTCAACAACGGCATGTCCACCTCGCCGACCCCGTCCTCGGCCGCGCCCGCGGCCAGTCTCGCCAGTCCCGCGACGAGGCATCTCCTGCAAGGAGACGCGAAACAAAACGAAAAACGTCAAAACAGACGGTACCTAACGAAACGTCTAAGAGCTCATGTCAAGAGATATGTTGTGGTGGCTACTTTAGTTATAGACATGTGAATTGGTTTTTTTTCCAGTCAGTTGACTCACTTCTCGGGACGACCTTGCTCTGATACCATCTTGTAACGACCCGATTCCCGAGTCCCTACGAGACACGAGAACCGGTCTGACTCGACTAATCCCAAGACCTAGTCGTCCAACGAGGAAGTAACCAAAAGAGCAGTATAATAAACCACATTCAGCATGAATATAACTAACGGTAAGAAAATACAGCAGTAAGAAAAGAAATCACTACAGTATATACCACCACAACAGTAGAACAACATTCGTAACATAATATGAACTGCAGGTAAAGAAAGGTACAGCGGAAACAAGAACTACTCACTACAGTGGAACAAAAAGAGGTACAAGAGAACAGTGGTAACGCTACTGGACCCTACTCGGCCCAGCGTCCTCTGCAGCCGCTGACCCTGGCTGCTCCACACCTGGTCCTGAAAGGTAATGAGTGTAACACGTCAGCAAAACGCTGAGTAGAGTGGCAACTAAAACTAAAGAAAACAGTAGGGTGTACAGTAGCTGTTATGTTCTGTTACTTTCTTTATTTACGTCTTTCAATTTTCTCACGATTTCATTTATTTCTCAGATCCTTCACTTGATCTCGAATGTTCCTCGTGGGAACGATCTTGATTGCAGTCTTTTCCAAGAAGTAGAAGTAGCACGTGGTGCTCTCCTGGCCGGGAGAGTCTCCTGCGGTGATCCTACTCTCAGTCAACCACCCCAAGGTCACGGACAGACGTAACGGTGACTACGGCACGCGCGATAAACGCACAGGTAGCTAACCCGCACTGGCACGCGGTCAGTCGTTTCCGTTAACGGGTGCGCCCAAAGCACAGTACGGAACCAGTCCAGGGCAGAGCCCTCTCAGTAACAGGGGTCCGACCCCTCCACAGTAACCAAACAGGGGCCTTGCCCCTCCACAGTCCGCGCACCCTCGCCTGACTACCCTGGTTTGCCCCAGTGGGCCTAACAAGTCGGTGTAGGAGGCTAGCAGAACCCCGGGGCCCGTGGGGTAGCTAGTACCTCCCTACACTAGTAGCTCTCCTCGGTACTACGTACACGAGAGCCAGCAAGTCGGTACAGAGTGGCCAGTCCTAACCCCGGGTCCCTGGGGCGGCTAGCTCCGCTCTGCACTAAACAGGGGGGCAGTCGCTCTCCTTGGTACTCCGTACTCAAGGGCCAGCTCACTTCCCCAATTCTATTCCATTCACTTTCCAGGAGTTCTACTCTTAATTCCCCGTAGAGTTCCAGCTCTTTAACTCATCGCATTCCGGTTTCACCTTTCCAGTTTCACGTTCATACATCCCATATTCTTACTCATGTTCATTTATTCATAACAGGCAGCTGTTTAAACGAATTTACAGGCAACTATTATTTCCTTTCCACATTTTCCAAGACTGCAGTATTCATATATTCCACTAGTTTTCCCATCCTAGGATTCATGCTGTATCCTAGGATCTATCATACAATCTAGTTTTCCAGCCCTAGGATTCATGCAACACCTAGGATCTATCATTCAATCTATTTCTCATTCCTAGGATTCATGCAAAGTCCTAGGTTCTATTTATGGTTTCATAATTTAACAGATTATACTTAAAAGCTACTCTACCAGTTACAACAGGCGAACTGGGGGCGTGGTCGGGAATCCCGCGTGCCTCCGCAACCCCCTGGACTGCAATGGAACGGGGTACTATCACAAGAATCAAACACAAGGAGTGTCTCAAAACAGTGTATAGCTACTATAGACGGGTAGAGGATTTAATTCCGAAAAGGACGCAACTTGAAACGCGGAAAACGGAACCCGAACGGGCCCTAAACGGGTCGAAAACGACGAAACAGTGCAAAATCAGACGTCTGGAACTTCTTCCAGACGTCTTAAAAAGTGGATCAGGAATTACCTTGCTCTGCGTGGGCTCTCAGACGTCCAGAAGCCTACGGGGGCGTCTGGCCTAGTTCTCAGACGTCCGATGGTCACCCCGGACGTCTGGATGTCGCTCCCGTCGTCTGGTACTACAGCCAGACGTCTGATTCGCGTTGGATGGCGAATCACCGAACCTGCGCGTACCCATCTCTCTCTCTCTCAATACGGTCAGTCGAAAGGAAGGAAGAAAGACGGAAAAACTCACCTTTCAGACGTCTCCCCCGCCGTTTGGTTATAAGCCCAGACGTCTGATTCTAGAAAAGTTTCCAGAACCAGGGCGCGACTCGCCCTCCGCTTGCGACGCCCGACCGCGCCGCGCCTGCTGCTCGAGCCGCAGCAGTCCCCCCCCACGTCTGTCCGCGCCCGCTGCGCCCCCCGCCGGCCGGCCCTAGCAGCCCCGGCGAGCTCGCCCTCACAGCCGAGCGCCTCTCCCACGCGCAGCACCTCCTCCCACGCTCACCGCGGCTGTCGCTGCCGCTGCACCCTCGCGCTCGCTCTCGCGCACTGGCTGGAAGGAGAAGAGGAAGGAGACGGAGGTGACGGGAGTGAGGGAGAGGGCGTAGCCTTTTAAGGCCACGCGAGGAGGAGAGAGAGAGCGCGACAGAGGGTGCAGGAGGGAGAGGGAAAAAGAGAGAGAGGGAATTTCCGCAGGTCTGCGCGCTCAGGCGCGCAGACGAAACAATCGTGCCAAAATAATCGATTTCCAGACGCCTGGAAATTATCCCAGCCGTCTGGTTCAACGTCTGGAGGTGATTCCAGACGTCTGGTCTGGCGTCTGGGCCACCTCCCAGACGTCTTAAAAGACGTCTGGAGCACGCGTTCATAACACCGAACCTTCCATGTGATTATTAATTCTCATCTAACCAAGGATCAGGAACTTAGGTTGACCGCGACCCTTTCAGAACATCGGGCCGCCATTGGTTGGACCATTTCTGACTTGAGAGGAATTAGCCCTACCTATTGCACCCATAAGATTTACCTGGAAGATGGGGCATGACCCTCCCGCCAGATGCAGAGACGACTAAACCCAAACATGCGGGAAGTCATTAAGAAAGAAATTATCAAGTGGCTTGACGCTAACATCATCTATCCTATCTCCGATAGCCCCTGGGTGAGCCCCACTCAAGTGGTTCCAAGGAGAGCCGGGCTCACCGTTATCACCAATGATCATGGTGAATCCATCTCCACCTGCACCACCACCGCATGGCTGGTGTGTATTGATTATAGGAAGCTCAATGAAGCTACTAAGAAGGATCATTTTCCCTTGCCATTCATTGACTAGATCCTTGAAAGATTGGCAGGGTAAAAGTATTTTTGCTTCCTGGATGGATATTCAGGATATAACCAAGTCGCAATTGCTCCGGAAGATCAAGAAAAGACCACATTCACTTGCCCGTATGGCACTTTTGCATTCCGTCGAATGCCGTTCGGGCTATGCAACGCACCTGCTACCTTCCAACGTTGCATGCTAGCCATTTTTTCAAAAATGGTGGGTGAATACTTAGAGGTCTTTATGGATGATTTCTCTATATTTGGGAATTCATTCGACCATTGTCTGAGCAACTTGGAGAAAATCCTGAAACGATGTATCGAGGTTAATCTGGTGTTAAGTTGGGAAAAGAGCCATTTTATGGTTCAAGAAGGAATCGTCCTCCGTCACATCGTATCACATAGGGGCATCGTGGTAGATCGGGCTAAGGTTGATTTGATTTCCAAACTTCCTCTACCTAACTCGGTCCAACAGATTCGCTCATTTTTGGGACACATTGGCTTTTACCGAAGGTTCATTAAAGCCTTTTCCAAGCTTTCCAAACCCTTAATCGACCTTCTAGCCAACGACGCCATATTCCACATGTCTTCTGATTGCATCCAGGCTTATCACACCCTCCGGGACTTAGTCTCCACAGCACTTGTACTTCAGCCCCCGGATTGGTCCCAGGACTTTGAAATTATGTGTGATGCATCAGATTTTGCCATAGGCGTTGTCCTGGGACAAAGGCAAGACAAGAAGCCCGTGGTGATCTACTACGCGAGCAAAACGTTGCACGAGGCCCAACGCAATTATACGGTCACAGAGAAAGAGTTGCTCGCTGTAGTCTTCGGACTTGAGAAGTTCCAATCGTACTTGCTGGGATCCCACGTGACCGTCTTTACTGACCATTCAGCCATCTGGCACTTGTTGGCTAAGAAGGACACAAAGCCCAAGCTCATCAGATGGATCCTGCTCTTGCAGGAATTTGACCTGGAAATCCGCGACAAGGCCAGATCGAAGAATGTGGTGGCTGACCACTTGTCTAGACTTCATTCCGACCACATTGCACCCTCCCTACCTCTATCTGACACCTTCCCCGATGAACACATTCTAGCTGTGCAAGACAAGAGACTGCCTTGGTATGCTAACTATGTCAACTACTTAGTTGTATGACAAACCCCGCACAGCTGGTCCATACAGCAACGGGACAGGTTCTTGACTGAGGCCAAGCACTATTTCTGGGATGATCCCATGCTATTTCACCTCTGTGCCGACCAGATCATCAGGAGGTGTATCCTTGAGAACGAAGTTCAGAGGGTGCTTTCCTTCTGTCATGACCAGGCTTGTGGTGGCCACCTGGAAGGAAAACAGCTGCAAAGGTTCTGCAGCTCGGATTCTACTGGCCTTCCCTATTTAAGGATGCACACAACTTTGCCAAGACTTGCTCACGCTGCTAAACGCTGGGGACCATGACTAGGAAAAATATGATGCCCCTCCAGCCCATTTTGATTGTCGAAATCTTCGACGTGTGGGGTATCGATTTTATGGGCCCCTTTCCACCATCCAACGGCTTCGAGTACATCCTAGTCTCGGTAGACTATGTTTCTAAATGGATTGAAACCGTCGTCACCCGCCGATGCGATCACAGGACTGTCTTGGACTTTGTTAAGCAGAACATCATTTCCTGGTTTGGAATACCAAAGGCCATTATCAGTGATGGTGGAAGTCATTTTATCTACTCCCAATTCCGTGCCCTACTTAGAAAATACGAGGTGAGCCACCGCATTGCTACCCTGTATCATCCGCAAACAAATGGGCAGACCGAGGTGTCCAATAGACAAATCAAGAACATTTTACAAAAGACTGTGAGACCTGACAGGAAAAACTGGTCCACACAACTAGATGATGCCCTGTGATCATACAGGACCGCTTTCAAGATCCTGATAGGCATGTCGCCTTATCGCTTGGTCTTTGGCAAAGCTTGCCATCTTCCTGTCGAATTGGAACACCGGGCTTACTGGGCTGTCAAGCAATGTAACATGGATTCCCAGTTAGCCGGTGTGCAGAGGACGCTCCAACTATCTGAGCTCGAAGAAATTCGTCGGGACGCCTTTGAGAATAGTCGTTTGTATAAGGAGAAAATGAAAGCCATCCATGACCAACTTATTCATGAAAAGACCTTTGAGCCTAACCAGCAAGTCTGGCTATTCGATGCTCGCCTAAAACTTTTTCCGGGGAAACTCAGGTCCAAATTGACAGGACCATTTCGGGTGGTTAAGCCTTACTCTAATGGGGCGGTTGAAATTGCTGATCCAAACACTGGACACACTTTTATAGTTAATGGTCAAAGATTGAAACACTTCCTAGCCCAGGTTCCCCCAAAGGAGAGTGTCACCCTCGTTGAGGGATGACACGAAGCACCGCCCAGCTGAAGGTGTTAAACTCAGCGCTTCCTGGGAGGCAACCCAAAGGATTCAGATTGATCCGGTATTGTACGTCATTCAGGTAATATCTTTTTAACCCCTGTTGCATCCATGTATTTACCAATGAGGACATTGTCCAACTTAAGCATTGGGGGTGGTAAATGGCACGATCCTGAGCTCATTTAATCAGTCTGAATAAATGAATAAAAAAAATTTTGAATTTAGGAAGAAACTTAGGCATTAGAAACTTGTCAATAGTGGGAAATAACACAAAAAGAACTTGAACACTTAGACCTTTCAGGCCTTCAGGCTTAATCAGCCCATGTGTCCATTAAAATATGGATTTAGCTTCAAATCCTTGCAACCTTAAGCTATTCTAATCCACCGACTAAATAAGGTGATAAGTATACGACTTATTAACTCACCCTTTAACTCAGAAGAACTTTGAGTCTAAGCATCTACACACATTTTTGCCTAGACTCACTCCTCGGAGATTTTGACAGAAATTGGGTAGCTAATGAACTCTCTAGGGTGGTATGGCTGGCAAGTTATCGTGGGTAACAACCCATTGGTAGATTGTCTAGAACCCAGCCACGGGACCACTTCTTCTTCATTGCTCTAGGTACATTTGAGATTGGGGAAGCCACCTACAAAAAAAAAAGGAGAAGAAAAGAAAATAAAATAAACCACACTTTACCGCACGAGTATAGCTGGCAAGTGATCGTGGGTAACAACCCATTGGTCGGTTGTCTAGAGCCCAGCTCAGTAATTGCACAAAAAGAACCAAAACACTTAAGGAAGAAGCAGGGAAGTAGTATAAGCCGGGAAGATATATACTGGAAAAATCCTTATGTCGACCCTAATTAAAACAAACGTAGGGAGAAAGCTACTAATCGAATAAATACACCTTCAGGCAAAATACTTCCTCTTCCGATCACCTAGGGGCGTATAAACCCGAAGTTTGTCTGAATTACCGTTGAGTGAGTCTATCACAATCTTCACAACAGGATGCTTGGCACTTAGGGTTTTGACCGAGTTTTGAATGGGTTGGGTAGCCGTGAAAAGTTAGCAACCCACTCTGAATTCCAAAAAATTCTAATATATATATATATATTAAAGCAAGGAATCTGGCGATTCGTATTTTGGCAGACACCCAGGCGCTGCTTAGTTTTGGTAGATTAAGATCTTAGTATATTTCCTCCTATTGACAAGTGACGAAGTGTCCAAGCAATTACTTCTTAAATTCTGATAGAAAATAAGGGCTAGAATAAACCTTACTAGGAACTAGTAAGGAGTAAGCATGGGGGTATGATAACACTGCATCTGGGGGTGATAATTCTACTCAATAGGTCCCATCTTAAGAATAAAAGGCACAACATAAGTAGAATGGGAGCATTGTATGCATCATATGCCAAGATTGCTTAAAAAATAGTATTAATGGACATTTGTATAATCACTTGTCAAAGCAGGTTTCAGATAAGCAATCGGACCGCATGGATGGATTCAGGACGACGAACGGAGTCCAACAGACTCAAAATTGGCCAAATCCGACATCCGAAGCTCCCACAATGGGCCCAAGAAGTTCTGACCGTTGATCTGATGATCAGCGACCCTCGATGCGCCACGTGGCGCCCGCTCACCCCGTGCCCGCTTCCACCTTCAGCCGGTGATCAGATCTCAACCGTCGATCTCTGATCGGACGGCCGAGAACCGCGCGCATGCCCGCAGTCGCTGCGACAAAGCAGCGGGGGTAGCACAGCGGTTAACGCACACACTCACGCCCATGCGACGCGGGTTCGAGCCGCACGGTGCGGGAATTCAAAGATAGCGAGGCGCGTGGACGAAATTCAGCCGTAGATCCGCACGCGAACGGTGACGATAGCGCCACGCGGCGCGTCCTCAGGCGGCGATCGGCCACGCGCGCGCGCACGTCGGACGACAATGCTCGCACGCACGCGCTCTCAAGGCGCGATACAAGCACGCCTGGGCGAAGACCTCAGCCTTCCGATCTTCGATCGGACGACTATCATCCTGCGCCCACGGATCGAGCGACTGATGGGCTAGGGGCTTCACCGACGTTTCTGGAAGGGTTTTAGCAACGTCCCGGGCGTCGTTAAAACCCCTTCTACATTTGGAAAGACATTCTCCCTATTTAAACCCCTTCCAACCACCCATTCAAGGCATTCACTTCCCTTGCAACTACTCTACCCCTCTCTTAGCTAGCTTTAGACCCTCTTGTAATCGCCGGAGAGGATGAGCCGCCGACGGAGCCTCCTCCACCACTGTGGCTGCCTCGCTGCCCTCCCTCCCTCTCTCTTTCCTCCTCTCTTTTAAGCTTTACTTTACTTATGTTTAAGCATGTATCTAATGTTGTAATTTATGAACTAAAGCTGCATGATTAATGAAGTTGTTTTCCATTCAGTTGTCTACTTTATTTCCTATAAAGTTGCATGTTAAAGAAAGAAATGACTCTAACCCTAATCTCTCTCTCTCTCGCTTTTCACCCGCACATTTTCGCAAGCAAAACTCCATAATTTTCGTGACAATAAGTGACAAGAAAAATCCGATTTTCACGCCTCCCTGAGATCGACACTCGGACTTACATCTGTTTCTTTACTTTAAAACCAGCGTTGCAAGTGCGAACTATAATGACACTTCTTAACACACACGCACGAAAGCACGTCAAGCAGCCCGAGTTTCCGGCTGCAGAGGGTGCTGGGCCTAGCCGAGCCCAGCCGTAGTTGATTCTTTCCACCTCTTTAGTTTTCTGTTGTTGTAGTAAGTACTAGACATCTATTTTACTGTTCATGTTACTTCCTATCTTATTTTCGTTGTGTTGTTGTGATGGCATGTATTACTTTGTTGAGACTTTTAATTCTGTTGCTCCTTTATGTCTTGTTTTTCCTTATGTTTAGTTATATTGCATGTGTGAATGTGGTTTATATCCTGCTTTAGGTTATTTCTCGTTGGATGACTAGGTCTTGGGATTAGTCGAGGCGAGTCGATCTCCAGTCCTGTAGGGATCTGGAATCGGGTTGTGACATGTTGTAAGGATTTTGTTTAGCATATCAAGCCTTCACATAACTTATCTTTACTTTATCTTCATTGTCAATTAAAACTTAGATATGTTTCGGAGATATTGTAAGATTTACCATAAAATGTGGCAATATGCGGTGTAGTATGAACTTTGTGTTACATTGTTTATGATCTCTTGAGGTATTTGTTGTGCAACTATAATCTTGATCATATCTAGTCACTGTCCAATCATTAAAAGACTTATCTATTGATGCATGCAATTGCCACTTGCAGCTATTAACGACGCACGAAACAGTTGGAAGTTTTTTCTTTAATGTAATTTTCTTTTATTGCACACCTTTCTATACACTCCACTTCCTTGAGTCTTATTGTAAATCTTCTTTTGTTTTCCATCTTCTCATTATTCAATTCATTCTTTCTCCTCCTTGTTGTTGAGGATGAAAGAATGTAGCATCTTGATTTATCATTCGATTTATCCAATCATTTTTATTAGGTAAATAAGGTGCTCCATCTATGGATTCCAGTTCTACGTCATCATCTTTTAATTCATTATCTTTTAAGTTATCATTATCACTATCATCATCGTCACCCTCGCCATTATCAACATCTTCATTGTTTTCCACAAAATTTTGATGAGGTTCCTCGCTAGCTACGATATTCATAATGGTTGATATAGCATGATCATCAGGCCCATTATTTTCATTTTCATCACTTTTTTTATGTAAATTAATTTGATGAGCCTCAATATTAAGATCAAAATTTCTATATTCTAAAGCAACTACTTCTTCTACTTGATGTAACTGTTCTTCTGATATATGTCTCGCTTCATCCATTGGAATATGTTACAAGGAACTTAACATCCCATAATATAACGAATACAGGTCACTGCTGAAGTCATAATTTGAACATGAACCTATGGTTTTATATTGAGGGTATTGTGCTTGATTTCCTAATAGATTCGCTACAACATATAAGTTGATTGTATTATGCATACTTCTTAATAATTCTAACATCATTTGAGTTGATTCGTCATTTTCAATATCATAAAAAAATGATCTATCATCTTCGTTTATTCATTTGCATATTAACTTAAGCTTATAATATGATTCAGAATATCCATTAACATTATATATAGTAGATAACAAACTTTCGAATAAAGTATAACAATTAATTTTTGTATTCATCAAGTAATCATCATTATAATCAATACCAAAATATGTAGATATTACTCTATCACCCTAATAAATCTTAGGTATCACAATATTGTCTGCAATATCTATATAATCAATAAAATATAAAAGTCTTATTTACTTTAAAAAAAATTAACCTCAAAAAAGATTTATTTATTATAAAAAATCTATAACTAATTATTTTTTAAAAAATAAATTACGTTACCTTACTACTAAATGTAGATGTCGAAGTGGTAGAAGATTTAGAGCATCAACAAGATTGCAATCTCAATTTTAGAATTTCAATGAGATTGCAATGCACAGTTTTACCGTAATTGCGATATTAAATCTCAACAAGATAAATGAAGGGGAGAATTTTATGAGAATGGTGGAGATTTTTTAAAAGAAAATAGAGGATAATGTGTAATGAGCAGAGGGAAGGGGGTGTGTTTATCTCTCAAGTGGGGGGAGAGGAGGAGAGGCATGTGGGTAACGGTTGATTAAAGGTTGCTGGATCATTTAACGACCTCCACTAACGACTAACATATGCAACACCTTGTTGGAGGTTGGTAGATGTCGCTGGATGATCCAGCAACTTTTCCACGATTATCATGACAATGTCATAGATCGCTGAATGATACAACAACCTATAACCTCTTTTTAATATTTTCAAAATTTCAATATATTTTCCCAAATGACTTCCGCTGCCATGCTTCTAATGTCAAATTAAACGATCCTCAAGTCCTACGACTGGAATCCGAAGTCAATATTATCCTGAGGAAGCAAATGAAAAGGAAAGTCTCCTGATATTTTAGAATACTCATATTAAATTAATATTTTGAAAATCAGATAGAATCGACCGATCAAATCGGCTCAAACAAAAATCTGGTCGGATCGATTAATTTTAAAAATAAAAGTTAAAATTAATGTGTATTGATTAAGATCGGATTAGATCAATTAATTTGGTTAAATAAACTAGTCATCGGACTTGAACATTTTCTTGAGAGTTAAAATATCAAAGAAAAAAAGAGGTTAGAATTTGGAAGTAAAGTTTCAAAGATCTATGTATGTTTTAAGGGTAGATCCTTAATTTGAATTATATTTTTTATCTTTATTTAGTAATTAATATGAGTATGTCTATTTGTGTGATTAAAGTTGTAAAATAATTAAATTTTTTATGTGAATTTTATCGAAAAATTTAAAATTACTTAAATGACATTAAATTTATTATATTTATAAATATATTATTAAAAAAGTAACATCATTTTTTTATTTATCACTCCATCAGCTATAATTATTAAATTTAATGATTTTACATTGAAATGTAATAAAAACTTATTTTTTTAGTTCTTAAAGTTTATTTTTTAGTCTTCAATTTTTGTTATTGCTAAATTTATTTTTTTAATTTTCACCCCCTCCTCACCTTCGACCACGTCCTTCTCCTTCACTTTCTAACCTCCGATCATATTACGACCCGATTCTCGAATCCCTACGAGACACGAGAATCGGACCGACTCAACTGATCCCAAGACCTAGTCGTCCAACGAGAAAGTAACCAAAAGCAGTAAAATAAATCACATTCACTATGCAAGTAACTAATAGTAAAAAAAATACAGCAGTAAATAAAGGAACTACTACAGTACACACCACCACAACAGTAGAGAATTAAAAAACAGGTACAGAAATATGAAGTTTATAATAAAAGAGTACAAGGGTATAACAAAATACTCACTACTATAGAAAAAGGGTACAACAAAAGTACAATTACTGGGCTCTACTTGGCTCAGCACCCTCCACAGCCGTAGGCTCTGGTTGCTCAACACCTGGTCCTGAAAAAAGTGACAAGTATGACACGTCAGCGAAATGCTGAGTAGAGTGGTAACCAGCTAGCTAAGAAAAGCAGTAAAGGTGGACAGGTAGCTGTTGTTTTCAATTTCTTTCTTTATATAAATAATTATTCTTTCTTTCATCACTTGGTTTATTTATTATGTCCTTTTTCTTGATCTCAAATGTTTCTCCTGGGAACGATCTTGATTGCAGTCTTTTCCGAAAAGTAGAAGTAGCACGTGGTGCTCTCCTGACCGGGAGAGTCTCCCGTGGTGGTCCTACCCTTAGTCAACCACCCCAAGGTCGCTGACAGACGTAACGGTGACTACGGCACGCGCGATAAACGCACGAGTAGCTACCCCCTATTGGCACGCGGTCAGTCGTTTCCGTTAACGGATGCGCCCCAAGCACAGCACGGAATCAGTATAGGGCAGAGCCCTCTCAATAACAGGGGTCCAGCCCCTCCACAATAACCAAACAGGGATCTTGCCCCTCCACAGTCCGCGCACCCTCGCCTGACTACCCTGGTTTGCCTAGTGGCCTAACAAGTCGGTGTAGGACGGCTAGCTGAACCCCGGGACCCGTGGGGTGGCTAGCTCTCTCCCTACACTAGTAGCTCTCCCCGGTACTATGTACGCGAGGGTCAAAAGTCGGTACAAAGTGGCCAAACCTAACCCCGAGTCCCTGGGGCGGCTAGCTCCACTCTGCACTAAACAGGGGGACAGTCGCTCTCCTTGGTACTCCGTGCTCAAGGGCCAGCTCACTTCCCCATCCACTTTCCCAGTTCCATTTTATCTATTTTCTGGGAGTTCTACTCCTAATTCCCCGTAAGGTTCATGCTCATATTTCTTAGGTCAAGTCATTCTAGGTTTCAGCATTTCAATTTCCTTCTCATATAACCCGTGTTTCCAACATTTAATATCAATTTATATATAAGCAGCTCAAATTTAGTTTTCAACAACAGGAATCTCATGTAGCATTTACTAGCAACAGTACTATACATTTCAAAAGCAGTTGTTATACGATTACATGCAATTATCATTATTCTGTCCAAGACTGCAATTCAGGTATTCAAGACATTCATTTCAGTGTTTCTGTTTCTAGGATTCATGCTACACCCTAAGATCTATCATTTAATTTAGTCTTCAGGTCCTAGGATTCATGCCATACCCTAGGATCTATCATTCAATCTAGTTTTCAGGTCCTAGGATTCATGCCATACCCTAGGATCTATCATTCAATCTAGTTTTTAGGTCCTAGGATTCATTCCATACCCTAGGAATCTATCATCTATTTCAGAGATGCATTTATGTTTGTAAGTAATTAAGGGGAGCCACTCTACCTGTAAAATCGGGAGTAATGGGGGCATGATCGGCAAGTCCGCGTGCCTCCGCAACCCCCAGAGTCGCAACAGAACGAGGTCCTAACACAAGGATCAATCACAAGGAACCACTTAGAATATGATACAAGTATTTTAAACAAATAGAGGAACTAATTCTGAGAAGAACGGAACTTTAAACGCGGAAATCGGACCTCGAACGCATCCTAAACGAGTTAAAAACGACAACTCTAACTCAAATCAGACGTCTGGAACACCTTCCAGACGTCTTAGAAGGTGGTCCAGTTCATACCTCACTCTGAGCTGTTCCTCAGATGTCCAGGATCTCGCTGAACCGTCTGGACCTAGTTCCAGACATCCGACTATCACTCAGGATGTCTGGAGACTCTCTCCGCCGTCTGGTGCTTCGCCCAGACGTCTGATCTGCGTGGGAGGGCGTGTCCTCGTGCCTTCCCGAAACGAAACCTGCACGCATACGCAAACGATCTTAACACGGCATGAGACACAACTTTCGGCGGAACGGCCTGTATGGCCGTATTCGCAAAAGGAAGCGGAGGAAGGAATACGTACCTCTCAGACGTCTGGACGTAGGTCCAGACGTCTGATTCTAGGAAGATTTCCCAGAATCAGAACCTCCTCGCCTTCTTCCTGCTGCGCACGGCCGCACCGCGCTCGCCCGCCTGCCGCCTGAGCTGCAGAAGCACTGGGGTAACCTCCCCAGCACCACGCTCCCATTGCGTGCCTGTCGGCCGACCCCGAGCTACTCCGGTGAGCTCGCTCTCTCTTCCTCGCGCGCTCTCCCTCTTTTCCCTTCTTGCTGCACCTCTTCCTCTCCCACGCACCCGACAGCAGCTGCTGCCCACGCTCTCTCTCTCTCTCTCTCTTGTGCTTAAGCTGGAAGAAGGAGGAGACGGTGGGGAGGTGGGTGAGGGAGAGGGAAAGGGTATTTGAAGGCGTGGGGAGGGTGAAAAAGCGCCTGTAGGTCGGTGGGCTCAGTCTGCGCGCGCATGCACGTAGACTCGCAACCGTACGCACGCAAAAATTTATTTTCAGACGTCTGGGAAGACGTCCAGACGTCTGATCAGACGTCTGGACTAACTCCCAGACGTTTTAAAAAGCGTTTGATGCCTTGGGTCTTAACAGACCACCTCCTCCTCACGTAGGAGTTGCGTGGTAGACCTCTAAACTTCCGGAGGTTATTTCCTAATTTCTATATATCTTTTATAGTGTCTCTTAGTTTCGAAAAATTCTTTAAACTTGAAAGGGTCTTCCCATAGTTTTCACGCATTGTCCAACCTACGTATGGACCCTTGCATATTTTCTCTCTTCTCGTAAGGGGGTTGGACGTATGTTTCTACTCCCTTAATTATGTTCGAAAAGAAAGGAGGTGGTTGAGAAGAGGTGTTGGTTAAAGAGGGGATGGAGGAGGTGATTGAGTTGTGGAGGAATGGAGGTGAACTAGTGAAAGAAGAGCGGAAAACTAAAAAAAAATTAACTATAAAAAAAATGAGAACTAAAAAATAAATTTTTATTACATTATAGTTAAAAATTGTTAAATTTAACGATTATGACTATTGAAATGATAAATATAAAAATGACATTAATTTTTTAATACAGTGAATTATATAGTATTTAAATAATTTCAAGTAACATTCATGTAAAATATCTAAAATAAATTTTTTTAATATATAACTTTATTAATTTTTTATTTAATACCTATTCAATCAAATTGGTCTTGATTAAATTAATATAAATTAAATCAAAAATTTTATAGTTCAATTTTTTCAAGTACCGACATTTTAACTAATTCAACTGATACAAATTATTAGTTAAATCAGTGAAAAATTGAATTAACACATGATCGATTAAATAATCAACCTAATTTTTAAAACGTTACTTCAAACTCCCAAGACTACACTGGAATTAGAAATCGTTGTCTTTTTTTTTCTATGTTCGATCGTCGGAGGGTTTAAATCCATCCCCTCCGAAGAGGACGGGAAAGAAAGAGAGAGGGAGATAGTGTAAAATATATATATATATATATATATATATATAACCACCTAATAAGGTACATTGGCTCCCAGAAATTAAATCAAATGTTATTGATTTATTTGATTCTAAGCAGTGCAGTGGGTGTAAACAAAATGCAAACAACATAATTTTTTTCTAAGGTTAGTGGCGTCAAAATTCTTCTTGAACCCATTTTACATATTTATAGTTGATGCCTTGCACCTTACAACATTTTCGAAAGTTATTATATGGAAAAGTTTGTTTCCTACGTCTCTAAAATTAAATAATTATTATAGCAATCAGAAAATTTTATGCCACTACTTACAGATGATCATGAATGCTAAATCAAATTTAACTGCTCTCTGATATATCACTTGTTAAACTGAATAGGTACAAAAATCTAATGAAAAATGGGTAATATACATCGTTAGGGAATACTTACTGTTCATTTGAGGTCTAATATTGGCGAACAATGATGCAGATCCAAGCCTCTATTTTACTATCAATTTTATTAACTTACCCAAATGAAAATCTTAGATGTCCAAAGATTGGTTCCATTGAAGGTAAAATCATTTTGAGCAACGTAATTGGTCTATTGAAAACTTCATCTACTTTTGGATAAGATAAATATATGTTTGCATCCATTTATGAAGTTCCAAATGAACCTAGATATCAAAAGAAGAAAATTATCTGGAGCCCATTATCCAAAGTCGAAGTCACTTTCGGCATAAATTATTATTTAATAATTTAATTGATGATTTGTATCTATTACATTGATGATGACATCATAATGACATTAGAGTGTGACAAATAAAAAAAAAATTTAGATTAATTTGTATTGATTCGACTAAATTCAATCGAGTTGAACTATTATTTAATAAAAAATTATAGAAAATAAGTAGTAGAAAAATTTATTGTATAACTTTAATTATATTAAAATTTATATATTTTTATCAAATATTAAAAAAAATAAAATATATAATCAAAATTAAGAATCTAAGATCAAAGAACACAAAACTCTTTGAATGTTTATTTTAATGTAGTTTTTTGTTAAAATTTTTTTAACTTTTAAAAAAATGATCAAATCGAATTGTCGATTGAACCAAATCGATCTACCCTAATTTTAACAGATTTAGGGTTTAAACTTTTATCACTCAAATCCGTCGATCCCGTTGGTAAGCTACCGATTTTCGATTGTACATGTGAATCGGTCGATTTGAATTAATTTTTAAAATATTGGCATAAACTGCATAAAAAATATCAGAAGATCATTCACTGTAAATATAATGCCTATTTTGAAACAAAAATAAATTAGATACTTCAATGTACTGAAAAGTACATAAGTAAATTGGGTATGTGCAGATGACGCGAAAATTAAGAAGAAAACTACCACAAAAACGATAGCCCATAGATTGCTGTGGGCCTTAGGGCTTTGGATTTTTTGTTTTGTTTTAAAAATAGAATGAATAAATCTGCTAACAACATAAAGTTGGGAAGAAGTGGCCAGTTGAGCTTTATTATTTTCTTTTTAGGTTGCAAAAATACAAGAATAATAAGATAAAATAGAAAGAACTAGAATACTTTTCGGTAGACTTGTGCATATATATTGATCAAAAGATTTGTGGAAAATTCACTGACAGTATTAATTCCTAATTATTGGAAAATTAAATAAATAAACTTGTAGAAGTTGTTAAATAGAGAAAAGAAAATAGCGTCTGTGTTTTCTGATAGACGAACGTAAAACAAAATTGCTCGGATGGGAGAGGGATTATTTAGAAGAGCTGGAATTTGGTGTATAAGACGCTTTTGATCCAGATGAATTGGTATTGTTTGATTAAGATATCGGGCTTTAGACTAAAATAACACTTCACAATTATTTGTCATCTAGAAGTGAATATAATGTGTGATACTAATCGGTCATATCTGCTTTTTCTTAATTAATATATTGTGGAACGTGACCATGCACTTAATCAAAATCGTTTAGTGTTTAGTTTATATTCCAATCAGTAGTGGTCACTTAATCTATTGGCTTTATTTGTTCTCTGACAATCCGTAGAATTTTCTATATTGAATTTTCCTATGATGAATTATGTTTTCGGCGAGTTTAGATCTTAAGATCAAATCTATTGGCTACAAATCATCATGCTACATGTTATAGTCATGGTTTTAACTCATTTAATTAATTATCAAGTAAAAATGTTAACCAAGCCACTTCTTGAGAAGGGAGCAGCTGAATTTTATTGTAGCTTGTTTCATCTTTAACCGTTTGCAAAATATTTAAATGAAAACTTAGTTTTAAGGAACTGGTTGACTCAAATTTGATGTCACGTTATATTTGATAAAATGATTAAGGTCTGTTTGAAGGTGGATTAGTAAAAGGTTATCCTCTTTTAGTGTTGTTGGTACTTTTTTTAAAATTTTTATCATCAAATCATAATAACTTTTATTTTTATTTTTAATATTAGATAAATACCTACCAATATCTTCCACTCTTATATTTAATATTAAATAAATATTCATTACATCATTCACCCATACTTTAATAATAAATAAATATCCACTAGCATTATATCAATACGCTAATCATTTTATCATCTACTTATTTTATCACTTATTTCACCATACAAATAAATGCCTTTCCCCATTTATTCCACATTAACTTATCCATATAATATTTTATCCAACATGGAAACAGATTTTAAGAGGTGTGAAACTTCCAAATGCTCAAGCCTCCCTGATTTTCACATGTCACCAAGTAGCCAATCACAAGTTCAATTCTTCATCATAATAATCCAACCGCAAATAAACTAGGATGGTTTCATTATAATTGCTTTCATAAATATATCAATTAATACTTATATAGTAAATGTAAATAAACAAGAATTAATCTAAACGACATGTTATAAGTTCCCATTGAAAGAGGCCTCTAACCACTGTAACCATGTGTATTTTACCTCTATTTCCATTATTTTATTTGTTGTTGATGGTGAACATCGTAACTTACTGATTTTTGTTAGGTAAAATTATCTAACTTACTGATTGTTGACCTATACTAATTTTTTTTGGATTGTTGGGTATTTTTTGGATCTTTATAGGAATGAGAAATATACACTATACCTAAAAGTAAGTACAAGGGAAAAAGTATAAAATTTCACACAAATAATTGCAAGGAAACCTAAAAAGTCTAAGAAAATTCTAGAAGGTGGACAACTATCTACCAAAATTCACACAAAAATACACACTATAGAGCACAAAGGAAAATTCCTAAAAAACTATGAGAACTAAATTGCAATAATGAAATGATTGAAATGAAAATGAATTTTTACTTTTGTCTTTTGGTGAGACTCATCCTAGTGTTCATAAACCTATACAAAATTTTGATGCATGGAATTAGAGAAGATAAAATCGGAAAAGATCTTAGTTACAAACCAATTACAAACTAAGGAACATAAAATAAATGCACACTAATTAACCAAACACAAATTATGAGGCAACAAATTACCAAAATTCAATGAAAATAACTAAACAAACTTGAATTAAAGCAACTAATTCAAGATTACAAAAATTGCAATTACATTGAAGTTGAAGTAAAATAAAAAGAGAAGACACAGGAAAGGAAAAAAGAGAGCGAGGAGGTGTCTCGATGAAGGTGGAGGGGAGCATGGATGATGGTGGCAATGTTGGCGAAATCGAAGAGTTCACCAAATGTCATGCCTAAAAATCCAGGTCCCAAGATAATTCAGAGTCGATAGTATCATTTCGAACCAATTTTTACCCATCAGGGTTGAATCGAATCAAAACACCTCGTTGTAACATTCATAAAAATAGTCACACATCGTAAACTCATGAAAGTGAGTTGTGAGATATAAGAGGATTGAGAATTACTACTTGTCAACTTGGATTTAAGCATTTTGGATGGTTGTTTGGATTTATGGGACTTATATCCAATAAATTGACAATGTCAGTTTTTCTCGATTAGACCTGGGCCTAGACTCGGGTTGTTACAGATGGTATCAGAGCCAAAGTTCCTCTAGTAAGAGGAAGAGCTGCCCTTGGGACAACTAAAGAGTGCGCCATTAGGTAGAGTCATTACTACTACTAGGAGTACATTGATTGATTGAACCTTGACGAGGACGTCAGGATTTCAAGTGAAGGAGGCTATAACACCCCAAAAAATAGTCTCACATCGTAAACTCATAAAAGTGAGTGGTGTGATATAAGAGGATTGAGAATTGCTACTTGTCAACTTGGGCTTAAGTATTTTGTATGGTTGTTTGGGTTTATGGGGCCCATACCCAATAAGTTGTCAAGGTCGATTTTTCCAAATTAGACTCGGGTCTAAACTCGAGTCATTACACTCGTAAAGCATGAAAAATCATAATTTGGGTCAAATCTCGGTCAAGCCTATTCAAAATATGTCATATATGGTATTATTAGATACTTCTCATCGCAAGCTTTCCAACGGTTATTGTTTCGTGTGAATCTAAAGTGTATAGCTTAAGTTACGCATAAAACAAATTAAATGGGCAACAAGCATAAATAACCAAGAGCTAGGGGTATTTTAGTCAAATTCAATCTTTTTAGTCCTAATTTGGATTTTAAGAGGTCAATAAAAAGACTCTAACTAGGGTTTTTCTCATCATTAATGACCCTTGGGCTACACATATATCGAGAGGAAGGAGAGAGGGGAAAAGAGGAGAAAAAGGAAAAATAAGGGGCTTCTTCATGAAAAGCAATGACATGGGGGTCTTTCTGCAAAATTTGTGCAAGGGAGGCAACACTATGCGATAGGGAGGTAGCGTGTGGCAACAGTGGTGTCCGCATGGAGAGAAGAAAAGAAAGGTATCGAGGCAGGGCTATGCACGCCTGAGGGGGTATCCACCCATTAGGACTTGTGTGTGCCTACACACAATGCGTGGCCGATCCAATGGGGTGGAGGCACTAGCGCAGCGATTCATGGCTAATAGGAGAGCCCAATCTATGTGTGCCACATGTCCAGGTGGCTTTGGATACCAGTTTGGTTGTTGTTTTAACTAAAGCAGCTCAGTTCAAGTCACTTTCGTGTATTTCAAGTGGTTCAAGGCCTGAACGAGGTCAGATTTTTGTGTATAAGGTAACGTCAGTGAGAAATACGCATTAATGAGTCCAAAAATCACCTTTAAGTACTATTCTTACGTAGAAAACCCTAGAATGCCTAATTATGTCCTTGTAACCTTAGTTCATAATGTGTTTGGCTTTGAAATTCAACTCAAAGTGTGCACAGACTACAAGGATGCTCGACACAAAACCTTAAGTTGACGACGTTAGGTAGAATAGTCTTCTCTTTTGCTATTTGGTTGTGATTGTGATTGTGATTTCTATTCACATATTGTCTCCTTCTACGTGGGTTTTGTCCTTCTTACTGAGTATGGAAGTTCATTGCAATTAAACACTACCTCTCCTGATATTGGGTAGCTAAACATTGATTAAAGTGATTATGATGCCTAAATTTAATTAAACAATAATTAAGTTGTTTATTCTATGGGACATACCTTAATTACACTTTTTAATTATGTAATTAATTAATCGATGATATCAAATCCATAGCCTAATCCATATTTTGACATAATTAATATGGAATTAAAGGGTTCTTGATTAACATGGTCCCCTTTACCTCAACATTTGGGTTAACACCTGAATCCTGCCTGTGAACATAGCTATGGTGAGGCTGAGAGTTTTGGGTTGTGACACTTCTAGGAATCTTAACATGATATATGGACTAAATGTTATTTGAGAACATCGCTTCACTCAGAAAAATGCTTGGTCAAATAATACAATATCATTTTCTTGCCTCATAATATATTTGAATCAAATGATTTTAATGCATGTAAATATTTGAAAGCATAATATCGTGAGGTACGTACCTTCCTGTGCTGCTTTCCACCATGCAGAAGATTGTGGCGCAGGTGTTGGGTTAAAAGTAGGTCTGTGCTCTGCATGTCGGTGCAGAGCGTCGGGAAGGAGCGGGGTGCGCACTTCAAGGTGATTTGGGCGTTTGACCGCATTGCCAGACGTCTGACGGCCCTTCCAGACGACTGGAAAGAGGGTAAGATGTCTGCAGTTGCCCCTAGACGGTCACGGAGGGATCCAGACATCTGAGCACACTGCAGGAAACACAAGGTGAGATCTGACGTCTTTTGAGACGTCTGGGACTAGTCCCTGACGTTTGATTTTAGTCAGTAACAGCGTTTTTGGCCCGTTTAAGGCTCAAACGGAATCGGATTTCCGCAAACGAAGTACCACTATTTTCCACTCGAGTTCTTCTACGTGTTCGTGTTCAGTATCTACTGTTTTGAGCTCGTGTTATGTATATTGGTCGCTGGTATAGGTTACCAGCCGGTGGTGTGTTCGGGGCCTACGGAGACGACGAGATCTATAGCACAGGCCCCCATTCCTCTCGTGATACCCAGTAGAGTGGTTTAATGCAATTATCAAGATATGAATAAAGAAAATGTATGCTTAGATTAAATTGATTGAAACCCTAGGATGTGGAATGAACTCTAGGGTAGAAATACATGAGCATGATATGGAACTACTCTGGTTTACTTGAGATGCATGTTAAAATACGAGCTGCCTGTAAGTAAATGAGAAATTGAACTGTGAAACCTCAAGCTGCATATTTATGATTGAGAACTGAATTATGAAAACACGAGCTACCTGTATATGGATGAGGAATGAGTTATGAAACATGAGATCTGAATATGGATAAACGAGGTGAATATGAGCATGAACCCTATGGGGAATTAGGAGTAGAACTCCTGTGTACGAAAGGAATCTGGATTGTAGACGGGAAGTGTGCTGGGCCTTGTGTATGCGGTACCAAGGAGAGCAAGTCTCCATTTTTAGTGTAGAGCGGAGGTAGCCTCCCTTGGGTTGAGACTCGGGATTAGGATTGGCCACTCTACATCGACTCCTGTTGGCCCTTGTGTACATGGTACTAAGGCGTGCTAGTAGTGTAGGGAGGGAGTTAGCCACCCCACGGGGCCCGGGATTCAACTAGCCACCCTACACCGACTTTGTTAGGCCTTTTGGGCAAACCGGGGTAGTCGAACGAGGGTACGTGGACTGTGGAGGGGTAAGACCCCTATTTGGTTATGAGGGGCAAGACCCCTATTTTAAGAGGGCAAGGTCCTATACTGTTCCATGCTGTACTTTAGGCGTACCTGCTAGTGGAAACAACTGACCGCGTGTCAGTGCGGGATAGCTACTTATGCTCTTATCACGCGTGCTGTAGTTACCGCTACGTCTCGACAGTGACCTCGGGGTGGTTGACTGGGTATAGGACTACCGCGGGGGACTCTCCCGGCCAGGAGAGCACCATGTGCACCTTCTACTCCACGGAAAAGACTGCAATCAAGATTGTTCCCATGAGGAACAAGCAAGATCAAGGAATACTTGGATACTTTGGGAAATAGATAAACCAGAAATACATAAATGAGATAAATAGAAATGAGAATAAAACCTGCTTATTATTTTTACTTTACTTGTACATAGATAATATAAACATAATTCTACTCAGCGTTCGCTGACTCTGTTTTTTCGTAACCCTGTTCAGGACTAGAAGTTGAGCAGCCCGAGTTTCCGGTTGCAGAAGGAGTTGGGCCCAGCCAAGCTCAGCCATAGTTGTTTCTTTTCCAGTTCCTTGTTTCTGCTGTCGTTGTGAGTACTAGACTTTAAATTGCTGTTCTCGTTACTTTCTGTTTCCTGTTTTTGTTGTGGTGGCATGTACTACTATTTTGAGACTGTTGTCTACTGTTTCGTTCTTTCCTTCTGCTTAGTTAGATTGTATGTGTGAATGTGGTTTATTTTCCTGCTTTTGGTTATTTCTCGTTGGACGACTAGGTCTTGGGATTAGTTGAGGTGAGTTGGTTTCGGGTCCTGTAGAGATCCAAAAACTGAGTCGTAACATCCTATAAAACTAACATAAATTAAGCATAAATTGTATAAAAATTTATGTGTTCTCACTAATGATAACAAAAGTATTTCTAGTGGTAATTTTTATGATGGTGATGTGCAAGGTGATCAATGCTTTGATATCAATAGCAATAATTGTAATAGGAGCGACTAGTGGCTAATAGATGTATTACTAGTGATAATATGATGATGCTAGCAATGATGGAGGTGTCGTTAATTGTGGCAATTATAGAAAAAATAAGGATGGTGGTGTAGGAGAGTGGAGGGGAAAGAAGAGGGAGGATATCATTAGAGAATAACACAAAAGAAAATCATAATAGAAAAATCATACAACATAAGTTCCATGCATAATAATGATATCACAAAAATTGTGAATTACATAAAATAAAGCATGTGCTAATACTGGGTATGCATTCACACAATTTTAATTGGATACTAACTTAGGATACACATATTATGCCATACCAGTAGGATGATAACATAAAATAATTTTGTATTTACTAAAAATTTGGCAACACAAAAATGGGACTAAAATCAAATAAGATGGCTAACAAGAAATAGAAGAGATGCTGTCAAAGATATGACAGTTATGTGGAGGTGCAAATGTTTATATGAATGTCTATAGAGAAATTTTAATATAGACTCCTGTTAGACATGACTCATACTTTGGTAACCAATTTGGTGATTATATAAAAGAAATTATATGAATTTATAATAAGCGATAAATGAGAAATTAAATTCAAAATAGGATTTAGTTGAACAAAAAATACGATGACTAAACATATAGATATTGATAACTAAAAGCATTAATGTTGGACTCTTCTCATTCAAGTCAACAAAGTTGAATTTAATGTTTTTAAGGATACTAGAACCATATTAAAGGCTGATATTAAACTCTATTCTCCCTATCAATCTATCCACCTACAGACTTCAAAAAAGTCAATACATGTCAAAAGCTATATCAAGACGTTTAAAGATATAAAAATTGATAAATGACACTTGTAGGATCCAAAGAAGGCAACAAGAAGTATGTTGAGACATCTAAAAAAAGTGCAGATTATCAAGCAATGTGTACTAAATTTTAGGCCTTTTCACTCAAGCTAATTGATTTTGAGTTGGATGCTTTTATGTCAACAAGGTTTTTCCTTCCATGCAAATGATCTTTACAACAAGTGATGCCAATTACAGGAACTATCATAACATTGTCAATCACTCAATTGCATGAATGAAATATATAACTACTTCTTCTAATTTTTGACAATATATCTCTTTTATTTTACAACTTCAAGATGTAAAATCATTATTAGTCATAATTTTAATGCTCAATAAAGCTATGAACTTTCTTATAACCAACTTTACCTTTCGTATAACATAATTAATTTCATCACACGTATGAAAAATTGATGACTTTTAATGTTGCAACATATGACTATTTCCTAAGATTGTATTTGGCAGCAGATTAGTAAGTGAAATAAGGATTTTACAATTTTTTATTTTATATCAATCATTACTATTTTCTATATCACATCAACATCAATATCTACTCACATCATAATATATCCTACCCACATCAACTTTAATATATATTAAAATATATCCATTACAACATAATATATCCACTTACATCATATTATAATATTAAAATATCACGTATTAATATCATATCACCATACCGATCATTACAAGCCACCAATCATTACACATCCTCTAATCAAACACCTCACTTAATTTGTCCCACTCCAATCCTATCTCGAGATAAGTAAACCTCCAGCCAAACGTAGCCTAAGCACTATTTATTTGCAAGGATTATGTTGTTTATACTGTGTTTAAATTTTCCAATGCTAGGATACAACAATCTTAAGATTATCTAATTCCAAAAAAGAGAATGGGATGAGCTTATCTCAAAATTAGGTAAGAAAATACCTATACCTATCTCTTCAAACATCTCATAATTTAACTTATATTTTTTTAAATATAAAAATTTTATAAATCCATATTTATTACATAATTTACCGGTGACAACATTAATCACTCAAAATAAACGTTCGTTCAGAGTTGGCATGGGCTTGAGCTCCTTCGAACCTATTGTTATCTTATTAATATAGTAAGCACACATGATCGGATCCAACAAGACGCGAATCGGCTCCGACGCGGCGACGCCGGAGGCGGCCATTTCTGACCAAATAACACACTCACATACGTACAAAGCAGCAGATTAAGATAGCTCCCTATCCTCCTCCTTTCCTCTATACACGTTCCATGGCGTCGGAGACCATCGCCGGAAGCTGGGGGAGCTCGAGGGCGGTCCTCGCGGCCCTCCTGATGACTCTGGCTCTGGAAAGATCGGTTCTTGTGGCCGCCGGCAGATCGGAGGACGCGTACGTGACCCTCCTCTACGGAGATGAGTTCCTGCTGGGGGTGAGGGTGCTGGGGAAGTCGATCAGGGATACCGGATCGACCAGGGACATGGTCGTCCTCGTGTCCGATGGGGTCTCCGACTACGCCCAGAGGCTCCTCAAGGTATAGATCCATGCATACATAACCCCCTCATTTCCAAAGTTTTGGTCTTGGAGGTGTTTATTCGATTGGTTTTCCGGCTGAAAGGTGCGATCTTGTGGGGTTTGGGATTGTGGGTAGGGGAGTTTTGATGTTGTTTTTTCTGGGTTTTGCCTTGTTTTCGAGCTCTTCTTTTGTTTTCTGATCATCTCATCTCTGATACAAAAAGAAAGGAGCTTTTCTTTTGTTTTGATCGGATGTAAGTGCTGAGTTCGAATTGGAGGGGCTATTGAGTTAGTTAGTCGATAATTGATTATAGTTCCCGAGCCCATTTCTCTTGTAACCATGGGCTCAAAGTTTTTGATCACATGGAACTTTGTGGGCATGACAAATTTGCATCTCGGTAGAGAAGAAGATTTGGATCATTTCAGCTCCGGCTCTTAGCTCAGCTGCGTGAAATTCAATTAGTATGGCTGTGGTAATCGCCTTTTCCCTTTTCAGAAAGGGGAAAGGATGGCTAATTCTGGGAGTAGTCATCCGGTGAGTCAATGTAATGTTAGCATAACTGTTTGTAATGTGCAGTTAGTCCAGGTTATTGATGGTTTAGTGAGACTTGTTTGTCCTGTTTATGTAAGGGAGTTTTAGCCTTGTAATTAACTTATGCATCTAAACTAGCTGTATTGTTACTGTCACACCTAGGCATCTGCCCTTTTAAAATTTTTAGCCTGTGTGTATAACTTTTATGATGGAGCCTGCTCCAAGCTGAATGCAACCTTGAAGTAAAGTTTTTGCCAGAGTATGGTTGACCAATCCAACTCAGAGTAAGGTCCAGCATACAGGGAGTAGGTTTGAGAATTAGGGTGTGACTCTTGGAGTCACCTAAAAAAGACCAAATATAATATAGTGACACGATATTTTTCTTCTGTATACAATGGCCTAAAAGGTTGGTAGTCCTGTAAGTGCGGAATTGTTGATAAAGTAAATGCTGCTTTTACGACTTGGAGTTGAACAAGAGACAAGGATTGGTTTTCTAAGTGATTTTTGTATGATCTGGTTCCTTCTATCATGCTGTCAGATTCTTCAAAATTATAATAGTAAGATGTGTATATGTTCATCCTTTTTTTCTCGTGCGCTTTATTCGGCACAGCAGTTTTCTTTGGTTGGCATTCCAGGACATCAGGTTCCTTTAGTCGCTAGATAGCTAAAGATAACATCCTTGCTTGGTTGGAGATTTTTAATTTTTTTTACCTTTGCAACTTGTTTTGCAGGTTGATGGGTGGATTGTGGAGCATATTAGTTTATTGAATAATCCAAACCAAATAAGGCCAAAGAGATTTTGGGGAGTTTATACCAAGTTAAAAATATATAACATGACTACTTATAAAAAAGGTGAGTGCTTTTTCTTTGACCCCTAATGGTTACATATGTATCCCATTACCTTTTGTTGGAACTACATGAACTCTAGTGTATCGGTTTCCATTTAAACTATGCGATGATGATCCACTGTGTTGTTGCTAACTTTCAGTTCCTCTATTCTGCAGTTGTCTATCTTGATGCAGACACCATTGTTGTTAAAAATATTGATGACCTTTTCAAGTGTGGAAAATTTTGTGCAAACCTGAAGCATTCTGAAAGGATGAACTCTGGTGTTATGGTGGTCGAACCATCAGAGGAGGTCTTTAATGATATGATGAAACAAGTAAACTCATTGCCTTCCTATACAGGAGGTTTGGCTGTTATCCTTTGTATTTTAATTTTTCCATCTGGGTGTGCATTATCTGCTTGTGTTGAGATTCTTGTGACTTTTCATTGCCGATCTCAAGCATGGGTAAAGGAGGGTTGCGTTAGATAGTTGACGACCAGCGTAAAATTTTATCGGATCTTTAAACATGGATTCTAGCAAATACTCAGATTTCGTTGGGGTGTTCCCTACTTATGATGCGCTACATTGACGTTCGGGTATAGTGAAAAATGAGCAAAGGTTCTTACATGAGGAATGCATGTGAGTAAAGAAGTTAGCTCCGCTACATTGTTGCTTGGATGTAGTACAAAATGAGCAAGGGTTCTTACATGAGGAATGCATGTGAGTAATGTAGTTCCGCTACATTGCTGTCCGGATGTAGTCCAAAATAAGTAAGGGTTCTCAGACGAGGAACACATGCGAATAAAGAAGTTAGTTCCACCACTTTGTCATCGAAGTGTGTTACAAAAGAAGTTTTGATTCGTTAGTTAGAATATTGGTATTTTGACCAGCAAGCTTATGGAGGTTGTGGATATCATGGTAAGGAGAATGATTTAAATTCTTTGCCTTCAGGAGATTAAGTGGGTTGGAGAAAAAGCAAAGGAAATCGAGAGAACATGTTTCAAATTGCGGTATTCAGGAAGGGACAAAGGTAGAAATGGCATGGGCATTATTATTCATAAGGATTTGAAGGAGAGTGTGGTTGAGGTTAAGATATTGCATGATCAAATTATTTTGACAAAATTAATCTTAGAATAAGAGATCTTGAATGTTATTTCAGTTTATACATCTCAAATTGGTCTAGAGGAAAGAATAAAGAACAAATTTTGGGCGGAGCTTGATATGATAATTCAAGGAATCCCACAGAAAGATGATTTTCTTGGGTGGAGATTTAAATGGACATGTGGGAAAAGATGCTTTAGAGTATGCATGAGTGCATGAAAATTATGGTATTAGTGTTATGAATGAAAAATGGAAGACTTTCCTTAATTTTGCAATGGCTTATGATCTTTTAATAGCAAATACCTTCTTCAAAAAATGAGAAGAGTATTTGATCACCTATAAAAGTGGCTTTACAAGAACGCAGGTTGATTACTTTGCTTTGAGAAGAAGAGATGGTTTATCTTGTAAAGATTGTAAGATTATTCTATGGGAGAGTTTAACTGCTTAACATTGTCTTTTGGTGATGAATGTTCATATGAAGAAGGCCAAGAAAAGAAAATTGATGTTTAAGAATTTGAGAATTAAATGGTGGAATCTTAAGAAAAAACAAAAGATATTCAAAAAGAAGATGCAAGAAAAGACTTGGGATCTTGATGGAAGTGTTGATGAATTGTGGTTAAATATGGTGAACTGTTTTAGGAAGGTGGCAAAGGAGGTGTTAAGCGTATCTAAAGGAGGAGTTCTAGGATAAAAGGAGGCTTGGTGGTGGAGTGAGGAAGTGCATGAGAAGTTTAAAATTAAAAGAGCTTGCTTTAAAGTTTTATATTGAGATAAGACCGATGAAAACATGAAAAATTACAAAAGAGCAAAGAAAGTAGATAGTGAAGTATAAGTAAAAGCTTGGGAGTATTTTTATAAGAAACTTGGTTCTAAAGAAGGTGAAAAAGATATCTTCTAGTTAGGTAAAGCAAGAGAGTGGAAAACAAATGACCTTACACATGTAAAGTGCATTAAGGATGAAGAAGGAAGTGTACTTATAGCTAGTGAGAATATAAATCTAAGATGGAAAAGATATTTTCATAAGCTTTTTAATGAAAAATAAAAGAAGGATATTATCATATGGGAGTTAGTCAACTTAGAAGATTATGTGAATCGGCAAGCTATCGAAGGATACAAAATAAAGTAGTGAAGGTTTTGAAGATGATAAAAAGTGGAAAGGTTGTTGGGCTTGATGATATTTCTATAGACGTTTAGAGAGTGATGGGAGAAAGGGGTATAACTTAGTTCACAAGATTATTTAATACTATTTGGAGAGACAAGAAGATGCCAAAGGAATAGAGGAAAAATTTTGTGATACCTTTATATAAGAACAAGGGAGATATACAAAATTGTTCCAACTATAGAGGTATTAAATTGATGAGTTATACAATGAAACTTTAGGAGAGAATAATTGAAAGAAGGGTGAGGCAAGTCTTTGTAGTTACCGAAATCAGTTTGGCTTTATGCCAGGTCAGTCTACTATGGAAGCAATACGTCTCTTGAGATGTATGATGGAGACCTACAAAGTCAAGAAGGATTTACATATGATTTTTATTGATTTGGAAGAGATCTATGATTATGTCCCAAGAGATATCTTGTGGAGAATTTTGGAAAAGAGACAAGTACCAGTTTTATATATCAACCTCATAAAGGATATGTACTATGGAGCTGCAGCTTGTGTAAGGATTAAGGATGATTAGACGGACTATGATATCACTATTGGTCTACATCAAGGATCAGCTTTAAGCCTTTATATTTTTACTTTGGTCATGGATGAGGAGACGAAGCATATCCAAGTAGAGGTGCCATGGCGTATGCTTTTTGCTGATGATATTGTGTCGGTTGATGAAACAAGAGATGGAGTGAACAGAAAACTTGAGCTGTGGAGAGAAGCCCTTACGCCAAAGTAGGACAAAGATCGAGTATATAGAATGCAAGTTTAATAGTAGAGGGAACAATGACGGGATTGATGTAAAAATTGGAGAAGAGTGCATTTTAATGAAAGATACTTTTAAGTATTTGGGATTCATTTTCCAACAGGATGGTGGAATTGATGGAGGTATTACACAGAATTAATGCAGGGTGGTTGAAATGGAGGGGTGCATCTAGTGTTCTCTGTAATAAGAGAGTTCCTTTAAAAGTCAAAGGAAAGTACTATCGAGTTGTGGTAAAACCAATCATACTGTATGGCTCTGAATGTTGGGCTGTCGGCTATAGGCATGTGTAAAAGATGTCTGGTAGAAATGAAGACGTTAAGATGGATGCGTGGTCATATAAAAAAAGATCGTATTTCCAATGAGATTATTCGAGAAAAGGTTAGGGTGACACCGATAGAGAATAAAATGAGAGATGCCTAAGGTGGTTTGAACATTTACAAAGAAGGTCACTAGATGCTCTAGTCAGGAGATGTGAGAAGTTGGAGGTTGAGCCTGCTAAGAGGGGACGAGGAAGATCAAACAAGTGTTGGAAGGAAACTATTAAGTATAGCCGCAATTACTTTAATTTAAGTCTTAAAATGACTCAAAATCGATCTGTGTGGAGGTAAAGAATCCATATAGTCGACCTCACTTAGTGTGAGAAAAGATTTGATTGTTGTTGGTGTGCATTATCTGGCATCAATGTGCCTCTCTAACATGTTTCCATCCTAGTGGCAAATCTTAGAAAAAGATCCCCACCGTCTGGTGTGAGTTTTCTTTCTTGGCTGCACAATGACATTCTATTATTTTCTCAATTGGGAGATATTTCATTTTTCATTACAAGGGAGAAAATTCTATTAAATATGGAAATCAACTTTTCCTTTTGCAGGAGATCAAGGCTTTCTTAATTCATATTATACTGGTTTCGCCAATGCTCATATTTTTGAACCAGAAGCTCCTGTTGTCACCCCCCTTCCTGAAATGCAAAGGCTAACTACTTTATATAATGCTGATGTTGGCTTGTATATGCTGGCCAACAAGGTAAAATCATGCCTGATCTTAGAAGTTGTTTGCACTGACTACTTAATCCTTGGATTGCAATACATACATGTTACTTTGGAGATTAAGCCTTGTTCCTGTGTTGTAAATCTCCCTGTCAAACGCAACTTGTCTCGATTCTTGAGTATCACACCAAAGACTTGAGTCTACTTTTGGATATCCTTTCTGATTGATGGCAGCTCTTGCATTGTTATTATATCGAATTATCATGCTGCTTGTTTTTCTTTATGCATGTGTGCAATTGCGGCTTGAATGACTTCTTATCTTTCTAGAGACATATGAGGCATTGCTTTCTTGATTACAACAACAAGAACATCACCTTTGAGAGCATATTGGTGATGACTAGTCCCTGAGATTCGAATATGTTGGGCATCAGAAAAGACACCGCGTGGACACTGCCATGTGGCACATCAGACCATGTGGCAGCAGCAACAGTCATTTGGCTCCCATCACGGCCTGCTGCAAGGGGTCATCTTGGATCAAATTTGGTGCACCAATATTGGTGTTTATTTATTTTTAGTAAATTAATTTTGTTAGGAATTAAGTTGTAGGATTTGGTTTTGTTAAGAGATAAAATCTTTCTAAATGAGAGAAGATTTTTTCTCTTTAAGAAACATTACTATTTGTTGCTTTATTTGTTGGGATATGTTCTCCCTATAAATAGAGAGCCTTCCCACCTATTCTATTTGGAGCAATATAAGAATATTTCCTACCAAAAGGTTCCTCTCCTCTCTCTCCTCTCTCCCTACTCGCCGGCCACTACCAAGGCCAACCGGCCACCTTCAGCCGACCACCAAGGTAGCAGCCAGTCGCCTCTTTGTTAGTCTCCTCCTGCAGACGTGCCTGATCACCCAGATCAGACGTTTGGCAATCGGCCTAGATGACTTAACGCAACAACTTCTATTGCTGTGTGAGGTCTCTCCTCCCTGTCCACTCACAAGAGCCTCCAAGCTCCGACTTCGCTATTTTGTCAAATCCTGACATGGTATTAGCACCTTCGGTCTAGGCTCTTGTGCACGTGGAAGATCCAACTACACGTTGGTAGTTCGTGCATCTGAAGAAGTCCTTTTGATAACATGCGTCGTTGATGGCCAATGATGCTTCTGCCATCTCTACCGCGTAAATCGCCGATTTTGCTCCTCCCTAACCGTGTAAGTCACTTGTCTTGTTGAGGGGGAACTTTTCTGGAGGCACGAGACTTCACCGAATGATCTTCGAACCATGCGAACGATGAGTCTAGACCGTCTACTTTGATACTGAAATGACCCTTTCTAAGGACCGTTTGGAGTTTCCGGAAAGTTAGGGGCGTGAACAAAATTTTTGATCCCTTGAGTTCGGATGTGTGAGCCTTGCGGGAATAAGAGAGGATAGCGGGAAAGTTTCCACAAATTTTCCCCCTCTCTCTCTTCCCACTCACACACCCACACACATACACACGCACACTTCCTTCTCCCTCACCAAAACCCTAACACACTCTCCCTATAAAATCCCACCACCCTTTCCATCTCCACACCACCACCACCACTTCCTCCACCTCCATCACTGTCGGCGACCTCTGTCTCCTTGCAAGCTGTAAGTGGGGAAGGAGGAAGGCTCAAGGCGGAGCTCGAAGGAGGAGGGAGGGGGAGTGTGGGCGAGGGAGAAAGGAGTCGCGGTTGGGAGCCGTGGGAGCTCGGAGGAGCTTGTGTGGAAGAGAGGAGCCACAGTTGGGAACGTGAGCTCGGAGGAGCTCAAGAGCGAGGGTGTGAGAAAGGAGAGAGCTCGCACGAGGAGCTCGTGGAGAAGAGCCTCTCGACCTCTTACAGCTGTTAGAGCAGCTGCTGCTGTGCTGCGGGTGGAGGCTCGCGAGGAGACGAAAGCCACGAAGGAGTTCTACGTAATAGATTTTTCCAGTATCAGACGTCTGGAGCATTTACCAGACGTCTGGGATAGCAGCAGGACGTTCGGAGCTGAAGCCGGACGTCTAAAATTACGCGGAGTGCTGAGGTATGCGTCCTGTACGCTCATGCATGCGTGTACGTGAAGTACGTTAGCGTTGCGTGTCATCGTTTTAAAATTTCGAATGCATGCACATGTACAGGCTTTGGAAAGGCGCATAAGCACGCTCTTCGAGTTGCTTTAGGACATCTGGACGTCTTCACAGCCGTCTGATAGACCTATCAGACTTCCGGATGCACTGACAGACATCTGGAAAGACCCAAAACGACTGTAAAGGGGTTCCAGACGTCAGCTAGCAAGACAGGAACACAAGGTGAGTTACTGACGTAGTTTAAGATGTCTGGGCCTATTCCCAGACGTCTGATTTTAGTCTGTATGCATGTTTTTAGCTCGTTCGGGGCCAAATGGAGTCGGATTTACGCAAACGAAGTACCGTTGTTTTCCGCTTGAGTTTCTCTACGTATTAGGGTCAATTATATACAGTTTGAAACTCATCTGATGTGACTTGGTCACTGGTATAGGTATCCAGCCTTTAGTATGTTTGGGTTCCGCGGAGACGATGTGATGTGCATTCCAGCTCCCATTCCACCCGTGAATCCCGGTAGAGTGGTTTGCCTTAATACTAAGATTTAAATAAATAAAGTGCATGTTTAGAATAACTTGATTGAACCCTATGATGTGAAATGAATCTTAAGGCAGGAGCGAATGAACATTGCTTGAGCTGTACTTTTTGCTTTGAGATGTTAAACCCTAATTGCTAGCAAGTGTATAGATACATGCTGTGATGCTTCTTCAGTCATTAAAACACGAGCTGCCTATTATATGAATGAGAATCGGAATATGAATAACGAGATGCATGTTGAAAAATGAAATGAAATGAATATGAGCATGAATCCTATGGGGAACTAGGAGAACTCCTGTATACGGAAAGAATCTCATATGTAGACGGGAAGTGAGTTGGCTCTTGTGTACGTGATACCAAGGAGAGCGACTGTCTTGCGTATGTAGTACCAAGGGGAGCCACCATCCCTTTCGTGTGGAAAGAAAGGTGACAGTTGCGTACGTGGTACCAAAGAGAGCTACGTCCACCTTAGTGTAGGGGGAGCCAGCCGCTCCATGGGTCCTGAGGTTAGGACTGACTACCCTACACTGACTCTTGTTAGGCCCACTGGGCAAACCGGGATAGTCCACCGTGGGTATGCAGACTGTGAGGAGCGAGACCCCTGTTTTGTTCCGAGAGGGCGAGACCCTGTTCTGTTCCGTGTATACATTTGGGCGTACCCACCAGCGGAAAATACTGATCGCGTGCTAGTGTGGGGTAGCTACCCGTGCGCTTATCGCATGTGTCGTAGTTACCGCTACGTCGTGACTATGACCTCGGGATGGTAGACCGGGTGAAGGACTACCACATGGGACTCTCTCGGTCAAGAGAGTGCCATGTGTACATTCTGCATCACGGGAAAACTGCAGGTGAGATCGTTCCCTTAGGGAACAATAAGATTAAGCAAAGTTGTGGATCTCGATTAGCACACTCGACCCAGAAACGTATAAATAAGATAAATGGAAATGGATGATAATACATAACCGACAATTGCATGTTAACTGGTTGTTTGTTCTCTTATGTTAAGTTACTTGTAAATGGCTTAACCACCACTTTACTCAGCGTTAGTTGACCATGAATTATATAACCTTGTTCTGGTCAGGGAGTTGAGCAGCCAGCACCACCGGCTGCAGAAGGAGCTGGGCCTAGTCGATCCCAGCCTTAGCTGTTGTCGCTTTCCTGTTTCAGAATTTTCTTTCTGTTGTAGTAGTGAGTACTTTGATATATGTAAAACTGTTTCTGTTATGTTTTTGTTCTACTTTCCGCTGTTGTAGTTGTGATGACATGTAATATTGTGAGAATTTTCGTTCTGTTTCCTTTACTGTCTCTTAGTTATTTTTACTTAGTTACATTGTATGTATGGTTGTGGAATATTTTCATGCTTTTGGTTATTTCTCGTTGGACGACTGGATTTTGGGATTAGTCGAGGCGAGCCGATCTCGGGTCCGGTAGGGATCTGGGATCGAGTCGTAACAAAGATGGTATCAGAGTAAGGTTGTTTCGGGAAATAAACCAAATAGTCTAGAAGTAACCACTCACGTGCATGAAACTAGGATAGCCATTACAACGTTTCACTTTGATTTTCGCTTCCGAGTTGTATTTCTTTATGTAACCTGGTATTGTTGACAGTCCCTGTTCTTTCTCTTTTACCTTCTTGTTGGAGATGCTTCGTTGTAGGCGCAGGGGCAGATGTGTCGAGCTTGGGACCAGTGTTGCCTCGCCTTTCCTCCTGAGTGTCTAGGCCTAAGACCTCGTCCGGTTGATTCGAGAGTTCGTACGAGAATAATTTCAGCTCCCGCCTACTCTGCTGCCCCCTCATGTCCCTTCTGAGGGTGCGGAGGGGGAGCCTCCCGTGGGACGGTAGAGTCACCGTAGCGCCAGGTGAGTCAGGGGAGATCAGAGGAGGCCCTACCAGTAGGAACACTTGCAGGGTCGCCATGAGAGGAGGCACGTGGTGCTTGCGGGGGAGCCGTTCCACTCTGTGGGGCCACCAGTGACCTTTGGGGGCCCCAGATAGGGGCTAGTTGACAGCATCAGACCCCCGCCCAGTTACCAACAGGGACAGACTGAGGGAGGAGGCCGTGTCCCTCTCTGCTACCAATGTGGCCGGCTAGGCCACTTGAGGAGGGACTGCCCCTTTATGACTGGGGCATGCCAGATACTCCCAGCACCAAGTACCGGAGGCCGATCTGGCGGCCGCAGTTACTAGCCACGAGGAGGGTATCGACCAACTGCCACCTGCCTGGCCCCGGTCATGGCTGTTTCTTCTGCACCTAGGGCTAAGAGGCGTATCAATGTCCTAACTCACAGAGACGCCAAGACTTCAAGTTCTGTGGTGGTAGATATGGTTACAGTTTCTGGTTGATTGGTTTACATATTTCTTGTTTATGGTGCCACGTAATTCTTTGTTCCACAAAGTTTAATGTTAGTTTGGGTTGAATAACACTTTGTTAGGGGATCCGTTCTTGATTAGAGACCCAGGTAGACAGTTGTTCGTAGCAGAGGTCTTTACAGACTGCGAGGTCGCTATAGGGGGACACGGTCTTCTTGCCGACCTGATAGTGATCCCGATGGAGGACTTTGGCGTGATCCTAGGGATGGACTGGCTGTTTGCCTATCACGCCTTGGTGGACTGTTTTGGGAGGAAGATCTCTATACCGGAGTTACCTCCCTTTGAGTTTCACTACCAGCCGGTAGATGGAGGTTTCAGGTGCATCTTCGTGCTTCGGGCAACGAAGCTTTTGAGTCAAGGGTGTGAGGGCTTCTTAGCTTTTGTTGTGGCAGAGCCTAGTCCCGTGGCTGACTTTTAGAGTATACTGGTGGTCTGCGAGTACCTCGACGTCTTCCTAGAGGAGCTGCCAGGACTATCGCCTGAGCGTGAGATCGAGTTTGAGATCTCATTAGTACCGAGGATCAACCCCATTTTTACTGCACCATATAGGATGACACTACTTGAGCTGCGAGAGCTCAAGTCTCAGTTATAGGACCTGTTGGAGAAGGGCTTCGTGAGGCTCAGTGCATCCTCGTGGCGAGACCCTGTATTGTTTGTAAAGGACGGTATCCTGCAGCTTTGTGTCGACTACGGACAGTTAAATCGGGTCACCGTCAAGAATAAGTACCCGCTGCCTCGTATCGACGACCTCTTTGACTAGTTGAGAGACGCCACAGTGTTCTCTAAGATAGATCTGAGGTCAGGTTACCACCAGTTGAAGATCAAGGAGTCCGACGTCTTCAAGACAGCTTTCCGTACTTGGTACGGGCACTATGAGTTCTTGGTCATGCCGTTTGGGCTGACCAATGCCCTCGCTGCTTCCATGGATATGATGAACTGTGTTTTCAGGCCATACTTGGACCGGTTTGTGGTGGAATTCATCGACAACGTCCTAGTCTACTCTCGGGATCAGACACAGCATGGACAACATTTGCGTATGGTATTGGATACCTTGAGACGACGCAGGCTGTACGCCAAGTACAGTAAGTGCGAGTTTTGGCTGAGACATGTGACCTTAGGCCACATGATTTCAGGAGACGGATTAGCTGTGGATCCAGCCAAGGCCGAGGTCGTACTCAGGTGAGAGAGGCCACGCACAATGACAGATACACAGCTTTCCGGGACTGGTAAGCTCCTACCGGTGGTTTATCAGAGGGTTCTCTCAGATCACACGTCCTATGACCTAGCTGACCCGGAAGGACGTGCCTTTTTCCTGGACAGATGAGTGTGAGGCATGCTTCCAGGAGCTGAAGTAGTGACTGACTTTAGCTCTTTTGCTTACCATCCCAGACAGCAGTGGCGGATTCGTGGTTTACACTGATGCTTCATTGCAGGGGTTGGGTGGTGTGCTCATGTAGCGGGGTCACGTTGTCGCCTACGCTTCGTGGCAACTGGAGCCCCATGAGCATAGTTACCCCACCCATGACTTAGAGCTGGTAGCAGTTGTCTTCGCGCTGAAAACATGGAGGCACTACCTGTATGGTGAGACATTCGAGATCTTCACAGATCACAAGAGCCCCAGGTATTTGTTTGACCTGAAGGAGCTCAACATGAGATAGAGACGTTGGTTAGAGTTTCTGAAGGACTACAACTGCAGCATCTTCTACCACCCAGGGAAGATCAATGTGGTGGCCGATGCCTTGAGTCGGAAAGCGCTCGCCCACTTGGCCAGCTTGCAAGCACAGAGTTGGAGACTCATGAGGAGGTGGGCAGTTGGCGACCTCGGGAGTCACAGAGGTACTGCGGGACAGTGATAGTGATGTGGCAGGCATGACCAGAGCTGATAGATCGCATCATTACAGTGCAGATGATCGATCCATACTTACATACATTGCAACATAGGGTGTTGACATGGGACTCAGGAGACTTCCTTCTCATACGAGATATTGCGCATGAGGGGACGCCTATGTGTTCCTAGAGACGAGCTGTTGAGAGAGCTCTTGACTGAGGCGCATGGGTTCAGGTTCACCATACAACTCGGGAATATAAAGATGTTCCACGATCTGCGACGCGACTTCTGGTGGAGGGGAATGAAGCGGGATGTTGGTGAGTTCGTCTAGCAATGCTTGGTATGCCAGTAGGTGAAAGCCAAGCACCAGAGACTTGTAGGGCCGCGACAGGCACTTCTTGTGCTAGAGTGGAAGTGGGAGAGTATCACCATGGACCTGATAGTGGGGCTACTGATTACACAGTGAGGACATAACGCAGTTTGGGTGATAGTAGGCAGGTTGACGAGGATGGCACGGCTCTTATCGATCCGAGTCAACTTTGGGCAAGCACAGTTAGCAGAGCGATACATAAGAGATGTGGTGCGTCTACACGGAGTCTCTTGCGAGATCGTATTCAACAGGGATACTCGTTTCACCTCCCAGTTCTGGGCAGAGTTTTAGCAGGCCTTAGGGACACATCTGAGGTTCAGTACTGCCTACCACCCCTAGATCGACAGACAGTCAGAAGTCAGAGCGCACCATACATATACTCGAGGACCTCCTACGTGCTTGTGTACTAGACTGGAGAGGCTCTTGGGATGAGCATTTGCCGCTGGCAGAGTTTGCATACAATAACAGTTATCATTCGAGCATTGGTATGACACCTTACGAGGTTCTGTATGGGAGGAAGTGTACTGCACCCTTGAGTTGGGTCGATGTGGGGATCAAGTGGGAGGTTGGTCCCAGGCTGATTCGTCAGAGTTAGGAGGTGATAGAGAAGATTCACAGATGGTTTCGTATTGTTAAGAGCAGGCAGAAGAGTTATGTTGACAAGAAGCGCAGAGAGGTGCAGTTCGAGGTTGGGGATCACATCTTCCTCCGTGTTTCGCCCATGAAGGGCTTGCAGTGTTTTGGGATGAAAGGGAAGCTTGCGCTGAGGTTTGTGGGGCCCTTTGAGGTCTTGGAGTGGGTAGGATCCGTTGCTTATTGGCTTGTCCTTCCTCCCCAGCTCTCTGGAGTGCACGACGTGTTCTATGTGTCCAACCTCATGAAGTACGTTGCCGATCCCAGCCACGTTCTGAGCCACGCGAGCGTCGAGGTGGGAGATGATCTGACCTATCTCGAGAGGCCAGTGCAGATACTAGATAGAGTTGTTCGGAGTTTGAGGTGGAAGTAGGTACCACTGGTGAAGGTCCTATAGAGAAGCCAGCGGTACGAGGAGGCGACTTGGGAGCCTGATGCGGCGATGAGGAAGCAGAACCCGGAGCTTTTTGAGGGTACGTCCCTTCTGACCTACTTTGGTCCTCTTTAAGTTATGCGCTTTTACGTTATTTCCGTACCTTACTTAGCTCAAGTTTCGGGGACGAAACTTCATTTAAGTTTGTTATGTTGAAATGACCCTTTCCAAGGACCGTTCAGAGTTTCTGGAAAGTTAGGGGCGTGAACGAAATTTTTGACCCCTTGAGTTCGGATGTGTGAGCCTTGCGGGAACAAGAGAGGATAGCGGGGAAGTTTCCACAAATTTTCCCTTTCTCTTTCCACACACACCTAAGCACATACATACGCACACTTCCTTCTCCCTCACCAAAACCCTAACCCACTCTCCCTATAAAACCCCACCACCCTCTCCATCTCCACACCACTTCCACCACCTCCATCACTGTCGGCGGCCTCCCTCCCCCGTCTCCTTGCAAGCTGCGAGTGGGGAAGGAGGAAGGCTTAAGTCGGAGCTTGGAGGAGGGAGGGGGAGTGTGGGCGAGGGAGAGAGGAGCCGCGGGAGCTCGGAGGAGCTTATGTGGAAGAGAGGGGCCGCTGTCGAGAACGCGAGCTCAGAGGAGCTCAAGAGCGAGGGCGTGAGAGAGGAGAGATCTCGCTCAAGGGAGCTCGTAGGAGAGGGAGGAGGTGCGGTCGAAGGAGTCGCGAGCACCCGCGGGAGCTCGAGAGGACGCGCACGAGGAGGAGCTCGTGGAGAAGAGCGTCTCAACCTCCAGTAGCTGTTGGAGCAGCTACTGCTGTGTTGTGGGCGGAGGCTCGCGAGGAGATGAAAGCTGTGAAGGAGTTTTGTGTACTGGATTTTTCCAGTATCAGACGTCTGGGGCAGCGGCAGGATGTCCGAAGCTGAAGCTGGACGTCTGAAATTATGTGGAGTGCCGAGGTATGCGTCCTGTACGCTCATGCATGTGTGTACGTGAAGTACGTTAGCGCAGCGTGTTGTCGTTTTAAAATTTCGAATGCATGCACAGGTACAGGCCTTGGAAAGGCGCATAAGCACGCTCTTCGAGGTGCTTTAGGATATCTGGACGTCTCTACGGCTGTCTGATAGACCTATTAGACGTTTGGGCGCAGTGACAGACATCTGGAAAGACCCAGGACTATTGTAAAGTGGTTCCAGACGTCCGCCAGCAACGCAGGAACACAAGGTGAGTTACTGACGTAGTTTAAGACGTCTGGGCCTATTTCCAGATGTCTGATTTCAGTCTGTATGCACGTTTTTGGCCCACTCAGGGCCAAACGGAGTCGGATTTACACAAACGAAGTACCATTATTTTCCGCTCGAGTTTCTCTACGTATTAGTGTCAATTATATACTGTTTGAAACTCGTCTGATGTGACTTGGTCACTGGTATAGGTTTCCGGCCTGTAGTATGTTCGGGTCCCGTGGAGACAACGGGATGTGTGTTCCAGCCCCCATTCCACCCGTGAATCCCGGTAGAGTGGTTTACCTTAATATTAAGATTTAAATAAATAAAGTACATGTTTAGAATAACTTGATTGAACCCTAGGATGTGAAATGAACCCTAGGGCAGAAGCGAATGAATATTGCTTGAGCTGTACTTTTTGCTTTGAGATGCATGTTAAAACCCTAATTGCTAGCAAGTGTATAGATACATGCTGTGGTGCTTCTTCAGTTATTAAAACACTAGCTGCCTGTTATATGAATGAGAATTGGAATATAAACGAGATATGCATGTTGAAAAATGAAATGAAATGAATACGAGCATGAACCTTATGGAGAATTAGGAGAAGAACTCCTGTATATGGAAAGAATATCGTATGTAGGCGGGAAGTGAGCTGGCCTTTGTGTATGTGATACCAAGGAGGGCGACTGTCTTGCGTATGCAGTACCAAAGGGAGCCACCATCCCTTTCATGTCGAAATAAAGGTGGCAGTCGCGTACGTGGTACCGAAAGCTACGACCACCTTAGTGTAGGGGGAAGCCAGCCGCCTTACGGGGTCTGGGGTTAGGATTGGCCACCATACATCGACTCTTGTTAGGTCCACTGGGCAAACCGGGATAGTCGGGCGAGGGTACGTGGACTGTGAGGGGCGAGACCCCTGTTCTGTTCCGAGAGGGTGATGCCCTGTTCTGTTCCGTGTGTACGTTTGGGCGTACCCACTAGCAGAAACGACTGACCGTGTGCTAGTGCGGAGTAGCTACCCGTGCGCTTATCGCGGGTGCCGTAGTCATCGATACGTCGCGACCATGACCTCGGGATGGTAGACTGGGTGTAGGACTACCACAGAGGACTCTCTCGGCCAAGAGAGTGCCACGTATACATCTTGCATTACAGAAAATTGCAAGTGAGATCGTTCCCTTAGGGAACAATAAGATTAAGCAAAGTTGTGGATCCCGATTAGTGCACTCGACCTAGAAATGTATAAGTAAGATAAATGGAAATGGATGATAATACATAACCGACAATTGCATGTTAACTGGTTGCTTGTTTCCTTATGTTAAATTGCATGTAAATGGCTTAACCACCACTTTACTTAGTGTTAGCTGACCACAGATTATATAACCTTATTCTGGTCAGGGAGTTGAGCAGGCAGTACCACCGGCTGCAGAGGGAGCTGGGCCCAGTGAATCCCAGCCTTAGCTGTTGTTGCTTTCCTATTCCAGAATTTTCTTTCTGTTGTAGTAGTGAGACTTTGATATATGTAAAGCTTTTTCTGTTACGTTTCCGTTCTATTTTCCGCTGTTGTACTTGTGATGGCATGTAATATTCTGAGACTTTTCATTTTGTTTTCTTTACTATCTCTTAGTTATTTCTGCTTAGTTACATTGCATGTGTGGTTGTGGAATATTTTTATGCTTTTGGTTATTTCTCGTTGGACGACTGGGTTTTGGGATTAGTTGAGGCGAGCCGATCTCGGGTCTGGTAGGGATCTGAGATTGGGTCGTAATAGATACCATGTCAGGATTTGACAAAATAACAGGGTTGGAGCGTGGAGGCTCCTGTGCATGGATAGGGAGGAGAGACCTCATGTAGCAACAGAAGTTGCTACGTTAAGTCGTCTAGGCCGAGTGCTAGACGTCTGATCTGGGTGATCAGGCACGTCTGCAGGAGGAAACTAGCAGAGAAGCGGCTGACTGCTACCTTGGTGGCTGGCTGAAGGTGGTCGGTTGGCCTTGGTGGTGGCCGGTGAGTAGGGAGAGAGAAGAGAGAGAGGAGAGGAGCCTTTTGGTAGGAAATATTCTTGTATTGCTCAAAATAGAATAGGTGGAAAGGCTTTTTATTTATAGAGAGAATATATCTCAACAAATAATCCTATTTCCTAAAGAGATAAAATATTCTCTCATTTGGAAAGATCTTTTCTCTTTACAAAATCAAATTTTACAACTTAATTCCTAACGAAACTAATTTACTAAAAATAGATAAATACCAATATTGGTATATCAAATTTGGTCTGAGAGGACCCCTTGCAGCTGGCCCTGATGGGGGCCAGATAGCTGCTGCTGCTGTGTCACGTGACGTCTTTTCTGATTCCCGACAGTATACACGTCAATTCTCTAGCTCTTCTGTTGTCCGCCACATTCAAAGGGTCTGAGGTTGAATCGGCATTATTTTTTTTATCTGCTATTTATTTGTTAAGAGTAAAGGGGAAAAAGGAAAATTATGTATCTGGAAGGGACAAAATCCCCTTGATCCAAAAGAAGTTTGTCACATTTGCTGCCTCCTATCTATCTGGCACCATTTCTTTCTCTGTGTATTCCCCCATTCCTTTTCCTAGCTTGCTTTCATGACTGCATTTTTATTACTATTTTCTGACAATTTTCTAGGTTTCTTACAAAGGATTTTTTTCACCCTTGCAGTGGATGGTTGACGAGAAAGAACTTCGAGTGATTCACTATACTCTTGGACCTTTGAAGCCATGGGATTGGTGGACGGCTTGGCTCTTAAAACCTGTGGATGTCTGGCAGGTGCTTTATATATATATATATATATATATATATATATATATATATATATATATATATATATATATATGGCAGGCAGATACTTGGTTATCTTGCATAATATTGTGAACCATTGCATACAAAATGTGCATTTATCATGGATCCTGCGTTTTGTTTTAAATACGCTTTAACTTTGTGAAAAGCTTCATTGATTCATTGTGTCATAATTCTTCTCATTTACTTTTCAATGGTATCTACACTGCAGAATGTACGCATAAAGCTTGAGGAGTCTCTTCCGGGAACAGGGGGAGGAAGTAACCCCAGTGAGCAACTCCTGGTCAAATTTCTGTTTATTCTTCCTTTATGTATCTTTGCCTATGTGTACTATAAGTCTTACATACAGGTTAGTGCAATATTAAGTGGAGTCTGAGTGCATGTTCTTTTGCAGTATCAGTGGCAGATTTATATGCAAACATTGGTCACAATCTTTATTTTTTCAGGTAAACAGCAATTTATTGGGTTGTCGAAGCTCTATCTGTGATTATGCCAAAAGAATATATTATAAATTCAGATCTGGGACTGGTCTTCCGGCATATTCTAGTGTTTCTGTTTCTGCAGCATCTATTGCAAATTCCAACCAACAGGTCTGTTTTCTTCCAAATCTTGTTGAATCGATGATATAGTTTCTAACTTATTGATGGTTTAGCAATATGTACTGGAATGGAATTTCCAGAATATTCATCTTAAGGATAAAATATGCAGGCTTCTCATGTTTCTCCATTAGAAGGAAAATTTAGATGCTACTTCATGAACTTCTGCATAGAACAAGAACCCATTATAAAATTTTATTGGGATTCAACATAGGTGCAATGTCTTGTTGGGTTTCAATTCAATTCAATTCACTTTGCAATGAGTTGTTCTTGTCTATGTGCAGTTCATCTATGCTAGTGCACTCTTTCTTTGGCATAAGGCACATGCTAAGAAGTCCTTGCATAAAAGTCTCTTCCACAAAATCCAGTTTCAAAGCTTGTATCGGTTTTCATTGCTTTGGATGTTTAAACAGCATGTGAGATATTAAGGACAGGCTTAACAATGTTACATCCATTTCTTTATGCATAAACATGTCAACTTTGGCCCCTATTACTTGTGTAGATTAAATTCCAAGCTAGTGCCAAATTTTTAGTGGCTATTGGGCTCAGATATATATTTTTGCATTTGGTTTTGAATTGTATTTTGATAATGAAGCTTACTGTGCTTAGATGATAACTGTGTTATCAAGTTAATTTTTTGTGTTATCAAGTTATTTTGCCAGACTTTAGATACATTTGGAATGGGATATTAGTGATGTTGTCAATTCAATTGCTTGACCATTTGGCTGGTTACATTCTTTCTAGTAATTGAAACCTCCATTTTTCTGATTTTTCGATTTCCTTTTAACAGTCCCCGAATGGTGCGAGTCCTAAGCTGCCTTTTTATTTGGGTGCTACATCTGTCCTTGCTTGCTTTCTGGTGGCTATAGTATCACTTGCCATTGCGTTTTCTATTATTCCTCAACAAGTCTTGCCGTGGACGGGTTTGCTTCTTATGTATGAATGGACATTCACAATCTTTTTCATAGCTTTTGGTGGCTACGTTCGTTTGATCTTCTTGTGGGGAAAGTCAACGATTAATCATACTTCTTTCACCCGCACAGATTCTTCCGATTATGACTCTGAAAAAGGTTTTTAGTCTCTGACTAATGAGTCAAGCTTGATCTCCAAACTTTATGTAATTTACCAAGTTTAATATATGGGATGCAGGACGTGAAAGGCATGCTTCTAATTATGATGTGGGTGCATGGTTTTATGGTCTAGGGATGGCATTACTTGCCATCTTTGTTCCCTCATTGCCCTGCATGTTTGGCATAACAGCTCTTTTTGCTAGGTGAGCTATTACAATAAAAATTGATGTTCTTGGTTCTTAGCTGCAATTTTAATTCCTCATTAAATAATTCGTGTAATCTTCATACATGTGCTTTCCTTGGTCATTCTGATGCTTGTTTTATCTTGCAAGCATCTTTTTGATTTTTGTATGATGCTGAAAATGCGTTAGGGTGCCTATAACTATAAGTAGGTCAAATTATTCATTCCCATTTCACATGAACATGAAATTCTGTAAAGTGCAGTACCTAAACAGGCCATCGAAAATTGGCTCTTTTGATTTTGGTATGCAGAAGTCAATTCAGTTCTTCCTTTGGAAGCTCTGAAAAAATGCAGGGAAATCTGGTAAGTATAAACGAAACTAACCAACTTTTCAAAAAACAAAACTAACCACATAGACGATAATGCTAATTGCTAAAGTCAATGTCCGCTAACATCCATGTTAGAAAAGAGGAGATCATTTTCATTAAAAGGCCCCAATCCTCATAGATAGAGGATGGAAAAATTATAAGTGGACTCATAAAATTCTTAAATAAGAAAAAAGAATGAGGTAACATAAAAAAGAGTCGACACTCAATATTCTCTCTCAAGTTGAAGCATAGATATCTATCGTACTCGGCTCGAAACATCTATCAAATAAAGGCCTGGGAAGTACTTTATTAAAGATATCTGTTATATGATCTTGAGAAGAGATGTGGATGGCTCGAATGAGCCCCTTCTAAATAAGATTTCTTGTGAAATGGTAATCTACTTTAACGTGCTTAGTCCTTTCATGGAATATTCACAATATAGGTTGCATCTTTGTTGTTACATCTCATCCCGCTGAAGAACTAATGGAAATATGCAAGTCACAGCACAGATCGTGTCCATATTGTATTTGTAGTAGTCTAAGCCATGTCATGATACTCGGACTTGGCACTTAATCTAAACATAACTTCTGACATACATGCAAAAACATGTTGTGGACTTTCTGTCCTCGTGACGTTTTGCATAGTTCGCATCTGTGTAGGAAACAATGTCAAGAGAGGTGTCTTCTGTGAATAAGAATCCCTTCTTTAGTGACAACTTTAGATACCTAAGTACCATCATAGTTGCATCATGATATACATCGGTTGACTTACACATGAACTAACTCAGCTTCCCAACTACCAAGCAACCAATGTAATGTTAGGATGTGTTATGGTCACATATAGAAGCTTCCCCATTAAAGTTTTAAACTGGAGAGCATCAACAAGTGTTGCATTCTCATCACAAAGATGAGCTTTTGGATCCATAGAAATATGTGCCAATTTTGCCCCTAACATACTAGTCTCCTACAAGAGATCAATAGCATACTTTCTCTGGGATAAGACTATACCTCGTTTGTTATGTGCAACTTCGATTCCAAGGAAGTACCTAAGTGGAACTAAATCCTTGATCACAAAGTTCTCAACCAAGCATTTTTCAAGTCATGGATCCCTCGAGCATTATCACTAGCAAGAATGATGTCATCTACATAAATAGGCATTACCACTATCCCTTGACATGTCCGTTGAACAAACAAAGAATGATCTGCTGAAGATCTATGAATACCAAAAGTCTCAACCACTTTAGTTAGCATCTGAAACCATTCCCTGGGATTTTATTTTAAGCCATAAATCACTTTGCGAATATAGCCTACTTTCTAACATGGCCCCTGAGGCTTTAAACCTGGTGGCTGCTGCATGTGGACCACCTCTTCTAAATCGCTATAACGGAAGGCGTTCTTCATATCCAACTGGCGAAGATACCATTCCCATTGGACTGCCACAGAAATTAAACTTTGTACAGTAGGAAGTTGATCCCTTGGTGAGAATGTGTCAAAGATATCAACTCCATAAGTCTAGGTGAACTCCTTTACAACGAGCCTAACCTTGTATCTCTCAACTGATCGATCTAGATTGTACTTAATAGTGAAGACCCATCTAAACCCTACTACAATGGCATCAGATGGTGGTTTAGTAAGCTCCTAGGTACCATAGGACTTAAGGGCAGACATCTCCTCCTCCATAGCCTGGTAGACATCTCCTCCTCCATAGCCTATCTCCATTGTGGATCTAGCAAGGTTTAATGGTAAGATGTAGGGATTGGCATTGTAGACAGTGCCAAAGAGAATTTCCTGAATGAGGGTCGAAGACATGCCATAGATATATGCTTGGAAATGGGATGCATGGTGCAAGTACGATGTCCCTTCCGTAGAGCTATTAACTAGTCCCAGTTTGTTCTATCCTCATGACTATTATTGGCACCTACCTGTCTATTTCTAGGTGAAGTGTTTATTACCTGGGTATCTGGCATATCATCCACTACATAATTTGGATCATCTAAACTAGTATTCTCCTTAAGAATTGATGGATGTGCAGGCTTAAGAGTAGAAGGAAGATTACTAGAGATTTCCTAAGGCTCATTGTACTCAAGGTTCGAAATGTCGATTTCGACGTCGTGCCGATAAAATTCTAAGTGTGCATTTCATGGACATGCCGAGAGTACGTTATGGAAATGCTCGTTTTACGATGTCCATGCCGATGGGCATGTTGAGGGCACGCCGATGATAGAAGTAGCCAAAATGATATCAATTTCAAGAAAATTAAATCTAATTGTGTAATAATAAGAGTGTTTCATCTTGACCATACCCAAGATATTGACAAGTCAAAGAAACAACATATTGAGGCCCAAAATCGCATCGTGCGTGCGTGCGACACAACCTTGTGTCTTTCCCCAACATCATAGACCCAACCCATCGGCACACCCAACCTAGACCCCTACAACATATCGTCGTCAAAATTGTCAGCATGCTGCCAACATCCTTGTATATCGATACCTTCGTCGTATCGGCACGACCTTCCAAAAAAAGCCGTGTCGACGGCATGGTATGCTGTCGGCATTTAAAACGCTAATTGTACTTAGAATTTGGAGCAACAGTAACTAGAATCTCTTCAAAAGGGGCATGAGGCATTGGCATAGGCACCATATTGGGAAACATACGTAGTTGCGATTGTGCAGTAGAAAAGTATGGAACAAACTTAGAAGATGTCACATCTGCATTAACATAGTGGCGTCACTAGAGAAGATCATAACACTGATAGCCCTTTTGTGACTTGGAGTATTCCAGGAAGACACACTTCACTGCTCTAGGGGCCAACTTGTCTCTACTAGGACCATAAAGATGAACAAACACCACGCATCCAAATACATGAAGCTAAACAAAGAATAGTTCTCTATCTGGATATAATGTTGTAGTGGTATTTATTCATTAAGTGCTAAAGAAGGCATGTAATTAATAAGATGACATGTTGTAAGAGCAGTATCTCCCCAATATGTTTAAGGGTCATTGTTATGGATCAATAGTGTCTTGGTCACATCTAAGATGTGCTGATGTTTGTGCTCAGCAACACCATTCTGCTAAGAAGTATGTGAGCAAGTAGTCTGGTGTATTATCCCTAGTGACTTGTAGAAGTCATGAAGAAAGATGGTGCAAAACTCCAATGCATTGTTAGAACAAACAATTTTTGTGATGACCCCAAATTATGTCTTCGTCTTCGAAACTAAATTCCTGATGATAATCCCTACATCAATTTTTTGCTTCAATAAGAACGCTCAAGTGAGAATAATCGTCAACAATTACTAAATAGTAGCGATACCCCAGTCTATCAGGAACACAACTGGGACCCCAAACATTTATGTGAAGGAGCTCAAATAGGGATCTTGATCTTCGTATTTGATTAGATGGAAACATGCTTTTGTGATGTTTCCCTAATTGGCATGCTTTACAGTTGATCTTTGCACTTGTAGAAATTTAAGGAATGATGTGACGAAGCTTGAAAAAAGGAAGATGACCCAGTTGCAAGTGCCGTTGAAGAGCAAGCGTTAATGATGTAGGAACCACAACATGGGTAGTAAAAGGAGACTGAAGTAGTCGATACACTCCTTTCTCATGACCTTCATATGATCTTTCTAGTCAAGATGCCTCGAAACATGCATGAAACACCATCAAAGGTAGCACAATATTTCAACTCTTTCGTGATTCTGTTGATGGAAAGTAGGTTGATAGGGAAATTAGGAACATGTAGAACGCTTAAGAACTGCATGGTCAAGCTAACCGTGACTATTGATAGGAAAATGTCTCCCATCCCATCTGTTTCCTGAATTATCTGTCTTATAGGAAACTGATGAAAACAATTGAAACAATGTCAATCGCCACACAAATGACGTGATGCACCTGAATCTATAAGCCAATCAGAATCATGTGTACTATCCATTTAAACAGACAGTGACATGACTAACTCTTCTCTTGCACACACGCCACCTCGAGGTTATGGAACTCTCTTTGTGCATTCTCGTTACTCTTCTTTGCAATTTCTAGTTTGAACAAAATGTGCCCCTTATCTTGGCCTTCTACCATTATTTTGAAGGTCTGTGACCATTATACATGGTTGACCTCATCCAACCTCAACAAGAAATAGAAGATGCAGCTCCCATATACCTTCAATCTGTCACTTGTGTTGATGTCACCTTTGAGAAGTCTTTGGATGCCATTTTCTCCCCAACCAAAGCCATAAATAACTGAGTGGTAGCAAAAATGAAACAAAAATAGGTGTTTAGTACATCAAAGCAATACTAATTTGAGCTGGGAAATCACATAGGCATCAAACAAGGGTCAACGGTTTCCAAACATACTCCAATAATGATCAAATGGTTTAAATCCGATCCAAAAATGATTAAACAGGCCAAATCCATCCATAAAACTCCCTCCAACAAGCCCAATGGCTGGCCACCGATGGCCGAGAAGGCCTAGTCAATCGGGGCGGAGGTTGGCAACCCTTGCCAAACCTTAGTGGTAGCGAACAAGCGTCAACAGTGGCAACAATAGTCTAAAAAAGGCCACTGCAGCCCTGACACCACTGGATCTCCTCTAGATCCAACCTGTGGTCATCAGTTGGGGTTAGTGACAGTGGTGGGGCGGTGCAGCTTGGCCAGTCGATGGTCGGTCTGGTGACCCAGAGGCAATTGGCTGCCGTTTGGGGTTCTAAATCCTAATTTTTGGGTTTTTTTCTCTTTGTTTTAGGGTTTTTTTTTGGGTGGAGAGAAAAAAAATGAGAATAAAGAAGGGTTCTACACATCAACTTAAGACCATTACTCTAAAATCAAGTAAAAAGAGAAGTGGAGATCACTTTCATTGAAAGACCCCAATTCTCAATACATAGAGGATAAAAAAATTACAAGTAGACCTTCATAAAATGAGAAAAAAGAATGAGGAAAAATGAAAAAGAGCCAACTCTCAACACATAAGCCATTAAAGAACTTTGGTACCAAAAGTCTAGTGTGCTCCCTTTAGAGATATAAAAAAGTGTAGTGTGCTTGGGCTATTTTTCCTTACATAGAGTTCCAAGGTGCATTGGGATGCCTAATTGCATAATTTAGATATTCATTTGAATGTCTTCTTATCCTGAAAGATAAATTCTTTTTATGTATTTCTATATCCATTCTTGATACTGATACAAATTTTCCTTAGATTAATTATGCACCCACACTTGTAAATGTACATGCAAATATGCATCATATGATTTCTTTTGAAGCATGTCCGATATGATATACTTGGCCTTTTCAAAAAAATGTATAATTGAGTTGGCATCCATGCCATGTTCCAATTAGCACTATTATGTAACATCAGGATATTCCACATTATCATCTTGATCATAACCTAATGACATTTTAAATTTTGTTTTGGAATGGTAAGAGGATAGTCACATGCAGAAGGTGACTATCCAGTAACCTACCAGTAATTTTATAAATCATGAAAGAAGGCCATTACATATAATTTGACCATATCCCCACAAAAGTAGTCACGCATTCACAGCAGGTTCAATATAAAGACCTTGTCTAAAAACTCTTCATTCCCAGTTAAAAATAAAAAACTCGCCCATTCATAAGCCACAATGCCCAAAGGATTGCGAGCGGCATGGCTTGCTCCAACTTTTATCGACAACATTTTGGACCTTCCCCACTCCTAGCCAAAAGACTCCCAAATAGCCAATGCTAAGGAGAGATCCACCCAATCTGTTCCCATCCTCTCTATATAGTGTGTGCAAAGTGGCAGCCAAAGAAAATGTGATCACAATCTTCTGCTTCACTGTCACAAAAGGAAAAGTTCCCATCTTCAATGGGAAAGAACTTTTGGCCATATGCTTTTTTCATAAGCCTTCCCCTTTTAAGAAACCATGCAAAAATTTTCACTTTTAGGATTATCTTAGTCTTCTATGTCATCTTTATTAGTCCTTTACAAGTTCAAATCCTGTGGGATCTTGAATAAACACCTATAGATTTCTTTAAATCGACAATACCTCTTCTAGGACCCATCTATCCACCTCATTTGAAGTTGGCTTGTAATTGTTGATGGCACCCTACAATCTAAGAAAATCCTCCACTCTCTGATCAGACAGATTGGAGAAAAAAAAAGGGTGTCTAGCTTCCTTGACTGTCTCCATCATGCAAGTTCCAATAAGATGCCACTGTTGCCTCCATATCCATCGGCAAAGAGAAAGGACACGGGAATCTACTAGATAAATCCTAAGCCTATCCAATCATCCAACTAGAATTAGAAATCCATGACGTTTTCGAGCCTTGTCTCAAACAAGGGCATAACAATATCTATGATGTGGGTCAAGCCCTTCCAAAAGGGTGAAGCATCCCCTAACAGGTTCTCCCAATTGACTTACCTACCATAAACAACAAATAGCACTTTTATCACCAGTTATAGGTTCTCTATTTGCTTTGCTACCCTTTTTGTCAAGACGGCTTGGTTCATAAATCTTTAATCCAACACCCCAAGGCCTCTTCAGAGATCAGAAGACATCGATCAAATGTATCCTTTTTGATGTCTCGGACAAGGTTCAGGAAGTCGTTATGCAATATGTGATCGATTGGGTCACCACATAAGGAGTATATGATATGCAAACGAGTATATGGTTTTGTCTTTTTTATTTTAAAAATATAAAATAATTAGCTAACCTATTAAAATTTGTATCCTAACAAATAATACATAAATAATAAACATCAATCACAAGTAAAATGAGACCTAAATTCACATCTAAAATCATAACAATCAGTCCTACAACAAAATCAGACCTAAAATATATTCTATCACTAAATCGACCGCCTACTCTGGTATTTGACCCGAGTAGTTGGCCTTGCTCGCTTAATGGACTGCCTAAGGATACTCGGTGCAAAGAGGGTAATGTTGACAAGTATGCAACTGCATAGTTGGTGTATTGGGCTGACTTCCTGAACGCTGGTCGCAACTGCCCCTTTCCAAAAAAATTCATCTCATCATCTTACTTAAAATCATCTCCACCTTCTTTGGCATCTCAAATACTGATAAGTAGAATATTTGGTTATGAAGGTGCACAAGAGTAGGTGGGTAGAGAATACTAATACAATGTGCTCTTCATGCAGTGAGGATGATGAAGGCATCCCTCTTTTGTTCTAGTCTTGTGGGTTTTCCTTATGTACATGGGAGAATCTGTGCCTTGTGGGTGTCAATGTGACATTTATGAATTATTTATGGTCTTCTTTTTGGTCAAATACTCGCACCTGAATTGTGGCTATTGCAACTCTTTGGTCCATTTGGCTTTAGCATAATGCAATGATTTTCAATGGGGAACGGGCTTGGGTTGAGAATGTGATCAAGGATATTTCCTTTTTTCGAAATTTTGATTCTTGAACCAGTAAATTTTCCTTAATGAAATAAAGTGGATGACTATCGACCTCTAGTAGTGATCCTTTACTTTACAAAAAATAAAAAATGAAAGCATATTTATATTATTGAAAGGATTGCTCTAAGCAACTTCAAATGACCACTCTTGGAGAGTAATCACATCTTCCAACATTCAAGCTTCTTTTTCATTTGTCCATCATTAGATTTCAATCCTGCACTTTCAATGGTGAAGTTGTCAATGAAAGACCCAAATAAGTTAATGGGAGTTGTCTAACCGCCGTCCTCAATGCCTCAGCACATGCAAGAGCCTTAAGCCCCCTCATCCTAAAAGGTAGAAAAGATGATTTTCACAATTAATACCAAGTCCGGAGAAGTCATCCAATAGCTGTAATAAAGTTGCAAGCTTTTTGGCCTCATCTATTGCTCCTTCCACAAAAAACATGTTATTCGTGTATTGCAAGCTTGGGACTAGACTTCCTTAGGTGTCTTTCTTTGAAAAACCATGGAAGTGACTTGCCTCACAAACCTCGAAGAGCACCTTGCCAGTGCATCAATGACCAAAACAAACAAAAGTGGTGGCTAACGAGCTACCCTGCTTGACACCATATGGTTGGATCGACTTGCCTTTCAGCTTTCAATCAAGCAAACAAAAAGGTATGTAATGGTAACGTATCATTTTCTCCATGCAATCCACATGTTAGCAAAGCCTCTTTTGCAATAAAGTCCATAAGGATGACCATCTAATAGAATCATATGCCTTTGAGAAATCCAGTTTCTACAAGAGACCTTTCATACTTTATTTGCACCAACTACAAATAATCTCTCCAGTTGCCATAACATTGTCCATGATGTGGCATCCCTAAATAAAAGCTGAGTGCACCTTTGGCGTAAACCAATCCATTACTTCCTTGCCTATTAACCAAGGACTTTACAATGGTAAGGTAAATGGAATTTGAAAGCGCGATTAGCTGATGGTCCTCCACCCTCTCCATCAAGTCCTTCATAGGTAGAAGGAAAAGCAATGACTTGTTGAGGTGCTCAAATCCATTGTTCCCTCTAAAAACTTTACTAAGGTTGTCATCACATCATCACTAATCACTCCTTGGAACCCAAAAAAAAAAGAACCGGAAGTCCAAAGGAGCCTTTAGCATTTAAACCCTCACAACTATCATTACCTCCTCCTTGGTAAATGGCATGGTTAAACCTTTAGCCTTGTGAAGATCTGTGCGCTAGCGTAGCGTGGAGGCTCTTCCACGTGGAAGAAATAAGCAGCAACAGACTGCTGCAGTTGGTGATGGTGCACGCTGAACAGAGAAAAAAAAGAGAGGGCAGCTGACAGTAGAAGAGAGGAGAGAAAGGGAGTTGTTGTTGGAAAGAATAGTGCATTAACTCAAAAGGAACATACATAGGTTTTCTCTATTTAAAGAGAGCAAATCCTAATCTCAAAACAAGAAACAAAGCTAATCAAATCTTGTAAAAATAGAAAGCATCAAATTCACTTAAACTACTTTCCTAAAGGAATTATCATCATACCAAAAAAATCAAACTTGGACCTTAAGCAAAGCCAAACAATCACCTTAGGGTCGACGCCCCTTAGGAGGACCAAACCTGCCATGTGGCACTGCCACGTTGCCCAACTGACTTATCACGTGGCACTTTATTTTCCACACTCCCCCCCAAGACGAGGTCGAGAGGACGATGACTTGATGCACTTGTGATGAGGCTAGAGCCCCCACCACTCTTCCTCTTCTTCAGGCTTCATATCTTCAATATTCTCTTTGGTAGAAGTAACAGTTTAATCTCTTGTGACTTCGGAAGTTGCTTCGTAGGCAACCTCAATAGTTGTTGCAATGGCTATCGTCTTCTCCTTCTCATCCTAGAACATGGTTTTGATCTTCTCTAGATTTGTAGGAGTAAGAGACTCCACGCGTGAGGTGCTTGTAGCCCCATGTGTGGGTATTCCTAGCTTATCCCAACAATGGTCTTGCAAATGATTGGTGCGTTCGCAATATTGGCATGGTGGATAGACTCGACTTGAGCCTCGATCATGTACCTCCATCAAAAGTAGCCATAGTGGTGCTTTCAAATACTGCAACTCCATTGGAACTTGCATATGGTTCTCCAACCTTCTCGAGATGACTATAAATCGTCTTGAGATCCAACTCCTTATCCAGTGCAAGGATCTAATCACACGTTAGCTGATATCAGGGATTCAACCCTGACAAGAATCTCGCAGTTTGCCATCTTTTTCGTACAATGGTCTGCTTGTCGTAGAAGACAAGCTCGTAGATCTCTAGTTCTTTAAAGAGTGCCTCCATCTTTGAGTAGTACTTGTCAAGGGGAAGATCCCCCTGATTAGTTGTCCAGATACGGATATAGATGTCTGTGATGCGGGCATTGCTAGACTTCTTGGAGTATCTCTTCTCCAAGGAATTCCACATCTTATACAATGACTTGTATAACATGGTGGAGGTGATGGATGGATCGACTGAGTTCATCAGCCAATTCATCACCATGTAGTTCTCTTTCTCCCACTTCTTCGTTGAATCCTTAGACTCAGACTCCTTGAGAAGAACATGCAAATTGTCTTGTCCTTCCACGAAGATCTTGAATGCTTGAGCCCATAGGATATAGTTTGAGGCACCCTGAAGTTTGATTGTGGTGCTTTGAACTATAACCTTTCCTTCCCCAGTGTTGATCTGATTCTCACTTTTGGTCATCTTCGTCCTCAAGAGACGAGCCTTCCTCTACTTGTACGCTCTGCGTAAGTCGCTGGATGCGTAAGGGAAGCCACCTGCTGGAGTCCCCTACGTGCCCCCTTGGGCCTTGCGTAAGGTGCCAGGGTCCTTCAAGGAATTCTTTGAGAGAACTCATAAGTCAACGAAGATGCCCCGACACACGAGGCTCAGATGCACGTAGGAATCACGCACAAGATAGGGCCTTCTTGTGCACGATCTTTTCCCCTTGCTCCTACGTGGAAGAAGGGGCACTTGATAAGAGGAAAGGCCATGCACGTGGCTGCAATCCACCAAAACAATCACGCATAGATTGATGTGCGTGGCTTTTCTTTTCTTCTCCGTTCTATGCATGTAGAAAATCTCTGGGAAGAGCCTAGATTGAAGGCTTTGATATCATGTGAAGATCTGTGCGCTAGCGTGGTGTAGAGGCTCTTCCAAGTGGAAGAAATAAGCAGTAGCAAGTTGTTGCAGTTGGTGACGGTGCACGATGAACGGAGATAGAGAAGAGAGGGAGTTGTTGTTGGGAAGAATATTGCATTAACTTAAAAGGAACATACATAGGTTCTCTCTATTTAAAGAGAGCAAATCCTAATCTCAAGATAGGAAACAAATCTTATCAAATCTCCTAAAAATAGAAAATATCAAATCCACTTAACTACTTACCTAAACGACTTATCACTATACTAAAAAAAGCAAAGTTGGACCTTAAGCAAAACCAAACAATCCCCTTAGGACTGGCGCCCCTTGGGAGGACCAAACTTGCTATGTGGCCCAACTGACCTATCATGTGGCACTTTGTTCTTCACAAGCCTTGGTAATAGACAACCTTGGGATGCCGCGTCCCATCCACCTCCATCATGGAACAAATACCTCTTTTTACTCACAAAGGTGCCTTGCTAGATCTTATCCTTTCTCTTGCCTTGGATAATATGTATCCTGAAATCTCAATTTATCTATGAAGTTCAGAGGATCACTGATCTCAAGTGATCCTCAAAAAAAAATAAAAAATTCTATGAAGTTCTTCCATCACTTGCCATTTGTTGTCACATGGAAAAATCTAGTATTGGCATTCCCCTACAACCACACGTGATGACCTCTGCCTCCGCTTGGCTTCCTGCTTGAAATCTTTTTCAAAAGCCCTTGCCTGGTTTTTCTTTCTATTTTCAATTTTTGCAATTATAGCTCTGGAATCTTCTACTATGCCAATATTTAAATTTCCTGCAATACCCCTTCCTGCTGGCGTTTAGCTGTAGGTCGTTCAATCATGCCACCATAGTGGTCATCATATGGGCAAAAGAAGGGGCCTCCCTCCATCATCTCGCAAGTGGTGGATCATTGGTTTTCGGTGGTAGAGGTTCCAGGTTCAAGCCTCCTTGATGTCCAAAAAAGAGCCTTTAAAGCCATTTTTAATAGCTAGGACTTCTTAAATTTAAAGTAGGTCTTTGGGTAAAAATCCTCTTCAGACAATGAAAGAATAAGGGTATGATCTAAGAAAGGATGTAGTAAAGCTTGCACTTGTACCAAAGAGAGACCTCTGCAAAGTCGGTCAATCAGAAGAACCAATCTAGCTCACACCTATGATTGACTGAGAAAGCATCCTTCCAAGTAAAAAAAAAAAGGTTAGGGGTCTCCAACTCCTGCAGCTGTAGTTCCCCAATCAGGTCCTAGAAATATGAAGATCTATATAAACCCCATCTCCCATCCAACTTATCGTCGGCATTGAATGTGACAAAGAAGTCTTCTCTGATCAACCAAGGGATGCTAGAAAAATCACCCTACATCTCCCACAAGTCCATCCAAAAAGCTCTCCTATCTTCTCCCACAGGCCCACAAACATCAGTAACTAAGAAAACAACTCTTTTGCAGCAACACAGGAGCATAAACACCAAGCTGCAAACCCTTCTGCATGAAAACCCTACAAAGAGCTCCTCCTTCCATGCCAAAAGCAAGCCTCTTGACTGCCCCATGATGCATCCTCAGAACCCCAAATTGCCCTTTTCACAACTCCTCCTCTCCACAACTTTCAATCTCCGTCTCTTGAAGTAGAAGAATATCATTCCCCCACTTCACCAAATAGTTCCCAAGGATTCCCCCTTCTCCTTTGATGTCCCGAATCCCTAATATTCTATTACAGACACTTCGTTTCATCAAAGCAGTAGCCCTTCCACTCGGCCTCCCCAACTTGGGGACTTCTACAACAATTGCAATTGGAGTCAACTCCTCAAGCCCATCACTTATGCCCTTTCCTTTTAAATCCACATTGTTGCCCAAGCTCAACCTATTGTAGGCAGCCTTCTACAAATTCCTGCCAGCATCACTGTCAACTGTTCCAAGTTGCCTGCCACCATGATCACAAGCCACATCACCTCCACCACTGCCTTGCCATTGTTTTCCAACATCTCCAAAAAAGATCTTGCCCCCTGGCCACCTCACCTCGCCTAAGCTCCTAATCTCCTCGATTTCGCTACCTGAGAGCAGTGCACAACAGCGTTAGAGTGAATTTAATGATGCCTTGCTCTCTAAATGAGTGGTGTAGCTCTCATGCAGAATGGTCATACCTTGTGGCACTGCCTTTTGATGGATTTCTATGGTTTATGTTTGGACCGAATACAGATGACTGCTCAATGTTCCGAGGCGCTTCTACTTTCTGAAGGGAACTGATATGTGTGATGGGTAGGCTGTCTACCAACTTTCATACAGTTTTAGGGGGATGGCAGAAGTTTCAGATTTTGGGAGGATGTTTGGACTGAAGCTGGCATCTTGGTGATGTGGTTCCTAGGCTCTATGCATTGTCGGGTAATAAACATAAATTTGTGGTGGACATATGGGATGATGTGCCAAGTTTCTGGTCTCCTACTTTTGGAGGTAACCTTTCCGATGCCAGACTCCAAAACTTGCAACTACTGCTCTCTTTGATCCAGGACTTTAGACCAGGCATAGTGGGATCAAACCTCTTGGCTTGGAATGGTGGGGCTTTTCCTACTAAGAAGGCCTATCGTCTTCTGTGAGGAGGGATTGGAGTGGATAACTTAGAGATAGCTGCTGATTTTTTTTCTCCTTTTAGAAAATGAAAATCTCTTCGAAGGTGAAGATCTTTTTATGGTTATTGCATAAAGGAAAGTTAGTTACCAAGGTGTGAAGGAAGCATTGGGTACCAGATACAGATACTACTTGCTCCCTTTGTGGGTGTGGGGACAAGGGTTGCACCCATTGTTTTTGTCTTTCAATTTAGCCTCCTCGACTTGGGCAAAATTGGGACTGATGCACCTTATATGGTCATCTTTGGATGAGTTTTAGGAGACTTTTTGGGGAGGTACCCAGACCGATTCCATGTTGTGGATTAAAGTTGCTGCATGACTTGGGCTGTATTTTGTTGCAACGAAATAGATTGGTTTTTAGAAATGATCGACCTTAGGTTGAGAATGCTATCAAGGAGGTGTGTGTTTTATTTGATTTTTGGATGCAGATGATGTAATTTTATTTACTTTTGGTGGAATAAAGTGGATGGTTATTGACCTCCAGTAACTATATTTTACCTTTTCCAAAAAAGAAGTCTCAAAGTTGCTCACTCAAGGTTTGAAGTTGACCCTGGTCGTAAGGTTATGCCATCTTCATTGTTCTAGAGAAGACAAAGGACTTAGGATGAACAAGTGAAATTGGTTCCTACTTTGTCAATCATATCTAAAAGTGGTTTTGATCATGGATGGCAATGACTCACTCAAATCCAAAATCATCACCTATCCAAAGGAGGTACCTTACCCCCAATCAAATTGAAGGTGAGATATGCACCCACCCCCCTCTCCTAAATCGACTCTACATCTGCTTCTCCCTGCTCGTTGCTCCTCCCTAGTGCTGTAAATCTCTCCTCGAGATAATGTGCAATCACTTGACTTGCTAATTGAGGGCAGTAACCTCAATTTTGATCCAAAACTTTACATTTTCAAAAAAGTTCTTGCTAAAACTACCATCTTGCCCGAATTCTCGTCCCCTACTGCCGCAATCGATGAAATCCCAAGAGCTGGCAAATGTCATGACTTCGTTGTCCTAGTAACTCTCTTCACAACTAAGGTGAAAGAAGGCACTAAGATCTCAAGAAATAGTAGGTGAAGCATCGTGATCCCCTATGCAGAGAACCAACCATGTTTTTAGGCATCTTTCTTGTCTCCTACTTCAACCTTGTTTGGGATTTTCTAAAATTAGCTTTCCTTCAGACCTATAGCCTTACAACTTATCGATCTCCCAAAAGGCATCACCACTACTTTAGGAAATCCACCTTAATCTTAGAAGTATCCCTTCAACAGTCACCTAGATTGTTGGTTTAGTTGGAGCTCTTAACGCAAATTGCACCATCTCCTTCAGAACTCCACCTCTAGCGCATACTTTCACCACAACACTACAGCATGGAGAGGGTCAACCTGTCACGTATTTCCATTGTGCATCCTCCTACAATTTCTTCCTCGACAATAGTGATGGAGACTTTAGGTGTCTTCTAATCACTGGACATGAAGCCCGCCGATGCCTAGGTCCGCCACGACTGATTTATTTGATAGGGTCATGACACTACACAGCCCAATGATCCCTCTTCCTACAATGGAAACAGAGAACAGCAGCCCATTCGAGAAGGGCCTTTTGCAGCCAAAGACCCCTTGCATGCTTTCCACCACAACCCACTCCTCCCACTGCTTACTCATGTCTTCCTCCTGCCATGAAGCTTTCCACATTTTAAATTTTAAACTAAATATATTTTTAATATACAAAAAGAAAGCATAAAGAGCAGGTTCTCCATTATCTTGCCTCAGTACCATTAGGTAAACAGAAAAGACATGGCCTCAAACTTAAAACACAATTGCCTCTAAATCCTTTGCGGCTGACATCACAGTCCTGCCATCATTACACCACCTCTATGGACCTTAATTGTGCCTTCCTTTCCAATATCACCCCATATGGTAATAGGAAAGAGGAACTTCCTTCTGTGGCACACAGATAGGATAGCATTTGCCTTTGTGCAGCCGTTGTGAAATCCATGTAGGAAGGAGGAACGACCTCTCTCCTTGAAACTTCTTTATGTCCAGACTCCATACAAGGTGGCATCATGATCAGAAAACCTGTCCATCATGAACCAAAGTATTTCTGCAGCCTGACCTTGATGCTCCCTACTTTAATATAGAGCTCCAAACCCTATAGGGAGATGTCCTCATCCTTGAATTTTGTTTAATTTGCAGTGGCTTTGATTAGGGAAATGGATGACCAAACCAAGGGTCTAAGTGCCAATATTGATGCCGTGACGATAAATTTTTAAGTGTGGTTATCGAGGGCATCCATGAAAATGTTTGTGTATCGACATCGAGTTACCAAGGTTATCGATGACCCAAAATTATCTGTATCGAGAGCATGCCAATGGCATGCCGACACATGCCGACAAATGCCAATTGAATTCACTTAAAATGATTAAAATTACAAGTAAATCACAAATTACTAACTAAAAACTTTAAAAACTTATGCAAGAAGGATATATATGCGAAAACACAAGCCTCGAATCAATACATACTCAAATAAAACCTCTCCTACTACGATTGAATAATAACTAATGTAATACAATAGCCATTTGACACAACCTCTTCTACCATCATTATAAAACACAGCCTTGAATCAATATATACTCCCATTTTCAATCCGTGAATGGTATGAGTCCAGTACTTCTTTGGTAAATCCCAGAACTTCTTCGTCATGGCTCCATTCCATGCCTTGTTTCATAGGGAATCTTGAAGTGTCTAGTTTCACTATGTATCATCTATATCCCCATTCCATTCACGGAATATCCCATTGGTATCATTGAAATAAGAGATGCCATAGATAGACATCTCTCTCTATATAGAGTCAATATCATACAAGGAAAAAAAAGAATCCTCAGTCTTAATTGCAAAAGTAGACCAAGGACACGTCTTACCATCTTACCAATAGAATTACAATGACTAAGTTATAAGTATCTTCAAATTGAGGAATTTGCTTAACATGGGGAGATAATTGGATCATATAACATATACATAGAAAAGAGAGAGAGCGATAGCAATTTATATGGCATTGTTGAGAGTAGCAACAACTACCAGTAGGCAACAATAGTAGTGGAGTAGCAACAGCTAGCAGCCATTGGCACAACCACTAGCACACCGTTGGCACGACTAGCGACACACCATTGGCATTGGCGATATGCCGACAATACAACTGCATATCGATATATAATTCATATTGATATGCCCATGATCGGAAAATAGTGGTATCGACGGCATGCCGGCAGCATTTGAACCTTAGACCAAACCACCCAAAATGATCTACTCGAAGCAGATGACTTCATAATAGAAACTTTTTTTAGATGGCTTTTACAATACTTGACGTCATTATCTTTTGTGACAACTGATATTTTATACCACTATATTGTCAAGTAACCTAGGCTTATTGTCAGTAAAATGGAAATGACTGTATGAAATTGTTAGATTATTAGGAAAATTATTAAAATCTTTATGATTAAGATTGAGTCTATTTTTATTAAGTTTAAGAATCTTAGTCAATTTTATATTCATAGTCGGGTGTCTTATGTAATTTTTGCATCCTTACTCTATATAAGAGATTAGGTTCCTATTTTCAATAGGAGTCATTATTTTTTCCAACATGGTATCAGAGCAGGACCCCTTATCCTTGAAATTCCAATTGAGGCATTGTTGCCCTTCCTCCCTACATGCCACTTAGCCTCCCCACGCGTAAAGTGCGACTGCCACTTGGTTGCTTACCGTGTTCACAACACATGTGCCTTCCTATTGCATGTCTTACGCACGTGACCTTCCTACTTGCCATGCACCTATCACATGTGGCCTGCACTTCCTTGCCACACACATCTCCCACGCATGGTTTCCTTCTTACTGTGTACCCTGCGCATGGCCCCCCAGATGTGCATGTGATCCTGTGTTATGTTCGTGAAGTACACGCCCCTATGCGTGAAATCGCATACCCCTCCCTGATTTGCTTCCTCTACTTAATATGACGAGGTCGGGATTGTCCTCTTTTACTATTATGGAAGCCAAGCCTTTGGCCTCTACTAATTTTATCGTGGTTCAAGACACCTCCATCAAACTTAATGGTGCTCAGAACTATGTTCTCTAGTCTTAGGCATTTAAGATTTTTATTGGAGGACAGAAGAAGCTCTATGTCGAGCAAAAATGGACCTAATCCCAAGGCCCAAGACTATGATAAGTGGGAGCAAGATAATTATCTGGTCATGAATTAGCTAATGAATAGCATGAAACCAAGGATTGTGGAAAATATGCCATACAAGAAAATGCTATAAACATCTGGGATTACTTGGCCGAGAAGTATTCTCAAAAGTCAAATGACTGCAGCCTTGTTGACATTTTTAGGTGCATTTGGTCTACAAACTAGGGGGAACTGTTGCTAGTTGATTACTACACTATAATGGAGTCATTGTTTAAGGAACTTGTAGTCTTCCAATCATCCTACTATGACGTGCAAAATACTCGGAGGGAAAAGTAGGAGACATATTGGTTTCTTGGTGACCCAGACCCCGTTACTAATTAGCCAAAGGCCAACTCTTGTCATCTGATGCTATACTAAATCAGGTGACTGTTTATAGTCTTTAGAAAATTGATGCAAATTCACCACCTGCTCTTCTTGTTTCTATTACTAACTCCTCTACCCTCGTTGCCTCTGGGGAGAGAGGTGATCATTCTGGTGGTCGAAAACAAAACCATCTGTACTCACTGCAAAAGGATAAACCACCCTTTTAAGAAGTGCTCGAAGAAGTTCAGGAAGCTTGCTTAGGCTAATCATATGACTAATGCTAAAACTCTTATGCTTGAGACTACCACAGATCAGTCTCCTATATAGTTCACTGCTGAGGAGTTAGATCGTCTAAGAACTTTATTGAAGGGCGAGCCCTCTTCTACTGTTGTTGTTGCTAGCCTTGTAGCCAATTCAGGCACTACTTCTACGGGCTCTTCTGGAGCATTTGTTCTTGTTAGAAATCTCAATGATTCCGATGACTAGTGAGGGATTTGAGTGAGGCTTTCATCGCCTACTATTGATGCTATCTACAACTACAACTTGCTTGAAATCCTCTCTGCTGCTTGCCTACTCCAATCAGAAGATGTCATGCGTAAGGGGGAGTCTTGTTTTGTCCTTTGTAACAAGTTGGGCTCGATTGTCATCTATGTTCCAACTTGAGGGGGAATGTTAAACTATTAGGAAAGTTGATAAGATCTTTAGGATTAGGATTGAGTCTATATTTATCAAGTTTAAGAGTCTTGGCCAATTTTATATTTCTAGTTGGGTTTCTTATATAATTTTTGCATCCCTATTTTCTATATAAGGGAGATCAAGTTCCTATTTTCAATTAAAGGCATTATTTTCTCCAACAAAGATGGTTCCATGTCTACTAGTGAAGCATACCCAGTTTGAATTTGTTATCTATCATAAAAAATAAGATACCGATGCCTTTAAGGTGTTTTTTTTGTTTTGTAAAAAAAGACGCAGATGTAATATATCCTTAAATGATATTTTTTTAATTGGAGTAAGGACCTTTACATGCTAAAGGGCTACTAATGCATAGTGGAAGATGGCTTAAACTAGTTCCTTCAAAAAAAATGACTGTAACTACCAAAAGGTAAATCTCTCGGTCAGCCCTTTTACTTTTTTATCCAAAGAGGTGAAATTAGAGCACTTTGGTTGTGATGCACTAGCACACAGGAATTCACAAAAGTTTGTTCATAGTCCCTCGCATTTGATCTTCTCATTAAAATTAAATGTTCCATATTCATAGGTATCAATTGTTCACTTTCAATAAAGTATGGGTCGTTATTTGTAATGGGTTACGTTCTGATTTGTACTCACGGGGTCACGTGTTGGTCTTTATCTATTAAATGAAATCCCATTAGTTGGAATACGATTTGAAGTTGTAGAAGTATCCTGTACATTGTCTATTCGGTTGTTTATTCTTTATTCTAGTTTAGATTCCTAACTAGTACATACTTCTTTATTGTTGATTTAATTTACTGCTAATTTGAAATTTAAATTGAAAAGCATATTTGATCCCAAATTCCTGAATTCCCCCTCGTGCAGGTTACATGCACAAAGTGTAGATTTTACTTTTCCTTGTTTCTTAAAGCAAGCAGACACATGGGAAAACAGTTGACAGAATTAGAATTCACTCCTGTTTCACTTTGGCAAGGAATCCAGATTTCCTTCATTTCCCATGCACGAACATTCTTCATGTGTGACGTATTGAAATCCATGGCATCTATAGATGGCATCCTTTTTTCTCAAGATTGATAACCCCTGGATCCTGCTATTTTTTAAGAACAATGTGGATTAAACTAGGGAAAAAGTACATCCCCATATAATGTAAGGAAGGCAGAATTTGCATTCCTATTTCCAACATCAGGGGTCAGTAGCAAATTAGCTATATGTTCTACTGGGCACCTTTTTCCTATAATTTGAATACCTTGCTGGTACCTTTTGGAACATGTAAGCCAGAATAGTTGTTAGTAAATCCCATGATAAGAGAAAGGGAAAATATCAGATTTGATCATAATGGATGGATATGAAAATCTTTGTTTTATTGCCATAAAATCTGTGCTTATTGCCATAAAATGGTAGCAAAGGGATCCTTTTATCACGCTAAAAATAGCTGGGATTTCCATAAGATGCCATACACTTGATGAGAAATGAAAAGGATTATGGAAAATTCGCATGCTGAAGGTAAAGTGATGATATCCAAAGTAACAAAAAGAAGAGCGATGGGTGGGATGGAGTCATCAAAGTTGAGAAGGTGATCTGTCACCTCTTTCCCTGGTAAAGAAGGTGATACTCTGTATCTATGGTTTTTGAGCTCCCCCATCCATCATTCACTGCTCTCTTTTCTCTGGCTGCATAGGTATCCACTGAAGGATTTCTGTATTTAAACTTCTCAATTAATGGTATGCCAGTCAAAGGTGCTGCTGTATATTTATCATAGCATTTGACAGAAATCAAGGCAATTACTTTGAATTTAGATATGCATGGTTTATCGAGTTCCCCTCCACTATTTTGGTCTCTACTAGATAATCTGGAAGTAACATTGCGTGCAGTTTATCTGATTAAGAGTACTCTATGATTCATTGCACAGAACTTAGTTTCTACAATTTATTTTTTGTTTGGATTCTTGTGGAATAATTGACGATTGTCACAAGATCTTCAGGTGCTGTAATCCACTTAATGGACCTGAATATATGTATGAAAATATTAGTAAGAGGTGCCAATGTGGTGAAATAAGATGCCTTTGTATCTTAACACATTCTGACCTGTGCAGGCTTGGTTTGATGGTCGGTGGGGGCTTGGTATTAGCATCTTTCATGACATATGCATCGGAGCATCTTGCCATCAGGGCTTTCATCCGAGGCCACGAGGATCACGAGCAACCAAGGAATCGAAGCATATCCATAATGTGTTAGCTTTGTTTTTGTTGTGTCCCAGAATAGGTTTGTACACTCGCCTGTAAAAATGTTGTAGTCTCTCAACACTAGCAATCACTAATGTATTTTTTTCCCCAAGAAGGTTACTGTCGGCTTACTTGTAATTGGAAGATTCAAACCTCTTAATTGGTTTTGTGTAGGCAGCATAAATGGGGAACATACAGGCATTGTTAAAATTTTGTGTTGGATAATCTAATTGTTTCCTTCGGAAAGGTAAGTATTTCTACCCAAAAAAGGCTCCTGCAATTATCAACAGCTATGGCGGAGTTGTGAAACAGGGTTGTGTTGAGAGATGCGTAATGCTAATTCATGCTTGAGAGAATTTTTCGCATGCATACCATGGAACATGAGATGGGTACCGGTCAACATATCTTGGTGTTTAAAAAATCAAAATCCGATGCTTTTCTAGAATTTTATCCCTCCTTTTATTAGCCAAATAGAACTCTATTAAAGAAAAAAAAAACATTATAAGGAAAATGGGTTATGAGAGGGGGCTCTTACAAGGAGGGAAAGCACATTGTCCCCGGTAAGGGACAAGAAAACTTATGACGACCAACAAGCCAAAAACAAAAAAGAGATACAATAAAGGAGAAAAGAAGGTGTTCACAATACAAGATTTCTAGCAATGCCAAGGAACATTAGATGTTGGTCCATGTTCTTTGATGATGATTGCATCACCAAGAGAGAACTCTTGAAGGTCAGTCTGATTTGTGCAAACGAGAGATTCGATGAAGACTAGAAGCTGGAATAAGCTTGGCTCTATATTGGTTGTGTAGGTACTTTGTCTCACACGGTTCCCATAATCTTCAAAATAAAAAGAGAGGTTGGATTGTAGCAAGTGTAGAGCACCTTGGAGCTCAAGTATTTCACTCGATCTATCGCACCATCTTGAACCCTAGTTAGATAAACACCTATGAGCTTCCTCCTTGACATCGATCAGATTCAATCCTCCCATTAGACTAGTGTCATCACATTAGACTTCCCCTAAAGCCAATGCAATTGAAACTTTGCTTCTTGCATCATGAAACCACGACAAGAGATAAGAATTGAAAAGTCTCACATACTCAAGTTAGAAAGAGTGTAATTGACAAAGATAGATCTTCGTTCGGTAATAGTCCAATGGGTATAAACAAACCAAAGAAGAGTAATATTCAAGATGATCAGAGGTGTCACACCATGAATGAGTGGTGATAAAAGGGGGAATGTGACCAAAGGTTGGAGTGAGCTTATTCGATGGTCACTCCACCATGTAGGAGACAAAGGAGAGACACCGGGAAGAGGAATTGAGATGGAAGGAGTCCACATCCAATGATGGGAAGATGGAGGCCCTCTCCTTGTGCTCAAGGTGAAGCTCCCCAACCCAAAGAGTAGGGTTTGCAACCGAGTTGAAAAGGACAATCCCAACGGCAAGTAGGGCTATCAAAAGGACTCTAACTTGTTAGCCTTGGCTTGGGATTAGCTCAATAAGGGCTCATGAGCAGAGCCCAATAAGCTATTGAGTTGAGTTTGAAAAAAAATCCAAGCTCAATAAGTTATTGAGTACAGCATGAGCCAAGTTGGGCTTGACTCCAAAGGGGCTTGAGCTCCATAGAAAAATTAAATATATATTATATATACAAGCATAAGAATATATATAAAATTTCCCCTAAACCCTCGTATCTTCTTTCCCTTTTGTCCTCCACCCTACCTTCAAAAATGCATTATATATGTTAAACAATTACATGGTAACATAGGAATATATATGCAATATTTCTAAAGCCCACTCCCCAACCGCATTTAGGCTACGTTTAGCAGGGAGACAGTGTTATACCAGAATTGGAGTGGAATAAGTATGAGAAGTTGTTTAGTTGATGGGATTGTAATGATTAGTATGTTGATTTATAAGAGAGGAGAGAGATTTAGTGGGTTTTGATTTAATGGTAGGTGAGTTTTTTAAAAAATATAGTAGGTTGTAGTTATTAAGTAGTATTATTTGAATGAATAATAATATTATGGATAAGATGTTCAATATTAAATATGTTTGTATTTTATGATATGGAAAAATTATGAAGTAACCTATTAATGTATTTCGAAATTAATTTTGAGCCTTTTTTAAATGAGGAGAGTGTATGGAGTTTGTAGATATTTTGCGTGAGGTATAATAAATAAAAACTCTTGACGTACACGGATTTATATACCCATTTCAAATGCCCATTCCCAGATCCAGTAAAAATCAGACGGGGTGTGTGTGAGTGCGTGTCTGAAATGGGTGTAGGAGCCTAAGTATGTCAAGCATTTTTCATATTATATTTAAAGGTCATGTGCGTGGAAATTGTTAAAATTTTATCATGTTTACTATAAATTAAATTTATATGATATGTTTTATTGATGTGGTGTTAAATTAGCATAATCTTCTCAATGGATCATGGATATATTTTCAAAGTGTCTTTCGTTGATTGAAGTGTTTGGCAAAATACGAATAATACGTTGAAATTATGATACGTTTGATTAACGTTGTATGAATACATAGTTCGTATGCATCAGCTATTCATGTTTGACTCTGACAACATAGTTTGTAAATATGAAGGCGGCAACAAAATACAGATATAAATGTTATTATCCAACATGAAGTCATAACATATTATAGAGTTATGGAGATATAAATAAAGTGAAATAAAGGACTAAGAATGCACTACTGCAGGATCATTCCCACAAGAGTAAACTGAGGAAGCAACATCTTTGAAGCCATCGGTATTCCTTGTCAGCTTGATAAAATGATAAGCGGTAATATAACGATTCAAAAGTTGTGTTACTTCCAAACCATTAATTTTCATTATGTATGGGAAGGAGCATGCACGATCCATCGTTCAAAACCCAATCATCTCCGTTTATCATGGTCATAATGAAGAGGTGAGTATGATGATAATGAGTCCAACATTTGTACAACCATTACATTCGTACATAATAATTAGTTTGCTCTACAAACTCATTGTAGGTCGTACGCCACGCATCGTGGCTGAAGTGATCGCCGCGGTAGAGACCCTCCTGCTTCCTCCTCATAAGAGAAAGTAGTACCCACTGTTGCCGCCATGACAAAATATAGTCCATTCCTACTCTCAAAATTTGTGACAGAATTTTGTTATGTGGAATGAAGTAATTGCCAAGTAGTAAATAACAAATATAATCCATTTGTATGTAGCATTAATATGTCACTTTGTTATATTTAATGCATAGGAAGCATAATTGATTGATTAAGTTGGATATGATAATTTTCACTATCCATATATTATGATAAATTCATTTCAAGTGTTAACTTTTTCCGAGATTTGAGAAGAAATGAGAGGTACATGGCAGTATAAGAATAAGTTTATTGAATACATACATTGAGAACTAATTTGAGTAAATAATTAACAATATAAACATGATTTAATTACGAAACGAAATAACAAATGAAGTCTGGAAAAGAAGATCGAATGGAAGCGATCATAATAAAGTAAAAATATTCGAACCAATCATAATAGCAAAATTCTATATAGTAGATAAAGGTACATTACTAAAAGTTCATTATAGCAATAAACGAAGAAACAAGTTATATTAAAAATACGAAAAGGGATATAACTACTCCAGGATCATGCTAACGATAGTGTACTTCGGGAAGCAAAGCCATGAAGGCATTAGAAGCGTTTGTCAACTTGTGGAGAAATTCCCACATAAATCGATAGGGACAGGTACGATCTTATGAACTGAATATGATGAGGTTTACAAGTGCTTACGTGCTCTGATTGGTCATGCATGTGAACTAGTTTGACCTAGTAATCAGGCCAGTCTCACCCCTAATCATCATGTTGTATGAGTTCCTGAATAAGTCGATAACTACAACGAAAATAATTCCATCCTTTGTACATCAAATTAATGGAAGGGTGGTGGTGGGTTTATTGGCAAAATTAATGTTATGGTGTAAAATTATTTATGCAAGTGGAAATTGTTATGGTGAAAAATATGTAGTATGTTGTAACTTAAGTTAGATGATAGCAATAATATAAATTTTTAAGTTACTATTAACCACCATAATTTTCATTCGTATATGGTGAAAAATAACAGTAAATAGATAAATGAATTCATATGGTACACTATGCTGATACAGATGTAGATGAAATGCTAAACCATTTAAGTATAAATTTACTATATTAACGTTTGAAAGGGTAGGATAATGCAATGTGTCATTGTCTAAATTGACAAATACTAACTAGTAAAACAGAAGATCTTATTAAGGGTTCTTCCAAAATATATAGATCTTATTCCTTGGAGTGATTTCTAGACATCATTCGAATATATATGAAAAAGACGTACTCAAAGAAGATGGGAAAAAGCTTCAGGGGACCATTGGTGTTGCACGTTAGGATGTTACTTCCTGTGTGGTAGGAAGATCACTTATATAATTGAAGGTTAAATTTAAGTAATTACTCCCTTATTTAGTTTGTGCTTCCCATGAAGTCAATTATTCTATCAGTGAATAATACACAAAGGAAATAACGATAACATTACGTAACTTCATTACATGAAAGTTAACTACCTACAATACTATGCATGAAATTTAAATGTTCTCGGTAATCATCCCATCTCCTTACTATTACGATTTGTTACATGAGGTTAAAGTTGAAAGTTGAAATAGTAAAAGGAAATATCTAAAATCTGGAGTTGATAACCCTCCTCAGCAACTCGTACTGGACGTATCGTCGTCCCTGTAACCACCTATAATCTTTACGTAATTGCTTCAAAGAGTATGTTAAGACCCGAGACATCAAACACCTTTTAAGACGTCTGGGAATAAATTTTTGCGTGCGTACGATTGTGAGTTTGCGCGCATACACATGCAGACTGAAACCCACCGACCTGCAGACGCTTTTTCTCCCCCTATGCCTTCAAATAACCCTTCCGTCTCCCTCACCCACCACCCCACCGTCTCCTCCTTCCAGCGTGAGCACGAGAGAGAGAGAGGGCAGCAGCTGCTGCCGGGTGCGTGCGGAGAGGAAGAGGTGCAGCGAGAGGGAAGAAGAGGGAGAGCGCACGAGGAAGAGAGAGCGAGCCCGCCGGAGCAGCTCGAGGCCGGCCGACGTGCGTGCGGGGAAGATCTCCCCTCGTGCTGCTGCAGCTCGAGCAGCGGATGAGCGGTTGCGTGGCGAGCTCGCGCGCAGCGGGAAGAAGGCGAGGAGGTTCTGATTCTGGGAAAATTTCCCAGAATCAGACGTCTGGACCTATGTCCAGACGACGCGGGTGACGTCTGGAGGGACCTCCAGACGATTGAGAGGTACGTATTTCTTCCTCCGCTTCCTTTTGCGGATACGGCCATGCAGGCTGTTTCACCGAAAGTTCTGTCTCATGCTGTGTTGAGAGTGTGTTTACGTACGCGTGCAGGTTTCGCTTCGGGAAGGCGCAGGACACGCCCTCCACTCAATTCAGACGTCTAGGCAAGTCACCAGACGGTGGAGAGCGTCTCCAGATGTCCGGAGAGGTGGTCAGATGTCTGGAATTGGGTCCAGACAATTCAGTAGGATCCCTGGACGTTTGAGGAGCAGTGTAGAGTGAGGTATGACCTGGACCACTTTTTAAGACGTCTGGAAGGTGTTCCAGACGTCTGATTTAAGTCAGAGTTATCATTTTTGACCCGTTTAGGGTCGGTTCGAGGTCCGATTTCCGCGTTTGAAATTTCGTTCTTCTCAGAATTAGTTCCTCTACTTGTTTAAAATACTTGTATCCTGTTCTAAGTGATTCCTTGTGATTGATCCTTGTGTTAGGATCTTGTTCTGTTGCAGCTTTGGGGGTTGCGAAGGCACGTGGATCACGCCCCTATTACTCCTGATTTTGCAGGTAGAGTGGCTCCCCTTAGTTATTTACAAACATTAATGCATCTTTGAAATGAATGATAGATCCTAGGGTATGACATGAATCCTAGGACCTGAAAACTATATTGAATGGTAGATCCTAGGGTATGGCATGAATCCTAGGACCTGAAAACTAGATTGAATGGTAGATCCTAGGGTGTGGCATGAATCCTAGGAACAGAAACACTGAAACGAATGTCTTGAATACCTGAATTGCAGTCTTGGATAAGTAGACAAAATAGTGATAATTGCCTGTAATTGGATAACAGCTGCCTGTGAAATGTAGAGTACTGCTGCTAGTAACTGCTACATGTAATTCCTGTTGTTTGGAAATTAAATTTGAGCTGCTTGTATATAAATTGGTATTAAATGTTGGAAACACGGGCTAAATATGAATGAAACTGAAATGATGGAACCTAGTATGGCTTGGCCTGAGAAATGTGAGCATGAACCCTACGGGGAATTAGGAGTAGAACTCCTGGAAAATAAATAGAATGGAACTGGGAAAGTGGATGGGGAAGTGAGTTGGCCCTTGAGTATGGAGTACTAAGGAGAGCGACTGTCCCCCTGTTTAGTGCAGAGCGGAGCTAGCCGCCCCAGGGACCCGGGGTTAGGTCTGGCCACTTTGTACCGACTTTTGGCCCTTGCGTACACAATACCGGGGAGAGCTACTAGTGTAGGGAGAGAGCTAGCTATCCCACAGGCCCCGGGGTTCAGCTAGCCGTCCTACACCGACTTGTTAGGCCCCCTGGGCAAACCAGGGTAGTTAGGCGAGGGTGTGCGGACTGTGGAGGGGCAAGACCCCTGTTTGGTTACTGTGGAAGGGTTAGACCCCTGTTACTGAGAGGGCTCTGCCCTATACTGGTTCCGTGCTGTGCTTTGGGGCACACCCATTAACGGAAACGACTGACCGCGTGCCAGTACGGGATAACTACCCGTGCATTTATTGCGCGTGCCGTAGTCATTGTTACGTCTGTTAGTGACCTTGGGGTGGTTGACTGAGGGTAGGACCACCACGGGGGACTCTCCCGGCCAGGAGAGCACCATGTGCTACTTCTACTTTTCGAAAAAGACTGCAATCAAGATCGTTCCCACGAGGAACATTCGAGATCAAGAGAAGGATCTGAGAAATAATTCAAGAAAGAGTAAATAGAGAAATAAAGAAAGAAATTAAAAATAACAGCTACTGATCCACCTTTACTGTTTTCTTAGCTAGCTGGTTGCCACTCTACTCAGCGTTCGTTGATGTGTCACTTTTGTCACCTTTTTCAGGACCAGGTGTTGAGCAGCTAGAGCCTACGGCTGCGGAGGGTGCTGGGCCTAGTAGAGCCCAGTAGTTGTACTTTGTTGTACTGTTTTCCTGCAGTAGTGAGTATTTCTATTTCACCTTGTACTCTTTTATTGTAAACTTCGTATTCTGTACATGTTTTTAATTCTCTACTGTTGTGGTGGTATGTACTGTAGTAGTTCTTTTCTTTACTGCTGTACTTTTGTTACTGTTAGTTACTTGTATGGTGTAACGAGCGCGTGCCCCAGACGCCTTTTAAGACGTCTGGGAGGTGGCCCAGACGTCGGACAAGACGTCTGGGATGACATCCAGACGTCTGATCAGACGTCCGGGAGAGTTTACAGACGTATGGAGAACAGTTATGCTCGCACGGGAGATTCGTCTGCGCGCCTGTGCGCGCAGACCTGCGATTCTGCCCTCTTTCTCTGCGGCTGCAGGCGGCTGCGACCGCCTTCTCTCTCCTCTCCGCGCGGCGTTAAAAGGGGGCGCGCCTCCCCTCCCGTCTCCACCATCTTCCTCCTTCTTCTCCTGCCTGTGCGCGAGAGCGAGCGGACGCGAGGGCGCAGCGGCAGCGGCAGCCGCAGTGAGCGCGGAGGAGGTGCGGCGTGCGAGGGCGGGGCTCTGCCGTGAGGGCGAGCTCGCCAGGAGCGGCTTGGCCGGCCGGCGGAAGGCGTAGGGGGCGCGGAGCGTCGCGGAGAGGGACCTGTGCGGGCTGAGCAGCGGACGCGCGAGGTGCGACGCGGGCGACGTCGCGAGCGGAGGCCGAGCAAGGTTCTGATTCTGGAAAAATTTCCAGAATCAGACGTCTGGGTTGATATCCAGACGGCAAGGTCGACGTCTGTAAGATCATACAGACGTCTGAAAGGTGAGTTTCCGCTTTCTTCTTCCTTCTTGTCGACTGACCGTACTGAGGGAGGGGGGTTGGCTGTGCGCAGGTTCGCTGATTCGTCATCCTTTGCGAATCAGACGTCTGGAAGTTGTACCAGACGGCGGGAGTGACCTCCAGACGTCCTGAGGGACCATCGGACGTCTGGGATCTAGGGCAGACGTCCCCGCAGACTTCTGGACGTCCGGGGAACCAAGCTAAACAGGTAATTCTCTGATCCACCGTTTAAGACGTCTGGAAGGAGTTCCAGACGTCTGATTTTGCACAGTATCGTCTTTCTCGACCCGTTTAGGGCCCGTTTGGGCCCCGTTTTCCGCGATTCGAGTTGCGTTCGTTTCAGAATTAATTCCTCTACCCGCCTACAGTAGCTATACACTGTTTTGAGACACTCCTTGTGTTTGATCCTTGTGATAGGACCTCATTTCGGTTGCAGTCTTGAGAGTCGCGGAGGCGCGCGGGATCCCCGATCACGCCCCCATTACTCCCGTTGTACCTGGTAGAGTGGCTTTAAGTATTAATAAAATCAGTTAAAGTATGGAACCATAACTAGAACCTAGGGCATTGCATGAATCCTAGGAATGAGAAATATATGGAATGATAGCTCCTAGGTGTTGCATGAATCCTAGGGCCGGAAAACTAGATTGTATGATAGATCCTAGGATATGGCATGAATCCTAGGATGGAAAAACTAGTGGAATGTATATTACTGCAGTCTTGGAAAATTGGAAAGGAATATATATAAAGCTGCCTGTAAAATTAATTAACAGCTGCCTGTTACGAATAAAGAAACATGTTGAGATCATGGATTTGAGAACGTGAATCTGGAAAGTGAAACATATGATGTTCTGAGATAAAGAGCTGGAACCCTACGGGGAATTAGGAGTGGAACTCCTGGAAAGAAAAAGGAATGGAACTGAGATGTAGTTTGTACTGTCTCTTGGGTACGCAGTACCAAGGGAAGTACCTGTACCTGTTTAGTGCAGAGTGGGGCCAGCCGCCCCAGGGACCCGGGGTTAGGATTGGCCGCTCTGTACCGACTTGTTGGCCCTCGTGTACGTAGTACCGAGGAGAGCTAGTAGTGTTAGGAGGGTACTAGCTACCCCACGGGCCCCGGGGTTCTGCTAGCCTCCTTCACCGACTTGTTAGGCCCACTAGGGCAAACCAGGGTAGTCAGGCGAGGGTGCGCGGACTGTGGAGGGGCAAGGCCCCGGTTTGGCCACTGTGGAGGGGTTGGACCCCTGTTACTGAGAGGGCTCTGCCCTGGTTCCGTGCTGTGCTTTGGGCGCACCCGTTAACGGAAACGACTGACCGCGTGCCAGTGCGGGCTAGCTACCTGTGCGTTTATCGCGCGTGCCGTAGTCACCGTTACGTCTGTCAGTGACCTTGGGGTGGTTGACTGAGGGTAGGATCACCACGGGGGACTCTCCCGGCCAGGAGAGCACCACGTGCTACTTCTACTTTTGGAAAAGACTGCAATCAAGATCGTTCCCACGAGGACATTCGAGATCAAGTAAAGGATCTGAGAAATAAATGAAATAGTGAGAAAAATTGAAAGATGTGAATAAAGGAAGTAATAGAACATAACAGCTACTGTACACTCTACTGTTGCCTTTAGTTAGTTTGCCACTCTACTCAGCGTTTTGCTGACGTGTTACACTCGTTACCTTTTTCAGGACCAGGTGTTGAGCAGCCAGGGTCGGCGGCTGCAGAGGACGCTGGGCCGAGTAGGGTCCAGTAGAGTTACCACAGCTTTGTACCCCTTTTGTTTCTGTTCTAGTGAGTAGTTTTTGTTTCCGCTGTACCTTCTTTACCTGCAGTTTTTGTTATATGATAAATGTTGTTTTACTGTTGTGGTGGTGCCTACTGTAGTAGTTTCTTTCCTTACTGCTGTACTTTCTTACTGTTAGTTATATTCATGCTGAATGTGGTTTATTTTACTGTCTTTTGGTTACTTCCTCGTTGGACGACTGGGTCTTGGGATTAGTCGAGTCGGTCCGGTTCTCGTGTCTCGTAGGGACTCGGGAATCGGGTCGTTACTTATGGTGAATGTGGTTTATTTTACTGCTTTTTGGTTACTTTCTCGTTGGACAACTGGGTCTTGGGATCAGTCGAGTCGGTCCGATTCTCGTGTCCTATAGGGATTCGGGAACCGGGTCGTAACAGAGTATAATATTAGTAAAGAACAAACAACAAATGTATTGTTTGATGCATAACGTGTTCTGCACTGATACTTGCCTGCTCTCACAGGTGATCCCTTGCCCATGGATGTAACACGTGTTCATTCCAGTCCCAATTCCACGCTCCTTGTAGGATTAACGCACTTATAAAATGATACGTCTCCTTCAATGATCCCTAGATTAACTTCAACCGTGTTAACGGAACGGGGAAGTTGAACTCCAAATAGAACTCAACATGAATGAGGGACTAGGTGATGTAAACACATTTACACTACTTAAAATGTCTATTTATGCATGTTCTTAAGCATAGGATTGCATTTCATGATATAAATATTGCATTACATGCATCATCTTGCATTTAGAGTAGTTTGAATAAAATGGAGGTTAATTGTCTCCTTTTATGTGCTTGTACAGGGAAAATATTTTATCGGGTCCTTGGATCAAAGATCCAACCGTATGGATATGATCAGGGCGACGATTGGAGTTCAACGACTCCAAGATCGCCCTAATTAGGCATCCGTAGCATCAGATAGAGACCGGGGAACCCTAGAAGATCAAGGGCCAGGATGGTGTAAATCCGCACTTCAGATGACAAATCCGACCACACGGATGAATTCGGATCGACGATCGCAGCCAAACGACACAAAAATCGAGTCAATTCGACATCCGTGGCACCATCTACAACTTCCAGAAGATGGACGGCCAAGATGGCGCCACGTGGCGCCATCTCAAACCGCCCAAACGGCCGCTGGCATTTTGTGAAGGCCCCCGCCCGATCGCTCTCCACCGTCAGATGGAGATCCAACGGCTGTGGCCGCCCGGCGCTTAAAACGTGCGCTCGACCATCCGCGCCCCGCAGCGCAGCGGTCGAGCGTGCTTACGCGAGCGCGGGGCGCGGGTTCGAGCCGCGGCGAGTGGATTGGAGGCGCGGGTTATTGAGGCGCGTGGAGCGTCGGATGGAGATCGTGCGGTCGCGGGCGCCCGATAGCGCCGACGCGCGATTGGACGCCCCGCGTAACGTGCGATCCCACGCGTAGGCGGGCGGGTTGCAGCGGGCGCGGACGCGATTTAACCCGTCCGATCTCGCGATCGGACGGCTGAGACTTCGCGGACGTGCGTAGGCGTTACGCGCGCGGGCAGTCGAGCGGGCGCGCGTGGGTGCGGCGGCGACGACCACGTCGGGGCTTTAGTGACGGATTTATCCGTCACTAAAGACCCCTTATTTATTATTTTGAAGATGTAATGTCTATTTTGCCCCCACTCCTTGCAACTATAAAAGGAGACTCCCTCCATACGAAATTCTCATCCCTTCTTTCTCCTCTCTACCCCTCCAAAGCTCAAGAGAAGCTTGTCCCACACCCGGGATGCTTCTCGTGAGATAAAGTCCAATTTTCGTTCCCCTTCGGAAGTGGATCCCGCGACGACGACGGCGTGCTGCTTCGTTCCCGTTCTTCTGCTTCGTCCTCCTTCGTCTCGCTTCATTCTCCTTCGTCCAGGCGTCGTCCCGTCCGGCTCGTCCTCCAAGCAACCGTCGAGGAGGATTTCTCTCTCCCTATTCTTTTTACCGCTTTTTAGTATAGATTTACTGCTTTCTAGATTAATCTACTCGTCCTCCAAGCAATCGTCGAGGAGGACATTTCTCTCTCCATTCTTTTAATGCTTTCTAGAGTAAATTTATCGCTTTCTAAAGTAATTGTTTTATGCTTTCTAGTTGTAATGAACAATCTCTTCAATACAAAAATTTCTTGTTTATTCTACATCTCATTTTGATTTCTCTGTGTAATATTCTCTTTCTTTCTTACTCTCTCTCTCTCTTCTATTTATTGTAAATAATTAGATGGTTCTAAATTGAATTATTCTGTAACAAATAAAAAGAAACGCGTAGTTTTTAAATCAAACGTTAGCCTCCCTGTGTTCGACCCGGAATTTTAATTTCGGTATAAATTTTATTTGTTGAACACGAATTCTTCGCTTTCGAACTACAACGACAGGTTTTCCAAAACCAATCTCGTTAGCGTAGGTTCGTAATCGTTCAACACTAGGTATATGAGGATAAGTGACCACCAAGCCAGTCACTAGATTCTCTCCTTCGAATAAGTGATTGCAACAGGAAGATCTTCTGAGAATCATTTACATGTGAAGGTATATTACAATATTGACAATTGAAGTAAGCATCAATGGAAAGAAGGATATCATTCACCCACATTTCATAGTAGTGATGTTCATAAGACATTATTTGCATAGTAGCTTTTACCATAAAATTACTTGTCTATACGACATTTGATAAGACATTCGTTTATGATAACATCTTTATTATAAATTGAAGAACGATGAAGATGACAAGAACTTTCAAGCATAAAAGAATGTTCTTTATATGTTTCCTAACTTCTAATATGTCAGCATGACATTCCATGATCTATTGACTCAAGGAAGCAAAATGTGTCTCGTACTCCCCTTTGGTATTTTCCTCCTTGGAGCTTATGTAATGTTTTTTTGAGGCCTCTACCCACATGAAGAAGTCGCACATGACAAGCCTACAAGTGTAAAATTATTGTCCCTTACTCTATTCCTTTGACAATGTCCTCATAACAGCAGGGACTTGGCAATTGCAGCTTGGCCCCCTCCTACTACACGAAGAGGACGAACCGTCCAAAATCATTTGCATAATTATGAAATATGTAATCATTTGAAAAGTTCTACATGGTGAATGATATATCAGTTCTTACCATTCTTGCATTTAAACTGGTAATAATTAATGTGTCACATGGGAAGTTAACTAAACATAACAATGAGGTAATACATTTCCATGGAAATTTCCAAGTAAGTTAAGCACTGTAGATGAAAGCGTACTTCCTTCGATGACCTTGCCCTTTACATGAGGTCCATGATGTTGCGGACAAGATAGAATTGAGGAAATCGTCATCCCATCAATCAATGATACAGACAATCGATCTATAATTAATAACAGAAACAAAGTTTCAGTAATGAGAATCGATGTTTAATTACAACTTTATATTCAATTTCATGCGTTAGGTAGCTTACATTTACCCACGCATCGTAGTCGTCATTGGGAAGGAGTATGTCAAGTCATTATCCCAACTCCATCGTATTACGATGATTAGTCCCATAATGTAGTAGTACACCCTTCGAAGATAAATCCAACAATTACAAATATCTTTGCTCATTATCTCCACATGAAACTCCTTCCTAAATTCATCTCTCGTTCTCACCAATGTGTCTTCGTTAAAATCAAAACCTACTGAACCACCTTCTAACGTCCTCGATTTTAATTCAAGTAGCACGAATATTTCCACCTCTTCGGTAAATGTGGTGGCCACGGTAAATTTCTTGTAGAGAAATGAATCATTAGGATAATTGAAATGACAACCGTATCTGCTTCCACTATGTGCAGGGAAGAAATTCCACCACAACAAAGAAATTAATGTACATAAGAAAGCATATACGTGTAATGAAATTACCAAACGTAGGTAACTGAAACATGGTAAGTGGAAATAAGTTCCCAGCTATACGCCGTAGAGAGAGGATGTCAAATATTATAGAACTGATAGAGTAATACACAACCAAGACATCAGAAACGTACGGAGAAACTACGGCAAAGACGTACAAAAGAAGGATAACTGATAAGTAGAATAAGTCAGCTGGGAGAACATGATGGGAGATAGGCCCTTCGTAGTGACATACGCTACCGTAAACCACATGCCAGGTAGAAGATGTCATGAATTGCAACAAAGTGGGGGTACGTGTGGCCCCTCAGCCAGTGGCACTTCTTGTCGACCTATGAAAGAAGGATATCATTCATGAATTTTGGGATATGGAAGTTAAGATATAAGGGAACATTTAGGACAGGGCTTATGTACTTACGTAAACCCAGGCCTCCTCCCCACCTGGTGCGGTAAGCATCGCAGACTCCTCATCCCACTCCCACCCTTGGAAGACAATCATTTCCATTATGAAATGGTAAGTTGACTTCATCTTCATCCAAGAAATTTTGATAGCATTGAAAGTAATGGGTAAGCCATAATGTTTAGTCATCTCCCTGGCTGTTGCACGCCAAGCTATAGTCGTGAATGCCTCCGAGATGTACTTTCGTTGATCGTGTCTCCTTTGTAGGAATGCCAAAAGGGTAAATTCCTGGTCCTCCATCGTAAGTGTCGCATCCTAACAACGTGTTTCATTTGTTAAAGTAGCAGATCCCATTAATATTGAAGCTGTGAAATAAGGGGAAGAACTTCCACAACAACGAAAAATATGGGTGACAATATTTATGGCAATATATTACATGAAGGTAGAATTGAGTTATTCCCATACACAGGTTTCTTTGTGGACAAATGTAGTTATGTACGTCGGCAGGCGGTTGGATTGGTACAATAACCATTTCACATGTCCATCGCAATCCTTTCCTGATGGGAATCTCCTCGTGTGAGTGCTGAACGTGTGAATGATTGATGTGGCTCCTTGTCACCATGGTCAGGACCATTTCATCCATGAATCCGAGTAGGGGTGATTCGAGGGAACCATTTGTCTGAACTGTATGTCCTAATGACGTTGTGAATAATGCATGTTGCACGGACATCTCTTTGTATGGACAATGAGTACTCTCTCATATGCTTGAGGCATTCGAACCATTTCTTCCAAACACCAAAAGTTTGCTCCACACATCCTCGAAGTACCGCATGTTGGTGATTGAATAGCTCCTTGTAGTTATTAGCTAACCCACCTCTAACATGCCACTCGGGGAGGTGGTAGGTGGTTCGTCTATATGGTGTAATGAACTCATCGATGTTTGCATATCCTCAATCCACTAGGTAACGACAACTGCCTAGAACGGAGAAGCCACTCGACTCTAATGCAAACCGGAGGATCGCCATATCACTACTTGAACCCTCATACCCTGAACTGACGTATGTGAATAGGAAGTTGAAGTCGAAAACAGCCATAACATTCTATGATAACTCAAGGTGACGATTGTGATATAGAGTCTCCTCAGATCTCGGGACGCAGGCTTTAACATGACAACCGTCAATGACTCCAATTACTCCTTGCAAACATGTTATGACTCTGTTAAGATACATGAAGTTTCATTGGAAACCTGTTCTTCGCTGATGTCTATTAAGGGGGACTAACCTCAAAGTATGGGAAATACTTATGGTTGGAGGTTATGAAATTTGTGGTCTGATTGGGGGGTGGATGTATGAACATTGGCTTGATGCATAAGATCGCATCCATAACAGATTTAATATGACGACTTATTGTTTCTCCAGAGTGTTGGAATTGCTCTTGAAGGTCACGATTTTCCTTTACGTGACCAAAGGCGTAGAGGAAGATGCATACTTGTTCAATAGTCGTCATATTCTTTGTCTCACTTAACCCACCATGAATCTCCAACAATTGCACGAATGATTTCAGAGCATCAGGGTGCATCCTGAACATTCTGTATGGCTGAACCTCATGACCATCCATCATCTCACTAATCCATACATGACCTCCCATGGGGGCAGTGTGAATCCACCTTGGAACTATACGTTGCGCGTGCCCATCATTCCTTTCAAGCTCTTCTTCCTCTTCTTGCGATAATTCTATCACATATTGCAAGTTTTGCGTAGCTACGGATAGGTGGATTTGCGAGTATAGATACTGTTGTTTGTAGTCCATTCTAAGGGATGCTAAACACCATAAAAAATTACATGAAGTTATAATTAACCCAAAAGGCAATAACGATCAACATAATTCATCGTTCTTGGGACGTATAGGAACTCGTAAAATTCATAACACTAGTAGAAAAAGCACTATTTGCGACGGATATTTTTGACCGTTCAAGTAACCATCGGCAATAATATTATTCTCGACCGTTTTAATAGGAACAGTTGTCAAAAGTTCGATCATTAACTTTGCCATATGAAAAACAGTCGAGGAGGTTGAGACCATTCTCAACCGTTAGAAATGGTCGAGAATAAAAATTTAATCGACCGTTGTTATGTAAACGGTTGAGGATAAATGAAATCATTGACTGTGTAATATATAACGATCGAGAAAGTGAAGTAAAATTAAGATGTCTGGTTGACATCATTGTCGACCATTTATGACGGTCGATAATAATAATATGGTCGACTATTTCCATATTAATGGCCAATGATAATGTTTTCATAACCTGCGCGCACGGGTGGGCAAATTTTCAAAGTTTATTGTCTACCGTTCGACCTTAATGGTCGGAAAAAGAGTTATTTCCGACCGTTATTAGAGGTCGGTAATAATAGTATCATCAACCGTTTATTAAAAACGGTCGAGAATGTTAAGTTAAATCCCTAGCACAGACCGGACTCCCACCCCCCTTTGTCCCAAATCTGAAGCAACCTCCTCCACCTTGCGACCTCCTCCTACCCCTCCCCTCTGCGAGAACTTGTCACAACCCAATCCCAGATCCCTATAGGACCCGAGACCGGCTTGCCTCGACTAATCCCAAGACCTAGCCGTCCAATGAGAAATAACCAAATAACATGTATCAATCCACAACCACACAAGTACAGTAGCTAAGCAGAAAGAAGTTGGCAACAAAAGGAGAAATAGAACAGTAATACTAAAATATTACATGCCTTCAAGAATAGAAATACAGCCATCACAATCAAAAACTAGTACATAGATGATAGAGAATACAGTGGAAAAGTACTGCAAAGTAACTACAGAAACTCACTAGCAGCAGAGACTACAACTGGGCTCGACTAAGCCCAACGTCCTCAGCAGTCGGTGACTTGGGTTGCTGAAATCCCTGACCTGTACAAGGTTATACATCTGGAGTCAGCTAACGCTGAGTAGAGTGTGGCTGAAACATAAAATGCATTTAACACGTAGCTTAACATATTACTTTCCGATCCCAATTATCTTATAACGGTTTGCTGTGTAGAGATCTCTAATCAGGATCCATTACATTATTTAATCTTCTTGTTCCCTACAGGAATGATCTTGCTTGCAGTTTTCCCGTGATGTAGGATGCACATGTGGCACTTTTCTGGCCGGGAGAGTTCCTTCGTGGTAGTCCTACACTCTGTCTACCACCCCGAGGTCATGGTCATGATGTAGCAGTGACTATGGCACACGTGATAAGTGCGTGGGTAGCTACCCCGCACTGGCACGCGGTTAGTCATTTTCGCTAGCAGGTACGCCTAAACGTATAGTATGGAACAGCATAGGGCCTTGCCCTCTCAGAACAGAACAAGGGTCTTGCTCCTTCACAGTCCACGTACCCTCGTCCGACTATCCTGATTTGCCCAACAGGCTAACAAGAGTCGGTGTAGGGCGGCCATGCCTAACCTCGACCCCCTGGGGCGGCTAGCTCCCCGCTACACTAAATAGCTCACCTTGGTACCACGTACGCCAGGGCCGATAGGAGTTGACGTAGAGTGGCCAAACTCACCTCGGGGCTCAACCCAAGGGTGGCAAGCTCCTCTCTACATTACAAGGGATAGTTGCTTCCTTCGGTACTACGTACACAAAGGTCAACTCACTTCCCTTAACGGCCACCCGTGGGTGGCAAATCCAGAACCATCTGGTTCTTCGTGCTACGGTATTCTTGTCTCGTTCTATATTCCTCGTAGGGTTTGTACATGAATTTCTCTACATCTGATTTGATATATATATATATATATACAGAATAGGCAGCTTAATCACAGTACAGGTTTGTTCATAATGTGGTCCATTCCAGATAATGCATTTTTCTCTAGCCCTAGTGTTCATGTCACAACCTAGGTTTCAATTGAATAGATGTATTCTAGAGCATACGTTTATTTCTTCCTAGGGTTCATCTCACATCCTAGGTTTAACTAATTTCATGCATTTTATTAATCTTGGAGATTTATAGTTAGAACCACTCTACCAGGATAACTGGGTGGAATGGGGGCTCGCATAGCAGCTCCCAACGTCTCTGCAGGTCCCGTACACTCGACGGATTGGAGACCTAAGACATGGATTGACAGGTCAAAAAGGGTTCAAGTGCTACAGACAAGGTACCATTACATGGAGAAAAATGTATGGGAAACAAAGACATTTTGTTTACGGAAAATTGACATCGTTTGGGCCTTGTACGGGCCTAAAAACACAAGGTCTGACAGAAATCAGACGTCTGGGAGAGATCCTAGATGTCTTAAACCAACTCGCAGGCATACCTCACTCGGGGCGCCTTTATCAGACATTTAGAACGTAGTGCCGACGTCCGAAGGTTCCGTCATATGTCTAGAGATGCACCCGAACGTCTGAAACTGCCTCGATCCTCACTCCGTCATGCCTCCCAACCTTTGACACATGCGCACGCATTATCAGGACTCGGCAGAGAAATAGCAGAAAAATAAATCTCTACCAGATGTCTCATAATACCTTCGGACATCCCCCCCGACATCTGGAGGTCACTCCGGACATCTGATTTCGCGAAAAAATGACTTCCACAGAACCTCTCTAGGCTCTCCTCGCTACAGAAGTTGCAGCAGAGCAGCACGACGCCCTTTGCTCTCGCGCTCAGACTCACGATTTGCCCTCCGCTCATCATTCTCTACTCTCCACTCAGTTTCTCCTTCTCTAGCTTGGCTGAAATGGCATGAGATGAAGAGGAGGAGGGGGGTTTATAAAGGCAGAGGAGGTGAGGGGAAGGGCATGGGCGAGGGTGTGGTGTGGAGTGGTGTCGCAGGGAGGAGAGAGGCAGTGAGGGAATAGGCATGGCGTATGTATGGTACGCACCGAAGGGAAAAGATATTTTCAGATGTTCGGCGATCTCTTCAGACGTTTAAACAGACGTCTGGTGAGCATCCCAGACATCTTAAAGGACCGAAAGGTGATGGGTCATTTCAGAACTCCTTCGCTTGGCTCCTCCACCTCGCGACCTCCTCCTACCCCTCCTCTCCACGAGACCTCCACCCCTCGGCTCCTCTATGAGCGTTGCTGCAGCTCCTCCACCTCGACTCCTCCTTCGTGACCTCAAGGGGTAGCCATCCTCCTTCTGTTCCTCCTCCTGCCTCCTCCTTCCCCTCCCCCTCGTTGTTGGCCTTCCCTGACCCCTCCCCCTTGCCCACCACCACCACCACCAGTCTCCACCTACAGCAGCAGCACTCGCCGCCACCACATCTTGCCTTGCGGCCACCACCAACACCACCACAACTCGCCGCCGCCACCACCTCTTGCCCCTACCTCCATCTCCAGCACCACCACCACCCGCCACCAACACCACCACCACCACCTTGCAGCCACCACTACCACACCACCACCTTGCACCACCACCACCACCCTGCCGCCAACCCCACCACCAACGCGCACCACCACCACCCCCTGCCATCACCAGCCCCACCACCACCACCACTACCACCTCATGTCGCCACCACGACCACCTCCTCCTGCCCTCACCACCACTACCCAACTACCACCACCCTCACCACCTGCTGCCACGACCATCACCTCCTTCTGCCGCCATTAATTTCTCATTTTTAATGTAGTATTTAGTTATAGATTTAATTATGAATGTAATTTAATTGTATGTTTCAATGCATAAATTTTTAGCTAAAATGCATTAATTTAGCTTAAATGCTCAATGATCTCTTCCATTTGTCATTATTGTTATTATGTGATGGTGTGCACATGAAATGTGGGTGTGCCCACATGTTACTTGGTTTTTTTATTTGATCTGAATGTAGGGTGTGCCTACATAATGTGTTTTATATGCAGAAATTGGAGAATGTGCATATTATAGGGAAAACTCTATCGAAATTTATTCAGCTTTGAGTTTACTTTCTAGGTTTAGGGTTTAGGATGTTGCGTTTAGGTTTTTGATTTATAGTGGAGTGGGAATTGAAGGATGATTGAAGTCCAATGCCTCATCCACCTCCTCTTTGATTGCCTTGCTTTCCTTTAGTTAGCCATAAGAGTAGGAGAAACCTCTTTCTTTCGCTTTTGCTACTTCTCGTACCTTTCATCAGACATGGAGACGAGAAAAAGGCTATATCTCCACTCCTTGCCTCCTTATGGCATACACCTACAAGGAGAAGCAAGATATTTATATATGGGCCATGGTTACTATGCCTAGGGCCATACCCATCTTCACAACCCCTTAATCTTGACCATTCATTCCCACATGAAACCAAAAATGGGGTTTTAGGGTTTAGTGTTTAAGGTCTAAGGTTAGGTTTAGGATTTTTTTATTGGGTTTTGGTATTAGGTTTTGAGTTCTGGATTTAGGTTATAGGGTGTTTATTTTAGATTTAGGATTTTCGATTTAAGGTTTAAGTATAGGTTTTTTGGTTTTAGTTTAGGTTTGATGATCTTGATTACAACAATGGTGAAGGCTCCCAAAGTTTGATTTTTGAAAGCCTGGATTGGAGCTGAAGCCAGTTCTTCCACACTACTAAATTAATGTAGTTGTTGCTATAAAACTTCACCTAAATTGGAAAATTTAGAACTTTCTTTCGATAATTCTAGACTGTATGTTTGAATTGTATTCTCAAATTGTTTGAATGATTTGTTATTTATGTTTGATTATAAAATTTTTATTATAACTTTGTAGATACACACACTTGCACAAATTTAGATGTACAATAATGACAAACAATAGGAATTCTAACCCCTAAGCAACAGATTGTGGGAGGGATATAATTGTGTCAAAATACTAGCCCGTCGAGACTTATGATCATATTATATAGACAATGCAGAGTGTGTATACCTCACTTACAGGAACGATACATTGTCTTTATAACATGCCATAAGTGTTGTCGTCCTTTGTTTAGAGAAGTTCTGAATAAAGGGGAGTTATTAAAGATTTGATCACAACTTAGGGTTACTTCTTGCATGTAGCTAGTGTTTCTAGAAATTTCGGTTGCATTTTCTTGCTCTTCTCCGGTATACCAACTAATCTTAGCTCTGTTTCTGAAGTGCCCTTTAGTGGGGGCTATTGGGGATGTTGTTAAGGTTAGTCTTGGGGGGTATACTGGAGAAGTGCGGGGAAATGTTGTCGACATTTCTTCAAACACTGGTTGCATGTAAGAAGTAATGTTGTGATCAAATCTTCAAGGATGGGCTATCAAGTGAAAATCTTTTTAAAATACACATTTCTTCTTTATTCGAGTATAACTTATGAATGATAAAAAAATATACATTCTTACCTTATTCGAGTCCAACTTGTGAGTGGTTGTCTTTTATATTTAGGATAATTATTATGGATAAGTCATAGATCAGTATGAGGAATTCGAATTACCACGACTACAAGAGTGGAGTGATTTTGTTTTTGGAGTGGGCATTTCATGATGATAGGAAGACATTTAGACGAGGTAAATTCCTTCAGCTGATTTTATGCCCATGTAGATAGTGTTTGAATGAGTTTTTCTATGACCGAGACACAATTTTGGAGCATGTAATATGTAACGGTTGATGGCAACATTACATAAATTGGACAACTCATGGTGAACAAATGAGAGAAGTTGGGAGTGAGACAATTGAAGCCTTTGAAGGAAGTGATGATAATCAAGGAGATGAATTGGATGAAATATTACATGATATGAGAGCAACAGACCATGAGGATGTGGATGATGATGAGGTATTATAAGATTGTAATGAGTTGTATGATACAGTCAAGGCAGTAGAGGATCCAATTGCTCCTGGAATAACGTCAATGTCGAAATTGTCATTCCTTCTGAAATTATTTCAGATGAAAGCGATGAATAGAGCCACAACGAAATTAATGTTTGAGGTTCTGGAATTCATTGGAGATCTGTTGAATAATCCTGTTAGATATCCTAAGTCATGGTATGATGCGAAGAAGCAGATATGTGGGCTCGGACTGAAATACGAGAAGATTGATGCCTGTTGTAATGACTGCGTCCTATACAGAAATGAGTACTCAGGGTTGACTAACTGTCTTGAATGTGGTGAGGAGAGATATAAGGTGGGTAAGTCAATAAACACTGGCAGGAAGAAACAACTGGAGAAGGTTCTCCGTTATTTTCCACTGATCCCTAGGCTACAACTCCTATTCATTTCCAGTAAAATAGCAAAACTGATGTTGTGGCATCAAGATAATAAATCGAAAGATGGACACGTCCGTCATCCAACAGATTCTGATGAGTGGAATAGATTTAACAAGAATCACGCATTTTCGTAGAGGAGGCACGAAATGTGGACTAGGTTTTGCAAGCGATGGATTCAATCCATTCAAGAGCATGTATCCATCATATTCCATATGGCTGGTGGTCATGGTAACTTACAACTTACCCCTATGGCTATGCATGCGATCTTCATTCGTGATGTTGACACTCCTTATCCCAGGACCCAAGCAACCAGGAAATGTAATAGATGTTTATCTCTAGCCATTGATTGATGAACTGAAAGTGTTGTGGTACAGTGGTGTACAAACATATGATGCACACAAGAAACAATTCTTCCAGTTGCACGCAGCATTATTGTGGACAATCAATGACTGTTCAGCATATGCGAATTTGTCAGGATGGAGTACGAATGGGAAGTTCTCCTATCCAATCTGTATGGATGATACTCATCACCTGAGATTTCCTGAAAGCAAGAAGTTTTGTTACCAAGGGCACCACAGGTTTTTGCCCATTGAACACAGATGGCGAACGTCACAATTTAAGGACAGATTTGATGGTAAAGCATGTTGGTATTCGTCGAGGAATCCGAAGAATAAACTCAGTACAAATTCTATTAGGCTGTCGGGGATGAAAATCATGGAGACATTGCAACAGCTCGGAGAAATATGTTTGGGTCTTCTTTTCAAGAATGACTTGGCTTCCTTACTACACTCAGGGTTTATGAAGAAAAGCATATTTTTTATGGAGCTTCCATATTGGAAGGATTTGACAGTGCAACACAATTTAGATGTTATGCATATCGAAAAGAATGTAATGGACAACATTCTTGATGTATTAAACCTAATAAATAGCCCGAAGGATACAGTTAAAACAAAGAATGATATGAAAATTTTAGGTATTCGTCCTGAGTTGCACATTGAAGGAGGGTCTCACTTTCCAGAAGCTATATATAGTCTTACCAGAGAGTAGAGGCAAAGGATTTTCTCGTTCCTTAAAGACATTCAGGTTCCAGATAGGTATTCATCGCAACTTTCACGTTGCGTAAATGAAGCGCAAAAGAAGATTACTAGGTTAAAATGTCATGATTCTCATGTATAAATGCAAATCTTATTCCCACTAGCGATACGTGGAGTGATGCCTGATCTGATAGTCGATTCTTTGATGGAGATGAGCAGATATTTTAAAGTTATCTGTTCAAAGGCATTAGATACCAAATTGCTAAACTATTGGGATAAACAAATTGTGATCACACTTTGTAAAATGGAGCAAATTTTCCTGCCTGCATTTTTCGACGTTATGGTTCATGTCACGCTTCATCTTTCAAATGAAGCGAGAATTGCTGAAACCCGTGCAATACAGATGGATGTATCTAATTGAACGATATTTGAAGAAATTGAAAGATTATGTCTTGAATAAGGCTAAACCAGAAGGGTCAATTGTTGAAGGTTATCTTACAGAAGAATGTATTAACTTTTGTGTCATGTACATGAATGGAACAGGCAATAGATTTAATCGTCTTGAACAAAACTATGAAGGAGTATTTAATGGTAATAATGAAGATTGTCTGTCCATATTTAACATCAGAGGAAGGTCGATCCTACAAATGGAGGTTAAGCCCATCTCGAAAATGGACCAACGTTTGGAACACTTGTACATTCTGAAGCAAATTCCATAAGTGGATGAATTTTACAATGAATTCAAAGAATCATCTGATACATCTACACACGACTTGTAGTTCCTTCATTGGTTTAAGGATCATGTAAATAAACTGGAAGAAAATGAGGATCCACGGTGGGTACAAGATTTTGATATAATTGTTGATACACCTTTGACATACGGACATTACCATTCCGGATGCATAATTAATGGTTTCAGATTCAGAGTATGATCATTGATGATGCGAAGGCCACGCAACGGGCAGGAGTTCTTGTCATTTGTGACCTAAGCACTGGTTGTGATGGTTATTACAACCAAATTGAAGAGATTGTGGAAATGAGTTTCAGGTTTGACCGTAAGGTGGTTCTATTCAAGTGTGATTGGTTTGATGTTTTTAAAGAAGGCATTGGATTCAAAATCGATAAGAAACACAGATTCTTGAGCTTAAGTAAAAACCGTTGCATCCTCCAATCATCAGAACCATTCACACTAGCTTGTCAGGTAGCACAAATATTCTACATGCCTGATAATAGCAGAAATGGGTGGATTATGCCAGTTAGAGCTCAACCACGTGAACAATACGATGCGGGAAAAGATTTACACCCAGATATTGAATATGAAGCATATCAACAAAACCCACAAAGTGAAGAACTTGCCCCTGGTGCAATTGACATTGACATATAAGGTAAATTGTCAAAAGTATTAATTCATAACCATAAATATAAATAAATTATGAAATTCCTAGTTTGTTTTGTTTAAATTGCCTTTAAATTATTTTATCTTTTATTAAAGGTTACGTTCATTTATATATCAAAACTGAATTTTTTTTATTGCCTTCTCATATAGGTTCTTCACATTCTCCTACTGTTTGTCCACTGATTGTTTCCATTTCATCACTATGGTGAGTTTCTTACTACTTTTTTTTTAAAATGCTATTATCATGTTAGATGTGGGGTGTGCCCACTTAGGTTTATTTTAAGAGTGGGGTGTGCCCACTTAGATTCATTTTTTGTGTGGGGTGTGGCCACTTAGATTTATTTTTTTTTGTGGGGTGTGCCCATTGAGATTTATTTCTTATGTGTAATGATGCTTTTTTTTTTGTATCTTGAATGTTTTATATTGAAGAAAGAGGAGAGGAAATAAGAAGGGGAGGGTAATTAAGGAAGGAGAGAGAAAGAGAAGGGAAGGTAAGGGAGAAAGAGAAGGGGAGGGTAAGGGAAGGGGAAAGAGGAGAAGAAAGAGTAGAGGAAATAAGAAGGAGAGGGTAACTAAGGAAGAAAGAGAGAAAGAGAAGGGGAGGTTAAGGAGAAAGGGAGGGTAAGGGAAGGGGAAAGAGGAGAAGAAAGAGGAGAGGAAATAAGGGGAGGGTAACTAAGGAAGAAAGGGATAAAGAGAAGGGGAGTGTAAGGGAAGGGGAAAGGGAATGGGAGAAAGAGAAGGAGAAGAGGAAGGGGAGGTTAAGGAGAAAGGGTGAAAGAGGAGGGGAGGTTAAGGAGAAAGGGAGAAAGAAAAGGGGAGGGTACGGGAAGGGGAAAGGGAATGGGAGAAAGAGAAGGAGAAGAGGAAGGGGAGAAAGAGGAAGGGGAGGTTAAGGAGAAAGGGAGAAAGAGAAGGGGAGGGTAAGGGAAGGGGAAAGAGGAGAAGAAAGAGGAGAGGAAATAAGAAGGGGAGGGTAACTAAGGAAGAAAGGGAGAAAGAGAAGGGGAGGTTAAGGAGAAAGGGAGAAAGAGAAGGGGAGGGTAAGGGAAGGGGAAAGGGAATGGGAGAAAGAGAAGGAGAAGAGGAAGGGGAGGTTAAGGAGAAAGGGAGAAAGAGGAGGGGAGGTTACGGAAAAAGGGAGAAAGAGAAGGAGAAGAGGAAGGGAAGGTTAAGGAGAAAGGGAGAAAGAGAAGGAGAAGAGGAAGGGAAGGTTAAGGAGAAAGGGAGAAAGAGAAGGAGAAGAAAGAGGAATGGGAGGGTAAGGGAAGGGGCAACGGAATGGGAGAAAGAGGAATGGGATGGAAATGGAGAAAGGGAAGGTTATTTCATTTATATACGCTCATTTCATTTTCAATTATTTGTATATTTATTTCATTTAGGATTTTTGAAATATCACAATATATAGGGGAAGCGCTGCCGAATTTTTTTTAAAAATATCTGATTATTTATGATGTTTTTACGCATGTTATTTTCAACCAAAAGGCTAATAGGAGGAGCAGGGAGGAGGCTGAGGCCTCCCAGTAGCTTGAGGCCCCCCCACAGCGACTTGAGGCCCCCCGCTAGCAGCCTCAGCCTTAGACTCACCGCTAGCATCCTCAGCCTTAGTCCTAGGCACCTCGCCAGCAGTTTCTGAGGCTTGGAGATGTAGCTCAATATTTCCAGAGTCAGGGGAAGGGAGGTAGCGGGAAGGGGAAGAGTCCGATGCCTCCTCCGATGAATCTCCCAGCGGAGGATTCTGACTACGAGGAGGATGCACCCGCTGATGAGGAGGAGGATGGTACATCATTTGATGAGGAGAATGCTAGATTGGATGATCAGCCAGAGCAGATGGCTGACCTAGATCCTTCTCAGACGGGATGTTTTGCACCACCACCACCCGCCCGCGGTTTAGGTATGAATTTAAGGTTTGGTAAATGTTATGTTCTCAAATTTTTTTCTTTGTTATTTAATTTTATGTTATAATTCTATCTTATAGGTGCACGTAGGGGGAGAGGTCCCATGTGGAACAGGGACTTAGAGAGAATTCCTCATGGGGCCCGCATTTTAGTGCGGATCACACCAGCGGGGGAAGCAGTGGACTATCTTCCATTCGTCAGCAGATTGGGTACGCTGATGAAGGCGATCATCCCATTGTCCCACTTTGATTGGAGGAACATGCCAAACGAGTTGAAAAGGCAGCTCATTCGAGAGTTAGAGGTAATTGGTAAAAACTAATAACTTTTGTAAATTGCTTTATATAAGTGTAAATTATGTAACAATTTCTGTTCTCTTTCTAATGTAGGCCACGTTCGAATGAGGCGATGATCCAAACATCTTCAATTATATCCTCAAGCACGCAACGAAGATTCATAAAAATTGGAGGTTGGAGATGAAGAATAAGGTAAAAGATAAATTTTAACTATATTTCTCTACTTCCTTTACCACAATTCAAATATTATTTCTAACATTAAAATTATATTTTTTAGTATTATAAGAACATGAATCATAATGAGGCATTGCATAATATGCCTCTTTTGATACAGTCACACATTTGGAAGGAAGCGTGAGAGCATTGGCATGATCTAGCGGCGTAAGTAAAAGTATTTTATATATTATCATTTATTTAAATAATTTCTAAGTAATAAATTGTACCCTCATTTTCAGGAGCAAGTCAAGAAAAATAAGGAAAATTGGGCTAAGGCTCCACCGAAGACCCATGTCCTGGGTAGGAGGAGCATAGACAGGATGAAATCTATATACGTAGGTATCTTTAATTAATATTTTCTTTTAAACCTTACAAAATTTCTAATTTATTAAAATTGACTGTTTCAAATTATTGTAGTCTGCATCAAGGTGCCTAGCTTGATTGGGTGGGAGTATATGAGGCCACTCATAGCAAGATGAGCGAAGAGGGAAATAGAGAGTGGCTTCACGACACATACCAACAGAGACACATAAGTTAAAAAAATACAATACTTTTATTTTATTTCATAATTATATAATTAAATGAAATTACTTAACGTAATTCAATATCTTTCAGGATAATATGATCACCTTAATGCATCCTCCTAAAGACGCAAACTCTTGTACAGTTCAGCAGCCACTGACAGCAGAGGAGGCCTACTGGACCGTCATGCCACCTGAGCATGGTGGGTACGTTCGTAGCGTAGGGAGAAGCGAGATTGTCTCGGGGTGGTATGGGAGAAGGGGGGCATCATCCTCTTCGGCTGAGGTGCAGGAGATGAGGAAGGAGATTGCAGCATTACGCCGCAGAAACGAGGAGAATGTGTTGCGAATCGAGGAGCTGACGATGTTGGTCAAGGAGAACGCGACACATTTCAAGGAATCCAACAAGACCATGAAGGAGCTCCTGGCATTACTTCAGAAGGGAGGAATTGATCACCCCGCCCTTCATGAGTTTAGAGATTATTGTGATGACGATGATTTAGGTGGTAGCGGTGCTGGAGGCATTGGTGCCACAGCATAATTGTATTTTTTTATATATATTATTGTTTGTAATGAACTTTGTATACATTACTTTTATTTATAAATTTTAATTTTCATTTCTTCTATTTTATTTAAATGCATAAATTTTTAAGTTGTGTGATTGATTTATACTCTTAATAGGGCATTATTTACAAGTCTTTCACTAAAATTAAATATATTTAAAAAAAATTCCTTATTATTCTCGACCATTATTTAAATATGGTAGAGAATTGTTAATATTATCGACTGTTAAAACAGTCGCTAATATGAGTTTTCCCGACCGTAACAAAATAACCATCGCGAATATTTAACATTCTCAACTGTTTAAAACGGTCTACAATACGAGTTTTCTCAACCGTTACTCAATAAATGTCACAAAAAGTTAACATTATCGACCGTCCGTAAACTGATGAAAATGTCATTATTTTCGACTGTTATTAACAAACGGTCGGAAATACGCTCTTACTCGACTGTCTAAATAACGGTCGAGGTAAATACTTTCGCCGACCATGGACATTAAATGGTTGGGAAAGAGCGTTACCGACCATTGAAAATTGACGAAGAACCGACCAAACGTTGAGTGGGGGTGCGCTTTTTTTTCGACCGTATTGTTCAATAACAATCGATAAAACCCAATTACGACTGTACATTCCTCGACCCTTTTTTCTCGACGGTTATTTGAACATTTGTGACCGTTTTTAATGGTCGAGAATACTCGTAATTCTTGTAGTGTAACTAACTGAAAATTACGATTTTGCATGATATGGCGCTAACTTCATTTTAGGAAAAAACATAGAAAATAAAGAAGGCCAACATTGATAGGGGAACATTGATTGAGTTCGTGTTATTCATGGACATGTCATACTAGAGGTGTTGGCTACCCCTTGAAGTTCCGTAATTTCAACTCCAACCAATTATCTATCTGGTAATCTAGTAGGTCCAGCATGCCTAAGAATGTATACCTCTTCGGGGCATCCTCAAATAAAGTGAGAAGAGCAGAGAACTTTGACGGGTCAAGGTTAGGCCTCATTCTATGTAGGGCAGCGATGGCCTCACCTATTCCACCAAGGGGGTCCACAGGCACATGGTACTTCTCAACCAACTCCTGTGTTGCTTCGGTAAGTTGCTTACCCCAAGTTTCACCTTCTAAACTTGGTCCCCCACTACGACTCCTCTTCCCCCGATCGATAGTGCTAGATTTACTTGACTTGTTGGGGGAGCTGGAGTGCATTCCTTGGACCTCGTTGTCGTTGTTGTCCTCCAGGTTGGTAATGACCTCCTTCCTCTTTTGAATCAAAGCGGAGGCTTCGCTTTGTCTACTTTGAGCAGCTCAGGATGGGTAAGTTGGGGTGTGCAATCTAATTGGCATACCCATTGTGGCATGATTGCTTGCCACAGCCCGATTACCGGAAGTAGTTTCATGACCTCATAACGAATGCATGTCCTCGTAGTACTTGAATGGACTGTTGCAAAAATTTCTATACCTCTCATCAACCTAAATGTACGAATATATTATTACATAAATACATCCCATCACATACTTGACAAACAATTTTCAAATAGAAGATTGATTACCTCATTCCACGCTTCAAGATAAGGGGGAATAGGTTGACGAGAATTGGCATCATATCCCCAACCACTCTTTGAAATCAGTTGGTGGAACTCCCATGTAATTTCTCTTCATTGTCTTCCACTTGTTCTGGATTTGCACTCGACTCAAATTCAACTCCCATATCGAGTTGAACTTCAGGGTGATCGTATCCCACCCTTGACTAGTAAAAGTGCCACTAGCATATTCCCTGTGAGTCTCCTATGTCTCCATAATGAGAAGGTGACTCGTAGTTGTGGATGATGTCCAATAGACGCGGGAACCCTATTCATTCGTCATGACATCTTGTGGGTTCTGACTTCCAGAGTAGTTCCCCCCTTTCGTGGATACGGAAGGGATGTTATCGACACTTATTTGAAACCCCACATTTGAATGCTTAGGGAGAGGAATTTCGGGTAGGGATGATTCTAACCCTGAACATTGATACAATTCCGGACCTTCATGTTAGTTGGGATAACTCAGATTGGGGATACAGTTCCAGACCTTCGTGTTTAGGGTCTAACCCTAAACACTATGATTGTGATTTCTATCCTTCTCAGAGCCACATCGATTATAGATCGTCATCCTTTCATGGACAACCTAATTCGATCTACAATCAGGAAGGATACATTGATCCTTACCCATCCTCTAATTACACTGCCTTTAGGTCATCACCACCTTTTGAACAATCCGAAATGACTTATTATCAAGAAGGGTATAACGAATCTCAATTCGTTAACTCCTTTGCACTGATCCCAAACCCGCCCAACCCTGAACCAACTCATTTGGTTCAGGGTAACCAGGTTCGAGATAAGGTTCTGGCTAACTTGAGGAATATCATACAAACTTTAGAAGTTCAGCCAACACCTTCCATTGAAAGATTGGAGCCCCTGATTGAAATGATTGATGATTTGAACAAGTATTTGTTGGATTGGCTCCAGGATGTTAAGGATAAGAACTTGGGTGAGTTTCTACTTGAGAAGTTAGCAAAATTGAGGATGAGATTTGTGGTTGCTTTAGTTCAATCATGGGATGATTCTACAGATGAACCCCCTTCAGGCGAGCCAATGTCAGAACCTGTTTAGGCACCTGTTGGGGGGGACACGTGTTACGAGACTGACCAGATTGAATTAGAGCAACTAATTAAGGATGATCTGATTTCTTCACCTGAGATCCCTGAGCCATGGTACGAGAAAACGAATGTCTCCATAGATCAGAAAGTGACAGATGATTTTGGGACATACATTAATACGGATCTTGATTTCTTTGATTCTAATGGTGAAGATTCAATTTGTGAAGTCTCACGTGAGTTTACAGAATATGATTTTTGTGAGACGATTGGGCCTGAGGAATCTAATAAATCATTTGATAGCCCAATAACTGAGGAAACTGATCTTATTGGGGCTCACATTACGGATCCAGAATCGCATTTTCTGGAGGATTCAATGCCCTAATTGTTAGTTACACCCCATTGAGCTTATTGATGATTCTATTTTTGAGATAACTAGACCCAAGTCAATTCTGATTCAGCCACATCTTTTAGACTTGGAGATTTTAGATGGGGTGATTAATATGCAAGAGGCCCTGGAATTTGACATTCTGAATGAGGAGGATAGGAGTTGGGAAATTTTGATTTGGGAAGCAAATTTCGGAGGAAATAGAAGACTGAGTCGAAGGGTTCCAATTAAGCTGAAACCATCAAACCAAGACCCTTACGACATCTGTTCTGAGGATGACCAACCCAAGCATACATTCATTGATTATCCCTTCGATATCGAATTCTCTGCAACTCGACTTTTTGGTCTTGGGTTGCATCCTCATAAATCGTAGGCCCGACCCCGCTTGCATACTGATTTTAGGTTTTGGGTAATTTTTATCCAGAACCTAAGATATTCTCGATTATAGGGTATGGGTCTGCATCACAATTTGGTCCACATCTGTGGACATCTGCTGGCAGGTCCGGGGTTTCATCTTTTTATTTTGATTCTGACTTGCACCTGTGAATTCTTTATTTCTCTTCTTTGTATAGTGTGCCTAGCTGAAAGCACTAAATTCAGCATGTATACAGTTCTTTTTAGTTTTTATCTCAGAGCGGACTCGACATTCACGTAATTCAGGTGCTTTCTACGCTTTTCCACTCTGTTTTATCTTTTTAATACAATGAGGACATTGCATTGGATAGGCATGGGGGGTGGATATTCATCTCTGAATTTATTCGTCAACTCCGTAGATTTGTTTTATTTTCTTTTATAAAAAAAAAATTATGGAATCAGGAAAGAGAACTTGGGTTTAAGAAAATTTTCAATCTTAGGAAATATTACATTATGATCTGAACACAAAGATCCTTCAGGTCTTCAGACTTAATCAGCCTGTGTATCCATTAAAATGTGGATTTGTTTTTTGAGTCCTCGCCAACCTGAATTCTATTTTAATTGGAGTAAATAAGTTTGGGTGATAAGTACACGACTTATTAATCCACCCTCTGATTTGAGAGAACTTTAAGCCTAATGCATCTACACACTATCTTTGCACTGACTCATTATTTGGCAATTTTAACGAAAATTGGGTAGATAATGAACCTTTTAGGGTGATATGGCTGACAAGTTATCATAGGTAATAGCCCATAGGTAGGTTGTCCAGAGCCCAGTCACAGGACCTCTCTTTTTGCTGCCTTTAGGTAAATCTTAGACCAGGGAAGCCACCTACTTAAAAGAAGAGAAAAGAAAGTCAAAAAGAAAAAAAAAGGAGAAAAGAAAAAAAAAGAAATAAACCACACTTCACCGCACGAGTATGGCTAGCAAGTTGTCGGTGGTAATAGCTCATCGACCGGTTGTCCAGAACCCAGCTCAATAATTACACTGAAAAATCCCAAAACACTTAGGAAGAAGCAGAGAAATAGAATAAATCGGGGAGATATACACTGGATTCACCCTTGTGTTGATCCCGTAAAAATAAAAGTTAGGAGAAAGCTGCCGGTTGTAAAGATACACATTTAGGCAGAATTCTTTTTTTTAAGGTCACCTAGAGGCATAGAAACTCGAAGTCCATTTTAACTGCCGATCAACGAGTCTATCACATTCACAATAAGATGCTTAAAACTTAGGATTCTCATCAAATCTTGGGTGAGTTGAATGGTCATAGAAAGTCACTCTTAAACCCTAAAATCAAAAAAAAAAAAAAGAAAAGAGGAAAAGGAGAAAAAGAAAATTTTCTTTAAATAAGGCGAGGGCTTGAGATGGTCTGTATTTTGGTAGATACTCAGGCACTATTGTGTCTTTGAAAGTTTACATCCTAAGTAAACATTTTCTTAATGATTGAAAATAACTCATGCCCAAATAATCCAACCTAATTCTTTTATAAATAGCATAAAGTTTTTGCTAGGGACTAGTAAAAGATAGGCATGGGGGTGTGATGTAAACATGTTTACATTGCTTAAGATGTCTATTTATGCATGTTCTTAAGCATAGGATTGCATTACATACTATAAATATTGCATAGCATGCATCATCTTACATTTAGATTAGTTTGAATAAAATGGAGGTTAATTGTCTCCTTTTATGTTTAGGGATAGGGAAAAATTTTTATCGGGGCCTCGGATCGAAGATCCAACCGTACAGATGTGATCAGGGCGACGATTGGAGTTCAACGACTCCAAGATCGCCCTAATCAGACATCTGTAGCATCAGATAGAGATCGGGGAACTTTAGAAGATCAAGGGCCAAGATGGTGTGAATCCGTACTTCAACCGACAAATCTGACCGCACAGATGGATTCGGATCGACGATCGCAACCTAACGGCGTGAAAATCAACTCAATCCAACAACCGTGGCACCATCTACATCATCCGAAGATGGACAGCCAAGATGGTGCCATGTGGCACCATCTCAGCTGCCCAATCGGCCGCTACACCCGCCGCGCCCTCTCTTCTTTGATGATTCTCCACTGTTGGATGCACATCTAACGTTTGTAAGCGCGCGCACACAAAACTCAAAGCTCGACACAAAAGCACAGATAGCGCGTTGGTCGAACGCGCTCGCGAGAAGGCGGGGCGTGCGTTCAACTCCTCGCGAGCTGCTGCTGAGGCGCGGTGAGCGGGTGTGATTGATCGCTCGATATTGATCGAGTGGTCCCGTGCGTGCAATAGCATTCACGCCGTATCGCACGCCCGCGTGTGACACACCATCACAAGCGCGAGTGTAACGACCCGGTTCCCGAGTCCCTACGAGACACGAGAACCGGACCGACTCGACTAATCCCAGGACCTAGTCGTCCAACGAGGAAGTAACCAAAAGAGCAGTAAAATAAACCACATTCAGCATGAATATAACTAACAGTAAGAAAGTACAGCAGTAAGGGAAGAAACTATTACAGTAGATACCACCACAACAGTAGAACAACATTTATCATATAACATGAACTGCAGGTAAAGAAAGTACAGCGGAAACAAGAACTACTCACTATAACAGAACAAAAGAGGTACAAAAGACTGTGGTAAACTCTACTGGACCCTACTCGGCCCAGCGTCCTCTGCAGCCGCTGACCCTGGCTGCTCAACACCTGGTCCTGAAAAAGGTAACGAGTGTAATATGTCAGCAAAACGCTGAGTAGAGAGGCAACTAACTAAAGGCAACAGTAGAGTGTACAGTAGCTGTTATGTTCTATTACTTTCCTTATTTACATCTTTCAATTGTCTCACTATTTCATTTATTTCTCAGATCTTTTACTTGATCTCGAATGTTCCTCGTGGGAACGATCTTGATTGCAGTCTTTTCCAAAAAGTAGAAGTAGCACGTGGTGCTCTCCTGGCCGGGAGAGTCCCCCGTGGTGATCCTACCCTCAGTCAACCACCCCAAGGTCACTGACAGACGTAACGGTGACTACGGCACGCGCGATAAACGCACAGGTAGCTAACCCATACTGGCACGCGGTCAGTCGTTTCCGTTAACGGGTGCGCCCAAAGCACAGCACGGAACCAGTCCAGGGCAGAGCCCTCTCAGTAACAGGGGTCCAGCCCCTCCACAGTAACCAAACCGGGGCCTTGCCCCTCCACAGTAACCAAACCGGGGCCTTGCCCCTCCACAGTCCGCGCACCCTCGCCTGACTACCCAGGTTTGCCCCAGCGGGCCTAACAAGTCGGTGTGGGAGGCTAGCAGAACCCCGGGGCCCGTGGGGTAGCTAGTACCTTCCTACACTAGTAGCTCTCCTCGGTACTACGTACGCGAGGGCCAGCAAGTCGGTACAGAGTGGCCAGTCCTAACCCCGGGTCCCTGGGGCGGCTAGCTCCGCTCTGCACTAAACAGGGGGACAGTTGCTCTCCTTGGTACTCCGTACTCAAGGGCTAGCTCACTTCCCCAAAAACTATTCCATTCACTTTCCAGGAGTTCTACTCCTACTTCCCCGTAGGGTTCCATCCTTTTTACTCAAACATCCAGGTTTCACTTTCCAGTTTCACATTCTTACAATCCATGTTCTCAACCACGTTATCTATTCACAACAGGCAGCTATTAATTCAAATTACAGGCAGCTTTATATCTCTTTCCATTTTCCAAGACTGCAGTATTATATATTCCACTAGTTTTCCCATCCTAGGATTCATGCCATATCCTAGGATCTATCATACAATCTAGTTTTCCAGTCCTAGGATTCATGCAACACCTAGGAGCTATCATTCCATCTATTTCTCATTCCTAGGGTTCATGCAATGCCTTAGGTTCTATTTATGGTTTCATAATTTAATAACTTAAAGCCACTCTACCAGGCACAACGGGAGTAATGGGGGCGCGATCGGGAATCCCGCGTGCCTCCGCAACTCCCAAGACTGCAACTGAACGAGGTCCTATCACAAGGATCAAACATAAGGAAAGTCTCAAAACAGTGCATAGCTACTGTAGACGGGTAGAGGAATTAATTCTGAAAAGAACGCAACTCGAATCGTGGAAAACGGAGCCCGAACGGGTCCTAAACGGGTCGAAAAAGACGATACTGAGCAAAATCAGACGTCTAGAACTTCTTCCAGACGTCTTAAAAAAGTGGATGAGAGAATTACTTTCTTAGTGTTGTTTCCCAGACGTCCAGAAGTCTGCGGGGACGTCTGGCCTAGCTTCAAGACGTCCGATGGTTACCCTGGACGTCTGGAGGTCTCTCCCACCGTCTGGTACAACAGCCAGACGTCTGATTCGCAAACGATGGCGAATCAGCGAGCCTGCGCACAGCCAACTCCCTCCCTCAGTACGGTCAGTCGACAGGAAGGAAGAAGAAAGCGGAAAACTCACCTTTCAGACGTCTGTATGATCTTCCAGACGTCTCCCTCGCCGTCTGGCTATTAACCCAGACGTCTGATTCTGGAAATTTTTCCAGAACGGGGCACCACCCAGCTTCCGCTCGCGACGCCACCCGCGTCGCACCTCGCGCGTATGCTGCTCAGACCGCAGCAGGTCCCTCTCTGCGTCGTTCCGCGCCCCTTGCGCCCTCCACCGGCCGGCCCTAGCAGCCCTGGCGAGCTCGCCCGCACGGCAAAGCTCCGCTCTCGCTCGCAGCACCTCCTCCTCGCTCACTGCGGCCGCCGCTGCCGCCCTCGCGCTCGCTCGCTCTCGCACACAGGAAGGAGGAGAGGAAGGGGTGGAGACGACGGGAGGGGAGGCGTGGCCTTTTTAAGGCCGTGCGAGGAGGAGGGAGAGACGCGGTAGAGCATCTGCAGCCGCAGAGAATATCGGATATTCGCGGGCCTGCGCGCTGAGGCGTGCAGACGAAGACTCGTGCCAAAATAACTGATTCCCAAACGTTTGGAAACGATCCCAGACGTCCTGTAAGACGTCTTGATGTGACCCCAGACGTCTGGTCCGACGTCTGGGCCACCTCCCAGACGTCAACTGTGTCATAGGACGTGCAATCTGTGAAAATCCTCTGATGAACCGTCTGTAGTAGCCAGCTAGTCCCAGGAAACTGCGGATCTCAGTGACTGAACGCGGTCTCTCCCACCTGAGCACTGCCTCGACCTTGGATGGGTCCACTGATGAGAGCCTCATCATGAGCCATAACTAGCTCATTTTGACCCAATAAAGAAGATAAAAGCTCCTACATAACCTGGAAGAAGGCCTAACTGAAGGAACAAGTGCCTTGAGAAGAAAACATGAAATAATGGTTAAAATTGCAATTTTACCATTGCAGTACGTAAACGGGATTTCTCAGAGGCAAAACATAGGTCAAATGGTATAAATGAGATAAAAAGAGGGTTGAGTCAATCATAAATGGGTTTATGTGCAATCTAAGAACTAAATGACACTTGGTAACCCTAAACAGACCCGCTTAGATTAACAAGGTTCCGGTCAGAATAAAAATCAAGTAAACCCTCTAAAAATCATAGAAAAACATCCTCTAGGGTTTAGAACACTTAATTTGGCCTTTGGAACCTAGTTTGACCTAGATTAGGGTCCTAGCTCTTCAATTAACCTAATTTGGGTTTTTACGCAAAATGTCCAGTCAAACGAGGTCAAACCTAAAATCCAACTTCACCATTGGATTCCTTAGGTCCAAATTAGGTTTTTACCAAAATTTGAACCTAAGGAGAGGTCATCTTGACCTACTTTGCAATTTAGTACACCCAAATCATGAATTGGTCCCTATCTTTTGAATACCTTTGCAGAGAGCCCCCTAGGTTCTTCGCCTCCTTTGCAAATCGGTCCTGCCGCCATTGCTAGGGCAGAACCAAGCTCCGGCGAAGTTTCGAGAGAGATTTCTCTCTAATCCCTCAGAGATTCCCTCCCAGAAATGGAAGGAGTATTCTCTGAGGAATTCCCTTCCTTATAAAGTCAATTACAATCGTTGGTGTGAACCCAATCTCTCGTGCGAACACACGAGAGATTCGAGTATCCACCTTCCTTCCAACTCCGACGAGCCGAAAGACCTAATTGCGCGGTTTCCACGCGCTGGTAGGTGCGTCCAGCACCTATAAAAGACACCCCAGACCCTGCCGCAGAAGGCAAGCTTGATTTTGACGGAGATCCCTTCCAAATTCCTCCCTCTTCCATCTCCGGCCAAACGACCCACAAGCTCCGGCGACCTCCTCCCCTCCTTCTCGTCGCTCTGCTGCCATACCAGCAGCAGAGTCCTCTCCGCCGCTTCCTCCCACGTCGCGCTGTACCCCGCGCGTGCGCGTCTGACCTCGTCCTCGTCGCCGCTTCCTCCCTCAGGGTCTTTCTTCCCGACGACGGCAGTTACCAGCCGTCCTCTCCACCGCCTTCCTTCCTTCCATACAACCACAGATACGTTCTCCATCCTCTCCTCTCTCTTTTCCCCCAACTATTTTACTTGATTACACCTCGACAGTACCTAACCGCCTCCATCTTCCTCGCCTCTGACCTCATTCCGGCGAGCCGCCCACACCACTCCGCCACTCCACACGGCTCGCCAACCACCTCGAGAGCTCCGCCTCACCATCAGGAACCCATTCCACCCCATCACTGCCACTCAAGACCTCCACAAGCACCCCCCGACCAGCCCACCATCTCCGGCCATAGGTTGACCTAGGCATGCACGCCTAGGCCGACCGGCAACCTGCAACATCACCCACCGCCTTCGCCGTGCTGCGGCGAAGGTTTCCAGCTATTCTGATTGGGCCAATAGGCCGTTCTGTTGGATGTCAGGTGTAAGCCCCAGCCGCCATTAACAGCCGAAGCAGTAGGGAGCTTGGAGCAGCAGCAGGCGTCAGGCTTCCTAGGCGGCAGGTGCAGCAGATTCTCGCAAGTGTCGCGAAGCAACCAAGGCCAGCCAGTAGCGCCAGCAGAGTCAACAGCTTGGGCAATTGCATACGAGAGTTTGCGGGCGCACGTGAAATTAGGGCGGAACCTTTAGTCCCACATCGTGGGATTGCAGCCCTCAGGTACGCTATAAATTTCATTTGTGCTTTAAGCCGGTTGCCTCCGTAAGCACAGGGGTGAGGTCCCTCACTGCCCTCACACGCCTCGTCCGCGGCTTGACCTCGCGGATCTGGCTGATCCGACCCGACCCGACCTAGACCTACGCACTCCTCGCGCATCACCACTTGCCGGTGCACCTGGTCACTGGTGCGAACCCGACCCGACTATGGCTGTGGCTCTGGGAGAGCGTCCATGAGCGAACTGCTTAAGAGAGAGATGCGCGGGTAGAGGGAGAAGGGTTAGGTTTTGCTCCCGTGCAGGTAGGCTGAACGCAGGAGAAGAAGGACTTGGCCGCTACAGAAGAAGAGAAGGAGCAAAACAGAGAAGAAGAAGAAAGAAAGAAGCTTTCGCAGGAGAAGGAAATCAAAAGAAGAAGAAGAAAGAGCAAGGCACAGAGAAGAAGAGAGGCAAAGAAGGATTAGAAGATCAGAAGAAGAAGAAGAAGGCTTCGCAAGACAAGAAAGAAAGCAGAGAAAGAAGAAGGAAGACAAGGCAGAAGAGAGAGAAGAACGAAGAAGAAGACAAGGGAAGGCTGCAAAAGAGATCATAAGAAAAAGAAGAAGAAGAAAGGAAAGCTACCAGAAAAGCAAAGGAAGGAGAAGAGCCACGAAGAAGAAGAGAGAAAGAGAGATCACATTTAAGACGTCTGATACACAAATCAGACGTCCAATTCTACTTTTTTTTCCAAATCTTTTTTTTAAAAATTCTCTTTGAATGAGTTATATTTGCATTTAAACAGTTGTATTCTTTGGTTTTACAAAGTACTGAGATTGTTCCCCGTGTTCGACCTCGGATACTCCGGTCTTCGAGTAATAAAATTCTTTATATTTGTTTAGACGTTTTGTCGGTTATACTACAACGTGACATCCTTTAAACCCGCACAGAACGTCGATAACATTTTTTGGCGCTGTTGCCGGGGAGCAACGGGCACTTTTAAAACTTTTGAGTACAAATTTTCTATCTAATATCCAACTTAACTTCTCTCTTTTGTTGTGTTCAATCAGGGAAAGCAAAACAAAAAGGAAAGAATAGCAACTGCACAACAGACTCTCCAAGGAATAGGTAATCTCCATAAGCCCTCTCTCTTAGCCCTCTCACAATCTAAAAAAGAAATAAAAAGAGGGAAATCAACTTAGGGCTACCTGTTTAATATTTAGTAACTCATCAAGTTGCCTGATTTTCATTTCAACATATTTTTATCTGTTCACCCAACTAAGGCAACTAGGGCTAAAACTTTCTTGATTGAGCCCTAGGTGCTAATTTCTACGGCAACTAAATTGGACCCAATAGAGCCAAGTTAGGAATTGCAAAGCTAGGGTTTTTAGAGACACATCTTCTCTAAAACAAAGAAACAAACTTTCCAAAAAGAGGTGTGCCTAAACCGTGTCTGAAACGATTTATACAAGAGGAACCCTAAGCAAATCAGGCTGATAATCCATTTGAACCATAAAAGGAAGGACCTAAAAGCTCTCAAAGGAACAAGAGGTGAAATTGATCCCTTGGGTCAACCAACCTTGATATTAGGTCACTTTTGCACTCAACATACTTAAAAGTTGAAGTGGAACATTAAGCACCTTGATCTTAAAATAAAAAAAAAGGTAGACTTAAGAGGTCAAGATCCCCATTCTGGTCTACCTGGAACCGCAGTGACAAGAGAGGTCGGGTGGGGGAAACCCTGTAACCCGTGGGGACGCTCTACCGTGTAGGGGTCTTTGCGGGACTCTCCCTCTCTGGCTGCCCAGGTATTTCTCAGGTGGACGATCTTTTGATCCAGGGGTCCATCTGCCCCGAACCTCTATAGTCACCCAACAATTCTTGGGTGTCTTGATTGGGTCCAGCACCTTCTAATCTCATCACATCTTTCGGTGCATGTTTGGTAGGAGGTCCTTAAGACCACCTTTAAGACCTCCTTTAGAAATTCATTCTCGTCGAGGCCAAGCCTCGACGCCCTTGTTTGTGCAGCAACCCCACCACATAAATCTTTCATCTGACTCAGACCCTGATTCTCCTTCTTCTCCCATCATGGCACAACCCATTGAAGAGGAGAATAACCTTGAACACCAACTTCAACGCTTGAACGATCTCTTTCAGAACTTTGTAAACCCACCGCAGCGACCTATGATGCGAGATCACTTTAATCCTGCTGCGGTGGCAATCGACCCCGATTGCGAATCCCAATTGGAGGACCCGATTCTGATCTGAAGCCCAATATGATTCATGCCATACCGAAGTTCCATGGGCTTAACTCTGAGGATCCATTCCAACACATTAAACAACTCAAGCATTTGGCCCAGACCTTCGGGTCAGATGTACAAAACCGGGATATCCTACTCATGAAAATGTTTTCATTCTCCCTCTTGGACAAGGCTGCACACTGGTATCAGACTCAGACCCGCCCGATCAACACATGGGAGGAATTACAGTCCGAATTTTTGAAAAAATTCTTCCCTGTTGGCCGGACGAATGCCTTGCGCCACCAGATCACTCATTTCACTCAACAACCGGGAGAACCTCTTCATGAAGCTTGGGATCGATTCCTAGATCTCATCCGAAAGTGCCCCCATCACGGAGTTCCTAAGTGGGAACAAGTCCAGTCTTTTTACCAGGGACTCCGTGAGGATATTCGTCTATTCGTCAATGCAACATGTGGAGGAAACATCATGGGCCAACACGAGGACACGGTGTGGGAGATTCTCGAAAACATGTGCGAGAACTCCATAAACAATGACTCCTTGGGCTTATTCGACAGGACGAATGCCCGCGCATCGACGAATCTAAGAGGGACACATGAGACGCAGGACCTGTCCACTTCTGTCGACCTGGAACTGATGGCCAGTTGGTTGGACAAGGTCTCTATCATAGAAAAGAAGGTGGACGAGCTAACTCGACATTTGCAGCAAGCCACCTCTGCACAAAACTCTTTTGTACGACCTCCTCTGGCAAGGGAAACAGTGCAAGACATCTATCACCAACCGGCCAAGGGGATGGACCCATATCCACCCCCGTCTACCTCTCGGACCGGAGTGACCTCCGATCCCTTCTACTCGAGTTGGGGGAACTCTGAACCCTCGTATTCTGACTTTCCTGAGGTTCCTCAGAACTGCGAGGACCTCAACGCCATCCAGAATGACCCATACTCCAATACCTACAACCCTGGATGGCGAAATCATCCTAACTTTCAGTGGGCAGGAAATTCTCAAAAACCACCATATCAACCCCGTCCACAAGCTCCTCGTCCATATCAGTCGCCTCAGCTTCGGCCCAATCCCACTTACCAATCCGTGCAAAATCAGGATCAACTGACTCTTATCCTTCAAACACTGGCTGACATTCGAAAGACGAATGCGGTAATGCAAAAAAGCACAAGGACGAGATCACAGAGGTTCGCAACCAACTGGCCCAGATGGCAAATTCCCGCCAACCTGGCACCCTTCCTTCGCAACCTCTGCCCAACCCAAATAACGTACCGACCCAGAGGCGCGTTATGAATCCGAATCCAGGCCACGCACATTTGATTTATCAAACCCCTGCTACTCCATCACCAGACGGGATGGAGGCTTCAACATCTTATGCAGGATTGCAGCAGCAGCCACCCCTCCTACCTAACCCAAACCAAAATCAGGCCGGATTAAACTCTGTAACAACACGTAGTGGTAAAACAACACAAGACTCACATTATCCAAACCACTCCAAGCCTGATAATCGCCAAGACCCTAGGGTAGTCATCCAAGATACTACTGTCCCAGATCAAGAACCTGGACCTATCTTAGAGGAACCAACTAGGATCCCATTTCCTGAGGCCTTGACCAAAGGAAAAAGGACAACCAAACCTGTGGCTCCTGAGGAGGATCTTGTCAAGCTCTTTGAACAGGTCCAGATAAACATCCCGTTGATGGATGCAATCCGCCACATACCGGCTTACGCAAGGTTCTTGAAAGACATATGTACACCTAAACGTAAGCCGCGAACCAAGGATGGGAACCCAATCGTACTATCAGAGCAAGCCAGCTCTGTCATCTTGAGAAAACTCCCACCTAAGGCTAAAAACCCAGGAACTCCCTTGATTTCTTGTAAAATTGGTGAAACCCAACTTGATAGAGCCCTACTAGACCTAGGTGCCTCCATAAATTTAATACCTACATCCCTCCTTGACCACCTTGAAGAATCTGAACTTAAACCCACTGAGGTGACATTGCAGTTAGCCGATCGATCCATCAAGTCACCCAAAGGAATACTCGAGGATGTCATTGTTAGGGTACGAGATTTTTATTTCCCAGTGGACTTCATAGTACTGGACATGGATGCACCTAAGAACCCAAGGGACACACCAATCATATTAGGGAGACCCTTTTTGGCCACTGCTAGGGCCAATATAAACTGCGAAGAGGGCCAGATAGAATTAAAATTTGGGAATCAAAATCTGAAGATTGACATTTTCAAGGCCCATCAAGGGATTAATTGCGGGGTGATAGAGGAAATTTGTGATGTCGAAACCGTGGTTGATGAACTGCATATAGAGGACAACCTGAGTATTCCTGATCAACCACTAGAGAATCAAAAACCGCTAACAGAGGAGTGCGGACATGATCTAGACACACCTATGACTCCTACCATTGCTCCCGATACAAACCCCGAACCACCCGCTGCTGCTGACAATCCTGTCATGGAACTCAAGCCCCTTCCTGAACATCTAAAATACGTCTTTTTGGATTCAAATCAGACATTTCCTGTGATTATCAATTCTCGACTCACACCTGACCAGGAACTCCGTTTGATTTCTGTTCTCCAACAACATCGTAGAGCCATTGGATGGACTCTAGATGATTTGACTGGTATAAGCCCTTCATACTGCACACATCGAATCTACATGGAAGAAGGCTCACGACCTTCAAGAGAAATGCAAAGACGCCTAAACCCTAACCTACAAGAGGTCATGAAAAAGGAGATCATTAAGTGGTTAGATGCAGGGATCATCTACCCGATCTCCGACAGTCGTTGGGTGAGTCCAACACAAGTGGTGCCTAAGAAGGCAGGACTTACCATCATCACGACTGAAATCGGGGAAGTCATTCCTACTCAAATAGCTAATTCATGGAGAGTCTGCATTGATTACAGAAGACTAAATTCCTCCACGAAGAAGAATCATTTCCCACTACCATTTATTGATCAGATCCTCGAGAAACTAGCAGGAAATAAATTCTTCTGCTTTCTTGACGGGTACTCCGGTTACAATCAGGTGGCAATCCATCCAGAGGACCAAGAAAAAACCACATTCACCTGCCCCTTCGGGACGTACGCGTTCCGAAGGATGCCATTCGGTCTCTGCAATGCACCTGCAACTTTTCAGCGGTGCATGCTTGCCATATTCTCAGATATGGTAGGTGATTATCTGGAAGTCTTCATGGATGACTTTTCAGTTTTTGGACAATCATTTGACGATTGCCTCCAACACTTGGTCCATATACTCAGGCGGTGCATTGAGGTGAATTTGGTTCTTTCCTGGGAAAAGAGCCATTTCATGGTGCCTGAGGGAATTGTCCTGGGACATTTAATCTCAGAGAAAGGCATCCAAGTGGATCGAGCTAAGGTTAACCTGATTTCCAAGCTCCCTATGCCTAGCTCGATTAAGGACATTCGATCTTTTTTGGGGCACGTCGGTTTCTACCGTCGATTCATCCCTGATTTCTCCAAAATCGCGCGCCCCCTGACCAATCTTCTCTCCAAGGATGTGCCTTTCAAAATTTCCAAGGAATGCACTCAAGCATTTGAGATCCTACGTGACCAAGTCACCCAAGCCCCAATCCTACAGTCCCCTGATTGGTCTCAACCCTTTGAGATCATGTGTGATGCATCTGACTTCGCTGTAGGAGCAGATTTGGGGCAGAAAATTAATGGGAAACCTGTGGTCATTTACTACGCCAGCAAAACACTGGATGAGGCTCAGTGTAACTATACGGTTACTGAGAAAGAGCTGCTGGCCGTAGTATTTGCCCTGGAAAAATTTAGATCATACCTTCTGGGTTCCCATATTATCATATACTCGGATCACACAGCTGTAAGGCATCTCCTTGCCAAGAAGGACGTGAAACCTCGACTAATCCGCTGGATCTTGCTATTGCAAGAATTTGACCTTGAGATTCGCGACAAGGTGGGAAAGCACAATGTGGTAGCTGATCACTTGTCCCGCCTTCCTTCTGAAATTATTGATCCTTCCGGACCTATTACAGAACATTTCCCTGATGAGCACCTCCTGACTATCAGTACAAGTCTTCCATGGTTCGCCGATATAGTTAATTACCTAGCATCACATCAGATTCCGCCCGATTGGTCGAAGGCCAAAAAGGACAAATTGCGTTCCGATGCCAAGTATTACCTATGGGAAGACCCGTATCTTTTCCGCATTGGTGCTGATCAGATAATCCGACGGTGCATCACGGAAGTAGAAATCAAAGACATACTCTCATTCTGCCATGACCAGGCATGCGGTGGACATTTTTCTAGACATAAAACCACATCGAAAGTCCTCCAGTGTGGCTTCTACTGGCCCACAATTTTCAAGGATGCATACGATCAGTGTAAGGTATGTTCCCATTGCCAGACTCTGGGCAACATGAGCCATAGAGACATAATGTTTTCGTTCTCCCTCTTGGACAAGGCCGCGCACTGGTATCAGACTCAGACCCGCCCGATCAACACTTGGGAGGAATTACAGTCCGAATTTTTGAAAAAATTCTTCCCTGTTGGCCGGACGAATGCCTTGCGCCACCAGATCACTCATTTCACTCAACAACAGGGAGAACCTCTTCACGAAGCTTGGGATCGATTCCTAGATCTCATGCGAAAATGTCCCCATCACGGAGTTCCTAAGTGGGAACAAGTCCAGTCTTTTTACCAGGGACTCCGTGAGGATATTCGTCTAATCGTCAATGCAACATGTGGAGGAAACATCATGGGCCAACACGAGGACACGGTGTGGGAGATTCTCGAAAACATGTGCGAGAACTCCATAAACAATGACTCCTTGGGCTTATTCGACAGGACGAATGCCCGCGCATCGACGAATCTAAGAGGGACACATGAGACGCAGGACCTGTCCACTTCTGTTGACCTGGAATTGATGGCCAGTCGGTTGGACAAGGTCTCTATCATAGAAAAGAAGGTGGACGAGCTAACTCGACATTTGCAGCAAGCCACCTCTGCACAAAACTCTTTTGCACGACCTCCTCTGGCAAGGGAAACAGTGCAAAACATCTATCACCAACCTGCCAAGGGGATGGGCCCCTATCCACCCCCGTCTACCTCCCAGACCGGAGTGACCTCCGATCCCGTCTACTCGAGTTGGGGGAACTCTGAACCCTCGTATTCTGACTTTCCTGAGGTTTCTCAGAACTGCGAGGACCTCAACGCCATCCAGAACGACCCATACTCCAATACCTACAACCCTGGATGGCGAAATCATCCTAACTTTCAGTGGGCGGGAAACTCTCAAAAACCACCATATCAACCCCGCCCACAAGCTCCTCGTCCATATCAGCCGCCTCAGCCTCGGCCCAATCCCACCTACCAATCTGGGCAAAATCAGGATCAACTGACTCTTATCCTTCAAACGCTGGCTGACATTCAAAAAACGAATGCGGCAATGCAAAAACAGCACAAGGACGAGATCACAGAGGTTCGCAACCAACTGGCCCAGATGGCAAATTCTCGCCAACCTGGCACCCTTCCTTCGCAACCTCTGCCCAACCCAAATAATGTGCCGACCCAGAGGCGCATTATGAATCCAAATCCAGGCCACGCACATTTGATTTATCAGGCCCCTGCTACTCCATCACCAGACAGGATGGAGGCTTCTACATCTTATGCAGAATTTCAGCAGCAGCCACCTCTCCTACCTAACCCAAACCAAAGTCAGGCTGGATTAAACTCTGTAACAACACGTAGTGGTAAAACAACACAAGACCCACATTATCTGAACCACTCCAAGCCTGATAATCGCCAAGACCCTAGGGTAGTCATCCAAGATACTACTGTCCCAGATCAAGAACCTGGACCTATCCTAGAGGAACCAGCTAGGATCCCATTTCCTGAGGCCTTGACCAAAGGAAAAAGGACAACCAAACCTGTGGCTCCTGAGGAGGATCTGGTCAAGCTCTTTGAACAGGTCCAGATAAACATCCCGTTGATGGATGCAATCCGCCACATACCGGCTTACGCAAGATTCTTGAAAGACATATGTACACCTAAACGTAAGCCGCGAACCAAGGATGGGAATCCGATTGTACTGTCAGAGCAAGCCAGCTCTGTCATCCTGAGCAAACTCCCACCCAAGGCTAAAGACCCAGGAACCCCCTTGATTTCTTGTAAAATTGGTGAAACCCAACTTGATAGAGCCCTACTAGACCTAGGTGCCTCCATAAATTTAATACCTACATCCCTCCTTGACCACCTTGAAGAATCTGAACTTAAACCCACTGAGGTGACATTGCAGTTAGCTGATCGATCCATCAAGTCACCCAAAGGTATACTCGAGGATGTCATTGTTAGGGTACGAGATTTTTATTTCCCAGTGGACTTCATAGTACTGGACATGGATGCACCTAAGAACCCAAGGGACACACCAATCATATTAGGGAGACCCTTTCTGGCCACTGCTAGGGCCAATATAAACTGCGAAGAGGGCCAGATAGAATTAAAATTTGGGAATCAAAATCTGAAGATCGACATTTTCAAAGCCCAACAAGGGATTAATTGCGGGGTTATAGAGGAAATTTGTGATGTCAAAGCCGTGGTTGATGAACTGCACATAGAGGACAACCTGATTATTCCTGATCAACCACTAGAAAATCAAAAACCGCTAACAGAGGAGTGCGAACACAATCTAGACACACCTATGACTCCTACCATTGCTCCCGATACAAACCCTGAACCACCCGCTGCTGCTGACAATCCTGTCATGGAACTCAAGCCCCTTCCTGAACATCTAAAATATGTCTTTTTGGATTCAAATCAAACGTTTCCTGTGATTATCAATTCTAGACTCACACCTGACCAGGAACTCCGTTTGATTTCTGTTCTCCAGCAACATCGTAGAGCCATTGGATGGACTCTAGATGATTTGACTGGTATAAGCCCTTCATACTGCACGCATCGAATCTATACAGAAGAAGGCTCACGACCTTCAAGAGAAATGCAAAGGCGACTAAACCCTAACCTACAGGAGGTCGTGAAAAAGGAGATCATTAAGTGGTTAGATGCAGGGATCATCTACCCGATCTCCGACAGTCGTTGGGTGAGTCCAACACAAGTGGTACCTAAGAAGGCAGGACTTACCATCATCACGACAGAAACCGGGGAAGTCATTCCTACCCGAATAGCTAATTCGTGGAGAGTCTGCATTGATTACAGAAGACTAAATTCCTCCACGAAGAAGGATCATTTCCCACTACCGTTTATTGATCAGATCCTCGAGAAACTAGCGGGAAATAGATTCTTCTGCTTTCTTGACGGGTACTCCGGTTACAATCAGGTGGCAATCCATCCAGAGGACCAAGAAAAGACCACATTCACCTGCCCCTTCGGGACGTACGCGTTTCGAAGGATGCCATTCGGTCTCTGCAATGCACCTGCAACTTTTCAGCGGTGCATGCTTGCCATATTCTCAGATATGGTAGGTGACTATCTGGAAGTCTTCATGGATGACTTTTCAGTTTTTGGACAATCATTTGACGATTGCCTCCAACACTTGGTCCATATACTCAGGCGGTGCATCGAGGTGAATTTGGTTCTTTCCTGGGAAAAGAGCCATTTCATGGTGCCTGAGGGAATTGTCCTGGGACATTTAATCTCAGAGAAAGGCATCCAAGTGGATCGAGCTAAGGTTAACCTGATTTCCAAGCTCCCTATGCCTAGCTCGATTAAGGACATCCGATCTTTTTTGGGGCACGTCGGTTTCTACCGTCGATTCATCCCTGATTTCTCCAAAATCGCGCGCCCCCTGACCAATCTGCTTTCCAAGGATGTGCCTTTCGGAATTTCCAAGGAATGCACTCAAGCATTTGAGATCTTACGTGACCGAGTCACCCAAGCCCCAATCCTACAGTCCCCTGATTGGTCTCAACCCTTTGAGATCATGTGCGATGCATCTGACTTCGCTGTAGGAGCGGTTTTGGGGCAGAAAATTGACGGGAAACCTGTGGTCATTTACTACGCCAGCAAAACACTGGATGAGGCTCAGCGTAACTATACGGTTACTGAGAAAGAGCTGCTGGCCGTAGTATTTGCCCTGGAAAAATTCAGATCATACCTTCTGGGTTCCCGTGTTATCATATACTCGGATCACACAGCTGTGAGGCATCTCCTAGCCAAGAAGGACGCGAAACCTCGATTAATCCGCTGGATCTTGCTGTTGCAAGAATTTGACATCGAGATTCGCGACAAGGCGGGAAAGCACAATGTGGTAGCTGATCATTTATCCCGCCTTCCTCCTAAAATTATTGATCCGTCCGGACCTATTACAGAACATTTTCCTGATGAGCACCTCCTGACTATCAGTACAAGTCTTCCATGGTTCGCCGATATTGTTAATTACCTGGCATCACATCAGATTCCGCCCGATTGGTCGAAGGCCAAAAAGGACAAATTGCGTTCTGATGCCAAGTATTACCTATGGGAAGACCCGTATCTCTTCCGCATTGGTGCTGATCAGATAATCCGACGATGCGTCACGGAAGTGGAAATCAAAGACATACTCTCATTTTGCCATGACCAGGCATGCGGTGGACATTTTTCGGGACATAAAACCGCATCGAAAGTCCTCCAGTGTGGTTTCTACTGGCCCACAATTTTCAAAGATGCATACAATCACTGTAAGGCATGTTCCCGTTGCCAGACTCTAGGCAACATGAGCCATAGAGACATGATGCCTCTACAGCCGATCTTGGTATGCGAAATTTTTGATATTTGGGGGATTGATTTCATGGGACCCTTTCCTACCTCGGATGGCTTCGAATACATTTTACTCGCAGTTGATTATGTTTCCAAATGGATAGAAGCCATTCCGACTCGAACCAACAATCATAAAGTCGTTATAAAATTCCTTCATCAAAACATTTTCTCAAGGTTCGGGATTCCGCGTGCTATAATTTCCGACGGAGGGACCCATTTTACAAACGCTCAGTTCAGGTCACTGATGATCAAATACGGGGTGTCACACCGAATCTCTACTCCTTACCACCCCCAAACTAATGGTCTAGCTGAGCTATCTAACCGAGAGATCAAGAAGATCCTTCAGGTTACTGTTCGACCTGATAGAAAAGATTGGTCTTCTCGGCTTCCGGAAGCATTGTGGGCCTATAGGACCGCCCACAAGACCCAATTAGGAATGTCTCCCTTTAGACTAGTGTACGGGAAGGCATGTCACCTCCCCGTCGAATTGGAGCATAAAGCCTATTGGGCAGTACGGACCTGTAATCTCGACCTTTCTAAGGCTGGAACCCACAGAAGATTTCAAATGAGCGAGATCGATGAATTACGCCACGACGCATATGAGAACTCGCGAATTTACAAAGAACGGGTTAAAGCTTTTCACGACAAACACATTTCTAGAAAGGTCTTTCATCCTGGTCAAAAAGTTTTACTCTTTGATGCTCGACTCAAACTATTCCCAGGAAAGCTAAGATCCAAGTGGGTCGGACCCTACCTAGTCCGCCGAATCTTCGGAAATGGAGCTATCGAAATCAGCCCACTCAGCCACGATTCTGAACCATTTGTCGTGAATGGGCAGAGACTCAAGCCGTTCATTGACATGACCGATATAGATTTGACTGAGTCATCCTTTACCCTCCTTTCCTCTTGAGCTCATTACGCCCAGCCGATGGCGTAAAACTCAGCGCTTAACGGGAGGCAACCCGTCATTCTTTGAAAAACCTGAAATCGTTTCTGACATCGCTATGCGGAACTCATATTGCACTTTAGGGTTCATCCATTAGAACAGCCGACTTCACCTCAGGTATACCTACCCGAGATTAGAAATCGTTCGCAACAAGTCGCTTCGACCCATTCACTCACCACACACCTGTCCTAACACATGAACTAAGCTGAATTCGAACCCACCTAATTTACAATGGGGACATTGCAAATCTTAGGCATGGGGGGGTATGAAAGTGCAAAATGTCAGAAAATTCATATCAAGAAAGGGTTTCATTCATAAAAAAAAAAAAAAAAAAAAAAAAAAAAAAAAAAAAAAAAAAGGGACTTGATAGAGGGGAGGAACAATTCAGGGTCATACAAATGAGAGGAGGAAAAGAAAGAAAAATGACAAAAAGAGCAAAAATAAAGAAAGGAGCACAAAAGGAAAAGAAAAAGAAAAAGTCATTAGTAAAAGATTAAGGGGTTAACTGAAGTTCTAGACCGAGTCAAGAAAAAGAAAAGAAAAATGCTACAGAGATATAACAAGAGATTAGCGGGAACGCTGGTCTTAGGCCTCTTGGGCTAGATTTTTAGCTTAAAAATTCACGTATCCGTTAAAATCTGGACAATCCTCAAGAGGTTGAGGAAAATGCGAAGCTTAAGTATTAGGTCTAAGGCTTAGGAAGTATTCGGCCTCGTTAACTGACCTCCGGTTTGCGGGATTCGGTAACCTAAGCACCCAAATTCACACACAGTCTGGTTCAGTGCGCATAAATATTCAAAACACGCAAGAGCGTTTAATATTCTGAAAAAGTCACCTAGATTAGGAGCGGCCAATCAACACAAGTTGATTTGGACAAGTTCCCAGCGCGGAGAGGCGGGAAATTCCCCTCGAAGATGCGTAACAACATATCGTCTCCTCGGTGCTTGTCTCTTAGGATATTTAAATATCCTACTGGGGGCATGTAAGCACTCTGCTGGTTCAGATACCATGGGTGGCATTATCACGAAATGTCGATCGCCAGGGTCTGAATTCGGCCACGGAACGCCATGGGCGGGATTATCTCGAAATCTCGAAAGCCAGGGTTCCGAGGGTTGCCATGGGCGGGATTATCTCGAAATCTCGAAAGCCAGGGACCCTTGAGGATTGATGATGGGGACGAGGAATCCGATACAGACCGTGTTGAGAAGCTAATCCGAAGCTAGAAATAAAAAGAAAAGAGAGAGAAAAGCTCTCCAAACAAATAAATCCTCTATCTCTCTCTTACAAAAAAAAAAACGCACTGCAAACTGAGCGTAGGCTAAAAATGTCTCAAGCACGGGTGCTTTAACCGCAGAGTCCAACAAACCCTAGGATAGTTTTTGTGGGCCGTAGAAACCTTTGCGAAGGACTGAGGCTAAAGCAGAACAGGTCCAGATTTTGGTTGGTACTTGAGTACCTCTAGGCCTATTGTCGGCATTCCTACCTAATCACAAAAGAAGCACTTATCATAACTAAGGACACTTTGGGTCTAGAATGGAAGTTAAAACTTTGAAATTTTGCTAAGGGACTAGCAAAAGCTAGGCATGGGGGTATGATGAGAGCCTCATCATGAGCCATAACTAGCTCATTTTGACCTAATAAAGAAGATAAAAGCTCCTATATAACCTAGAAGAAGGCTTAACTAAAGGAACAAGTGCTCTGAGAAGAAAACATGAAATAAAGGTTAAAACTGCAATTTTACCATTGCAGTACATAAACGGGATTTCTCAGAAGCAAAACATAGGTCAAATAGTCCAAAGTGGGTTGAATTAATCAGAAATGGGTTTATGTGCAATCTAAGAATTAAATGACACTTGGTAACCCTAAAACAGACCCGCTTAAATTAACAAGGTTCCAGTCAGAATAAAAATCAAGCAAACCCTCTAAAAATCATAGAAAAACATCCTCTGGGGTTTAGAACACTTAATTTGGCCTTTGGAACCTAGTTTGACCTAGATTAGGGTCTTAGCTCTTCAATTAACCTAATTTGGGCTTTTACGCAAAATGTCCAGTCAAAAGAGGTCAAACCTAAAATCCAACTTCACCATTGGATTCTTTAGGGCCAAATTAGGTTTGTACCAAAATTTGGACCTAAGGGGAGGTCATCTTGACCTACTTTGCAAGTTAGTACACCCAAATCACAAAGAGGTCCCTATCTTTTGAATATCCTTGCAGAGAGCCCCCTAGGTTCCTCGCCTTCTTTGCAAACCGGTCCTGCCGCCATTGCTAGGGCAGAACCGAGCTCCGACGAAGTTTCGAGAGAGATGGTTCTCTAATTCCTCAGAGATTCTCTCCCAGAAATGGAAGGGAGATTCTCTGAGGAATTCCCTTCCTTCTAAAGCCAATCAAATTCGCTGGTGTGAACCCAATCTCTCGTGCGAACGCACGAGAGATGTGGGTATCTTTCTTCCTTCCAACTCCGGCGAACCGGCTGACCTAATTGCGCGTCTTTCACGCTCTGATAGGAGCGGCCAACACCTATAAAACACCCCTCGGACCCGGCCACTCATCTTGAGCTTGATTTGGCCGAGTTTCCCCCTTCAATTCCTCTCCTCCTGCTCGGCCAAATGCCCCAGCTAGCTCCGGCGAGCCCCCCTCCCCTCCCTCTTCGCTCTGCCACAAAACCAGTGGCAGAGTTAGCTTCCTGACCTCCCTCCGCGTCGCGCAGTACCAGCGCACGTCGCCTCAGCCCCGTCGTCGCCGCCGTTCTCCCCCACTGGGCGTCATCTTCTCCGGCGACAGCAAGTACTGCTGTCCGCCTTCTGTCCCCTTTCGTCCTTACAATTAGGTTAGAACTCCTCTCCATCCTATCCTCTCTCTTTTCCCCCTGTTATCTCATCTGATTACCCCTCGACCGACGCTGACCACCCTCATCTTCCACATCACCGACCGAACTCCGGCGAGCCGCCCACACCACTCCGCCACTCCACACGGCTCGCCAACCACCTCGTGAGCTCCGCCTCACCACCAGGAACTCGCTCCACCCCACAACTGCCACTCCAGACCTCCATAACCACCCCCCGAACAACCCACCATCTCCGGCCACAGGTTAACCTAGGCGGGCACGCCTAGGCCGACCGGCAACCTGCAGCATCACCCACCGCCTTCGCCGTGCTACGGCGAAGGTTTCCAACTATTCTAATTGGGCCAATAGGCCGTTCTGTGGAAGCTCAGGTGAACGCCCCGGCCGCCATTAACAGTCGAAGCAGCAGGAAGCTTGGAGCAGCAGCAGGCGTCAGGCTTCCCAGGCGGCAGGTGCAGCAGACTCTCGCAAGTGTTGCGAGGTGACTGAGTTCAGCAAGGAGCACCAGCAGGGCCTTCAGCGTGGGCAATTGCACACGAGAGTCTGCGGGCGCACGCAAAGGAAGGGCGGAACGTTTAGTCCCACATCGTGGAATCTCAAGGCACAGGTATGGTATAAAGAGTTTTTGTGATATACGTTTACTGCCTCGAAAGCACAGGGGTGAGGTCCCTCACTGACCCCACCCGCCTCGTCCGCGGCCTGACCACGCGGACCTGGCGGATCCGACCCGACCTAGACCTACGCACTCCTCGCGCATCACACACCTGCAGGTGCGCCTGGTCCCGGGTACGATCCGACCCGATTGAGACTGTGGCTCTGGTAGAGCGGTTAGAGTGAATTGCTTGAGAGAGAGACACGCGCGGTGATGTAAACACATTTACACTACTTAAAATGTCTATTTATGCATGTTCTTAAGCATAGGATTGCATTTCATGATATAAATATTGCATTACATGCATCATCTTGCATTTAGAGTAGTTTGAATAAAATGGAGGTTAATTGTCTCCTTTTATGTGCTTGGACAGGGCAAATATTTTATCGGGGCCTCGGATCAAAGATCCAACCGTATGGATATGATCAGGGCGACGATTGGAGTTCAACGACTCCAAGATCGCCCTAATCAGGCATCCGTAGCATCAGATAGAGACCGGGGAACCCTAGAAGATCAAGGGCCAGGATGGTGTAAATCCGCACTTCAGATGGAAAATCCGACCACACGGATGAATTCGGATCGACGATCGCAGTCGAACGACACAAAAATCGAGTCAATCCGACATCCGTGGCACCATCTACAACTTCCAGAAGATGGACGGCCAAGATGGCGCCACGTGGCGCCATCCCAGCCGCCCAATCGGCCGCAGGAGTCCTGTGAAGTCCGCGCAACGTCTCCTCTCCGCCGTTGGATCTCGATCCAACGGCTGCGGTCGCGCGCGTTTAAAAACGTCCGCGCGACCATTTCGCCCGCGTAGCGCAGCGGCGACGCAGCTGCGGGCGAAGCGGAGGTCGCGGGTTCGAGCCGCGGAGAGGGGGTCGAAGGCGCGGGCGAGCGGGCGCGCACGAGCGTCGGATGAAGATCCAACGGCCGCGCGCGCCCGATAGCGCCGACGCGCAATTGGACGCCCTGGTGGGCGCGCGATCGCACGCGGGCGGCGCGCTACGCAGCGGGCGCGGGCGCGATCTAAGCAGTCCGATCTCGCGATCGGACGGCTGAGACGACGCGGACGTGCGTCTGCGTTACGCGCGCAGGCCAGCCGAGCGGGCGCGCGTGGGCGCGGCGGCGACGGCGACGGCGGGGCTTTAGCGACGGTTTTATCCGTCACTAAAGACCCCTTATTTATTATTTTGAAGATGTAATGTCCATTTTGCCCCCACTCCTTGCAACTATAAAAGGAGACCCCCTCCATACGAAATTTTCATCCCTTCCTTCTCCTCTCTACCTCTCCAAAGTTCAAGAGAAGCTTGTCCCACACCCGGGATGCTTCTCGCGAGATAAAGTCCAAATTTTCGTCCCCCTTCGGAAGTGGATCCCGCGACGACGACGGCGTGCTGCTTCGTTCCCGTTCTTCTGCTTCGTCCTCCTTCGTCCCGCTTCGTTCTCCTTCGTCCAGGCGTCGTCCCGTCCGGCTCGTCCTCCAAGCGACCGTCGAGGAGGATTTCTCTCTCCCTATTCTTTTTACTGCTTTCTAGTATAGATTTACTGCTTTCTAGAGTAGTCTATTCGTCCTCCGAGCGATCGTCGAGGAGGACATTTCTCCCTCCATTCTTTTAATGCTTTCTAGAGTAATTGTTTTATGTTTTCTAGTTGTAATGAAAGAACTCTTTTATGATAAATTCCTTGTCTATTCTACATCTCATTTTGATTTCCATGTATAGTATTCCTTCTCTCTCTCTTACTCCCTCTCTCTCTTTTATTTGTTGTAGATACTTAGATAGTTTAAATTGAATTTCTTTGTGACAAAATAAAAAGAAACGCGGAGTTTTTAAATCAAACGTTCGCCTCCCTGTGTTCGACCCGGAATTCTTATTTCGGTATAAATTTTATTTGTTGAACACGAATCCTTCGCTTTCGAACTACAACGACGGGTTTTTCCAAAACCAAACACGTTAGCGTAGATTCGCGTTCAACACGCGGGTAGAGGGAGAAGGGTTAGGTTTTGTTCCCCTGTGCAGGCAGGCTGATTGCAGGAGAAGGACGTGGCCGCTGCAGAAGAAAGGAGAAGCAAGACAAAGAAGAAGAAGAAAGCAAGACAAAGAAGAAGAAGAAGGCAACGAAGAAAGGAGAAGCAAGACAGAAGAAGAAGAAAGAAAGAAGTCTTCGCAGGCGAAGGAGGAAAACAGAAAGGTTAGAAGTCTTCGCAGGAGAAGAAGAAGAAGGACAAGGGAAGATTGCAAAGAGATCCGAAAGGCAAAGCAGAAGAAGAAAAAGAGAAAGAAAGATCACATTTAAGACGTCTGATACATAAATCAGACGTCTAATTCTATTTTCTTTACATCTTTCTTAAAAACTCTTTGAATCAATTATATTTGCATTTAACAGTTGTATTCTTGGGTTTTACAAAGTACTGAGTTTGCTCCCTGTGTTCGACCTCGGATACTCTAGTTGTTCGAGTAATAAAATTATTTGTTTAAACGTTTTGTCGGTTCTACTGCAACGTAATACGCCTTTAAATCCGCACAGAAACGTTGACAACAGGAAGGCATGTCACCTCCCCATCGAATTAGAGCATAAAGCCTATTGGGAAGTACGAACCTGTAATCTCGACCTTTCTAAGGCTGGAACCCACAGAAGACTTCAAATGAGCGAGATCGATGAATTACGCCACGACGCGTATGAGAACACGCGAATTTACAAAGAACGGGTTAAAGCTTTTCACGACAAACATATTTCGAGAAAGGTCTTTCATCCTGGTCAAAAAGTTTTACTCTTTGATGCCCGACTAAAATTATTCCCAGGAAAGCTAAGATCCAAGTGGGTCGGACCCTACCTAGTCCGACAAATCTTCGGAAATGGAGCCATTGAAATCAGCCCACTCAGCCACGATTCTGAACCCTTTGTCGTGAACGGGCAGAGACTCAAGCCGTTCATTGACATGACCGATATAGATTTAACTGAGTCATCCTTTACCCTCCATTCCTCTTGAGCTCATTGCGCCCAGCCGATGGCGTAAAACTCAGCGCTTAACGGGAGGCAACCCGTCATTCTTTGAAAAACCCGAAACCGTTTCTGACATCTCTATGCGGAACTCATATTGCACTTTAGGGTTCATCCATTAGAACAGCCGACTTCACCTCAGGTATACCTACCCGAGATTAGAAATCGGTCGCAACAAGTCACTTCGACCCATTCACTCACCACACACCTGTCCTAATACATGAACTAAGCTGAATTCGAACCCACCTAATTTACAATGGGGACATTGCAAATCTTAGGCATGGGGGGGTATGAAAGTGCAAAATGTCAGAAAATTCATATCAAGAAAGGGTTTCACATAAAAAAAAAAGAGAGAGAGAGAGAGACTTGATAGTGGGGAGGAACAATTCAGGGTCATACAAATGAGAGGAGGAAAAGAAGGAAAAATGACAAAAAGGAGCACAAAATGAAAATGAAAAGAAATAGTCATTAGTAAAAGATTAAGGGGTTAACTGAAGTTCTAGACCGAATCAAGAAAAAGAAAAGAAAAGTGCTACGGAGATATAACAAGAAATTAGCGGGAATGCTGGTCTTAGGCCTTTTGGGCTAGTACCTTTAGCTTAAAAATTCACGTATCCGTTAAAATCTGGATAATCCTCAAGAGGTTGAGGAAAATGCGAAGCTTGAGTATTAGGTCTAAGGCTTAGGGAGTATTCGGCCTCGTTAACTGACCTCCGGTTTGCTGGATTCGGTAACCTAAGCACCCAAATTCACACACTGTCTGGTTCAGTGCGCATAAACATCCAAATCACGTGAAAAGCGTTTAATATTCTGAAAAAGTCACCTAGATTAGGAGCGGTCAATCAACACAAATTGATTTGGACGAGTTCCCAGCGCGGAGAGGCGGGAAATTCCCCTCGAAGATGCGTAACAACATATCGTCTCCTTGGTGCTTGTCTCTTAGGATATTTAAATATCCTACCGGGGGCATGAAAGCACTCTGCTGGTTCAGATACCATGGGCGGCATTATCACGAAATGTCGTTCGCCAGGGTCTGGATTCGGCCACGGAACCCCATGGGCGGGATTATCTCGAAATCTCGAAAGCCAGGGACCCTTGAGGATTGATGATGGGGACGAGGAATCCGATACAGACCGTGTTGAGAAGCTAATCCGAAGCTAGAAATAAAAAGAAAAGAGAGAGAAAAGCTCTCCAAACAAATAAATCTTCTATCTCTCTCTTACAAAAAAAAACGCACTGCAAACTGAACTTAGGCTAAAAATGTCTCAAGCACGGGTGCTTTAACTGCGGAGTCCAACAAACCCTAGGTTAGTTTCTGTGGGCCGTGGAAACCTTTGCGAAGGACTGAGGCTAAAGCGGAACAGGTCTGGATTTTGGTTGGTACTTGAGTACCTCTAGGCCTATTATCAGCATTCCTACCTAAATCACACAATAAAAAGAGAAGCACTTTTCATAGTTGTTGACAGACACTCAGGGTCTAGAACAGAAGTTAAAACTTTGAAATTTTGCTAAGGGACTAGCAAAAGCTAGGCATGGGGGTATGATGAGAGCCTCATCATGAGCCATAACTAGCTCATTTTGACCCAATAAAGAAGATAAAAGCTCCTGCATAACCTGGAAGAAGGCCTAACTGAAGGAACAAGTGCCTTGAGAAGAAAACATGAAATAAAGGTTAAAACTGCAATTTTACCATTGCAGTACGTAAACAGGATTTCTCAGAGGCAAAACATAGGTCAAATGGTATAAATGAGATAAAAAGAGGGTTGAGTCAATCATAAATGGGTTTATGTGCAATCTAAGAACTAAATGACACTTGGTAACCCTAAACAGACCCGCTTAGATTAACAAGGTTCCGGTCAGAATAAAAATCAAGTAAGCCCTCTAAAAATCATAGAAAAACATCCTCTAGGGTTTAGAACACTTAATTTGGCCTTTGGAACCTAATTTGACCTAGATTAGGGTCCTAGCTCTTCAATTAACCTAATTTGGATTTTTACGTAAAATGTCTAGTCAAACGAGGTCAAACCTAAAATCCAACTTCACCATTAGATTCCTTAGGTCCAAATTAGGTTTGTACCAAAATTTGGACCTAAGGAGAGGTCATCTTGACCTACTTTGCAATTTAGTACACCCAAATCACGAATTGGTCCCTATCTTTTGAATACCTTTGCAGAGAGCCCCCTAGGTTCTTCGCCTCCTTTGCAAATCGGTCCTGCCGCCATTGCTAGGGCAGAACCAAGCTCCGGCGAAGTTTCGAGAGAGATTGCTCTCTAATCCCTCAGAGATTCCCTCCCAGAAATGGAAGGAGGATTCTCTGAGGAATTCCCTTATAAAGTCAATTACAATCGCTGGTGTGAACCCAATCTCTCGTGCGAACGCACGAGAGATTCGAGTATCCACCTTCCTTCCAACTCCGGTGAGCCGGAAGACCTAATTGCGCGGTTTCCACGCGCTGGTAGGTGCGTCCAGCACCTATAAAAGATACCCCAGACCCTGCCGCAGAAGGCAAGCTTGATTTTGACGGAGATCCCTTCCAAATTCCTCCCTCTTCCATCTCCGGCCAAACGACCCACAAGCTCCGGCGACCTCCTCCCCTCCTTCTCTTCGCTCTGCTGCCATACCAGCAGCAGAGTCCTCTCCGCCGCTTCCTCCCATGTCGCGCTGTACCCCGCGCACGCTCTTCTGACCTCATCCTCTTCGCCGCTTCCTCCCTCAGGGTCTTTCTTCCCCGACGACGGCAGTTACCAGCCGTCGTCTCCACCACCTTCCTTCCTTCCATACAACCACAGATACGTTCTCCATCCTCTCCTTTCTCTTTTCCCCCAACTATTTTACTTGATTACCCCTCGACAGTACCTAACTGCCTCCATCTTCCTCGCCTCCGACCTCATTCCGGCGAGCCGCCCACACCACTCCGCCACTCCACACGGCTCGCCAACCACCTCGAGAGCTCCGCCTCACCATCAGGAACCCATTCCACCCCATCACTGCCACTCCAGACCTCCACAAGCACCCCCCGACCAACCCACCATCTCCGGCCACAGGTTGACCTAGGCACGCACGCCTAGGCCGACCGGCAACCTGCAACATCACCCACCGCCTTCGCCGTGCTGTGGCGAAGGTTTCCAGCTATTCTGATTGGGCAAATAGGCCGTTCTGTTGGATGTCAGGTGTAAGCCCCAGCCGCCATTAACAGCCGAAGCAGCAGGGAGCTTGGAGCAGCAGCAGGCGTCAGGCTTCCCAGGCGGCAGGTGCAACATATTCTCGCAAGTGTCGCGAAGCAACCAAGGCTAGCCAGTAGCGCCAGCAGAGTTAACAGCTTGGGCAATTGCATACGAGAGTCTGCGGGCGCGCGTGAAATCAGGGCGGAACCTTTAGTCCCACATCGTGGGATTGCAGCCCTCAGGTACGCTATAAATTTCATTTGTGCTTTAAGCCGGTTGCCTCCGTAAGCACAGGGGTGAGGTCCCTCACTGCCCTCACACACCTCGTCCGCGGCTTGACCTCGCGGATCTGGCTGATCCGACCCGACCCGACCTAGACCTACGCACTCCTCGCGCATCACCACTTGCCGGTGCGCCTGGTCCCGGGTGCGAACCCGACCCGACTATGGCTGTGGCTCTGGGAGAGCGTCCATGAGTGAACTGCTTAAGAGAGAGACGCGCGGGTAGAGGGAGAAGGGTTAGGGTTTGCTCCCGTGCAGGCAGGCTGAACGCAGGAGAAGAAGGACTTGGCCGCTACAGAAGAAGAGAAGGAGCAAGACAGGAGAAGAAGAAGAAAGAAAGAAGCTTTCGTAGGAGAAGGAAATCAAAAGAAGAAGAAGAAAGAGCAAGGCACAGAGAAGAAGAGAGGCAAAGAAGGATTAGAAGATCAGAAGAAGAAGAAGAAGGCTTCGCAAGACAAGAAAGAAAGCAGAGAAAGAAGAAGGAAGACAAGGCAGAAGAGAGAGAAGGACGAAGAAGACAAGGGAAGACTGCAAAAGAGATCAGAAGAAAAAGAAGAAGAAGAAAGGAAAGCTACCAGAAAAGCAAAGGAAGGAGAAGAGACACGAAGAAGAAGAGAGAAAGAGAGATCACATTTAAGACGTCTGATACACAAATCAGACGTCCAATTCTACTTTTTTTTCCAAATCTTTTTTTTTAAAAGTCTCTTTGAATGAGTTATATTTGCATTTAAACAGTTGTATTCTTTGGTTTTACAAAGTACTGAGATTGCTCCCCGTGTTCGACCTCGGATACTCTGGTCTTCGAGTAATAAAATTCTTTATATTTGTTTAGACGTTTTGTCGGTTATACTACAACGTGACATCCTTTAAACCCGCACAGAACGTCGACAACATCCACCGCCAGGCCGTCTCCAGAGATCACATGACCCAAGAAGGTCACCTCCCTCAACCAGAACTCGCACTTGCTATATTTGGCGTACAGCCTGTGTCGCCTCAGAGTGTCCAGAACCATCCGCAAGTGCTGTCCGTGCTGCGTCCGATCTCTAGAATAGATGAGTACATCATCTATGAAAACCACCACGAACTGGTCCAAGTACGGTCTAAACACCCTGTTCATCAGGTCCACGAAAGCAGCGGGGGCATTGGTCAGCCCAAACGGCATGACCAAAAACTCGTAGTGTCCGTACCGGGTGCGGAAAGCTGTCTTGGAGACGTCGGTCTCCCTGATCCTCAACTGGTGGTATCCAGACCTCAAGTCTATCTTGGAAAACACCGTGGCACCCCGCAACTGGTCAAACAAATCGTCGATCCTCGGCAGCGGATATCTGTTCTTGATGGTGACCCTATTCAGCTGTCGGTAGTCCACACAAAGGCGTAGGGTCCCATCCTTCTTCTTCACAAACAGTACCGGGGCTCCCCAGGGAGACGCACTGGGCCTCACGAAACCTTTCTCCAAAAGGTCCTGCAACTGGGACTTGAGCTCTCGCAGCTCAAGCGGTGCCATCCTGTATGGCGCGGTGGAGATGGGGCTGGTCCCTGGTACTAGTGAGATCTCAAACTCGATCTCACGCTCGGGTGGTAGTCCTGGTAACTCGTCTGGAAACACGTCGGGGTACTCTCTGACCACCGGGATGCTCTGGAAGTCTGCCACAGGGCTGGGCTCTGCCACCACACAGGCTAGGAAGCCCTCACACCCCTGGCTCAAAAGTCTCGCCGCCCGAAGTGCCGAAATGCACCTGAAACCTCCGTCCACTGGCTGTCCGTGAAACTCGAAAGAAGGCAACTCCGGAATGGAGAAGACAATCTTCCTCTCAAAACAGTCCACCAAGGCGTGGTAAGCGGACAGCCAATCCATCCCCAGAATCACACCAAAGTCCTCCATCTGGATCATAATCAGGTCAGCTGGCAGGCTATGTCCTCCAACGCTGACCTCGCAATCCATGTACATCTCCTCAGCTACAAACAGCTGACCACTCGGACCTCTAATTACGAACGGATTTTCTAACAGTGTATAATCCTGGTCCAAACTAACTGCGAAACTGGCTGCGACAAACGAGTGCGTAGCGCCGGAATCGAAAAGCGTGTAAACGAGTCTGCCAGAAATTGAAACCATACCTGCTACCACCGATCTCGAAGCTCTGGCGTCCCTGTGTTTTAGGGCGTTGATACGCCCCTCAGCTCTAGGTGCGGACGAAGCAGCCACACGCTACGTCGGACGGGTAGGTGCTGGCCGGTACCCTCCTCGCGACTGCTGTCCTCCTCCTTGCGCCTGGGAACCGCGGCCTCCTGCGCGCCCTCCAGTGCTCTGCACGGGGAGTATCTGCTGACCTCCTGCCCTAGATGGGCAGTCCCTCCTGACGTGGCCCGGCTGGACACACTGGTAGCAGAGGGGAACCCGACTCCCGCCCTCAGTGAGTCCCTGCTGTCGACTAGGCGGGGGTCTGGTGTTGGCGACTGGCCCCTGTTGAGGGCCCCCAAAGGCCACTGATGGCCCTGCACAACGTGACAGCTCTCCTGCGGACGCCACGTGTCTCCGTTCTCGCCGGCCCTGTGAGAAGTCTGGCTGAAAGGGCCTCTTCCGCCCGCCGTCTGTCTCTCGCGCGGACGGGTTGGTCTCCTCGTAAGTCATAGCTGCCTCTACCACCCTCGAAAATGTAGGCAGCTTCAGGGGTTTGACATACCCCCGGATCACAGGTCGGAGCCCCTCGGTGAACCTCCAAAGGCGCTCCTCCTCAGTGGCTACCGCTGTCACTGCAAAGCGGGACAGCTCCAAGAAACGCGTGCGGTACGCGCTCACAGTCATCGTCCCTTGGCGGAGAGTGTGGAACTCCCGCCTCCTCTGGTCTTGCCACGTCTGGGGAAAGTACTGCTCGCAGAAGAGGGTGACGAACTGGTCCCACGTCGGCTCGTCCCTCTCCTGTCCCCGGACTGCCCTCCACCATCGGTGTGCCGCACTCTCCAGCTGGTACGTGGCAAAGGCCACGCGGCACTCTACCGGGGGGCGAAGGGTGTTGAAGATCTTCTCCAGCTGCTCAAGCCAGTCCTCTGCCTCGGTCGGGTCCTCATCCCCCTTGAAGGAGGGAGGCTTCAGCTTTCGGAACTGTCCGAAAAGCTCGAAGTGGCGCTGTAGGGGAGGTGCTGGTGCACCTCCAGGCGAAGGTGCCTCGGGTACAGAAGTGTCGGAGGAAGGTGGGGGCGGCAGGGGCCCATCCCCTCCCTCGTGTCCAGCGCCGTGTCCGTCGCGTGGTCCCACAGAGGACTCCCCCTCTGCAGCCCCAGGAGGAGGCGCTCGGGGCGGTGGGTGGAGCTCCTCTCGTACAATATCTCGTATCATTCTGGCGAGGTCCTGGGCCTGGATGCCCGGGAGTGGTGGCTGGTCCACCGAGATGTCAACAACAGCATGTCCACCTCGCCGACCTCGCCCTCGGCCGCGCCCGCGGCCAGTCTCGCCAGTCCCGCGACGAGGCATCTCCTGCAAGGAGATGCGAAACCAAACGAAAACGTCAAAACAGACGGTACCTAACGAAACTTCTAAGAGCCCAAGTCAGGAGATATGTTGTGGTGGCTACTCTAGCTATAAACATGCGAATTGGTTATTTTCCAGTCAGTTGATTCACTTCTCGGGACGACCTTGCTCTGATACCATCTTGTAACGACCCAGTTCCCGAGTCCCTACGAGACACGAGAACCGGACCGACTCGACTAATCCCAGGACCTAGTCGTCCAACGAGGAAGTAACCAAAAGAGTAGTAAAATAAACCACATTCAGCATGAATATAACTAACAGTAAGAAAGTACAGCAGTAAGGGAAGAAACTACTACAGTAGATACCACCACAACAGTAGAACAACATTTATCATATAACATGAACTGCAGGTAAAGAAAGTACAGCGGAAACAAGAACTACTCACTATAACAGAACAAAAGAGGTACAAAAGACTGTGGTAAACTCTATTGGACCCTACTCGGCCCAGCGTCCTCTGCAGCCGCTGACCCTGGCGGCTCAACACCTGGTCCTGAAAAAGGTAACGAGTGTAACATGTCAGCAAAACGCTGAGTAGAGTGGCAACTAACTAAAGGCAACAGTAGAGTGTACAGTAGCTGTTATGTTCTATTACTTTCCTTATTTACATCTTTCAATTGTCTCACTATTTCATTTATTTCTCAGATCTTTTACTTGATCTCGAATGTTCCTCGTGGGAACGATCTTGATTGCAGTCTTTTCCAAAAAGTAGAAGTAGCACGTGGTGCTCTCCTGGCCGGGAGAGTCCCCCGTGGTGATCCTACCCTCAGTCAACCACCCCAAGGTCACTGACAGACGTAACGGTGACTACGGCACGCGCGATAAACGCACAGGTAGCTAACTCGTACTAGCACGCGGTCAGTCGTTTCCGTTAACGGGTGCGCCCAAAGCACAGCACGGAACCAGTCCAGGGCAGAGCCCTCTCAGTAACAGGGGTCCAACCCCTCCACAGTAACCAAACCGGGGCCTTGCCCCTCCACAGTCCGCGCACCCTCGCTTGACTACCCTGGTTTGCCCCAGCGGGCCTAACAAGTCGGTGTGGGAGGCTAGCAGAACCCCGGGGCCCGTGGGGTAGCTAGTACCTCCCTACACTAGTAGCTCTCCTCGGTACTACGTATGCGAGGGCCAGCAAGTCGGTACAGAGTGGCCAGTCCTAACCCTGGGTCCCTGGGGCGGCTAGCTCCGCTCTGCACTAAACAGGGGGACAGTTGCTCTCCTTGGTACTCCGTACTCAAGGGCCAGCTCACTTCCCCAAAAACTATTCCATTCACTTTCCAGGAGTTCTACTCCTACTTCCCCGTAGGGTTCCATCCTTTTTACTCAAACATCCAGGTTTCACTTTCCAGTTTCACATTCTTACAATCCATGTTCTCAACCACGTTATCTATTCACAACAGGCAGCTATTAATTCAAATTACAGGCAGCTTTATATCTCTTTCCATTTTCCAAGACTGCAGTATTATATATTCCACTAGTTTTCCCATCCTAGGATTCATGCCATATCCTAGGATCTATCATACAATCTAGTTTTCCAGTCCTAGGATTCATGCAACACCTAGGAGCTATCATTCCATCTATTTCTCATTCCTAGGGTTCATGCAATGTCCTAGGTTCTATTTATGGTTTCATAATTTAATAACTTAAAGCCACTCTACTAGGCACAACGGGAGTAATGGGGGCGTGATCGGGAATCCCGCGTGCCTCCGCGACTCCCAAGACTGCAACTGAATGAGGTCCTATCACAAGGATCAAACACAAGGAAAGTCTCAAAACAGTGCATAGCTACTATAGACGGGTAGAGGAATTAATTCTGAAAAGAACGCAACTCGAATCACGGAAAACGGAGCCCGAACGGGCCCTAAACGGGTCGAAAAAGACGATACTGAGCAAAATCAGACGTCTGGAACTTCTTCCAGACGTCTTAAAAAAGTGGATGAGAGAATTACCTGCTCAGCGTTGTTTCCCAGACGTCCAGAAGTCTGCGGGGACGTCTGGCCTAGCTTCAAGACGTCAGATGGTTACCCTGGACGTCTGGAGGTCTCTCCCGCCGTCTGGTACAACAGCCAGACGTCTGATTCGCAAACGATGGCGAATCAGCGAGCCTGCGTACAGCCAACTCCCCCCCTCAGTACGGTCAGTCGACAGGAAGGAAGAAGAAAGCGGAAAACTCACCTTTCAGACGTCTCCCTCGCCGTCTGGCTATTAACCCAGACGTCTGATTCTGGAAATTTTTCCAGAACGGGGCACCACCCGGCTTCCGCTCGCGACGCCGCCCGCGTCGCACCTCGCGCGTCTGCTGCTCAGACCGCAACAGGTCCCTCTCCGCGTCGTTCCGCGCCCCCTGCGCCCTCCGCCGGCCGGCCCTAGCAGCCCCGGCGAGCTTGCTCGCACGGCAGAGCTCCGCTCTCGCTCGCAGCACCTCCTCCTCGCTCATTGCGGCCGCCGCTGCCGCCCTCGCGCTCGCTCGCTCTCGCACATAGGAAGGAGGAGAGGAAGGGGTGGAGACGACGGGAGGGGAGGCGTGGCCTTTTTAAGGCCGCGCGAGGAGGAGGGAGAGACGCGGCAGAGTGTCTGCAGCCGCAGAGAATATCGGATATTCGCAGGCCTGCGTGTTGAGGCGCGCAGACGAAGACTCGTGCCAAAATAACTGATTCCCAGACGTATGGAAACGATCCCAGACGTCCTGTAAGACGTCTTGATGTGACCCCAGACATCTGGTTCGACGTCTGGGTCACCTCCCAGACGTCTTAAAATACGTCTGGGGCACGCGCTCGTTACAGCGAGCGTGTGCTGAGGATCGGGCGGAGAGGCGAGTTAAGATGTCTGATCTCACGATTGGACGGCTAAGATTCGCAGATCGTGAATGCACGTTACACGTGCGAGCAGGCGAGTAGGCACACGTGCTCTGCCCCACGTTGCCCACGATGGGGCTTTAGTGATGGTTTTATCCGTCACTAAAGACCCCTTATTTAATGTTTTGAGATTTAAATGACCAAATTGCCCTCACTCCTTGCAACTATAAAAGGAGACCCCCTCCACACGAAATTCTCATCCCTTCCTTCTTTTCTCTCCCTCTCCAAAGCTCAAGAGAAGCTTGTTCCACACCCGGGATGCTTCTCGCGAGATAAAGTCAATTTTTCGTCCCCCGTTCGGAAGCGGATCTCGCGACGATGATGACGTGCTACCCTATTCCCGTTCTTCCTGCTTCGTCCTCCTTCGTCCTGCTCCATTCCTTGTCTTCCAGGCGTCGTCCCGTCCGGCTCGTCTTCCAAGCGACCGTCGAGGAGGATATCTTTCTCCCCATTCTTTTTACTGCTTTCTAGAATAGATTTACTACTTTCTAGAGTAGATTTACTACTTTCTAGTGTAATCATTTTCCCGCTTTCTAGTTGTAATGTTTAGTGTAACGAACAATCCCTCTGATAATGAATTCCATGTTCATTCTATATCTCGTTTTGATTTTTGTTTGTAATATTCTCTCTCTCTTCTATTTATTGTAAATAGATAGATAGTTTCTAATCAATTATTCTACTTCGTGACAAATAAAACAAACGCGTATTTTTAAATCAAACGTTCGCCTCCCTGAGTTCGACCCGGGATTTCTATTCTGGTATAAATTTTATTTGTTGAACACGAGTTCTTCGCTTTCAAACTATAACGACAGGTTTTCAAAATCAAACATGTTAGCGTAGCAAGTTGTAGCATTCAACACCTAACCATTTTAAGTGGGAAAACACATCATCATCTCATCGTCTACATCTTTGTGATTCCTTTCGAAAAAAAAACTCCTGAATGATGTGTACAAGGAAAAAAACAAATTTAAAACAATTTGCATCGTGTTTACTTAAGTAGCGATTTACAATTCGAGGTTCTCAAAATTTAAGCAACCCATCATCGTGAAAAAATAGCAAGTGGTCAGTCATGTATGGATATTATCCATTGCAAACATTAAACTCAATTTTCCGATAACACCCATTAGTCAGTTATTACAACGTTCTTATTTTGGCCCCAAATCGAGTGTAAGCTTTGTTAGAGTTGTGGATTTATTGTAGGGTTTAAGCATTTTAGGTTGCTAATTACTTTCAAACTAATCAGTTTCATCCAGCAAATAGTGGGATAAATTTACATTTGCACTGTTGAAAGTGGAAAATTACACGATCGGAATTGGATTTTGAAAACCCATCGTTGTAGTTGGATTTACGAAGAAATTCGTCAACAGATAAATTTAATCGAAATTCGTAAAGAAATTCCAGGTCGAACATAGGAAGGCTACGTCGATCTAAAATCTACGATTATATATATTTTTTGAAATTTTTGTTCGAAAGAGAGATAATTACAATGAAATTGATATTAACACTGAGAGAGAGAGAGAGAACAATCACTTGATATAATAATAATGTTTTACAACTAGAAAGCGGGAAATGATTACAACTAAAAAGCGGGAAATTCTGTTCTAGAAAATGATAAAAGAAGGGAGAGAGATGTTATCCTCTTCGATGATTGCTTGGAGGATGAGACGGATGGAGCGACGCCTGGAAGACAGAGGACGGAGTAGGAAGAAGGAGGACAAAGGAGGAGGAAGAAGGAACGAGGTAGCACGTCGTCATTGTCGCGGGATCCACTTCTGGAACGGAGGCGAGAAAACTTTGGATTTAACTCTAAAGGAGCATCTCGGGTGTGGGACATGCTTCTCTAAAGCTTTGAAGAGGGAGAGAGGTGAAGGAAGGGATGAGAATTTCATAGGGTAGGGGTCTCCTTTTATAGTTGCAAGGATTGTGGGCAATTTGGTCATTCCATATTCAAAAGCATTAAAATCAGGTTTTTAATGATGGATTTATTCATCACTAAAGACCTGTCGAGGGTGACGTGTGCATGCGCCGCGCGTGCCTCCTCCTCTCCTACGCGCCTAATGCAAGCGCACATCCAAGCAGTCTTAGCTAGCTGATCGTGAGATCGGATGGCTCAGATCGCTCCTCGCCTGCTTCAACTTCGTGCACCCACCCGTGAGATCAAGCATGAAAAGGGCCGTCCAATTGCACATGCATCCGATTGGACAATCTAGGTCATTCGCAGCTGATCTTGCGGTCGAGATCGCGCGCGTCCACTTGAGAAGCACTTCACGGTGACTCGAATGCACGCACTTTTCACTCGTAGCGCCTTAACCACTACGCTACGTAGCGGTTTGAGGAACGGCTGAGATCTCACGTCACGCGAGCCTTCAGGAGTTGAGCAGAGGGGGGCGGCGGGTGCAGATGGTTGGGATGGTGCCATGTGGCACCATCCTGACCGTTCATTTTCTTTGTGTTGTAGATGGTGCCACGGATGTCGGATTGGACTAATTTTTGCGCCGTTAGGATGCGATTGCCGCTTCGAACCCATCCGTGCGGTCGGATTTGTCGTCTGAAGTGCGGATTGACACCATCTTGGCCCTTGATCTCTGAGATTCCTCGGACTATATTTGATGCTACGGATGTCCGATCGGGGCAATCTTGGAGTTGTTGAACTCCAGTCGTCGTCCTAATAAGATCCGTACGGTTGGATCTTCCGTCTAAAGCCCTGATTAAAAGTCACCCTGTCCCTGGGCATAAAAGGAGACAATTACTATACAATTTGTACAATTTGACCTAAATGCATGATTATGCGTATTATACAATATTTACAATGCATGATGCTAATATGGTACTAAGAAATGCATTAATAAATATTTTTGACTATTTAGATATATGCACATCATGCACCTTCATCTTTATGTTGTTTCCAGATGCAAATGACTTTTGCTTCACATTTGCAGCCAAATACATGAAAAATGAAGTGCTTCCTCTCATCATCTTGGATCTCCACTGCATAATACATAGGGGATTCAGTTATCACCAAAATATCGTGTATAACATATATAAATTCATAATCCATTACATTATTTTGCAACGAACACACTAAAAGCAACTGGCTAAAAGGAATCAAATTTGATGCTTATCACAGTAAGTCTAATTAATATTATTGATTCATCATATATTCAAAGATGAAACTATTAAATAGAACTTTGGATGGATCAAACTATAGTATGATATTAGCTATTTATCCATTACTACGGTATGTTAAATAATAACAGCAAAGCCTTTTCCATGTACTGCCTAGATTTTGACTCTATTATGTAGTTCTAGTTTAAATCATTTATAAGCTTAAATTAAGATAACTGAGATTGTACTTCATTATTTTCTTCTAACATTTGTTTCGCTTTGTTTGCTTCTTGATAGGAGGCTTGACATCTAACTCCTTATATTTTCTGATTGAAATATTAATTGACTTTCTCTGCAATGTCCTAAACTTACAAGTTGTTAAAATTATGACTAAATTCAACGCATCTTTCTTATGATGCAATATGGGCTAAAGTCCTCACAGCATCGTGGGGCATTTAGCTTGGGAGAAATGCAATCGTTTTTACAGGGCAGATGCCTTATATTGAAATATGATGTCTTGTATTTGCTATTTAATGAACTTTGGACATCAAGTTTGTAAGTTTTGGCCTTTGGCTATTGATTAATATGATGCCTATGAGGTTATCCTCTCCTTCTAAAAAAGAAAACAAAAAAAAAAATTTGTGAAACCAGCTCAACAAGTGATCAATACTCTAGGGCTGTGTTTAGTTAAAGGTTGAGTTTGTGATTGGAACATATTGGAAAGTGTAAGAGTTAAAATAATGTGTCCAACTTAGAATTAGATGTGTTAGGTGAGTTGCCATATTTTAAATAGAGAATAACGACTTTTTTTGTTTTTTGTTTATATTTGATCTTGTCTTTTATTATTATTATTATTATTATTTGGTTAGATGGTAGAATAAGTAATGCTTGGATGTAGGAGGTCAACTCACTGGGTTAATGTGTTAGTTTATGTTTTAAATTTGATTTTGAATTGTTAAGAGGAGGTGGAGTATAATGGAAACATGAAGACTACATAACCTTCTTACTTATCCGTTGCATCCTATGTCAAAATAACTGTCAGGAGTGGCATTCTCACCCATTCAGTGTGCAACATTAGAAATAACAAGTGAATTTAGAATAAAATTAGCAGCTGGAGCTTTTATTTGTTCGTAGCAGTTGTATACATAATTTGGGTTTTCTAATTCCTTTTTAGACTGTTCGCACCTCTTTACTTCATTTTGCCATGCTCAAATTACATATTGCTTCACTCTGTAGTCTGCGGGCTTTTCTTTGCTCTCCTTCTAATGATTCTAATATTAATAAGGATGTGATTTAACACCCATCATTCTTACAAGTTTTGGATGATTTTTTGGGATTACAGCAATGTAGCTCTAGATTACCTACCGGAAGATTAACTATAAAACTTGCTTCTAATTCTTTTTTTATTATGTTCACTTTTTCTCATGAAAGCTGAGCTTGGTTGTTTGAGGTTTGAGCTCAATTTTGATAGAAGGTGGTTTTCTTATTTGTTTCATTTCTTCGGGACCTTGTGTTTGTGCATTAGTTTGGGTGGGAGTTAAATATTTCTCTATTTACCATCTCTGTATATAGAGGCCAATGCCTCTCTTATATTATTTTAGTTCTCAACATTAATAAATTATATCATAAAAAGTAAAGAACAGATAAAATACATAAACAGGATCATACATGCCAACTATCCATCATCACGACCATCCATAGTCTCATCCATCACAAATGCCTAAACAATTGTCACAATAAAAGAACTATAGAAATAGTCTCATCTACCATCCATTACAAGTAAAAAAATGCATGAACAAGTTTCAAAACAACTACAACTGAAAACACATTCCACGCAGACTTTTCATATAGCTGGGGGGATGCAGCTTTTATACCTAATTGTCGACGAAAATGGAGGTGAGAAGAAGAGCAGCTGTAGAGTCATGATGGGGAGGTGGAGAGTCTTGTGAACAAGTCAGTGATCCTCACATCGCGATGCTCGGCGAACCATTCTCGGAGATCCTAATTGCATGCACGCCGGTCTTACGCTCTCTCTATCAGACAGACTTCCATCTCATGACACAAGCATCTTCTCCTTGAACCCTTGATAGGTATATAAGGGCGAGGACGCACTCAACCTTCGAGGTGAACAGTGACAACGACGACGACCCGTCTGCCTCCTCCTTGGTACTGTCGCCATCGAGAGAAGATATATCGCTACCTTTGCACCTTCGCTCGAGGGCAACCTACCTCTTGATAGCCTTCAAGAACGTTGAGACTAGCTACTGCGGTCTTCAATGGCGATGAGGGCTTCGACCATTCTTCCCTTGCAGATGCCTGCTGGGAGAAGATGAGAAAAATGAGGGATTTTCGTCGCAAAAGGAGTTCCCTCAACGCCTCTTTCTCTCTCTTCACCTTTTTCAAATGCCACCTAAGAAGAGTTCATGGGTTGCTGCAGTCTCGATACGCTCTTCTCTCTCTTCCCCTCTTCAAAATGGTCACGTGATGCCCACCAACTCGCTGCCCTACCGCAATTACTTAATGCACTGTAGAGATGCCTCCCATCAATGCCAGCCGTCCATCAACCCTCCCATCCTCACATCATATCCTACGCTCCCCCTCCCCAATACCCACCCTAACCCTTGAGATAACTCGTATCCCACCCCCTAACACTATACCAAACGCAGCCTTAGGTTGCATTTGGTAGAGGCTTAGCATGTGGGATAGGAGCTTTCGGACGAGATAAAAATAAATTAAGGATTTTTTAAAAAAGATTTTATAATTTTTTATCTATATTATATTTTTTATATCACATCAAACTTAATATCTATTCACATCATAATATATCTACTTACATCAACTTCAATATAATATATTTATTCATATCATATTATAATATTAAAATATCACCCACTAATACCATATCACCGGTACAAATTCTCCAACTAAATATCTCCCTCAACTTACCTCACTCTAATCCTATCCTAAGATAGTGCAAACTCTCAACAAAACACAGCCTTAATCTTCCTTTTAGTAGCCTAAATTTTGAACCAATTTGCATCCACAGTGGATTTAGATATTTTACATCAATATTGAGGAATTACAATTTAAACACGTATAAAGAAGGTACTTTTTTGCACCTTTTTTTTTTTAGTTTCTTTCTTATGTACATCTGTATCATTTTAAGATTTTGTAGATACAAAAGCCCTGACAATGTTGTATGAAATCCATGAATTTCTTTTGAGATTTTCATATATATCTCTGTAAAATTTTAATAAGATGTATATATCTTTATATATTTAGTATTTACGTATATACCCATATAAAGTTACTTCGTTAAGGTCGTATGCCCTTTCTCGGTTAAATCCAACGGAAAATGTCAAAATAATTTTTAAAAAATAAGAAAATTTATATATACCTCTCTATATTTATCTTCTTAATTATTTTAACTCTTCTTCCCCCTTCCTTCCTCCTCCTTCTCCCTGTACTTACCTCCATCATCGACCCTGTTGTGGGAGAAGGCGATCCTCTTCCATTGCAACTCCACGAATCCTCCGTACATCATCACGTGGAGTAGCTTTGAGAGTGCTGTGATCTGCTCCTGAAGGCATGGGACCTCCTTGTCCTCAATGCAGAACATGATGTCGCCTCCCTCTTCCTCTTCCTCCTCGTCAGCCTCGGTTTCCTCTTCCTCAGCAACGAGTTGGGGGTCTAGTTGGGGGAATTGGCTTCAGAGTCAAGGTGCAAGAGTAATCTCAAGGTTGTAGTTGCTAGGGAGCAATGCGATGCGGGGGCACTCGATGGAGGAGACACCATAGGTGGCAGGGGAGGAGGAGGAGCTGGGCTGCTCGAGCTCGTCCTTGCGGCACTTGTAGTGGAGCCAAATGGAGAGGACGACCCTGTGGTGGAGGTCCAGAGTGTAGAGCCTTGCGGAGTGGAGGGAGTGGTGGAGGAGCTTGGGTTTGTCGATGAAGCAGAGGAGTGAGCGTTGCTTGAGGTGGAGGGAGTAGCGGTTGATGTCGTGGGACGAGGAGAAGCAGTAGTAGGCGGAGGAGTGGTCGAGGATAGGGTTGATGGGGTAGAAGAAGGGGTTGATGGGGGGGTTGATGAGGTCAGGGGAGGGGAGGTTGTAGGGGAGGAGGGAGTCGGGTGTCTGGGATTGGAGGCGATGTTGGAAGGAGGTGGAGAATGGGGAGAGAGCGTAGAAGAGGTCGTCTCCAAGCAAGATCAGATCTTTCTCGTGAAGGAAGAGGTCGATGATGGAGGAAGAAGAGTACAAGGAGAAGGAGGAGGAAAGAAGGGGGAGGTGGAGTTGGAATAAATAAAAAGATAAATATAGAGAGATATATATAACTTTTCTTATTTTTTAAAATTTTTTATGACATTTTCCGTTGAGTTTAACAAAGTAGGGACATATGACCTTAACGAAGTAACTTTATAGAGGTATATACATAAATGCTAAATATACCAAATACATAGGGATATAAATATTTTATCAAAAATTACAAGGGTATATATATAAAAATCCCATTTCTTTTACCGGTAAGTAATTTCATTGAGGTGCACTTTTCAGATCATCCATTGGTTGATACTTGTAAAGAGAAATGATGTATTTTAATGTATTCGCACGAAATATTGGTTTGAAAATTAGGCAATGAAAGGATGAGGTAGTTTAATGTTGCACGAGAACCTTGGTACAATGGAAAGGGAAGTCTCTTTTGAAGGAACCTATGGTCTACATTAACACGACAATTTAAATAGGAAGTGAATGTATTATAGAAAAAGCAGGTCATTTCTGATGGTTGTTCAAGTCCATTAAATTGTAGTATGGAATAATATGGGATCAACCTGACCCTTTATTTTAGTGTAAAACTAAATAAATGTATGTTATAATATGTTTTGCAATATATAAGGTGAGAGTGGTGGGTTTTAACCAGTGTATTTTAGTTTTCCATCGGTGAAAACTACTTTTCATAGATAAAAAATTACTTTCCAAGTGAAAAATCACTTCTCATAGGTAAAAAAATTATGTTCTAAGTGAAAAATCATTTACTATAAATTGAAAGGCAAAACATACCCGTGTATTTTCATTTTCAACTCGTGTGTTTTGATTTTCAACTGGTGTATTTTTATTTTCAACCGGTTGATTTTCATTTTCAACTGATTGATTCTAATTTTCAATTCGTTGATTCTGATCACATGTTACAAAATGCATTGCAACGTGCGTTTCCGTACTCGTGTCCTTTATTTTATTATAAATGAATTTCTCATGCAAAATTCCATGTAAGTCCCACGCCCTTGCCCTAACCCCAACAGGGGGTTTGTCACCTGGTGTGGTCCACATAATAGAGAATAGGACATGCTTGAAAAAGGACGTGAGAGGTTTAGGCCTTGTTTGGTAAGAGGAATAAGTTTGTGGAACAAGTAAAGGAATAAGGAAGGAGTGTTATAAATATTAGAATAAGTGAGTTAACCCGTTTGGATGTTTTGGCTAGTTAAAGTTATTTCAAAAAGACAACAAAATAACTTCACCCCGAATTAAATCCACTAAACTCGATGCAAATGTGGGGTGAGTTAAGTGGCGAGTTCAATACTTAACTCGATATAAATCCACTTAACCCACTAACCAAACACCCCTTTAGGATGCTTCATAACAGTCGTGCCCAAAGAAGCACTATTTTGGGTGCTTCATAACACTCATGTTATGAGGTTGTTAATCGGGAGTACTATTGCTATTCTATTATATTATTGGTGCCATAGCACTCATGTATGACACAATGCAATGACACTACACAGAGCAGGTGTTATAATAGCACGCATATACCATCATTATTGTGACTTTGTATGGCACTAGTGCTATAATACTCATTTACATGGTGTTGATGCTATGTGATGCTGTAGTACTAACCTAATTTAATGTTGTAGCACTTGCATCATTGGCATAAGCTGACACTAATGCTCTGTTTTTATCTTCTTTCTTTGTTAGTGTTTGCAAGTGGCTTTAGAAAAATCCAACTTTCCATCTATAGCACTTCCCCCTTTTCACCTCCTCTATCTTATCTTCCTTCAACTCTCGATTAATTTCTACGCATCTTCATTAGTTAACCTAGCTCCTTCCTTAAGACTTCATTTGAATGTGAGATAAAACACTATAGGGATAGGATTAATGTCAAATAAGTGAAAGGGGATATTTATTTTAGTGGTGAAAGAAGTAGTGGGAAAATTTATTTCGAGATTATGAACTCCACCACTCAATCTAGAGGACGAAAGAAAATTAAAGGATTGATTTGCTTTGTTTGGGCCAGTGTTTGGCAAATTCAAAATTGAGTTATCCATAATGAAATCACTTTTGACAAAATATCCTTCACTCTCCAATACTCTTGGGATAGTGTAGATCTATACTCTTGGATTCGTGCCCAACGTTCCTCATCCATTGCCTTAAGCTGGGTTAGACGTATCCACGGCTTTAAGATGAACATTGTTGCCTCTTCTGATGACATCTCCTCTTATGGTGCATGGGTTGTGAGAAATTCTTTTGGTGACTTTATCCGTGGCTCTGCAAGGAAATGGGATAGTACGTTGATTGAATTTATCCTTTTTAAAGTCCTTCTCCACGCTCTTTCGTCTGCTACTCTCTCTTCTATGCCCTTTTAGGTTGAATCAGACTGTACCCTCTTATTCTACTGGTTGAAAGGGAAGTTAGATGTTCCTTGGATGGCGAGAAGGGATTTTCGGCATTTGAAGATTCTTGCTGATTGGATTTAGGATATTGAGTTTGTCGATCCCATAGTTAATTCCTTGGCGAGAAGACTTGTGGATTTGGGTACTGATAGCTGGCACTCCTTTTCCTCTGCCTTAGACCTTCCTCATAAACTTAGGGTTGTTATTGCTCTTGATAAAGTGCAATTCCCATATGTTTTGTAGCTTGATTAGATTTTCCCTAGGTGTCTCACCTAGTTTTTGGATTTTTCTATTTGTTTTTCAATGTAATAGGTCATGAGTCACGGTCCACTTTTTGCTGTATGTGCAGGTTTTGGCCTAGTCCCCCTGCCCTCTCTTTATAACCTCCAAGGAGTGGGGGATGAATAGTATTTGCTCTCATTTTTTTTTCTAAAGTAGTGGGAAAAACGGGGAGATAAAATAATTGGTGTATTGATGTGATGTTAGTAGGTGTTTGTTTAATATTAAAAGTGGGAGTAGAGGATGTAATGAGTATTTTTTTAATATTAAAAGTGAAAGTAAAGATTATTGTAATTTGATGGGAAAAACTTCTAAGAAAAATTCCAACAAAAATCTCATAGAAGGTAACTTCTCACTAACCCACCACCAAATGGGCCTAATAGAAAAATCAGGCTTTGCCTTAATGGTTAGTTTACTTGGAAGATTAGGAAAGTAGTGTTAAAAAATGTGAAATTGGTATTAACCTGCAATTACGTTTACCTGTAGAGTGGTGTTAACACTATTTGTGTTTACTTGAATTAGTGTTAAGTTGTAGTGTTAACCCTTGTGGTGTTTACTTGATAGTGGTGTAGGAATATCAAATGAGAAGAGTGTTATAGGTATGAGTGGTGTACGAGTTAAAAACCTGCGTTAAAATGTCCAAACCTAGATTATCAGATGACGAGTTAAGTAGCGAAGTAAATAAGGGTTAACCCTCCTTTTGAGAGATCAATCTCCCAAATAAACTAGGCCTAAAGTGTTGGCCACCATGGGTATACCCACTTGATGGTAACACCATCATTAGCCATGACTGGCTTTAATTAGTCAAAATCAAGAGACAAAAGCTCCTACATAACCGCCTGAGAGCCGTAATTCCATGCAAAACCATTCTGAGAAGAAAACACTAAAACATGGCTAATTCTGCAGTTTTAGCATCACATCATGAATGCAGAGTAACCACGGAGTTTTCCATGGGTTAATTAAAGGTCAATTGAGCATTAAAGTCCTAAGTGTGGGTTCACACAGATAAAAATGGGGTTTCACGTAGTTCGAGAATCAAATCAAAACATAAAATCCTAATTTCAGACTGGCTTGAATTAAAGAGGCTTTGGTCAGGATTAAATTCATCTAAACCTCCTAAAATTAATAGAAAAATATTCTGAGAGGTTTGGTACCCTTGGTTTGACCATCTAAACCTATTTTGATCTTGAACAGAGTTGTAGATGGAATTCTACCTTAATTTAGGTTTCTATGCAAATTGCCAAATCAAACGTGGTCAAAACTCAAGTTGGACTTTACCATTAGATTCCTTGGGTCCAAATTAGGTTTGTACAAAAATTTGAGCCCAATTAGAGTTCAACTTGACCTAGTTTACATTTCAGTCTATTAAAACTTTGTTCCTCTCAGTCAAGCCCCTAGCTTTCAAAAATATTTGTAGAAAGGCCCCTAACTTTCTCAACTTCTTCACGAAGAAGCCCCTGCCACCATTATAGGTCAATCGACCTACAGGCAAGTTCTGACTGCCTCAAAACCTCATTAAACTAACACCAAATCCCACTAAATTTGGTGGGATTGGTGTTCACATTGCAGAGAATGATCTGAAGGTGATTTTGGGATCCCAATTCGCGATGATGTGCCCTAGTGAATCCATGAAATTCGTGGGATCCTTGTGACCTAATTACCAAGCAAATCAAGCTTCTTTCCTAAATCAGAGCTTAGCTAGGAGCTCTATAAAATCTCCTGAAGCTTAAGGCCGTTCTCCTTAGCTCGGTTAGTCCTCAATTTCTTCAATTTATTCTCCCTCGGCAGCCTCCGACCGCAGCTCCGGCAATCCCTCTACTCTAGCTTCTTTTCCCTCTACCACATTCTATAGGTAGAGGGAAACTTCCTCCCTTCGTCGTTCGCTCCTCGCCATTCCTGCCAGGAGCTTCCTCCCCCTTCATATGTCACCATCTCCCTCACTGGAGGACTTCTCCTTCTCCGCATTCAGCCAATCAAAGCTGACAATTCCTCCCCCTCTTTGTTCGTAATTAGGTCCCTTCAACTCCCCTCTCTCTCTAGATTAGGAACCAACCTTCACCTTATCAATCTAGGCGCCGATCGCCTCTCTTCCCCTTCATCTTCTCTACATTCGGCATACCTCCGACGTGGTCGCACGCACTCCATAGCTTACCAAGCGCCACTTCACCCTCATAAAAACCCCTCAAGAAATTGAGGGTTTCCTGCACTCAACATCTCCACCGATCATTCTCTCCGACTTCATCCGGCCACCACACGCTGTCGTTCACCAAATTAACCCCGCCATCACCTTCCACACCTTACGGTGAAGCCCTTGAGCTATTTTAATTAAGCTGAGAGGCCATTTTCATGCTTCAGGTACCCTTACTAGACACCTCATCTCCATCGTTCATCACCTTCGTCGACCGCTGTGCTCCGATCTGCTCCAACTGTGTTGCAACTTCCAGGTGCTGTAGAAGACATCCACAAGTCCAAATGTTGCTCCAATTGGAGAGAAGATCACCAGCAGCAGTTCCAATTTGAGGCAGCTTTAACTGCTGGCATGTGCGAAGGACAACGGGGAATTTAGTCCCACATCGGACGTGGATGACCTCTTCTTAGCGTACAAATTGATTTTGTGCTTCTGCCTTTTTTCCTAGTAACATGGGGGGTCGTGTCCCCCATGCACATGCCTCCTCGTGCTCACTCCTCGCCCATGCACACATGCACATGGGTCTGGACCCCCAGATCCATTTGCCCATCTGAATACCCGATTACCCTCTGTTGAGAAATAAGAAGAGAAATTTGTGAGGAAGGGGGAGGGTTTTGCTTCAGGTTTGAATCCTCAGGATGCATGCTTAAGAGCTAACACTTAGCCTTTGTGGAAGAAAGTTCACTTTGTGTTCGGTGCCCTTGTGCGCCTTGCTGAGGCTCTGTACCTTGGTGATATTTAAGTCGTTTGTGAAGCTTTGGCGATGTTTGATCGAGGAGTAATGTGGATTCATTTGAGCTCTTAACTGATATTTGATTCAAGTTACTGATGGAATATTTGGTTAAATTGAACTGTGGGACGTATGCTTAATTAGGGGATTTATATGGTGATTTAAATCACCATTATCTTTGAAGTTCCATTCTTTTTTTCCTATTGATCTCTTGAGATACAAATGCTATTATTGAATATATTTTTGCAAATATTATTCATTGCATATCTTTGTGATAATTAATTATTGTGCTCATCTATTTTATATTGCAATTAGTGTTGTGAATTTCATATTTGCTCCCTGTGAATGACCTTGGACTCCCTTGTGTTTTTGAACTTTATAAATTTAAATGCTGTTGTGTTTTCGTTGATTATACTATGATGCATACATTTCTTAACTCAATGATTTACGCATGCAACATTTTGCTTAGGTAGAGGGAAACTTCCTCCCTCCGTTGTCCGCTCCTCGCCATACCTGCCAGGAGCTCCCTCTCCCTTCGACATCATCGTTCTCCCTCACCGGAGCCTTCCGCTTCTCCGGTGCCGACCCATCATTAGCCGGTGCCATCCTCTATCTCTCATCGTTCGTAAGCTTTATCTCTCTCCTCCTCTCACTCCCTTGCCTCTTCCTACACCTTCAGCACTCAGGTTCATGCCTTACATCGCCCACACCATTGTCATCTCCTACATGGTCGGCGAAGCTCCAGCGACGTTGCGCGAGTTCCACCGACCACCAATCTGCCTGTCACTTCATCCATTAGCATTGCTGTAACCCTCATGATCAAATGCCCCAACAAGGGGCTATTGACCACCAAAACCTTCCACCGAACACCACCACCTTCGTTCACCTTATCTGACTTCGCCACGCACACACACACACCTCCTCCCAGCATGCCACGACCACCATTACATTTGCCACCCCCAGGCAAACCTTCTGAGCAACTCTGATAGGGTTGAGAGGCCATATTCTCCTTTTCAGGTACATCACTAGAACTTCGTTGCTGCGGCCTTCTTCTCCAACCTCCGCTGCAGTTCTCCGACTGAGTTCATCCTTGCTGCTACCTTCAAGTGCTGCAGAATGCTCCTAGGATCCCCTTCAGGTCCTCGATGGAGCAGCAGGCATCCCCTTCAACCTCAATTGAAGCACCCATCACTTGCAGCTGTTGTGTGAAGCGAAGGCAATGGGATAGTCCCACATTGTGGATTTTGAAGTCTGCTTCAGTGTATAAAGAGAATTTGTGACAAAAGCTTATCGCCTCAACATACGGGGTGAGGTCCCACTATTTGGGCAAAATTGTCATTGTTTAGAAAATGCGTCGTAGTATAGTTGACAAAATCACACAAAAGACTTAAATTTATAAAGCTTAGAATCAAATTAGAGTTTGAGGTCATTCGCAGGGAGCAATTTTGGTAATTTAATTCACTAATCACAATTTAATCCAGAAAGATATGCAAATATGATCAAAACTTTGCTCAAAATAAATCATATCAATGAAACCAAGTATGAGAGTGCAAAAAGATTGTGTTAAAATGGTGATTTGAATCACTAAATTAACCCCTAAGTTTAAGCTCACAATTAATTTAAATAAATGAACAGTACTCTCAACCACTTATCATAGTTAAATATTTCCACAGTAAATTAGAACCAAGTACCAACAAGGATCATACGTCAGTATAAGGCCTCAGATGCCTTAACTCAAACCCTCAGAGAACCAACAGAAGCACAGCAGTAGATCACCAACAGAGGAGTAAGGGCCTCAGAAGCCAAGTGTTGAGAGAGGAAGGGCACGAATCCTAAGGCAGAGCAAAACCTGCCCCCTCTCTCTGATTCTCTTTCTCTTTCCTTAGACCGGACCCGGGTAGTCAGATCCACTGCCCAAACCTGCAAGGCATGAGCGCGGGCGAGGGCGTGGACCTTACCTCTGTGCGTGTGAACGCGGGTGCGTAGGGGCGTGAAGGGACCTTACCCCTGTGCGTGCTGAGGCAACGAGGCACTGCCAATTTTTCCTTTTGTATGCTATCGCGAGTCCTCCCACTTACGATGTGGGACTAATTGAGGAGGCTCTCCTTCGCACAACAGCTGCAGGCGTTAGAGTCTTCAATTGAGGTCAAAGGAGGTGCTGGCTGCTTCAATTGATGGTCTAGGAGGAAACTTGGAAGTGTTCCGCAGCAGCTGAGATAGTGGCACGGACAAACATGGTTGGATAGCTGTAGATGAAGCCGGAGAAGAAGGTGGCTACGACGGAGCTCTGGTGTACACCTAAATCACAAAGTACGGCCTCTTGGCCCTGTCAGAATGGCTCAGGAGAATCGCCCGAGTACGACGAAGGTGCTGGTGTGTGTTGCGTGCGGTGAGGAGGCATGTGCGTGCGTGGCGAGGGCGGAGATGGTGCATGAAGGTGAAGGTGTTCAGCAGGGGTGTGGAGTGGTTAATAGCCCTAATTTTGCTAGGGCTTTTGATCGGGAAGCTGTAGCAATGCTTCTGGGAGTGGTGGCGAGGCGGTTGACGCAGTGGAGTGGGCGTCTGTGCTCGCCGGAGGTATGTCGGTGCTGAGGAAGGCAATGGTGGGATGGGCGTAGCGGTGAGCGAACCTAAAGTCTAAAGGCATAAAGAGAGTCAGGGGAAGGAGAGGAGTTGAAGGGGGGTAGTGACAGATGAAGAGAGGGCAGAGGCGACGCCAGCTATGATTGGCTGGCGCCGGAGATAAAGATGCTCCAGAGATGAGGACGGCGACGAGGAAGGGGCTGGAGAGCTCCTCGTAAGTATGGCGAGGCATGGAATGAAGAGAGGAAATGTTTCCCGCTGCCTATTGTATGTGGCAATGGGCGAGGAAGCAAGAGGAAGAGGGTAGCCGGAGACGAGTTCGGAGCTGGCCGAAGGTAGAGGAAGAAAGGGTTTTCTAGGCTAAAAACTCGCTAAGGAGTAAGGCCTTGAGAGGGGGAACCTTTTAAAGGCCTTGGAGAAGGCTCTAAATAAGGGAAGAAGCTTGGAGAGCTCGAAGCTTCGAGGAAGAAGATACCTGAATTCATGGAGTTCTCACGAGCTCTACAGTCCAAATCAAGGTCGAAGATGTGGTTTAACTAATTGGGAAAGTTCTCAAGATCAATCCCTCTAATTTTGGAGGGATTTGGTCTAGAAATCAGGGAGAAATCCCAGATTGAAGGTCGCATGCTTTGGGTTCACATTGTTAATGGTAGCAGGGACCATTTTGAAGAGAATGACTAGAAGATAGGGGGCTAAATGCAAAGAGTTTGAAACCTAAGGGGCTAAATGCAAGAAATAGAGTTTTGAAGGGCTAAATTGCAAACTAGGTCAAGATGGATTGTGATTGAGTACAAATTTTGGCAAAAACCTAATTTGGACCCAAGAAATCTAATGGTGAAGTCATATTTCAGTTTTGACCAAGTTTGATTGGGAAATTTGATTAAAAACCTAAATTAGGGCAAACTTCCGTCTAAGACTCTGTTTAAGGTTAAAATATGTTTAGATGGTCAAACAAAGGGTACAAAACCTCTTAGAATATTTTTATATAAATTTTAGAAGGTTTAGATAAATTTTATCCTGACTGGAACTTTATTAATTTAAGCTGGTTTGAAATTATGATTTTGTGTTATGATTCGATTCTTGAAATGCGTGAAACTTCATTTCTATCTGTATGGACTCACTTATTAGACTTTAATGCTCATTTGACCTTCAATTTACCCTTGAAAAACCCCATTATTATTGTGTTCATGATATGCTATTAAAATTGCAGAATTAACCCTGATTTCCTATTTTCTTCTCAAATTAGAATATTATGGATTATGACCCTCGGATGATTATGTAGGAGCATTTATACGTCAAACCTGACTAAAAGTGGCTAGTTAGGGCCTATGATGGTGTTCCCATTGAAAGAGAGGTTTTTGCTTAAATAGGATGATCACAATAAAATGGTAATGTCGTTATATATTACATGGTGGAAAACTCTCAATCAACACAAAGTAAAATTAACCACTCAAAAGAGAGAGGGTCGTCTCCACAGGGAGGAATATGCCTATCAAAACTTGCACAAGCTAAAAATAAATGTTCACCTAAGTCTTTGCATAGAAACAAAGCTAAAACCCCTTTCAAATGAGGCTCATAGTGTTCATATATATTGGTAATTCATTTAAGGAAAGGAGGGAGGTTATCTTCACAAAATAGCCAGCATTATAATATCCATTAAATGAGAAAAATAAACTTTGGCAATGGCATATCATGTAAAAAGAATTAAAAAGGGAAACAGAGGATTCCCTTAGAATGGCTCGCGCATGGAGAGGAGGTGATGGCAGGCAATGAGGTCATCACCAGAGGTGGGCAAGGTTAGTGCGCATCCGACGGTGGTGGTGGCACGATGGATGGTGGCCAGAGCCAGTGGGATGGAGGGAAGAGGGGCGGCGGCGGTGACCGTGCTGCTGCTGTTGCGAAGCAGCTCGGCATGTGATATGGAGGCGAGGGGCATAGGGGCACTCACGCGTGCTGGAGGTGGTTGCTGCTGTTGCTATGCGGAGAGGCGTGCGTAAGCAGGGTGGTTGGGCAAGTGGTGAGCGCGGTGCTGCACGCTAGGTTGCGCTCAGCCTTTGCTACACGCGGGTGAAGGTGTGGCAGGGGTAAGGAGGGGCAGTTAGTGCACGCGTAAGCGCATGGCTGTTGTCAACGATTTTGTGCGGATTTAAAGGCGTATTACGTTGTAGTAGAACCGACAAAACGTTTAAACAGATGTAAATAATTTTATTACTCGAACAACTAGAGTATCCGAGGTCGAACACAGGGAGCAATCTCAGTACTTTGTAAAACCCAAGAATACAACTGTTAAATGCAAATATAATTGATTCAAAGAGTTTTTAAAAAAAAGTAGAATTAGACGTCAGATTTATGTATCAGATGTCTTAAATGTGATCTTTCTTTCTTTCTTCCTTCTTCTCCTTTCTGCTTCTGTATCTTTCCTTCTTCTGCTTTGCCTTTCTGATCTCTTTGCAATCTTCCCTTGTCCTTCTTCTTCTTCTCTGCGATGACTTCTAATCTTTCTGCTTTCCTTCTTCTCCTGCGAAGGCTTCTTTCTTCTTCTTCTTCTGTCTTCTTCTTTGGCTTGCTTTTCCTTCTTCTGCAGCGGCCAAGTCCTTCTCCTACGATCAGCTTGCCTGCACAGGAGCAAAACCTAACCCTTCTCCCTCTACCCGCGCGTCTCTCTCTCTCAAGCAATTCACTCTGAGCTGCTCTCCCAGAGCCACAGGCATAATCGGGTCGGATCGTACCCGGGACCAGGCGCACCTGAAGGTGGTGTGATGCGCGAGGAGTGCGTAAGTCTAGGTCGGGTCGGATCCGCCAAGTCCGCGTGGTCAGGCCGCGGACGAGGCGGGTGGGGTCAGTGAGGGACCTCACCCCTGTGCTTACTGAGGCGATAAGAGTATATCACAAAAACAATTTATAGTGTACCTGAGGTTTGTAATCCCACGATGTGGGACTAAAGGTTTCGTCCTTCCCTTACGCGCGCCCGCAGACTCTCGTGTGCAATTGCCCATGCTGAAGGCCCTGCTGGTGCTCCTCGCTGAACTCAGTCACCTCGCAACACTTGCGAGAGTCTGTTGCACCTGCCGCCTGGGAAGCCTGACGCCTGCTGCTGCTCCAAGCTTCCTGCTGCTTCGGCTGTTAATGGCGGCCGGGGCGTTCACCTGAGATTCCACAGAACGGCCTATTGGCCCAATCAGAATAGCTGGAAACCTTCGCCGTAGCATGGCGAAGGCGGTGGGTGATGCTGCAGGTTGCCAGTCGGCCTAGGCGTGCACGCCTAGGTCAACCTGTGGCCGGAGATGGTGGGTTGGTCGGGGGGTGCTTGTAGAGGTCTGGAGTGGCAGTGATGGGGTGGAATGGGTTCCTGGTGGTGAGGCGAAACTCACGAGGTGGTTGGCGAGCCGTGTGGAGTGACGGAGTGGTGTGGGCGGCTCGCCGGAGTGCGGTCGGAGGCGAGGAAGATGGAGGTGGTTAGGTACTGTCGAGGGGTAATCAAGTAAAATAGTTGGGGGAAAAGAGAGAGGAGAGGATGGAGAACGTATCTGTGATTGTCTGGAAGAAAGGAAGGCGGCGGAGAGGACGGCTCGTAACTGCCGTCGTCGGGGAAGAAAGACCCTGAGGGAGGAAGCGGCGATGAAGACGAGGTCAGAAGCGCGCGCGCGGGGTACAGCGCGACGCGGGAGGAAGCGGCGGAGAGGACTCTGCTGCTGGTATGGCAGCAGAGCGACGAGAAGGAGGGGAGGAGGTCGCCGGAGCTTGTGGGTCGTTTGGCCGGAGATGGGAGAGGGAGGAATTTGGAAGGGATCTCTGTCAAAATCAAGCTTAGCCTCTTCGGCCGGAGTTGTGTGTTCTTATATAGGCGCTGGACTGGGTGTGCAGGGCGTGAAGGGCACGTAATTGCCTGAGGTTGGTCGCCGGAGATGGAAAGGAGTTAGGATACCCAAATCTCTCGTGCGCTTGCACGAGAGATTGGGTTCACACCAGCGATTGTAATTGACTTTATAAGGAAGGGAATTCCTCAGAGAATCCTCTTTCCATTTCTGGGAGGGAATCTCTGAGGGATTAGAGAGCAATCCCTCTCCGAACCTTGCCGAAGCTCGGTTCTGCCCTAGCAATGGCGGCAGGACCGGTTTGCAAAGGAGGCAAAGAACCTAGGGGGTTCTCTGCAACGGTATTCAAAAGATAGGGACCAATTTATGATTTGGGTGTACTAAATTCAAAGTAGGTCAAGATGACCTCTCCTTAGGTCCAAATTTTGGTATAAACCTAATTTGGACCTAAGGAATCCAATGGCGAAGTTGGATTTCAGGTTTGACCTCGTTTGACTGGACATTTTGCGTAAAAACTCAAATTAGGTTAATTGAAGAGCTAGGACCCTAATCTAGGTCAAACTAGGTTCCAAAGGCCAAATTAAGTGTTCTAAAACCTAGAGTATGTTTTTCCATGATTTGTAGAGGGTTTACATGCTTTTTGTTCTGACCGAAACCTTTTTAATTTAAGCGGGTCTGTTTTAGGGTTACCAAGTGTCATTTAGTTCTTAGATTGCACATGAACCCATTTCTGATTGACTCAACCCACTTTTTATCTCATTTAGACCATTTGACCTATGTTTTGCCTATGAGAAATCCCGTTTATGTACTGCAATGGTAAAATTGCAGTTTTAACCTTTATTTCATGTTTTCTTCTCAGAGCACTTGTTCCTTCAGTTAGGCCTTCTTCTAGGTTATGTAGGAGCTTTTATCTTCTTTATTGGGTCAAAATGAGCTAGTTATGGCTCATGATGAGGCTCTCATCATACCCCCATGCCTAGCTTTTGCTAGCCCCTTACCAAAATTTCAAAGTTTTAACTTCCGTTCTAGACCCTGAATGTCTGTCAACAATGATAAGTGCTTCTCCTTTTCTTTTGTGATTAGGTGGGAATGCCGACAATAGGTCTAGAGGTACTCAAGTACCAACCAAAATCCGGACCTGTTCCGCTTTAGCCTCATTCCTCCGCAAAGGTTTCTACGGCCCACAGAAACTAACCTAGGGTTTGTTGGACTCCGCAGTTAAAGCACCCGTGCTTGAGACATTTTTAGCCTAAGTTCAGTTTCAGTGCGTTTTTTGTAGGAGAGAGATAGAGGATTTATTTGTTTGGAGAGCTTTTCTCTCTTTTCTTTTTATTTCTAGCTTCGGATTAGCTTCTCAACACGGTCTGTATCGGATTCCTCGTCCCCATCATCAATCCTCAAGGGTCCCTGGCTTTCGAGATTTCGAGATAATCCCGCCCATGGCAACCCCCGGAACCCTGGCTTTCGAGATTTCGAGATAATCCCGCCCATGGCGTTCCGTGGCCGAATTCAGACCCTGGTGATCGACATTTCGTGATAATGCCACCCATGGTATCTGAACCAGCAGAGTGCTTACATGCCCCCAGTAGGATATTTAAATATCCTAAGAGACAAACACCGAGGAGACGATATGTTGTTACGCATCTTCGAGGGGAATTTCCCGCCTCTCTGCCCTGGGAACTCGTCCAAATCAACTTGTGTTGATTGGCCGCTCCTAATCTAGGTGACTTTTTCAGAATATTAAACGCTCTTGCGTGTTTTGGATGTTTTATGCGCACTGAACCAGACTGTGTGGGAATTTGGGGTGCTTAGGTTTCCGAATCCCGCAAACCGGAGGTCAGTTAACGAGGCCGAATACTTCCTAAGCCTTAGACCTAATACTTAAGTTTCGCATTTTCCTCAACCTCTTGAGGATTATCCAGATTTTAACGGATACGTGAATTTTTAAGCTAAAGATACGAGCCCAAAAGGCCTAAGACCAGCGTTCCCGCTAATCTCTTGTTATGTTTCCTTAGCGCTTTTTCTTTTGTTTCTTTTCTTGATCTGGTCTAGAACTTCAGTTAATTCCTTAATCTTTTACTAATGACTTTTTCTTTTTCATTTTCATTTTGTGCTCCTTTTTGTCATTTTTCCTTCTTTTCCTCCTCTCATTTGTATGACCCTGAATTGTTCCTCCCCTCTATCAAGTCTCTTTCTCTCTCTCTTTTTTTTTTTATGTGAAACCCTTTCTTGATATGAATTTTCTGACATTTTGCACTTTCATACCCCCCCATGCCTAAGATTTGCAATGTCCCCATTGTAAATTAGGTGGGTTCGAATTCAGCTTAGTTCATGTATTAGGACAGGTGTGTGGTGAGTGAATGGGTCGAAGTGACTTGTTGCGACCGATTTCTAATCTCGGGTAGGTATACCTGAGGTGAAGTCGGCTGTTCTAATGGATGAACCCTAAAGTGCAATATGAGTTCCGCATAGAGATGTCAGAAACGGTTTCGGGTTTTTCAAAGAATGACGGGTTGCCTCCCGTTAAGCGCTGAGTTTTACGCCATCGGCTGGGCGCAATGAGCTCAAGAGGAATGGAGGGTAAAGGATGACTCAGTTAAATCTATATCGGTCATGTCAATGAACGGCTTGAGTCTCTGCCCGTTCACGACAAAGGGTTCAGAATCGTGGCTGAGTGGGCTGATTTCAATGGCTCCATTTCCGAAGATTTGTCGGACTAGGTAGGGTCCGACCCACTTGGATCTTAGCTTTCCTGGGAATAATTTTAGTCGGGCATCAAAGAGTAAAACTTTTTGACCAGGATGAAAGACCTTTCTCGAAATATGTTTGTCGTGAAAAGCTTTAACCCGTTCTTTGTAAATTCGCGAGTTCTCATACGCGTCGTGGCGTAATTCATCGATCTCGCTCATTTGAAGTCTTCTGTGGGTTCCAGCCTTAGAAAGGTCGAGATTACAGGTCCGTACTTCCCAATAGGCTTTATGCTCTAATTCGATGGGGAGGTGACATGCCTTCCCGTACACTAGTCTGAAGGGAGACATTCCTAATTGGGTCTTGTGGGCTGTCCTATAGGCCCACAATGCTTCTGGAAGCCGAGAAGACCAATCTTTTCTATCAGGTCAAACAGTAACCTGAAGGATCTTCTTGATCTCTCGGTTAGATAGCTCAGCTAGACCATTAGTTTGGGGGTGGTAAGGAGTAGAGATTCGGTGTGACACCCCGTATTTGGTCATCAGTGACCTGAACTGAGCGTTCGTAAAATGGGTCCCTCCATCGGAAATTATAGCACGCGGAATCCCGAACCTTGAGAAAATGTTTTGATGGAGGAATTTTATAATGACTTTATGATTGTTGGTTTGGGTCGGAATGGCTTCTATCCACTTGGACACATAGTCAACTACGAGTAAGATGTATTCGAAGCCATCCGAGTTCGGAAAGGGTCCCATGAAATCAATCCCCCAAATATCAAAAATTTCGCATACCAAGATCGGCTGTAGAGGCATCATGTCTCTATGGCTCATGTTGCCCAGAGTCTGGCAATGGGAACATACCTTACACTGATCGTATGCATCCTTGAAAATTGTGGGCCAGTAGAAGCCACACTGGAGGACTTTCGATGTGGTTTTATGTCTAGAAAAATGTCCACCGCATGCCTGGTCATGGCAGAATGAGAGTATGTCTTTGATTTCTACTTCCGTGATGCACCGTCGGATTATCTGATCAGCACCAATGCGGAAAAGATACGGGTCTTCCCATAGGTAATACTTGGCATCGGAACGCAATTTGTCCTTTTTGGCCTTCGACCAATCGGGCGGAATCTGATGTGATGCTAGGTAATTAACTATATCGGCGAACCATGGAAGACTTGTACTGATAGTCAGGAGGTGCTCATCAGGGAAATGTTCTGTAATAGGTCCGGAAGGATCAATAATTTCAGAAGGAAGGCGGGACAAGTGATCAGCTACCACATTGTGCTTTCCCACCTTGTCGCGAATCTCAAGGTCAAATTCTTGCAATAGCAAGATCCAGCGGATTAGTCGAGGTTTCACGTCCTTCTTGGCAAGGAGATGCCTTACAGCTGTGTGATCCGAGTATATGATAATATGGGAACCCAGAAGGTATGATCTAAATTTTTCCAGGGCAAATACTACGGCCAGCAGCTCTTTCTCAGTAACCGTATAGTTACACTGAGCCTCATCCAGTGTTTTGCTGGCGTAGTAAATGACCACAGGTTTCCCATTAATTTTCTGCCCCAAATCTGCTCCTACAGCGAAGTCAGATGCATCACACATGATCTCAAAGGGTTGAGACCAATCAGGGGACTGTAGGATTGGGGCTTGGGTGACTTGGTCACGTAGGATCTCAAATGCTTGAGTGCATTCCTTGGAAATTTTGAAAGGCACATCCTTGGAGAGAAGATTGGTCAGGGGGCGCGCGATTTTGGAGAAATCAGGGATGAATCGACGGTAGAAACCGACGTGCCCCAAAAAAGATCGAATGTCCTTAATCGAGCTAGGCATAGGGAGCTTGGAAATCAGGTTAACCTTAGCTCGATCCACTTGGATGCCTTTCTCTGAGATTAAATGTCCCAGGATAATTCCCTCAGGCACCATGAAATGGCTCTTTTCCCAGGAAAGAACCAAATTCACCTCAATGCACCGCCTGAGTATATGGACCAAGTGTTGGAGGCAATCGTCAAATGATTGTCCAAAAACTGAAAAGTCATCCATGAAGACTTCCAGATAATCACCTACCATATCTGAGAATATGGCAAGCATGCACCGCTGAAAAGTTGCAGGTGCATTGCAGAGACCGAATGGCATCCTTCGGAACGCGTACGTCCCGAAGGGGCAGGTGAATGTGGTTTTTTCTTGGTCCTCTGGATGGATTGCCACCTGATTGTAACCGGAGTACCCGTCAAGAAAGCAGAAGAATTTATTTCCTGCTAGTTTCTCGAGGATCTGATCAATAAATGGTAGTGGGAAATGATTCTTCTTCGTGGAGGAATTTAGTCTTCTGTAATCAATGCAGACTCTCCATGAATTAGCTATTTGAGTAGGAATGACTTCCCCGATTTCAGTCGTGATGATGGTAAGTCCTGCCTTCTTAGGCACCACTTGTGTTGGACTCACCCAACGACTGTCGGAGATCGGGTAGATGATCCCTGCATCTAACCACTTAATGATCTCCTTTTTCATGACCTCTTGTAGGTTAGGGTTTAGGCGTCTTTGCATTTCTCTTGAAGGTCGTGAGCCTTCTTCCATGTAGATTCGATGTGTGCAGTATGAAGGGCTTATACCAGTCAAATCATCTAGAGTCCATCCAATGGCTCTACGATGTTGTTGGAGAACAGAAATCAAACGGAGTTCCTGGTCAGGTGTGAGTCGAGAATTGATAATCACAGGAAACGTCTGATTTGAATCCAAAAAGACGTATTTTAGATGTTCAGGAAGGGGCTTGAGTTCCATGACAGGATTGTCAGCAGCAGCGGGTGGTTCGGGGTTTGTATCGGGAGCAATGGTAGGAGTCATAGGTGTGTCTAGATCATGTCCGCACTCCTCTGTTAGCGGTTTTTGATTCTCTAGTGGTTGATCAGGAATACTCAGGTTGTCCTCTATATGCAGTTCATCAACCACGGTTTCGACATCACAAATTTCCTCTATCACCCCGCAATTAATCCCTTGATGGGCCTTGAAAATGTCAATCTTCAGATTTTGATTCCCAAATTTTAATTCTATCTGGCCCTCTTCGCAGTTTATATTGGCCCTAGCAGTGGCCAAAAAGGGTCTCCCTAATATGATTGGTGTGTCCCTTGGGTTCTTAGGTGCATCCATGTCCAGTACTATGAAGTCCACTGGGAAATAAAAATCTCGTACCCTAACAATGACATCCTCGAGTATTCCTTTGGGTGACTTGATGGATCGATCGGCTAACTGCAATGTCACCTCAGTGGGTTTAAGTTCAGATTCTTCAAGGTGGTCAAGGAGGGATGTAGGTATTAAATTTATGGAGGCACCTAGGTCTAGTAGGGCTCTATCAAGTTGGGTTTCACCAATTTTACAAGAAATCAAGGGAGTTCCTGGGTTTTTAGCCTTAGGTGGGAGTTTGCTCAAGATGACAGAGCTGGCTTGCTCTGATAGTACGATTGGGTTCCCATCCTTGGTTTGCGGCTTACGTTTAGGTGTACATATGTCTTTCAAGAACCTTGCGTAAGCCGGTATGTGGCGGATTGCATCCATCAACGGGATGTTTATCTGGACCTGTTCAAAGAGCTTGACAAGATCCTCCTCAGGAGCCACAGGTTTGGTTGTCCTTTTTCCTTTGGTCAAGGCCACAGGAAATGGGATCCTAGTTGGTTCCTCTAAGATAGGTCCAGGTTCTTGATCTGGGACAGTAGTATCTTGGATGACTACCCTAGGGTCTTGGCGATTATCAGGCTTGGAGTGGTTTGGATAATGTGAGTCTTGTGTTGTTTTACCACTACGTGTTGTTACAGAGTTTAATCCGGCCTGATTTTGGTTTGGGTTAGGTAGGAGGGGTGGCTGCTGCTGCAATCCTGCTTAAGATGTTGAAGCCTCCATCCCGTCTGGTGATGGAGTAGCAGGGGTTTGATAAATCAAATGTGCGTGGCCTGGATTCGGATTCATAACGCGCCTCTGGGTCGGTACGTTATTTGGGTTGGGCAGAGGTTGCGAAGGAAGGGTGCCAGGTTGGCGGGAATTTGCCATCTGGGCCAGTTGGTTGCGAACCTCTGTGATCTCGTCCTTGTGCTGTTTTTGCATTGCCGCATTCGTCTTTTGAATGTCAGCCAGTGTTTGAAGGATAAGAGTCAGTTGATCCTGATTTTGCCCGGATTGGTAGGTGGGATTGGGCCGAGGCTGAGGCAGCTGATATGGATGAGGAGCTTGTGGGCGGGGTTGATATGGTGGTTTTTGAGAATTTCCTGCCCACTGAAAGTTAGGATGATTTCGCCGTCCAAGGTTGTAGGTATTGGAGTATGGGTCATTCTGGATGGCGTTGAGGTCCTCGCAGTTCTGAGGAACCTCAGGAAAGTCAGAATACGAGGGTTCAGAGTTCCCCCAACTCGAATAGAAGGGATCGGAGGTCACTCCGGTCCGAGAGGTAGACGGGGGTGGATATGGGTCCATCCCCTTGGCAGGTTGGTGATAGATGTTTTGCATTGTTTCCCTTGCCAGAGGAGGTCGTGCAAAAGAGTTTTGTGCAGAGGTGGCTTGCTGCAAATGTCGAGTTAGCTCGTCCACCTTCTTTTCTATGATAGAGACCTTGTCCAACCGACTGGCCATCAGTTCCAGGTCGACAGAAGTGGACAGGTCCTGCATCTCATGTGTCCCTCTTAGATTCGTCGATGCGCGGGCATTCGTCCTGTCGAATAAGCCCAAGGAGTCATTGTTTATGGAGTTCTCGCACAAGTTTTCGAGAATCTCCCACACCGTGTCCTCGTGTTGGCCCATGATGTTTCCTCCACATGTTGCATTGACGAATAGACGAATATCCTCACGGAGTCCCTGGTAAAAAGACTGGACTTGTTCCCACTTAGGAACTCTGTGATGGGGGCACTTTCGCATGAGATCTAGGAATCGATCCCAAGCTTCGTGAAGAGGTTCTCCCGGTTGTTGAGTGAAATGAGTGATCTGGTGGCGCAAGGCATTTGTCCGGCCAACAGGGAAGAATTTTTTCAAAAATTCGGACTGTAATTCTTCGCATGTGTTGATCGGGCGGGTCTGAGTCTGGTACCAGTGTGCAGCCTTGTCTAAGAGGGAGAACGAAAACATTTTCATGAGTAGGATATCCCGATTTTGCACATCTGACCCGAAGGTTTGGGCCAAATGCTTGAGTTGTTTAATGTGTTGGAATGGATCCTCAGAGTTAAGCCCATGGAACTTCGGTATGGCATGAATCATATTGGGCTTCAGATCAGAATCGGGTCCTCCAATTGGGATTCGTACTCGGGGTTCGATTGCCACCGCAGCAGGATTATAGTGATCTCGCATCATAGGTCGCTGCAGTGGGTTTACAAAGTTCTGAAAGAGATCGTTCAAGCGTTGAAGTTGGTGTTCAAGGTTATTCTCCTCTTCAATGGGTTGTGCCATGATGGGAGAAGAAGGAGAATCAGGGTCTGAGTCAGATGAAAGATTTATGTGGTGGGGTTGCTGCACAAACAAGGGCGTCGAGGCTTGGCCTCGACGAGAATGAATTTCTAAGGGAGGTCTTAAAGGTGGTCTTAAGGACCTCCTACCGAACATGCACCGAAAGATGTGATGAGATTAGAAGGTGCTGGACCCAATCAAGACACCCAAGAATTGTTGGGTGACTATAGAGGTTCGGGGCAGATGGACCCCTGGATCAGAAGATCGTCCACCTGAGAAATACCTGGGCAACCAGAGAGGGAGAGTCCCGCAAAGACCCCTACACGGTAGAGCGACCCCACGGGTTACAGGGTTTCCCCTACCCGACCTCTCTTGTCACTGCGGTTCCAGGTAAACCGGAATGGGGATCTTGACCTCTTAAGTCTACTTTTTTTTTTATTTTAAGATCAAGGTGCTTAATGTTCCACTTGAACTTTTAAGTATTTTGAGTGCAAAAGTGACCTAATATTAAGGTTGGTTGACCCGAGGGATCAACTTCACCTCTTGTTCCCTTGAGAGCTTTTAGGTCCTTCCTTTTATGGTTCAAATGGATTATCAGCCTGATTTGCTTAGGGTTCCTCTTGTATAAATCTTTTCAAACACGGTTTAGGCACACCTCTTTTTGGAAAGTTTGTTTCTTTGTTTTAGAGAAGATGTGTCTCTAAAAACCCTAGCTTTGCAATCCCTAACTTGGCTATAGTGGGTCCAATTTAGTTGCTGTAGAAATTAGCACCTAGGGCTCAATCAAGAAAGTTTTAGCCCTAGTTGCCTTAGTTGGATGAACAGATAAAAATATGTTGAAATGAAAATCAGGCAACTTGATGAGTTACTAAATATGAGACAGGTAGCCCTAAGTTGATTTCCCTCTTTTTTTCCTTTTTTTAGATTGTGAGAGGGTTAAGAGAGAGGGCTTATGGAGATTACCTGTTCCTTGGAGAGTCTGTTGTGCAGTTGCTATTCTTTCCTTTTTGTTTTGCTTTCCCTGAATGAACACAGCAAAAGAGAGAAGTCAAGTCGGATATTAGATAGAAAAGTTGTACTCAAAAGTTTTAAAAGTGCCCGTTGCTCCCCGGCAACGGCGCCAAAATGTTGTCAACGATTTTGTGCGGATTTAAAGGCGTATTACGTTGTAGTAGAACCGACAAAACGTTTAAACAAATATAAATAATTTTATTACTCGAACAACTAGAGTATCCGAGGTCGAACACAGGGAGCAATCTCAGTACTTTGTAAAATCCAAGAATACAACTGTTAAATGCAAATATAATTGATTCAAAGAGTTTTTAAAAAAAAGTAGAATTAGACGTCTGATTTATGTATCAGACGTCTTAAATGTGATCTTTCATTCTTTCTTCCTTCTTCTCCTTTCTGCTTCTGTATCTTTCCTTCTTCTGCTTTGCCTTTCTGATCTCTTTGCAATCTTCCCTTGTCCTTCTTCTTCTTCTCTGCGAAGACTTCTAATCTTTCTGCTTTCCTTCTTCTCCTGCGAAGGCTTCTTTCTTCTTCTTCTGTCTTCTTCTTTGGCTTGCTTTTCCTTCTTCTACAGCGGCCAAGTCCTTCTCCTGCGATCAGCCTGCCTGCACAGGAGCAAAACCTAACCCTTCTCCCTCTACCCGCGCGTCTCTCTCTCTCAAGCAATTCACTCTGAGTTGCTCTCCCAGAGCCACAGGCATAATCGGGTCGGATCGTACCCGGGACCAGGCGCACCTGAAGGTGGTGTGATGCGCAAGGAGTGCGTAAGTCCAAGTCGGGTCGGATCCGCCAAGTCCGCGTGGTCAGGCCACGGACGAGGCGGGTGGGGTCAGTGAGGGACCTCACCCCTGTGCTTACTGAGGCGATAAGAGTATATCACAAAAACAATTTATAGTGTACCTGAGGTTTGTAATCCCACGATGTGGGACTAAAGGTTTCGTCCTTCCCTTGCGCGCGCCCGCAGACTCTCGTGTGCAATTGCCCACGTTGAAGGCCCTGCTGGTGCTCCTCGCTGAACTCAGTCTCCTCGCAACACTTGCGAGAGTCTGCTGCACCTGCCGCCTGGGAAGCCTGACGCCTGCTGCTGCTCCAAGCTTCCTGCTGCTTCGGCTGTTAATGGCGGTCGGGGCGTTCACCTGAGATTCCACAGAACGGCCTATTGGCCCAATCAGAATAGCTGGAAACCTTCGCCGTAGCATGGCGAAGGCGGTGGGTGATGCTGCAGGTTGCCGGTCGGCCTAGGCGTGCGCGCCTAGGTCAACCTGTGGTCGGAGATGGTGGGTTGGTCGGGGGGTGCTTGTAGAGGTCTGGAGTGGCAGTGATGGGGTGGAATGGGTTCCTGGTGGTGAGACGAAACTCACGAGGTGGTTGGCGAGCCGTGTGGAGTGACGGAGTGGTGTGGGCGGCTCGCCGGAGTGCGGTCGGAGGCGAGGAAGATGGAGGCGGTTAGGTACTGTCGAGGGGTAATCAAGTAAAATAGTTGGGGGAAAAGAGAGAGGAGAGGATGGAGAACGTATCTGTGATTGTCTGGAAGGAAGGAAGGCGGCGGAGAGGACGGCTCGTAACTGCCGTCGTCGGGGAAGAAAGACCCTGAGGGAGGAAGCGGCGACGAAGACGAGGTCAGAAGCGCGCGCGCGGGGTACAGCGCGACGCGGGAGGAAGCGGCGGAGAGTACTCTGCTGCTGGTATGGCAGCAGAGCGACGAGAAGGAGGGGAGGAGGTCGCCGGAGCTTGTGGGTCGTTTGGCCGGAGATGGGAGAGGGAGGAATTTGGAAGGGATCTCCGTCAAAATCAAGCTTAGCCTCTTCGGCCGGAGTTGTGGGTTCTTATATAGGTGCTGGACTGGGTGTGCAGGGCGTGAAGGGCACGTAATTGCCTGAGGTTGGTCGCCGGAGATGGAAAGGAGTTAGGATACCCAAATCTCTCGTGCGTTCGCACGAGAGATTGGGTTCACACCAGCGATTGTAATTGACTTTATAAGGAAGGGAATTCCTCAGAGAATCCTCCTTCCATTTCTGGGAGGGAATCTCTGAGGGATTAGAGAGCAATCCCTCTCCGAACCTCGCCGGAGCTCGGTTCTGCCCTAGCAATGGCGGCAGGACCGGTTTGCAAAGGAGGCGAAGAACTTAGGGGGTTCTCTGCAACGGTATTCAAAAGATAGGGACCAATTTGTGATTTGGGTGTACTAAATTGCAAAGTAGGTCAAGATGACCTTTCCTTAGGTCCAAATTTTGGTATAAACCTAATTTGGACCTAAGGAATCCAATGGCGAAGTTGGATTTCAGGTTTGACCTCGTTTGACTGGACATTTTGCGTAAAAACTCAAATTAGGTTAATTGAAGAGCTAGGACCCTAATCTAGGTCAAACTAGGTTCCAAAGGCCAAATTAAGTGTTCTAAACCCTAGAGTATGTTTTTCCATGATTTGTAGAGGGTTTACATGCTTTTTGTTCTGACCGAAACCTTGTTAATTTAAGCGGGTCTGTTTTAGGGTTACCAAGTGTCATTTAGTTCTTAGATTGCACATGAACCCATTTCTGATTGACTCAACCCACTTTTTATCTCATTTAGACCATTTGACCTATGTTTTGCCTATGAGAAATCCCGTTTATGTACTGCAATGGTAAAATTGCAGTTTTAACTTTTATTTCATGTTTTCTTCTCAGAGCACTTGTTCCTTCAGTTAGGCCTTCTTCTAGGTTATGTAGGAGCTTTTATCTTCTTTATTGGGTCAAAATGAGCTAGTTATGGCTCATGATGAGGCTCTCATCAATGGCCGAGGGCGGTGGTGCGCGAGGGCTGCGGTCGTTGGCCGCTTGGTGTGATGTTGGTGGTGCTGTACGTGGTGGAGGTGGTGATGATGTTGGGTTTGTTTCACCGTAGCAGGAGAGGAAGAAGAAGAAATGGAGAAGAAGAAAATGAAGATGATGGTGGTGGTGAGGATGACCGTGGACAGGGGGATGTGGTGTTGGTGGTTAGACGGTGGAGGTGAGGTTGTAGTGGGAAGCTTTGCGATTGGCTGTTCGGGCTCTCACCCCGCACACCCACAGTGGCGAAGCTTCATCACAGTTGAGGCCGATGGTGTGGAGAGTAGGAGAATATGGGTTCTTTGCACAGTAGGGAAGGGAGTGAAGGCCTATCGAACTTGGTAGTGTTGCTCCTCCTTTATACCAGCAAGGATGAATTTGAACGGAGCAAGAGGAGCGTCGAGGCCATTAAGGCCAGATCTGCTCCTTCTGGCTCTTTGATTGCCCAGGAATGATGATGGCTAATCACACGGAAGAGCAGCTATTATTACTATGCAATTATAGTAGGAGAGAAGAAATGAATAACAATTTAATTATTGGGTTATTTATAAACAACACTCTGAAAGAAATCCTATTTCTAATGCATGCTATCCTATTTACTTGAACTATGCATATTTGCGAGTAAACCACTTAGTGCTTCCTATGTATATATGTTAATCAATCAAATGTATGAATTAGTTATTTACATCCTAATGCATGCTATTTGTATATTATTATTAATCTAAAATCTAGGTATTTAAGTAACCAAATAGCCCACAAATACGGGTTCATCAAATGCTCCCATGCCTAGTTATTGCTAGTCCCTGGCAAATTTAAGCAACAACCAAACACTCCAAGTGATCCAAGCTGACTCAATTGACCTTTTCACAGAAAGCAGGTTGCACTATCCAACCCTGGATCATAATGTACCAAAGTAGTTGCTAAGTTACATACTAGGTTGGATAAGGACAAGTTGCAGGCACAGGTTTCCCTGATTTCTAGCTCTACCTTAGGGTTTATTGGTCCTAGAGATTAAAGCATCCATGCATGTGCATTGGTTTGAGTTATTTGAGGTTTGTATGATTGCCACATAGAAAGAGAGTAAGAAGGATTTTTTTTCTGTAAACCTCGAAGGGTGCCTGGCTTTCGATGCTTCGAGATAGCACTGCCCATAGCGACCCCAAGAACTCTTGGCAATCGACACTTTGAGATAGGATTGCCCATGGATTTCTTAAGCGAATTCAGGCCTATAGCAATCGACACTTCTAGATAGGACTGCCTATGGTACCTGAACCTCATAATGAGCTTACATGCCCTTAGTAGAATGGATATCCTAAGAGAAGTGCTGAGGAGGTGACATGTTATCATCGCATCATCAAGGTGAGTATATAGTCCACATCTCATGCGGTAGGAACTCATCCAATCAAGTTGTGATTTCAAGCTTCTCCTAAATTTGAATTAAGAGAACCAAATTTTCTTTAAGAAAGGAATTAAGGTGATCATTATTTACACAAGACCAAGTGTGTGTGAAATGTGGATGCTTAGGTTACGAGGACCCGTAAACCAAAAGGTAGAAAAAGACACCAGGTACTACTCAACCCTTAACTTAAACCCTAGCTTTCCTTCCTCAATCTCTAGAGGAATGGTCTGCAACTTAACTCCTACTTATGTTTTTAAGTCCACAAAGGACCCTAAGGGCCTAAAGCTAGTAGCTCAACTTAGCTTCTAAAGTTAGACACCTAGAGTCAACTTAGTCTAATCTAAAGTTCTGGTCTTATGCCTAAGAATGCAGGGCCCAACCACTTAAGCTCAATTCTATTGTAGGCTTAAATGCAGTTTTTTTTTTAATAAATGCAAATGTATGCAATGCAGAATGTTTTAACTAAATGCATAAATGCAATATGTATAAATGCTATGTATATCCCCAAGTACACCCCCATGCCTAAAATATGCAATGCCCCCATTGCATAGAAAGGTATTACCTGGGTTAGAGTTGGGCTGCCGTTATTTTGTTAGCAGCTAAGTATCCAAAGAATATGCAAGTTAGGTTCAAGGATTGCAGAAATAGGCCCTAAAAATGAGCGTAACAATATAGGCCTAGAAAAGAGGTAACCTAGGATGTTGGCGAGTTGATGATGAATCCCGATAGCAAATGCTCGCCCAACCATGATGGGAATGAAATCTTCCCAGGTCATCGGAGGAGGTTCTAAAGGATATACTGGAATAACGACCTCTAAAGGGGTAGGAGGAGGATGACAAGGACCCTCCAAAAGATATGGGGAAGGAATGGTGCAGAGATAAAGCCCCAGGGTGATGGATTGACCATAGAAAGCATCAATCCATACCTGCTACCCCATTATAAGAGATATTGGTCTGTTAAGCCCCCTGTTCAAAATAGTAGTGAGCATGTCTTTAAGCCAAGGATTGTCTAGGGTGTCCAAGTTTCGAGGTTGCGGGATGGGCCATAAGATCTAGGTTGGGTTTAGTCGGCTCGGTGTCCATTCCTAACATCCTTCTTCCTTCCTTAATTGCATCCCTAGCATCCCTTGCAATATCATAAGTATCTATCTGCTCTTCATTAGTGATTAGTTCAATGTATGGAGTCAAAATTTCACCTTCAGACATAGGCCAATCAGAGGGTGACTCCCAGTCAAATGAAGGTAGGTTGGAAGCAACATAATTAGGCTCATCCCTGGGTTCTTGTTCTTTACTCAAATCCTCCCTGGAGTCTATATGTGAATCCACATAAATCTCAGAAGTTGCTTTCACGTTTTCCATTATTTCATGAGGAGGGATGTTATTTGCTCTGAAATGGGTTTTAAAATCAATGCATGTAGTATAGGTCAAATCAGTGTGAAAAATAAATAGAATTTATTATTCGAATGAAAGTCCGAGGTTGAACATAGGGAGCAATTGGCAAAAATAATTCTCAAGATTTCAATTCAATACAAATATATAAGCAATAGAATTTCAAGCAAATATGAATGAAAGTGAATGTTAGATAATGCAAAAAGAATGGGGTAAAATGGTGATTTGAATCACCAATTACCCCTCACAATTATATCAAATAACTCAATAGTACTAAGCAATTAAATTCCACGTAGTATATTCAGACGTCTGCTTAGCCAATCAGACGGCTTAAATCATTCAGCTCTTCTTCTTTTCTTGCTTTCTCTCCTTTCTTCTTCTACACTTTCTCTCTTCTTTCTCTTCTTTGTGGCTTCTTCTCTTCTGCTTCTTCGGCTCCTTCTTCCAGCTATGCCTTTTCTTCTCTTCTTCCTCTGGCTTCCTCTCCTTTCTCTTCCGCACAAGGGGAAGGGCTTCTTAAACGGCTAAGTGTCAGCCGTTGAATCACAGAGCAAAACCCCCTTGCCCCTGTGTGCTTTCTCTGCTCTCTCTGGGATCCGCCCTCTCAGACCTCGGGTTATCGGGTATTCGAGTATAGCACAACCGGGACCAGGCTCACCGGCATGGGTGGTGAGTGAGGTGTGAACAGGGCTTAGGTGGGCAATCAGATGCACCAGACCTGCATGTAAGTGTCATGGGCGAGGTGAGTGAGGGGTGCGGGGACCTCACCCCCTGTGTCAGTTGAGGCAAACAGCCCGTGGCAAGAATTCAATTTATTCAGCTGTGGGCGCCCTTCAGCTTTTGAGGTGGGACTATCCCACTTCCCTTCCTCTCCGTGCTGCTGCAGCTGCTGCTTCTTGCGATTGTAGTCAAAGGCCTAGTTAAAGGACCAAATTGGTTCCTATGTCATGATCTTGGAGACTCTCTACTGCGCATAGGGTCTGCAGGTGCTAGAACAAGCTTCAAGCTTCGCTCGAAGCTTCGGCAATGGCAGCGGAGGACTTGCTACCTGAAAATCAGAATACGGCCTCTCAGCCTTGTTAAATAGCTTTAGGAGCTTCACAAGGATGCGATGAGGGTGTGGGTGCTGGTGGAGAGCTGCGAAGGTGGTCATAGGTGGCTGGCAAAGGCAGAGATGAAGGTTTGGAGGTGGGTTGTTTGGTGAAGAGGTGGAGTGGGCAGTAGGCCTGGAGAGGTTAGGGCTTTTACTCTAGGGGCCACGATGGAGGTTTTGGCGAGGTATTTGGGACAGTGGAGTGGGCAGAGGACTTTGCTGGAGGTTTGGTCGGAACGGAGGACGATGGAGGTGGTCGGGGTGATACGACGGTCGAAATAAAGTGTGGTTGGTGTGTAAATGAAGTATAGGAGTTAGGGAACTTATCTAGGTGATTGGAGGATGAAGAGGGGCAGAGGCGATGCCAGTTGCGGTATGGTTGGCGCCGGAGATGAAGGTGACTCCAGTGGGGGAAGAACGATGATGATGAAGGAGATAGAAGCACCCGTTGGTATGGGCGACGTGGAGGAGGGTGAAGGAGGCAAATCCATTGTCGGTATTGCGAACGGACGAGGAATGAGGTCGGGAGGAATTGCCAGAGCTCGAGGAGCCTTTCATTCGGAAGAGGGAGAGAGGAATATGGGGAGTTTCTCGCCAAAATCGAGCTTGAGAAGTTCGACCTGACCTGGGGGTTTTTTTATAGAACTCTGGAGGGAGTTTTGGGCTTGGGAAGCAAGCTTCCAAAGCTTGGAATGTTTGTCGGAGATAGGAATTCCAAGGTACCTTGATCTCTCATGCGTTCGCATGAGAGATTGGGAAAGTTTTAGGGCTTAGGAATTGGCTCAAAAGGAAGGGAATTCCTTGCGAACTTCCCTTTCAAATCTGAGAGGGATTCGTCAAGGAATCAAGGAGAACATGCCATTTTAAGGTCACCAGAGTTTGTAGGATTAGGATTCATGGTAGTAGGGACCTTTTTGTGAAAATGATGACAAAGTTGGGGGCTTTGTGTAAGAAATTCAAAAGCTAAGGACCCATGTGGAATAAAGGAAATTAGACTTGAACCAAATTGCAAACTAGGTTATAACAATCTTAGATTTGGCCCAAATTTTGGCAAAACCTAATTTAGACCTAAGGAATCCAATGGTGAAGTTTGATTTTAGTTTTGACCTAGTTTGTATGGGTAATTTATACAAAAACCCAAATTAGGGCAAATGTTAGTCTGAGAATTTGTTTTGGGTCAAGATGGGTTCTGATGGTCAAATTGAAGGTACCAAACCATAAAGAATATTTTTCTATGAATTTTAGAGGGTTTAGGTAAATTTTATCCTGACCATAACCTCAATGGATTAAGTGGGTCTATTTTTAGGGTTTCGGAAGTCATTTAATTCTCAAAACACGCAAAAACCTTTTTCTGTTTGCTCTAGCCCACTTGTTAGACTTTTAAGACCATTTGAGCTTTATCTAACCCTTGAGAAAATACATGGTTATTTTGCATTCAAGATATGATGGTAAAATTATAGTTTTAACCTTGGTTTCTTGTATTTCGCTCAGAATGGATTTGCAATGACTTAGGGCTCTCTGGCAGTTATGTAGAAGTATTTATTCCTTGATAATGATTAAATTTAGCTAGTTATAGCTCATGATGGTGTTCCCATCATACCCCCATGCCTAGCTTTTGCTAGTCCTTTAGCAAAATCTTATGGAATCAACTTAAATTCTAGACCATTCCTTTTTATGCTCAGACTTCTGCTGCGTGCTTTCTTTTGTAGATTAGGTCAGAATGCCGATAGTAGGCCTAGAGGAACTTATGTACCAACCAAGATCTGAACCTGACCAGTTCTAGCCTGATAACACTACATTTGGGGGTGATAATTCTGTTAAATAGGGCCCATCTTAAGAATAAAAGGCACAACATAAGTATAATGGGAGCATTGCATGCATCATACGCCAAGATTGCTTATAAAACAGTATTAATGGCCATTTGTATAAGCACATGTCAAAGCAGGCCTCAGATGAGCAATCGGATCACACAGATGGATTCAGAACGACGAACGGAGTCCAACGGACTCAAAATCGGCCAAATCTGACATCCGGAGCTCCCACAATGGGCCCAAGAAGTTCTGACCGTTGTTCTGATGATCAACAGCCCTCGATGCGCCATGTGGCGCCCGCTCACCGCGTGCCGGTTCCACCTTCAGCCGGAGATCAAATCTCAGCCGTCGATCTCTAATCGGACTACCGAGAACTGCGTGCATGCCCGCGGTCGCCGCGACAAAGTAGCGGGCATGGCGTAGTGGTTAACGTGCACGCCCGCACTCATGCAATGCGGGTTTGAGCCGCGTGGTGCGAGAATTCGAAGGCAGCGAGGCGCGCGGACGAAATTCAGTCGTAGATCTGCACTTGGACGGTGGCGATAGCGCCATGCGGTGTGCCCTCAGGCGGCTATTGGCCATGCGCGTGCATACGCCAGACGACGACGCTCGTGCGTACGCGCTCTCAAGGCGCGATCCAAGCATGCCCGAGCGAAAATCTCAGCCATCCGATCTTTGATCGGATGACTCTCATGCCGCGCCCAAGGATCGAGCGCGAGGAAGAACGGCACGGGCGAGCGATCGATGGGCTGGGGACTTCACCGACGATTTTGGAAGGGTTTTAGCGACGTTTCGGACGTCACTAAAACCCTTTCTTCATTTGGAAAGCCATTCTCCCTATTTAAACCCCTTCCAACCACCCATTCAAGGCATTCACTTCCCTTGCAACTACTCTGCCCCTCTCTTAGCTAACTTTAGGCCCTCTTGTAATCGTCGGAGACGACGAGCCGCCGACGGAGCCCTCTCCACCACCGAGGCTACCTCGCCGCCCTCCCTCTCTCTCTCTTTCTTCCTCTCTTTTAAGCTTTACTTTATTTATGTTTAAGCATGTATCTAATGTTGTAATTAATGAACTAAAGTTGCATGATTAATGAAGTTGTTTTCCATTCAGTTGTCTACTTTATTTCCTATCCAAGTTGCATGTTAAAGAAAGAAATGACTCTAACCCTAATCTCTCTCTCTCTCTCTCGCTTTGGCTTTTCTCCCGTACCTTTTTGCAAGCAAAACTCCATGATTTTCGTGACAATAAGTGACAAGAAAAATCTGATTTTCACGCCTCCCTGAGACCGACACTCGGGAGCGATTCTCAGCCGCGGGCGTGCACGGCGGTGAGCGGGTTTCTCGGTTTGTCGCGATGATCGCGGGCGTGCACGCGGTTCTCGACCATCCGATCAGAGATTGACAGCTGAGATTTGATCTCCGGCTGAAGGTGGAAGCAGCGCATGATGAGCGGGCGCCACGTGGTGCATCGAGGGCCGTTGATCATCAGATCAACGGTCAGAACTTCTTGGGCCCATTGTGGGAGCTCCAGATGTCGGATTTGGCTGATTTTGAGTCCGTTGGGCTTCGTTCGTCGTTCTGAATCCATTCGTACGATCTGATTGCTCATCTGAGGCCTACTTTGACAAGTACTTATACAAATGGCCATTAATACTATTTTATGAGCAATCTTGATATATGATGCATGCAATGCTCCCATTCTACTTATGTTGTGCCTTTTATTCTTAGGATGGGCCCTATTTAACAGAATTATCACCCCCAAATGCAGTATTATCATACCCCCATGCTTACTCCTTGCTAGTCCCTAGCAAGGTTTATTCTAGCCTTTATTTTTTGTTAGAATTTAAGAAGTAATTGCTTAGACACTTCGTCACTTGTCAATAGGAGGAAATATACTAAGATCTTAATCTATAAAGAGTAAGCAGCGCCCGGGTGTCTGCCAAAATGCGAATCGCTCGAATCCTTGCTTTAATGTATATAACTATACATATGTATATGTATATATATGTTTTTTTGGAATTTCTTTTGGAATTCAGAGTGGGTTGGTAACTTTTTACGGCTACCCAACCCACCGAAAACTCAGTCAAAACCCTGAGTGCTAAGCATCTTGGTGTGAAGATTGTGATAGACTCACTCAACGGTAATTCAGATAGACTTCAGGTTTCTACGCCCCTAGGTGACCGGAAGAGCAAATATATTTGCCTGAAGGTGTATTTATTCGATTGGTAGCTTTCTCCCTACGTTTGTTTTAATTGGGGTCAACACAAGGATTTTCCAGTGTATATCTCCCCGGCTTGTACTACTTCCCTTCTTCTTCCTTAAGTGTTTTGGTTCTTTTTGTGCAATTACTGAGCTGGGTTCTGGACAACCGACCAATGGGCTGTTACCCATGATCACTTGCCAGCCATACTCGTGCGGTGAAGTGTGGTTTATTTTGTTTTGTTTTCTTCTCTTTCTTTTTCTTTTTTTTTTTTGGAGGCTTCCCTAATCTCAAATGTATGTAGAGGCAATGAAGAAGAAGTGGTCCCATGGCTGGGTTCTGGACAACCTGCCAATGGGCTGTTACCCACGAAAAACTTGCCAGCCATACCACCTTAGAGAGTTCATTAGCTACCCAATTTCTGTTAAAATCTTCGAGGAGTGAGTCTGTGCAAAAATGTGTGCAGATACTTAGACACAAAGTTATTCTGAGTTAGAGGGTGAGTTGATAAGTTGTATACTTATCACCTTATTTAGTAGGTGGATTAGAATAGCTTAAGGTTGCAAGGATTCGAAGCTAAATCCATATTTTAATGGACACCAGGGCTGATTAAGCCTAAAGGCCTGAAAAGTCTAAGTGTTTAAGTTCTTTTCGTATTATTTCCCACTATTGACAAGTTTCTAATGCCTAAGTTTCTTCCTAAATTCAAATTTTTTTTTATTCATCTATTCAGATTAATTAAATGAGCTCAGGATTGTGCCATTTACCACCCTCCTATGCTTAAGTTGGATAATGTCCTCATTGGCAAATACATGGATGCACAGGGGTTCAAAAAAAGATAGTACCCGAGTGACGTAAAATACTGGATCAGTCTGAATCCTCTGGGTTGTCTCCCAGGAAGCGCTGAGTTTAACGCCTCCAGCTGGGCGGTGCTTCGTGTCATCCCTCAATGAGGGTGACACTCTCCTTTGGGGGAACCTGGGCAAGAAAGTGTTTCAATCTTTGACCATTAACTGTAAAAGTGTGCCCAGTGTTTGGATCAGTGATTTCAACCGCCCCATTAGAGTAAGGCTTAACCACCCGAAATGGTCCTGTCCATTTGAACCTGAGTTTCCCCGGAAAGAATTTTAGGCGGACGTCGAACAGCCAGACTTGCTGGTTAGGCTCAAAGGTTTTTCTATGGATGAGTTGGTCGTGGACGGCTTTCATTTTCTCCTTATACAGTCGACTATTCTCAAAGGCATCCTGACGAATTTCTTCAAGCTCAGATAGTTGGAGCGTCCTCTGCGCACCGGCTAATTGGGAATCCATGTAGCATTGCTTGACAACCCAGTAAGCCTGGTGTTCCAATTCGACAGGAAGATGGAAAGCTTTGCCAAAGACCAGGCGATAAAGCGACATGCCTATCGGGGCCTTGAAAGCGATCCTGTATGCCCACAGGGCATCATCCAGTCGTGTGGACCAGTCTTTCCTGTCAGGTCTCACAGTCCTTTGTAAAATGTTCTTGATTTGTCTATTTGAGACCTCAATCTGCCCATTTGTTTGCGGATGATACCGGGTAGTAATGCGATGGTTAACCCTGTATTTTCTAAGTAGGGCACGGAATTGGGAGTGGATAAAATGACTTCCACCATCACTGATCATGGCCTTTGGTATTCCAAACTAGGAAAAAATGTTCTGCTTAACAAAGTCCATGACAGTCCTGTGATCGCATCGGCAGGTGGTGACGGTTTCAATCCATTTAGAAACATAGTCTATCGAGACTAGGATGTACTCGAAGCCGTTGGATGGTGGAAAGGGGCCCATAAAATCGATACCCGAAACGTCGAAGATTTCGACAAAAATGGGCTGGAGGGCATCATATCTTTCATGGTCATGGTCCCCAGCATTTGGCAACGTGAGCAAGTCTTGGCAAAGTTGTGTGCATCCTTAAATAGGGAAGGCCAGTAAAATCCAGACTGTAGAACCTTTGCTGCCGTTTTCTTTCCAGAGAAGTGGCCACCACAAGCCTGGTCATGACAGAAGGAAAGCACACTCTGAACTTCGTTCTCAGGGATACACCTCCTGATGATCTTGTCGGCACAGAGGCAAAACAGCATGGGATCATCCCAGAAATAGTGCTTGGCCTCAGCCAAGAACCTGCCCCGTTGTTGTCTGGACCAGCTGTGCGAGGTTTGTCCTACAACTAGGTAGTTGACGTAGTCAGCATACCACGGCAGTCTCTTGTCTTGCACAGCCAGAATGTGTTCATTGGGGAAGGAGTTAGATAGAGGTAGGGAGGGTCCAATGTGGTCTGGATGAAGTCTAGACAAGTGGTCAGCCACCACATTCTTCGATCCAGCCTTGTCGCGGATTTCCAGGTCAAATTCCTGCAAGAGCAGGATCCATCTGATGAGCCTGGGCTTTGCGTCCTTCTTAGCCAACAGGTGTCGGATGGCTGAATGGTCAGTATAGATGGTCATGTGAGATCCCAGCAAGTATGATCGGAACTTCTCAAGTCCAAAGACTACAACGAGCAACTCTTTCTCTGTGACTGTATAATTTCGTTGGGTCTCGTCCAATGTTTTGCTCGCGTAGTAGATCACCACGGGCTTCTTGTCTTGCCTTTGTCCCAGGACAGCGCCTATGGCAAAATCTGATGCATCACACATAATCTCAAAGTCCTGGGACCAGTTTGGGGGCTGAAGTATAGGTGCTATGGAGACTAAGTCCCCGAGGGTGTGATAAGCCTGGATGCACTCAAAAGACATGTGGAATATGGTGTCGTTGGCCAGAAGGTCGGTTAAGGGTTTGGAAAGCTTGGAAAAGTCTTTAATGAACCTTCGATAGAAGCCAACTTGTCCTAGAAATGAGCGAATCTGTCAGACCGAGCTAGGTGGAGGAAGTTTGGAAACCAAATCAACCTTAGCCTGATCTACCTCGATGCCCCTATGTGATACGATGTGACCGAGGACAATTCCTTCTTGAATCATAAAATGGCTCTTTTCCCAACTTAACTCCAGATTAACCTCGATAGATCATTTTAGGATTTTCTCCAAGTTGCTCAGACAATGGTTGAATGAATTCCCAAATACAGAGAAATTATCCATAAAGACCTCTAAGTATTCACCCACCATTTCTGAAACAATGGCTAGCATGCAACGCTGGAAGGTAGCAGGTGCATTGCATAGCCCGAACGGCATTCGACGGAATGCAAACGTGCCATACGGGCAGGTGAATGTGGTCTTTTCTTGATCTTCCAGAGCAATTGCGACTTGGTTATATCCCGAATATCCATCTAGGAAGCAAAAATACTTCTGCACTGCCAATCTTTCAAGGATTTGGTCAATGAATGGCAAGGGGAAATGATCCTTCTTAGTGGCTTCATTGAGCTTCCTATAATCAATACACACTCGCCATGCGGTGGTGGTGCGGGTGGGGATGGATTTGCCATGCTCATTGGTGACAACGGTGAGCCTAGCTTTCTTTGGAACCACTTGAGTGGGGCTCACCTGGGGGCTATCGGAGATAGGATAGATGATGTCAGCGTCAAGTCATTTGATAATTTCTTTCTTAACGACCTCCCACATGTTTGGGTTTAAACGTCTCTGCATCTGGCGGAAGGGTCGTGCCCCGTCTTCCAGGTAAATCTTATGGGTGCAATAGGTGGGGCTAATTCCTCTTAAGTCAGAAATGGTCCAACCAATGGCGACTCGATGTTCTGAAAGGGTCGCGGTCAACCTGAGTTCCTGATCCTTGGTTAGATGAGAATTAATAATCACAGGGAAGGTCTGGTCAGGTCCCAGGAAGACATACTTGAGATTCTCGGGTAGTGGCTTAAGTTCAGGTGCGAGTGGAACCACAGTTGAAGAAAAAGGAAAAGGCGGGAGTTGATCAACATCGATCTCCTCAAATGGTGTTGTGTGATGGTAATCAACCTTACAGAGGTCCACGGGCAGTGACAGTGACGGGTCAGAACAGTCATGACGGGTTTGGTGGTTTGAGACAAAACTAAGGGTGAGGCATTCCTCGACCAGAGTTTCCACGGGATTATGTTCCTCAACACAATCGCAATCAAAAGACTTTGTCGCCCGAAAGATATCCAATTGCATTTTCTTGTCTCCGAAGGCGATTTCCATACATCCCATGTCACAATCAATGTTTGCCTTAACTATAGCTAAGAAAGGTCTGCCTAAGATTATGGGTGCATTCTATAGTTTTTCAGGGACTTCCATGTCGAGCACCAAGAAGTCAACCGGGAAATAGAAGTCCTTGACCTGTACAATCACATCCTCGACAACCCCCTTCGGGGTTTTCACTAATCTATCAGCCAGCTGGATGGTGACAGGTGTGGGTGTCAACTCTCCGAAACCAAATTGGGGGTACAGGGTTGTTGGAATCAGATTGATAGAAGCAACTAAGTTCAGGAGCACTCTATTAAATGTCATGTCGCCGATATTGCAGGAAATCAGGGGTGCTCCTGGGTCAGTTCGCTTGAGCGGAAGGTTTCTTGATATTACGAAACTTGCTTGTTCGGAGAGCATAACCTTCCTAGGTGCTTGAGGTATTGGCTTACGCTTGGGTGTACAGGCATACTTTAAAAACTTGGCGTAAGCTGGGATATGTTTAACGGCTTCGAGGAGTGGGATATTAATCTGTACTTGCTTAAAGATCTCCAAAAGCTCCTCAGTTTCCACAACATTCTTCTTTTTCCTGATTGTTTCCAAGGCCTTAGGGTAGGGTGTCTGGATGTGGATCGGGTCTATTTCTGGGTCCTTGGATTTTTCTGGTGCCTCTTCTGAGTCGGGTATTTCAGCAGGTGAAGTCTCGAGAAGAGTCGGCCATTTGGGATCCTAGGTTTTGGTGTTGCTTCTCAAGGTCACCGCATTCGCAGAGGCATTGGGACCATGGGTTGATCCTTAAGAAGACGAGGACGAAGAAGCACCAAACCCAGGGGGTGTTTGCGGGCTGGCTGGACCATGTGAGCCTGCCCGGGATTGCCTTGGAACCCTTACGAATTGGGGCCTCTGTTAATTATGTTTCGCGGGTTCGGTTGGGGCTGGGAAGGTAGGGATCCATGTTGTTTACAGTCCAAGAGTTGGCTTAACTGTCCCTTTACCAAGGCCATTTCCTCCTGACGTTTCTGGTTCATGTCAGCCATCATCTTTATTAGGGTGTCCATTTGGTTTTGTGCGGGAGGGGCCGCCCTATTTTGATTATATGGGGGTCTAACTGGGGGTCCTTGCTGATAGGGGGCAAGTGTGCTACTGGTTTGGCCTGGGCTGGTTTTCGAATTGCGGTGGTTTCTGGTTTGTCCAACCAAAGTTGGGGTGGTTACGCCAGCTAGTGTTGTAAGTGTTGGAGAAAGGGTCAGGTTTAGCATAACCTTGGATAGCTTGCACATCTTCAAGGATAGCTGATGTCGATGGAGAGGGAAGAGAGTAATCAAGGGTTGAGGGAGCAAAGGTCCCTCCATGGAACATGGTCAGGGGTTGTTCCAGGTTCAGTTGGGTTAAGGGCTGGACCAGGTCAACATTATGTGCTCCCTTTGCTAGGGAGAAGGTCTGTAACGGGTTCCTGGTCTGGTTTAGTAGCTCATCAATCTTTTTGTCCACCAATTCCACTCGATCTAGTTTCTTGGCAATGATGTCCATGTCAACCATTCCAGAATTTGCTTGTACCTCATAAATCCCACCACGGGGTTGACTGGACCTGTTAAACTAGGTCATGGAGGCATTGTTGAGTGAATTCTCGCTCATGGACTCAAAGAGATCAAATGCACTCTCCTCGTCCTTGTTCAGGAAATTCCCCCTGCATGAGGCATCGATGAAGTTCCGTAGGTTGCTGTCCAGACCATGGTAGAAAATCTGGGTCAATTGCCACCTTGGTACTTCGTGGTGTGGGCATTTCCTCAAGAGTTCATTAAATCTTTCCCACACCTCATGGAACTGTTCTCCACCCTGGAGTGTGAAGGTAGTAATAGCTCTTCTGAGGGCATTGGTCTTTCCTATGGGGAAGAATTTCTTTAGAAATGCATGCCTTAGTTCTTCCCAGGTGATAATGGGTCTACCTAGGGTTCTAAGCCAGTGAGAAGCCTTGTCTCTCAATGAGAAGGGGAACATTTTAATTAGAACAATGTCAAGGCTAATGTTCCTAGGTTTCACAGTTCGTGGTATGTGGTCGAGATCCTCTAGGTGCTAGAAGGGGTCCTCATTTGAGCTTCCATGGAAGTGGCTCTGGATCAGACTTAAGACATTTGTTTTTAGCTCAAAATCATCTCCCCCTTCAGGGATCCTAAGGTGTGGCTCAACTCTAATAGCGGAAGGATTATAGAAATCGCGGAGGGGCCTTGGTTGATCTTGAAATAGTGGTACATCGAGTGGTGGTTGCCCTTGTGGGCCTTGGAAAGGTGGTGGTGGTTGTTCTTGTGGGTTCTGTAACCGGTGTATGGCTTGCATGATGGTGTGGATTTGTTGTTGTTGAAGCCGGTGGTTTGCATTAATTTGGGCTTGGATGATGGCCATTGTGTCTGGTGGGGGTTGATCCTCAGCCTCATCTACCCTAGGTTCTGCCATGTTTCTAACAGAATCACGTCGCCTAGATTCCTGTCCCAAAACAAACAACTCGGGATGCAGTGAGCGTCTCTCATGCATACACTAGGGAAGAACAGGAGGGGATGCGGAGGGTGACAGATGAGAGAAATGTATTCAATCAAGCAAACAAGCCTAGTCCTTATGGTGTATTTCCTTAGGAGACCTAGAAATCCCACAAAGGGTGATTAAGTCGGTGAGCACTGGACTCCCCTTCCCAAGGCTAATCTGGGCAGGTTGATTACGAGGGAATTGCAGGGAAGGTTCTTCCTTTGGCTTGCGTAGCCGGTTCCATAGACCCCACAACCGCGGTCATTTGACACTGCCCTGCAGCCTAGTCACCAGATTCTACCAAGGGAATGAAAGCCAAGTGCCCAGTGAACAAAACCTCGCCTTTCGAGACTTAACTCAGTCCTGCCTAGGGCACGTCTACTCAGTTTTAAAAGGGCTAGGATAGTGCTTGTGCTAGGGTTATGTGATGAGGCGTTGATTGGGGTGGTGCCTCTTAATTTTTCACTTTTAGCGTGTGTGCTTCTATCAAAGTATGATTTTCAAGCAATGATTTTTTTTTTCAAGATGTGGTGTCTTTTAGTATTTCATCCTTACTTTAGTGTCTTTTAGAGTTGACGTGTCAATGTTTCCAGACAAGTTTCAGTGGGCATGTCAAGTTTTGCACATAATTTGGTGAAAGTAGATTTCCTTTTATTCTGTAGAGGCTCCAAAACCCTAACGTACTCATCCTAATGATCATGCAGCTTCTATTAGATGAGTCATTTTTAGGGTTGAGTGGTGTGGCCCAAGTCAATCCAAGGTGGCTTCACAAACACCACTCAAAAAGAGAAAAGAACACTCCAAGAATTTATTCAGAATGTTAGAGTGTACATTTTTTTGTTGGGTGATGTGTTAAGGATGTGGGTCAAGTAATCATACACCACACCAATTTTTTTTTAATTTTTATAATTTTTGTAGTTTTTTCACTCAAGCAAACAGTCATGAGTGAAGAATTACTCACTACCGGTCCTTGTTGTGCCTACTCCCTTGTTATCGTCATGGGATGCGTCGCTTCGCCATTTAAGCACCGAATTCCTGCAACCATCAAGTGAAAAGGAAACAAGGCATTAGACGATGTGAGAATGGATGTGGAATGGAAGTGACAAAACAAATCCGTTGCCTCCCCGGCAACGGTGCCAAAAACTGACGTGGCTTCGTGCGTGTGTGTTAAGAAGTGTCGTTATAGTTCGCACTTGCAACGTCAGTTTTAAAGTAAAGAAACGGATGTGAGTCCACGTGTCTGTCTCAGGGAGGCGTGAAAATCGAATTTTTCTTGTCACTTATTGTCACAAAAATCGTGGAGTTTTGCTTGCGAAAAGGTGCGGGAGAAAAGCGAGAGAGAGAGAGAGGGAGATTAGGGTTAGAGTCGTTTCTTTCTTTAACATGCAACTTGGATAGGAAATAAAGTAGACAACTGAATGGAAAATAACTTCATTAATCATGCAGCTTTAGTTTATAAATTACAACATTAGATACGTGCTTAAACATAAATAAAGTAAAGCTTAAAAGAGAGGAAGAAAGAGAGAGAGAGGGAGGGCGGGGAGGTAGCCACAGTGGTGGAGAAGGCTTCATCAGCGGCTCGTCGTCTCTAGCGATTACAAGAGGGCCTAAAGCTAGCTAAGAGAGGGGTAGAGTAGTTGCAAGGGAAGTGAATGCCTTGAATGGGTGGTTTTAAGGGGTTTAAATAGGGAGAAAGGCTTTCCAAATGAAGAAGGGGTTTTATCGATGTCCGAGACGTCGCTAAAACCCTTCCAAAAGCATCGATGAAGTCCCCAGCCCGTCGGTCGCTCGCCCGCGCCGTTCTTCGCGCTTGATCCGTGGGCGCGGCATGAGAGCCGTCCAAGGGAAGTGAATGCCTTGAATGGGTGGTTTTAAGGGGTTTAAATAGGGAGAAGGGCTTTCCAAATGAAGAAGGGGTTTTATCGATGTCCGAGACGTCGCTAAAACCCTTCCAAAAGCGTCGATGAAGTCCCCAGCCCGTCGGTCGCTCGCCCACGCCGTTCTTCTTCGTGCTTGATCCGTGGGCGCAGCATGAGAGTCGTCCGATCGAAGATCCGACGGCTGAGATCTTCGCTTGGGTTTGCTTGGATCGCGCCTTGAGCGTGCGTGTGTGCGGGTATCGTCGTCTGGCGTGCTCACGCGCGTGGCCGATCGCTGCCTGAGGGCGTGCCGTGTGGCGCTATTGCCACCGTCCAAGTGCGGATCTACGGCTGAATTTCATTTGCGCGCCTCTCTGCCTTCGAATTCCCGCACTGCACGGCTCGAACCAGAGTCGCATGGGTGCGGGCGTGTGTGTTAACCGCTGCGCCACGCCCGCTGCTTTGTCATGGCGACCGCAAGCGTGCGCGTGGTTCTCGGCAGTCCAATCAGAGATCAACGGCTGAGATTTGATCTCCGGTTGAATGTGGAAGCGGCGCGCTGTGAGCAGGCACCACGTGGCGCATCGAGGGCCGTTGATCATCAAATCAACGGTCAGAACTTCTTGGGCCCATTGTGGGAGCTCCGAATGTCGGATTTGGTCGATTTTGAGTTCGTTGGACTTTGTTCATTGTTTTGGATCCATTTGTGCGATCCGATTGTTCATCTGAGGCTTTCTTTGACAAGTGCTTATACAAATGGCTATTAATACTGTTTTATAAGCAATCTTGGCATATGATGCATGCAATGCTCCCATTCTACTTATGTTGTGCCTTTTATTCTTAAGATGGGCCCTATTTAACAGAATTATCACCCCCAAATGCAGTGTTATCATTGCCTCAATCCATCGCAAAGATTTCTAAGGCCCATAGGAACTAACCTAAGGTTCATTGAACTCCGCAGTTAAAGCACCCGTGCTTAAAACATGTTTGTCCCAGTTCAGTTTGTAGTGCATTTTTGTAAGAGAGAGAGACAAAAGATTTTTTTTATTTTTGGAGAGTTTTCTCTCTCTTTTCTTTCTTTATTTCTAGATTCGGATTGTCTTTACAACACAGTCTGTATTGAATTTCTGGTTCCCACCTTCAATCCTTACAGGGTCCTTGACAATCGATGCTTTGAGATAGCACTGCCCATGGCAACCCCCAGAACCCTGGCTTTCGAGATTTCAGGATAATCTCGCCCATGGCGTTCTGTAGCTAAATCCAGACCCTGATAATCAACATTTTGTGATAATGCTTCCCATGGCATCTGAACCAACACAAGGTGCTTACATGCCCCTAGTAGGATATTTAGATTTCCTAGGAGACAAGCACCGAGGAGATGGTATTTTATTGCTCATCTTCGAGGGGAATTTCTCACCTCTCCATGCCGGGAGCTCTTTCAAATCAACTTGTGTTGATCAGCCGCTCCTAATCTAGGTAGCTTTTCAGAATAGAATTAACGCATTTGCGTGATTTTGATAATTAAGCGCGCTGAACTAGAATGTGTGTGGATTAGGGTGCTTAGGTTGCCGAGTCCCACAAACTAGAGGTCAGTTAACGAGGCTAAATAATCCCTAAGCCTTAGACTTAATGCTTAAGCTTCACATTTTCCCCAACCTCTTGAGGACTATCCAGATCTTAATCGATATGTGAATTTTTAAGCCTAAAACACAAGTCCAAGAGGCCTAAGATCAGCGTTCATACTGATCTCTTTTGGCACTTAGCACTTTTTGTCTTTTTTTCTTTCTTTTGATTTGGTTTAGAACTAAGTAACTTCCTTAATCTTTTACTAAAGACTATATCTTTTTATTTCAAATTGTTGTTCCTCTTTGATATTTATATCACCTCTCCTTTTCCTCCTCAAGAATGATATGCAATTTTCAAAATTTCCTCCTTTATCCATCTTTTTTTTTCTTTTTCAATTTTTTTATTTTTTTGGTTTTTTTGGACTATGTATTTTTTTGGTGAAACCCTTTCTTGTGACGTGATTCTCACAGCGTTTTGTACTTTAATACCCCCCCATGCCTACGATTTGCAATGTCCTCATTGTAAATTAGGTGGGTTCGAATTTAGCTTAGATCGTATTATAGATAGGTGTAGGGTGGGTGGACTGGTCGGGATGACTGTTGCGGACGATTTCAAGCTCGGGTACGGGTACCAGAGGTGGAGTTGGCTGTTCTAATGGATGAATCCTAAAGTGCAATATGAGTTCAGCACGGGATGTGTCAAGAAGGGTTTCAGGTTTTTTCAAAAAGATGACGGGTTTCCTCCCGTTAAGCACTGAGTTTAACACCATTAGCCGGACGCAATGAACTCAGGGAGAATGGAGATCAAAAGATACCTCAGCCAAGTTTGTATCGGTGAGTTCAATGAATGGCTTAAGTCGCTGGCCATTCACAACAAAAGGTTTGGAATCAAGGCTAAGTTGACTGATTTCAACGACTCCATTTCCAAAAATCCATCGGATAAAATATGGTCCAATCCATTTTGATCTGAGTTTATCTGGGAAGAGTTTGAGTTTAGCATCAAAGAGTAAGACTTTTTGACCAGGATGAAAGATCTTTCTGGATATGTGCTTATCGTGAAAGGCCTTAACTCTCTCTTTATAAATTCGCGAGTTCTCGTACGCATCATTGCGTAGTTCATCGATCTCGCTCATTTGAAGCTTTCTATGGGTTCCTACCTTAGAAAGATCTAGATTACACTTCCATACAGCCTAATAAGCTTTGTGCTCCAACTTGACGGGGAGGTGACATGCCTTCCTATACACCAATCTGAAAGGAGACATGCCTAATTGGGTCTTGTGAGCGGTCTTATAAGCCCACAAGGCATCTGGAAGTCGGGACGACCAATCTTTCCTGTCAAGTTGGACAGTGACCAGAAGGATTTTCTTGATTTCCTGATTTGATAGCTCAGCTAGACCGTTGGTTTGGGTATGATAAGGAGTAGAGATTCGGTGTGACACCCCGTACTTGGTCATCAGTGATTTGAACTGAGCATTCGTGAAATGGGTCCCTCCAGCAGGGATAATGTCACGTGGAATCCCGAACCGAGAAAAGATGTTGTGATGAATGAATTTGATTACCACCTTATGATTGTTGATTCGAGTTGGGATGGCTTCGATCCATTTGGACATATAGTTAATAGCAAGAAGAATGTACTCAAAGCCATTCGAGATAGGGAAGGGTCCCATGAAATCAATCCCCCAGATATTGAAGATCTAGCATACGAGGATCAACTGTAAAGGCATCATATCATGGTGGCTCATGTTGCCCAAGGTCTGGCAATGAGTGCATGCCTTACAGTGATAGTATGCGTCTTTGAAAATTGTGGGCCAGTAAAAGCCGCATTGGAGGACTTTTGCTGCGGTTTTATGTCTGGAGAAGTGTCCGCCGTAGGCCTGGTCATGGCAGAAGGATAAAATATCCTGAATTTCCTCTTCCGGGACGCACCGTCTAATGATCTGATCAGCACCAATGCGGAAGAGGTATGGCTCTTCTCAGAGGTAGTACTTGGCATCGGAAAGCAATTTGTCTTTCTTGGCCTTCGGCCAATCAGACGGGATCTGATGTGATGCCAAGTAGTTCACCAAATCAGCAAACCAAGGAAGTCCCGTGCTAATAGTCAGGAGGTGCTCGTCAGGAAAGTGTTCTGTGATGGGTCCGGAAGTGTCAATAATGTCGGAAGGAAGGTGGGATAAGTGGTCAGCTACCACATTCTGCTTTCCCGCTTTATCACGAATCTCGAGATCAAATTCTTGCAACAATAAGATCCAGTGGATTAGCGGAAGCGAAACAATCATGTATTTTTATAATCAAATGTTTATTACAACTAGGAAAGCAGTAAATCTATACTACGAAAGCAATAAAGATAGAGATAGGTGAAAGAAATCCCCCTCGACGATCGTTTGGAGGATGACTCGCTCTAACATCGTCTGGAGGAAGGTGGTGAGGAGCGGGACTAACGAGGACGGAGCCGAATGACGGAGGGCAGGGAAGGACGGCATCGCAGCGAGGATCTTCTTCCTGAAGGGAGGTGAGAAGACGACCATGGGATGATCCATGAAGGGGGATGAGAGGTGGGAAAAAATATTTGATTTCTACTCTAGAGGAGCATCCCGGGCTTGGGACAAGCTCTCTCTAGAGCTTTGGAGGTGGTGAGAGGAAGAAAGGAAGGGATGAAGAAAAATGGGAGGGGTTGGGGTTCATATATGGTGGAGGAAAGAATCAAATTTGTATGTAGGACATTTAGTGACGGTCATAAACATCGTGGAAGGTTCACCGCAAACGTCGCTGAAGATAGCCCATGTGCCTACCAATTGTTGCGCTACTGCACGTGCATGCCTCCGCACGTGTGTTCGTGCCCACTTTGCTGTGCACGTACGTGCGCATGAGTGGCCTGGGTTGCGCCACGTGGCACGATCTGGGCCGTCCATCTTCTTTTCGTTGTAAGGGTTGCTATAGAGGTTGGATTAAGTCGATTTTTTCACCGTTGGGTTGCGATTGTCAACCCGAATCCATCCACACGATTTGATTTGTCATTTGAAACTCTGAATTACATCACCTTGTCCCTTGGCCATTGATCTTTCTTGAATTGCATTTGGTGCTATGGGACTTCGATTAAGGCTATTTCGAAGGCATTGGACTCTGATCATCGTCTTGATCAGATTAGTACGGTTAGATCATCAATCCGAGGCTCCAAAATAAATCTCCTCTCTTGACCGCAAAAGGGATGCAATTAACCTAAAATATATACAACTATTCTAAATGCAGAATAATGTATGCTATGCAATATTTATAATATGGAATATAAATCTAAGCCTAGGAACATGCATAAATAGGCATTTTAACCTAAATGGATGTGTCTACATCATACCCCCATGCCTATCTTTTGCTAGTCCCTAGGAAAATTAAACTACATGCTTTGTATAAAAATAGAATTAGGACTCGATCGCTTAGGCCTAAGTCATTTATTAACAATAGAAAATTTCAACTAAGGTCCTAAACTACGAAAGCTTAACAGTACCCGGGTGTTTGCCAGAATACAGATCGCTCAAGTCCTCACCTTATTTGAAAAAGGAAGATACATTTTTTTATTTTTCTTCTTTTCTAAGGTTTTTGGACTTTTGGAGTTTGAGAGTTTCGGGATAACTTTTTACGGTTACCCGAGTCGCGCAAGACTCGAAAAGGACTCTAAGTGCTAGCCATCTTGTGAAAGGGTGATAGACTTACTAGGCGACCGTTAAAATGGACTTCGGGTTTCTACGACCCTAGGTGACCTTAAAGATTTCTTCCTAGAGGCTTATCTTTCTGAATGGTAGTTTTCTCCCTACTTTTAAATTTTTTATGGGGTCAACACAAAGGCAAACTTAGTGTATATCTCCCTAGTTTATTCTACTTCCCTGCTTCTTCCCTAAGTGTTTTGGGAATTATTGTGCATTTTTGTGAGTTGGGCTCTGGACAACTAGCTAATGGATTGTTACCTACGGTAATTTGCCAACCATACTTGTGCGGTGAAGTATTTTTTTTTTTGTTAATTTTCTCCTTTTTCTATTTTTTTCTTTTTCTTCTAAGTATTTCTTTTTTTCTAAGTAGGTGGCTTCCCTAATCTAAGATTTACCTAAAGGCATAAGGAAGATAATGGTCATGTGGCTGAGCTTTGGACAATCGGCCGATGAGCTGTTACCACCAACAACTTGCTATCCATATCACCCTAAATGGTTCATTAGGTACCCAATTTTCGAAATAACCGTTGAAAAGTGAGTCAATGCAAACAGTGTATAGATGCTTAGGCTTAAAGTCCCCTCAAATCAGAGGGTGGGTTGATAAGTTGTATACTTATCATCCTAATTTATTGACCAAATTGAAATAAAATTACTTGGTGAGGACTCGAGACTAAGTCCACATTTGAGTGGACACCTGAGCTAATTAAGCTCAAAGACCTGAAGAGTCTAAGTGTTCAAGTCTTATTGTATCGTTTCCTAAAGTTAATAACTTCCAAATGCCTAAGTTCTCTTCTCCTAATTTTTTTTTCTTTTTGAATTTTCATTTTTTTTAAGAAACTAAAAGAAATTCTACGGAGTTAACAAAATGATTTCAGGAATTAATTATCCACCCCCCATGCCTAAATGATGCAATGTCCTCATTGTAAAAATAAAGACATGAAAGGGCAGAGTAAACAGAATATCACCTGAATTTCATGAAAATCCGGTCAGTTCTGCAGAGAGAAGGGAGTATACTCACGTGCTAAGTTTAATGCCTTTAGCTAGGCATAAAATACATACAAGGAAGAAATGGAGAATTCACAAGTGCGGGTTAGAATCAAAATCAAAAGATTAATCCTCAGACCCGCCAGCAGAAGATGTCCATAGATGTGGACTAGATTATGGTGCAGACCCATGCCCTAGGGTCGAGTGGTTTTAAGGTTTTGGATGAAAATCACCTAGAACCTAAGATTATTATGCTTGCGGGGCCGAGCCTGTGGTTTGGTGGTGACCCAAGACTAAAGTGTCCGACAATGGATTGATCTGATTCATTAAAATTGGGTGTCCACTTATAGTTCAACTCAGGAAGATAGCCAATTATTCTAAGCTTGGGTCGCACGTGAAAGATATCGTAAGGGTTCTGATAGAAGGTAGGTGGTTTCAGGTCAACAGGAACCCTTATATCCAAAATCGTATTTCCCTCAGAAGTAGCTTCCCAGATTTCTATTTCCACATTTCTACCCTCTAAAATCAATGTTCTCAGGACCTCTAAATCGTTGTACACCCCATCTAGAGTACCCAAGTCCAACAATTGTGACCGAATCAAGATTGACTTGGGTCTGGTGATCTCAAAATATCATCATTCAATTCTTTAGGGTGTAGTTGAGGAATGGGGCTACTGATTGAATCATCAGGATTTGAATCATTCAAGTTAGCCCCAACATGATCATACTCTTCAATGATTAGGCTATCAAATGGTTCATCAGATTCCTTAAGCCCATTTGTCTCACAAAAATCATCTTCCTTACGCTCAAGTGAGACTTTACTAAGAGATTCTTCATCCTCAGAGTCAAAGAATTCATGATCCTCATTTATATGTCTCAAAATCGATTGTCATTTCCTGGTTCAAAGAGACATATTTTTCCTCCCTCCTTGGCTCGGGGATCTCGGGTGAATCAATCGGTTCATCCTCAATGGGTTGCTCTAGCCCAACTTGGTCATCCTTGATCTCAGAAAATGTATCCCCCCTGATAGGCACCGAACGGGTTCAGACATTGGCTCTCCTGAAGGGGGTTCATCTTGAGAATCATCTCAAAATTTGACCAGGGCAACCACAAATTTCATCCTCAACCTTGACAACTTCCAACGTAGAAACTCACCCGGGCCCTTATTCTTAACATCTTGGAGCCAATCCAATATAGAACTATTAAGTTGATCAATCATTTTGATGATAGGCTCCAATGCTTCAGTGCACGGTGTTGGCTGAGCTTCTAAAGATTGGATGGTATTCCTCAAGTTAGCCAACACCCTTTCTTGGACCTGGTTTACCTGAACCGAATGGTTCTATTCATGGTTGGGTGGGTTTGGGTTCATTCTATGGGAGTCAAGATATTGAGGTTCTCGGGTCCCTCCCTGATAGTAGGTCATTCTAGGTTGTTCAAAGAATGGTGGTGACCTATATTCAGTGGAATACTGGGAAGGGTAGGTGTTATAATCATCACATCCTTCCTGATTGTAGATCGGGTTGGTTTGGTCATCAAAGGATGGAGATCTATAATCATTGTAGGTGTGGGAAGGATAACAGTCATAGTTTTGTTGTCCAGGGTTAGGCCCTAGACACTGAGGCCCAGTATCGTATCCCCAATCAAAGTTATCTCGGCTAGTGGATGGGTAATTATAAGTCGAGTCAAGATAGTAATCATCTTGGGTATAAGTGGTGGTAGGAGGGTAGGATGGGAAATGCATGTAAGATGTGGAAGGATACATGGTAGAATAGGAGGGAAATCAGAAGAGAGAAAGGAGCCCTACAATACAAGTAATCAACCCTTTCCTTAGGTGGGTTAGCCTAAAGACCTACAGGCTCCCAAGACTTGTCTTGAAATTATAAACGATTTGGTCTACTTCTATCTAGTCAATCCAGCTAGTTAGAGGGAGGGGCTGGGAAGAAGGTTCTTCCTTTGGCTTGTCCCTCTGGTTCCTAGTGTACCCCCCAGCCGCGATCGTTTGACACTACTCCCCTAGCTAGAAATCAATGGACCAGTAGAAGGAGATTAATCGAAAAAAAATCTCAATCTGAGCCTCGAAGAGCGAATCAATCCTTAAGGCCAACGTCTACTCAATTTTAATTAGGCTTGGGATGATTGTGCTCTTGGAACGTGATGGACCCTTTAGATGGGTTGTGCCCTTAATGATCAATTCAAATGTGTGTGTGTGCACAACTAGGGTTTGCAAACAAGGTTATTTGATGATGTGTCTTTTAGGGTTTAACCTTGTTTAATAGCTTTTAGGGTTTAATCCTTAGGTTAGTTTAATCAGGGTTTAGTAGAACACTCTAGGTTTTACAAGCACTAGTGATGTTGTATTCCCTTAGAAATCAAAAAAAAAAATGTGGAGTGCCTGGTTCAGCCTTAAAAATCAATCCTAACTGGCAAACTACTGATGAATCACTTTTATCTTAAGTGGTGTGGCCCAAACAGTTCAATCAATTGGCCTATTGAACCATTTAGTTAAGGCACACAAAAATGTTTGACCTATTCAGATTTCTACTCAGTTATTGGTGTGTTGAGTTAGGGTGTACTGAATCCACAGGTCAGATTCTGGTTAAGTGGTAGAATCGATGTGAAGCTGTGTACCTTAAGTCGAGAGTTGTAGATGTTAATGTGTGTCTCTTTCAGAAAATCCCACAATAGATGAGTATATTTTTTTAAATTATTTTTTTAATATATATGGGTGGATGAGGTGAGGTGAAGTGACAGTCAAACAATCAGATCTATCCTAGGGTTTATAAAAGCACCTAGGTTGATTTGAGTTTGAGTTATTAGTGTGGCGAAATGGAAACTAGGGTGGGGGTGGTGGGGGATAAACTTACAAATATCTCTACTTTCACTTTACTCCAATCTACCACCTTCGGCTCCTCGATTAGGTTCCTGCAAAATAATAAATCGAAGAAGAAAGATAGGTTAGAAAAATATGTAAGTAATGCGAGAAAATGCGAGAAAAACCAAAGAGCATTGCCTCCCTGGCAATGGCGCCAAAATGATTGCGTTAGATTTGCACGCAGAAAGGGTTTGGGTTTGGAAAATCCGTTGTCGTAGTTTGATTCATGAGAAAATCCGTTGATTAGATAAAATTTATAATCGAACCTCAAAAAGTGAGTCCCTGGTCGAACACGAGGAGGCAAACGTTTGATTTTGAAAATCTGCACTTTGCTTTTTATTTGTTTTTGTCATTTTTATCTTTTTTATTTTATTTTTTTGGTACTTTTAGGAAGCAAGAGATCAGGTCGATGAATTCTAGCTAATCTACTTGCAAAATAAACAGAGTGAGACAGAGATAGAGAGAGAAACAATCATGTATTTTTATAATCAAATGATTATTACAACTAGGAAAGCGGGAAATCTATACTACAAAAGCATAAAGATAGAGATAGGTGAGAGAAATCCCCCTCGATGGTCGCTTGGAGGACAACTCGCTCTGACGTCGTTTGGAGGAAGGTGGTAAGGAGTGGGACGAACGATGATGGAGCCGAAGGACGGAGGGCGGGGCAGGACAGCGTTGCGGCGAGGATCTTCTTCCTGAAGGGAGGTGAGAAGATGGCCACGAGATGCTCCACGAAGGGGGATGAGAGGTAGGAAAAAATATTTGATTTCTACTCTAGAGGAGCATCCTGGGCTTGGGACAAGCTCTCTTTAGAGCCTTGAAGGTGGTGAGAGGAAGAAAGGAAGAGATGAAGAAAAATGGGAGGGAAGGGGTCCTTTTATAATGGAGGAAAGAATCAAATTCGTATGTAGAACAGTTGGTGACGACCATAAACGTCGCTGAAGGTTTGCCACAAACGTCGCTGAAGACAGCCCACGTGCCCACCAATCGCTGCGCTGGCGTGCGCTCCACTCACCCGTGTCATGCGTGCCCATGCTCGCACGTTGCGCTGCTGCGTGTGCGTGCCTTCGCGCGTGCGCATGTGCACCCGCATTGTTGTGCACGTGCGCACCCACATTGCTGTGCACGTGCGGTGGCGCATGCATGTGCATGGGTGGCCTGGGTTGCGCCACGTGGCGCGATCTGGGCCATCCATCTTATTTTCATCGTAGGGGTTGCTACAGAGGTCAGATTGAGCTGATTTTTGTGCTGTTGGGCTGCAATCGTCAACTCGAATCCATCCACATGGTCGGATTTGTTGTTTGAAGCTTCGAATTACTTCACTTGGTTCCTTGGCCGTTGATCTTCCTCGGACTGCATATGGTGCTATAGGACTCCGATCAAGGCGATTTTGGAGGCGTTGGACTCCGATCATCGTCCTGATCAGATCCGTACGGTCGGATCGTCAATTCAAGTCTCCAGAATAAATATCCTTCTCTTTTGACCACAAAAAGGATGCAATTAACCTAAAATATAAACAACTACCCTAAATGCAGAATGATGGATGCTATGCAATATTTATAATATGGAATGCAAATCTAAGCTTAGGAACATGCATAAAGAGGCATTTTAACCTAAATGGATGTGTCTACATCAATTGCTCATCAAATGTGACAAAAATACTATTGTCCGGGTCGAGGTCTTCCAAGGGTACCATTTGTCCCTTCGTTTGACTCCAATACAATTAAAGTGGATACTCAACTTGATCATTATCTTCCTCGGGTTTCCACCTTTCTAAATCCAAATGGTAGCTACTTTGATTCATATCCTCTTCCCACTTAAGGTGTGGACCTCTCAAGGAAGTGTCATCTAGCATGGAAGGTTCAAAATCATTCCCATAGAAGTAGCTATTCTTCCTTTCAGAATCCCTGAAATTCCCCTATGACTTAGGGCGTGGCTCTCCTACAAGAGATGCATTTAGCTTAGAGGGGTGCACGTCATCCTTAATGGGGTAGGTTGGGTGGCTAATGTCTTCTTTTTCTTGTTGGCCTGTTCTTGAAGATTCTCCTAATAATTCAATCATTTCGTCCTGCATTTTCTGTATTTCCATCTTCAAGGTGGAGAGGTCATCATTACTATTAGGAGAGAAGTTAGGCTCAAGCTTATAGTTCCTAAGAGTTTCAATCCAACCGTTAAAATCATTCAGGGAGGGTGGGTTGAGTATTTCTATGGTGTGTGGGATATTGGGCAAGGCAAATCCCATCCTAGGTTCTTCTCACTGATTTGGGGCTTAACTAGGCCAATACTCCTATAGTAGGAGTAAAAAGGTTCCTAATGACTGTCATTATGTCCATCAAAAGATGGACCATCTCGGTGTATGGGATCAAAGATCGCAGAGTGGGGGTAAGGGTGTGGGCAAGAGGTGAAAGAGAGGTGATCAAATTGGTCCATTCTAACTCACACCCAAGTCAGATTCTTCCCAATACAAACACAAATCAAAGGACTTTTTAGGTCTTTACCAATTTAGGCATTTGGTTTTAAGTTAGATTGTAGGTGACAATACAATTTGTTCAATCAATTTACGTGCCTATTGTCGACCTACAGAATGCCTAAAAAGACCTACTTGGAACTTTGGTTCTCTTCCTTAAAGTTCAAATGGTAAAGTACTCCAAGGATGGAAGATCGAGGGATGCAAGTAGGCCTAAGCCTTCCTTTGAAGCTTTGCTTTCGTGGTGTTTCTTAATTATCCTAAAAAATCTGTGACAGGGTATCCCCCTCCTTGGAGTTACAAAACCTTTGATCTTGAGTTTCAAGCACTTTGACGCCAATGGTAGGAGGGTTCTTTTCTAGCAGCTCAAAAACCTAGCAATGCCTCAAGCATACACATGTGCATTCACTGTAAAATTTTGAGTTTGAGTTTTGAAACGCACGACAAGTTTTCAGCTCAAGTTGGTTTTTAGTGTTCCTCCTTAACTTAATGTCCTTTTTCAAGAAAAATATATGACCACTTGTTAGATCTTGTCAATTCAATTAGGAGGTCTTGCAATTAAATCCAGATGCAAATGCGTGAACAAGATAGAATGCAAGGAAAAGAAAACGTACCTTGCCTCCAGCAATCAGCAATGAAATGTACGCAAATGCAAAATAAATCTAGAGGCTGCTCATACACACCTAAATGGTCGTCCTAAGGCATGCAGCTTCTAGCAGGAAATTCATGATTTTTTTTTATGTTTTATATCTAACCTAGTTATGCACAAACAAGAAAAATAAAATCAATCCACGAACGAAAATAAAAACCTAAGTTTAAATAAATGGGAATAGACTCCCTCAAACTGCCCTCCACAATGGGCCTAAAACAAGTTCGGGGGATGAAACCCCTCAACTGTACCCCAGAACAAGGGTCTCAAAATGAAATGAAAAGAATGAAAGAAGTCTAAACTAATTCTAAGCTAATCTAATATACTATCTATTCTATCTATTTAGAATGAAGATGATAATTGCAGCTCCCTCGAAATGTTCTTCGGTGGTGGAATGAAGGTCCACCTCAGTCGCGAGTGCAGTGGCTGTGGTGCTTCTTCTCACAATGTGTGGCCCAAGGTCTACAGTGTTGTAGATGATGAGGCGGGTGCGACGAAATGTCTCCAAATACGCATATCTCAAATCAAACAGATAATCAAATTGAAATGTCCCTCAAATAAAATGTGAACAAATAAATAAATGCAAATTTAATAAGCTCGTTGCCTCCTCGGCAACAGCGCATAAAATTTGAGGGACATGTCTCCAAATACGCATATTCGTTGTTGTTTTGCACATAAAATTATGCATCAAGTTAGTATCGGAGTGGTGGAAAATCACTTTTCAACATAATTTAAATTAAACCACTGGCAGATGGAGCAGGTCATCTCCACAGGGAGGAATAGGCCTATCAAAACTTGCACAAGCTAAAAATAAATGTTCACCGAGGTCTTTGCACAGAAACAAAGCTGAAACTCCTTTCAAATGAGGTTCATAGTGTTCATATATATTGGTAATGCATTTAAGGAAAGGAGGGAGGTTACCTTCACCAAATAGCCAGCAATATTATATCCATTAAATGAGAAAAATAAACTTTCTCAATGACATATCATGTAAAAAGAATTAAAAAGGGAAACAGAGGATTCCCTTAGAATGGCTCGCGCATGGAGAGGAGGTGATGGTCGGCGGCGACGTCTTCACCGGAGGTAGGTGAGGTCAATGCGCATCCGGTGGTGGTGGCAGCATGGCGGATGGTGGCCAGAGCCGGCGGGATGGAGGAAGAGGGGTGGTGGTGGTGACCGTGCTGTTGCGAAGCAGCTCGGCGTGCGATCTGGAGGTGAGGGGCACGCGCATGCACTGAAGGTGGCTACTGCTGCTGCTGTGCAAAGAGGCATGCGCACATGGGGTGGTCGGGCAGGCGGTAAGCGCGGTGCTGTGCGCTGGGTTGCGCACAGCCTCTGCTGCAAGCGGGCGAAGGCGCGGCAGAGGGAAGGAGGGGCAGTCAGTGTGCACGTAAGCACGTGGCCGAGGGCGGTGGTGAGCGAGGGCTGCGGCCGTTGGCCGCTTGGCGTGATGTTGGTGGTGCTACAGGCGGTGGAGGTGGTGATGATGTTGGGTTTGTTTCACCGTAGCAGGAGATGAAGAAGAAGAAATGAAGAAGAAGAAATGACGAAGAAGAAAATGAAGATGATGGTGGTGATGAGGATGATGGTGGACAGGGGGATGTAGTGTTGGTGGTCAGATGGTGGAGGTGAGGTTGCAGTGGGAAGCTTTGCGATTGGCTGTGCGGGCTATCATCCCGCACGCCCATGGTGGCAAAGCTTCATCGCAGTTGAGGCCGGTGGTGTGGAGCGTAGGAGAATATGGGTTCTCTGAACAGTAGGGATGGGGGTGAAGGCTTGCCGAATTTGGCAGTGTTGCTCCTCCTTTATACCAGCAAGGATGAATTTGAATGGATCAAGAGGAGCGTTGAGGCCATTAAGGCCAGATCTGCTCCTTTAGTCTCTTTGATTGCCCAAGAATGATGACGCTTGGCTGGCTGGCTAATCGCATGGAAGACGAGCTGTTATTCGTATGCAATTCTAGTAGGAGAGAGAAATGAATAAATAATTTAATTATTGGATTATTTATAAACAACATTCTATAAGAAATCCTATTTCTAATGCATGCTATCCTATTTACTTGAACCATGCATATTAGTGAGTAAACTACTTAGTGCTTCCTATGTATATGTGTTAATAAATCAAATGTATGAATTAGTTATTTACATCCTAATACATGCTATTTATATATTTTATTAATTTAAAATGTAGGCATTTAAGTAACCAAACAGCCTACAAATATGGGCTCATCAAATTCCCCCATGCCTAGTTATTACTAGTCCCTATTAAATTTAAGTAACAACCAAATACTCCAAGTGGTTCAAGCTGACTCAATTGACCTTTTCACAGAAACTAGGTTGCACTATCTAATCCTAGATCATAAGGTATCAAAGTAGTTGCTAAGTTACAGACTAGGTTGGATAAGGACAAGTTGCAGGCACAGGTTTCCCTGATTTCTAGCTCTACCTTAGGGTTTATTGGTCCCAAAGATTAAAGCATCTGTGCATGTGCATTGGTTTGAGTTATTTGAGGTTGGTATGATTGCCAACCTAGAAATCATACCAACCTAGAAAGAGAGTAAGGATTTTTTTTTTGTAATACATATATTTGGATTGAGTCTTCTCTGCATCTCTCGAGATGGTTGTCAGTCCTCTTCAATGTAGATATGGTGTGTGTAATACGAGGGGCTTATACTAGTCAGATCATTAAGAGTCCATCCGATGGCTCTTCGATGCTGCTGGAGAATAGAAATCAGCTTTGTTAGGTGTGAGTCAGGAGTTGATGATTATAGGAAACTTTTGATTGGAACCCAAGAAGACGTACTTTAGATGATTTGGAAGGGGCTTCAGTTCCATAATCGGGTTATCAACAACAGGTGGAGGTTCGGGATGGGCCTCAAAAGATAAAGTAGGAGCTATGGGTGAATCAAGATCAGCTTTGGGCTCCTCTATCTGTGGGTCAAGATCTTCTTGAGGTTGAGGATCGGGGATAATCGGGTTTTCTTCTGTAATTGGGTCCTCAGCCACAGTATTGATGTCGCATACTTCTTCAATTGCACCACAATTTATTTCTTTTTGGACCTTAAAGATATTAATCTGTAATGTCTTATTCCCAAATTTCAACTTGATCTGGTCCTCTTCACAGTTGATGTTTGCCTTAACTGTGGCTAAGAATGGTCTCCCTAAGATGATCGATGTGTTCCTCAAATTTTCAGGAGTATCCATATCTAAGACAATGTAGTCCATCGGGAAATAGAAATCTTGGATTCGTACTAGAACATCCTCAAGAATTCCTCTAGGTGACTTGATTGATCTGTCTTCTAACAGCAAAGTCACCTCACTTAGTTTGAGTTCAGTTTCCTCGATGTGGTCTAATAGGGATGTAAGCATCAAGTTTGTGGAGGCTCCTAAATCCAACAATGCTCGATCAAATTCTAAATCATCAATCTTACAGGAGATTAAAGGGGTGCCAGGATCTTTTGCCTTTTGCGAGAGTTTGCTTAAGATGATTGAGCTGACTTGCTCAGATAAAATGATTGGACTCCCATCTTTGTTTCGCGGCTTATGCTTCGATGTACATAAATCCTTCAGAAATCTTGTATAAGCCGGTACGTGGTGGATCACATCCATTAAGGGGATGTTTATTTAGACTTGCTCAAAGAAGTTTGACTAGATCTTCCTCAAGTGCCACGGGTTTGAGTTTCCTCTTTCCCTTGGTCAAGGCCTTAGGAAATGGAACCTTTGTAGGTTCCTCTAGAATTGATTCAGGCTCAGAATCTGGGATAGGAGTGTCCTGGACAACCACCTTAGGGTTAGGCTTTGAACTACCAGGTTTTGAGTGGCTAGGATAAGGTGGATCCCGGGTCGATTTGCCACCACAGGTGGTAACAAAATTAAGACCCACTTGGTTTTGGTTTGGAGTTGGCAAAATAGGTGGTTGCTATTGATATCCCGAGTACGATGTCGAAGCTTCCATCCCGTTGGGCGATGGAGTAGAAGGGGCTTGCTAAACATAATGAGCTTGGCCCTGATTTGGGTTCATAACGTGCTTTTGGTTTGGCACGTTATTCAGCTTCGGCAGAGGTTAAGATGGAAGTGCACCAGGTAAGCGAGATCCCTCCATCTGTGCAAGTTGATTTTGAACCTCTGTGATCTCATTTTTGTTCTGTTTCTGCATTGCCGCATTAGTCTTTTGGATGTTAGCCAAGGTTTGTAGGATCAGAGTCATTTGATCTTCCCTTGACGGCCTGAATTGGTAATTTGGATTAGGCCTAGGTTGAGCGGGCTGATATGGGCATGGAGCCTGTGGTCGGGGCTGGAATTCAGATCTCGAATTTTGATTATTCCCCAACCACACAAAGTTGGGATGATTACACCATCCAGGGTTATAGGTGTTCAAGAATGGATCATTCTGGATGGCGTGGAGATCCTTGCAGGTTTTAGGAGCTCCAAAGAAGTCAGAGTATGAGGTTTCAGAGTTCCCCCAACTAGAGCAGGTGGGTCCGAAGTTTCCTCCGAAACCAAGATCAGACGGGGGTGGATATGAGTCCATCCCCTAATGAGAGTGGTGGTAAATGTTATGCACAACCACCCTACCGGAGGGCGGTTGCGTATACGTGTTTTGCTGTGCTGCGGTTGCTCTCTGTAGATGTCGAGTCAAGTTGTCCACCTTCTTCTCAATGATTGAGACCTTTCTAGGTGACTAGCCACCAATTCCAGATCGATGGATGTGGACACGCTTTGAGTCTCATGTGCCCCCCGTGTGTTTATCAATGCATGGGTGGTCGTCCGGTCGAACACACCCATAGATTCATTGTTTATGGAGTTCTTGCACATGCTCTCAAGAATCTCCCAAACGGTATCTTCATGTTGACCCATGATGTTACCACCACAGGTTGCATTGACAAAGAGCCTGATATCCTCACGAAGTCCCTAGTAAAAAGACTGGACCTGTTCCCATTTAGGAACTTCGTGATGGAGGCATTTTCGCATGAGATTCAGAAAGCAATCCCATGCCTCATGAAGTGGTTCTCCTGCATTTTGCGTGAAGTGCGTGATCTGGTGCCTTAAAAGCATTTGTCCGACCAACCGAGAAAAATTTCTTAAGGAATTTAGATTGGAGTTCTACCCAAGTGTTGATTGGACGGGTTAGAGTTTGGTATCGGTGGGCTACCTTATCCATGAGGGAGAAGGAGAACATCTTCATGAGTAAGATATCCCGATTCTGAATAGGTGGCCTGAAGGTCTGGGCCAGATGTTTCAACTGCTGGATGTGTTGGAAAGGATCTTCGGAGTTTAGCCCATGGAATTTGGGGATAGCATGGAGCATATTGGGCTTGTGTTCAGTATCAGGTCCTCCAACCGAGATTTGCACCTTGGGTTTGATTGCTACTGCAACGGGATTGTAATGATCTTGCATCTGAGGACATTACGGTGGATTCATGAATGCCTGAAATAGATCATTGAAGCGTTGTAGCTGATTCTGGAGATTGTGTTCTTCTTCTTGATTCTCCATGGATGTAGATGAAGAAGATCTGGGCTCAGAAGTAGAAGAGTCGAAAGAGATATCAATTTGGTCGGATGGTAGCACAAACAAGTGAGTTGAGGCATGGCCTCGATGAGAATGAATTGCTAATGGAGGTCTCAAGGTTGGTATTATGGACCTCCTCCCAAACATGCACTAATGAGCTAGATGAGGAACAGAATGTGTAATGGACCCAATCGAGGCACCCAAAAATCTTTGGATGACTAAGGAGGTTCGAGGCGGATGATACCTCTTGATTAAAAAGTCACTCACCCGACAAGTACTTGGGCAGCCAGAAAGGGAGAGCCTCGCAAAGACCCCTACACGGTAGAGCGTCCCCATGGGGTATAGGGTTTACCCCACCCGACCTTCATTGCCACTGAGAATCTAAGTAGACCGGAATGAGCAACTTGACCCCTTAAGTCTACCAATTTTAGTCTTGAATTATGGTGCTTTAAATTTCACTTGAACTTTAGAATTAATTGTGATTTGTGACCTAATTTGAAGGTTAGTTAATCCACAAGGTGGGTCAAACTTCACCTAACCTGCCCTAAAGTTTAGGATGAATTGGGTAATGAACCCAAAATCACCCTGAGTGGTTTGCAAGTAGGTTAGTAATTAAGTCTCAAATTTTAGGGATTCAAGTGAATGTTAGAGCCTTCTTTTTAAGGTCTTCTTGATCAGATCAATTCAATCAAGGTTTGGGTAGCACACAATGCGAGAAATCAGTTCTCTTTTAATATTAGGCAAGTGTGTTTTCCTTGAACCCTCAAATAGAAACCTCAATGTGGCTCTTTTCCAGGTCCAATTCTTTCCAAGTTTGGCACCTAGAGCTCAATCAAGAAGGTGAATAGCCCTAGCGAGGTTAAGTCCCTAGTAGGGGCAGATATCTGGATGGGGATGTCTAAATAAATCAAATCAGGCAACTCAAGTGATTAAGTCTAAGAAAGAATGCGAGTTGATCCTAATTGATTCTTTTTTTAATTCCTTCCAAAAATGAGGGGCTTAAGAAGAACGAAACGAGATTACTTGCCCCTGGAGTGGCTGTCATGTGGCTGATCTTTTCCCGTGTACCTTACACAACTACAATAAATCAGATAGAGCAAGTTAGAATCAGATTAGAATTGTAATCAGTGAAATGAAACTGCACATTGCTCCCAGCAACGGCACTAAAATGTTTGGACGAAATCGTTGTTGTTAGAAAATGCGTCGTAGTATAGTTGACAAAATCGTATGAAACACTTAAATGTATAAAGCTCAGAATCAAATTAGAGTCTGAGGTATTTATTAAATATTTTTAATTTATTTTAGAACATTTATTTTAATCTATATACATTTATGTACACGTTATAAATAAATATCCATATAATTTAGTTATAAATATTATTATATAGTATAAATATATTATAAATTGGATGAAAATAATCAAAATTAATATATATAAGTGTATAATATAAATTACTTCAGTAATAAGTTAATTTACTAATTTATTTTATTTTAACTTAATAATTTACTTAATTAACTTTATAATCTAATTATCTACAATAAATATATAAATAAAAAATATACAGATACAAATAGTTATATAATAATTACTTTAATATCAATGTATAGTAATAGATACTAATATATAAGTTTGCAGATTTATTTAAAATTATCTTAGTTTAAATACATATAATTTAATATAAGTTAATATATAATTATATAATGACGTTATTTATACAATAACTCATCCTAAATACTTATTTAAATATATATAATACATTTATAAGTTATTAATGTACATTTAATTTATATAAGTTGATATTTACATTTAGCTCAGTATTAAATAGTATATACAAGTATAAATACAATATAGGAGGTATTTTTGTGAAATTTTTGACTTTTTCTGATTTTTTATAGTATTTTTATGTTTTTTAGAGGTAGGAGAAGAGAGAGTGTAGGTGAGATGAGAGAAGAATTGTTTCTTTTTGTCTTTTTCATATGTGTTTTTTTTATTAAGTTTCAGAGTAGACTGAACCATTGGCTGGTATGTTCTACCAGCTTGGGTGTTCGGAATACTTTGAAACTTCACGCACACCTAAATAAATACCTAATATTACTCAGACAGGTTTATTTTATTTTTTTATAATTTTTTTGTATTTTATATGTATTTACAATTTTGCAGAAACTAGCCTTGGAATGAGTTTTTGAAAAAGAACCTAAGGCCTCAAAGTGGTTTCTAAGGGCTAGAGAAGGTGTTTAAGCAATCTAAAATGTCCAGCATATTACATGAAATATATTTGAACAAGTAAACAAGATTTTGACCATGAATTTCATCATATTTCCATTTTGGACAGTTAGAACTATAAACATGTTGCTGACAGTGATTCATTGCAAAGGTTACAAGCAATTTAAATCAAATTAAAATCTATAACAGTTCATGAACGCTTGAAACATGAAGTTCTATCAATATTACGCATGCTAGCTCAATTTAATCTACAAACTCAACTCAGATTGCCCATTAAACTCATCAGAAGCTGCTATTGCATTAGCAGCTGAATGCTGTTGAAGCTCTGATAAGACCAATTAGGTCTGATCTGAGGCACCTTAAAACCCTTAATTCACATCACATTCCCTTTGGAAAAGCCACATTCCAGACCTTGCTGCCATGAAACTAGCAACTACTGCTGCTATAGATTTGATCAGCTAATGTTGATGCTGCTACAAATAATATGTCACCCAAAACAATAATCCTTGATCTGAAAAAAAACAAATCTACAGGCTACTCTGTCATAAAAACTCAAATCCTCTTTAAATCACTTGAATTTGGAATTTGAAACCCAAAGTACAACCCGTTGAAACAGTAAGCGATAGAGCAGTAGCTGCTGCTATAAAACTCTCCATATCTAAATACCATCTTTTGAGAAAGATGGTTATTGAGTAAGGGAGTGGTGAGGGCTATCTTTATTCTGTATAACCACTTCACCCCAAGGGGTGGTGGTTAACTCTACTGAACCTCACCACTCTTATGACTCATGCTCGAGCATGCTACTCTTGATCGGCTCGCTGGAGCTCACCTCCTTTTTTAATTTTTATTAAAGGAATTTGGGGGGAAAACCCCCCATGCCCCCCTTTGGAAACACGTAAAATCCATATTAAGTCATCACAATTGCTTCTCAGAAGATCTGAAACCACTTACATCAAATTAACAGTTGGCAAATCCTAAAAGCCCTACCTTAATCCTTTCCTCTCCGCCAAAGACAGTGAGAGAGGATTGGATTAAACTAGTCATTCAATTCACTTGAAACTTGATTCAAGACCTTTGTTAGGATTGTTTAACCCTCATCAAACCTCAATCAACAAATTAAAAATCATTTTGGATTGATAAACAATGTCGCCCATGTGGACTTTTAATCTATGGTCACTGAGATGATTTAATCATCTAAAACACCTGACACTATTGATTAGTGTTCAAGTGTCCTAAACGATCATCTAGAAATCATTAGGTCTTCGTGAGAACCTCAAATCCATTCCTCAGATTTTCCTTGGCATCCTCACTACCTAGTGATGAAGGAAAACAGAGGATTAAATTCAAAATTAGGCATGAGCTAGGTAAAGTCTAAAAATCCAATCTCAAATGCTTAAACCCTTTTCATTAAGTCCAATTACTCAGATGAAAACTCTATTCACTTGATTAAAACTCATTTAAACCCAATTGAATCTCAATCTTTCGATCTAGCATGAAAAACAAATCCTCATGAATCAAGTGAATCTATTGCAGTTAAATCCATGATGAGGGCATTGATGGATATATGGGCTGAATGGGATGCCCTCATGTTGATTTTGAGTGCTTCAATAGATCTAAACGCTAACAAGCTTCAGATATGTTGATTGCTTTGGTGAATGGATGATTGGTGACTATATAGTGTAGCAAGTGGGTGAATGTGAATCGTGAGGTGAGGTGGAAGAGGAATTTATCAAAATAGAGGTGGAAAACACCTCCTTGATTTGAATTGATTAGTGAGGGTGAAATGGATTGAATCTAACTCTACTCCTAAATCTAATAGTCCATCAGTGAGTTCAGTACTTAATTCTACTCCTAACTAATTTAGAAAGCAGGAAATCTACCTAGAAAGCAGTAAAATTGATCATCGACTACCGGGTTGCCCTAAAAGGATTGATTTAAGTGTCGTTATTATAGTATGAGTGTCACAAATGCAAACTGATGTCGCGTCAATTTTATTTAATTACAATTTTTTTTGGTTTGTTTCTAGGTCATTCATTAGGAGGTAGTTATTAATATACATCACTCTTTAAGTTCAAAAATATTAATTTTATTTACAAAATGAATGAATGAATCAATAAATGAAAGAATTGGTTAATTATTCACAAAAGAATCAATTAATGTTCCTTACAATGGCTGAAACAAATGTACAACAAGCATGCATCAAAAACTAACTAATATTACACTATACTAGCTATATACATCCATTCTATGTAATACCTAAGTATAGTTACAAAAATAGCTATTAATATTTACTATAATAAATTACATTAACATACTAATATCTATAGTAACATATATTACATATACATGTGTCCTGTGTCTTTAGTAAAATATTTACATAAGGCAGCCAAAACTACTTTTACTTACATGTAAACCTCTGTACAGTGATGTATATAACTGTCACTAAATCTCTAGTTTATTTATATATATAAGAGCTCAAATAATACTTGTACTCTACTATTTATACTTATTTACTTTATAATTATATTATATGTATACATATTTATAATTATTTATTTACATTATTTATATACATATACTATACTGTATACTTATATTATATATATACATATATACACACAACTCACAAGCACTCACTGCGGCCAACACTTAGCTGCTAAGTGGCCATCGTCTCTTTTCTTTCTTCTTTTAACTTAACACTTAGTCATTTTAGGTCGTCTCCACTCTCTCACACACGTCTGTGTTCACAAGGACCAAAAATTAGTTTAATGGGTGGGTTGGCCCATTTCAAGGGATACACAGACCCTTTCAGGCAAGACCAAACCTCTACTTTGGGCCAGCCCTAGTTCTTTATTTAAGTTTATTTAAATCCGATTCCAAGCCCAATAGGGCCCATGCCCACACGTGCTCACGCACCATCACGCTCACGTGCACACGAATCAAGGATAACCTATATGCATGTTTTGTTTGCACCCTACGCTGACGATCGAGGGGTTGCCAGCACAAAGGCATGTTATATTGCTTCATGCGGTTTGAAGCATCCGATGTGGGACTTTCCTATGCAGCTCTTTCAACACCTATTAGTGCGACAGTACGTGTGAAGTTAAGGGTTTTGGCCCTCAATTTGAGGGCCATAATTAGTTCTAATTTTAAATTAAAATATATTATGTAGTTAATTTAGTAAAATAACTTAATTAGTTATATTTTAAAATTGGTTAAAGTTAGTGATTTATATATGTTAAATTAAGGGTTAATCTGTTAATTAAAGTACAAATTGGTTAATTAATTATACAATTGACCTTACACAATGTTAATATACATAATAAATTATTTATTATACATTTTTAATATATTTTATAAACTTTATTTTAATTTATTCATATTTAAATGCACGTTTTAGATAGTTTTACATATAAATAATCTATAAATACTACAGTATACTATAAATATAGTATAAATAGGTTGAAAATACTTAATATATTCTTATACAAGTGTACATTATAACTTACTTCAGTGTTAGATTAAATTACTAATTTATTTTTTTTAAGTTAATAAATTACCTAATTAACTTAATAACGTAATTATTTATTGTAATTATTAAATTAAATTAAATTAAATTATAGGTATTATACAATTCTTATTATATAGTTAAATACATTTGTATAGTATTAAGTACAATTATGTCCAAATAGATAGGTTTATATAATTACTTAGGTTATTATACATTTAGTTAATATAAATTAATAGATAATAATACAATATGGTTATATATCAAATAAATTATTATAAATATTTAATTTAATAAATAGAATACATATGTAAGTTAATTATACACATTTTGTACATATTATACAATATATACATATAGGTTAGGTTTAATTTATATATGCAAGTATATACATAGTATATAGGGTATTTTTGGGTATTTTGGGGGTTTTTTTGATGTTTATAGTTTTTATAGGTAAAGTAGAGATAGGGGATGAGAGAGAAAGAGTGAGATGAGAGAGGAAGAGGTATTTTTAGTATTTTTGAACTTATGTTCTTTTATTAAATTATAAGGTAAACTGAATAGTCGGCTGGTATGTTCTACTAAGTCGGGGGTTCAGATTACCATGAAACTTGGCACACACCTAGAAAATTTGCTAATCCTACTCAAGACATCTTTATTTTATTTTTTTTGTAATTTTTTATGTATTTTATTTATTTACAAACCAACTTCATTTAGGCCTTGAAGGATGTTTGAACCATGGAACCTAAGGCACTAAAGAGAGTTCTAAAGGTCTGAACAATTGATTAACCACACAAACATCTTTAGTACATGCTAAGAAAGATGTAGAAGCATTTAAATCAGATTTTTCACTCAATTTCATCCAGATTTACAGATATGGCAATTAAATCATCCAAGAATAGCTGACAATGTTTTCAAAGCAACTTATAAGCAATTCAAATTGAATTTCAATCTATTTCAGATACATGAATGCTTGTTAATACTGTTATACACTTTACACAAGTCAGCTTCATACAAATTCTCAAAACCAAGTCAAGATTCGGCCTAAATCAGTCCCAAACAAACAACCGCAGCTATTGCAAAAACTTAGCAACTGATGTTGCTGTTTTTGCTGCTTCAAGTAGACAATTCAGAAAAGATGCTACCAAATCAGACCTACTTGAGATTATCAAAAAATCAAGGAATACGAAATTCTTCACTGAAATCAACTCCCATAAAGAATAGCCCAGCTGCTGTTACAATCGTCAAGCATCCATTTCTATTGCTTTCAAACTCAGTAGTTGACTGCTGCTACAACATTCAAAGTCCAAATCTGTGTATGAAATCCAATAAGATTCACTTTAAAAACATTGCAAACAATCATCAGAAGGTATGGAATTCTCTTAAAACCAAATCAAGGGTTAAATAACCCTAATGACCCTAATTGAATCTTCTACAAGACCATAGACAATTTAGTAGAAGTAATTCACTAGGAGCATTTAAACTCACTCAAAATAGTTTCCAAACCTTCATTAAGACTTGTCAAACCTTAGTCAAAACTCTGGTCAACAGATAAAATACATTCAAATTCAATTCAAATGTCATCCTTTTGGGAATTTTTAATATAAGCTCACTGAGATGATTGATCATCTAGAATACCTGCACACCTTTAATTGGTGTTTAGGTATCTTAGAAGATGCTTCAGATCTATTCAGGTCACAGCAGCAGCTTCATCATCATGCATCAAAACCTAGCTCCTGCTACCTTAGACTTTTCATAAAAATAGTGAATCCAGTTAGAATTTAGGCATAAGCACATTAAGAGAGTAAAATCAAAGCTGAATAGCTTAAGCCCATTGCATTCAAATCAGTTAAACCTAAGAAAGCTCAATTTGATCATTTAAATCAGATCGACTTCAATTTCAATCCCAAATCAGCAAAACCAATGATTTTGATGTAAATATTTAAGTTGATTCAATTCAAACCAGATGGGGGGGTCATTGTGAATTTCTGACATGAATGGGAGACCCCCCAGGTGAAATTAGCATTCAATTAGATCTAGATGCTTTGGAGCATCAGATCTGATTGATGCTTCAATGGATGGGTGAGTTGCAATTAAAACTTCAAGGGAAATTAGTGAATGTGATCATGAGACGATGGAGTTGTATGAGTCGATGCGAAAGTGTGAAAAACTCCTCTTTGATCTGAATTGATCAGAGAGGTCGGATCAAAGCTAAACTAGGCCTAATCTATCCTAAAGCTAATCCAACAAATCCATCATCAAATTTGACATCTAACTACACCTAACCAATCTCAATTACACCAACTAACACCAAATCTAATCTAAAAAGCATTTAAAACCTAACTAACAGAAGAATGGGACCTATGGAGAAGATTTGCAGCTGGTGGCTGCAGTGACGACTGGGGGGGGATCTCCAGCGGAGGGAAAGTCCATTAGTGGGGTTCAATGTCACCCTCAGGTGCTACGTGGTCCTTAGTGGTGAGGAGAGTCGGAGAGAAATGAAATTCTGCAGCCTCAGCAGTGGAACAGAGGTTGATGAGAAGGAGAACCAGAGAGGATGAAGTTTCTCATCTCGAGAGAGTAGGAGGGAGCTGATGGCTTGCGCGCGACCCCAAGGAGCAGCTTAAGTAGGTGCTTGAGTTGGTATGATCACGGCGAGGGTAGGATTAGTTAGGTAGGGTTTGGGTGATGGGATTGGGTTTAGAGGGGAGTGGGAAAGTTCAATCTAAATCATAGCCATCGGATGGGATCTGGGGTGAGGGGTGATTCTATTTCAAATTTGTGCGAAGGTTTGATTGGGATTGGTCGTAGATTAAGGGATACACGGAAGCGACGACCACGATTGTTCAAGTTCTTCGGCCGCTACAGTGGATGCTGGCTGCATTAGGTGTGTTGGTGTTTTTGCGAGGAGATCCTCTATGGGTGAAATGGTGTAAAATTTTGGAACAAACCCATTAGTGGTGAAGATTAATGCAACATAGTCCTTGGAGTCTACAAGGTCCCTGATGGCTTACCAAATGGTCCCTGAGACTTTTAATGTAAATAAAATATTAATGCATGAGGACCTATATGTAATCTACAGAATGCAAAGTCCTATTGATATCCGAATGGAACCAAGTTTTTATTGAAGCATAATTGAACATTTAGGAAGTTAATTCAATTCTTGATTTATACTTTTGGACTTAATCATGTGTTCAATTTGCAATTGGATCATCTAATTATATCTTTGAATAGAATATCTCAATTTATGACCTAATTTTGCATTTTTAACACAAATTTGCTATTTTAGGTCATTTCTATTAATTCTCACACTTAACCATTTTCTTGTGTTAATTTTGTAGTGTTTAACCTAGTTTCTAGCTTAACTTGAACATTTTAATTATGATGAGCTATACCTCATCATACCCCCATGCTTAAGTTTTGCTAGTCCCTTAGCAAACATCTCATTAAAGTGCAAAGCATTTAAGTATCAGCTAGGTAAGTGTGATAAGATATCTATTTTCTATTCTCAATTGTTAAGTGTTTAGAGATGATCTTTAAGATGAAATTTTCTTCTGATCAGCCAACTGTGTTTATGTCTGGACATTGTGAGAACCAATCACTTAGGAAGATTGACCAGAACTTAAGATTGATATGACATTGACCATCTCTCGACCAACAAAGACTCTTGATATTTAAACCTTAAGTGCGATTTCCACGACTCAGATAGTTTTACAAAGCTCAGAAGCGAAGTGGTTATGGCTGTGCTCAGTGATAGGTTAGGACTAACTAGGTGAACTTTAATACTCAAACCTGAGGCTTCACTTCTTTTTAAGTCCATGTTGGTCCTTGCTTCAGCTCATGTCTTTGGATTAACTCTTAAAAAATAAGGAAGACTCAAACCCAACTCTTATTGTGTTGTGGGTCAAAGAATATTTGGTGAAAATAAGGTATTTGTAACGCACCTTGAAAATATTTTTGGTGAAAGTATTTACAGGATTTGGAGAACATACTTGACTTATTCTAAAGAATGTCTTTTTCTGAAAAGTCTTTTTGATTTTTTTTCACAAATAAATGTCAGTGTGTTTCCAACAACTTTATTTGGTGGGTGAGTGCTTTGGTGGAAAGAGCTTCTCCTAAACATAAGACTGAAGACTAGAATAAAGAGTCTACCTACACGCACAGGTAAGGACTCCACCTTCCCTAATGAACACTAGGGTTGAATTTCAAGTTTACAAGATGATGAGAGCCTCATCATGAGCCCTAACTAGCACATTATGATCCAAATAAGTGTACAAAAGCTCCTACAAAACCTAAGGAAAAGCTTAAATCAGAGAATTCTAAATTAAAGAATAAAATAATTCACAAGGGGTAAAACTATAATTTTACTGATGCAGTACACAGACGGGGTGTCTAAGGGTCTAAACACAGGTTAAATGGTCTTAATAAGAAAGAAAGTGGGATGACCTGATCCGAAAAGGGTTATAGCAACTTTTTTGAATTAAATGACATTCTGTAACCCTGAAACAAACCCGCTTTAATTCACAAGGTTCCAGGTAGGATAAAAATCAACTAAACCCCCTAAAATTCATGGAAAAATATTTCCTAGGGTTAGAATCTTCAATTTGGCCTTTGGAACCTATCTTGACCTAAATTGAGAACCATACCCAATTTTTGACCTAATTTGGGTTTTTGGTCAAACGTAGTCAAACCAAAAATCAGACTTCACCATTGGATTTTTTAGGTCCAAATTAGGTTTATACCAAAATTTGGACCTAAGGGAAGGCCATCTTGACCTACTTTACAAATTGGTCCTCTTGAATTACTTTTCTACCCTTATCTTTCTGAACCCTTTCATTTTGCCCCCCAGCTTCTCTTTCATTCTTTGCAGAATGGTCCCTTTGCCACCCCACGTAGCCGCCGATACCTCTGGCGACTTTGCGTGGAGGATGGCGCCACGTAGGGTATGGGGGCTGCTTTTAGAAACGAAAGGGGGGTTCCCTGCGTCGTCCTCTTTCGCAGGGACCCTCCCCCTTGCCCTGTAGCTGCCCATGCCTCTCGTGCAAACACACAAGAGGAATGGGTCTGCTCTCCGGCCATTCTCCGGCGAGCTCCCCACGTCGCCCCCTCGAGATCCTCTCCTCGCCAGCACCTTTATAAGAACCGGTTGGGGCTGCTGATTTGGTCAAGCCTGATTTGGCCGAGGAATCCCCCCCAACTTTGTCTCCTGCTCCTACGGTCAAGCACCCTGATGAGAGCCTCATCATGAGCCATAACTAGCTCATTTTGACCCAATAAAGAAGATAAAAGCTCCTACATAACCTGGAAGAAGGCCTAACTGAAGGAACAAGTGCTCTGAGAAGAAAACATGAAATAAAGGTTAAAACTGTAATTTTACCATTGCAGTACGTAAACGGGATTTCTCAGAGGCAAAACAGAGGTCAAATGGTATAAATGAGATAAAAAGTGGGTTGAGTCAATCAGAAATGGGTTCATGTGCAATCTGAGAACTAAATGACACTTGGTAACCCTAAAACAGACCCGCTTAAATTAACAAGGTTCCGGTCAGAAAAAAAGCAAGTAAACCCTCTATAAATCATGGAAAAACATACTCTAGGGTTTAGAACACTTAATTTGGCCTTTGGAACCTAGTTTGACCTAGATTAGGGTCCTAGCTCTTCAATTAACCTAATTTGGGTTTTTACGCAAAATGTCCAGTCAAACGAGGTCAAACCTGAAATCTAACTTCGCCATTGGATTCCTTAGGTCCAAATTAGGTTTGTACCAAAATTTGGACCTAAGGAGGGGTCATCTTGACCTACTTTGCAATTTAGTACACCCAAATCACAAATTGGTCCCTATCTTTTGAATACCGTTGCAGAGAACCCCCTAGGTTCTTCGCCTCCTTTGCAAACCGGTCTTGCCGCCATTACTAGGGCAGAACCGAGCTCCGGCGAGGTTCGGAGAGGGATTGCTCTCTAATCCCTCAGAGATTCCCTCCCAGAAATGGAAGGAGGATTCTCTGAGGAATTCCCTTCCTTATAAAGTCAATTACAATCGCTGGTGTGAACTCAATCTCTCGTGCGAACGCACGAGAGATTTGGGTATCCTAACTCCTTTCCATCTCCGGCGACCAACCTCAGGCAATTACGTGCCCTTCACGAAGAGGCTAAGCTTGATTTTGACGGAGATCCCTTCCAAATTCCTCCCTCTCCCATCTCCGGCCAAACGACCCACAAGCTCCGGCGACCTCCTTCCCTCCTTCTTGTCGCTCTGCTGCCATACCAGCAGCAGAGTCCTCTCCGCCGCTTCCTCCCGCGTCGCGCTGTACCCCGCACGCGCGCTTCTGATCTCGTCTTCGTCGCCGCTTCCTCCCTCAGGGTCTTTCTTCCCCGACGACGGCAGTTACGAGCCGTCCTCTCCGCCTCCTCCCTTCCCTCCAGACAACCCCAGATACATTCTCCACCCTCTCCTCTCTCTTTTCCCCAACTATTTTACTTGATTACCCCTCGACAGTACCTAACCGCCTTCATCTTCCTCGCCTCCGACCGCACTCCGGCGAGCCGCCCACACCACTCCGCCACTCCACACGACTCGCCAACCACCTCGGGAGCTCCGCCTCACCACCAGGAACTCGCTCCACCCCACAACTGCCACTCCAGACCTCCATAACCACCCCCCGAACAACCCACCATCTCCGGCCACAGGTTGACCTAGACGCGCACGCCTAGGCCGACCGACAACCTGCAGCATCACCCACCGCCTTCGCCGTGCTACGGCGAAGGTTTCCAGCTATTCTGATTGGGCCAATAGGCCGTTCTGTGGAATCTCAGGTGAACGCCCCGGCCGCCATTAACAGCCGAAGCAGCAGGAAGCTTGGAGCAGCAGCAGGCGTCAGGCTTCCCAGGCGGCAGGTGCAGCAGCCTCTCGCAAGTGTTGCGAGGTGACTGAGTTCAGCTTGGAGCAGCAGCAGGGCCTTCAGCGTGGGCAATTGCACACGAGAGTCTGCGGGCGCGCGTGAGGGAAGGACGAAACCTTTAGTCCCACATCGTGGGATTACAAACCTCAAGTACACTATAAATTGGTTTTGTGATATACCCTTATCGCCTCAGTAAGCACAGGGGTGAGGTCCCTCACTGACCCCCACACCCGCCTCGTCCGCGACCTGACCACGCGGACTTGGCGGATCCGACCCAACCTAGACCTACGCACTCCTCGCGCATCACACCACCTTCAGGTGCGCCTGGTCCCGGGTACGATCCGACCCGATTAATGCCTGTGGCTCTGGGGAGAGCAGCTCTGAGTGAATTTCTTGAGAGAGAGAGACGCGCAGGTAGAGGGAGAAGGGTTAGGTTTTGCTCCTGTGCAGGCAGGCTGATCGCAGGAGAAGGACTTGGCCGCTGCAGAAGAAGGAAAAGCAAGCCAAAGAAGAAGACAGAAGAAGAAGAAAGAAGCCTTCGCAGGAGAAGGAAAGCAGAAAGATTAGAAGTCTTCGCAGAGAAGAAGAAGAAGGACAAGGGAAGATTGCAAAGAGATCAGAAAGGCAAAGCAGAAGGAAAGATACAGAAGCAGAAAGGAGAAGAAGGAAGAAAGAAAGAAAGATCACATTTAAGACGTTTGATACATAAATCAGACGTCTAATTCTACTTTTTCTAAAAACTCTTTGAATCAATTATATTTGCATGTAACAGTTGTATTCTTGGGTTTTACAAAGTACTGAGATTGCTCCCTGTGTTCGACCTCGGATACTCTGGTTTTCGAGTAATAAAAATCTTTATTTGTTTTGAACGCTTTAGCGGTTATATTACAACGCGATATTATCTTTTAACAAACCGCACAAAAGCGCGACAAACATTTTGGCGCCGTTGCCGGGGAGCAACGGGCACTTTTAAAACTTTTGAGTACAACTTTTCTATCTAATATCCAACTTGACTTCTCTCTTTTGCTGTGTTCATTCAGGGAAAGCAAAACAAAAAGGAAAGAATAGCAACTGCACAACAGACTCTCCAAGGAACAGGTAATCTCCATAAGTCCTCTCTCTTAACCCTCTCACAATCTAAAAAAAAGGAGGGAAATCAACTTAGGGCTACCTGTCTCATATTTAGTAACTCATCAAGTTGCCTGATTTTCATTTCAACATATTTTTATCTGTTCATCCAACTAAGGCAACTAGGGCTAAAACTTTCTTGATTGAGCCCTAGGTGCTAATTTCTACGGCAACTAAATTGGACCCACTAGAGCCAAGTTAGGGATTGCAAAGCTAGGGTTTTTAGAGACACATCTTCTCTAAAACAAAGAAACAAACTTTCCAAAAAGAGGTGTGCCTAAACCGTGTTTGAAAAGATTTATACAAGAAGAACCCTAAGCAAATCAGGCTGATAATCCATTTGAACCATAAAAGGAAGGACCTAAAAGCTCTCAAAGGAACAAGAGGTGAAGTTGATCCCTCGGGTCAACCAACCTTAATATTAGGTCACTTTTGCACTCAAAATACTTAAAAGTTCAAGTGGAACATTAAGCACCTTGATCTTAAAATAAAAAAAAGTAGACTTAAGAGGTAAAGATCCCCATTCTGGTTTACCTGGAGCCGCAGTGACAAGAGAGGTCGGGTGGGGGAAACCCTGTAACCCGTGGGGACGCTCTACCGTGTAGGGGTCTTTGCGGGACTCTCCCTCTCTGGCTGCCCAGGTATTTCTCAGGTGGATGATCTTCTGATCCAGGGGTCCATCTGCCCCGAACCTCTATAGTCACCCAACAATTCTTGGGTGTCTTGATTGGGTCCAGAACCTTCTAATCTCATCACATCTTTCGGTGCATGTTCGGTAGGAGGTCCATAAGACCACCTTTAAGACCTCCCTTAGAAATTCATTCTCGTCGAGGCTAAGCCTCGACGCCCTTGTTTGTGCAGCAACCCCGCCACATAAATCTTTCATCTGACTCAGACCCTGATTCCCCTTCTTCTCCCATCATGGCACAACCCATTGAAGAGGAGAATAACCTTGAACACCAACTTCAACGCTTGAACGATCTCTTTCAGAACTTTGTAAACCCACCGCAGCGACCTATGATGCGAGATCACTATAATCCTGCTGCGGTGGCAATCGAACCCCGAGTACGAATCCCAATTGGAGGACCCGATTCTGATCTGAAGCCCAATATGATTCATGCCATACCGAAGTTCCATGGGCTTAACTCGGAGAATCCATTCCAACACATTAAACAACTCAAGCATTTGGCCCAGACCTTCGGGTCAGATGTACAAAATTGGGATATCCTACTCATGAAAATGTTTTCGTTCTCCCTCTTGGACAAGGCTGCACACTGGTATCAGACTCAGACCCACCCGATCAACACATGGGAGGAATTACAGTCCGAATTTTTGAAAAAATTCTTCCCTGTTGGCCGGACAAATGCCTTGCGCCACCAGATCACTCATTTCACTCAACAACCGGGAGAACCTCTTCATGAAGCTTGGGATCGATTCCTAGATCTCATGCGAAAGTGCCCCCATCATGGAGTTCCTAAGTGGGAACAAGTCTAGTCTTTTTACCAGGGACTCCGTGAGGATATTCGTCTATTCGTCAATGCAACATGTGGAGGAAACATCATGGGCCAACACGAGGACACGGTATGGGAGATTCTCGAAAACATGTGCGAGAACTCCATAAACAATGACTCCTTGGGCTTATTCGACAGGACGAATGCCCGCGCATCGACGAATCTAAGAGGGACACATGAGACGCAGGACCTGTCCACTTCTGTCGACCTGGAACTGATGGCCAGTCGGTTGGACAAGGTCTCTATCATAGAAAAGAAGGTGGACGAGCTAACTCGACATTTGCAGCAAGCCACCTCTGCACAAAATTCTTTTACACGACCTCCTCTGGCAAGGGAAACAGTGCAAAACATCTATCACCAACCTGGCAAGGGGATGGACCCATATCCACCCCCGTCTACCTCTCGGACCGGAGTGACCTCTGATCCCTTCTATTCGAGTTGGGGGAACTCTGAACCCTCGTATTCTGACTTTCCTGAGGTTCCTCAGAACTGCGAGGACCTCAACGCCATCCAGAATGACCCATACTCCAATACCTACAACCCTGGATGGCGAAATCATCCTAACTTTCAGTGGGCAGGAAATTCTCAAAAACCACCATATCAACCCCGCCCACAAGCTCCCCGTCCATATCAGCCGCCTCAGCCTCAGCCCAATCCCACCTACCAATCCGGGCAAAATCAGGATCAACTGACTCTTATCCTTCAAACACTGGCTGACATTCAAAAGACGAATGCGGCAATGCAAAAATAGCACAAGGACGAGGTCACAGAGGTTCGCAACCAACTGGCCCAGATGGCAAATTCCCGCCAACCTGGCACCCTTCCTTCGCAACCTCTGCCCAACCCAAATAACGTGCCGACCCAGAGGCGCGTTATGAATCCAAATCCAGGCCACGCACATTTGATTTATCAGGCCCCTGCTACTCCATCACCAGACGGGATGGAGGCGTCAACATCTTATGCAGGATTGCAGCAGCAGCCACCCCTCCTACCTAACCCAAACCAAAGTCAGGCCGGATTAAACTCTGTAACAACACGCAGTGGTAAAACAACACAAGACCCACACTATCCGAACCACTCCAAGCCTGATAATCGCCAAGACCCTAGGGTAGTCATCCAAGATACTACTGTCCCAGATCAAGAACCTGGACCTATCCTAGAGGAACCAGCTAGGATCCCATTTCTTGAGGCCTTGACCAAAGGAAAAAGGACAACCAAACCTGTGGCTCCTGAGGAGGATCTGGTCAAGCTCTTTGAACAGGTCCAGATAAACATCCCGTTGATGGATGCAATCCGCCACATACCGGCTTACGCAAGGTTCTTGAAAGACATATGTACACCTAAACGTAAGCCGCGAACCAAGGATGGGAACCCAATCGTACTATCAGAGCAAGCCAGCTCTGTCATCTTGAGCAAACTCCCACCTAAGGCTAAAAACCCAGGAACTCCCTTGATTTCTTGTAAAATTGGTGAAACCCAACTTGATAGAGCCCTACTAGACCTAGGTGCCTCCATAAATTTAATACCTACATCCCTCCTTGACCACCTTGAAGAATCTGAACTTAAACCCACTGAGGTGACATTGCAGTTAGCCGATCGATCCATCAAGTCACCCAAAGGAATACTCGAGGATGTCATTGTTAGGGTACGAGATTTTTATTTCCCAGTGGACTTCATAGTACTGGACATGGATGCACCTAAGAACCCAAGGGACACACCAATCATATTAGGGAGACCCTTTTTGGCCACTGCTAGGGCCAATATAAACTGCGAAGAGGGCCAGATAGAATTAAAATTTGGGAATCAAAATCTGAAGATTGACATTTTCAAGGCCCATCAAGGGATTAATTGCAGGGTGATAGAGGAAATTTGTGATGTCGAAGCCGTGGTTGATGAACTGCATATAGAGGACAACCTGATTATTCCTGATCAACCACTAGAGAATCAAAAACCGCTAACAGAGGAGTGCGGACATGATCTAGACACATCTATGACTCCTACCATTGCTCCCGATACAAACCCCGAACCACCCGCTGCTGCTGACAATCCTGTCACGGAACTCAAGCCCCTTCCTGAACATCTAAAATACGTCTTTTTGGATTCAAATAAGACGTTTCCTGTGATTATCAATTCTCGACTCACACCTGACCAGGAACTCCGTTTGATTTCTGTTCTCCAACAACATCGTAGAGCCATTGGATGGACTCTAGATGATTTAACTGGTATGAGCCCTTCATACTGCACACATCGAATCTACACGGAAGAAGGCTCACGACCTTCAAGAGAAATGCAAAGGTGCCTAAACCCTAACCTACAGGAGGTCGTGAAAAAGGAGATCATTAAGTGGTTAGATGCAGGAATCATCTACCCGATCTCCGACAGTCGTTGGGTGAGTCCAACACAAGTGGTGCCTAAGAAGGCAGGACTTACCATCATCACGACTGAAATCGGGGAAGTCATTCCTACCCGAATAGCTAATTCGTGGAGAGTCTGCATTGATTACAGAAGACTAAATTCCTCCACGAAGAAGGACCATTTCCCACTACCGTTTATTGATCAGATCCTCGAGAAACTAGCGGGAAATAGATTCTTCTGCTTTCTTGACGGGTACTCCAGTTACAATCAGGTGGCAATCCATCCAGAGGACCAAGAAAAGACCACATTCACCTGCCCCTTCGGGACGTACGCGTTCCGAAGGATGCCGTTCGGTCTCTGCAATGCACCTGCAACTTTCCAGCGGTGCATGCTTGCCATATTCTCAGATATGGTAGGTGATTATCTGGAAGTCTTCATGGATGACTTTTCAGTTTTTGGACAATCATTTGACGATTGCCTCCAACACTTGGTCCATATACTCAGGCGGTGCATCGAGGTGAATTTGGTTCTTTCCTGGGAAAAGAGCCATTTCATGGTGCCTGAAGGAATTGTCCTGGGACATTTAATCTCAGAGAAAGGCATCCAAGTGGATCGAGCTAAGGTTAACCTGATTTCCAAGCTCCCTATGCCTAGCTCGATTAAGGACATTCGATCTTTTTTGGGGCACGTCGGTTTCTACCGTCGATTCATCCCTGATTTCTCCAAGATCGCGCGCCCCCTGACCAATCTTCTCTCCAAGGATGTACCTTTCGAAATTTCCAAGGAATGCACTCAAGCATTTGAAATCCTACGTGACCGAGTCACCCAGGCCCCAATCCTACAGTCCCCTGATTGATCTCAACCCTTTGAGATCATGTGCGATGCATCTGACTTTGCTGTAGGAGCGGTTTTGGGGCAGAAAATTGACGGGATACCTGTGGTCATTTACTACGCCAGCAAAACACTGGATGAGGCTCAGCGTAACTATACGGTTACTGAGAAAGAGCTGCTGGCCGTAGTATTTGCCCTGGAAAAATTCAGATCATACCTCCTGGGTTCCCGTATTATCGTATACTCGGATCACACAGCTGTAAGGCATCGCCTTGCCAAGAAGGACGCGAAACCTCGACTAATCCGCTGGATCTTGCTATTGCAAGAATTTGACCTCGAGATTCGCGACAAGGCGGGAAAGCACAATGTGGTAGCTGATCACTTGTCCCGCCTTCCTTCTGAAATTATTGATCCTTCCGGACCTATTACAGAACATTTCCCTGATGAGCACCTCCTGACTATCAGTACAAGTCTTCCATGGTTCGCCGATATTGTTAATTACCTGGCATCACATCAGATTCTGCCTGATTGGTCGAAGGCCAAAAAGGACAAATTGCGTTCCGATGCCAAGTATTACCTATGGGAAGACCCGTATCTTTTCCGCATTGGTGCTGATCAGATAATCCGACGGTGCGTCACGGAAGTGGAAATCAAAGACATACTCTCATTCTGCCATGACCAGGCATGCGGTGGACATTTTTCTGGACATAAAACCGCATCGAAAGTCCTCCAGTGTGGCTTCTACTGGCCCACAATTTTCAAGGATGCATACGATCACTGTAAGGTATGTTCCCGTTGCCAGACTCTGGGCAACATGAGCCATAGAGACATGATGCCTCTACAGCCGATCTTGGTATGCGAAATTTTTGATATTTGGGGGATTGATTTCATGGGACCCTTTCCGAACTCGGATGGCTTCGAATACATCTTACTCGCAGTTGACTATGTGTCCAAGTGGATAGAAGCCATTCCGACCCGAACCAACAATCATAAAGTCGTTATAAAATTCCTCCATCAAAACATTTTCTCAAGGTTCGGGATTCCGCGTGCTATAATTTCCGACGGAGGGACCCATTTTACGAACGCTCAGTTCAGGTCACTGATGACCAAATACGGGGTGTCACACCGAATCTCTACTCCTTACCACCCCCAAACTAATGGTCTAGCTGAGCTATCTAACCGAGAGATCAAGAAGATCCTTCAGGTTACTGTTCGACCTGATAGAAAAGATTGGTCTTCTCGGCTTCCGGAAGCATTGTGGGCCTATAGGACCGCCCACAAGACCCAATTAGGAATGTCTCCCTTCAGACTAGTGTACGGGAAGGCATGTCACCTCCCCGTCGAATTGGAGCATAAAGCCTATTGGGCAGTACGGACCTGTAATCTCGACCTTTCTAAGGCTGGAACCCACAGAAGATTTCAAATGAGAGAGATCGATGAATTACGCCACAACGCGTATGAGAACTCGCGAATTTACAAAGAACGGGTTAAAGCTTTTCACGACAAACACATTTCTAGAAAGGTCTTTCATCCTGGTCAAAAAGTTTTACTCTTTGATGCTCGACTCAGACTATTCCCAGGAAAGCTAAGATCCAAGTGGGTCGGACCCTACCTAGTCCGCCAAATCTTCGGAAATGGAGCTATTGAAATCAGCCCACTCAGCCACGATTCTGAACCCTTTGTCGTGAACGGGCAGAGACTCAAGCCGTTCATTGACATGACCGATATAGATTTGACTGAGTCATCCTTTACCCTCCATTCCTCTTGAGCTCATTGCGCCCAGCCGATGGCGTAAAACTCAGCGCTTAACGGGAGGCAACCCGTCATTCTTTGAAAAACCTGAAACCGTTTCTGACATCTCTATGCGGAACTCATATTGCACTTTAGGGTTCATCCATTAGAACAGCTGACTTCACCTCAGGTATACCTACTCGAGATTAGAAATCGTTCGCAACAAGTCGCTTCGACCCATTCACTCACCACACACCTGTCCTAATACATGAACTAAGCTGAATTCGAACCCACCTAATTTACAATGAGGACATTGCAAATCTTAGGCATGGGGGGTATGAAAGTGCAAAATGTCAGAAAATTCATATCAAGAAAGGGTTTCACATAAAAAAAAAAAAGACTTGATAGAGGGGAGGAACAATTCAAGGTCATACAAATGAGAGGAGGAAAAGAAGAAAAAATGACAAAAAGGAGCACAAAATGAAAAGAAATAGTCATTAGTAAAAGATTAAGGGGTTAACTGAAGTTCTAGACCGAATCAAGAAAAAGAAAAGAAAAGTGCCACGGAGATATAACAAGAGATTAGCGGGAACGCTGGTCTTAGGCTTTTTGGGCTAGTACCTTTAGCTTAAAAATTCACGTATCCATTAAAATCTGGATAATCCTCAAGAGGTTGAGGAAAATGCGAAGCTTGAGTATTAGGTCTAAGGCTTAGGAAGTATTCGGCCTCGTTAACTGACCTCCGGTTTGCGGGATTCGGTAACCTAAGCACCCAAATTCACACACAGTCTGGTTCAGTGCGCATAAACGTCCAAATCACGTGAAAAGCGTTTAATGTTCTGAAAAAGTCACCTAGATTAGGAGCGGTCAATCAACACAAATTGATTTGGACGAGTTCCCAGCGCGGAGAGGCGGGAAATTCCCCTCGAAGATGCGTAACAACATATCATCTCCTCGGTGCTTGTCTCTTAGGATATTTAAATATCCTACTGGGGGCATGTAAGCACTCTGCTGGTTCAGATACCATGGGCGGCATTATCACGAAATGTCGATCGCCAGGGTCTGGATTCGGCCACGGAACGCCATGGGCGGGATTATCTCGAAATCTCGAAAGCCAGGGTTCCGGGGGTTGCCATGGGCGGGATTATCTCGAAATCTCGAAAGCCAGGGACCCTTGAGGATTGATGATGGGGACGAGGAATCCGATACAGACCGTGTTGAGAAGCTAATCCGAAGCTAGAAATAAAAAGAAAAGAGAGAGAAAAGCTCTCCAAACAAATAAATCTTCTATCCCTCTCTTACAAAAAAAAAACGCACTGCAAACTGAACTTAGGCTAAAAATATCTCAAGCACGGGTGCTTTAACCGCGGAGTCCAACAAACCCTAGGTTAGTTTCTGTGGGCCGTAGAAACCTTTGCAAAAGACTGAGGCTAAAGCGGAACAGGTCCGGATTTTGGTTGGTACTTGAGTACCTCTAGGCCTATTGTCGGCATTCCCACCTAATCACAAAAGAAAAGGAGAAGCACTTATCATTGTTGACAGACACTCAGGGTCTAGAATGGAAGTTAAAACTTTGAAATTTTGCTAAGGGACTAGCAAAAGCTAGGCATGGGGGTATGATGAGAGCCTCATCATGAGCCATAACTAGCTCATTTTGACCCAATAAAGAAGATAAAAGCTCCTACATAACCTGGAAGAAGGCCTAACTGAAGGAACAAGTGCTCTGAGAAGAAAACATGAAATAAAGGTTAAAACTGCAATTTTACCATTGCAGTACGTAAACGGGATTTCTCAGAGGCAAAACAGAGGTCAAATGGTATAAATGAGATAAAAAGTGGGTTGAGTCAATCAGAAATGGGTTCATGTGCAATCTGAGAACTAAATGACACTTGGTAACCCTAAAACAGACCCGCTTAAATTAACAAGGTTCCGGTCAGAACAAAAAGCAAGTAAACCCTCTATAAATCATGGAAAAACATACTCTAGGGTTTATAACACTTAATTTGGCCTTTGGAACCTAGTTTGACCTAGATTAGGGTCCTAGCTCTTCAATTAACCTAATTTGGGTTTTTACGCAAAATGTCCAGTCAAACGAGGTCAAACCTGAAATCTAACTTCTCCATTGGATTCCTTAGGTCCAAATTAGGTTTGTACCAAAATTTGGACCTAAGGAGGGGTCATCTTGACCTACTTTGCAATTTAGTACACCCAAATCACAAATTGGTCCCTATCTTTTGAATACCGTTGCAGAGAACCCCCTAGGTTCTTCGCCTCCTTTGCAAACCGGTCCTGCCACCATTACTAGGGCAGAACCGAGCTTCGGCGAGGTTCGGAGAGGGATTGCTCTCTAATCCCTCAGAGATTCCCTCCCAGAAATGGAAGGAGGATTCTCTGAGGAATTCCCTTCCTTATAAAGTCAATTACAATCGCTGGTGTGAACTCAATCTCTCGTGCGAACGCACGAGAGATTTGGGTATCCTAACTCCTTTCCATCTCCGGCGACCAACCTCAGGCAATTACGTGCCCTTCACGAAGAGGCTAAGCTTGATTTTGACGGAGATCCCTTCCAAATTCCTCCCTCTCCCATCTCCGGCCAAACGACCCACAAGCTCCGGTGACCTCCTTCCCTCCTTCTTGTCGCTCTGCTGCCATACCAGTAGCAGAGTCCTCTCCGCCGCTTCCTCCCGCGTCGCGCTGTACCCCGCGCGCGCGCTTCTGATCTCGTCTTCGTCGCCGCTTCCTCCCTCAGGGTCTTTCTTCCCCGACGACGGCAGTTACGAGCCGTCCTCTCCGCCGCCTCCCTTCCCTCCAGACAACCCCAGATACATTCTCCACCCTCTCCTCTCTCTTTTCCCCCAACTATTTTACTTGATTACCCCTCGACAGTACCTAACCGCCTTCATCTTCCTCGCCTCCGATCGCACTCCGGCGAGCCGCCCACACCACTCCGCCACTCCACACGACCCGCCAACCACCTCGGGAGCTCCGCCTCACCACCAGGAACTCGCTCCACCCCACAACTGCCACTCCAGACCTCCATAACCACCCCCCGAACAACCCACCATCTCCGGCCACAGGTTGACCTAGACGCGCACGCCTAGGCCGACCGACAACCTGCAGCATCACCCACCGCCTTCGCCGTGCTACGACGAAGGTTTCCAGCTATTCTGATTGGGCCAATAGGCCGTTCTGTGGAATCTCAGGTGAACGCCCCGGCCGCCATTAACAGCCGAAGCAGCAGGAAGCTTGGAGCAGCAGCAGGCGTCAGGCTTCCCAGGCGGCAGGTGCAGCAGCCTCTCGCAAGTGTTGCGAGGTGACTGAGTTCAGCTTGGAGCAGCAGCAGGGCCTTCAGCGTGGGCAATTGCACACGAGAGTCTGCGGGCGCGCGTGAGGGAAGGACGAAACCTTTAGTCCCACATCGTGGGATTACAAACCTCAGGTACACTATAAATTGGTTTTGTGATATACCCTTATCGCCTCAGTAAGCACAGGGGTGAGGTCCCTCACTGACCCCACACCCGCCTCGTCCGCGACCTGACCACGCGGACTTGGCGGATCCGACCCGACCTAGACCTACGCACTCCTCGCGCATCACACCACCTTCAGGTGCGCTTGGTCCCGGGTACGATCCGACCCGATTAATGCCTGTGGCTCTGGGAGAGCAGCTCTGAGTGAATTGCTTGAGAGAGAGAGACGCACGGGTAGAGGGAGAAGGGTTAGGTTTTGCTCCTGTGCAGGCAGGCTGATCGCAGGAGAAGGACTTGGCCGCTGCAGAAGAAGGAAAAGCAAGCCAAAGAAGAAGACAGAAGAAGAAGAAAGAAGCCTTCGCAGGAGAAGGAAAGCAGAAAGATTAGAAGTCTTCGTAGAGAAGAAGAAGAAGGACAAGGGAAGATTGCAAAGAGATCAGAAAGGCAAAGCAGAAGGAAAGATACAGAAGCAGAAAGGAGAAGAAGGAAGAAAGAAAGAAAGATCACATTTAAGACGTCTGATACATAAATCAGACGTCTAATTATACTTTTTCTAAAAACTCTTTGAATCAATTATATTTGCATGTAACAGTTGTATTCTTGGGTTTTACAAAGTACTGAGATTGCTCCCTGTGTTCGACCTCGGATACTTCGATTTTCGAGTAATAAAAATCTTTATTTGTTTTGAACGCTTTTGCGGCTATATTACAACGCGATATTATCTTTTAACAAACCGCACAAAAGCGCGACAAACACACCCACAGGCTCCGAAGGCCTGTCCTCCTCCCCTTCGTCGCTCTGCTGCCATACCTGCAGCGGAGTTCACTCCGCCTCGTCCTCCCTCGCCAGGCCGCACCAGTTGGCGCCTTCCAGACCCCCTCCTCGTCGCTATTACCCCCCTCTGGGTATCTTCGTCTCCGACGTCGGCAGGCACGCGTCGAGTGCCTCCTTCCCCCCTTTCGTTAGTTAAAGTAGGTGAAACTCTTCCCCTTTCTCTCTCTTTTATTTCCCCCTTCTTAATTTGCTATTTCCACCCACCGACCACCACTATCCATCGCCACCTTCTCCATCTCCGACCGCCCTCCGGTGAGGTGTTTCCGCCGCTCCACGCCTCCATCCGCCTCGCCAATCATCCCTTAGCACCGCGACACCTCACTGACACTAAATCCACCCTCCAGAACACCCCCCGAACACACCCACTCTCACGCACACAGTGTGCCCTAGGCACGCGCACTCTGGCCTCCCCACGCCGTGTCGACCCCCACACTGTCTTTGCCGTGCTCTGGCGAAGCTCACTAAGTATTTTGACAGGGCCACAAGGCTGTACTGGTGTTTTCAGGTCTCGCACCCTTGCTGCCATTGACGGGAAGCTTGGAGCAAGCTTGCAAGCAGCTCCAAGCCTCTTCAGCTCCAGGTCTGTAGCCCAAGTCACGCGGATGGGTTTCGTGCACGCACTCAGGACTTCAATTGGGATCGCAGGCCTCTGCCACTGCCCCAATTAGACGGACTCTTCCTCCCGCATACACCCGAGAACGAAGGTGGGACTTTAGTCCCACCTCGGAAGTGTGTGGGCGTGCGCCACACATAAGAGGAAAAAGTCGCATAGGCTGGTTGCCTTCGATAACACTGGGGTGAGGTCCCTCACCTATCCATCGGGTCTCGTCCGCGGCACTTCCCACGTGGACCTGACCCGCAACCCGACTACCCCCACTCCTGAGCACTCCTCGCACACCACACCCACGCCGGTGCGCCTAGACCCGGGCACGCGACTCGACCCGATTACCCAGCTTTGGGAGAGCGTACCAAAGAGAGATTCAGAGAGAGAGAGACACGGGAAAGGGTAGGGGTAGGTTTTGTGTTGTGTGTGTGCAGGGAACAAGTGAGGAAGAGGAAGAGAGGGTGACGAGGACTTAGTCGCAAAGCTCCCGCAGCAGAGAAAAAGAAGAAGGTGAAGGAGAAGCCACAACAAAGAGAAGAAGAGGAAGAAGCTGAAGAAGAAAAGAAAATAATAGAAGAAGAGAAGAAGGAGGCACTGTAGCAACAGCGCCGATAAGGCGCTGGACTTGAAGAATCAGACGTCCGGATCAGGGAAAAGGAAGAGAAGAAGAGAAGAAAAAGAAAAAAAGAAGGAAGAAGAAGAAGGACGGAGCTGTTGAAGAAAGAAGAAGACACTGAAGAAAGATGAAGAGGCAGCAGCAGAGAAAAGAAAGAGAAAAGAAGAACCGCAGCAAAGAAAAGAAGAAGAAAGAAGAAGATAGATTAAAGAAGAGAAGAGAGAAGAAGAAGAAGCAAGGCAAAGAGAAAGAGAAGAACCGGCTGAAAGAAAAGAAGAAGAGAGAAGAAGAAGCCAAGAAAAAGAGAACTTTTGCTCACTCTCTCTCTCTCTTATTCTTTTTGTAACAGAATTATGAACCTTTATGTTGCTAGAATGACGTGTGCTCCCTGAGTTCGACCTCGGGAAACTTTTAATTCCGAGTAATAAATTGTAATAAACTGGTGACCGTTTTTTGTAATATACTACAACGAATTAACCATTATAACACCGCCACGAGCAAGAAACAGCAATCACACCACAAGACCTTTCCCAACACTGTGTAGTGTAAACCAAGGTTACTTAGACTCCTAAGCTAAGCAAACTAGCGAATCCTGTACTGGTGACTCAGGTACAAGAATACGCCCTCAGTTAAGAGAGATCGTGGTCTATCTTATCAAAGCTTGAAGTGTAGTAAGCCAAAGCCTAAGTGAATCAAGCTATAGTGGCTTGGAAAGTCTAACCAGCAAAGGTTGAATGTCCATAAACACTTATTCTATTTTTGTTTTCAGCTATAAGATCATAATTAAATACTTAAGTTTCTTTCAATTCTTTTTCTCTCCAAAATTTCAATGGAGTTCTCCCTCAACAATCTGTATCAGTAGGTCCCTTATTGTATTTTTGAAATTTTTTGTTTTTGAATTTTTTTTTGTAATTTTGACTTTGTAATTTTTTTTCAAAATTTTCAAAATATTTCAATTTTTTTGGTATTTTTGATAATACTATACTATATACACTACAGGTGTGTCTATAATTGCATTTCCGAAAATGATTTCACCATTTACACCCCCATGCTTAAATGATGCAATGTCCTCATTGTATGAATAGGGTGGATGCATGCTCTACTTTTCACTGACTTGGGCTAGGTGACGGAAGGAAGTCAGAATGAGGAGATGAAAATCTCTGTGAGCACAATTTTAAGTCTGATACAAGATTAGTGTGGGAGGTCGGGCTAAGTAGTGAAATGCATGACATATGTGGCTATGAATGCATCCTAAAAATGAAAGGATAGACACTTAATAAACAAGAAAGGTGAAAACAACTATATACAAAAGATAGGTTGCTAAGTTTAATGCCTTCAGCTAGGTGTAAACCCAGAAGATGAGATTTCAAAATATTGGAGCAAAATGATAGAATTGACAAGTTTGAGATCATGCGTCTCAATGAAGGGCTTTAATCTTTGTCCATTGATAATGAAAGGTTCAGATTTGTCAATCTCAGTGATTTCGACGACTCCATTGTCGAAGATTCTCAAGATCTTGAAACGTCTAATCCATTTGGATTTAAGTTTCCATGGGAAGAGTTTAAGTCTGGAGTCAAATAGAAGGACTTTTTGACCAGGGTGAAAGGTTTTCCTATGTATGTGACGGTCATGGAAGGCCTTTAACTTGTCCTTATAAATCCTCGAGCTTTCATAAGATTCATTCCTTAATTCATCAAGCATGGAAATTTGAAGTCTTCTATGATCACCAGCCTTCTTTAAGTCCAAATTACACTTTCTGATGGCCCAATAAACTTTGTGCTCAAGTTCTATGGGAAGATGACAGAGTTTCCTATACACAAGTCTAAAAGGAGACATGCCTAATGGGGTTTTGTGAGTTTTCCTATACGCCCACAATGCATCAAAAAGGTGGGAAGACCAATCCTTTCTATCAGGTTGAATGGTAGTTGACGAGTCGATTGTTAGCTTTAAAGTCGTTTGCAGTTTTATGTGGTGGAAAAATCAACTAATCAATATTTAAAAAGAAATAACCATTCGCAGAAGAGAGGGTCGTATCCACAGGGAGGCAATGACGTATTTAAATTCGCACCAGTTAAAAACGTTTGTTCGTAGTTAGTTTGGACAAGAATCAAGCCAAAATTGCCTTCAGATTAAGGTTGAATCAAGAAATCATGTTGAAATAGCAATTCTTAAAAACTATAGGATATTTGTTGCAATGCAGAATCAATAAAATATTATTAAAAATTGGCAATGGTAGAAAATGTAATTATTAATGGCCATGTTACTGTAGCAAAATAGGGGATTTATTCCCCTTAGCCGTGCGCGACGAGGAGTGGATGGCCGGACGCGGGAAGCTCGGAGGAAGTTCCTTGGACCGAGGGCTTCGAAGCGGTGGTGGCAGCGTGTCGTGCGGTGGCCGGAGCTGGCCGGACGGAGCTCCGGCGGAGGTGGCTGCAAACGGTGCTGCAGCTGCTGTTGGCAGGCGGTGCGTGCGGCTTGTTGGCGGAAGGCGCTGCAGGCGGGTGTGCGCTGGCTGGTGGGCACGGGAGGACTGCTGTGTGCTGGTTAGAGGCGTGGGCGCGCATGTGGCCTGTTGGCGGTGAGCGCGGGTGAGGTTGCAGGCGTGGGTGCGCACTCTATTGGCGGAAGCGCTGCAGCTGGTGCTGCACGCTGGCGTGGGTGCGCGCGGCCTGGAGTGGATGCGGGAGTGAGCGAGTGAGGTTGCAGGCGGAAGGTGAGCGGGCGAGGGCTGGTTGTTGCAGGAGTGGGAGCGGGTGTGGCTGCAGGCTGTGCACGCCTTGCGTGCGGCTAGAGGCGTGGATGAAGGCTGCAGCCACGGGGGTGGTGCTGGAGCAGCCAGTCCTGCTGCAGGCGTGCAGGTGGTGTGATGCGGGCGTGAGCGGTGAGGCGCTGCAGACACGGGAGGTGCGGGTGCACTGGAGGCTGTACCCGCCTTGCGTGTGGCTGGAGAGCGTGTGGGCGGATGTGGAGTGAGCGGGCAAGGGCTGCAGTTCAGGTGCTGGAGGTGAAGTGGGTGGACGGTGGTTGCTGATGGAGTGGGGGATGGGCTTTAGACGTCTGGGAAATTTCCCGGACATCTTAACTGACTAAGAAAATGATTGCAGCGACGGTGGTTGTTGATTACGACGGCGAGGGAGGTGCATGGCGATGTGCTCACGGTAATGCGAACGACCTCCGGATGGCGGTGTGGCCTGTCACACCACACGCCCACGGTGGTGGAGGGTCGTCGCCGCGGTTGAGGCCGGCGGTGTGGAATGGAAGAGAGAACTCTCTGCACAGTGGTGGGTCGGGGATGGAGGCCTCCCCCCGCTCAGCAGCCTCTCTCCTCCTTTTGTAGTTGCCTGCACGAATTTGAATGGAGAGGCGGGAGCAGATCCACCTTCTCCGCTGATCCATGAATGTGCTTTAGTGCGGCAGGAGGAGTTGCAGCGGCAACCGAGCCGTTGTTGAGAAGAAGAAGAATAAAGGATATTATTAAAATATTATGGTTATTTATATACAAACCCTCAACTTTTATGTTAACTAAAATAATGTACCTAATTGGTTAACTAATTAAATTAATGCCATTCTAAGCTAATTCTAAATGCATTTAAAATATGAATGCAATGCATGGATTATGTAATTAAATTAAAAATACGAATTAATCTATTTACATCCTAATTTATGCTAAATAAATGTTAGAATTAACCTAATGTCTAGGCACTTAAATACTTAAATAGCCCACAACTATGGGCTAATCAGTAGTCTATAAAATCTTCTCGATCTCCCTGTTGGACAATTCTGCCAGTTGGGTTGAGAGAGGTAAGGTGCAGCAATCCTATGTGTCACCCCATACTTGCTGAAGTAGGGATTGGAAATGTGTGTTCCTAAAATGAGACCCTCCATCACTAATGATGGCTTTTGGTACCCCAAATCTAGAGAAGACATAATCTTGGACAAATTGTGTCACAACTCTATGATTGTTAGTCCTCGAGGGGATGGCTTCAATCCATTTAGAAACATAATCAACTGCTAACAAAATGTACTCAAAGCCATGAGAATTCGGAAAAGGTCCCATGTAGTCAGTGCCCCATATGTCAAAGACTTCGTACACCATGATCAGATTCAAGGGCATCATGTCTCGGTGGCCAATACTACCGACTGATAGCGTGAACATGCCCTACTATATTCGTGTGTGTCTTTGAAGATCATGGGCCAATAACAACCGCTCTGCAAAATTTTTGTAGCATTCTTTTTGCGAGATAAATGACCGTCACAAGTCATGGTAGAATGATAGGATACTTTCTATCTCCTTATCGGGGACACACTTCCTAAGAATCTAGTCTTTACAATGCTTAAACAACCATGGTTTCCCAGTAATAATGCTTGGCCTCAGATCTAAGTTTGTCTTTTTGATGTTGGACCCAATAAGAGGGAACGATTTCGGAAGCCAGGTAGTTGACAATGTTAGCATACCAGGGAAGAATAGAATGAATGACCATCAATTGCTTGTCAGGGAAGTTGTCAGTGATGGGAAGTGAAGGAGATATCACTTCAGAAGGAAGGTGGGATAAGTGGTCAGTTACCACATTTTGCTTCCCAGCCTTGTCACGAATCTCTAAATCAAACTCCTGCAACAGCAAGATCCATCTAATCAGAGGAGATTTTGAGTCCTTCTTGGTGAGAAGATGTCAAATTTCTGTGTGGTTAGTGTAGACTATAATGTGGGAACCTAAAAGATATGGTCTAAATTTTTCCAGTGCAAATACTACTGCTAGCAATTCGTTTTCAGTGACGGTGTAATTCCTTTGAGCTTCATTTAAGGTCTTGCTAGCGTATTAGAAGACTGTAGGTTTCCCATCTAGTTTTTGCCCAAGGACAGCCCCTACTGCATAATCTGAGGCATCACACATGATCTCCAAAGGGTAAGACTAATCCGGAGGTTGCAATATTGGTGCATTGGTAACCAGATCACGAAGTGTCGTATAGGCACAAACATAATTGTCAGTGATCTGGAAGTTTACATCTTTAGAGAGGAGATTGGTGAGAGGTCAGGCTATTTTTGAGAAATCTGTTATAAAGTGGAGATAGAAACCAACATGCCTGAGAAAAGATCTAATTTTCTTAATCGACGAAGGTAATGGCAAGTCAGCAATCATTTTTACCTTTGCACAGTTGACCTCAATTCCTCTCTCAAAAATAAGGTGACCTAAAACTAGTCCTTTTGGTACCATGAAATGTGATTTCTCCCAAGAAAGTACCAGATTCACATTGATGCATCTTTGCAGGACCTTAGTCAGGTGGTCTAAGAATGCATTGAATGTGCTCCCGAAAATCGAGAAGCCATCCATGAAGTCTTCTAAACATTCACCTACTAACTTAGAAAATATTACAAACATACATTGTTGAAATGTGGTAGGTGCATTGCATAATCCAAATGGTATCCTATAGAATGCAAAGGTTCCGTAGGGGTAGGTGAAAGTCATTTTTTCCTGGTCATTGGGGTGAATTGCCACTTGATTGTAACTTGAGTAGCCATCCAAAAAGTAGAAAAATCTATTTTTTACCAATCTTTCCAATACCTGATCAATGAAGGGCAATGGGAAATGATCTTTCTTCGTGGCTCGATTGAGTTTGCGGTAGTCAATACATACTTGCTAGGAACTAGCAATCTGTGTAGGGATGACTTCTCCAGAATCAGTGGTTATAATGGTAAGTACAGCCTTCTGATGATAACATTATCATCAGCCATAACTAGCTTTAATTAGTCAGAATCAATTGACAACTGCTCCTACATAATCGTTGAAGAGTTGTAATTCACTGCATATCCTTTTTGAGAAGAGTGCATTAAATTAGGGTTAAATATGTAATTTTAGTAGATCATAAATGCAAAGTAACCATGGGGTTTCCTAGGGGTTAAACTAAGGTCAAATGTTCATTAATGACTAATAAGAGGGCCCATGCAGACAGAAATGGGTTTTCGCGTACTTCGAGAGTCAAAACAGCACCCAAAACCTTAATTTCAGACCTGCTTAATTAATAGAGGTTTTGATCAGAATAAATTTCATCTAAACATTCTAAAATTCATAGAAAACTATTCCATAAGGTTTGGTATCCTTAGTTTGACCTTCTGAACTTATTTTGACCTAAAATAGAGTCTCAGACGGTAAGTTACCCTAATTTGGGTTTCCATGCAAATTACCCATTCAAACTTAGTCAAAACCAAAATCTAACTTCACCATCAGACTCCTTGGATCCAAATTAAGTTTGTACCAAAATTTGAAACTAATCAAAGTTCATCTTGACTTAGTTTGCATTTTAGTCCAGTCAGGCTCTTTCTATCTCACACAAGCCCCTAGCTTTTAAAATTCTTGCGAATAGGAACCTAGATTTATCATCATATTTGCATTTAGGTCCCTAGGTTAAAGTGAGTAAAATCAAATCTGAATAGCTTAAGCCCATTGCATTCAAATCAGTTAAACCTAAGAAAACTCAATTTGATCATTTAAATCAGATCGCCTTTAATTTTAATCCCAAATCAGCAAAACCAACGATCTGATGTAAATATCAAATTGATTCAATTCAAACCAGATCGGGGGTGGGGGGGTGGGTGGATGGGTGAGTTGCGATTAAAACTTCAATGGATGGGTGAGAGGACGGAGGGGTATCGGAGGCCGAAGCTTTGCATGAAGCTTCATGAGACAACGGGGAAGAAAGAGCCCTCAACCAATTTCGTCAGAGGAGTGCGGATGAAGAGGATGAAGGATCTCCAATGGTGCTTCAATGGTGTTGAAAAAGAAGAATAGGAGGGGTATTTTATGCCAAATTCGCACACCTTGAGCTTCACATGGAGGGGGTGTTTATATGGAACCTAACCAAGCATCAACTCAAGTCAAACCACGCGATTGAAGTGGGTTTAGTTGGGTTTGAAACCAACGTCTCGTGGTGGAGATAACGGCTTATCAAACTATTCGATGGGGATGAAATCATGCGCGTTCGACTTGGCTTGACATGAAGAACCGTTCCTCTAAAAATCGTGGAGATCCAACGAGCAGATTGAGAGGAATTCCTCCTCAAAACTCATTCTAGAGGAGAAATTCGCAGCCATGGTCTTTGGTTGGGGGTGGAAGATGAGGTGACGTCAGTATGACGTCACCTGAGGACCTACAAAGCATGATTTTGGACCATATTGAGAGAAATTTGAAAGTTGAGGGCTAGAATGCAGAGTAGGTGAAGATGAAGCCCAAATGAGCCCAAATTTTTATGGTAACCTAATTTAGACCCAAAGAGTTTAATGGTGACTTAAATTTTGGATTTTGATGAAGTTTGACTAGTCAATTTATGTTTTGACCCAAATGTATCAAATACCTGCCTAGGTCTCTATTTAGGTCGAAATAGGTTTCTTTTGTCAACTTGATTGTTCTAACCATTATAGAATGTTTCTAAATGATTTTTAGAAGGTTTAGATTATATTTATTTCCATCAAAACCCTTTTAATTGAAGTCAGGCTAAAATTAGGAATTTTAATTTAGAATTAACATTCAATTTGAATGGAAATCCTAAATTACTTAATATCAACCTACTTCTTAGAAATTTATGCTTATTTGACCTTTAATTAATCATAGGTTTACCCTTTAGTTAATTTTCATTTAAATTTATCTGTTAAAATAATAGAATTAACCCAATTTGGCAGTAATTCTTTATTTAGCCCAGATTGAATTATACCATTTTGTATATTAATTAAGTAAATTTAACCTTAGAACTTAGCCAAATCAGAGTCCAATTAGAATTAACCTTGATTTCCTATTCTTCTCAGATTCGATCGTAATCACGGTGAGCCTTGCCTTCCTAGGCACAACTTGGATCGGGCTCACCTAGTAGTTGTCAAAGATCGGATAGATGATACCAGTGTCTAAGCACTTGATGATATCTTTCTTCATGACCTCTTGAAGATTCAGATTAAGTCATCTCTGCATTTCTCGAGATGGTCATGAGCCTTCTTCAGTGTAGATACGATGTGTGCAATACGAAGGGCTTATCCCGATCAGATCATTTAGAGTCCATCCGATGGCTCTTCGATGCTGCTGGAGAATAGAAATCAGCTTAGTTTCATGATTAGATGTGAGCCGGGAATTGATGATCACAAGAAACGTTTGATTAGAACCCAAAAAGATATACTTCAGATGATCTGGGAGGGGCTTCAATTACAGTACCGGGTTATCAGCAGCGAGTGGGGGTTCGGGATGGGCCTCAGAAGATAAGGTGGGAGCTATGGATAGATCTGGACCAGTTGTGGGTTCCTCTATCTGTGGGTCAAGATCTTCTCGAGGTTGAGGATCGAGGATAATTGGGTTTTCCTCTATAATTGGGTCCTCAACGACAAAATTGACATCGCATATTTCTTCAATCTCCCCTCAATTTATTCCTTTCTGGGCCTTAAATATATAAATCCTCAGAGTCTTGTTCCTAAATTTCAACTCGATCTAGCCCTCTTCACAGTTGATATTTGCCCTAGCTGTGGCTAGGAACAGTCTTCCTAAAATGATCGGTGTGTTTCTTAGGTTTTCAGGAGTATCCATATCCAAGATGATGAAGTCCATCGAGAAATAGAAATCTCGGATCCGAACTAGAACATCCTCGAGAACTCTTCTGGGTGATTTGATTGATCTGTCTGCTAACTGCAAGGTCACCTCAGTCGATTTGAGCTCAATTTCCTAGAAATGATCTAATAGGGATGTAGGGTTTAAACTTATGGAGGCTCCTAAATCCAATAAGGCTCTAATGAATTCTAAGTCACCAATCTTATAGGAGATCAAAGGGGTGCTAGGATCTTTTACTTTCTGCGAGAGTTGGCTTTGGATGATTGAGATGACTTACTCAGACAATATGATCGAACTCCCGTCTTTGTTTCGTAGCTTACGCTTTGGTGTACATAAATCCTTCAGAAATCTTGTGTAGGCCAATACGTGGCGGATCACATCCATCAAGGGGATGTTTATCTGGACTTACTCAAAGGGGTTGACTAGATCTTCCTCAAGTGCCACGGGTTTGGGTTTCCTCTTTCCTTTCGTCAAAGCCTCAGGAAATGGAACCTCTGTAGGTTCCTCTAGGATTGGTTCATGCTCTGGATCTGGGATAGGGGTGTCATGGATAACCATCCTAGGGTTATCCTCTAAATTACTAGGCTTAGAGTGGCTAGGATAAGGTGAATCCTGAGTTGATTTGCCACTACGAGTGGTAACAGAATTAAGGCCTGCCTAGTTTTGGTTCGGAGTTCGCAAAATAGGTGGTTGCTACTGATATCCTGAATACGATGTCGAAGCCTCCGTCCCTTCGGGTGATAGATAAGAAGGGGCCAGATAAACATGGTGAGCTTGGCCTTGATTTAGGTTCATAACACACTGATGTAAACACATTTACACTACTTAAGATGTCTATTTTTGCATGTTCTTAAGCATAGGATTGCATTTCATGATATAAATATTGCATAACATGCATCATCTTGCATTTATAGTAGTTTGAATAAAATGGAGGTTAATTGTCTCCTTTTATGTGCTTGGACAGGGCAAACATTTTATCGGGGCCTCGGATCAAAGATCCAATTGTATGGATGTGATCAGGGTGACGATTGGAGTTCAACAACTCCAAGATCGCCCTAATCGAGCATCTGTAGCATCAGATAGTGACCGGGGAACCCTAGAAGATCAAGGGTCAGGATGGTGTAAATCCACACTTCAGATGACAAATCCGACTGCACAGATGAATTTCGATCGACGATCTCAGCCCAATGATGCAAAAATCGAGTCAATCCGACATCCGTGGCACCATCTACAACTTCCAGAAGGTGGACGGCCAAGATGGCACCACGTGGCGCCATCTCGGCTGCCCAAACGGCCGCATGCAATCTCGGCAGTCTCCGCATCTGCCTTTCCCCGCCGTTGGATCAAGATCAAACGGCTGTGACGCGCCTGCGCTGAAGTCAGGCGCTCAACATAAACGCGACCCCAGCGCGTTGGTTGAGCGCTCCAACGCGAAGCGGGGACGCGCGTTCGAGCCTCGCCATGCTGAAATTGGAGCGGTGGCGCGCCTCCTATCGACCGCACGATTGTGATCCAACGGCCGCGCGCGCTCAATCAAAATTGCACGCGCGGCGTCATGCGCGATTGCACGCGCCAGGTGGGCGCACAACGAGCGGGTGGAGACGCATCTTAAGCCGTCTGATCTCGCGATCGGACGGCTGAGGATCGTTGAACGTGCGTAGGCGTTACGCGCGCGAGCAGCTGAGCGGGCGCGCGTGGGCGCGGAAGCTACGCCCACGTTGGGGGCTTTAGCGACAGTTTTATTCGTCACTAAAGACCCCTCATTTATTATTTTGAAGTTGTAATGTCCATTTTGCCCCCACTCCTTGCAACTATAAAAGGAGATCCCCTCCATACGAAATTCTCATCCCTTCCTTCTCTTCCCTACCCCTCCAAAGCTCAAGAGAAGCTTGTCCCACACCCGGGATGCTTCAGGCGAGATAAAGTCCAAATTTTCGTCCCCCTTCGGAAGTGGATCCCGCGACGACGACGGCGTACTGCTCCGTTCCTGTTCTTCTGCTTCGTACTCCTTTGTCCTGCTTCGTTCTCCTTCGTCCAGGCGTCGTCCCGTCCGGCTCGTCCTCCAAGCAACCGTCGAAGAGGATTTCTCTCTCCCTATTCTTTTTACTGCTTTCTAGTATAGATTTACTGCTTTCTAGTGTAGTTCCGCTCGTCCTCCAAGCAATCGTCGTGGAGGACATTTCTCCCTCCATTCTTTTAATGCTTTCTAGAGTAAATTTCTCTTTCTAGTGTAATTGTTTTATGCTTTCTAGTTGCAATGACCAATCTTCTTAATGATAAATTCTTTGTTTATTCTACATCTCATTTTAATTTCTATGTGTAATATTCTCTCTCTCTCTCTTACCCTCTCTCTCTCTCTCTTCTATTTGTTGTAGATATTTAGATAGTTTTAAATTGAATTACTTCGTGACAAATAAAAAGAAACGCGTAGTTTTTAAATCAAACGTCCGCCTCCCTGTGTTCGACCCGGAATTTCAATTTCGGTATAAATTTTATTTGTTGAACACGAATTCTTCGCTTTCAAACTACAACGACAGGTTTTCCAAAATTGAACACGTTAGCGTAGCGATTCGTGCGTTCAACATTTTGGCGTCGTTGCCGGGGAGGCGACGCTCTTTGATTTCTCTTCGTGTTTTGTAACTTACAAATCATTTACCTCACTTTTCTCCTTTCTTATTGTAATTGCAGGTACTCTTTTGAGACGAGCAAAAGCGGTAGATTGGAGTAAAGTGATGTAGAAGGTTTTGTAAGTTATCCCCCATTCTTTCCCCTTCATAGATTTCATTTGCCACATTAAATCCAAATTCCAATTAACCTAGGTGTTTGCATAAATCCTAGGAATAGTTTGGTTGTTTGGATTCTCACTCACATTCATTCCACCTTCATTTATATATAAAAAAAACAAAAAGATAATTTTGTGGGGCAATTTTCTACTAACACACAACGTACACCCACATTCAAAGGCACTTAACCGAATTGATTTGTTTCTACTCAACCGGGTTCTGATCTGTGGAACCGGTACACATAAAGCAACACATAAAAGAGTAGAAATCATTCGAGGTTAACTATCTTTGTGTGCCTAACTTAGTGGTGCATTTGTGGCCAGTTGTTTGAGTTGTTTGGGCCGCACCACTTCAATTAAAATCAACTCATCAAGTAGCTACCAATTAGGTTCAACTCTTAGGGATTTACCAGGCACTCCATATTCTTTTAAGCTTTAAAGGAAAACATCTTCACCCATGCTTGTAAAACCTGGTGTGCCAATGAAACTTGTTTGAAAACACCTAAAGTTGAATCCTAAAAGCTATTAAGCAAGATTTGAACCTTAAAATTCACCACATCAAAAATAATCTTGCTTGAAAACCACTGGTTGTGCACGCACACACAAATCAATCAATCATTAAGGGCACAACCCATTTAAAGGGCCCATCACATTCCAAAGCACATTCAAACCTAGCCTTAAATAAACAGAGTAGATGTTCGCCTTAAGGATTGGACTCGCTCTTCAGAACCCAGAACGAGATTATTTTCGATTAGTCTGTTTCTACTGTTCAATCTGATGTCTAGCTAGGGGAGCAGAGTCAAATGATTGCGGCTGGGGGGTACACTAGGAACCGGAGGCGCAAGCCGAAGGAAGAACCTTCTCCCCAGTCCCTCCTTCTAACTGGTTGGATTGAACAGACGGAAGTAGATCAAATCGTTCCTTTATCTCAAGACGGGTTTTGGGAGTCTGTAGGTCTGTAGGCTAACCCATTTAAGGATAGGTTTGATTGTTTGTATTGCAGGGCACCTTTCTTCCTCTCGTGTCTCATGAATCCTTCCACATATTTCACGCATTCCCGCTCTTTCCCTCCTGTTGTGAATTATCCTCAACATGACGATTATCCCAACTCGTACTATAATCAACCATCAGTTAGTTGGGATAATTCGGATTGGGGATACAGTTCCGGACCTCCGTGTTTAGGGTCTAACCTTGAACACTTTGATTCTGATTTCTATCCTTCTCAGAGCTACATCTCCCCAATAGGCATCCTAACATTAGGGTCTACTTGTGCATTAGATGGATTGTAGTAATCTCTAAGTAGAGGCCTTGGATGATTGATCGCAAATCAGGAAGGTCAAAACCCACCTTAGGTTGAGGTGGAGGATGGGTTTGAAGATTCTGTAAATTATTTAAGGCTGTTGTTAAAAGATTAATTTGTCTAGTTTGCTCAAGCATCCTAAGGTTCTGGTTTAGGAGCGCCTCATGAACATCAAAGGTGGCATTTCCCCCTGACCAGAAGAGGAAGGGATCTCGGGATTTTGATTCTGCATTTGTTCCATAGATGTAGATGGATTAGACGGGAAAATTAATGGTTGCTTATCTGCAACTGGTTTAGGATCACTTGTCAAAGAAGTTACAAGAGGCGGATGCAAGGATCGCCTCCCGTCCATAAAATGGAAAATAATGTGCATAGGCACACTCACATCACAAGGAAAAAAGCGGCACAAAAACCTGCAAAACAACGCAAAAGATGCGGGTTTTGCTCTTCTTTCAAAGGAAAGAAGAGATTCCTAAGATACACAAAAGTAATTTGACGCAAACAAATAGAGTAACAGAATCAGATTGCACATCCTAATCTGTGTCTATGCAAGTGCGTATCCTTAAGGCTTGAAGGTCTAAGGTCTAGGATCGAGACCACTCACTACTGGCTCCCCGGGGCTTTAGTAGTGAGACAGACTTGTTGATCTTCGACCAAAACCCTAGGAGGTGCAAAGAAGAGAGGTAGAAAATAAGACTCATGTGACTCTAGTGATCGTGCTGTGTGCACGATAGCATGCAACAGACGATTGCGATAGAAAAACCCGCATGCATTCTGCAATCAGATTTAAGTCACAATATTTAATTTCCTCTTTTTAGTTAATCTTTTTCAAAAATATATCAAAAGAATTACAATGGCCGCTTTTTAAATCTTTTCAAACAAAGTATGTGGTCTTGTTAATCTCAAGATAGGGATCTACGTGGTTTTTTTTGCATTTTTCCGCTGATGAGAGAAAAATAGTAGAAAATACCCGAGTCAGATCGCAAAGATACTAGCAGATGAATGCACTCCTAAGAGTATATGCCTATGATATACTGTTACTAGTTAGATACGATGTATTTTTGTATTTTTTTTATTTTTTAACCTAAATGCAACAATTCAAATTACACTAAAGACTAAGAATAGAAATACTTACAACGATATTAACAATGACAAAAGCAGCAAAACAGAATCCCACCTTCTCCTGAGATTACCTGTGAAGGTAAACCTGAAAAGAAGGTAGAAAATAAAACAAAACAAAACAAAACTAATTAGAACAAAAACATTAAAAATAGTAGAATTATAATTACAAATACCTCCTATTTAGACAATTAAACCAAGTAAAATTTTGATGAATCAAAATATTGCCTCCCCGGCAATGGCACCATTAAAATGAAGTTTAGACGATGTAATGTCAGGGAATATTTTGATGAATTAAAAAATGAAGCAAAATATTACCTCCCCGGCAATGGCGTCACTAAAATGATGTTGCTACCTCAACTCAGTTAATTATGTTAATTTTACTTAATTAAGAGTAGAAGAAAGTGACTTAGGTTAACTCGAAATTATGTCGGTTTAGTAGTATAAGGTCGAATTAACCTAACATTTTAGATTTTTTAACTGGTTGAGTCCAGGTCGTTCGCTGGGAGGTATACTTTATTTTAAATTCACTAATTAATTTTATATATCTTATAGGTATAGGAGGTATAATTATGTTAATTTTAATAACATGAATTTTGCAAAATGATTTAAATTGATGAAAATATGCAAAATTCCATATGAAATCTCATTTACAACATTTATCTCAAAAGATTTAAGGCAAATGAGAGTTTATCTATTCAAAATATGCCTTATTACAACAATTGAAAGCAATTCATATTACAACAATTAAAAATAAAAAGAAATTAAACTCCTTTCCTTTAATTCTTCAGCCTCTCTCTTTCTTTCTTTCTCTATTTCCTTTTCTTTATTCTTTTATCTTTTCTCTTTTTATTTCTCTCTTATTCTCTCTCGAGCTTCTTTTCTTTTTCTTCTCCTCTTCTGCTCTGCCTTCTTCTTCTCCCTTAGTATTTTCCTTAAGCTTCTCCCTTAATGCCTTCATGCTTGTTCCTTCTCTTTCTTCTTCTTTCTTTCTCCTTCCTTTCCCTTATTCCCTGAGCCTCCTTAGCCTTTCTTCTTTTCCTTAGTGATTTTTCCCTTCAGCACTTAGCCTTCGGCCCTTCTGCTCCTTAGATTTCCCTTTAAACCTTTAGCTAAACCGATTTTCTTTTCTTTTTAACCAAAATTTGGATTTTGGTTTGCGGCAAGGACTTTTCGGGGACACGCAGCACCCTTCTCACGGTGGGACCAAACCCTACTAGGTCCTCGCCTGATACGATTTAATTTCGATTTATTTTCTCGAGCCAAACTGGCCTAACCGCCTCCCAGGCCTCGCCCTCCCAGGGCCACGCACAATGCATGCCCACACAGGCACTCACAGGCACACACACCCGCACACACACACGCATGCTCGGTTTCTTTTCATTCCCAGTGCTTGTCGACTGAAGTAGCCACTTAACAAAAAATGTTTTATACTAAGACGGCCACTCCAGAGTTTGCGATATGGGACTATTGTTCCCCCTTTAGTGTTGACTTCAAGTGAAGAAATCTCCTAGCTTAGAGCTCCAAATCAAGCAAACCAAAGCTTGTTGGAAAGCTCTAAAGTAGCTCTACAAGATTGTGTAATCAATTTAATGCTAAGGGGATGTTTTCCTCTTCGATTTGAAGGGGGGAGTTATGGGTTTTATACGGTATTATACTGCTTGGAAATGGAATTTAGTTTACAGAGTCCACAGATTGGACTTTAGCTCTTAGCTAAGGGTCTAAATAGGTTCTACAAGTAATTCCGTAGCTTCAGGTGTAGGTTTCAAGCTCTTAGAAGCTTTAGGTAACTACAAAGAAGCTTGAAGCTTCTTTGAAAGCTTCAGAGATAGAATTCAGACATAAGAAAGGTGTAATAGACACTTAGGATCTTATCTGATTGATTGGAACAGCTTCTAAGGGATATAACAAACTCATCTAGGCAGGATTCATGATCAAATCTCATTAGATAACCACTGCTTACAGTTTGGGTTCAAAAAATACCCAAACTGGCAGGGTTAAAATTCTAACCAAATTACATGTCTGAGCTCATCTAAATCATTTTAATATTGTTCAACAGAATCTTAGAATCAACTTAAATTTCTCAAATCAGCTAATTGAGCTCAGAATCGAAATCTCCATTTCAGGTTTGACTATTAGGCTTAAAAATTGACTTTCTATTCTAAGCCTCTTCACAAGGAATTAAAACCTAGAATATGATCTTTACAACCTTAGAAACTTACTCAACCCTTTAAACAGATGTTTTAACACTAGAAATTAGGGTTCCAGGCTCATCGCCTGAGCTAGAAAAATGCTTTGTTCGATAGAGAAATTAAGAAGTTGTTACACTGATTTGAAGACATGAATATCTTCAGTGAACTGCACTGAGCTTCTAGACCTCTTAAATGTGGCTCTAAAGCTTCTGTACAGACTTCTTTAGCTTCGTCAGAGTTGGAGAAGATGAAACCTAATGTGCAGCTCTAGTTATTGAATCTTCAAACAAACACCCTCAAACAAGTCAGTAATCAAAATTAAGTCAATCTAGAGCTTCTTATCATCTTCTATAGGTTGAAGATCAAGTTTCACTCGCCGGAGCTCGCCGAAGCTCCGGTGAGTCTAGTAAAAGATAAAAATTTTTTATAGAAAGAAAATTTATGCCATTTTTGATTTGAAAAGGTTCCTGAGGTTGCAAGGAACCTCAGAATTGAATTTAATTCCTCATTAATTCATTAAATGTAAGATTAGGTAGTGAATTCAGTTTGAATGTAATCTGAGTGGGTTGAAGCACAGGACTTGGTCTCCCACTTAAATGAGTGGTCAAGACAAGTTAAAGAAGGATTGCGATCATAAATATATAAATAATTTTAAGTTTTAACTACTCCTGAGCTGCCATTGACAGTAAGCTCAGAAGCTTAATTAGATTTAGGCGTTTAAGTTATATGTGGTATTTACTCTAATTATAGTGATGATTAGGATCCTTTAGTGATGAATAGGTGATGGAGGATCAAATGAAGGTGGAGATAAGGTCAACTACTGCTGCCATAGACAGCAGAAGTAGTTGATGAAGGTGGATGTGAATTAGGCAAATCAGTGATCAAATTAGGAATTAAGTGTGATAGAGATGATCGTGAAAGATAAAAGAAGGTGATCAGTGGTTTCAAAAGACGAAATTAAGGCTCTGGCAAGCTCAAAGAGCTCACCGGAGTCAAGGAAGATGAAATCTAAATCTAACATTATGACTAACTAACCTACCTAACTAACTAACTAAACTATCCTACTCCTACTCCTATCTACTGTTACCTAGATGAAGAGGTCAGAGGAAACTCCGTCGAAGGCTCATGACGGATGAGTGAAATTAGAGGGTATTGGGAAGATCTCCAGCGGGTGAATGTAAGATGAAGCAGAGGAGCTCCTTGGTCAACGCCTGTGTCTAGAGACGGGGCTGACCTCGATGAAGTTCCAAAGCTGATTAAGGTGGATGGAGGAAGTCAGAAAATGAGGTGGAAGTTTGCCAGAGTTGCGGAGGGAATAGCCTATCGAAGTCGGCAGCAGTGAAGAAGAGGGAAGGGAGCCAACTTGAGGAAAATTAAGGGGGTTAGGGGGTATTTATAGTGGACGGCGACGAAGAGGGAGGTGGAATCTGGACGCATAAGAGGCTAGGAGGAGGTTAACCACCAGCATCTTCTCCGACGATGGTGAAGTTAACTCCTACCTAAAATTAGGATAAAAGTGTCATCTAGACCAATGGATGAAGATGGGACGGTGAGCACAAGCTCCAGGAGCTTGGAGAAGGTGGGGTGTCGTCGGATAGGCGGTGATCAAGTGGTGGAGGCACTGTTGAACGTGCGAATCGCTACGCTAACGTGTTTGGTTTTGGAAAACCTGTCGCTGTAGTTTGAAAGCGAAGAATTCGTGTTCAACAAATAAAATTTATACCGAAATTGAAATTCCGGGTTGAACACAGGGAGGCAGACGTTTGATTTAAAAACTACGCGTTTCTTTTTATTTGTCACGGAATAATTTAATTTAAAACTATCTAATTATTTACAATAAATAGAAGAGAGAGAGAGAGTAAGAGAGAAAGAGAATATTACACAGAGAAATCAAAATGAGATGTAGAATAAACAAGGAATTTATCATTAAGGAGATTGTTCATTTCACTCTTACAACTACAAAGCATAAAACAATTACTCTAGAAAGAGATAAATTTACTTGAGAAAGCATTAAAAGAATGGAGGGAGAAATATCCTCCTCGACGATTGCTTGGAGGACGAGCAAAACTACACTAAAAAATAGTAAATCTATACTAGAAAGCAGTAAAAAGAATAGGGAGAGAGAAATCCTCCTCGATGGTTGCTTGGAGGACGAGCCGGATGGGACGACGTCTGGACGAAGGAGAACGAAGTAGGACGAAGAAGAAGAACGGGAACGGAGCAGCACGCCGTCGTCGTCGCGGGATCCACTTTCGAAGGGGGACGAAAATTGGACTTTATCTCGCGAGAAGTATCTCGGGTGTGGGACAAGCTTCTCTTGAGCTTTGGAGGGGTAGAGAAGAGAAGGAAGAGATGAGAATTTCGTATGGAGGGGGTCTCCTTTTATAGTTGCAAGGAGTGGGGGCAAAATGGACATTACAACTTCAAAATAATAAATGAGGGGTCTTTAGTGACAGATAAATCCGTCACTAAAGCCTCCTTCATGGGCGTCGTGTGCGGCTTGCTTGTGCCTGCTCGCGCGCGCAACGCCTGCGCATGTTCGCTGAGCCTCAGCAGTCCGATCGCGAGATCGGACGGCTTAAGACGCATCTCCACCCGCTGCTGCGCCCGCCTGGCGCGTTCAATCGCGCGTGAATGCTATCGGGCGTGCACGGCCGTTCAATCAAGATCCAACGCTCCACGCGCCTGCTCGCTTGCGCCTGATTTGAGGTTCGCGGGACTCGATCCCGCGACCTCTGCTTCGCCCGCAGCTTCATCTCCGTTGCGCTACGCGGTCGAAAAGGTCGTGCGGATGATTTTAAAAAGCCGCGTTCGCAGCCGTTGGATCGAGATCCAACAGTGGAGGGGGGGTGGGTGCACGGTCTTCATAGAATGTAGGCGGCCATTTGGGCGGTCGAGATGGCACCACGTGGCACCATCTTGGCCATCCATCTTCTGGAAGTTGTAGATGGTGCCACGAATGTCGGATTGACTCGATTTTTGCGTCGTTGAGCTGCGATCGTCAATCCGAATTCATCTATGCGGTCGGATTTGTCATATGAAGTGTGGATTTACACCATCCTGGCCCTTGATCTTCTAGGGTTCCCCGATCACTATTTGATGCTACGGATGCCTGATTAGGGCGATCTTGGAGTCGTTGAACTCCAATCGTCGCCCTGATCACATCCATATGGTTGGATCTTTGATCCGAGGCCCCGATAAAATGTTTGCCCTGTCCAAGCACATAAAAGGAGATAATTAACTTCCATTTTATTCAAACTACTCTAAATGCAAGATGATGCATGTTATGGAATATTTATATTATGAAATGCAATCCTATGCTTAAGAACATGCATAAATAGACATCTTAAGTAGTGTAAATGTGTTTACATCAGGCACCCTCAATTGTCAGCTGTTCAACCAGTTGAAGAGAAGAAGAAGTAGATAGGGACCTATACACAATGAAACCTAAGGACCTATATGAAAATTAAGGACCCGATTGAAACGAATTGAAAGGATCTAAATGTAAAGTCAGGTTTTCAAGGTTTATTTTAATTTAGATCTTTTTCAACTTTTTATATATGTTAGTAAATAAGGTAATTATTATGTTTAGACCTTGAATTTACATTTTTGACCTTTTTATATTAATTTATTTAATTAACTAATGTTACTTAAGTTATTACATAGTTATGTATACATTATGCTTAAGTTAGTTAACTTATTAATTAGAGGAATGATTGTTAATATCTTGAGTCCAATTATTAATTATATTATTAATAATATTAATTGGATGGTAAAATAAAATTTTAAACTTATTTTAAGGTCCTTTACTATATATCCCTTATTTTATAATTAACCCATATATTCACATATTCTTAGCTAATTAACTAGGAAGACTAGTTAATTAGGGATAGCTAGAGATCATGATGAGCCTCTCATCAGTTGTGCATACATGTTCTTCTGTGTGGCAGTGGCCTTGTGAAGATGTTGAGCCAATTTGTCCATCTTTTTCTCAATGATAGAGACCTTATCAAGTGACTGGCCACCAACTCCAAATCAACGGATGAGGATAGGCCTTGAGTTTCGTGTGCCCCTTACATGTTTGTCAATGCACGGGTGGTCATCCGGTCGAACACACCCATAGATTCATTGTTTATGGAGTTCTCTCACATGTTCCCGAGAATCTCTCAAACTGTATCTTCATGCTGACCCATGATGTTCCCACCACAGGTTGCATTGATAAAGAGCTTGATATCCTCACTGAGTCCATGGTAAAAAGATTGGACCTGTTCTCACTTAGGAACTCCGTGATGGGGGCATTTTCGCATGAGATCCAAAAAGTGGTCCCATGCCTCATGAAGTGGTTCTCCTGCATTCTACGTGAAGTGTGTGATCTGATGCCTCAAAGCATTTGTTCAACCAACTGGGAAGAATTTCTTTAGAAATTCAATTTGGAGTTCCTCTCATGTGTTGATTGGACGGGTCAGAGTTTGATTCCAATGGGCACTTTATCCATGAGGGAGAAGAACATCTTCATGAGTAAGATATCCCGATTTTGAATAGCAAGCCCGAAGGTCTGGACCAGATTTTCAGCTATTGGATGTGCTGGAAGGGATCTTTGGAGTTAGAACCATGGAATTTAGGAATTGCACCGATCATATTTTGTTTGAGTTCAGCATCAGGCCCTCCAACCAAGATTTGTACTATGGTTCGATTGCCATCGTAGTGGGGTTGTAATGATCTCGCATTTGTGGCTGTGGTGGAGGGTTTATGATTGTATGCACAAGATTCGCGAGATGCTATATTTGATTCTAGACATTGGGTTCTTCTTCTTGGTTCTCCATGTATGTGGATGAAGGAGATCTGGGCTCAGAAGTAGAAGAGTCAGAAGTGATGTCAATTTAGTCGAGTGGTAGCATAAACAAATGGGTCGAGGCTTGGCCTTGACGAGAGTGAACAGCTAATGGAGGCCTCAAGGGTGATCTTAAGGACCTCCTCCCGAACATGCACTAATGAGCTAGATGAGGGACAAAATGCGTGATGGACCCAATCGAGGCACCCAAAAAAAAAAAATCTTTGGATTACTAAGGAGGTTCAAGGAGGATGATACCTCTAGATCGGAAAGTCACTCACACGAGAATTACTTGGGCAGCCAGGAAGGGAGTCCTGTAAGGTAGAGCATCCCCACGGGTTACAGGGTTTCCCCCACCTTACCTTGTCACTGAGAATCCAAGTAGACTGGAATGAGCAAGCTTGACCCCTAAGTCTACCAATTTTATTCCTGAATATGTGCCTTGAATTTCACTTAAACTTTAGAATTAATTGTGATTTGTGACCTAATTTGGAGGTTGGTTAACCCATAAAGTGGGTCAACTTCACCTAACCTGCCCTAAAGTTTAGGATGAGTTGGGTAAAGAACCCAAAATCACCTTGAGTGGTTTGCAAACAGGTTATTAAGTCTCAAATTTTAGTGATTCAAGTGATTGTTAGAGCCTTCTTTTAGGGTTTGCTTGATTATGTCAATTCAACCAAGGCTTAGGTAACACACGGTGCGGGAAATCAATTCTCTTTTAGATCAGGCAAGTGTGTTTTCCTAAAACCCTAAAATGGAAACCCTAATTTGGCTCTGTTTCCAGGTCCAATTCTTTCCAAAATTGGCACTTAGGGCTCAATCAAGAAGGTGAATAGCTCCAGGCACCTTAAGTCCCTAATAGGTGCAGGTAGTAGGATGAGGCTTTCTAATCAAATCAAACCAAAATAGTCAATTCAGTTGATTAATTCTATGAAATAATGTGAGTTGATCTTAATTGATTCTTGTTTTTAAACCTTTCTAGAAATGAGGGGCTTAAGAAGAAGGGAACAAAGTTACCTGCCCCTAGAGTGATTGTTGTGTGGCTGATCTTCTCCCATGTACCTCACAAAATTGCAACAAATAAGAGAAATTAAGTTAGTATCAAATTAGAATTGTAATCAGTGAATGAAATGCGCATTGCTCCCCGACAACAGTGCCAAAATGTTTACTGCGAAAATTGTCATTTTAAAGTTTAGCATCGTAGTATAGGGCGAAAATCGTGATAACACTTAAATTTGTAAACTCGAAATCAATGTGAGTCTAAGGTCGTTCGCAGGGAGAAAATTGCTAATTTAATCCACTAATCACAATATCAAGAAAGATATGCAAACATAGTCAGAATAATGGTCAATGTAAATCAAAAGAATGTCTCAATAAAATCATGAATCAGAGTGCAAAAAAAAGATAGGGTTAAAATGGTGGTTTGAACGACCAATTTAACCCTAATGTCTAAGCTCTCAACTAACTCAAATATCTAAAATCCAATATCCACAGCAATATCAGAACCAACAAGTCAGATGTCGGGTTAAAGGCTTAGATGCCTTAACCTCAAGAGCCCCAGCAGGAGCTAAGGCAAGGCAGTAGCAGAGGAGCACAAGGCTCTCACAAGCGTAAGGCGCAAGGGCTTTATGAATCTTCAGAAGGCTAAGTGTTTGAGCATGGGGGAGGGGTTGCAAATCCCGAGGGAGGAACAGTGCAAACCCCCCTCTTCCCTCTCAGATTTCTTCTCTTCAGAACTAGAACGGACCCGAGAAATCGGGTAATCGGATCCAAACCCAGACCCACGTGGCGTGAACAGCAGGTGAGGGCACGTGTGATGGAGCGTGCGAGCGGGACCTCACCCTGGTGCTCTCGGAGGCAACCAGCTAAGGGCACATTTGACTTTTATGCGCTTGTTGAATGGGCCAGATAGGAGTTTAATGTTGTTTCGTTGTAGCAAAGCCTCCTAAATAGTTGAATCAACAGATATAATTTATAACTCGAAATCTAAATTGAAGTCCGAGGTTGAACATAGGGAGAAAATGTGAAATTCACGTGTTAATTTTTAATTGCATATGCATGAGCATAATTAATTGAGCATTCAAATAGATATTCAATGAATAATAACCTATCCCATTAGTTATTCAATGACATCCAATGTATCCATATATTAAAAGAATGGCGAGATTCAAAAAGTGGTGATTTGAATCACCAATTAAATCCTCTAATTAATAAGTATGCATCTCATAATCAATTTAACCATAGTACTTAAATAATGCAACAGTACTTCTCAAACAATGCTCAATCAGATGACTTAAATGCGGCCCTGCTACAGTGCTCTACAGAGCCTTTTCCTTTATTTCCTCTCTTCTTCTTTCCTTCAGACCTTCCTTCTTTCACGAGCCGTCTCTTCTTCTTCTTCTCCTTTCCTTATTTTATTTTCTTCTTCTTTAGCTTCTTCTCGAGTCTTCTGCTTCCTTCAGAACACAAGGGATCCAAATCCCTTCAGTGACTAAGTGTCACACAGGGCTCTCTTCTCTTCAGCACAAGGTAGAGAGTCATGTAGCAAAACCCTCCCCCTCTCTCTCACAATTCTTCTCCTCTTTTCTCTCAAACCTAGGGCATAATCGGGTTAATAACCAGGCATATGGATCCGGGTAATCGGGTTTGGCCAGGATCACCGTGTGGGTGGTGACCGAGGAGTGCATGAGGTGTGAAGTGGACCTCACCCCGTGTTCTTGAGGCAATCAGCGTATTGCACAAAAATGTTATATTTGCTACTACAGCCTCTTCACTTCTCGAGGTGGGACTATTGTCCCCCTCCTTCCTTTGCGTGCACCATCAGCAGAGAGGCTCTTCCAATTGAGGGAGGAATAATGAGCAAGGTCTCCAATTGAGAACCTGGAGGTATGCCTGAAGCTAAACCGCAACACTTGGAGGTGGAGTTAAACCTTGAGCTCATCGGAGCACTGCGGACATGGTCTGGCGTGATGGCGGCGATGGCGGAAGGTGGCTGATACTTGAAACACAAGTTAAGGCCTCTCAACCACGTTAAAATAGCTCAGGAGCTTCGCCAAATCATGACGAAGGTGGTGGTGGGTGTTTCATGGCTTGTGAGTGTGTGTGGTGGGTGGATGGTGACAGAGATGAAGGTGAGAAGGTAGGTTGTTCGGTGGGTCGCGTGAGTGGGTGAAAGGAATAATAAAGATGGGGGTTTGGTTCATGGAGGTGAGGCAGAGGTCATGAACTTGGTGGCGAGTTGTTTGGTGGATTGTGGAGGTGGGGCGGACTCGCTGGAGGCGTGGCCGGAGATGGGAAGGATGACGGGTGAGCTATGTGTTAAGGGGTTGAATTGAGGGATAAAGAGAGGGAAAGAGAGTAGGGGAGAAGAGGAGTATAACTAACCTATTCTAATGGACGAAAGGGGAGAGAGGGCACTGGTTATGGTATGGCCGACGTCGTGGAAGGTGAAGCCATGGTGAAGAAGCGGCGAGAAAGACGAGGAAGGAGGCGTTCGCTGGTGTTGCGAGATGAGGAAGAATGTGGGGAGGAAGATCCGACCGATTATAATCTGTGGCGGCCGGTGAAGAAGGTAGGATAAGAAGCTCGTCGGAGTTGGTGGAGATGGCGGTCGAGGAGAAGGGAAGAAGGAGAGTTCGGCCTCCAAACCAAGCTAAGTTGAGAAAGTTTGCCTCGGGGGTATTTTTATATGCCTTAGGGGATGCTCCCAAGCAAGGAAAGAAGCTTTTCAAGATTCGGCTACTTCGCACACAAGGGATATCCACATCTCCAATGCGTTCACATGGGAGATTGGGAAGGAAATAGGATTCATGGCCGGTCTTAATTGGAAGAGAATTTCTTAAGAAATCTCTCTTTCAATTTTGGGACTGATTGATTAAGAATTGAGCGAGAAAATCTCGCTTAAATCTCAACAGCAAGCTATAGGTTACTCCTAATGGTGGTAGGGGCCTCTTTGTGAAGGTGATGACAAACTTAGGGGGGTCATTGCAATAGATTTCAAAAGCTAGGGGTTTAAGTGAGAGAGAAAGAGTCAAACTAGACCAAAATGCAAATTAGGTTAAGATGATCTCTGATTGGACCCAAATTTTGGTACAAGCCTAATTTAGACTTAAGGAATCTGATGGTGAAGTCAGATAGTTTGACTAGGTAATTTATGTAGAAATCCAAATTAGGGCAACTTCCTGTCTGAGATTCTATTTTAGGTTAAAATGGGTTCAGAAGGTCAAATCAAAGATACCAAACCTTATAAAATATTTTCTATCAATTTTAGAAGGTTTAGGTGAATTTTATCTTGACTAGAACCTCTGTTAATTAAGAGGGTTAGAAATTAGGGTTTCGGATGTTCAATAATTCTTGAAATGCGTAAAAACCCATTTCTGTCTGCATGAACCTTTTTGTTAGTCATTAATACTCATTTGACCTTCATTTAACCCCTGGGAAACCCCATGATTACTCTGCATCTAGGATATGATGTTAAAACTACAGATTTAACCCTGTTTTAATGCATTCTTTTTAGAAAGGATATGTAATGAATAACAACACTCTGACGATTTTGCAGGAGCAGTTGTCAATTGATTCTACCTAATTAAAGCTAGTTATGAATGATGATGACGTTATCATAAATGCTACATCGAGTTTATCGTGAATGATGTGGGACTATCCCATAGGCTTTCCCCTTTGCGTAGCTGGAGAAGATCCTCTTGCCAAATTGGAGCACCTGTAGGAGGGAGATGTTTTGATTGAGCACTTGGGATGCTTCAGGACCTGGAGCCATGTCGAGTGGAAGCTGCAGTAGGGAGTTTGAAGGTCAGAAGCAGAAGGGCGACATCGGAGAGGACGGTGGTGGCGACGGTGCTCCGACGAGAACCTGAAAAAGAAAATACGGCCTTACAGCCTCGTCAGAAATGTTTAGAAGCCTCGCTTGAGTGTGGCGAGTGTTGTGGTGGTGGTGACATGATGTGAGGATGTGTGTGAGTAAGTGGCGACATCGGAGAGGGTGAACACCAAATTGGTGTGGTGGCATGATAGAGTGATCAGAACACCAAATTGGGAGAGAGCTTTTGTCGAGGAGGTCAGGGCAAAGCTTATGGATGTGGTGGTGTGTGGTTTTGTGCTGCGTGGTGTGTGATGAGTCCATTTTAATGGACTAATATTATGCCTAAGTAACTTTAATTATATCTTTTAGGTTTGTTAATAACTATATTAAGTTATAGAATGTTTGCATGCATCATCGTTTAGGTTTACATCTATTCTATAACTTAATATGTTCTTTTTATGTGCAGGAAAAATAATTGGCAAAAGAATGAGAAGGAAAGGGTAAATTACCCTTTCAAATAACCGGCGGATGCTCTTTTCCCCATCCTCCGAGCACCCTCAACAGCCGCCAACCAGAAATAGTTAAGGGATTTGAAAATCCCTTAACTCTCGCAGGCGCAAACGAGGAGGAGTTAAAAAGGCAAGGCGGAGAAAGGACAAGAGATCCATCTTCCCCCCTGCGGGAAATGGCATCAAGCGTGCTCTGTGAAGAACTTTCACCATCTTCTCTAGCGTGCACTGTGGATCTACATCTTCCCCGCGCACCTAAAGTTGCAAGCTCCCCACCGCGCACCTGCCACCGCACCCGCTTCAGCGCCTAGCACTCTCTGCAGACTGCCTCGCCACCTGCGCCCGCAAACACGCCCGCATTCATCCTCCAACCTCGCCCGTAGGCATACCCTCTAGCGCCTCCCCGCAGGCACGCGCACCTGCAAGCACTTGCAAGCGTCCGTCCGCCATCACCGTAGGCCTGCACAGTCGCCTGCTTCACTTCCCCCGCCAGTGCCAAGCGCTCCCCGCGGGCTCCCGCACAGCACCTTCCTTCAACTGGTACCCGCTCCTTCACCACCGCTCTGCCTCACGCCCAACCCCTCTGCAGGCGCTGCACGCCTACACCTGCACCAAGCGCCCTGTAGGCGCCTTTGTCCAGCACCCGCAGGCGCTTGCTTCCACCTTGCGTGCTTCTGCATTGCCTGCCTCTCCAATCACCACCCTGCCTGCACCGCGCCCTCTAACCAACCCGCAGGCGCGCAACGCTCCCTCCAGCAGCGCCTAAAGGCGCTGCGCGCCTTCACCACTGCCAGCAGCCACCGGCAGGCATCGCTCACTCTCCCTACAGGCAGGCGCGCGGCTATAGCAGACAGCCTCCTCCGATGTCTTCTCCTCCCCGGTTGGCCACCTTCAGCCATCTCCGTCGACGCCGTGGCCTCCATCGGATAGCCCACATCCTTGCTGACCTCCCTAGCGCATCCACCACCTGCAGGTGCTCTCTCTCTCTCGCGAGGAGAGAGAGCAAATGCTCTGTTTTGAATTCAATTAAAATTTACATTCACTGCCATTACCACCATAATTTGATTTTTATTTATTATTATTATATTGTGGCGAAATTACGCATCCACACTCATATTCTCTGATAATTGCACATTAATGATATTCACCTATTTCAAGATTGGTTTTGGGCTTAACCTGTGCACTAATTTTCTCTAGTATACGTCACGTGAAAATTGCATAAAATCATCATATATTTAGTGAAGATTTCAATGAGGGAAAACTGCACATATACCCTTATCTTTTTAAGTTATTGTGAATCTACTTTCCATCGCATTTTATGTCAGATTTGAATAGGGATTTCACAATTTATAGGAAGAATATAAAATAATCGAGAGTTTATTACACAATTGCCTCCCTGTGGACATGACTCGCTCTTCTATGAGTGGTTATTTTTATTTTTTTTTGATTAGTCGATTTTTTTACCACTTAAATACTACAATGCAAAGTGGAAAGTCGACTTGTCAAATTGGTGCCATTGCCGGGGATGCAACAGATGCAATAGATTCACAATTTTTGGTTATTATTTTTTAATATCATGAGTTGTGCAATCATCTAATCATTTTTATTGTTGTGCGAGGAATCTGACACGGCGACGAGGCGCAGCAGAGCGACAACATTGAACTTGAACGACGTGCACAGCGGAGATGATCTTTTTGGTGGACCTTGACGCCACTTGGAGGCCAGAAACAGGAACATGTGGGCCTTGATCCCACGCACATAGGCTTACGAAGAAGCCTATTTCTGATTTAGTCAGTAGGTTTTAGTTAGATTTAGTTAGATAGACATTAGAATTTAATTTCTGTCTTTTGGACCCTTGTCGGGTATTTTTGGGAACGTGTTCCTAGTGCCACTTTATTTCTTATCGCTCTTGTATGCGGGAGCGTATTTTCGGGAGCGTGTTCCCATTTATTTAGATTATAGGATTATTTGAACTGTTTTGAACTGAATTTCAGTTAGTTAGTTAGATTAGGTCTGTTTGTTATTGTTATTAAAAAAGAAAAATCGAACTGCCTGCTAGAAGCTGCATATCTATAGGACGACCGTCTAGGATTGAAAGAACAACATCTAGTTTATTTTTATTGCATTGCATTCATTATTGCACGAAGAAAGCCGGAGTAAGGTACATCTTCTCTTGAGCATCAATTACTTGTCATGCATATGCATTGAACCTAAATCTAAGATCACTAAAGTGCTTGAATCAAATTAATTCAGTGGTCACTTTAAAATTTGGGACTGCTAAGAGGTTGGATTTTAAAATCTGTGACTGAAAATTATGTGCAAGAGGATCCTGTTTACGGAATTTTAAAAAATTAAAACACGATCGTATGCTTGCACACTTGAGACACTGTGCACTTCACACATAAGGTCACTAGATAAATTTCTACCTCTCCTCTTTTGCGCCACAAGGGAAGTTAGTTGGAAATCAACAAGCCTATCCACCAAGTTACTTCGGTTCCTCGTGTGTGGGCTCGATTCGAGACTTCCATCCCTTGTGAGTAGGTTATAGGCACCAACGAAGGTTGGCCTAGGAAGCGTAATTTTTTTTTTTTTGCAAAACTTGTTTGGCCACCAATTAAACATATAACTCTAAGACCTACAATCTACTAAAAACAGATCCCATTGAATTTGCGTTTGCTTTGACAGTAGAACTCTCTAGGAAGTTTTTGCTTATATTCTGAATTTTGCTAAGAGAGTTAAAATTATTTTGCTTAAAGAAATGGATTACTCTTACTCCTATCATTCAGATTATCAGAGTCAATACTTCCCATCTTTTAATCAGGATCCCATGCCCCAAGCGTATCCATCCTTTGATGGGTACATTGACAATTCATGGGATCATTCTTATTCTTATCCTGGGAGTACTGGCTTGATAACTCCCACTTTTGAGCAGAGCCTAGGAGCGGGATTTTCCAATCCTGAAATTCCTACTTCCATGCAAACACCCAACCCTCCACCCTTCATGATTTTCTGTATCGAGGTTGGACCGATACCCTTAAGCAACTAGAGCCTGAAATTGACTATCCTCCCTAACCTGATAATAATAGCCTCTCTTCTTTTATGATAGAAATGCAAAAGTAGCAAAAGGAAATGATGGAATCAATGGGAGAGATGTTGAGGAATAGTCAACAATTAAATGAAGAAATAAGACAACTTAGCTACACGCTTCCCAATAATCTTGATCCCTACCCATCTGATCCTAATCATGAAAATAATTCTGAGGAACCTAATGACAATAGGGATCCAATTTTATGTAGCTATCACTTAGACTCTCCCAATGAGACACGGCCACTAGAGGACAACGATCATCCACCTGAACTATATTGGAGTCAAAAGCAAGGGAAGATGGTACCTCTTGAGGACCTTGACCCCAATGACAGTATTCTCCTTATCCCTACCAACCCGGGTCAAGGTTGTATTGTTCCTATCACTTCCCCTATTGATTATTTGGTGGAATCCCATTCTACCCTTAGTTAGCCTACCCATAACCCTCCACTTAGGGAATCCACACCTATCATTCAGTATTTGGAGGATTTAAATGCACTCAATGAAGGTGACCCTAATGGAATGGAGGATGAATTAGATCAATTTTGGTCTCAGGATATGAAGAGTCTATTTTAGAAAATGAGGATGCCCCCGTAGAGGAACCTGGACTAAAAATCTGGAGTGAATCACCGGGGAATTATCTATCATTTGAGGATTTACCTCCAGAGGATAGAAATAATATGATTAAATCCAGATTCCTCCTTTCTTTTGAGAGTCATCCTCCATCAAAACAGGAGTTGATATTAGAGGAGGACAAACAAAATAATGAGAAGTTTATAGGAGACTCTCGGGGACAAAACACGTCAATTGAGGATTTATACCCCGAGAACAATAACGAATTCAATGATATAAGCTTCCTCCAAAATATTAAGAATGATCCTCCTTTAGTAATAATTGAGGATACTGATCCAACTCGTAATAAATCACATATACACCCCGAAAAAAATTTGAGTGAACCAAATGAATCCGAGGATGAGCTTAATGATAATGATTCTGACATTTTGACCCTGCCATCAAAGAGTTCTAATTTGGAGTTTTCCCTTGATTCAAATATGACTCCGATCATTAATGATAGGCAGGGTAATATGCAGTTGTCTACAACTGTTAGGGAGTATACACAATCTGAATCATTGTTGGAATTAAACCTAACACCGACTGAGCCCTCATTGGACTTAACCATTACCTTCCAACACTACAAACAACCCTTATACTCCCTAACCAATCCTTAGCTCAGATCTCTGCTCATGTACATTGTTTCTAGAGAATATATCAGGCCAGTACATCCTCAGGTAGAATGGCAAGTGTGGATTGATGCTTGTACTTTTACTCTCGCCATTCAAGGGTTTGAACTAATAATGATTATATCTTTTAAAACCCGTCCTGCTTTGGAGGATCCTTGTTATCCTCCACTTATTCCGTTTCGGGAGGTCCCTTTTCATATTCCGTTTATTATTCCTAGACCTCCCAAGGTAGCCAACGAGGTTTTTCGCTTTCATATCTTCTGGCGAGCATTTGGTATTACGTTGCATCATCAGCTCACCAACATCTGTGGCTACCTATTTTCTAGGCCTACACTATTACGCATATTTTAAGGGCCTAACTTTGTCTGTTTGGAACCAGACTTATAGATTCCTTCTAAGTCTGGCTGTTGACAGAAAATGCAGCACTTGTTGGGAGGCAACTTAGCGGACCGTGTCAGGTGATGTTTTTCCTTTCTCCTCCTGTTTTAATTTTATAATGGGGACATTGTAGGATTTAGGCATGGGGGAGTGCATTTGCATTTTAGGAAGTATTCATGCATTTAGGTTAGCATAAAAAAAAAAAAATTCTTCTTTTCTTGAGCTGATTGGGTTAGCCCTAGCAAAATACCTTTGTCATTGGAGGTTTTTCTTCCGGAATTATTTCTTAAGTTTAGAATCCAGTACATTTATTCCATGCGCACGTAGACTAGGTAATGGATCCTTGAGGAAAATCAATAAGCATTTGTAATCCACTGAACCCTTGGATAGTTCATAGGGAGTCAGGCATACTATCTTCTAATAGATCTACCTCATATTTGAGAGAAGAAAGTAGAGAGATTACTGGTGCGCTAAGTCTAGTGCAAGGACTCTTAATTTTTGGATAATTAGATGATGATACTTCAGAGTTAGGCGTAGTTTTCACTCTCTGTTCCTGTGTGCGTACTTTGTGTGAATTCCTAGGAGTCACCAAATAAGGCAGATACACTAAGATTGAGTCTTAATAAAGCTATGACTATGGTGGATGGTTACGACCGTCATTCATAGAGTCCTCGGCTGAAGGAGGGTAATAGTGTCAAAGGTCAGAAATATGCCTGTCCTATCCATTCCTTCCCGGTGCCGAGAATAGGCACTTCCACCAAATAAGCCACACAAGTTCCTCTTGACCATATCACCCTAATAATGCCTCGTAAATAAAAGTCCGTATCGTGCTGTGTTGATTGAAAAAGAAACAAAAACAAGAAGAAATAAAAAAAGTCCAAGTTTATGTTGTAACATTGTTTCTGAGGCAACAGAACACCTATCGCGTTCCACCAAATATGATCCATACCTACCTTCTAGTATTTATGATTGCTCGAATACTGGTTGAGGACTCTAACTTAGTTGTAGAGTTATTAGGACTTTAATTGAAGTGTAGATGCCATGTGAGGACACCAAATAGTGAGTACAATTTCTAAATCTGGCAAGATTTGTGATCTCAGAAGGAAAAAGAAGAGGGAGTGCCTAGGAACATCAAGAGAGCACAGTTGTATAGCCTCTCTCAGAGTTGACTTGTCTAATAGTCTAGAGATCTAGAGTCTGCAGTACTAGACTATATGTAACACCAGATGAGTGTGTGCCATCAAATATAAATCCATTCAACTCGATATCTCCTACCTAAGCCAAACGTCGGGGTCAAATTACAGATTATCGTCTGCTTTATCCCTGAGGGAAGTGGTTGCCTATCCCGATGTAATTTTTACCAAGGGTGAAGTACAAACTCCCAATGTGAATTGGCTTTTTCACTTGGATCCGTTACTTAGGCTATTATCACGTCACATTTGTCTGGATCTCTAAAGTTTTGAAGTAAGAAAAGAAGAAATCTTCTGATTGCTTCTATTTTTGCTAGGGACTAGGAAATCTTAGGTATGGGGGTATTTGATGAGTCCATTTTAATTGACTAATATTACACCTAAGTAACTTTAATTATATCTTTTAAGTTTGATAATAACTATATTAAGTTATAGAATGTTTGCATGCATCATGTTTACGTTTACATCTATTCTATAACTTAATATGTTCTTTTTATGTGCAGGAAAAATAATTGGCAAAAGAATGAGGAGGAAAGGGTACATTACCCTTTCAAATAACCGGTGGCTGCTCTTTTCCCCATCCTCCGACCACCCTCAATAGCCGCCGGCCAGAAATAGTTAAGGGATTTGAAAATCCCTTAACTCTCGCAGGTGCAAATGAGGAGTTAAAAAGGCAAGGCGGAGAAAGGAGAAGAGATCCATCTTCCCCCCTGTGGGAAACGGCATCATGCGTGCTCTGGGAAGAACTTTCACCATCTTCTCCAGCATGCCCTGTGGATCTACATCTTCCCCGCACACCCAAAGTTGCAGGCTCCCCACCGCGCGCTTATCGCTGCACCCGCTTCAGCGCCTAGTGCTCTCTACAGACCGCCTCACCACCTGCGCCCGCAAGCATGCCCGCCTTCATCCTCCAACCGTGCCCGCAGGCACACCCTCCAGCGCCTCCCCGCAGGCACGCGCGCCTGCAAGCGCCTGCAAGCGTCCGCCTGCCATCACCGCAGGCCTGCATAGTCACCTGCTTCTCTTCCCCCGCCAGCGCCTAGCGCTCCTCGTAGGCTCCCGCATAGCGCCTTCCTTCAGCTGGTACCCGCTCCTTCACCACTGCTCTGCCTCACGCCCAACCCCTCCGCAGGCGCTGCACGCCTACACTCGCACCAAGCGCCCTGTAGGCGCCCTTCTCCAGCTCCCGCAGGCGCTTGCTGCCACCTTGCGTGCTTCTACACCACCTGCCTCTCCAATCACCGCCATGCCTGCACCGCACCCTCTAACCAACCCGCAGGCGCGCAGCGCTCTCTCTAGCAGGGCCTAAAGGTGCTGCTTGCCTTCACCACTGCCAGCAGCCACCGGCAGGCATCGCTCACGCTCCCCGCAGGCAGGCGTGCGGCTACAGCAGACAGCCTCCTCCGGCGTCTTCTCCTCCGCTGGCCGGCCACCTTCGGCCATCTCCATCGGATAGCCCACATCCTTGCCGACCTCCCTAGCGCGTCCACCGCTCACCGGTGCTCTATCTCTCTCGCGAGGAGGAGAGGAGCAAATGCTCTGTTTTGAATTCAATTAAAATTTACATTCACTGCCATTGCCACCAGAATTTGATATTTATTTATTATTATTATATTATGGCAAAATTGTTCATCCACACTCATATTCTCTGATAATTGCACATTAATGATACTCACCTATTTCAAGATTGGTTTTGGGCTTAACCTGTGCACTAATTTTCTCTAGTACACATGACGTGAAAATTGCATAAAATCATCATATATTTAGTGAAGATTTCAGTGAGGGAAAACTGCACATATACCCTTATCTTTTTAAGTTATTGTGAATCTACTTTCCATCGCATTTTATATCAGATTTGAATAGGGATTTCACAATTTATCGGAAGAATATAAAATAATCAAGAGTTTATTGCATAATTGCCTCCCTGTGGACACGACCCACTCTTCTATGAGTGGTTATTTTTATTTTTTTTTGATTGGTCGATTTTTCCACCACTTAAATACTACAATGCAAAGTGGAAAGTCGACTCGTCAGTGTGCGTGCGATGTCGCTGGCACTAGTGAAGATGGAGGTGGGGTGGTGAGTATGGCGGTCAAAAGTAATATCTAAGTAGGTGAAAATGAAGAAGAGAAGGAAAGGAAGGAATTGAGGGAGGTTAGGGTGAGAGACGGAGAGGGATCAGGGTCGGATGTGATGGGTCGATGTCAGGGAAGACAAATGCTTCGCAGATGAGAATGATGAGGAGGAAAGGTTGGAACGACTCCTATTTGGTACCGCAAAGAGCAGAAGACTTCAGGGAAGATGTTCCCTCTACCTATTGTATGTGGCAGAAGGTGACGAAGGAAGAATGAGGAGATCGTCGGAGTTTGGTTGGAGCTGGTCAGGGAAGGAGAAGAAGAGGGTTTTCTAGCCTCAAACCTCGCTAAGGAGGACTGTCTGGAGTTGGGGGTTCCTTTATAGGGTCAAGATCGAGCTCTAAGGGAGAAAAATCGTTGAAAATCTCAAGTTTGTATGAGCTCTAGAGCTTGATTTGGAGATCAAGAGGTGGTTTAGGAGATTAGTAATCTCCTCAAGGATCTTCCCTCCAAGTTTGGAGGTGATTGGCTTTGATTCGAGGGAGAAAACCACCCTCGAATCTCACTGAAGGTGTGTTCCCATTGCCAATGGCGGAAGGGATCTAAGTGAAGAAAATGATGAGAAGTTAGGAATCCATTTGCAAATAATTCGAAACTTGAGGGGATAAATGTAAGAAATAGAGTTTTAAGAGGCTAAATTGCAAACTAGGTCAAGATGGACTCTGATTGGGCCCAAATTTTGGCCTTAACCTAATTTTACCCAAGAAATCTAATGGTGAAGTAGAATTTGAGTTTTGACTATGCTTTACTATGAAATTTGCATAGAAGCCCAAATTAGGGAAGAATCCTGTCTGCAACCCTGTTCAAGGTCAAAATGGGTTCAGATGGTCGAACCAAGGGTACCAAACCTCTTAAAATGTTTTTTAATTAATTTTAGGAGGTTTTGATGAATTTTATCCTAATCAGAACCTCTTCAATTTAAGTAGGTCTGAAATTAGGGTTTTGGTGTGCTGTTTTGGTTCTCGAAATGCGTAAAGCCCTGTTTCTGTCAGTGTTGACCCACTTTTTGAACTTTTGAGCTCATTAGACCTTTATTTAACCCCTGAGTGGCCCCGTGGTTAATCTGTGTTCATGAAGTGTTGTTAAAATTACAGAATTAACCTTGATTTCCCGTTCTTCTCTCATATCAGAATAATGCGAAATTATGACCCTCATATGATTATATACAATCAAACCTTACTAAATGTGGCTAGTTAGGTCCCATGATGGTGTTTCCATCAGCAATGCAATCAAAAGAGTGATGTGCACACATCTAATTGGCCTAAAATGCCTATTTATGCTTGTTCATAGGCCTATAGAAGCATTCAGCACTATAAATATTGCATAACATGCATCATCATGCATTTATATTAGTTTGTACGAATTATAGGTTAATTTTCCCTTTTTGTGGTTAGGGGTTAGGGCGATATTTATCTGGGCCTCGAATTGAAGATCCAACTATACGGATCTGATTAGGGCGATTGGACTTCTGTAGCATCAGATGCAGTCTGAGGAAGGTCATAGGACAAGGGGTAAGGTGGTGAAAAATATGTACCTCAGATGAAAAATCCAACCACACGGATGTGTTCAGATCGATGATCACAGCCTAACGGTGTGAAAATCAATTCAATCTGACAATTGTGGCACCACCTATGAGCAATAGAAGATGGATGGCTTAGATGGTGCCACGTGGCACCATCCTAGCCCTCCAATATATCTTAGCACCGTTGCTCCCTTCCTCAAAGGCACAATTGTCATCAAATCTCAGCTGTTGGATCTCATTCCAATAGCCGTGATTAGCTTTAACTGCACCTTGGCATCTAAAGGAGAAATCCATGTGAAATCTCAACCGTCGGATCAATGATCGGATGGCTAAGATCAATGCAAGTCATGCCTCACTCCTCAAGGAAGCCTTCATTGCATGATCGTAGCCATTGGATTTTCATCCAACGGTTGAGGCACAAGTTCTTAGAATCGAATCCATGACCATCCGAGGAGATGGCACATTGTGCCTTGTGTGTTGCAACGAAGGACGTGGGTTCGAAACCCATGCACTCTATAATCCTGGAGTGTAAGAGCAAAGGCCTCAAATTGGGTTGTTCGATTGTTGATGAACAGTCCAACGTGCACCATGTGCCACCATGGATGTCGAGCGTACTATACGCGGTTGATAACGCATCATCAAATGCGCTTTGCACGTGTTGTGAAGAGCAGCTGTGGGTGATTCTCGGCCATGGATGCGCGATCTGAGGGTCCTCAGCCTGCCAAGTGTCGCGGCACTTGGATGAGGCGTACAATGGCTGAAGGTGTTCAAACGCTTGACATGGCGCAATCTCGAGCGTTTGATTGTGATCCAATGGCTCTCCTTCCATGCACCCTCAGTAATGGCTGCTTTAGCAATGCTTACATGTGTCATTAAAGGCCGTATATTAACTCTTTAAGCCTTCAAAATGACTTTTTTTTCCTTCTTCCTCAACTATAAAAGGGACCCCATGCCTTTCATTTTTGATCATCCCTTTTTCTCTTCTCTCACCTCCTCTAAAGCTCTACGAGCTGGTCCCATACCCAGGATGCTCCACTAGAGCTAGAGTAAAATAATTTTCCGTCTTCTGACCCCCTTTATGGAGCATCCCATGCTTGTCTTCTCGCTACCATTCAGGAAACAGATCTCATTGCTATTGAAGCGCGAAATCGATGTTATGAAGTCATTGTGTTGCAGTATAGTCAAAATCACGTGTTAGCAAATATAATTTATAACTCGAATATCTAAAAATGAAGTCTGGGGTTGAACACAGGGAGCAAGTAGGAATTCACACACTAATCTTGATTAATATATAAATGAGCACAAGGAATCAAGCCAAGAATGATTATCAATGAATAATATCTACTCAAAATTGATCTTCAATGAAGAACATGAGCATATCAAGAGTTTAATGAAGTAAAAAGATGCCTAAGGCAAAATAATGGTGATTTAAATCACCAATTATTAGCTTAGATGCATATATATATATACGAATTACTCAATAGTCTAAATAAATGAATAGTATCAATCACTTAAACACTTATCCACATAGGCAAATAAATCCATAGTATCGAGCCTCAAATCCTTATCAGACGTCGGCTTTCAATTTCAGACAACTTAAATGTCGCTGCTACTGTACACGCACAAGCCTTTCCCTCAAGCTTTCATTCTTCTTCCTCTTCTTCTCTTCATCTCTTCGCCTCTTTTCTTTCTTCTTTTCTTCTCACGCACAAGAGGCTTCTCAAGTCTCATAGCGACTAAGTGTTGAACCCTTGGTATGAAGAGCAAAACCCTTCCTCTCTCTCTCTCTCTCCTCACAATTCCTCCTCTATTTCTCCTTTCTTCTCTCTCTCAAACCTGGGTATATAAGTAGGTATACAAATTCAGATAATCAGGTTTGGCCAGACTCGCGTGCATGTGTACATGGGCGAGGTGTGAGGCGCGAGGAGGCACGTGTGTGGGGGACTTCACCCCTCGTGTGCTTGAGGCAACAAGGCCTTAGCACAAAAACGTTATATATGCTGCAGGTGCTTTGTATTCCTACGATGTGGGACTAAATCCCCATCCGTCCTTTTGTTCATGCACAGCCGCTGCCAAATCTGAAGAAATCAAAGATGCTGCAGCTGCTTTCGTGGTCAATTGGGAGCCCAAGCACCTTCACGGTGCCAACCCAGACTTGGGAAATGTGGTGGCGATGTTGGAGCGGGTCAAATGAAGAAGAACGATATCGGAGAAGATGAGGGCGATGGCAGACATCAGCGAGAACCCTGAAAATAAGAACACGACCTTCTGGCCTAATTAGAATGGCTCATAAGTTTCATAGGTGTTCATGGAGTGCGGTGGTGGTGGTATTTTGGTGTGTACGTGAGTGTAGAGGGAATGCGAAGTTGATAATGATGGATAGATGATGGGTTGTTCGGTGATGAGATGGAGTGGGCAATAGGTCTGGAAAGGTTAGGGCTTTTGGTTGTGGGGTGACGGCGAAGGTTTTGGCGGTGGTGGGGTGATGCTTGGTGGCGTGTGGTGGTGGCATGGGCTCGTCGGAGTTGAAGACAATGGGGAGACGGTGGAATAGTGGTTGAATTGAGACGTTAAGGAGAGGAAAAGGGACGAGGAAGGAAAAGGAAGCTATAGGACCTAATTTAAGGAAGAAAAGGGAAGGGACTCGCACCAGTGTGCCTTGTCAGATGCGAGGAAGATGAATTCTCCATCGAGAGGGGAAGATGGCGTCCACTGTGACTGGCAAGGCACGGAAGAAGGTGGTGAAGATGATGGATGGGCCAATTTGGCCATTGGCCATCCCTAGGAAGATGAGGAAGAAGGGTTGCTAGAGCTAGGTCGGAGAAGGGTCGGAGGTAGGGATTTGAAGAGGGTTTTAGCCCTAAACCTTGCTAAGGAAGATACTGGGAGATGCACAAGCTTATATAGAGCTTGAAATCAAGCTCAATTCCTGATTTGAGCGAGGTTTCTTTTAGGAAATAGGGAAGTTTCTTATTATTTTGAGAGCTTCGTTGGAGCTCTTGAGGCTCAAAACAGGGAAACCAACAGGTGCAAATCGTAGGAGATCCTCTCGGGACCAATCCCTCCAAATTTGGAGGGATTTGGTTGCCTGATGGAGGAGATTCCTTTCCTTGAAATTCGTGGGTAGATGGATTTAGGAATTGGCTTGAAGGAAGGCGGTAGGGACTGTTGGCGAAGAAGATGACAAAGCTGGGGGGTTATTTGTAAGGATTTCAAAAGCTAGGGGTTTAAGTGAGAGAAGAGGAATCAGATTGGACCAAAATGTAAACTAGATCTCTGATTGGGCCCAAATTTTGGTACAAACCAAATTAGGACCCAAGGAATCTGATGGTAAAGTTGAATTTAGGTTTTGACCAAGTTTGATTAGGTAAATTGTGCAGAAACCTAAATTAGAGCAATTATCCAACTGAGACTTATTTTAGGTCAAAATGGGTTCCAATGGTTAAATCAAGCATACCAAACCTTAGGGAATAATTTTTATGTTTTTTAGAAGGTTTAGGTGAATTTATCCTGACCAGATCCTCAGTTATTTAAGTGGGTCTATTTTTAGGATTTTAGATGTCATTTAATTCTCGTAACGCGTGAAAACCTGTTTCTGTTTATATGATCCTACTTATTAGACATTTATGACCATTTAACCTTTAATTAACCCCTGAGAAAACCCTTGATTGCTCTGCAATTAAGATATTCTATTAAAATTACAGTTTTACCCCTGTTTTCATGTTTATCTCAGAATAGATTTACAGTGAATTACGATCTTCTGACGGTTATGTAGGAGCATTTATTAATGGATTATGACTAATTAAAGCGAGATATGGTTGATGATGACGTTATCATCAACTGCGACACTGCCTTGCTTCGTCTTCTGTCCTCTAGCCCCGTTCTCTCTCGTTTAGCATCTCACCACCCTCTTCCAGGTGCTCCATTGACACGACTCGTCCTCTATGTAACCATAGTGGAGGATTTTCTCATCCCTACCATTTTACTGCTTTCTAGTGTAGATTTTAATTTTGCAATTAGTGTAATGAACAAGGCTATATATTTATGAAATATTGGTTCACTCACTCTCTCTCTCTTCCCTGTATTATTCTTTCTCTCTTTTCTGTTATTTATTTTTTAAGTAGAATAGCTAGCGTTGATTAATTTCAACTAGCTACTCTGCTTTGTGACAATAATTCCCAATGCGATTTTTAATCAAATGTTCACTTTCCTGTGTTCGACCCGGGACTCACCAGAATTTTTGTTATAAATTTTATTTGGTAGTGGATTTTCTTGCAAATTTTATAACGACTCAAATTTTCCAAAATCCAGCTTTTCGCAACAAATTTCTAGCTCATTAAATAGATTTACGATGCTGCTTATCCTAGAATGCAGTAGGGATGAGCAATGGGCTGGTCTCTTGTGGGCTGGGCTCAATATGGCTTAATCCCATTTCAAGAGGTGGCCTAAGGCCCAACCCAAAATAAAATTTTTTAACCCAAGCCCAGGTCAACCAAAAAAATGGGCTTGGGCTAGGCTGTGTTGGCTCATTTATTCATGGTCTTGTTATTTATTTTATTAATGCATGTAGAAAAATATGTAAATAGGAGATTCACTCAATAATTATTTTAAAAGTATAGGCATCGAGATGATTTGGTACAAGTGAAAAAAGGACTTGTAAAGGATAATTACCATTTTCAGTTATGTAAACGATAAGGTTAATATATTTCCCTTTTGTGTAGATTAAAAGATCTGTAAGTTTTTTTGGGTATATATGCAACCAAAATGATTTGGTTACTTAGATTGCAAATATTTGGATTGAATATTATATATATATTTTATGCCAAGACAACTAAATGTAATCAAGTCGGAGGAAATTACAATAAAAAATAAAAGTGCTCATCTTATGTGTTTGTATTTAGTTAGAACTGAGATGTCTATACTTCTTTATGGCAAGAAGTCAATGATTCTCTCATCCTACAAGCAACTCATCCTCCAAGCAGTTGTCGTGGAGGATTTTCTCATCCCTACCTTTTTACTGCTTTATAGTGTAGATTTTAATTTTGTAATTAGTGTAATGAACAAGGCTATATAGTTATGAAATATTGGTTCACACACACACTCTCTCTCTTCCCTGTATTATTCTCTCTTTCTTTTCTATTATTTATATTTTAAGTAGAATAGCTAGCGTAGATTAATTTCAACCAACTACTTTGCTTTGTGATAATAATTCCCAATGCGATTTTTAATCAAACGTTAGCTTCCTTATGTTCGACCTGGGACTCACCAGAGTTTTGGTTATAAATTTTATTTGGTAGTAGATTCTCTTGCGAATTTAACGACTCAGATTTTCCAAAATCCAACTTTTCACAACAAATTTCTAGCACATCAAATAGATTTATGATGCTGCTTATCCTAGAATGCACGTAGAGATGAGCATTGGGCCGGTCTCTTATGGGTTGGGCTTGGTTCGATTGAATCCTGTTTAAAAAGTTGGCCCAAGGTCGAACCCAAAATAAATTTTTTTAACCCAAGCCTAGGTTGACCAAAAAAATAGGCTTGGGCTAGGCTGGGTTGGCCCATTTATTCATGGTCTTATTTATTTTATCAATGCATGCAAAACAATATGTAAATGGAGATTCACTCAATAATTATTTTAAAAGTACGGGCATCGAGATGATTTGGTACAACTAAAAAAAGACTTGTAAAGAATAAATATCATTTTCAGTTATGTAAACGATAAGGTTAATATATTTACCTTTTGTGTAAATTAAAAGATCTTTAAGTTTTCCTGGGTATATGTACAACCAAAATGATTTAGGTACTTGCATTGTAAATATTTGGATTGAATATTTTACATATATATTATATGCCAAGAAAACTAAATGTAATCAAGTCAGAGGAAATTACAATAAAAAATAAAAGTGCTTATTGATGAGGTGTGATTCATGATAGCTAAAATGCCTAAGTTAAGCTAGAATATAGGTTAAACACTATTGAATTAACACATGAATTAGGTTAAGTGTGGGAAATAAGGAAAAGACTTGAAACTTCAATTTTGTGTTAAAAATACAAAATTAGGTCATTAAATGAGATATTTTATTCATTGATGAGCCATTTGCAAATTGAAGAAATATTTGAGCTCAAAACTCCAAATCAAAAGCATAATTAACTTCCTAAATATTCAATTATGCTTAAATAAAAACTTGGTTGCATTTGGACATCATTAGGACCTTGCATTTATGGTTTCTCACTTAGGTCCTTAAGTCATATACATTTTATTCACTTAAAAACCTTCCAGGGATCATTTTGTACATCGCAGGGACCTATTTGCAACACCTAAGGGCTGCTATGAATTAGTTCTTCGCCACTTATGGGCCTTGCTGCTATTTTTCTACCCCTTCACCCATAAGGGCTTCCCCTCAAAATCACCTTTAGACCTGCTGCAGCCGCGAGACACTGTAGCTGCGAAGAACATCCTCAATTGCGGCTGTCCATCCTTCATCAGCTGATTTTGTGGCCCAGATTCTTTCAAAGCTCTGGGCGCTTTAGCGCGTGAGGTCACCACCTTGTCCATATCCCATCCAACGGTCGCATTTTTATTTGATCCTCGCAGGCGCTCACTATCTCATCTCCACCGCCCATGCCCTAATCACCTAACTTCACCCTCACGGTGACCAGATTCACCAAGCGCTCTACTTAAGCATTCCCTCAGCTCATGCACAGACCTTGATCATCCCCTCCCCCTGAGTGGTCCACCATTTGTCCACACCTGCAACTTCCTCTCATCTTCAATTCATCCACTTGCGGTGACAGCATAGGCCCTACTTCTTCCTTTCAATCGCCACCAGCTGACCGGGTGGTGGACCTGAGACATCTTCTTTAACTATTGGTCTTCTCCCCTTTCATCATCACCAGCCACTGGCGGGTGACCTTAGACAACTTCGTCCCATTAGATAGATTTACATGCTTTCTAGGAGTAGAAGTAGTACAGTTTTACTGCTTTCTAGGTAATTGATTGTTAGATTAGATAGGAGTAGGATAATTTAGCTACGATCCACTTCTCTCTGATCAACTCAAATCAAAGAGACTTTCATACTCACCATCATCATTACCACCAATCTCTCTCTACATTCCATTTAATCACCTTCTTGATTCCTCGATTTTAATTCACTGATCATCTACTCATTAAGGTTTAATTTCAGACCTGAGAACTTTGTTTCTCAGATATGAAATTAGCGCCAAAATCAACTTGGGGGGTCTCCCATTCAATTCATAACTCCACAAGGACCCCACGATCTTGTTCACCAACTTAATTGGCTTGATTTTTCTTGAAAATGGTTTTAATTGTTCAAATAAGTGATTTGAATTCATTTGAGATTTTAATTGATTTAATCGAGCCTTTTGAGAATTTAAGGGCTTGATTTAGGTGTATGCAAGGATTCCAATGTGTTTGATTTTTGTTTTAAATTGTGGATGAGCATATACCTAATTTCAACCCTATGTTGGAGAGTTCTATCAAGGAGAATCAGTCTCCCTGATTTGAGATGGAAAACGAACCCAACGGATCTTGATCAATCCATCAAATCACCTTGAACACCCATCAATGGTGTTCAAGGAGATTGACTGGAAAGATCACCATAAGAACCAAAGCAAAAGCCCAATTGGGGCGACATTTCATCCTCCCTATATCCACTTTTATGATTGTATAATGGAGGTTGTGATTGGGATTCTGTAGAGTTTTTGAAAGAGGATTAGCAAGGTTTGCAAAGAGGAATGAAATTACATTTTATAAGCATTAAATTCAGATCTTCTTCTCTAATATTAAGATGATTTTTTGATGAGATTCACCTTCTGAATTTGGACATGCTTGATCTTTGATCAGACTTTCTTAAGTCTGATCGGGGATAATTGTTCACTGAAATCCCAATTAGATTTGCTGAATTGAAGGATTCAGACTGAAGCAACTTTTAAAAAAAAATGTTTAAGACATCTGAACCAAGATCCAAGCCTTTGTAGCTATTGCGTCTTTAGCTGCAGCTACTACAGCTATACTGCTGCTTGATTCCAGCAGCTACAACTGCTGTTGATTCTTGAATTGCAGCTGCTGTTGCAGTTGTCTAATATTGAGTGAAACAGTAGGGTAGTGGTATGGATTTGAATTGTCTGAGATAGCTGATATGCCTTCATTGTTGTACACCATGTATACAAGCCTTCATGTGTTTGAAATAACTTTTAATTGCCTTTGAATGCTTGTAATTTGAGGATAATCTGTTTTTGTCAGCTATAACATGTGTCCAACTGTCCAAATTTCAAAATGAATGGAAATCTAAGTTGAAATTCATGTTCAATTGCTTGCACACCTCCTATAGCATGTTTAGAACACATTTGAACTAATAGACTGCTTTCCCAGTGATTGCGCAGCAAAAATACACCAATAAAAATACCATCTTGTGCTATTTCCTAGCATTGCCATTGTATATTAGGTAGCCATAGTCACATTTATAAAAATAAACGCATGCATGCATTTATTTGAGAGGGGAGGAGAGTGAATAAATTGGCCTTGTAATTAATGTATTCTTCAAGTGCTTCCTCGTAAAATTGCCATCTTCACCTTTTTTATTGGCTTTGAATTTCTTCTTCTCCATGGTTGCAGGGCATGGCTGCTTCTTCTTCGCGCCACTCTCTGCATAGCATGCCCTGCCAGCCGCATGCACAGCCCAGGGCATGGCTGTGCTTGCCTCCATCCTCTTTAAAAAGCCCTCCTCTCTTCCTTGCACGGAGAGCTTGGTCCAACGAAAAAAAAAAACACACACACACACAGCACCCTTCCTTCCTCCAGGCCATCTCCTCCCCTCTCCCCTCCATACGCAGCCTCTCTTCCTCCTGAAGAGCTACGCTGCGGGTAGGAGCAGCTCACAGTGGTACACAACCATCACTGTGAGTCCCACCACCGCCCAGCTCATCAAAGAGCCGGTGGGCGTGGTGGTTCACCTCTCTGATTTCGTCACTCCAGCCCTTTCCGCCATTGCCATAGAGTTGAGCTTTGAAGCTCAAGCGCCGCAGCAGCAAGGCACCGGCCACCCCATGTAGCGTGCAAGCCCCTTTTGCGCGCGTGCCAGCCCGCTCCACAGCGCCTGCGAATGCTGAACCGGGCGTAGTCGGTTGTTGGGAGAAATCGTTGATCGCATTTTTGATAAAAGCGTCGTAGTATAGTTGCGAAATACGATCCAACAAAGATATTGTTTTGAAAATAACGAGACTTTGAGTCCCGGTCGTTCGTCTCTGGGAGGCGTTGTTTTTGTTTTTGAAATCGATCTTAAAGCCGCTCTACTTTATTTAAACGACATGCTGGTGCGTAATATATAGGAGGTTAAAGAACAGGCACTTAAATCACGTAAATATGATAATCATTTAGCTCAAGGTGATTTCAAACACATAAGATATATATATATATATATATATATATATAATGAAATTTCATTCATCATGGGAGAATTGTTGCACAAGGAAATCTAGAGGAAAGCTTATACATGAATGCTTAAAATTAAATCTAAAATTAAATCTAACTACCAGAAAACGATTGCATACAAGAATCAGCGGGGGGATTTCGCATGCATCATTGGGGGAGAAGTAAGACTACTCTACTAAGCAGTAAATGAAAGCAATAAAAATTATGAAGAGCATGCTCTAGAGCTAGAAGAATAGAGGGCATTCAGGGGTGGTCCCCGATGGCCTTGGAGTGGTCGAGAGGAGAATGAGGGGCGGCCAATGTAGCTTAGGCCGACCCTTGGAGAGAAGTAGGGTTGATCCAGCATCCCGGCATGGTGTCCTCCATGGTGGTGGTAGTGAGCTCGTGGAGGTGGAGTGAGTGGCTAAGTGGAGGTGGCGTGAATGGCACCAATGGAGAGTAATTGCCAAGGGAGTGAATGGGTGCCAATGGCCACCCATGGGGTCTTTTTATAGACCCAATGGAAGCTCTCTAGAGAATTATGGAATTCTCTAGAGAGGCCTATGGTGGGAGCTCGTGGGAGAGTGAGAGAGAGAGGGTGGATGGTGGTTTTTAGATCCACCAAATGTGGATCTAAAAATTGAATGGCTCTTGGTTGCTATTTTTGGCAACCAAGGCAACCACACATGGTAGAGAGTTCTAGAGAACTCTAGGCTAGATATTTTCGTGTGGATGGTGTGTGTGGGTGTGTGTGGGTCGAAACTTAGGTGGCTAGCTGTTGAAGCGACCAGACTCGATTGTGTTTTAACAGTTATTGCATCGTAGTATAGGTGATCAAGCGTCGTCAACAAATAAAGATTTTATTACTCGAAAATCAGAGTATCCGAGGTCGAACACAAGAAGCAATCCGAATTTACTACTAATCTCAAATGTAATTGAACACTCTAATTTACTTAAAACTTTAATTAAATATGAATGTATGTGGTTAAAAAGTAATTATGACAAAAGAATGAAATTGGACGTCTGATCTTGTGATCAGGCATCTTAAAAGTGTTTCCCCCTCTTCTTTTGCTTTCTTTCTTCTGCAGCCTTCACTTTGCTTCTTTCTTCTTCTTCTTCTCTTTGCAGTCCTTCTTTCTTCCTTCTTTTCTTCTCTGCCTCACTCAGCCTCTTCTTCAGAGTTTCTTCTTCTTCTGCTCCTTTTCTTCTCCTTTCTCTGGCTAAGTCTCTTCTCTTCAACTCTCATCCTACCTGCACAAGGAGCAAAACCTACCCTGTCCCTCTACTCGCACGTCTCTCTCTCTCTCTAAGAATCACTCATAGGATGCTCTCCCAGAGCCGCGGGTAATCGGGTCAAGCTTCGCATCCAGGACCAGGCGCACCGCCGTGAGGGTGATGCGCGAGGTGTGCTCAGATAGGGTCGGGTCGGAGCCTGCCAGATCCGCGAGATGAAGCAGCGGACGAGGCGAGCGTGCGTTGGGTGAGGGACCTCACCCCTGTGCGTTCGGAGGCGATAAGCGTATAACACAAAATCAATTTAAAGCATACCTGCGCGTTGTAGATTGCTGATGTGGGACTATTAGTCCTGCCCCTCTCTCGCGCACGCCCGCAGAACCTTCGTGCAATTGCCACAGCTGCGGCCTCTGTTGGCGTTGATTTCTGGAGCAACGATCTTCGCGAGACCTGCTCGAATGCGCAGCACCTGAAGCCTGGACGTCCTGAAGCTTGGAGCGAGCTTGGAGCTTCTTCAACTGTCGTCAATGGCGGCTGCAGCTCCGATCCTGTCGTGCATGAATATGGCCTATTGGCCTAATCAAACCACTTGCAGACCTTCGCCGTGGCATGGCGAAGGTGATGCGATGTGCAGCAGGTCGCGGGTCGGCCTAGGCATGCGTGCCTAGGTCGCCCTGTGATCGGAGGTGTGGGTGTGTTCGGGGGGCTGTGGTGGAGGCGTAGAGGGATGGTGGATGGGCGGAGGTTGCTCGGTGAGGTGAGGCGGAGCTTATGAGACGGTTGGTGAGTCGTGTGGAAGTGTGGAGCGACGGGAGCGACTCGCCGGAGGTTGGTCGGAGGCGAGGAAGATGGCGGTGGTCAGCGACGGTCGAGGGTCGATTGATGAAATAAGGTGAGGGGAATGAAAGAGAAGATAGAGGAGAATAGTTTAAACCTAACTACAGGGATGAAGGGGGACAGAGAGGTGGACAGCTGTACCTGCTGTGGCCGGAGAAGAAGCTGCCCAGTGGAGGAAGACGGCGGCGACGATGGGTCTGAGGTAGCGTGCGCGGGTATTGCGTGACGCGGAGGAGAATCAGGAAGAAGTCTTTGCCACTGGTTTTATGGCAGAGAGAAGAGGAAAGGAAGAAAGCTCGCCGGAGCTCGTTGGGTACCCTGGCCGGGAAGGAAGAGACGAATCTGAGGTGAAACCCCGGCCAGGTCGAGCTGAAAATGAGCGGCCGGGTTTGGGGGTTCTTTTATAGGCATTGGGCCGTGGGTTCAGAGCTTGGAGGGCACGTATCCATCTCCGACGGCTCGTCAGAGAAGGAAAGTGGGTAGATACCCACATCTCTCGTGCGTTCGCATGAGAGATTGGGTTCACACCAGGGATCAAGACTGTCCTCAGATGGAAGGGAATTCCTCAGAGAATCTCCCTTCCATTTCTGGGAGGGGATCTCTGAGGAATCAGAGAGTATTCCCTCTCTAATCCTTGCCGGAGAAGGATTCTGCCCCAATAATGGCATAAGGACCTGATTGCAAAGGTGGCAAGGAAGTTAGGGGCTCTCTGCGATAATTTTCAAAAGATAGGGACCAAAATGTGATTTGGGTGTACTGAATTGCAAAGTAGGTCAAGATGACCTCCCCTTAGGTCCAAATTTTGGTATAAACCTAATTTGGACCTAAGGAATCCAATGGTGAAGTTGGATTTTATGTTTGACCACGTTTGACTGGATATTTTGCGTAAAAACCCAAATTAGGTTAATTGATGAACTAGGACCCTAATCTAGGTCAAACTGGGTTCCAACGGCCAAATTGAATCTTATAAACCCTAGAGGATATTTTTCCAAGATTTTTAGAGGGTTTAATTGATTTTTATCCTATCCGAAACCTTGTTGAATTAAGCGGGTTTGTTTTAGGGTTACCAAATGTCATTTAATTCCTAGATTGCACATAAACCCATTTCTGATTGAATCAACCTACTCTTTATCTTATTTAGACCTTTTGACCTATGTTTTTCCTCTGATAAATCCCATTTATGTACTGCAATGGTAAAATTACAGTTTTAACCTTTATTTCATGTTTTCTTCTCAGAACACTTATTTCTCCAATTAAGCCTTCTTCTAGGTTATGTAGGAGCTTTTATCTTCTTTATTGGGTCAAAATGAGCTAATTATGGCTCATGATGAGGCTCTCATCACTAGGTTGATTAGGTTGGGTTCTAGTTGGTTTAGGTCAAGGTAGGTCTCAAATTAGGGTTATAAACCCTAATTCACTAAGGTAAAGTGCAATTAAACTTAATACAAGTTTAATTGGGTGTGTGGAAACTTAATTGAGAGTAAAACAACTCAATTAAGTCAGGTCTAAGTCAATTGAACTTTCACTGAGTCCAATTGGACAGTGTGTGCTGAGATCAGGGCTCAATTGGATTCAATAAGTCCAATTGAATAGGCTGATGGAATTGACTAAGATCTAAGTCAATTAGGTTTAGTGAGGACCTAATTAGGTCCTTAAGGAGGTCTAGAGGTGTTGTACTAGGGTTAGGGCACCTTAATTTAGGTTCCTATGGGGTTGGAATTGGGTTTAGGGACCTAGAGATCCAAGATCAAGGCTTAAATCTCAAAACAGGAATTGGAGAGCAGTATCAGACGTCTAATTATATAATCAGACGTCTTATACTCAAAAATCAGAAGTCCAGACTTGTTGTCTGGACGTCCAATCAGAGTCAATAAGGATTTCGGGTTCTGTTTTGGGTATTCTGCAGAAATTAGACGTCTGACAAAGTGTCTGGACGTCCAATAACACTGCAGAAGTGGGTTTGAAGTGTGCGGGAGTTGGCTAAGGGTCCTGGACGTCTTAAAACTTATCTGGACGTCCAGAGAAGGGTTGGAACTAGGGTTTTAGGGCTTCCTAGGGTGTTGTGACCTAATCTAAGGGTGGCTAAGGCTTGGGGAAGTCTCTAGGCTATCCTAGGGCTAGGATGGACCTAAGCTCTTCACATTTTACTACTTTATTCCGACTTAATAGAATAGCAAACTTTTAACCCCCTTACATTATTATTCCTACATCTAAACTAGGTCTTCTGCTCCAGCTCTGCTACAACTCCTGTTATTCCTGATCCAGCTTCAGATCCAGCTCCTGATCAGCTTATTCCCTGCAATCGACATAATGCACTTAATCAGCACATTATAACATTATTTTATGCATAGCTAAAGGAAAGCAGTAAAGATGCAGATAATGCGTATGCATGCATGAATAACCCTAATTTATGCTAAGTCCTAGCTTAATCTATGCCAATTAAGACCTATGATTGCTGCGCAGCCCGAGCCGAGCACGCACTGTAGTTACTGTTCACGCTAGAGAGCGCGACACTGTAGCTACAGTGCGGTGACCGGAAAGTTTCTCACTTATCTGGTCACCGCGCGCTATCTCTCCGCGCCGCAACCGCCTCCAGCTAGCGCTCGCGTCTCTCCCCGCTCCCGCTCCAGCGCCTGTGCCTTCGTCTCTCCCAGTGCCCGCTTCTTCGCCTGCGTTCACCTCAGCGCGCAGCGCGGTGCGCTGTGGTCTGCAGCGTGCTGCGCTACACCTTCCTCCCATGCCCGCTCCCTCCAACGCGCGTGTGCATCTTCGCGCGCCTGCGCCTGCGTGTTGGCCATCAGACGACGGGTGCAGCCTCTAGACGGCTTAAACGCTCGCGCCATCTTCCTCCAGCAGACTCTCTCTCTCTCACAGACACACACCTCACACACACACACACCACACTTGTACACACTCACGTGTACACACACTTACTCACTTGTACAGAACTATATACTTATATATATATTTATATATATATATATTTATATACATATATCTATACATATATTATTACCTATACAACTAACTATAAGTATATAAACATATATTTATACATACATATATATATATATATCCATCTACATATATCTATATACATAGATACTTATACTAATATATCTATATACATATATACATATATATAACTATATACATATATTACTATATATATATATATCTATATCTATATCTATATCTATACAGTTATATATATACATACATATATATCTAACTATATATATACACACACACACACACACACACACACATACATCTATCTATATATATATTTATATACCTATATATACATACATACATATACATTTATGTATGTATATATATATATATATATACACACACACACACACACATACATACATACATCTATCTATATCTATTTACATACCTTTACATATATACATATATATATATATATATCTATATATATTTATATATGTATATATATATATATAACTACATATACACCTATATAATTATAACCATATCTATATATATACATATAAATATATATTTATATATATACATATATATATATATTTTCATATCACCTACCACACGTTGTATCGCAGGAATATCTGCACCAGTTGCTGATATTCCCCGATACACGAGTACAGAAAGCGTCTCTGCACACACCTTCCACCCACCCATCCTACACTCCATGCGGCACTTCGTCCTGTTGGTTGCGTCTTCCTAGACGACGATCAACTCGACACCGTGCTACACGCTATTTCCACCTCCACCCCTACCCCTATATATATATATACTATATCTATCTTATTTCTATTTCTCTTTCCTGCTATTAAAAAGATAAAAAAAATATATAAAAGAGAAAAGATAATCCTTGACTTGCAGGTACTCAGTTTTGCGAATAGCAAGACCAGTTTTGGAACCCTAATTTGGCTCAAAGCCAAGAACCTGATTTTGAGGTTGTACCTCAAGGACAAAAATTATCAGAAAAAAAATAGTAAATAGAAAAAAAACCAAAGACATAATAAACGAATGGAAGAGATTTGTTATAGGAAAGGCGTAGAAACTTATTCACCTCTAATCCCGCTTCCTTGAGTTCGACCCTCGGCCTAAAAGTGACTAAGATAAAATCAAGTAGGCCAGGTAAAATTTTTTTTTTTTTTAAAAAGATGGTTAGGCTCGATTTAGGTTAACCACTATACTCATTTCAACGATTAAATCACCATATTAACATAACCTATCTGAGCCCGACCACACTTTTTCTGGCACCGTTGCCAGGGAGGTACGCATTCAGGTAAGTTTCTACTCCATTCCTTTAATTTTTCTCTTCTCACACCCTTCTCTTCACGGGTGCTTCTGTTTGTTGGTGTGCAGGTGAACCAGTTGCAAGGAGAAGGCAGGCAGACGAAGTCGGAGACGTGGGCAGATCCAAGGCGGGAACGAGAGCGTAAAGCCGCCGGCACCGCACTGGAACTTCACCCACGTTGCTGAACAGGTAGGTCTCTCTTTCTTAAGCAACTTAGGTCAACTTGTCACCTTAATAAAAAAAGAATAAAAAAAAACTAAAAACACTTCTTGGGATCTCTTGGGGCAAGTGGATTAAAAATCACTTGCTTGATTGTTTGACAACACTCCCACCGCCTCGGGATTTCTCGCCAAACTTCGCATGGCGAAGATCCAAGAATCTTGATTCTTGAATCTTTCGCCGTGTGAAGTAGTCTTTGAGACAAAAGTAAAAGATTGATTGCCATCCCTCTTTGCCTCATTTTTGGTGGGGAGACTTGGAATTGAGTTGATTCCAACCCCACCATGACCTTTCACGTGCCTAAGATTTGATCCCGAATACTTCAACCCCAATAATTTGATTTTCTTTATCTTGTGGTTGAGCCTCGTGTGTGGAACATCATTCTGGTGATTGGGAGCACTTGAATTGAAGTGCTTTGGCTCCCTTTCACACAAATCTAAAATTGACTCGTGCATCCACACATAGAAATCTCCATCTAGGGAAGACCATTGCATTTTAGCATGCATTAATCAACTGACATTGAAGAAGGGTTTGTTGGGCTTAGAAAAAAACCTGTATTCTCTCAAAACCTAGAGATTGGTTGAATTGGTAATTTAGCGAAATCCTAAAATCCATACTACTTAAGGCTGAAACTCTAAAAACCATTCACCAATTAAAACTTCAATTCGGGGAGATTTCCCCATTGCATGCTTGGTTTACACACTTTATAAAATCAATCACTTGGGCATTACCCGTAAATAACGCCCTTCACATTCCAGAAGCACTTGATCCTAAGCCTCTAACTAAAACTGGTAGCAACTTGACCCTTATTAAGGATTGGAGGTCTAACTACCTGCGTGTAGTGCCTACGTGCTGGTGAGGGTTCCTGCGTGCTATCGGGTGTCTAAGACTGGGGCAAATGGCCTTTGAATCTGGCCCGGTGGTTCCACGGTGCTCGCATTCGGTTCCGTAGGTCGTGATAGTAGGTAACTTAGATCTTTAGGTCTAAGGGCACACTGTAGAGGTTAGGAATTTGATTGTATTGATTTTTCATCAAGTGTACCTTTGTGGCATCATTTCCCTCATCTCCTTTTCCCTTCGTATCCCCCCAATTCTTCCTGCGGTAGTACATGTTTGGGAGGAGGTCACAAAACCCTGAATTGTGTGAATTGTCTGATAATTTTAGGAAAGAAGTCGAATCGTCCTCCTCCACAAACATGGCTGCATGCCCACCCCCAAATCCTGAGGGAGGAAACCGCCCTCAAAACCCACCAGGTGGTGGAGCCTTGGATCCCATAACCTGCCTCCAAGCCCAAATGGAAATGTATAATGAACAAATTGAAGCCATTAGGGAAACATTGGAGGAAATGCAGAACCCTCCCGAACGGGAGGAGCCTAGGTCTCTTAGCTCCTATCAGAATCCCGCTGCTATAGAGACCATAGGACAAATTCGGGTCCCCCTGGGCGGGGACGACTTTGAATTGAAACCTAACATAATTGGCCTGATAAATTTTCACTTACATGATCTTGCAAGTGAAGATCCTTTTCTCCACTTGGAAGACCTAACCTGATTGGCTGAAACAGTTAAACCAAGAAATATCGGGTTACCAATAGTCCACATGAAAATGTTCATGTTTTCATTGCGGGATAAAGCGTCGCAGTGGTTACGCACCCTTGGGAGAACCATCCACTCTTGGGAAGAGATGTGAACAACGTTTCTCAAGAAGTTCTTCCCAATCGGGCGAACCAATGCGCTTCCTTTACGCAACAAAACGGCAAACAGTTTCATGAGGCATGGGAGAGATATAATGACCTCCTCAGGAAGTGTCCTCACCACGGTCTGCCTAAGTGGCATATAACCCAGATTTTCTACTATGGGCTAAATGAGACTTTGAAGCAAATTGCAGACGCTTCCTGCAGAGGGAATTTCATGAATAAAGACGAGAATGGAGCATTCGAATTATTTGAAAATATGAGCGAAAACTCAATGAACAATGCCTCCATTGTCGCCTTTAATCGTACCAGCCTGCCCCGTAATGTCCACGAAGTTGACACGGGACCCTCCCATTCATCCACAGATCTCAGCCTTATCGCACAGAAATTGGATGAAGTCTCCGTCGTGCACAAGAAGCTGGACAAGCTTCTGGCCAACCCCGCCCGTTCTCTGGCAAACACCCCCACCACACCACTTCGTCACAATCCCAATTCTTCCAACACCAGGCTTATCCCTAGAAACCCCGTAAGACCTTCCTTACCGAGTGTCGCGCCGAGCGATTCGGTAAGTCATGTGGATCTGGCTTCTGCAAGCTAGTATTTTGACACGGAGGACGAAGCCTTCGTGTGCTCGGAAGCATATTTACATGTGGACGCGTCTTCTGGCATAGAAGACGCTTGCGCCCTGGGGAACAACCCGTTCTCTGCCACTTATAACCCAGGGTAGCGAAATCATCCAAACATCACATGGTCCAGCAACCCGCAGCGCCAAAACCCCGCAGGTGGACCAATGCGACCGTCCGCAGCCGTCATCCCAAGGGCCCAGTCTAATCCTATGGCGACTCCGCCATCGGGTCCTTGCGTACCGCAAACAGAACATGCATCAAGTCCTCTTGATAAATTGATGTGAATGATGACGGAAATGTCAAAGCGCCATGAAGAGAACATGACCTCTCTTCAGCACCAATTGGTGCAGCAGAATGCTGAGATCAGTCAACTACGCATGGCGACTCGATCTCAGGGCACTCTTCCAGCCCAACCTGTTCCCAACCCACGAAATTTCGTACCCTGTGGTCCTCAACCATAGGTACGACCTTCTCAGGGGTAGGTTCATCAGATTCTGCAAGCTCTGAGCATTCCACCGGGATTTCAGGCTAATCCTGCTACAACACCTCACTCTTATGTCCCTATTGCGAACCCTCCTCCACCTTATGATCCCACGGGACCCACATCGTCCAATGCGATCACTACGAGGAGCGGTAAGCAGACCGTCGATCCGCCTCGACCTGATCCTGGCCCGTCTTCTTCATCACCCTCTCATTCGGGATGCGTACCGCATTCGCGATAGGACGATACACCTAAATTGGTGCTAGAATCAGTCCCATTACCTGAGGCTCTACTGAGGGAGCCAAAAGGCAAGAAGAAGGATACGTAGGCCTTTGATAACCTGTGTAATTTATTCAGGGATGTTGAAATCAAGGTACCCCTGCTAGAGGCTATTGACCACATACCTATTGTCGCCTGATTTTTCAAAGACTACACAACACCCAGGCGACAGTCAAAGAAAACTAAGAATCCGGTGGTTCTCTCATCTCATGCAAGTTGTGCTATACTGTCAAATCTACCACTAAAGTAGAAAGATCCGGGCACACCGCTTATTTCCTGTAGCATCCAAGGATGCAATTTTAATCGTGCCCTGCTTGATCTAGGATCTTCCATCAATCTTATACCAACCATCATGCTCGAAAAATTTTCCTTGGTAAATCTGAAACCCACCCCTATCACATTACAGTTGGTAGATCGTTCTGTCAAAATTCTAAAGGGTGTGGTGGAAGACGTGGTGGTTAGGGTCAACAATCTCTGTTTTCCTGTTGACTTTCTTGTTTAGATATGGAAGTTCCTAGCTCACTTTCTGATTGTCCGATCATCCTTAGTCGACCTTTCTTGTCCACAGCCTGCACCCATATCGACTGCGAGTTGGGCTGTATTGAGATTGCCATTGGATCTGAGAAGCTTAAGCTTAACATCTTCAAGGCAGCCAAGAACTTTGATTGCGATTGCATTGAGGATGACACGTCTGACGAGGACATGGCTGTCAGTGTGTGTATCAGACTAATTGGGACCTATTCTGACTACTGCGGACTGCCTTTAAACACTGACACTTGCCTGACCGACACATATTGTGATGTTCCCCCACCCCTCCCTATTCCCGTATCTTCTCCTGACTAGACTTCTGACGAGGTTTTCTCCGCTTCCCATGCCTCGTGGTCTGAGTCATATCCGGGCTACTCACCGCCGGTCCACACTCTTGAAGACCGGATTGCCCTTTCTTTCCCGCCAAATCAGGTGGAGTTGCAAATCCACACTAGGACCTTGAGCCTATATACTACTTACTGGGGCTATTCCTTCTTGGATCCATATATCCAAGAAGCCCCTCCTCTTGGCCAATCTGAAGGCCAACTTCTTCCTCTTGACTTGTTTTCCGATCTGCCTGGGACACCTCGTCCCAAGAAATGCCAGATCTTTCACCATCCACTCCCGAGCTGAAAGAGCTGCCTAGCACACTTAAGTATGTTTTCTTGGGACAGATGAAACGCTCCCCGTAATCATCAGTTCAAAATTGACCAGGGAGAAAGAGTGCAAACTAACGAAGGTCCTTATGGAAAACAAGGCAGCCATTGGATGGTCTTTATCAGACTTAACTAGCATTAGCCCCTCCTACTGCACTCACCGTATATATATGGAGGAGGAGGCTCGACCTTCCCGCGAGATGCAGCGACGTCTCAATGCTAACATACAGGAGGTCGTTAAGAAGGAAATTATTAAGTGGCTGGATGCGGGTATAATCTACCCGATCAGCGATAGCCCCTGGGTGAGTCCGATTCACGTCGTGCCCAAAAAGGCGGGACTCACCATCCGTGTCAATGACAGGGGCGAATCCATCCCTACATGCACTCCTACATCCTGGAGAGTGTGTGGAGATTATAGGAAACTCAATGCTGCAACTAAGAAAGATCACTTTCCGCTACCTTTCATTGACCAAATCCTGGAGCAGTTAGTGGGAAATAAATTTTTCTATTTCCTGGATGGATTCTCAGGATATAACCAGGTGGCAATTGACCCCCGGGACCAAGAGAAAATCACCTTTACCTGCCCCTTCGGCACCTTTGCATTTAGAAGGATGCTGTTCGGACTTTGTAACGCGCCAGCAACTTTCCAGAGATGTATGCTGGCGATATTTCATGACATGGTGGGTGACTTTCTCGAGGTCTTCATGGATGACTTTTCGATCTTTGGACCATCTTTCGATGACTGCCTTGCCAACCTGACCCGTATCCTTAGGAGATGTATTGATGTAAAGCTCATGCTTTCCTAGGAAAAAAGTCATTTTATGGTACACGAGGGAATTGTTCTCGGGCATATCATCTCCGATAGGGGTATCGAGGTTGATAGAGCTAAGCTTGATGTAATTGCTGATTTACTTGTGCCTGGCTCTGTCAAACAAATCCGCTCCTTCTTGGGACACGTCGGTTTCTATAGGAGATTCATCAAAGATTTCTCTAAGATTTCTCAACCTTTAACTCATCTCCTATTGACTGACGTACAATTCGATATGGGCCCCTATTGCATACGAGCATTCACGTAGCTGCGTAATGCTGTCACCAAGGCCCCTGTTCTCCACCCACCTGATTGGTCCCTCAACTTTGAACTCATGTGTGATGCTTCCGACCTTGCAGTTGGAGCCATCCTGGGACAAAGACGCGATAGACACCCCTTCGTGGTGTACTATGCCAGTAAGACGTTGGATGAGGCGCAGCATAATTATACTACCACTGAGAAAGAAGAATTGGCGGTCGTCTTTGAGCTGGAGAAATTCCGCTCTTACCTTCTGGGCTCACATGTTATTGTTTTCACTGATCACGCGGCCATTTGCCATCTCATGCATAAGAAGGATGCCAAGCCTACACTGATTTGTTGGATCCTTCAGCTCCAAGAATTTGACATTGAGATCTGCGATAAGGTCGAAGCCCAGAATGTTGTGGCTGATCATCTTTCTAGACTGGACCTGACCATATTGGACTTACTCTGCCGATTAATGAGATTTTTCCCGATGAGCACCTATTGGCAATTAATGTGGCAAGTGGACCTTGGTATGCCGACATTGCCAATTACCTTGCTTCTGGATCCCTTCCATGTGGCTGGCCTAAAAACCAGTGCGAGCTCCTCATGGCAGAAGCAAAGTATTATTTCTGGGATGTAACGACCTGATTCCCAAGTCCCTATGAGACACGAGAATCGGACCGATTCGACTAATCCCAAGACCTAGTCGTCCAACGAGGAAGTAACCAAAAGAGAAGTAAAATAAACCACATTCAACATGAATATAACTAACAGTAAGGAAATACAGCAGTAAGGAAAGAAACCACTACAGTATATACCACCACAACAGTAGAACAACATTCATAACATAATATGAACTGCAGGTAAAGAAAAGCACAGCGGAAACAAGAACTACTCACTATAACGGAACAAAAAGTGGTACAAGAGAACAGTGGTAACTCTACTGGACCCTACTCGGCCCAGCGTCCTCTGCAGCCGCTGACCCTGGCTGCTCAACACCTGGTCCTGAAAGGTAACGAGTGTAACACGTCAGCAAAACGCTGAGTAGAGTGGCAGCTAAACTAAAGAAACAGTAAAGTGTACAGTAGCTGTTTTAAATTTTCTTTCTTCCTTTATTTACGTCTTTCTATTGTTTCACAATTTATCTATTTCTCAGATCCTTTACTTGATCTCGAATTTTCCTCGTGGGAACGATCTTGATTGCAGTCTTTTCCGAACAGTAGAAGTAGCACGTGGTGCTTTCCTGGCCGGGAGAGTCCCCCGTGGTGATCCTACTCTCAGTCAACCACCCCAAGGTCACTAACAGACGTAACGGTGACTACGGCATGCGCGGTAAACGCACGGGTAGCTAACCCGCACTGGCACGCGGTCAGTCGTTTCCGTTAACGGGTGTGCCCAAAGCACAGCACGGAACCAGTACAGGGCAGAACCCTCTCAGTAACAGGGGTCCAACCCCTCCATAGTAACCAAACAGGGGCCTTGCCCCTCCACAGTCCGCGCACCCTCGCCTAACTACCCTAGTTTGCCCCAGCGGGCCTAACAAGTTGGTGTGGGAGGCTAGCAGAACCCCAGGGCCCGTGGGGTAGCTAGTACCTCCCTACACTAGTAGCTCTCCTCGGTACTAAGTACACGAGGGCCAGCAAGTCGGTACAGAGTGGCCAGTCCTAACCCCGGGTCCCTGGGGCGGCTGGCTCCGCTCTGCACTAAACAGGGGGGGACAGTCGCTCTCCTTGGTACTCCATACTCAAGGGCCAGCTCACTTCCCTAATTCTATTCCATTCACTTTCCAGGAGTTCTACTCCTAATTCCCCGTAGGGCTCCAGCTCTTTTAACTCAGAACATCCAGGTTTCAATTTCCAGTTTCACGTTCTTACAATCCATATTCTCAATCACGTTTATTTATTCATAATAGGAAGCTATTAATTCAATTCATAGGCAGCTAGTATTTTCTTTCCACATTTTCCAAGACTGCAGTATTCATACATTCCACTAGTTTTCCCATCCTGGGATTCATGCCATATCCTAGGATCTATCATACAATCTAGTTTTCCAGCCCTAGGATTCATGCAACACCCTAGGAATCTACCATTCAATCTATTTCTCATTCCTAGGATTCATGCAATGTCCTAGGTTCTATTTATGGCTTCATAATTTAATAGATTATACTTAAAGCCACTCTACCAGGTACAACGGGAGTAATGGGGGCATGGTCGGGAATCCCGCGTGCCTCTGCGACCCCCGAGACTACAACGGAACGGGGTCCTGTCACAAGGATAAACACAAGGAACTTCTCAAAACAGTATACAGCTACTGTAGACAGGAAGAGGATGTAATTCCGAAAAGAACGCAACTCGAAACGTGGAAAACGGAGCCCGAACGGGCCCGAAACGGGTCGAAAACGACGAAACAGTGTAAAATCAGACGTCTGGAACTTCTTCCAGACGTCTTAAAAAGTGGATCAGGGAATTACCTCGCTCTGCGTGGGCTCTCAGACATCCAGAAACCTGCGGGGGCGTCTGGCCTAGTTCCCAGATGTCCGATGGTCACCCAGGACGTCTGGAAGTCGTTCCCATCGTCTGGTGCTACAGCCAGACATCTGATTCGCGTTGGATGGCGAATCACCGAACCTGCGCGTACCCATCTCTCTCTCTCAGTACGGTCAGTCAAAGAAAAGGAATAAGACGGAAATAACTCACCTTTCAGACGTCTGGATAGTCTTCCAGACGTCGTTCTCGTCGTCTGGCTATCAGCCCAGACGTCTGATTCTGAAAAAGTTTCCAGAACCAGGGCGCCGCTCGCCCTCCGTTCGTGACGCCCGGACGTGCTGCGAGTGCTCCGCCTGCTGTTCGAGCTACAGTAGGCCTCCCGCGCCACTCCGCTCCTGCTACGCCCCTGTCGGCCGGCTCCCGCCGCCTCGGCAGGCTCGAGCCCTCACGGCCGACGCCTCCTCCCCCGCGCAGCACCTCCTCCCGCACCTGCCGCGGCTGTCGCCGCCGTCGCTCACCCTCGCGCTCGCTCTCGCGCACTGGCTGGAAGGAGAAGAGGAAGGAGATGGAGGTGACGGGAGTGAGGGAGAGGGTGTGGCCTTTTAAGGCCGTGCGAGGAGGAGAGAGAGAGTGCGATAGAGGGTGCAGGAGGGAGAGGGAAAAAGAAGAGGCGGAGCAGGTCTGTGCGTACAGGCGCGCAGACGCAACGGTGTGCGCGCAGAAAAATGAATCCCAGACGTCTGGAAGTGATACCAGACATCTGGTACGACGTCTGGGACACCTCCCAGACGTCTTAAAAGACGTTTGAAAGCACGATTCGTAACAATATAACAAACTCAAAGGAAGTTTCATCCCCGAAACTTGCGCTAACTAGGGTACGGGAAAACGTCAAAATAAGCATAACAAACTCAAAGAGGATCGAAGCCGGTCCGAAAAGACGTACCCACGAAAAGCTCCGGGTACCGCTCCCGTATTGCCGCTTCAGGCTCCCAGGTAGCCTCCTCGTACCGCTGGCTCCTCCACAAAACCTTTACCAGGGGTACTTGCTTTCGTCTCAAACTGCGGACGGCTCGGTCTAGAATCTGCACTGGCCGCTCGGGGTAGGTCAGGTCGTCGCTCACCTCGACGCTCTCGTGACTCTGTACATGACTGGGATCGGCTACGTACTTCCTGAGGTTGGACACGTGGAACATGTCGTGCACACCAGAAAGCTGTGGGGGAAGGGAAAGTCTGTAAGCAACGGGTCCAACCCGCTCCAGGACCTCAAAGGGCCCCACGAACCTCGGCGCGAGCTTCCCTCTCACCCCAAACCGCTGTAGGCCCTTCATGGGCGAAACACGAAGAAAGACGTGGTCCCCAACCTCAAACTGCACCTCTCTGCGTCTCCGGTCCGCGTATCTCTTCTGTCTGCTCCTGACAGTGCGGAGTCGCCTGTGGATCTGCTCGACTACCTCCTGACTCTGCCGGATCAACCTGGGGCCAACCTCCCACTTGGTCCCCACCTCAACCCAACTCAAGGGTGCCGTACACCTCTGTCCGTACAGAGCCTCGTAGGGAGCCATGCTGATACTTGAGTGATAACTGTTGTTGTATGCAAACTCCGCCAGGGGCAGGTGCTCCTCACAAGAGCCCCCCCAGTCCAGTATACAGGCACGCAAAAGGTCCTCAAGTGTCTGTATCGTGCGCTCAGACTGTCCGTCCGTCTGGGGGTGGTAAGCTGTACTAAACCTCAACCGCGTCCCCAAGGCCTGCTGAAACTCAGCCCAAAATCGGGATGTAAAGCGGGTATCCCGGTCGGATACGATCTCCCGCGGAGCTCCGTGTAGTCGTACCACATCACGGATATACCTCTCTGCCAACTGTGCTGGTCCCAAAGTGACTCGGATCGGCAAGAGTCGCGCCGTCTTCGTCAGTCTATCCACTATTACCCAGACTGCGTCGTGTCCCCACTGGGTAACAGGTAAGCCCACCACCAAGTCCATGGTGATGCTCTCCCACTTCCACTCTGGCACTGGAAGCGGCTGTAGCGGCCCTGCAGGCCTCTGATGCTCGGCTTTCACCTGCTGGCACACTAAGCACTGCTGCACGAATTCACCCACATCCCGCTTCATCCCCCTCCACCAAAACTCGCATCTCAAGTCGTGGTACATCTTCGTGTTTCCGGGATGTATGGTGAATCTGGAACCGTGTGCCTCAGTCAGGAGCTCTCTCAACAGCTCCTCGTCTTTGGGAACGCACAACCGTCCCCTCAAGCGCAACACCTGGTCTGTGAAAGAGAAGTCCCCCGGGTCTCCCGACAGTACTCTGTCGCGTAAGGACTGCAAGTACGGATCGGCCATCTGTCCTGTGATGATGCGGTCTATCAGCTCTGGCCTGGTCTGCCATGTCACCGTCATTGCCCCACAGTACCCTCGTAACTCTAGAGGTCGCCAACTTCCCACCTCCTCCAAAAGGCTCCAACTCTGTAACTGTAGACTGGCCAAGTGTGCGGGCGCCTTACGGCTCAAGGCGTCAGCCACCACATTGGCCTTTCCCGGGTGGTAGGAGATGCTGCAGTCGTAGTCCTTCAGGAGCTCCAACCAACGTCTCTGTCTCATGTTGAGCTCCTTCTGATCAAAAAGGTATCTGAGGCTCTTGTGATCTATGAAAATTTCGAAGGTCTCATCGTACAAGTAGTGCCTCCAAGTCTTCAGCGCGAAGACAACAGCTGCCAACTCTAGGTCGTGGGTAGGGTAGGTATGATCATGGGGCTTCAGTTGCCGTGAAGCGTAAGAGACAACGTGACCTCTCTGCATGAGCACACCTCCTAACCCCTGCAAGGAGGCATCCGTGTACACAACGAACCCGCCACTACTGTCAGGGATGGTGAGCACGGGAGCCGAGGTCAACCTCTCCTTCAGCTCCAGAAAACACGCCTCACAGGCGTCTGTCCAAGCGAAGGGCACGTCCTTCCGGGTCAACTGTGTCATAGGACGCGCAATCTGTGAAAATCCTCTTATGAATCTTCTGTAGTAGCCTGCCAGTCCCAGGAAACTGCGAATCTCAGTGACTGAATGCGGTCTCTCCCACCTGAATACTGCCTCGACCGTGGCTGGGTCACCGCCAAGCCGTCTCCAGAGATCACATGACCTAAGAAGGTCACCTCCCTCAACCAGAACTCGCACTTGCTGTTCTTGGCGTACAGCCTGCGTCGTCTCAGAGTGTCCAGAACCATCCGCAAATGCTGTCCGTGCTGCGTCCGATCTCTAGAATAGACGAGTACATCGTCTATGAAAACCACCACGAACTGGTCCAAGTACGGTCTAAACACCCGGTTCATCAGGTCCATGAAAGCAGCGGGGGCATTGGTCAGCCCAAACGGCATGACCAAAAACTCGTAGTGTCCGTACCGGGTGCGGAAACCTGTCTTGGAGACGTCGGTCTCCCTGATCCTCAACTGGTGGTATCCAGACCTCAAGTCGATCTTGGAAAACATCGTGGCACCCCGCAACTGGTCAAATAAGTCGTCGATCCTCGGCAGCGGATATCTGTTCTTGATGGTGACCCTATTCAGCTGTCGGTAGTCCACACAAAGGCATAGGGTACCATCCTTCTTCTTCACAAACAGTACCGGGGCTCCCTAGGGAGACGCACTGGGCCTCACGAAACCTTTCTCCAAACGGTCCTGTAACTGAGACTTGAGCTCTCGTAGCTCAAGCGGTGCCATCCTGTATGGCGCGGTGGAGATGGGGCTGGTCCCTGGTACTAGTGAGATCTCAAACTCGATCTCACGCTCGTGTGGTAGTCCTGGTAACTCGTCTGGAAACACGTTAGGGTACTCTCTGACAACCGGGATACTCTGGAAGTCTGCCACAGGGCTGGGCTCTGCCACCACACAAGCTAGGAAACGCTCACACCCCTGGCTCAAAAGTCTCGCCGCCCGAAGTGCCGAAATGCACCTGAAACCTCCGTCCACTGGTTGTCCGTGAAACTCGAAAGAAAGCAATTCTGGAATGGAGAAGACTATCTTCCTCTCAAAACAGTCCACCAAGGCGTGGTAAGCGGACAGCCAATCCATCCCCAGAATCACTCCAAAGTCCTCCATCTGTAACATAATCAGGTCAGCTGGCAGGCTATGTCCCCCGACGCTGACCTCGCAATCCGTGTACACCTCCTCAGCTACAAACAGCTGACCACTTGGACCTCTGATTACGAAAGGATTCTCTAACAGTGTATAATCCCGGTCCAAACTAACTGCGAAACTGGCTGCGACAAACGAGTGCGTAGCGTCGGAATCGAAAAGCGTGTAAACGAGTCTGCCGAAAACTGAAACCATACCTGCTACCACCGATCCCGAAGCTCTAGCGTCCCTGTGTGTTAGGGCGTTGATACGCCCCTCAGCTTTAGGTGCGGACGAAGCAGCCACACTCTGCGTCGGACGGGTAGGTGCTGGCCGGTACCCTCCTCGCGACTGCTGTCCTCCTCCTCGCGCCTGGGAACCGCGGCCTCCTGCTGTCGGCTGGGCGGGGGGTCCGGTGCTGGCAACTGGCCCCTGTCGAGGGCCCCCAAAGGCCACTGATGGCCCTGTAAAACGTGACGGCTCTCCTGCGGACGCCACGTGTCTCCTCTCTCGCCGGCCCTGTGAAAAGTCTGGCTGAAAGGGCCTCTTCCGCCCGCCGTCAGTGTCTCGCGCGGACGGGTTGGTCTCCTCGTAAGTCATAGCTGCCTCCACCACCCTCGAAAACGTAGGCAGCTTCAGGGGTTTGACATACCCTCGAATCGCAGGCCGGAGCCCCTCGGTGAACCTCCAAAGGCGCTCTCCTCAGTAGCTACCGCTGTCGCTGCAAAGTGGGACAGCTCCAGGAAACGCGTGCGGTACGCGCTCACGGTCATCGTCCCTTGGCGGAGAGTGTGGAACTCCCGCCTCCTCTGGTCCTGCCACGTCTGGGGGAATTACTGCTCGCAGAAGAGGGCGACGAACCGGTCCCACAGAGGACTCCCCCTCTGCAACCCCAGGGTGAGCTGCTCGGGGCGGTGGGTGGAGCTCCTCACGTACAATGTCTCGTATCAGCCGGGCGAGGTCCTGGGCCTGGACGCCCGGGAGTAGTGGTTGGTCCACTGGGGTGTCGGTAACGGCACGCCCACCTCGCCGACCTCGTCCTCGGCCGCGCCCGCGGCCAGCCACACCAGTCTCGCGACGAGGCATCTCCTGTAAGGAGACGCGAAACAAAACGGAACACGTCACTACGGAACGATACTAAACAGAAACGTCTAAGAACTCATGTCAAGAGATATGTTGTGGTGGCTACTCTAGTTATAGACATGTGAATTGGTTATTTTCCAGTCAGTTGATTCACTTCTCGGGAAGACTTTGCTCTGATACCATCTTGTAACGACCCGATTCCCAAGTCCCTACGAGACACGAGAACCGGACCGACTTGACTAATCCCAAGACCTAGTCGTCCAACGAGGAAGTAACCAAAAGAGCAGTAAAATAAACCACATTCAACATGAATATAACTAACAGTAAGGAAATACAGCAGTAAGGAAAGAAACCACTACAGTATATACCACCACAACAGTAGAACAACATTCATAACATAATATGAACTGCAGGTAAAGAAAAGTACAACGGAAACAAGAACTACTCACTATAACGGAACAAAAAGAGGTACAAGAGAACAGTGGTAACTCTACTGGACCCTACTCAGCCTAGCGTCCTCTGCAGCCGCTGACCCTGGCTGCTCAACACCTGGTCCTGAAAGGTAACGAGTGCAACACGTCAGCAAAACGCTGAGTAGAGTGGCAGCTAAACTAAAGAAACAGTAAAGTGTACAGTAGCTATTTTAAATTTTCTTTCTTCCTTTATTTACGTCTTTCTATTGTTTCACAATTTATCTATTTCTTAGATCCTTCACTTGATCTCGAATGTTCCTCGTGGGAACGATCTTGATTGCAGTCTTTTCCGAACAGTAGAAGTAGCACGTGGTGCTCTCTTGGTCGGGAGAGTCCCCCGTGGTGATCCTACTCTCAGTCAACCACCCCAAGGTCACTGACAGACGTAACGGTGACTACGGCACACGCGGTAAACGCACAGGTATCTAACCCGCACTGGCACGCGGTCAGTCGTTTCCGTTAACGGGTGCGCCCAAAGCACAGCACGGAACCAGTACAGGGAAGAGCCCTCTCAGTAACAAGGGTCCAACCCCTCCACAGTAACCAAACAGGGACCTTGCCCCTCCACAGTCCACGCACCCTCGCCTGACTACCCTGGTTTGCCTCAGCGGGCCTAACAAGTCGGTGTGGGAGGCTAGCAGAACCCCGGGGCTCGTGGGGTAGCTAGTACCTCCCTACACTAGTAGCTCTCCTCGGTACTACGTACACGAGGGCTAGCAAGTCGGTACAGAGTGGCCAGTCCTAACCCCGGGTCCCTGGGGCGGCTGGCTCCGCTCTGCACTAAACAGGGGGGGATAGTCGCTCTCCTTGGTACTCCGTACTCAAGGGCCAGCTCACTTCCCCAATTCTATTCCATTCACTTTCCAGGAGTTCTACTCCTAATTCCCCGTAGGGTTCCAGCTCTTTTAACTCAGAACATGCAGGTTTCACTTTCCAGTTTCACGTTCTTACAATCCATATTCTCAATCACGTTTATTTATTCATAATAGGCAGCTGTTAATTCAATTCACAGGCAGCTAGTATTTTCTTTTCACATTTTTCAAGACTGCAGTATTCATACATTCCACTAGTTTTCCCATCCTAGGATTCATGCCATATCCTAGGATCTATCATACAATCTAGTTTTTCAGCCCTAGGATTCATGCAACACCCTAGGAATCTACCATTCAATCTATTTCTCATTCCTAGGATTCATGCAATGTCCTAGGTTCTATTTATGGTTTCATAATTTAACAGATTATACTTAAAGCCACTCTACCAGGTACAACGGGAGTAATGGGGGCGTGGTCGGGAATCCCGTGTGCCTCCGCGACCCCCAAGATTGCAACGGAACGGGGTCCTATCACAAGGATCAACACAAGGAACTTCTCAAAATAGTATACAGCTACTGTAGACAGGAAGAGGATGTAATTCCGAAAAGAACGCAACTCGAAACGCGGAAAACGGAGCCCGAACGGGCCCGAAACGGGTCGAAAACGACGAAACAGTGTGAAATCAGACGTCTGGAACTTCTTCCAGACGTCTTAAAAAGTGGATCAGGGAATTACCACGCTCTGCGTGGGTCTCAGACGTCCAGAAGCCTGCGGGGGCGTCTGGCCTAGTTCCCAGACGTCTGATGGTCACCTAGGACGTCTGGAAGTCGTTCCCGTCGTCTGGTGCTACAGCCAGACGTCTGATTCGCGTTGGATGGCGAATCACCGAACCTGCGCGTACCCATCTCTCTCTCTCTCAGTACGGTCAGTCGAAGAAAAGGAATAAGACAGAAATAACTCACCTTTCAGACGTCTGGACAGTCTTCCAGACGTCGTTCTCGTCGTCTGGCTATCAGCCCAGACGTCTGATTCTGGAAAAGTTTCCAGAACCAGGGCACCGCTCGCCCTCTGCTCGCGACGCCCGGCCGCGCCGCGAGTGCTCCGCCTGCTGCTCGAGCTGCAGCAGGCCTCCCGCGCCACTCCACGCTCGCTGCGCCCTGCCGGCCGGCTCCCGCCGCCCCGGCAGGCTCGAGCCCTCACGGCCGACGCCTCCTCCCCCACGCAGCACCTCCTCCCGCACCCGCCGCGGCTGTCGCCGCCACCGCTCACCCTCGCGCTCGCTCTCGCGCACTGGCTGGAAGGAGAAGAGGAAGGAGATGGAGGTGACGTGAGTGAGGGAGAGGGCGTGGCCTTTTAAGGCCGCGCGAGGAGGAGAGAGAGAGCGCGACAGAGGGCGCAGGAGGGAGAGGGAAAAAGAAGAGGCGGAGCAGGTCTGCCCGTACAGGCGCGCAGACGCAACGGTGTGCGTGCAGAAAAATGAATCCCAGATGTCTGGAAGTGATACCAGACGTCTGGTACGACGTCTGGGACACCTCTCAGACGTCTTAAAAGACGTTTGAAAGCACGGTTCGTAACATGGGATAATCCACTTCTTTTTCGAATAGGTGCTGATCAAATCAACCGTCGCTGTATTCCTTACAGCGAATTCCCCAGTGTGCTATCCTTCTGCAACGATCAAGCCTGCGGAGGCCATTTCTCTGGGAGGAAAGCTGCAGCTAAGGTATTGCAGTGCGGTTTCTTTTGGCCCTCCCTTCACCAAGATGCACACAATTATGCCAAACATTGCACTAGGTGCCAGTCATTAGGGCCAATGTCACGCCGTGACATGATGCCCTTGCAACCCATCCTAGCTGCAGAAATCTTCGACATTTGGGGAATTGATTTCATGGGTCCCTTTCCTCCTTCCAACGGCTTCGAATTTATCCTCGTGGCTGTTGATTATGTTTCGAAATGGATCGAGGCTATTCCCACGCGTCGTGCTGACCATGTTATATCCACTCGATTTGTCAAAGACCACATTTTTGCGCTCTTTGGGATCCCTCGAGCCATTATCTCAGATGGAGGAAGACACTTTACCCATGCTTCTTTTCAGGCACTTTTAAGGAAATACAGAGTCCACCATCGTATCGCATCCCCATATCATCCTTAGATGAATGGCTAGGCAAAGGTGTCGAACCGGCAAATCAAGCAAATTCTCCAGAAAACGGTTCGGCCTGACCGTAAGGATTGGTCCGACAAGCTGATTGACGCACTTTGGGCGTATCGGACCGCCTTCAAGGCTCCCCTTGGTATGTCTCCTTATAGAATCATTTACAGGAAGCCTTGTCATTTGCCCGTGGAGTTGGAGCACCGCGCTTATTGGGCGGTTCGCTAATGTAACCTTGACCCAGACCTGTGTGGTCGAGAAAGGAAACTCCAACTCCAGGAGCTGGAAGAGCTCCGTCGTGAAGCCTATGATTCTTCCTTAACTTTCAAGCAACACACTAAGGCTTTTCACGATAGTCGTATTCGGCAGAAGGAATTTGAGCCATCTCAACAAGTTTGGCTCTACAACCCTCGGCTCAAATTCCTTCATGGGAAATTGAAGTCCAAATGGACTGGTCCTTTCCTGGTCTCGAGACCATTTCCCAATGGGGCCGTGGAGATTGAAGATCCCAAATCTGGGTATAAATTTACGGTCAATGGGCAGCATTTGAAACCCTATCTTACTCATGAACCTGCCCCCACTGGAGAAACTGTTGCCCTGCTGAAGGGTAACTAAGGTTGTGCCTCATTCTGAGTCCAGCTGGGGACATTAAATTCAGCGCTCGTTGGGAGGCACCCCAACAACACATCGCCACTGTCACGCTCACTTCACTTTTCACTTCACCACCCACCATCCACCCACCCTACCACCCTGCTGTATACCCTGCACCTCAGCTCTCATTACCCGATCTTTCGTCCTTCCTCTACCCTACCCTGCATGCATATGAGGACATGGCATCGTTTGGCATTGGGGGGTGGATAGGCATCCATAGGATCTGGGTATTTTATGGTATCATGCAGTTTCCATCTATCTATAAATATGTAAAAAAAAAGAAAAAGGTGTTTAGTAATGATCTAAAGGCTGAAACAAAAATACAATAAGTGTTTATGGATATTCAACCACTGTTTTGAAGAGTTTCCAAGCCACAGAAGCTTGATTCGCTCAGGCTCGGCTTAATTCACTTGAGCATTGACAAGATAGATCGGGATCTCTCCTAACTAAGGACGTATTCTTGTACCTGAGACACCAGTACAGGATCCGTTGGTTTGCTTCTACTCGAGAGCCTAAGTAATCTTGGTTCACACTACACATATCAAGAAAGACCAGGTGAACATAAGATCCAACCCTAGTTTTCATTAGGGAAGGTGGAGTCCTTACCTGTGCGTGCAGGTAGACTTTTTATCCCAGGCTTTAGTCTTGTGTTTAGGAGAGACTCTTTCCACCAAAAAGAAACTCTTCCACCAAAAGAAAAGTGTACTCCTCCAAATAATGTTGTAAGAGATATACTGACACGTGTTTCAAAAAAAAAAGATGCAAATAAGTTAGTATATCTCACAAATGTCTGTAAAGTCTTCTCCCTACAAAAGTCCTTCAGGGCAAGTTACAAATACCCTGTTTTCTTTGAGCCACAAATGAAATAAAATGGAAGTTGAGTTTTCCGTCATCTTTTTGAGGGTCAATCTAAAGACACGAGCTAAAACAGGGACTAACTTGAACTTGAAAATTTGTGAAACCCTGGGCTTGAGTCTTAATGTTCATCTGGTCAGTCTTGATCCTTCACTATGCACAAGCCATAATCTCTTGAGCTCTCGAGTACGGCAAAAACCTCTTGGGTCCTCGAAATCATACTTAAGGTTTAAATATCAAGAGTCCGGGTTAGTTGAGAGATGGTCTATGTCATGTAAGACCTAAAGAATCGGTAATCTTCTCTACAATTGGTTCTCACAATATCCAACAAATAAACACACCTATGTCGCCTCAGAAGAAAATCTTCAGCTTAAGATCAATTCTAAATATAGTACAAAATGTTTTGCTAGGGACTAGCAAAAGATAGGCATGGGGGTATGATTGCACAGCAAAACTACACCAATAAAAATACTATCTTGTGCTATTTCCTAGCATTGCCATTGTATATTAGGTAGCCATAGTCGCATTTGTAAAAATAAACGCATGCATGCATTTATTTGAGAGGGGAGGAGAGTGAATAAATTGGCCTTGTAATTAATGTATTCTTCAAGTGCTTCCTTGCAAATTCTCCATCTTCACTTTTTTTCTTCTTCTCCGCGGCTGCAGGGCATGGCTGCTTCTTCGCGCCACTCTCTGCACAGCATGCCCTGCCAACCGCATGCACAGCCCAGGGCATGGCTGTGCTTGCCTCCATCCTCTTTAAAAAGCCCTCCTCGCTTCCTTGGACAGAGAGCCTGGTCCAAAAAAAAAAAAAAAAACACAGCACCCTTCCTTCCTCCAGGCCATCTCCCCTCTCCCCTCCATACGCAGCCTCTCTTCCTCCTGAAGAGCTATGCTGCGGGTAGGAGCAGCTCACAGTGGTACACAACCACCACTGTGAGTCACACCACCGCCCAGCTCATCAAAGAGCCGGTGGGCGTGGTGGTTCACCTCTCTGATTTCGTCGCTCCAGCCCTTTCCGCCATTGCCATAGAGTCGAGCTTTGAAGCTCAACCGCCGCAGCAGTAAGGCACCGGCCGCCCCACGCAGTACATTTTCGTGTTTCCGGGATGTATGGTGAATCTGGAATCGTGTGCCTCAGTCAGGAGCTCTCTCAACAGCTCCTCGTCTCTGGGGACGCACAACCGTCCCCTCAAGCGTAACACCTGGTCTGTGAAAGAGAAGTCCCCTGGGTCCCCTGATAGTACTCTGTCGCGCAAAGACTGCAAGTACGGATCGGCCATCTGTCCCGTGATGATGCGGTCTATCAACTCTGGCCTGGTCTGCCGTGTCACCGTCACTGCCCCACAGTACCCTCGTAACTCTAGAGGTCGCCAACTGCCCACCTCCTCCAAAAGGCTCCAACTCTGTAACTGTAGACTGGCCAGGCTTGCGGGGGCATTGGTCAGCCCAAACGGCATGACCAAAAACTCGTAGTGTCCGTAGCGGGTGCGGAAAGCTGTCTTGGAGACGTCGGTCTCCCTGATCCTCAACTGGTGGTATCCAGACCTCAAGTCGATCTTGGAAAACACCGTGGCACCCCGCAACTGGTCAAACAAATTGTCAATCCTCGGCAGCGGATATCTGTTCTTGATGGTGACCCTATTCAGCTGTCGGTAGTCCACACAAAGGCGTAGGGTCCCATCCTTCTTCTTCACAAACAGTACCGGGGCTCCCCAGGGAGACGCACTGGGCCTCACGAAACCCTTCTCCAAAAGGTCCTGCAACTGAGACTTGAGCTCTCGCAGCTCAAGCGGTGCCATCCTGTATGGCGCGGTGGAGATGGGGCTGGTCCCTAGTACTAGTGAGATCTCAAACTCGATCTCACGCTCGGGCGGTAGTCCTGGTAACTCGTCTGGAAACACGTCGGGGTACTCTCTGACCACCGGGATGCTCTGGAAGTCTGCCACGGGGCTGTGCTCTGCCACCACACAAGCTAGGAAGCCCTCACACCCCTGGCTCAAAAGTCTCGCCACCCGAAGTGCCGAAATGCACCTGAAACCTCCGTCCACTGGCTGCCCGTGAAACTCGAAGGAAGGCAACTCCGGAATGGAGAAGACAATCTTCCTCTCAAAGCAGTCTACCAAGGCGTGGTAGGCGGACAGCCAATCCATCCCCAGAATCACTCCAAAGTCCTCCATCTGTATCATAATCAGGTCAGCTGGCAGGCTATGTCCCCCGATGCTGACCCCGCAACCCGTGTACACCTCCTCAGCTACAAACAGCTGACCACTCGGACCTCTGATTACGAACGGATTCTCTAACAGTGTATAATCCTGGTCCAAACTAACTGCGAAACTGGCTGCGACAAACGAGTGCGTAGCGCCGGAATCGAAAAGCGTGTAAACGAGTCTGCCAGAAACTGAAACCATACCTGCTACCACGGATCCCGAAGCTCTGGCGTCCCTGTGTGTTAGGGCGTTGATACGCCCCTCAGCTCTAGGTGCGGATGAAGCAGCCACACTCTGCGTCGGACGGGTAGGTGCTGGCCGGTACCCTCCTTGCGACTGCGGTCCTCCTCCTCGCGCCTGGGAACCGCGGCCTCCTGCACGCCCTCCAGTGCTCTGCGCGGGAAGTATCTGCTGACCTCCTGCCCTAGATGGGCAGTCCCTCCTGACGTGGCCCGGCTGGCCACACTGGTAGCAGAGGGGAACCCGACTCCCGCCCTCAGTGAGTCCCTGCTGTCGGCTAGGCGGGGGTCCGGTGCTGGCGACTGGCCCCTGTCGAGGGCCCCCAAAGGCCACTGATGGCCCTGCACAACGTGACGGCTCTCCTGCGGACGCCACGTGTCTCCGTTCTCGCCGGCCCTGTGAGAAGTCTGGCTGAAAGGGCCTCCTCCGCCCGCCGTCGGTCTCTCGCGCGGACGGGTTGGTCTCCTCGTAAGTCATAGCTGCCTCTACCACCCTCGAAAACGTCGGCAGCTTCAGGGGTTTGACATACCCCCGGATCGCAGGCCGGAGCCCCTCGGTGAACCTCCAAAGGCGCTCCTCCTCAGTGGCTACCGCTGTCGCTGCAAAGCGGGACAGCTCCAAGAAACGCGTGCGGTACGCGCTCACGGTCATCGTCCCTTGGCGGAGAGTGTGGAACTCCCGCCTCCTCTGGTCCTGCCATGTCTGGGGAAAGTACTGCTCGCAGAAGAGGGTGACGAACTGGTCCCACGTCGGCTCGTCCCTCTCCTGTCCCCGGACCGCCCTCCACCACCGGTGTGCCGCACTCTCCAGCTGGTATGTGGCAAAGGCCACGCGGCACTCCACCGGGGGGCGAAGGGTGTCGAAGATCTTCTCCAGCTGCTCAAGCCAGTCCTCTGCCTCGGTCGGGTCCTCATCCCCCTTGAAGGAGGGGGGCTTCAGCTTCCGGAACTTTCCGAAAAGCTCGAAGTGGCGCTGTAGGGGAGGTGCTGGTGCACCTCCAGGCGAAGGTGCCTCGTGTACAGAAGTGTCGGAGGAAGGTGGGGGCGGCAGGGGCCCATCCCCTCCCTCGTGTCCAGCGCCGCGTCCGTCGCGTGGTCCCACAGAGGACTCCCCCTCTGCAACCCCAGGAGGAGGTGCTCGGGGCGGTGGGTGGAGCTCCTCTCGTACAATATCCCGTATCAGTCTGGCGAGGTCCTGGGCCTGGATGCCAGGGAGTGGTGGCTGGTCCACCGAGACGTCAACGACAGCACGTCCACCTCGCCGACCTCGCCCTCGGCCGCGCCCGCGGCCAGTCTCGCCAGTCCCACGACGAGGCATCTCCTGCAAGGAGACGCGAAACAAAACGGAAACGTCAAAACAAACGGTACCTAACAAAACTTCTAAGAGCTCATGTCAAGAGATATGTTGTGGTGGCTACTCTAGCTATAAACATGTGAATTGGTTATTTTCCAGTCAGTTGATTCACTTCTCGGGACGACCTTGCTCTGATACCATCTTGTAACGACCCGGTTCCCGAGTCCCTACGAGACACGAGAACCGGACCGACTCGACTAATCCCAAGACCTAGTCGTCCAACGAGGAAGTAACCAAAAGACAGTAAAATAAACCACATTCAGCATGAATATAACTAACAGTAAGAAAGTACAGCAGTAAGGAAAGAAACTACTACAGTAGGTACCACCACAACAGTAAAACAACATTTATCATATAACAAGGACTGCAGGTAAAGAAGGTACAGCGGAAACAAAACTACTCACTAGAACAGAAACAAAAGAGGTACAAAAGGCTGTGGTAACTCTACTGGACCCTACTCGGCCCAGCGTCCTCTGCAGCCGCCGACCCTGGCTGCTCAACACCTGGTCCTGAAAAAGGTAACGAGTGTAACGCGTCAGCAAAACGCTGAGTAGAGTGGCAAACTAACTAAAGGCAACAGTAGAGTGTACAGTAGCTGTTATGTTCTATTACTTCCTTTATTCACATCTTTCAATTTTTCTCACTATTTCATTTATTTCTCAGATCCTTTACTTGATCTCGAATGTCCTCGTGGGAACTATCTTGATTGCAGTCTTTTCCAAAAGTAGAAGTAGCACGTGGTGCTCTCCTGGCCGGGAGAGTCCCCCGTGGTGATCCTACCCTCAGTCAACCACCTCAAGGTCACTGACAGACGTAACGGTGACTACGGCACGCGCGATAAGTGCACAGGTAGCTAGCCCGCACTGGCATGCGGTCAGTCGTTTCCATTAACGGGTGCGCCCAAAGCACATCACGGAACCAGGGCAGAGCCCTCTCAGTAACAGGGGTCCAACCCCTCCACAGTAACCAAACCGGGGCCTTGCCCCTCCACAGTCCGCGCACCCTCGCCTGACTACCCTGGTTTGCCCTAATGGGCCTAACAAGTCGGTGAAGGAGGCTAGCAGAACCCCAGGGCCCGTGGGGTGGCTAGTACTCTCCTAACACTACTAGCTCTCCTCGGTACTACGTACACGAGGGCCAACAAGTCGGTACAGAGCGGCCAATCCTAACCCCGGGTCCCTGGGGCGGCTGGCCCCACTCTGCACTAAACAGGTACAGGTACTTCCCTTGGTACTGCGTACCCAAGAGACAGTACAAACTACATCTCAGTTCCATTCCTTTTTCCTTCCAGGAGTTCCACTCCTAATTCCCCGTAGGGTTCCATCCTTTAATCTCAGAACATCATATGTTTCACTTTCCAGATTCACGTTCTCAAAATCCATGATCTCAAACATGTTTCTTTATTCATAACAGGCAGCTGTTAATTAAATTTACAGGCAGCTTTATATATTCCTTTCCATTTTTCCAAGACTGCAGTAATATACATTCCACTAGTTTTTCCATCCTAGGATTCATGCCATATCCTAGGATCTATCATACAATCTAGTTTTCCGGCCCTAGGATTCATGCAACACCTAGGAGCTATCATTCCATATATTTCTCATTCCTAGGATTCATGCAATGCCCTAGGTTCTAGTTATGGTTCCATACTTTAACAGATTTTATTAATACTTAAAGCCACTCTACCAGGTACAACGGGAGTAATGGGGGCGTGATCGGGAATCTCGCCCGCCTCTGCGACTCTCAAGACTGCAACCGAACGAGGTCCTATCACAAGGATCAAACACAAGGAGTGTCTCAAAACAGTGTATAGCTACTGTAGACGAGTAGAGGAATTAATTCTGAAAAGAACGCAACTCGAATCGCGGAAAACGGAGCCCAAACGGGCCCTAAACGGGTCGAAAAAGACGATACTGTACAAAATCAGACGTCTGGAACTCCTTCCAGACGTCTTAAACGGTGGATCAGAGAATTACCTGTTCAGCTTGGTTCCCCGGACGTCCAGAAGTCTGCAGGGACGTCTTTCCTATACCCCAGACGTCCGATGGTCCACACGGACGTCTGTAGATCACTCCTGCCGTCTGGTACAACTTCCAGACGTCTGATTCGCAAAGGATGGCGAATCAGCGAACCTGCGCACAGCCAACCCCCCTCCCTCAGTACGGTCAGTCGACAAGAAGGAAGGAGAAAGCGGAAACTCACCTTTCAGACGTCTGTATGATCTTACAGACGTCGACCTTGCCGTCTGGCTATCAACCCAGACGTCTGATTCTGGAAATTTTTCCAGAATCAGAACCCTGCTCGGCCTCCGCTCGCGACGCCGCCCGCGTCGCACCTCGCGCGTCTGCTGCTCAGCCCGCAGTAGGTCCCTCTCCGCGCCGCTCCGCGCCCGTTGCGCCCTCCGCCGGCCGGCCAAGCCGCTCCGGCGAGCTCGCCCTCACGGCAGAGCCCCACCCTCGCACGCCGCACCTCCTCCGCGCTCACTGCGGCTGCCGCTGCCGCCCTCGCGTCCGCTCGCTCTCGCGCACAGGAAGGGGAAGAAGGAGGAGACGGTGGAGACGGGAGGGGAGGCGCGCCCTTTTAAGGCCGCGCGAGGAGGAGAGAGAAGGTGGTCGCAGCGCGCCTGCAGCCGCAGAGAGAGAGAGAGAGGAATCGCAGGTCTGCGCGCACAGGCGCGCA